>OX371223.1:60204824-61581074 GCA_947310385.1 Nephrotoma appendiculata
TAACAGGGTATTTAGATTTGAAAAGTTTGATATGCACTTGAACTTGAAAAAAATGATTGATAAGTTTAATAAAACCAGCTGTAACTGGTTATGGAATTTTTGTGCCAGTAACTGTGGTTAGAGAAGAAAATTAAAAATTGGTAAATTTTAATTTTTGCGGAATACAATTTCTTCAAAACAAATAAGAAGTACCCTTAAAATGAAAATGCTAAATATATTTTAAGACATCGAAAAATAATCAAAAAACTCGATTTAGTTTCTTTGCTCTGCTGTTTGGAAGTTTCGTCACAGTATTCAGTATTTGCTTTGACTATTTACACAATAAATAATTGTAAGGGTCACAAACATTTTAAGTTCTTGGAATTATTTCTTACATATTTCGTTCTTATTTAGTTGCTTACATTTTGGCTACATTTTGGTTTGGTTCGAACTTGCAACTTTTTGGATCAGGTTTTGTTTTCTGTATTGAGATTTTGACGAATTAAATAAGGAAAATACCAACAGAAATAATATGCCATATTTTGTCAACCAATTGTAACACCCGGGGAATTTTGAATACTACACGAATATTTTTAGCTGACGAAATAATGTATGCAATTCGTAAACTTAAATTTTGCATGTTAAATCCATTCAGGCTCATTTCCTTTTTCAGCACATTTTTTATTTTTTAACTTATACTTCATAACATAATACAACTTCATATAATAATTAATTCGTCAAGTCCTGGATTTCAAAAAGACCCTGTATTAGTTTCCACATCAACGACATTCTCTATCTAGGTTTAAATTTGGCTCATGTTAAACTATTCCAATTTGTTTTATATTTTCTCTAAAAAAAATAAAGACCCAGGCCCAGCTTAACGTATTGTGATAATTTTAGTCACTGTAATCACAGTAAATGCATCAGTTGAGTTTCTGAGCTCTGTACGTCTTACACGTCCTTGCATTCGATTTCACGTTCTTGCATTCTGTAGTAGGGTGTTTTTGTTCCTTGTTTATTACTTTCTTTCACATTCTATGTGATTTATGCATCATATACATCTTCTTTGTAATGCCTACTTTCATAACTCGTATTTATAGTGTTCCCAATTTTCTTTTGCTGTATTTTCCTAGTAGCGCATTTTCCCTGTAACCTAATTTTATATTCATTTCATTACTATTCGGATAAATTTGAAATCCATTGCCGATTCGTTCATCTTACTTATAGTTGAATCAAACGCAATGCTGTAATAGTGTGTGTCGATGGCTAATCAGTGATCACATAATATTGTTAAACAGGCTAAACTAACTACAAATACGGAAAAATTAGATAAAATGTAATTAATGTAAAAAATATTCAAATCTAGCACTGCATTAGCAAAATACATTAAAAATTTGTTTTCAATATTTTCAAACTAAATTTAAAATAAATTTTATATTTCAATAAATAAATAGAATTTTTAATTGGAAAACAAGATTTATTTAAATCGGTTGTTGTCCCGACTAAAAATAACAGAGGTATTCTCATATACTTGTGGATTAAAAGAAAAAAGCGACATATGTTTACTATTTTAAAAATCGAATTTTTACCAATTTCTTGACCTGCTAATACTGACAGAAAAGATTTTCAGTTTGAATTTTGTCATACATTTGACACAAAACATACATTTTTCTAACTTTCTCTTTTTCGAATGTTGTAGGAAGAAGATAAAAATAGACCTTGTTAAAGTTAGCTGAAAGTTGCCAGCCGAATGTTAATGCAGATAGTGTCTTGACTATTTCAGCCGAGAGTTAAACTCTCTCTATACTCTCGCTAGTATCGATTTTTAAATTCCTATAAACTGAAATAATTTCCGCTTCACCCGAATGATATAACCCGATCCTAAATTCGAGTCCATGACTGATTTTTGCTGTATTCAAGACACTATCTGCATTATCTTTCGGCTGGAAACTTTCGGCTAACTTTAACAGTATTAAAAATAGTATGTTGTCGATTTTTATGGTATGTTGTCTAAATGACTAATATATGATAAATCTCACTAGTTTCTCTAATAACTCGTCCAATTACTGTTCTCAATCGACGATCAGTGTTAAACATGACATATAAGTCTCATTAATGTTTCTTCTCGATCAAATTTAACAAAAATGTAATATGGATTTAAAACAAATAAATTTTTGTGCTTCTCGGAACAAAGGAGAACTAATATGACGGTAAGGCAGATTTATGTACTATTGCACTCTAAATAGTTTGACATTTTGTGTGAAATGAAAAACTATCATAAACAAATAATTTTCAAAAAACAAAAACAAATAGCTGCTCTTTAAATTTTTTATTTTAAATTTGACCTTTTTCATCAAATAGCCAATTCCTCCTCAGTAAGTTTCGAATTTGTTTTTAAAACAGTATTGTTATGAGATGCGATGTACAGATTATTAGGAATTTCACTTCCTTCTATATGAAAAACATATAACATTAAAACACAACTAACATAAATTCGAAAATACGTAATTACCATTTATAAGATTACCATTATCAGAAATATTGAGAATATTTGGTTGAATAAAAAATTTTGAAACATCTTGGACTGATTCATCCTTGCATCCATGCGAATTTAATAAAAGTTTTTTATACCTATTTAATTGCATAAATTTTAGTAAACATTGATTTTGACCACAAATCAAGACTTCACCAGGAAACCAACCGTGTACATATTTTATGTGTTTGCAGAGAAGTTCAACAGTCTGATACGATTCTGAGCACTTAAAGCAATTAAACATGGTTTTAATTATATTAAACTAATTGTTGAAAATTACAAAGCAATAGCATTTATATGGATAAATTAAATGTTTGACAGCTTGTTAAATGAATGTTGTGTTTGTGAATGTGTATGAATTTCAAAATAAAAATTGTTAGAATCGAACGAATAGTTCTTGTAAGGAAATCAATTTTAATAAATTTATTTAAAACCTTAAAAAGTTGTTATATTAATCATTGAAATAATTTTGTAATAAAAAAAAGTAATGTTTATTATAAACCAAAAAAAATTACTTTGCATTAAGATAATTTATTTTGGTATAAATCAGAGAATCTAGATTCAAGCAAATATTGTTTAGAACAAACCCCTCAAACTGTTATACATATCAAAATTCACAAGTTTTTAAATTAGGTATAATGGATGTTTGTATTAAAGAATTTATTGTTTAAAATAAAGGAAAAAGGGTTAGAAACAAAAACTTCTATGATATTTTGAATCAAAATTTGGGCAAGTTTAATAACAAATAATTATTTTTTGTGTGTACAATTATTGTTAAATTCTCTTTTAACAAACAAACCAACATCAACACAGAATGAAGGAATTTTTCCACGGCTAATGAATTCGTAATTGCCGCCCGGTTGCAAAGTGGTCAGCATGTTTGCTCCAGCAGCGACTGGAGGTCCCAGGTTCGATTCCCGATGGTGACATGGAAAAAAATTTCACGGCTGGTTTAGGATCAATGAATTAATCATTCATTATCCGAAATGAAAATATGATTACGAAACGGAGGCAGCCAAAAACAGAGAGGGAGAGAGAGAGAGAGAAAGAGAGTGAAAGTGAGTGAGAGAGAGAGTCAAAGTGAGTGAGAGAGAGAGGGAGAGGGAGAGAGAGAGAGTCAGAGAGAAAAAAAATGAATTTATACAGAACAAAATGTTCTGAATTGATATATTTTTAAAGATTTCTGTTGATTTTTAATTTGACGTTATAAACGAAAATTCTAAAAAAATAAATTTCTTGAGATTTCACGAGAAATATATTTTTTTGGTTTTCTTTCTCGAGAAATTGAAAAAATCGAGAAATAAGAAATACTAAGTCTCATCTTTTTATTTATCTCTAAGACTCTCTCTGTAAGACTATTCTCATTTGCTGATAATTGTCTATGAACGAGTTGTGCCTGACCGTTGCTGATGGGTCTTTTCAACATGCATTCAACAAAATAATTGAATATATTAAAAAAAATACAAGTAATATTTATTAACAAGCGAGAGCTTTAATAAAGAAAACTCATTGTTATTAAATCTTAAATAACCAAATAATAAACAAAATAATAAAAAAATAACCAAATCAAATTTATTGTAAAATTATTATTTAAACTAAAACGTCACCGAAGAACTGAAATGTACTCGAAGTTCAATTGAATCGTTATGCATTCAAAATTTTTCTTTCCTTAACTACTTTAAACTTCGAAAGCATCAACAAGTGAATATTTGTAGATAGATTTTGGCCAGTGTAAGCCATGCAAAAAGTTTCATGAAAATCTTTTCTGGATTTGGGGTTAAGATTTGATCAAAACCCCAACAATTGAATTATAAATCAATTTAATCGTTTTGCATTCATAATTTTGCTTGATGCCTTTGAAATCTAAGGTAATTTAGGAAAGCAAAACTATGAATGAAAAACGATTCAATTGATCTACAATTCAATTCTTGGGATTTTGATCAAATCTTACCCCCAAATCCCAAAGAGATTTTTTCGAAACTTTTTGCATGGCTTAAACTGGCCAATATCTATCAACAAATATTCGCTGATTGATGCTTTCAAAGTCTAAGATAATATTTGTATAATGATATTGGCCACTTTAAGCTATGCAACACGTTAATAGAAAATCTCTTGAGGATTTGGGGTAAGATTTGATCAAAACTCCAAGAATTATTAGGGCATATATTGCTGCAAATTTAATTTAGACACTTTAACTTATAATCATTTTTCTCTTCCTGTGGAAACTGTCACTTCCTGTGGGCTGATTTCGACCAAAATTCACTGCATATCAACTGTATTAAAAAAGCTTATGAAGCCACACCAATCGGTCAATCCGTCCGTAGAGAAGCTATAACATTTACTCTTGACGACACAACACACACAGCAACCGAGATTTTTTAAAATCTACTTTTTTGACTTCGGCGATAAAGCGAATGATAAATTTGCAAAATCTTGAGAAGTATAACAAGTAGATGATATTGAACAACCAATTATCGTGAAACTATGCCAAGTACACGTTGCCCTAACCGATTTTAACATCTTCTTCTGGGTACTATTGACAATTTTTGGAATTAGTCCTTTCGTTTTAACATTTATATCTCCTTGAAGTTTCAACCATATATTTATGTTTCTTCCTATTGCCTCCATCTGCAACCGTCTTTGTACCAACCTTTTCTTCTTTGTGAACCTCTTCTCGGACACAAATTTATCAATCGAAATATCGGATTCCAAATGGAAAGTGTATTTAAATTTTTTACTTTCCTTTTTCCTTCTTTAGAGGTTCCTTGAGTTTGGCTTCTTCTCCCGTCGCTGATCATCTATCGAAACTTATAAAGACAACCCACCCAACGTTGTGAATCCACGCGTCAAAAATCTTTACTTGTTGGAGTCGAAAATAGCGTGGATAATTGTGTTTAGCGTAAACAACGTCGACAATTCGCCGAATATGTAGACAATTAGAAGATCATGTCGATAATTAATTTTGTTGTTTTATTTGTTTTATTCATGTTTCTCACGAGGTGGCCATAAGTAATCATGTCGTTTAATTAATGATTAAAGATAGCGTTTAAATAACTTTAATTTTAAAACTATTAAAGTTGACTGTGTAAAAATTGATTTGTCAAGTAATTTCACATTATAGTTAAAGAAGACGGAAAATGAATTGTTACATGTTGAATTTTTAAAATAAATATTGAAATATTTAATAAACTTGATTTTAATGTGAAAATGCATGTTGAATACACAACATGCAAATAATCAGTCTGCTGCACATCCGAATACCGTACACCACCGACTCATATTGCAACAATGCAATATGAGTCTGAAAGACTCATCGCATATCTTTTTGTAAGTAAAATGACTCATACTGCCCGTATAACCACAAGTAAAGATTTTTATAAACTTGTACAGCATCTTTAGTTGTTTATCTGTACAGGAAAAAATTAATTGTATCTATGCAGTTTCTGATAATATATCCCTATAAAGGAACTTCGACACAGTACCAGTAAATTTTCTATACTTAATTATTTTTATTGGTTCGACATAGGAGTTATCTACAGTACATTTAAAGACGATCAATAAAGTATCGATTTCAAAATAAAATAAAGACTGTGTACAGAATATTTATAGACAACCTATGTTTCGGTAAAAAAAAAAAAACACAACTACTTTAATATCGATACTCTATAAAATATATAAAGATTTCTGTACAGTACTTTACTTGTCACTTTACTTATAACTTGTCACGTTCTCTACAATAAAGTATTTGTGATAATGTGATCATGCTTGAGTTTAAGTATACTGTTTATATCATTATTTTGTTCCTGAGTGCAATATGAACTATGGTGATTTTGAGCACGACGTCTATATTTATTTATTCTTTGTTTTGGTGATTTTATTTACTTGTTCAGTTAACTTTGAACCAATAAAATGGAATTTGATTTGACATAATGTGTTTCAAGATAACTTTTTTAGGATCTTTATAGAACCTATATCAAAATATGTTAAATATATAAAGTTTTATGAATACATCAACAATAGCGTCGTAGTGCAGTGGACAGAGCAATGGTACGAGAAAAATCGGATCCGAGTTCAACCCCCATCAAGGTAGGTGTAAAGTAAGTACAATTAATTATATAAATGAAATTTAATTCCTATAAGCAAATTTATCAAATAATTGCATTAAAATATGAATATAAAACTATAAAAGAAATATGAAAAATAAAGAGAATATGAAAAATAATTTTTAGTTTCTATTTATGGTAAATTATGTATCTAAATTATTGTTATAAAGATTCTTTATTGAAATGATTATTAACCCTTTATCAAATGTGATTCTTAACTATATATATATACTAACTAAGTAATTGTAAAGATTCTATATAGAAGCTGCTATTTGACGAGTAAAGATAGTTATAAAGATCCTAAATAGAGACTGTAGTTAAAGAAATTTGCACTACAGGTATGTCTTTATTCCAAATCTACAGTACCTGTACCATATACATACAGCATGTTTCTTTATCCAGATAAAGAGTTCGTTGCAGATTATTTATAGGAGTGGTAACTTGTGGTTATACGGGTGATGAGGGTTAATTCGCTGTTCACGACAAAACTTTTGAAGATAGCCAGATTCTGTAAACAAAAATACGTTAGGCAACACTTGCCACAAAATAACTTTTCTGTAAAGCTTCTAAAGTTTATTTAAAATTAGTGTAAACAAGAAAAATAGATCGTACCGTTTTAACTTAACGTAGACCCTTCCCCTCCCCCTCAAAAGTCTGAACAAGCTCAAAAAAGAACAAAAGTATGAAAAAGCTCGGTACAACTTAATCATATTCGAAGGTCAACATAATCTAAACACTTTACCAACAAGCATAAAAATTTCCAATACGCGATCGAAAGCCGTGTCGCCGCCGTTCTTTCATAAATATTTAATATACATAAAACTTTACCAAAACGAAAAAAGCGCATGATGCCGTAAGCGTGTATGGCACAAGTTCATTAAAATAAAAAAATATAAAAACATCAATTGCTACTGAGGAAACTGTTTTCTTACATTTCGTTTTATGTTATTTTTTATATTCTTATTCGAATTCTCTTCATTCTTCTTATTATAAAACGTATTCTTGTTATTTTCTTATATACACAAATACAAATTCTACCTTCATATCATCATCATCATCATCATAATTATATTCAAATACAAATATTATAATTACTTGTAAAGCTTCGTTTACGATCAGCCAGATTATTAATATCTCGGATTATGATCAAAGCTTTGAAAAATTACCCCTCCATTTGTGCAACACGACCGAGTACCAAAATTTCCCCTAGCATACTCGAACACGATTTCTCAATCCTAATTTTTATTTATTTATTTCCTTATGATTCATCTGTGTGTAGCTGTATATCTATATATGTATATCCCTTTAGTGATTTACTAACACAATTGTGTGGGTAGGGCAAAAGTACCATGTCAAAAATTTAGTTTTGTATGTATTTTGACCAACTTACACATTTGTGAATTCCTTTTTAACTTATTTTCGTCCGAAAAAAAACACTATATCTATACACATAATTGTGTTGGTTTTACTTCAAATCAAGCGAATTTTTTTTCAACAACGCCATTACATACTATGGTTTTTACTCACACATTTGTGTGGGTTGGACTAAAACTGAGCCAATTTTTTTGTTTTCTTGGTTGAAAAAGGGATATCCAAAATCTATGATCGTGTTGATCGTGCGAATTGACGCCAGGTGTATCGTGTGGAAGGCAAAACGACCAATTTTCTACACACAACAAAAAATTGAAATCTCTTATGAACATAACAAAAGATACCAACAACAAGCGCATTGTATAAAAATGTGCGCGTACGAAACGGTTGACAACAACAAAACCTTAACAAAAAAGGTCTTTTAAATCCGTGGGAACTGTAACTAAACCAGGGTTCCCATACGGTACCCTTATTTATATGTTATACATCTTAAATATCAACATATGGACATGTACATACGAGTGCATACAAATTTTTTCTTTATTTTTTTTTTTTTTGTAGGTTGATGATCATGATGATCGTCATGCATCGTCATGTTAAAAATTGTTGTTGTGCTACGATACAAGGAACCCAGCAAAAAATAATAATAATCGTAATAATAATAAAGAGGAAAATCAAAATAAAGTTTCTTTAAGTCGCACCTGCAAACTCTCTCATAATGTTAAATTCCGTATAACGTTTTCTCGCTCTAGCATGCGGCTTCATCGCCATATATGTATATTTAAATTACGATCAATTCCTGTTTTTGTTGGTGTTTTTCGTTCCGAAATAAGAAATAACAACGATTATTCTGTTTTGTTGTTGTTGTTGTGTTGAATTTAATCGATAAGAGGGCAAATAAGAAATTGGTGGCTATATACCATTATACATACATAAAGATTTCAAGTCTATATAAAGTGTGTAAGTCTTGTGACCCAAAATTTTAAATTTTCTTTTTTATTACATTGTTGGGCGAATTGAAAGTAAAATAGGGGTAACAAACAAAAAAAAAACATTATAAAGATTTGTGATTAAAAATAAAATTGTAAATTTATAAAATGTGATTTGGGTATATAAATCGAGTGAACAATGAAAAGATGGGTAACAAGTGAAATTTAAGATTTTGGGATCAATGATCGAATCTTTAACATACAGATAAATTTTAATAGGTATATGAGGAGCGAAATTCGTCCTAAACCTTAACGCTACCTGTTGTAATGTTGGTAAAAAAATTATCAGATGTTATATTCGTGCTTGAATTATAAAATGGAGTGCACAATTGTGGAATCACAGTGGATGATAGGTTGATTGCTTTTGTAGTCCTTCTTTCCCCAAATATGGAATCGACTTCAGAGGAGAGCTTGTGGTGCTGTCGCAGATCCACCATCTCAATTTGTCCGACTTTGAGCCATGTGAGTTGTTTTATCGTGAGTTGTTGGACAATAACTACAATCTTTGGCAAGGCAAGACATGGCTTTGCATAGAATGTTACCAAATAGCGGATGCCATAATTCCTGCAAATTTGGTATGCCCTGCTTCTTTCTCTAAAATGTTATATTGACATCGAGAACTTCAATCAAGCTGCTAAATAAGCCAGTTTACAACGGATGTCAGATCCATATGCAACCGAATCTGCGTACTCGATTCCGCACGCATCACTTCAATATATCATTTGTGATTGAAAATACTCCATCATATGTAAAATCCAAACATGCCAAAGACATTTTCTACGGCCACCTCGAAAGTGTTTTAATAAAATAACCCAACATGACGTATAACAATTTTGGGTGATTTAAACGCACAAATCGAAAAATCACACAGTAAATATTCAGTATCAAATAAAACCAGCACATACTTCCCATACAAATGAATCCATAAAGCTTCGCAAAAATCAAGTGAGGCAGTTACCAACATTTAAATTGACCACGTCCTAGTGTTTTCAAGCATTAAAGATATGTAAACCAAACATCACGCCTAACTAACTGATCGATACTGGCCATTTTCTGGTTGTTGTGGTATATGTGGTCTGTCTATTCTCTATGTAAGTAATAGTTTCCAACAATTTTTAAATTGGAATAATGAAGCATTAAAAATCAAGTTACATGGGCTAGGTACTACAACATTATGTGGAAGAACTAGGCAGATGTAGAAATCTAGGCAGATATGCATATAAATCTTTTGTAGGGGCAGATAGTAACAGCGCTATTCTTCGTCACTATTATAAATAGGCAAATGTTATCCTAGAGTAGATAAGCAACAACATTGCAACAGCCTGATATCAATGTTAAAATGACAACACGACCTCCTCCATCTTTCAATGATGTGCGTGGTGTCGCATCAAATATGGAAAATTAAAACTTATACCTGAAGAGGATGTCATTTACCATGAAATTTTCAAGAATGCCGTCGACTATCACAACATAGTAACTTTAAAAAATTTAACAACCCAATAAATAAGCTTCCATACGAATGAAGCAAAAACTACGAATAAGCTTCCATACGAATGAAGTAAAAACGTGGCTATCACGCGAAGATAAACAAGCGGGGAATTTTTAACGGGTGACACACAATACAGAAAAGGTGAATTATTAAAATACTTGGGATACACAAATACAAAGCGCTGATCAGACTGGACAACCAAAACTTTGCCATTTTTAGTGCAAATTAGTACGAATCTCCATTAAGGAGGGAGGGATGTTGCAAATGGGTTTGAATTACGGAATCAGAAGTGGTTTAGTTCAGCAAAAATAAGTCCTGGAGACCCGATATTTGGCAGATGGATGACGCGGAACAGGCAATTACAACTGTTTTCTATTTTGTCTATGAAAACACCATTGTTGGGACGACTTAATCCCTTCATAAGACGTAGCGCTAGCGATGGCAAATTAGAAGATCACTTATAGTTATATTACAGTTTCGTCATATTTTCAGCTTTAAAATAGGAATTAGGTGAGGATACATAAAACTTGTTAATGTGCTTTCGTATGAAACAGTGTCTTGTAATACCACCCACAACCACGCCGATATCACGTTTTTAGAGATATATCAGCTGACGGCATATTTGTAGGTATAATCGTAGCCGGACAGATTCCTCCTGCTTTACTAGAAGACATAAGGCATGGAACACGTTGACCGCGCATATTTTATTTGAAGTTCAATAAGTTCAGAATTTAACTTGCTCTGTGTGCCCAATTGTATTTGAACACCTTTAATAATTATCAATAAAATGAGTTAGGCCTTATTTGTTATATAGTATGTATTATTCAGAGTTATGAAAATAGACAACAATTTTAAAAAACTGTGGTAAAGCTGAACTCTACGGCATCGCTATGCTTTAATAGTTCAAGACTAACGGCATCGTGCCAATTGTTTCCACGACTATTATTATTATGAGACCCCACTATTATAACCTTATCGCGCTTGATTTCTTTTAAGATGCAAAAATAAATTATATAATTGTAGG
Organism: Nephrotoma appendiculata; assembly: GCA_947310385.1. Classification (NCBI taxonomy): domain Eukaryota; kingdom Metazoa; phylum Arthropoda; class Insecta; order Diptera; family Tipulidae; genus Nephrotoma; species Nephrotoma appendiculata. Next base: position 60,216,313 of record OX371223.1, read on the forward strand.
TCTGAGCGTATTAGGGAGAGAGGGGATCCAACATATTTTTTGCAAAGTGTAAAAATATAGAAAACTTATGATCTATCGCATAATAGTCTCAGACTTTGTAATAGAAAAGAACTTTACTGCTTTAGGAACAAGAACTAATTTCTGGCAAAATTTTATATAAGCATAAATTCCTGAAACTGAAGGCGGATTCTGTGTTGCGTTATTTTGTTCCTTCCTTCCTTCTGAATTTTTTTTTTAACCAATTTGCTTTGATGAACAGTTTTCAGAAGGAGGGCAGTAACGGAAGAACGCAACACTGAATTTGTCTTTACTAATTACCTTATACGATTTTAGCAACTTATCAACCAATTTTTACAATTATACGAAAACGTTTACTTCATACAAGGCGACCTCACTACTACATCCCAAAAAGATGTTGACAGTTATTTTAGGACATGAACTTCTATAACGGTTAATCTATAATTAGTTTTAAAGAAATTATAAAGAATAATAATTTTAAAGAATAACAAAAATTGATGATTTTACTACTAAAAATATTGTCCTTTTACATTCAGTCCTTCGACACATTCGGCCCTTTGACATTCGGCTTTTTAATATCATAAAAGGTTTTCCAATTAGTTTTTACTGTCCTGACACAAATTCAACAGGCAGAGGGGTTCTTATTGCAGTGCACATCAATTTTGATAGTACAATTGTTACCATTCCCAACACTGCTAATATCGAGTTAATATGCGTCAAATAAAGAATAATAAAAGTAATGTTTTTATTTTATGTTGCTATATTCGCCCACTTAGCCAGGTCGTAACCTTTCAACTTCTTACTAACGCTGTTGACTTCATCTTTGACTTGATGGATACTCAAGATGACATCTTTGTCGTGGGTGATTTTAATTTCCCCGGTCTGAAATGGGACTATTCAGACGATAACAGTCATTATGTTGCGTCGAATGTACTAACCACCAAAGAAGCTTTATTTACTGATAATATGTTGAACTCTGGATTATTTCAGATCAGCAACGTTAAGAACAGTTTGAACAGACAGCTCGATTTGGTATTTTCATCTGGTACCAACAATAGCGTCGATTCGGAAACCAATCTCATCCTTTGTGCTATAGATGTATACCATCCTCCCATTTTAATTACATTTTGTCTGGAGCAAGACAGTTTTAATGTTGAAACTCCGCCATGTTTTAATTTTCGTATGGCCGACTTTGTGAAACTTAATGATTTGTTGTCAAATATCAACTTTGACACCATTTTGAATGATAATAATGACATAGAAACACAAACTGTAAATTTTTATTCTGTAGTTTTTGATTGCTTTGAACAATCCATTCCGTATACTCGCAAAAAAACTATATTGCCATCACCTCCTTGGTATAATAGCGAATTACGAGCATTACGCAACCGTAGAAACAAACTTTGGCATAGATTTCTAAGAACTAAATCGGACTCTGATCACTCTAACTATTAGATTAGTTATAATGATTTCAGTAGTTTATCGGACGAACTTTACGGGAATTACATCAGACTCATGCAGTCCAATCTTATAGCCGATCCTAGGAGTTTCTGGCGGTTTGTTAATTTGAAAAAAAAATCCGACGGATACCCTTCCACTCTGAATTATAAAGATCATTCCTCTAATGATCCTCAAATCATAACAAATCATTTTGCTAACTTTTTCAGTCTGGCTTTTGCAAACAGTGATTTTGAACCCGATGAAGATTACTTCATACACATGAATAACTGTGTTCAAACAACACTAACTTCGGTTCAAATCGATTACGAATCCGTGGTACAAAAGATTTCCAAACTTAAAGATGATTTTTCACCTGGTCCTGACGGTCTACCATCCATCGTCCTAAAAAACTGCAGTAATATTCTTGCTCAGCCGCTGACGGCACTTTTCCAAAAGTCGCTTTCACTTGGAATTTTCCCATCTATTTGGAAAAGTTCCTTTATAGTTCCGATCCATAAGAACGGCTCCAAATCAGACATTTGTAATTACAGGCCGATTGCAAAGTTATCTTGTATTCCCAAGCTTGTTACGACTGTGTTGTCTTAACAAGACATTTTTGTAAATTTGTGTGTTTCTATTCTCCACGGTTTCTTGCGTCCGGGTTTTTTCTGTCTAAACGTGGTTTCTTGCGTCCGGGTTTTCGCTGTCTAAACGTGGTTTCTTGGTGGATGGATTCTTGTGTGTTTTCTTCTGTTATGTTGGCAACGGAACGAAAATGGGAGAGAGAGAGAACAATGCGCATCGAGTGTGTGCAAAGTAAAACGTTTTGGACGAAATGTTTTTCTTATATGTCTATCTCTTTTATATCAACGAAAATTTGATATAAAGGAGAGACAGAGAAGAGAGATTAATTTCTTCTAGAACGTTTTACGAGTTGTGCGGGGCTCGAATTTTTTTTTGACATTCGAGTTGTGACCTGGAAAAAATAGAGTCGAGTTTTTGGCGCTCCTTCAAAAGTTAACTCAATTTTAGAATCAAAAAGAAAATCTATTTTGCTTGCCAAATCCCGTTTTTTATTTTCTTTTTCTTTTTTCTGTTTTTTTGTTTCTAGAATTTTTGGAATTGGGCCTGCTGAATTGAATTTGACCATTTCACAATTAATAATTGTAAAATTTAATTTTCAACATTGGAATTATATAAATACGTTCTTTTAATAAAATATATTTTTGGTCGTCCTGAAAAGAACGTTTGGGTTTTTGACGTCATTAATAGATTCTATATAATCCGCTCCTACGTGCGGCACGCAGTGCGACATGTTTGCTGTTCCCGGCTCCTACGTCCCCCGAAGTTCAAATCTAAAGCCCCTCGGAGGGCTAAGCGGGGGGGAGCGCAGCGACCTCCCGCGTGCACGTGAGAGTTATCGAAGCCGTTAGCCTCTACAATTATTGCATTTCAAAATGTTGTGCATTTCAAAACCTTGTCGAATGATTGACAATAATGTGTGTTAATAATACATAATTAACAAAAACTAACTAATACAACTATAGCAAAAAAATAATCTCGTAAACAAACAAAAAACACCACCATAAAAAAGAAGAGAAACAAAATTTCCTTTACTTCATAAACAAACTCAAAAAAAAAATACGAAAACAATGTAACGTGTGCTAATGATAATAAAACGAAGTTTGGCAAGCAAAATAGATTTTTTGTTTTGTTTTTGAAATTGAGTTAACTTTTGAAGGAGCGCCGAGTTTTTTTTAAATCGATCAGTTTTTGATTGTCTTTGGCCATTTATATATTTTTTGTGATTAAATCAAAATATGGAAAATAAAAAATTTTGTTGATGTAAAAATAACAAGTTTATGAATAATATATAATAAAAATCATTTAATTTTATTTGTGAGAGGACTATTTGATTTGTTTGTGATTAACACATCCGCGTGTGTTCCACGGAGAGGTAAATCTCAATCAACGAAAGTTATAAGACGTATTGAACAAGAAAAGCTTAGTTTTCTTTTGTTGGGGAGAAAGTCCGTGATTGTGAATCCGATGAAAGAAGCGGGCATAATTTCAGCAATATATTATTGTGATGTGTGAGTGAAAAGGTACCGCAATCGCGTTTTTACGGATACCATGTTTGATGACTAGTTGAGGCCATTCCTGTCTGCGTTTTTTGGCAGGACAACGCCCTACATTTTTGTGGTTTTGGCGGAAAGACGCTTAACAATTTTCTGTGGTTTGTGCGAGCCAACGCCCAACGTGTGTTTTACGGTGTGTGTCTTACGATTTTACGGTTTTACGGTATCGGCGGCCATTTGAGGCCAGCCGAGATATTTTTATTTGTCAATACGATTTTAGGCGAAGGACGCCCAATTTTTGTGAAGGCATACAAAGCCCAACGAAGGCATACAAAGCCCAACGAAGGCATGAAAAGCCCAACGAAGGCATACAAAGCCCAACGAAGGCATACAAAGCCCAACGAAGGCATACAAAGCCCCGCATCCGCAGTTACGGTATTTACGGATTTTGGCGAGACAACGCCGTATATTTTGATTGTGATTTTGGCGGCCAGGCGAGGCCAAAATAGTTATCGGCATCAAGCCGCAACGTAACGGGTTGCCAACCGGCACCTCATTTTTTTTGTATCGGTGAAAGGCCGCAACGGTCCGGGTGGTGGACACCTGTGGCATAACGGCCGATCAAGGCGGCAACAATTTTTAAAAAGGTACAATTTTTTTTGTTTATTTTTTTTTTATTTCATTTTTATTTTTTTTATTTTTCCTTAAATTTTATTAAATTTTTTTTAAATAAATATTTGTTGTAATCGGGCGCCGCACAGCGGGTGCACGTTCGGTGCGTGTTGCTTTCTCTCTCGCTCTCGTTTTCTTCTGGTGCGGGTGGAGGGGAAGTTGTTTCGCTTTGTTTCCCTTTTGTTTTCCCAATAGAAAAGAAAAATTTTATAAGATGAATTACTAAATTTTCCGGTCGGTATGATGGGAGCGGCGACTCCCTCTGTGTCGGTGTAGTGTTTGCGGTCCCTTGGTGCCCGCATCCAATTTCGTAACCGGGACTTTGCCCTGTTTGAATTCGAATGGATGCGCGCACCAAGGCACCTCTCTCCCATTTATAATTTTGAGTTGTTCGTTCCTCAGGTTCTGGCCGACGAATTTCGGCGGAACTCCGGGTTTATTATTATTATTTGCGTTTTATTTTTATTTAAATTATCTGTATTAATCACGGTGTAAGCCAGGAGCCATGCATGCCTCAAACCCCACGACCCTTCGCACTTCTCCCTGAGAACGTAGCCGGCAAAAATCACCGTGGAGGCCTCTGCATGCGCTTAGTGATATCTGCAGGATGGCAGTAGCCAGCCTGTAACAAGCTGTTCGAAAGTATTATATACGATTCATTGTACTTTTATTGTAAACCGTTGTTTTCCGACAATCAGCATGGCTTACTCAAAGCTCGCTCCACGACCACAAACCTTGTGGAATTCACTTCACAAACATTAAATATGATTGAAGCAGGGAATGAGGTCGATGTTATCTTGACCGATTTCAGCAAGGCGTTTGACAGGATTTTCCATAAAGTTATTTTGTTTAAGCTCAGGGCTCTTGGATTTCCCCCACAATTTCTCCGTTGGGTGGGCTCTTATCTTAAAGACCGTATTTATCAAGTTCTGTTTAGGACATCAGTATCAGCTTGTTTTTCATCAACATCTGGAGTGCCTCAAGGCAGCCATCTGGGGCCGATTTTTTTCATTCTGTCTATTAACGACGTTGCATGTTTAATTAAAAATTCAACTATATCTATATACGCCGATGACATGAAGATTTACAAACAGATTTCAAACACCACCGATAGGATCCTATTACAATCCGACCTCAATACATTTTCCGTATGGTGTGTAAAGAACAACCTTGAGCTGAATGTGGGTAAATGCCAGACGGTCACCTACTCTCGGAAGCGTGCACAGTCCATTTCTCGTGACTATTATATTAACAATGATGCCGTTACCAGAGTTAGTTCTGTTCGTGATCTGGGGGTCGTTTGTGACAGCGAATTGAACTTCAGAAATCACGTAGATCGCATTGTCAATCAAGGTAACGCTGCGCTCGGTTTCATTAAGCGTTGGTCGAAAGAATTCGACGATCCTTATGTTACGAAGGCTCTCTATTTAACATTCGTTCGTCCCCTGCTCGAGTATGCTTGCCAGGTGTGGTCGCCTTATCATGTGGTTCACATAAAAAGGATTGAAGCAGTTCAGCGTAGATTTCTTCGCTTTGCCTTACGCGGGCTACCGTGGGTGGACATGTTTCACCTACCTCCATACCTAGATCGCCTCAAGCTAATTGATTTACAACCACTTCGTAGGCGCAGGGTTGTTGCAGACGTGGTTTTTATTCATCAATTGCTAACCGGCAGTACCGACTCTCCTTTCCTCTTAGGAAAAATCAATCTAAATTTTAATTCACGAGCCTTGAGATCGGTACCTATGTTTCGAATCGACCATCATAGGACTGACTATGGTAAAAATGAACCTGTATCTAGGATGCTTCACGAGGCTAACCAATACTCCCACTTCATTGATTTTAATATGACGAAACGCACTTTAAAACAACTTTTTTATTTAACTTGACTGGTTTGGCCTTTAATATTTTATAACTTTTATAACATTTTGTTTTGTTACATTTTATTTTGTTTTATTTATCAAATTTTATGAAATTTTATCAGTTGACTGCTATATTTTTCAATTTTAATCTGCTTGTACTAAGCAGACTCAACCTCTGTTCTCCTTCCGTCCGCGACGGGTATCGTTTTGCTTAGCTGTTCACCTAGTTTGCCTCTTAATAATCAGATTTGATTTTAATACTAATATAGATTTTCCCGCTTGCTACTTTTCTTTAATTTCACAGGTTAAGCAGTTCGATATCCATGTTTATAATCACTGGAATTATACTCAAAAAAATAATAATAATACAGATGGAGACTCCCCGCGCGCGGTTGGTAGGGGTAATAGGTCGTTGGGAATTATTATTATTATTATTATTATTAGTGGTTTCATTTTGATATTTAAAACAATGAGTATTTTTTAAGAGAAACCAATGAATGTTTATTACTTTGTAAAGAGGAAGATATGCCATTAACATTTGAAAACGATATCAGCCAAATGGCAGCCACGCCCACGCTTGCAGCACCATATCCTTTTCATGAAATTTTCCATGACCAATTCGCACATTTACGGCTGCATGTCCTCGATAACTTTACGAATTCCATCTTTAATCTCTTCAATCGATTGTGGAGCATTGGTATAGACCTTATCATTCATGTGGCCTCAAAGAGAAAAGTCAAAAGGTGTTAAATCACAAGATCACGGTGGTCAATTGTGATCACCTCTTCGAGAAATAACATGGTCAGGAAACTTGCTTGCAAAATTGCGATAGTTTCGTTGCTTGTGTGGCACCGAAGTGCCATCTTGCTGAAAATAAACGTCGTCCACATGAATATTTTCCAAACTACGGTGTAATGTCGATTGTGGAATGTCTAATTTCAAAGATCGACGAGGAATCGACAAACCTGCGGGTTTTCGTCAACACTACGAACTACAGTAGCAATATTCTTAGTTGTTCTTGAGCGACGCACACGGTTTTGAATCTTTACGTCACTAACTTGTCACAACAAGTCACAATCTCCATTGGCGATGTGCCAAACACGGAAACTCAATCCAACAAAGTTCCAGCGAATGGCCTCTTAATTTGTTGAAGATCATCGCAAATATCAGACTCGCGGAGTATTTCAGCCGTTTTAAATCGAATGGCAAGTCCGCTGCAAACATCGGGAGACAAGTTCATAATTTTTTACACTCAGTCTCGTTTCATTGCGCAGTCGAGGTTAATTGATGCTACGCAACATGATGACTGAGCCTACGTTCAATTGCAAATTGTGAGGTGGTAGTCAGGTTGACAACTGTGTCAACCGATTTGAAGGAAAACAACTGTCCCGGAATGAAATTTTGAATGGTCGCGTTGAAATCATCGATACCATTTTTTCGGCGGCATATGGCTCGTTCGCTCAGCCAATTGCGATTTTTTTAGTTTTGCGTTCGAAAAAACGTCGAACAAGCTCCGCCTTCAATTTGACCAATTGGCAGATATCAGTAGGCAATGCAATGAATCCGGTGAAGATGTCAGCTTCAATTTTTCCATTATTAATGTCCAATAATTTCTTCGAAATACATCTGCAGTTCGATGTTTTCGCAAAAATACTCGCATGTTGGTCGTCAATCGAAGGGTGTTCACATGGAATAACAGGAAAATTCTGACAAAAGTCATTATTTTACTGGTCCTTTCAGGAGTATCCAGGAAGTGAATGCTACCAGTTCCATTACTCACAGCATCTGTCAAGGAGCCGTACACAGTCTTTTATTTTTTTTATTAATTCGTGGTTGAATGCATCGCACATTCAACTATCAATAAACACAGGTCTTCTATCATCATCAATGCTTCATTGTGCATTTCTGCTGTCATTTGTATGTCGGTTGACATGTGTTCGAAGGCGAACATGTGGCTATATGAGATACTAATATTAGTCATTAGTTGAATGCGCAGTGTAGATGGGACCCAGAGCGTCTGAAGCAAATACATTTGCGGATGTCCTTCAATTGATGTTCATTGTTTCGGACGCTGAAACGATTTTGATGATGCGTTCCATATGTGTAGTAGCGTGGTATTTCAGCAAAGTGGGAGCGAAATCATCTGCTTGTCGCTCTGTCCGATGAATTCTCTGGATTGAAATACACTCGTTGCCCGTTTTTTAGCTGCATGGCCAAATCTGCAAGCTTTGGGTGTCTATCGTGGGTCGCAACGAAAAAGATGCGCATCGTTACTTGTCTCATTGCTGGTCATATAGCGACTTATCTGATATACTTCGTGGTCTGCATTTGTCACACCGAAAGCAGCATATCACTGCCTTTGTTTACATATTTGCATATTATGTACTTAATCGGATTGACGGAGTTACAGTATTCGACATTGATGTGAGCCTCAATAGCCTTTGCCAATATCGGCATATATGGCACAATCCAACGATTGTCCACATCAACATCTTCCTCTTTGGCCGCCAGAACTGTAGATCGCCCGTTCATCACGCATTACTGCATGCAATTTCGGATCAAAAGTTTCATCCGGAGGTTCGACACAGATTTTGCTTTTCAACGGAGTACATCCAACAACAAGCTAGACTATTCATACGGTGTTTTATGATGAAATCCACTAGAGATTTTAATTTTTTTTTTTAAATGCTGGCAGTAATGTGATGTTTGTCAACTAGTGTTTGCCTGGGTAGCAGTTCCTTCTTGATTTCATCCGATAAGTGGCAGGCAAAATTGTCATTAAGTCTCAATTTTGACATACATGTCAACCGCGAACCGATGGAAAAGACGGCGACTCTTAAAAATAAGGTTATCGATCTAAAAAAATCAAGGAATGAATCATGGAAATTGTTCACGGAAAGAAATAATTTACAATAAACAAGAAAACGATTTTCTTATTTCTAGTAAATCAAAAAATATTCTCGTTTTACTTAATTTAAACATTATAACAACAATTTTAGCAAATTATTTATAAAATAAGTAAATTTACGCATCATTCAAGAATACAAAAGTAAACTGAAATTGAGAAAATGCTGCTCAACCGAACTGATTTTTTCATTGAATATTTTATGTTTAAATTAAGCATTTTATGCAAGAATAGTGATTTAGTATAATTACTAAATAAATAAGTAAATAGTTCTTATTTTAAAAAAATAATTGATAAAAAGTTCTACAATATTTTCGCAAAAACAATATTTCATATTTTTTTACCAGTTAAAATGGTAAGTTACATAAAGTTGTTAATCTGCGCTCTCAGAGTCGGACGGTGCAAAGGCTAAATGCTAAACGGGATTGAAACTAGGGCCCACACAGTCTAGATACCACGCATTTTACTTAGTGATTTCGTTTTAAAATATTTTATATTCAGTCTGAGAGTGGCAAAATTGAATATTAAAACAGAAAGTCCAATAGAAAGTATTTAAAAAAAAAATTCATTGTTTTTTCAATAGAATAAGAATATCTTAGAAAAAAATATCTCATTCCAAGTGACTTAAAATTTCCTGCAACAAAAAAATGAGTTTGTACAGTTATTGCTCTTTTTAAACCAAATAACTTTCTTTTTAGTGATGTTTCGCTTCAAAGATAAAGCTTGAGATACATACTATAAGTCATCAGTCCAAGTTTAAAAGGAGATGTTTTTTCACATAATAGCAAAAATCCTCACATTTTATTTAATTTTGACGTTAACATTAACACATTAACATTAACACCTTTTATAAAAGGTGGATTCGTTGTAAATTATACGTGGGGCCATCAGTTCTAATTAGCTCAATGGGCCACTTTAAAGTGTAAGTTCGGCACTGAGTGGTCTATCCATATTGAGTTTGGGCGATAAACTTATTTGGATATGTTACTCGAAAAATCTCGGGATTTTGAGATTTGGACAAGCCAACCTCAAAATATTTTCAGAATATACTGCGAATTGTGTGAATAATTCTCAAAATTTTAAAATTTTTTTAACTGGTCTAAATTGAGAAAATAGCGAGTTATCTAATTTTCGCCTCTTAACCTCTGGTTGCTAGTAGATAAGTATTTATATTAAATTATTTCTTTAAAATTAACCAATTACTGATTAGAGCACACGTATATCATTTGAATTATTTTAAACCAGAAAACCTAATTAAATTAAGATGGAAATTAATATAAATTTAACCTGATTCAGTTTATTGAATAAAACCGCAATTCGTCGATCAAAATAGTTTTTCCAACATTGCTCGAATGCTGCTTATTGAAGAATTTTCCGATTGATCAGAAAATTTTAGCAACAATGTGAATTCTCTAGTACTACTATATATCACTACTTTATACTTGATTTACTTTATTTTTTAAGTCAGCATCAATAAAGTGATATAGATTAAAAATTTGTAATTTATTAGTATAGGTTTTAATTAACGGATGTTGTTTCGTTCTGTTTCTGGTAAATAAAATTTCAAATATGTTTGACGAGATTTGCTTTTATTATCTTAAAGCTTTGTACAGCCCAACACTGAGAAAAAAAGTAGTTACATTTAATTAAAAACTTTAAATATCTATTTAATATTACGATCTTCAACTATGATGATGCGCTATTAACGTTTTTTGCTAAATTATGTTTAAAAATAATAAAACGACTTAAAATAAAGCGTAGCGCAGTTACATTTTTAAAATTTGAACTTTTCTATTTCCTATTCCTACTTTCTGGGTGTAAATGCAACCGTTTTTTAAAAGATACCATGTCTCCCTAATGATGTTCCCCTTTTGATAATCTCTTACCTAGCTAACATCAATAAAATAACAAATAAAGGAATTTGTAAGATTATATTTTGTATAAGTAATAAAAAATGTTTCCAAAAAAAAGAAAATGTATGATTATTTCTTTGCAGTTCTCGTGTGTTTATTTCCTGATTTTATTGCTTAAATCACGCACAATTTGCTGAACTTCAAGTATTAATATGCTTAACTAAAAATTGAACTAAAAATTGAATTATGTGATCATGCAGCCACTTTTAAAAGAAAACACTTACCTCAATCGAGTCATATTTCGCGCGCTTCAATACTTATTTCCTAAAATCGAGCATATTCCACTTAAAACTGATATATTTAAGTAAATATTTCTCTGCAATGGTGCATCAGAAATAATAAAGGCAAAAATTACTAAAATCATATCACGATTTGCTCATTTTATCATTTACTTCCTAAAATCATACATAATTTACTTAATACACCCATATTTAAGTAAACTTTACTTTAGAGCAGAAATCGAAAGTGAAACACCTGCAATAATCGCATCATTTTCAAACCGTCGTTTACTGAGCTAGTTCATATTTTTACCTACGATTGAATATACCTAAAAATTAGTGTTTAGTGGATTAACAAGAAATTATAAATAAAATAAGTGGTGTTTTATGACAAATAGTTTAGTTATTAAAAATGGAATTTGTGAATATGGACAACACGACACATCAAACTCACATGAAAAAGCTTCTTGAACCATGGCAATCGGGAGATTTGTTTCAATATTCTAAAGGTTAAATATTATAAATAGTAGACATCAACAGTGCAGGAACTGATTAATAATATTATAAATAGACAACAATTTTGTATTCAAGGGGATGTTCACGTCTTAATTTAAAAAATTGTTTTCTCGAATTAAGTGGCAAAACAGAATGACAGTTTCTTATTTTTTTATGGTAGCTCAATTCAGTTCTTCGCACTGCGACCGTTAAGGTCTATTGTACCCTGATTAGTTTTATATTGATAATTGGAAGTTTAGATCCTTGATAAACACCATCAAGTCTAGGTACATAATTTTTTTAATGGCCATGTAGACGATTTTATTGCAGATATGGCCTTAAAACTACATGACAGGGGATAAATAATTGATTGAATTATGGTTTACATTTTTCTACAGTAATAAAAATGATTATTTAATTAGTTTTAACTTAAGCTTTTTTATTTAATTTTTTTAATAATTTATAATAAAACCTCCAATATTTCGATGGGTTTATTCCATCCTTTTCAAGGAGAACTTCTACCTGAAGAATATGTGGGATTGGCCAATATTCCAGAAAATTCAATTTCCGGACCAGAAACACCAAAAACTACCTCAAACCTTAAATTTGTCTGCATTTCATACAATATTATATAATTACACTGTGCTAGTTCAAAAATGTGACAAGCTGGGAACGCGGGGGGTAAACCTAATTCGAGTACGTTGAATTCAATGGTGCTAGTCCCATTTCAAAGTTAGTCCCCATTTTTGAGATATCGCTTTCGACATGTTTTTGCTCTGATACCCTCATTTTCGCGTTAATAGCTCCTAGACCATTAAAATTTCGTTATGCTTTCTTCAGCAAAGTTGTGGCGCAAGCCAAGACAAACAACTTTGCCGAACATATCAAGACCGAAAAACCACATCTAATTTTTTTTGCTTTTCATTCCGACGAAAACACTGTTTTTATCATTTTTTATCATTTTGTTGAATTTAAATCGAGTAGAATCGATCGAATAAACATCGCATCGACAAATATAGATACAATAGAAACTATTTAAAAGAAAACAAAATCGATTCTGTTGATTTTATGGTGATTTTTCCTAAAAAAAAATTCCTAAAAAATTTACATTTTTCTTCTCTTTGATAAAATAATGGCGTGCCGTTGCTATAGTGGATACAAATCCTGGATTTTTCCATCCCATCGTTTTAACCAATTATATCACGTAAATTAACACGTAAGCACCTACTGTGGTGGAAGTCGAACTCGTATATATACAGTATGTACTGGGAAAAAAAATTGGGCAAACGTATTTTATTGCAAATTGGAGTCTTTTTTTGCTAAAATTACAAAACTTTTGAACGCAATTGGCTATTTCATTTTAAATACATGTATGACGTAATTTAGGGGAAAACCCCCGAAAAATGCCAAAATATTCAAAATACGGTGATTGGAGTTAAAGTAATGGAATAAATTAAACACTTACTTTTTAATTTTTTTTTTTTATTTGTTATTGATTTATAGAAAATCTATCTTTAATATTAATATTTTGGTGGACTGCCTTTTGTTTTTATTACACCGGTACAACCCCGCAACTGATGTGCAAAAAAATTGGTCAAGCAATTATTTTATTTTAAGCCGATCGTTCTTGGCCGACATTAGCGTGCAGATGTTTTATTGCCTGCAATTTATTTTTTGAGTATAAATAGTGCATATTTTGTAAGATTAAGTTATTCTGTAAGTGATCCTAGTCAAATAAAGAATAAAGTGCAATTTTAGTTAAAAAAAAATGGGAAAAGTTAGTGAGCAGTATAAAAGCCGTATGTTGGTTTGAGCGCGTGAAAATTTAACCACGCGTAAAATAGCAAAAAGATTAAATATTCCTAAAAATACTGTCGCGTGGAATATTAAAAAATTGCGAGAGATGGGCAGTACACAAAGAAAGAAAGGCTCTGGCAGGCTCAGAAAGACAACGCCAGCGGAAGATCTTTTCATAATATTACAATGTCGTCGGAACCGTTTTAAAACTTCATCGGACATACGACGGGATGTTGAGCGAGCAACAGGAAAAGAAATTTCAGCCAGCTTAGTGAGAAAAAGACTTGTTAAAGCTGGTTCGAGAGCACTTAAACCAGTTCTTAAGTCTGAGCTCACATTACTAGTGAAAAAACAACATTTGCTATGGGCCCAGGAGCATGTTTCTTGGGCTTCAGAGATGTGGAATGGTGTAATTTTCCACGATGAATCAAAATTCAAGCTGTATGTTGGAAATTGAAAATTCTCGTAGGAAAAAAACCATGCGAGAGGCTTGGCAACGAATGCCTTTTAGAGTTTCACCAAAAAATGAAGGAGTTATGGTCTGGAGATGCTTTTGTGGAAATGAAACCGGTCGATTGTGCTTCATTAGTTCCAACATTACAGCAGCTGTTCATCTGCAGGTCCTACACAACGAATTTGAGCATTCTGTGTAAAAGCGTTTTGGCGAGACTTGCAAAATTATTTTTCAACAGGACAAATTTACGTGCCATACCGCCATAGTTTTGCGTTATTAAATTTGAACTGTAGATAGAAAAATTGGCTTTCAGATAAACATAAATAATTTGTTAAAAACTTGTTCTTTTTTTCTTATCTTTTCATTTAAAGGTAAAAAAGTACTTCGAAGAAACAAGTACCGATGTGTTGAACTGACCCCCGTATAGTCCAGACTTATATTCCATTGAAAATATTTGGTCTTTAATGAAGCAAGAAGTAGCAAGAATGTGCCCAGAATCGATTCAATCTTTAAAAAGTTTGTTGATGACGATTTGCGAATCCATACCTCCTACGACTTTGAAAAATTTATCAAATTCAATGATTCGGAGGTGTATATTAATATTAATATTAAAGATAGAACTTCTATAAATCAATAAAAAACAAAAAAAAATTAAAAAGTAAGTGTTTAATTTATTCCATTACTTTAACTCCAATCACCGTATTTTGAATATTTTGGCATTTTTCGGGGTTTTTCCCCTAAATTACAGGTACATTTTTTTTCAACAGATTACGTCATACATGTATTTAAAATGAAATAATAAGCTAATTGCGTTCAAAAGTTTTGTTATTTTAGCAAAAAAAAACTCCAATTTGCAATAAAATACGTTTGCTCAATTTTTTTTCCCAGTACTGTATATATACGAGTTCGACTTCCAGCACAGTAGGTGCTTACGTCACTCGTTTGGACTGCCGCCCAAAGTGATAATTTACGTGATATAATTGATTTAAAACGATGGGATGGAAAAATCCAGGATTTTTATCCACTATCGCAACGGCACGCCATTGTTTTGTCAAAGAGAAGAAAAATGTTAATTTTTTAGGAATTTTTTTTTTAGGAAAAATCACCATAAAATCAACTGAATCGATTTAGCTTTCTTTTAAATAGTTTTTATTGTATCTATATTGGTCGATGCGATGTTTATTCGATCGATTCTACTCGATTTAAATTCAACAAAATGATTAAAAATGATAAAAACATTGGTTTTCGTCGAAATGAAAAGCAAAAAAAAATTAGATGTGGTTTTTCGGTCTTAATATGTGCGGCAAAATTGTTGGTCTTGACCTGCGCAACAACTTTGCTGAAGAAAGTATAACGAAAATCTTAATGGTTCAAGATCTATCAACGTGAAAATGAGGGTATATTTTGACTCAGAGCCAAAACATGTCGAATGCGATATCTCAAAAATGGGGACTAACTTTGAAATGGGACTAGCACCGTTTAATTCAGCATACTCGAATTAGGTTTACCCCCCAGGTGCCCCGCTTGTCACGAAAAAAAAGTTTGCAATTCAAGCACAGTGTTATTAGTCTAATAAGTAATTTATGTTTTGTTCTAGGATATATATCTATAACTGGATCAATAGCTCTGAACTGAAGCAGTACCAAAATAATAATAATAGATTGCCTGTCTGATGAGAGAAAAATTGATAAAAGACTGTATTGAGTTTTATCAAATATTTGTTGAATCGTCAACTAAGAGAATCAGGGGGCCTAGTATGGAAATCGACCGCCGTCGATTTTTGTTCGTTGTTTATATTCAGCAATAGTAATAACTATTGATGAATATAAACAACGAACAAAAATCGACGGCGGTTGATTTTCATAGTAGCCTGGGGGCCTACCCCCAAACCAATATCATGAGCGCTTCCCACAAAAAAAAAATGTTTTTCATTTTCTCCCCTCATTAGGAGACATACTATTCTGACGTTGTAAAATACCCATCAGGCTGCTTATACAATTCGTATGGAAATTCAGAAGCAAAATTTTGAGCTTCTGGAATATTTCGAAGGGAAAAACGGGTTCGAGTACCAAAAATAAATTTGAGACAAGGTATGTTAAATTAAAAGTAATTATTTTAGGATTGTATCATATTTTTTGTTTTCTTTTTATTTGTTACAAGTAACAAAACTTGAATTTGTTGCTGAAACGGTTGAGAACGAAACCCAGATTTGGTTAAAATTGTACTCAATGCCTTTTGAGAGGGTGCTCGAAAAGTATAGGAAAACATCCAGCACTAGGTTATTACCCAAAGGAGATAAGTCGATTAAAAACATAATTGAAGCTACGCCAAAATATAATATTGCAGATGGCGCACAATCAGATGGCAAAGATGCAATTTCACAACCAAATACCATCTCGCCCTCCGCGTCACCTTTGGTGTATGAGGTTTGAATCCAAAAATCGTGAAATGAAGAATTTTACAAATGTTACAAGCAGTCGAAGAAATTTATCACTCTCGATTGCTAAAAAAAATGCTTTGAAATTTAGCTATTTTAATTGAAATCATCTTTAACAGAAATTCATCAGAATTCAAACATATGAATTCTGATGTCATCAGAACGAAGCTCTATTTTAAAACCCTTGCACAAACATTTTCAATTTCTCAGCTGAAATGCGCAACCGTTTTAGAGAAACATTATCTTAATGAATCGATTTTTTTAACATTTTAACGGTCTACATACTATATACTATATACTTATTTTAAAATAATAAGCTTTTCAGGATTCTGGAAGTTACAAAAATAACTCATATTATATAAATTTAGTCTTAAATAGTTACATCATAAAGTCTGAAGATAGTTTAAATTGTCTCTTGATTTCAGACATGATAAATAAAAATTTTGTAATCGAAATTACTGAGTAACAAACCTTTTCAAATTCGGTTATTTAAAGGAACTACATAATTGTTTTAAACCGAGATTCTTGTAGAATTAAGTAAAAATATTTACCTCTGTATTATAATTTTTATATTTTAAAATATGAATTTATTTTTAGTTTCATAAGAAAAATATTTGTGATATAAATTTAAGCACATACATAGCTATAGATGTAAAAATTGTAATTTGTACCTGTGAAAATATATTTTCTAATATTATTTGGAAATTTTGTTTTTTCTTTTTATATTTTGATATTATAATGATTTTACAAAATTTAAGAATTATGTAAGTATGAGTATAATTGACTTAAACCATGCAAAAAATTACTAGAATTAAATATTATATTATGCTCATAATATGCGTGAGTGACAACGAAAATCATGCAGAATATGCAGTTTGATTTAAATAATCTATGCACAATTTTGAAAATTTTTCTGTATAATCTCAGTATAAACGATAAGAATTACTGTGTTTTATTAACATGAATTAAGAAAATATTGCATGATTGGCATAATACTTTTCTTATTTCATGATAAGCAATATATACTGATTATCCAATTTTAAAATTTACGTATAATAAGCAAACCTATCCATATTTTGCGCCAGATTTCACTAGGCTCCAAAATGATAGGGTATATGCTTGTTTTAAATCAGTTATGCATGATTATTTCTTTCCGTGTTACATTTACTTGTTAATGGATTATACATTTTCATGTTGAAATGGTGTCTATGCTTGCCCTGCCAAAAAATCAAATTGATATTGTAGCAGACCGTTAATTTTCTGTATTTCGAATACGCGTTTTAATTCATTGTTTTGACGAGAAAGCGTGGTATCTCTGGATTGCTAGTTTTCTCAGGAAATAACAACGGCCACTTCGTCGATTGTCGGCGAATTGAATCTTCATGTGTGGTCACCCGCCAGCGTTTTATCACAATTTTCAACTGTTTGGTCAATTCGTTGTTCTGATGAAGAAGCGTTTGTAATTGTCCTACACTGGCTCGCTTCATTGTCGGATTGTGAGCACAATGCTGATTAAATATAGCATCAGAATTTTCCATGTAATAAACTTGTACGAATTGATGGCCCTAATTCGATAGTGGCAATAGCGTTCCTACTAACTGATATATTTACCCTTGAATCTGCAATGATGATGTGAAATTGACTGTGTTAAATGATTTTAATGTATTTTCTGACACAAGTGCCAATGATGCGAAAGAGAATTGTGTTGTAATTACCTTGAAAGTGGGCTTGAAACTGTCCCTTACAATGTGCGTTGCACTAAACGACGCCATTTGAAAGTAAGATTTGTATTTTCGGATGTTGGCCAGGAAATGGGTAGAATAACTTCTTGTTCCGCAGTCACCAAAAAGCGTAATGGCTCTGGTGGTGGGACCAATTGTGCCAATTTCACTTCCACCATCGCCATCTATTGAAAATAATCCGAAGAGACTATATAAATGAATGCTCATTGTCGAAATACAATTCTCATTGCGGTGCTGTTAAGTGCATTCCCATAAAAAATTACGATAAAAAACGATTTCTCGGTTCAAGCTTTGTTCCTTTGGGATTTCCCGATTTTTTTCCAAAACCACCCCTGTACTAAATCGAATAAGACAAAAAAACAATCATCCAAATCGGCTAAGCCGTTCTCGTGTTTTTGCGAGACTGATGCACGGCATAGTTGAGACGCAGATGGGTTTCGAACATTCTATTGCGCTGCAATTTTTTTTTGCAAATTTAATTTTCCCAACTATGCTTGAAAAAGTTCCACCAAATAAAGTTTAGAACCTAAAATTGGCTACAAATTTAATATTTCGAAATAGAGGCAAATTCCGGACCATTTTGTTATCCGCTTATAAAACAATTTGAACAGTTTTGCCATTTGTTGTTCTCAGAATAATTCGAATGTTCTTAGAAACAAAGTTGCGTGATACATATGTGAAAAAGAGCTCATTTGGAAAATGATTCACAATTTTGAAAACTGCTCCAAATTCGATCTCGTCAACGAATGAAATAAATTAGGCAGTGCTTCGAAGTTTCAAAAGTTTTACTCACCGCGGACTTTATTCATTGTTCACATGTTTATTCAGAACGTTTGCAGCTTTTTAGTATCAGTTGGTTAGGAACTTTGTGTTCTACGTTACTCTAGAATTACTCCTCAGCCAAAATTTTTTCATGATTGTAACTTTTTACAATCCATTTTAGAATTTAATTCACATTTTAAGAAACATATTCAAGGACGTTTTTTAAAATATCTACTTGCATTCCAATGTCATTCTACAATCATGTTTTTCTCGTAGGCTATTTGGTCATGCTCAAAACCAACCACTTTTAATCAAAAATGTGTATGCGGGCATAATTTGTAACCCTGGAATTTAGCTTTAAAACCCGATCTCCTTAATTTATTAAATTTATGGATCAAAAACATACATCCAGTATGAAAACATACGTTAACCTTACATATCCTGTGTAAATAAGAAAGGGCATAGTTATTCCGTAGACAAGAATACCAACCGATCCCTATCTTTTCCTATATAGAGTAATGTAATCACAATTGAATAGAACCCCTAAAAATTAAAACAAATTAAAATTCCGTTAAAAGCAATATACCCTACTTGTTTAAAATTGTTCGCCTCGCTTCACTAAAATTTGCAGGTTGTCCACCTGAATTTTCATTGAAGACGAGTATATTTCTCCTAAAATACATTTTTAAAGTGCGTGATTTTCACCCTAACAGTATACAATTTGTAATATAGAGGCAAGCACCCGAACGGCCTTTTTCCAATAAATTTAGTCCACCCTTCTTATTAAGCATAATCACAATTTTGAACAGGTTACAGGTGACAAACTATGTTCGCATTAAAATGCTAAAAATAGCCCTGCATATTATAATCCCATGCATGCCAAGCGTTAAGAACGCGCCGAACTCATGCTGACCATAAAACACTTTATGTATATATTCAAATAACAAAACATTTGAAGAAAACCACGTTCCAAGCACACTTTCTTAAAAACTCATAACTTTCTCGGATTCATCCCAAAATAAAAAATTTATCTAAAAGTAAAATTCCCATGAAAATGAAAAGATCGTTAATTTTTTTCGTAAACAATGTTTCAATTAGGATTCAAACCACGTGTGATCGTTATTTTGTTTATTATTTTTGTTGGATATCGAATATAATTTTTGTTATTGTTGTTGTTGTTGTCACAAAGTATTGTATATTTTCTTATACAATTTCTGGATCACTGAGAAAAAAAATTATCGTTTACGTTTTTACCAAAAAAAAACAAAAAAATTGAAAAATGAAAAAAAGGAATAAGCACAAAAATACGATCAAGGCACGAAAAAAAGGAGTGGGGATAAAGAAATACAAGAAAATTGTAGGTAGAAAACTTTTTTTGTTTGTTATGTATGCACATGTGTGTGAAGGCGGAGTCGATCTTCTTGCATTTTGGGTATATATACCTCAAATTTTTTACCAAAAGTATCAGAATTCAATTTCTATTTCGATTGCGAACATCGTGCCCGTGTTTATAAAATAAAATAAACAAAGTTTTGTGTATACAAAAATTTACGTAAATTTTTTTATAATTCAAAATGTGTTTAATGAAAGAAAATATGTTATCGAAGAGTGGTGATAAGAAACGTGAAAATCACAATTCAATTAAGGTATGTTGATTTATCATCCCTAAATGTTAAATTATTTACAAAACTAATTTGCTGTTTATTTTATTTACGTATATAGATTAAAATTCCAAAACTGTCACGAAAAATTGTCAAATCGGCTAAAGTTAATTTAAATCGTTATTGGCGCGCTTTTCAAGATCTTATATCATCCGAGTCGTATACAAAACCGATTTATAACAATCAAGAGATAATTGAAAAAAATCATATGCTAAATAACGAGATCGTGTATCCAGTTGATAACGTGCCGGAAAAAAATGTTATCTATCAAAATGAGAATGACTTCCTGAATGGTAAATACTTTTTATTCGTTGACGAGAATTTATATAGTGGAGTTGATTTAAACCATGAGATCATTGTGTACGACAAGTGCACATGCACTTGTCATGGCGCGGGAGGTGATCAACAAAGCAAAACCATGTACACAAATCGTTTCTCAATCAATGTTATGGAGAATATCAGTGAAATAGATTTAACACCGTATTGGATAATGTAAGCTCACTAAAATTAAGTTTAATAATTTTTGGTAATTTTTTGAAATAGCTTTAATTTTTTTATTTTTTGTAATTTAATCGTTTTGGTTAGAAAGCTTTAATTACATATATATACATAGTGAATAGGATTAAGGTAAAAAATTTAAATTTCATAGTGTTAAAATTTATATACAAATCGGTCTGATCTAGTTTTATGTATGTCAACAAAAGCTTTAATAGGATTAGTTATTAGTATAAGTGTTTAATCATAGATGGCTGTACATATACTTTACGATCTCAAATTAATTTTCTCTACTCGATTAGAGAATTATTTTAATTGATCAAATTTTAAATTAATATATGTTATTTTTGGTAATTTAGATCGTTTTGCTAAATTTTACTCAAAGTTAATAAATTTTTTATTTGTTATGTGCAATATATAGGATTAGTATGACGTGCAATTTAACTATTAGCTTTATTTTTTTAATAACTGTGATATTCAAAATAATTATGTTAGGATATTGTACATTGTAAAACTATATGATTATTGGGTATTGCTGTATGCAAGGTACAAATCCAATAATTTTAAAATAGGCCGAAATTGTGACAATCAAAATTAATTTTAGAAAAATATTTGGATCTACCGTATAAATATAAAATTATAAATATTTTTTTGATGTTAAAATTATAAGTCTTCCAAATTAAGCTTTAATTTTTAAGTCTGTGATATTAGATTATACATTTATAATGTCTTCCAATCAGATCAAGTATTTTGTATTAATTTTTAACGCGTGAATTTTAAATTTTATAGTTTTAGGATAGTTTTTATAAGTTTTGAAAGCTCTTTTAAGTAATATCTGAGATATTAGCTAAAATAATTTTTATTTTATATATCGATCTCAAGGGTTTAGTATAGATAGGAATTTGTAATTTTTAATACTATTATGTAATTGTAAAATAATTTCATGATATTTTAATTTAGAATTTAAGATTTTATGTTTGCTTTGTAATTGTTTTTAAAAATAATAATAGTAATAAAATGTGTTTGATTTTTTTATAAAAATTTGTTTGCATTTTTTAATTGCCCAAACAAATTTAAAAGGTACCTGTAGCCGCTAATCGAATTTATTTCAAATTTTGTTAACGTCAAATAGTTTGAAAATAAATCATTTACCTATCTACTACGATGTAATTATGAAAATTTATTTTGTTTTTCTTCTCTTGTTCAATTGAAAAATCAAATTCGATTGCCTTATTTGTGGTTTAATTTATCAGACTACTCACGACTGGGCAATCAATTGCACAATCTTGATCGAAAATATTTAATAAAATGATCTGCAAAATCATTTAATTAAATATTTTCATCAATCATTTTTCATGTTCCAAGATGCTGCCGTTAGGTGAACATTTATTGATTTTCCTACCCAATGACAGATGGCAGCACCAAATTTAATATGTTGTGCATAGAAGGCGGATTACGTAGTATGTAATAGGTTTTTTATGGACTGGTGGTAGAACGAGGGAAACGTAGCTAATACGAGTTACTACATGTGTGTTTGTTTGTTATAAGTTTTATCCGAAGTTGTATCCGTTGAACTGTTCCATCTGAGTCCGAATCAAGTTCTAATGAATCTTACAGAAGTTTTTAGGTCACCCTGAAATAAATGTTGATACTGTTCCCGAATTCATAGCGTCGGTTGAACTTGTTTATTGGAAATGACTTGTTCACATATTTTGTAGAAGAATCGAATAGGTATTATTACCAAAATATAAATAATTTCTTAATACCTCTAAAATGTGTGAAATGGAAGGATATCACAATTTTAGAAATGAAGAAAGTTTTGGGACTAATAATATTCATGAGGCAAGTTCGAAAAGATAGAAGAGACGAGTACTGGACCACAGATCCTTGCACAGAAATGCCATTCTTTGCAAAAATAATGTCGAGAGATAGATTTCGGCAAAAATAGAGGGCTTGGCATGGCAACAAAAACGAGAATATCAACGGTGAATCAGACCAATTGACCAAAGTTAGGCTCGAAATTGATTATTTTCTCCCGGAATTTGTGAACATATACAAACCTTAACAAGAAGTAATCTTGGATGAAGGCATTAAACCTTGGAGAGAACGGTTATGTTACAGAGTTTATAATGCAGGAAAACTAATAAAATCGGCATACTAATGAGAAAGTTGTGTGAGAGCGATTCAGGATACATATGAAATTTTGCAATTTATTCTTCTCAGGGGTCACGGTTGTTAGCGACAATACAGACCGTTGTATCTCCATATACAGATGACTAGCACCATTTGTATATGGATAATTAATATAATAGTGTTGATAACACTCAAGTCTTTTTGCGAAAATTATGGTATGTGGAACCATCAAAAAATTAGAAGTCTACCAGAGTGTCTGAAAAAGAAAAATTTCGAGAAAAGACAGACAATCTTGCACCGTAAAAGGGATATTTTACTTCAAATCTGACAATCAAAGAAAGAAGGGAGACTTATTGCGTTTATACATTAGGCGGAAATGAAAGAGACTCATAATATTGACAGAACAACTCGCCAAAAATGACTAAACCAAATACATTGATTGAATATAACAACTTTATGAAAGGTGTCTACCGTGCCAATCAGTATTTGTCTTAATATTCAATACTACGAAAGACGACGAAATGGACAAAACGAGTAACAATGTACATGATAAAGTGTGCATTGCTCAATTCCTTTGTTGTCTATAATTCAACAAAAAGCAGCAAAGTAAAATATAAGATAACAAATTTTTATATGAACTAGCTTTGCATTGGGTTTCTTATTCGGTACAAACGGAAGATAATAATCAAGAGCCAGGACCAAGTTTTTTCATATCCATCGACAAGTTTGTCGATGGATATGAAAAAACACGTTCTAGTAAAATTGCTAATTGAAAGGAAAAATCAGTTCAAAGACAATGTCGCGTGTGTACATCTCAAAAAGTGCGAGGTGAAACTTGTTTTACCTTCATAGAGGTAAATGTTTTGAGCGCTATCTTACTATAAAACATTATTAGTGCCAATATTTTATAATAACGATGAAGAATACCTTCTAAGTTGCGAAAATCGGTTACATAAAAAATTCAGAGTAGTTTTCAATTTATAGTGTTTTTACGTAACGACAAAATTCTCGAGGATTTTTGGAAAAACTTGCCCGATCCCTCCATATCGATCAGACACGTAGCGCCCGACATCAACCGGTGTGATTCTAACGTTAAAAAAAGTGTAGGTACACTAAAAAGTGGCAACATAGAAGTGGCAACATAAAAGTGTAAATGTTTATAAAACTCTAACGTTAAAAAGTGTAGGTTTGTAAAAATTATTATCAAACAACAATTTACAATAAATTATACAAAAATAATAGAAAAAAAGAGAAAATAGTTTCCAAATTTAAATTTAATCATTGTACATAAGTATAATTTATGTCAACATATAAAGTTAGAAAGAAATCGGGGGAAGCAATACCTATGCAAATTATCTCGAAATCTGGAGAGGTGCTCGCATGGTGACTATATGGTAATTAAAGGAGATGAAATGGGCTATCTTAATATGTGTGTGCCATTTCCTGAAATAGGTTATGGCTCTGGACATAAATTTTCAAAAATATTGTATTTTCCTCTAAATTCCGCGGAAGCAATGCTACACTATGCAAATTATCTCGAAATCTGGAGATTTACTCGCATGGTGACTATATGGTAATTAAAGGGGATGAAGTGAGCTATCGTAATATGTGTGTGCCATTTCCTGAAATAGGTTATGGCTCTGGACATAAATTTTCAAAAATATTGTATTTTCCTCTAAATTCCGCGGAAGCAATGCTACACTATGCAAATTATCTCGAAATCTGGAGATTTACTCGCATGGTGACTATATGGTAATTAAAGGGGATGAAGTGAGCTATCGTAATATGTGTGTGCCATTTCCTGAAATAGGTTATGGCTCTGGACATAAATTTTCAAAAATATTGTATTTTCCTCTAAATTCCGCGGAAGCAATGCTACACTATGCAAATTATCTCGAAATCTGGAGATGTGCTCGCATGGTGACTATATGGTAATTAACGCAACGTCATACAGTCATACCAAATTTTATTTAAGTTTGTTAATGCTTGCGGCAGTATCACTGCCTCGCCTGATTCATTTTGAGTTATCCAGGAAGCACCACGTGGAGGTTTGAATCTCGGACTTCGCTTCCCTTTTTTACAATTTATATCGAACTTAATTATTTTTACTATATACTATTTTGATACATTCCACTAAATTTAAAGGTAATTTTACAAGTTGATTATTATCAATCATTGATATTTTGAATAAATCAAAACTGCCGGATTTATTTTTGTTGCGGACGAGGCCTCCATGGGGAATTGCAACAAATCATCGTGTGTCTCCCAATTGCTGTCATTTCGTTTAATATACGCACGGAAATGTCCAGAAGCATGTTTTAGTTCCGGTTGTTGAAAGTGAATTATCGCTTTTAGCTAAAGATCCTCAAGGCCTAAGGTTATAGTACTACTAATTTTACTTATAGCGATGTTATACAAATTATTAGTTGGCTTTACATCAACAATGGCTAAACCATAATTTGTAAAAAACGATTTCGTCCGCTTTTCATGGCACGTTCCACAACAAGATCTTTCAAAATCTATTCCCGACTGCATATTACTCAGCGACGCTTGATTGAAACTGAAAACATTTTTAAGTGGGACATAAAATGTTTGTCTTAATTTGGTTATAGGCTCACACTTGGAGCAATTTCTTCTTTCTGTCAAAGGGGATGAAAGTACTTTCTCCAGTATAAACGATATTGGACATATAGCATCCAATGAAATGTTTACTGTTGTAGAAACTAATCCAGGACTATTTTCATAGATGTTTAACAGCAACCGTGATCTATGTCTGTAAATTGATGCGGTTTCATTCGAAGTTGCAAAATCGTATATAAAATTAAAAAAAAAGTTTTCAGATGTTCGAATAAAACCCTTGTAATAATCTACATCCAAAAATAAACATAAAAATATTTGAGCAACCGAATCAAAAGCGCAAGTATTTCTGATTTTTATTACAACAGATTCCTCTATAAAGGTATACCCGTTTTGTAGAATATAACACTCTTCGACATTTTTGGGTTCCGGTAACTGATTCAAATCGGAGGAACTACACATCAGAGCCATAACCTATTTCAGGAAATGGCACACACATATTAAGATAGCCTACTTCATCTCCTTTAATTACCATATAGTCACCATGCGAGCACATCTCCAGATTTCGAGATAATTTGCATAGTGTAGCATTGCTTCCGCGGAATTTAGAGGAAAATACAATATTTTTGAAAATTTATGTCCAGAGCCATAACCTATTTCAGGAAATGACATACACATATTAAGATAGCCCACTTCATCCCCTTTAATTACCATATAGTCACCATGCGAGCACATCTCCAGATTTCGAGATAATTTGCATAGTGTAGCATTGCTTCCGCGGAATTTAGAGGAAAATACAATATTTTTGAAAATTTATGTCCAGAGCCATAACCTATTTCAGGAAATGGCACACACATATTAAGATAGCCCACTTCATCCCCTTTAATTACCATATAGTCACCCTGCGAGCACATCTCCAGATTTCGAGATAATTTGCATAGTGTAGCATTGCTTCCGCGGAATTTAGAGGAAAATACAATATTTTTGAAAATTTATGTCCAGAGCCATAATCTATTTCAGGAAATGGCACACACATATTAAGATAGCCCACTTCATCCCCTTTAATTACCATATAGTCACCATGCGAGCACATCTCCAGATTTCGAGATAATTTGCATAGTGTAGCATTGCTTCCGCGGAATTTAGAGGAAAATACAATATTTTTGAAAATTTATGTCCAGAGCCATAACCTATTTCAGGAAATGGCACACACATATTAAGATAGCCCACTTCATCCCCTTTAATTACCATATAGTCACCATGCGAGCACATCTCCAGATTTCGAGATAATTTGCATAGTGTAGCATTGCTTCCGCGGAATTTAGAGGAAAATACAATATTTTTGAAAATTTATGTCCAGAGCCATAACCTATTTCAGGAAATGGCACACATATATTAAGATAGTCCACTTCATCCCCTTTAGTTACCATATAGTCACCATGTGAGCACATCTCCAGATTTCGAGATAATTTGCATAGTGTAGCATTGCTTCCGCGGAATTTAGAGGAAAATACAATATTTTTGAAAATTTATGTCCAGAGCCATAACCTATTTCAGGAAATGGCACACACATATTAAGATAGCCCACTTCATCCCCTTTAATTACCATATAGTCACCATGCGAGCACATCTCCAGATTTCGAGATAATTTGCATAGTGTAGCATTGCTTCCGCGGAATTTAGAGGAAAATACAATATTTTTGAATATTTATGTCCAGAGCCATAACCTATTTCAGGAAATGGCACACACATATTAAGATAGCCCACTTCATCTCCTTTAATTACCATATAGTCACCATGCGAGCACATCTCCAGATTTCGAGATAATTTGCATAGTGTAGCATTGCTTCCGCGGAATTTAGAGGAAAATACAATATTTTTGAAAATTTATGTCCAGAGCCATAACCTATTTCAGGAAATGGCACACACATATTAAGATAGTCCACTTCATCCCCTTTAATTACCATATAGTCACCATGTGAGCACATCTCCAGATTTCGAGATAATTTGCATAGTGTAGCATTGCTTCCGCGGAATTTAGAGGAAAATACAATATTTTTGAAAATTTATGTCCAGAGCCATAACCTATTTCAGGAAATGACACACACATATTAAGATAGCCCACTTCATCATCTTTAATTACCATATAGTCACCATGCGAGCACCTCTCCAGATTTCGAGATAATTTGCATAGTGTAGCATTGCTTCCGCGGAATTTAGAGGAAAATACAATATTTTTGAAAATTTATGTCCAGAGCCATAACCTATTTCAGGAAATGGCACACACATATTAAGATAGCCCACTTCATCCCCTTTAATTACCATATAGTCACCATGCGAGCACCTCTCCAGATTTCGAGATAATTTGCATAGTGTAGCATTGCTTCCGCGGAATTTAGAGGAAAATACAATATTTTTGAAAATTTATGTCCAGAGCCATAACCTATTTCAGGAAATGGCACACACATATTAAGATAGCCCACTTCATCTCCTTTAATTACCATATAGTCACCATGCGAGCACATCTCCAGATTTCGAGATAATTTGCATAGTGTAGCATTGCTTCCGCGGAATTTAGAGGAAAATACAATATTTTTGAAAATTTATGTCCAGAGCCATAACCTATTTCAGGAAATGGCACACACATATTAAGATAGTCCACTTCACCCCCTTTAATTACCATATAGTCACCATGTGAGCACATCTCCAGATTTCGAGATAATTTGCATAGTGTAGCATTGCTTCCGCGGAATTTAGAGGAAAATACAATATTTTTGAAAATTTATGTCCAGAGCCATAACCTATTTCAGGAAATGGCACACACATATTAAGATAGCCCACTTCATCCCTTTTAATTACCATATAGTCACCATGCGAGCACATCTCCAGATTTCGAGATAATTTGCATAGTGTAGCATTGCTTCCGCGGAATTTAGAGGAAAATACAATATTTTTGAAAATTTATGTCGAGAGCCATAACCTATTTCAGGAAATGGCACACACATATTAAGATAGCCCACTTCATCCCCTTTAATTACCATATAGTCACCATGCGAGCACATCTCCAGATTTCGAGATAATTTGCATAGTGTAGCATTGCTTCCGCGGAATTTAGAGGAAAATACAATATTTTTGAAAATTTATGTCCAGAGCCATAACCTATTTCAGGAAATGGCACACACATATTAAGATAGCCCACTTTATCCCCTTTAATTACCATATAGTCACCATGCGAGCACCTCTCCAGATTTCGAGATAATTTGCATAGTGTAGCATTGCTTCCGCGGAATTTAGAGGAAAATACAATATTTTTGAAAATTTATGTCCAGAGCCATAACCTATTTCAGGAAATGGCACACACATATTAAGATAGCCCACTTTATCCCCTTTAATTACCATATAGTCACCATGCGAGCACATCTCCAGATTTCGAGATAATTTGCATAGTGTAGCATTGCTTCCGCGGAATTTAGAGGAAAATACAATATTTTTGAAAATTTATGTCCAGAGCCATAACCTATTTCAGGAAATGGCACACACATATTAAGATAGCCCACTTCATCCCCTTTAATTACCATATAGTCATCATGCGAGCACATCTCCAGATTTCGAGATAATTTGCATAGTGTAGCATTGCTTCCGCGGAATTTAGAGGAAAATACAATATTTTTGAAAATGTATGTCCAGAGCCATAACCTATTTCAGGAAATGGCACACACATATTAAGATAGCCCACTTTATCCCCTTTAATTACCATATAGTCACCATGCGAGCACATCTCCAGATTTCGAGATAATTTGCATAGTGTAGCATTGCTTCCGCGGAATTTAGAGGAAAATACAATATTTTTGAAAATTTATGTCCAGAGCCATAACCTATTTCAGGAAATGGCACACACATATTAAGATAGCCCACTTCATCCCCTTTAATTACCATATAGTCACCATGCGAGCACCTCTCCAGATTTCGAGATAATTTGCATAGTGTAGCATTGCTTCCGCGGAATTTAGAGGAAAATACAATATTTTTGAAAATTTATGTCCAGAGCCATAACCTATTTCAGGAAATGGCACACACATATTAAGATAGCCCACTTTATCCCCTTTAATTACCATATAGTCACCATGCGAGCACATCTCCAGATTTCGAGATAATTTGCATAGTGTAGCATTGCTTCCGCGGAATTTAGAGGAAAATACAATATTTTTGAAAATTTATGTCCAGAGCCATAACCTATTTCAGGAAATGGCACACACATATTAAGATAGCCCACTTCATCCCCTTTAATTACCATATAGTCACCATGCGAGCACATCTCCAGATTTCGAGATAATTTGCATAGTGGAGCATTGCTTCCGCGGAATTTAGAGGAAAATACAATATTTTTGAAAATTTATGTCCAGAGCCATAACCCATTTCAGGAAATGGCACACACATATTAAGATAGCCCACTTCATCCCCTTTAATTACCATATAGTCACCATGCGAGCACTTCTCCAGATTTCGAGGTAATTTGCATAGTGTAGCATTGCTTCCGCGGAATTTAGAGGAAAATACAATATTTTTGAAAATTTATGTCCAGAGTCATAACCTATTTCAGGAAATGGCACACACATATTAAGATAGTCCACTTCATCTCCTTTAATTACCATATAGTCACCATGTGAGCACATCTCCAGATTTCGAGATAATTTGCATAGTGTAGCATTGCTTCCGCGGAATTTAGAGGAAAATACAATATTTTTGAAAATTTATGTCCAGAGCCATAATCTATTTCAGGAAATGGCACACACATATTAAGATAGCCCACTTCATCCCCTTTAATTACCATATAGTCACAATGCGAGCACCTCTCCAGATTTCGAGATAATTTGCATAGTGTAGCATTGCTTCCGCGGAATTTAGAGGAAAATACAATATTTTTGAAAATTTATGTCCAGAGCCATAACCTATTTCAGGAAATGGCACACACATATTAAGATAGGCCATTTCATCCCCTTTGATTACCATATAGTCACCATGCGAGCACATCTCCAGATTTCGAGATAATTTGCATAGTGTAGCATTGCTTCCGCGGAATTTAGAGGAAAATACAATATTTTTGAAAATTTATGTCCAGAGCCATAACCTATTTCAGGAAATGACATACACATATTAAGATAGCCCACTTCATCCCCTTTAATTACCATATAGTCACCA
Organism: Nephrotoma appendiculata; assembly: GCA_947310385.1. Classification (NCBI taxonomy): domain Eukaryota; kingdom Metazoa; phylum Arthropoda; class Insecta; order Diptera; family Tipulidae; genus Nephrotoma; species Nephrotoma appendiculata. The sequence goes on from OX371223.1 coordinate 60,247,171, forward strand.
TGCGAGCACATCTCCAGATTTCGAGATAATTTGCATAGTGTAGCATTGCTTCCGCGGAATTTAGAGGAAAATACAATATTTTTGAAAATTTATGTCCAGAGCCATAACCTATTTCAGGAAATGGCACACACATATTAAGATAGCCCACTTCATCCCCTTTAATTACCATATAGTCACAATGCGAGCACCTCTCCAGATTTCGAGATAATTTGCATAGTGTAGCATTGCTTCCGCGGAATTTAGAGGAAAATACAATATTTTTGAAAATTTATGTCCAGAGCCATAACCCATTTCAGGAAATGGCACACACATATTAAGATAGCCCACTTCATCCCCTTTAATTACCATATAGTAATGCTTCCGCGGAATTTAGAGGAAAATACAATATTTTTGAAAATTTATGTCCAGAGCCATAACCTATTTCAGGAAATGGCACACACATATTAAGATAGCCCACTTCATCCCTTTTAATTACCATATAGTCACCATGCGAGCACATCTCCAGATTTCGAGATAATTTGCATAGTGTAGCATTGCTTCCGCGGAATTTAGAGGAAAATACAATATTTTTGAAAATTTATGTCGAGAGCCATAACCTATTTCAGGAAATGGCACACACATATTAAGATAGCCCACTTCATCCTCTTTAATTACCATATAGTCACCATGCGAGCACATCTCCAGATTTCGAGATAATTTGCATAGTGTAGCATTGCTTCCGCGGAATTTAGAGGAAAATACAATATTTTTGAAAATTTATGTCCAGAGCCATAACCTATTTCAGGAAATGGCACACACATATTAAGATAGCCCACTTTATCCCCTTTAATTACCATATAGTCACCATGCGAGCACCTCTCCAGATTTCGAGATAATTTGCATAGTGTAGCATTGCTTCCGCGGAATTTAGAGGAAAATACAATATTTTTGAAAATTTATGTCCAGAGCCATAACCTATTTCAGGAAATGGCACACACATATTAAGATAGCCCACTTTATCCTCTTTAATTACCATATAGTCACCATGCGAGCACATCTCCAGATTTCGAGATAATTTGCATAGTGTAGCATTGCTTCCGCGGAATTTAGAGGAAAATACAATATTTTTGAAAATTTATGTCCAGAGCCATAACCTATTTCAGGAAATGGCACACACATATTAAGATAGCCCACTTCATCCCCTTTAATTACCATATAGTCACCATGCGAGCACATCTCCAGATTTCGAGATAATTGCATAGTGTAGCATTGCTTCCGCGGAATTTAGAGGAAAATACAATATTTTTGAAAATTTATGTCCAGAGCCATAACCTATTTCAGGAAATGGCACACACATATTAAGATAGCCCACTTTATCCTCTTTAATTACCATATAGTCACCATGCGAGCACATCTCCAGATTTCGAGATAATTTGCATAGTGTAGCATTGCTTCCGCGGAATTTAGAGGAAAATACAATATTTTTGAAAATTTATGTCCAGAGCCATAACCTATTTCAGGAAATGGCACACACATATTAAGATAGCCCACTTTATCCCCTTTAATTACCATATAGTCACCATGCGAGCACATCTCCAGATTTCGAGATAATTTGCATAGTGTAGCATTGCTTCCGCGGAATTTAGAGGAAAATACAATATTTTTGAAAATTTATGTCCAGAGCCATAACCTATTTCAGGAAATGGCACACACATATTAAGATAGCCCACTTCATCCCCTTTAATTACCATATAGTCACCATGCGAGCACATCTCCAGATTTCGAGATAATTTGCATAGTGTAGCATTGCTTCCGCGGAATTTAGAGGAAAATACAATATTTTTGAAATTTTATGTCCAGAGCCATAACCCATTTCAGGAAATGGCACACACATATTAAGATAGCCCACTTCATCCCCTTTAATTACCATATAGTCACCATGCGAGCACATCTCCAGATTTCGAGATAATTTGCATAGTGTAGCATTGCTTCCGCGGAATTTAGAGGAAAATACAATATTTTTGAAAATTTATGTCCAGAGCCATAACCTATTTCAGGAAATGGCACACACATATTAAGATAGTCCACTTCATCCCCTTTAATTATCATATAGTCACCATGTGAGCACATCTCCAGATTTCGAGATAATTTGCATAGTGTAGCATTGCTTCCGCGGAATTTAGAGGAAAATACAATATTTTTGAAAATTTATGTCCAGAGCCATAACCTATTTCAGGAAATGGCACACACATATTAAGATAGCCCACTTCATCCCCTTTAATTACCATATAGTCACAATGCGAGCACCTCTCCAGATTTCGAGATAATTTGCATAGTGTAGCATTGCTTCCGCGGAATTTAGAGGAAAATACAATATTTTTGAAAATTTATGTCCAGAGCCATAACCTATTTCAGGAAATGGCACACACATATTAAGATAGGCCATTTCATCCCCTTTGATTACCATATAGTCACCATGCGAGCACATCTCCAGATTTCGAGATAATTTGCATAGTGTAGCATTGCTTCCGCGGAATTTAGAGGAAAATACAATATTTTTGAAAATTTATGTCCAGAGCCATAACCTATTTCAGGAAATGACATACACATATTAAGATAGCCCACTTCATCCCCTTTAATTACCATATAGTCACCATGCGAGCACATCTCCAGATTTCGAGATAATTTGCATAGTGTAGCATTGCTTCCGCGGAATTTAGAGGAAAATACAATATTTTTGAAAATTTATGTCCAGAGCCATAACCTATTTCAGGAAATGGCACACACATATTAAGATAGCCCACTTCATCCCCTTTAATTACCATATAGTCACAATGCGAGCACCTCTCCAGATTTCGAGATAATTTGCATAGTGTAGCATTGCTTCCGCGGAATTTAGAGGAAAATACAATATTTTTGAAAATTTATGTCCAGAGCCATAACCTATTTCAGGAAATGGCACACACATATTAAGATAGCCCATTTCATCTCCTTTAATTACCATATAGTCACCATGCGAGCACCTCTCCAGATTTCGAGATAATTTGCATAGGTATTGCTTCCCCCGATTTCTTTCGAACTTTATATGTTGACATAAATTATACTTATGTACAATGATTAAATTTAAATTTGGAAACTATTTTCTCTTTTTTTCTATTATTTTTGTATAATTTATTGTAAATTGTTGTTTGATAATAATTTTTACAAACCTACACTTTTTAACGTCAGAGTTTTATAAACATTTACACTTTTATGTTGCCACTTTTATGTTGCCACTTTTTAGTGTACCTACACTTTTTTTAACGTTAGAAACTTCACACCGGTCCGAGTTTTGGCGACAATATTCAAAGATAAAATCGGACATTCGTGCTGAAATAAGTCGGTGATGATTTCAGCTAGATGTCAAAAAAATTCAAAAAATTTCGGATATAAAAATACTTGGGATTTATTGAATTAAAATTTAGTAGTATAGTAGTTAAAAGCAGCAAAAGTGCACAAAATCCGTCCAGTTAACACATTGATGTCATCAATGTGTTAACTGGACGGATTTTGTGCACTTTTGCTGCTTTTAACTACTATACTACTAAATTTTAATTCAATAAATCCCAAGTATTTTTATATCCGAAATTTTTTGAATTTTTTTGACATCTAGCTGAAATCATCACCGACTTATTTCAGCACGAATGTCCGATTTTATCTTTTATCGAAATGATGAAAGAAAAAGTTAGGTTATGTAATACTTTTCCGACAAAAAAGTGGGTGGAGCTTAATTTCAATTTCAGCATTTCAGTAAATATTTTATTTATAACAAATAATTATTTATTTTATTTGATTTTAAAATATATTTAATAAATTAACTGTTTTTTATCAAACTTGCATATTAAAATATTAAACATAAATTATGAAAAATCGGAAATATCTTAAATTAATACAATCACAGTTGTAAATTACAGACTAATTAATTTTGTTATTTTTTTTTTTAATATTCAAAAAAGTATATAATTCAATTTTGAACTTATCGTAAAACTAATTCTTACAATATAAATACATATTGACATTCATTTTGAATTTTAATTCATACAATATTTGTAACGGTATAACCTAGTGCCAACTATAATGTGGGATTTCACGCAACAGTTTAGTGGGGTGAAAGAAACAGAAGGTGGGCGTAGATGTTGTCACCGACTGCAGAGAACAATGTTGTGCTGCGAGATTTGCATACCTAGATGAGCCTGAAACACAAAAACAATGCCAATCATGGAACGCTTCGAAAATGCAATTATGTCATTGAGCCGAAACTATGTTTAGTAAAATGATTGAATAGAAGTAGATAACTCATCACGATTGAATTTACCAAAGGAAATAGTTTAATATATAACACTACCAAGTCACAGTCATGTTTCCTCTCGATGGTCCGTTTGGTAGACCACGTGTGCACTCTTCCCTCCCGATGGCAATACCATGCACAACATTTTCGATATGCCCTTCAGTGCTGAATGGTGGATTAGCCCATACCACACAGATAGATTTAATCACGCATCGCGATGTCCAAGCAAGCATGTAGAATGTTAAGATCGTGACAGAGAAATAATAAAAAAAAGACTCTCGAAATTCGTTAAACGGAATAATTATTGGTACATTTTTCAAGTATATAATATAACTGATTAATTTAACAGGAAGAGAAAATAAAATGTATATAAATATGACTTATCGGTTACTTAATATAAGTTTTATCTTAATATCAAAGAATTAAGGTTTTAATCGGATCCGCGGTCCACTTTCTTAGCAGTATAGTAATATTATTGTACACACATACACAACTTAAGGTTGCATAAATAAATATAGTATGCAAAAAAACTGTGTATAATAAATTATCATTGGTAAATAAAAAAGAAATATAATAAATTATCATTGGCAAAAAAAAAAAACAAAATGACATATACGATTCAATATAGCTTAAAATATAGAATTATAGTACAAATCTATGTATGAATGAATATTTATACTAATTAGTACAAAAAAATAAATATAAAGTTGCATATATTTATATAAATAAATTTCAGAGTTTCTATGTAATATAATAATTACATTAATAAAATTAACATATTCTTATAAATAGATTTATGAATGTCTAAAATTATTAACAAAAAAAAAAATAATAATAAAAACTATAATAATAATAAATTAACAATTCAACTCTGTAGGAGCTTTTGAAATGCCGGAGCATTTGTTATAAAAGCACCATTTCATACAAAATCCAAAAAGAACAGAAAAACACAAATATAATATTCAGAAAGTACTTAAAATAAAAAGAAATGTACCAATTTATGTACAGTGGAAAAATTATACAACAAAATAAAATAATAATTAAATGTTAAATAATAAGTTAAATGGTTCATCAAATCAAAAACACAAACAAAAATAATAAAAATAATATGATTTCATGTATTTACTTAACATAAAAATCTATCTTCTATGTCGAACCCAATAATCCATTCCCTCAATTTTCTATTAAATATATTAAATGATGGTAATAATATTATTTCTGACGGCAACTTATTAAATAGTCTAGGTGCAATATATGTAAAAAATCTTCTACATCCTTCCTTCCTTGCAAATGGAACTAAGCATAAATTGTTTTTTTTCAAATTTAACACTTTTTTTACTCGCGTTTTTAAATATCCATTTCTTTTGTAAAACATCTTCAATATTTTATATACAAATAATTTACGTAGAGGGAGGATATTCAATTTAGAAAATAATGGCTTTGTTGTACACGTTCTTTTCTTGAAAGATATAACTCTAATAGCAATTTTTTGAAGTTTGAAAATTATATCAATATTGTAATTATATGTACAAAATTGGAAATTGGTACTCTATTCAACAAACCTATGAGCATAAACTTAGATTTTTCACTTAATATTAATGAATGTATTGCAAGCCATTTTCTTAAATTTACTAAATAACTTTCCATTAAATTAAATAGTTCGCCTTGTGATTTTTGGCTATAAGAAAATGCAATATCAACAGCAAATCTAGATAGATCCATTAAACTTCAATTTTAATAAAGAATTTAAATAAATCAAAAATAGAATGGGTCCAAGCACAGAACCTTGTGGCACACCATTAGTACACACTAAAAACTTACTATAAAAACCATTTAAAAATACTTGTTGTTTTCTGTTACTTAAATAACTTTCAATTAGTTTCAAAACAATTCCTCTAAAACCAACATTATACAACTTATCAATTAAGGTTGTGTGATCGACCAAATCAAAAGCTTTTTTAATATCTATAAACAATGTACCACATTCTTTTCCATCATTAATTCCACGCATTATTGGGTCCAGAAAACAAACTATAGCATCTTCAGTATTTCTTCTTTCTAAAAATCCAAATTGTAAATCACTAAAAAATTGCCTCTTTTTTAAGAAATCAAGCATTTGCGATTTTAGGATTTTCTCAAAAATCTTCGAAAAAACCGATAAAATTGAGATTGGCCTGTAATTTACCAAATTAGTTGGATCATTACTTTTAAAAATTGGTATAATTTTTGAAATTTTTAATTGATTTGGAAAAACACCTATTGCAATACAAGAATTCAATATGAAGGATAATGGTTCACAAATAAACAATGCAGCCAACTTCACAATATTGCTATTTATATTATCAATGCCACTAGAAAAACTATTCTTTAAACTTACAATTATATTACAAATTTCATTTGGATTAGTAGATTGAATAAAACATGAAGTTTCTTCTAATGTACTGTTATATAGAAACAGTTTTTCTTCCTCTTTAGTAAAAATTTTATTTACTCGATTCGCTTCCTTTAAACTATCAACAATTTCAACAAAATAATTATTAAATACTTCAGGTAAAAGTTTTAACTCAGTTATATTATTTCCAAATTGATCTTTTACCTCTTTAATAAATACATGTCCTTTTTTCTGACCTGTTAGTTCATTAATAATCTTCCACTGATCCTTTAAATTTGATTGGCACTATCAATTTCTATTATAACAGTTTTTTTATATTTTAAATATTTCTTTTTTAAACCAACATTAGTTGGGTGTCGTTTTAGACATCTTCCTAAACTATTCTTAATATTAATTGTTCTCAATACCTCAATACCAATTCATCCACGTATTCAAAAACGTATCTTTATTTTCTATAATATGAACCTTTTCACTTTGTTTTATTATAGTTAATAAAATCGTTAAAAAATTTGAAAGAGCTTCATTAGGATTAGAATTTAAATAAACTGTCGACCAACTTTCATTTTGTAGCAAATTTTTAAATGAAGTGTGATCAAATTTCTTAAAACAATTATACTTAGATGAACTAAAATGAGTATAGCTTGAAAATTCAATACCTAAACCAGTAGCTTCATGATCAGTAATGTCAAAATCAACAACATTAGTAATAAACTTAATATTATTGTTTGATTTTTCCCTAACAAAGATATGATCAATACATGTCGATGAAAACGTAGTCACTCTGGTAAGCGTGTTTATTAAGGATTGTAAGCCATTTGACGCCATAACCAAAAAATAATCATACTTTGAACTAGAATTCCATACAATTTAATTAATATGAGAAAGCTAAAATTGCCCCGAAAAGTTACTAAATTGTTAATGCCTATTATACAAATAATAATTTAGTAATATTTAAAATAAAATGTATTACATTGAAAATCTTGGTAGTAAATCGAATAGTTATAACAAGAGTTGGTATAAAAACTTATAACAAGAGTTGGTTAAATATTTATTTGCATAATGAAAATAAATAAACTCATTCGCAATGTAACAATAGTAAAGAGTATAGAAATTTGTACTAAAAATTTAATTGCTGGAATCCAGAGGATATGCCCATCGAGATTATTTGCTCAAAAGTTAGGTCCATCCGTCTCAGATATAACGGTAATAGTTCAAGTCTGACGGCAGGCAAATTTTTTTCAATTTGTTTGGCCTATCGATCAAGCGACGAAAATCGATTGCATCATATCGGTTCGTTATTTTCCATTTTATACCATTACCCGCAACCAGATATCAATTGCAATATTGTAATGGTTTTAATTTAGGATTTTGAGATTTTCCAGTCAACGATTGGACTGCTTTATAAGGTGACTCACCTTATGCTATCTGGTTGCCGAATTAATTAGGCTCATTTTAACATAATTTTTTTTTTTATCGTGTATATTATTGCTATATATCTGCAAAAACGTCGCGAACAATGAATTTCGTGTTTTCAGTTAGTGATTTAAGCATATACTGCAATCTAATTAAAATCTTGTTTTATTGAATAGCTCCATAAATACGATTGGCAACCACCATTGGTTTGTTATGATCCCACTTCAATCACATTCTCACTCGAAAATCACGCGCCGAAATCTGCACTCCACCAGGGAGCATTAGTTGTGTTTATAAAGTCATTGAACGTAATGAATTTGAAAAATACGTCTTACATCCTTTCGAAATCACGAATATACATCAGTTCAATTCAAAGCAGATTTTTATCTCAAAATCAAAATAAATTCGGCGTTTTACATTAACATAACAATTATCAGAGTTTTTTGAACTAGAAAACATAGACAAACGGGTTCACTGTCATTTAAACACCTGAAAGGGATATTGTCGGCCATTTTTAATACAATTTTTTGGACTTTGTTTTTTATTAGGTAGAAGCATTTTACCAAGGTTGCCAATGGCTCATCGTCAAAAGCAATTGGCATGGTTGGATTTGTTTCTTTTAGGCAAAATCTTGAATGAGGAACGATTTTATTAGCAAAAAATCATTCCTCATTCAAGATTTTGCCTAAAACAAACAAATCCAACCATGCCAATGGCTTATGACGATGAGCCATTGGCAAGGTTGCATTTTACCTAAGAAATATAACACATCATTCTATAAATATTCAACTTGTTTGGTTTTTTCTAAATTAATTTATTCCAATTTAATTATAAAGCTTTAATTTTTCTCTCGCGCAAAAAATTGCGCAACCAGAGAACTTTGGTTAGTCAGTATATTTAAAATATCGTAATTGTAATTAAGAAAGCTTTCAATGTGGTGGGTTCTACAGTAAACAATTAAAGTAAGCGCAAAAATTAGTTTTAAATTTGGTTTAATATTGACAAAAACTGAAAGATTACCCTAGTAATTGTATATCCAGATACATTCAAAAAAATTCGACTTTTCTGAATACTAATAAAATTTCGTGAGATATAGCACCGAGATCTTTTATTTCTGAGATCAAAAAATGACAAGAAAACTTGATATTTTTAACAATCAGTAGGATATATTTTGTGCTTAACTTAATTTAAATCTATGTGTTGATTATCGATTGTTTATCTAAACCCGTAGCAAGCATGATAAACATATTCAGACAAATCGAACGAGATGTTTTTAAATTGTTTTTCTAAATTCCACGATAGGACGAATGGTAAAGCAATACAAAACTGCATTTTCATATACATGCAAATTCATAATTATTTTACAACTACCTGACCCGGCGAACTTCGTACCGCCTCAAAATCAATAAATGTTATTTAAAGTTATTATAGCTTAATTAAATTGAGTTTTTTTTATTAAGATTAAATGAATTTCTCTCTCTCTCTCTCTCTCTCTCTCTCTCTGGCACTATATCCCATCAAGAGATTTGGCCGCCTTAAATGAGGTTTAATAATCATATTTTCATTTCGGATAATGACTAATGAGTGATTAATTCATTGATCCTAAACCAGCCGTGCAATTTTTTCCTTGTCACTACCGGGAATTGAACCCGAGACCTCCAGGGCGGATAAAATGAATACTCCAAATTAATTAAATTCAATCAAAATGAAATATATTTTAATTACATTGAAATGAATGTAATTCACGTGGCAGCAAGGCTTTCGTTTTATTGAATTGATTCGAAATGATTCGCGTAGCATTGTTGCACTACTTCCTTTTAAACTATTTCTTGAGTAGGTTGCAATAGGGTCGATTCCCTTCAGTAAAACATCTTGTGATATACGACATTTTTTGTTTTATTGTCAGGTGCGAGAACGAACAAAGCGCATGGTTTACCGACACGTGAACATGCTATGTACAATTGGCCGTGAGAGAAACATTCATTTTCTAGATTCAGGCCACAAACACTCAAGGATGGGCCTTGTGATTTGTTGATCGTCATGGCGAATGCAAGACCAATCGGAAATGGAATTCGTTTAAACTCGAATGGCATATCGGTTGGGATCATCAGAATTCTCGGAATGAGAACTTCCTCACCTTTGAACTTTCCTTGAGATTTCTCAAAATAAAACGTGTTCCGTTATATAGTTTTGGTTGATTCAGGTTTCGTAGCATGATGATTACCGGCAACACACCAACTTTCAGTTGTAAATTGTGTGGTGGCAAGCCAGCCAGATCCAATGAGTTTAAAAATTCAGTTGGACAGTTGGTCGATTCGTCTTTGTTTGTCACACAGTCGATAGATTTGAAGGAATGAAGTGGACCGACGATTAGATTTTGAATTGTGAAATTTAAGTGATCCCCATTTTTGTTCTTTGCCGCAAGAATTACTCGTTCACTCACCCAATTGTGATTTTTGTGGTTAGTAATATTGTTCGGGAACACTTTGTTGATGAGCTCGTCCTTCGTTGAAACAAAATTCAAAAGTTCTGAGGAAACGAAATCAATCTGTTCGATTCGTCGACCGGAACACGGCCATTACCGATAGTCAGCAATTGCTTGGAGAAATCTTCGGCAGATGGATCGTTTAACCACAGACAATCAAATTAAATTTTCGTTCGAGCTAAAAAATGAAAACAAAATATATTTCTGACAATTCCAATATCATCGTTGTATCTGTCATTTTTCGTTAAAATGCGTATACGTAATGAACTCGCAGTTTAAATTTTTACGTTTACATAGAATGAAATATCTCTGTTAAGTTGTCTCTGGTTTAACAATGCAACTCGCATGTTTGTCCCCAGCTGAAGTTTCATCACATAGCGCCACGCAGAGTCGATGATTTGAGGCAAGCGTTTATTTCATCGACAGCGGTCAATCTTGGAATCACTGGTATTTTTTGACGGAAATTGCCGGACAGTTAAATCATTGCGCCTCCAAAACATCTTGAGTCATTGCGTAGATCTTTCATAGTTCGATTGAATGCTTCAAATGCGCATTTGTGCGCCATTGTACATTCATAATCGATGATGATTTTACTTGCTACCAAAACTTTCGCCATTGCTGAATGTTTCGCAATGTTGCAAGTCAGGTTTTCAGCCGATTGAAGATCTAACGACAATTTCAACGCTGAGCAACTGCTACAGCAATATTGGATCTCGCACGAACAGTGGTCAAAATCAATGATATGTGGAATGCTTTCCCAGTTCCACTGGGCGCATCGAAGAAAAATAATCCTATATTTCCATCAAGAATTATATAGATAAGTAGATGAAATAAAAAAAAATTGGATAAAAAATAAAATGGTAAATGTGCATGCTGCCTCCAGTCGGATTCGTATCCAGTACCTTGCAGTCCAAGTGCCGAAGCTTTAACCACTGCACCACTCGTCACATACAAACTACACCTACAAAATTCATATAAAAAAAAAGATTTTTTTATTAGATTTTTGGGGCTTCCCTTTTGAGTTTTTCCGACTTTTCTTTTTTCCTAAACCACCACTGTATTGAGACGAACAAAATAAAAAAAAACAAAATGTACTAAATATATGAGAAAATGAATTTTCTTGATAACTTTTTTTTTTGGTGAATTTTTCCGATGTTTTAATAGTTATTATGCTATTCGTAACGGAGTCAAATCCAACAAAACAAAAATCATAAAAATTGGTCCAGCCGTTCTTGAGTTATAAATGGTGTAACTAACACGACTTTGTTTTATTTATATAGATTTTAAAATCCAACAGTTATTTGGGATGTGTAGTTTGGCAGAATACTAATAAGCGTAAAAAGCCCATTTAAGTAAAATGTAAATTATCCACATCATTATTTTGCACCTACAGCTATGTAAACCCATGTTTGTTTAATTATTTAGATACATTATTGAGGTGAAGTTCATTAAGCTTTCTGCAAGATGAATGTCATTGTTTGTATTTCATGCAACACAAATTGTTGAGTTATTTGATGACAGAAATCGTTTTACAACGTTCAGATTATGACGAAAGATGTTATTGTTTTGGTGCTTTATACTAAATATAGCGGAATAGTTATATTTTCACTTTTTTTACCGGAGTACACATCATTGCTGCAAAGAGGAAAACTCAAGAGTAAAATTTCTTAAACTTGTAATTCCATTAATACACAAATTTAATCTAAGAAGGCGACGTATATGTACTTCCTTTCCGCACACACTACGTTTTGTAACAAAACTCAAGTGCGACACGTGTCTGTGTGTGTGTGTGTGTAAAATTATTTTCATTTTATTGATGCTTAAAGGTATGAACTCGCTAGGCTTCTGTGAAGTCGCTTTATAAATATAACGGATTTAAATTTCCAATTAACCTTAGAAAACCCGGGCTAATGTCTTAATTAACATTTTTTTAAATTCTCAGAATTAAACTGACAGGTGTTTTTGTTCGTTATAAAAGTAAAATGCCACAAAACGGGTCGAGTAATATTCAGAATCGTAATTCAGAATTTTTGACCACAAATCAAAACTACAGCAATTTGACCATCTTAAATGCATTCAAATACCACACACACACTGCAATCAAATTTTAAAATGATTATTGCCAAAAAAAAAAAAAAAAAAATTAATTACACAACGAAACAGAAATTTGTGAGATGCAATTTGTGTGTGGGCCGAATTAATTAAAGTTATACTGTTCTAATCGCAATCAATCTAAATTAAAGATTTAATGGTCGGTGGCACACACATCATTTAAGTCTGTAATTTAGTTGCAACCTGCGTTCACAAATATTCTTTTATCTATTTCGGTCGGCATACCCTTAAAATTTTTTTGTTGCAAAATTTTATTATCCTCGGTAAATTAATTTTATGATCCATGAAATCCAATAACATATAATTGCAAAGCCTCTTATTGGAAAATATCTTTCATAAAATCGAATAGGATGATAATATTGTGTATTTCGATGTATTCTCAATAGATGGCAGCACATGGTTATACAATTTGTTACGATAACATCTGCCACAGACCTTTTTAATAAACAAAAGGAAACCAACAAAGATTATATCCTTTTCGTCCTCTTCGTTAATAACATAATTTATCACATATTCATTTACTGCATTGTCACTTGCATACATATATACTAAAAAACTAAAAAAAAATCGTCCTTTTTGTTCGATAGATATAACATAATGTCCTATTGATCTTACAAAAACACCATATACACATATTTACATTATTTGATTTCTTTAATCCGAAACGAATCGCGAAAACTGTCAAAAATCATGTTTGAATAGACGGTAATTTATACGGTGAATGATTTTATTTTTTTTGTCAAACCATGATACCAAATGTCCTGTCACATTCTATAAATTGGGCGACGATGTACATATAGAAAAGCAGGATGTGGAACAAATTATCACATTTTGCTGGTATATTTGAAACGTGTACAGGATTTTTATTAAACTTATTGTGTATATTGTTAAATTAACTTTGGTTGTTAAGGATGGTTGACTCTTGTAAGAATTTAACTAGCAGCACGTTTCTTCACATTGTTTTTGAAGTAGAGATAATTGTGATTTGCTATGCTGATTGATAGTCGTAATCACTATCAATTATCGTAATAGAGTGTTTTGATCAACGCTTGTTAAGCGAAACATTTTTTGTTAGCATTAATTGAGTGGCTTAATTATATGTTGGGGTAAATAATTTAGATAATTTAGAATCGAAATTATTGCGAACAGTTATTTAACGTATAAAAAAAATTCACAGTCACAGTAAAACAGTGGTAGCGTGAAGTTTCCGACAAATTGACAAACAATCTAACAAAAGCTGAAAACTGTATTTAAATAATTATTCTGATTAAATGTGACCTAACAGTGTATGAAATCATGTTATTTGAAACTTTTTTATGTTTTATCGAAGCCAATATATTTATGAATTACCGAAAAGCCATCCGCAATCTTGGAATTTTGGGCCATAGAACAGATCGTTTCAGCGAGTCATTTGTCTTATAAGCCCTGGTACTTTTAGTCACTACATGTAGTGTCCTGGTAAAAACGGCTTTCCTGTTGATCATCGTGCATTCATTGATATGTCATTATTGCGTGATATTACGCACATAAGAGTTTTGTTGCTGTCTAGGTCTAAGGAATTCTTGAACATTGAGTGCGTTGTTTTGCCATCAGGTGATAGTGTGGCAGCAGTGTTACTTTTTTTTTCTTATAACCTCTGTCAGGATAACAGAAAATTTTTCCAGTCCCACCATACGAACTATTTTTCCACATCATTTAAAGATTTGAAGGACACTTTGGAGGATCTTTATTCAATCGCGAATTTATGGATACAACCAGATGCTTCTTTGAATATCAAACATTTGTCATTTATATAAAAGGGCAGAATCCGCCAAACTTCTTCTGGCGTAAATATGTTGTGCAAATGTTGGTTTGTCACTACTTAACTTTAAATGAAACACGTGTCTAGCTACTCTTTTGCAGATGATGTATCACATTACTCATTGAATAGTAACACAGGTACCTCGTTGGACATTGGTGCATATTACCATTCTACGCGAATAAAAAAGTAACATTTATGGGTCACATCATTAAAACATACTCCATGGCAGTTTTAAAGCTGTTAAGATAAGGATTAACGTCATGCAGAATTTTGTGCACACATCAATGACACCAGTGTCCAAGTTGGGAATGTGTCTCTTTATAGCTTCATTGTAATCGGCTACAAAATAAAGTTGCATAAATTTAGGTACATAAGCGAGGAACAGCCAATTTTTTTAAATTACAACTTTCAAATATAAATATGATTATATTTTCATTATGTGCAGCATTCTCTTCCTGCTTGTAAAAATAAGTCTAAATATATTTGTGTAACAATATTATTGCCTAAAATTTTAAACCGAACATTGTATAAATATTTAGAATTTTGATTTAAATTATAATAATTATTTGTCAACAATGAATTCAGATTTAACTACCTGCATGTAATAAATTTAACCAACTTTTATTTTTTTTAAATCATTATTAAATTTTTAACCGTACACTAAATAAATATTCTTTATTATAATGTAATGTTGTAAATTAAAACAAAAATTATTAAATAACAATAATATTTACTTCGTTCATGTAATAATGTAATTGTATAAGAAACCAATAAGTATTAACATTAAATGCACGTTACATTTACATAGAGTAAATAAATTATTAAATTCCAACATTTATATATAAATTAAATTAAATAAATTTCGTTTGAAAATTGTAGTAAATTATTAAGAAATATTTAGAAACAAAAAAATTTAATGTATTGTACATATTTGTTTAAATTTTGTATTAGCGTACATACACAAACAACATTTATTCAGCAATATTTTAAATTCAATTAAATGAATTTTGAATAGTACACCTAATTCTGTTTTTACGCGAACTTTTTTTGCGCGAATTTGATTTAACGCGATTCACCAAAACATTTTGTTTCCTTTTTTACGCGATTTTATTTGATTTAACGCGATTAAATTTTTAGCAAAATCAAACATCTTTGTACATGATTTAAACCTCGCTCACTGCCATATGTCAGTCATTCTAACAATAGAACTACCGACAGATGGAGGTGAACGTGTAAAATCTGCGTGTAGAATCTACGACACAACTGCAGGGAATTTCCCTAATTATCCCTTATTAGTTTTTGATAAAAGTATAGTGCGGGTTTTCAGTGTGAAATTAATATGTAAAGTGGCAAATTTGGTATCATTTGCGTGTGAGATTATAACAAGAAATATTAAATTTTTCAAATTTCAATAAGCGGTATGTAGTTTATAATTTTAAGTGCATTCATTTGTTACGGGCAAACGAATTATTTTTATAGGAGAGTTCATGGTACAATTAACAACGTCAGCTGAAAAACAAACGAAAAGAAAAGCGATTTCATGGAAGTTAAAATCAAGAGACTAGCCATCGGAAACGGTGCTACTTCTGTAGGGAAATATTTCAGTTTAACGAAATCTACCGTAAAAACCATAAAACAAAATGAAGAAGGTATTAGAAAATCCGTGATTGCTGGAACAAGTATAAGTGCTCATACATCATCATATACAAGAGACATAGTAAAAGAGAAAATGGAGAAGGCTCTTGTAATATGGATGAAGGATCGATCACAAAAACGAATACCAGTTGATGGAAATATCATCAAGCAGATGGCGTTACGAATTTACAAAGAAGTGAAAGAAGATTAACCACAACCCTCAGGCCAGAAAGTTAAAAAATTTGAATTTTCTGCAAATACAGGTTGGATGATGGGTGTTTTTTTACAAAGGCACGCGCTTCAAAATGTAAAAAATAAGGATGAAATCGCATCTGCAGATGAGGAGGCAGCTAAAGTATTTCCTTCAAAATTAGCCAAAATAGTTGAAGATGGTGGCTATAGTTAGGATCAGGTATGGAATGCTGATAAAACGGGCCTTTCAATCCCAGAAAATTGCAAGTGGATTTAAGGCCAGGGATCGTGTGACCTTTTTATTTTGCTCTAACGCTTCAGGTGATCGGATGCTGAAACCCTTACTTGTAAATAGAGCTCTAAAACCACGGTCAATGAAAGGCGTAGATTTTAGAACATTACCAGTCCACTGGACGGCTAATAGAAATAGGGTGGCAACTGAAACTTTTAGGAGATGGTTCATTAAAAATTTTGTCCCAGAAGTTCGGCGTTATTTGAGGGATAAAAGAAGCCAGTGTCGCTGACGAAGAAGTTCCTACCTTCACCGTAGACCTAATTAAAGAAGGACTTCAAATAGCTGTTAAATTGAGCGATTATTTTGGCAAGCATGATCCTATTGGGGAAAGAGTTGAGAAGTTTTAACGTGACCTAAAATTATTAATGAGTAATTATCGAGAATTACATAACAGTCTTATCACAACAGGGAAATAACCATTGATAATGGATTTTTTTACGAAAACTACTGAAACACCACCACTACGCAGCAATGGAAATGCAGTGGAAAATATTTCTAGAGAAGAAAGTGATTTTCAAGTGTCACATAAACGAGTGCGCATTCCATCAGTTCCATCAGCCAGTGATGAAAGCACTTAAAAATATATTTTATGATATAGTATTTTGCAATCTTTTTTTATTAAAATGAATTTTTTTCGTTATGTTTTGTTAAAATATGATTTTTTTTAATAAAATTAATTAATATTTTGAATTACATGTGTTTTTATTTGTTTTTCTAAATAAATATTATTCTCATAAAGATATCTAATAAGCATTTAAATAAAATAGTGTGTAAAGCATGTAAAAATGGGATTTTGTGTACTCTAATCTATCTCTCATTTAGTTGATTTTACAAATGTAGAACCAATCCTTTACTTTTATATGGAAGCCATTTCTTTTTTTGCGCGAATTTTTTGGGAACGTATCTATCGCGTGAAAACAGAATTAGGTGTAGTTTCATACAAAAATCGTATTCACTTCGTGCATGTAATATATTTAATCTAGTTATACAAGTTTGTAAATACAAAATAAAGTTTAAATAGTATTGTTACATACAATAATTTGAATTTTGATTTAAACTTTAATTTGAGTATGTGTTCATTATGTGCATCATTCTCTTCCTGCTTGTAAAAATAAGTCTAAATATATTTGTGTAACAATATTATTGCTAAAAAATTTTAAACCGAAAATTGTATAAATATTTAGAATTTTGATTTAAATTATAATAATTGTTTGTCAACAACGAATTCAGAACTCACTTCCTGCATGTAATAAATTTAACCAACTTTTATTTTTTTTTAAAATCAGTATTAAATTTTTAACCAACACTAAATAAATATTCTTTATTATAATGTATGTTGTAAATTAAAACAAAAATTATTAAATAACAATAATATTTACTTCGTGCATGTAATAATGTAATTGTTTGAGAAACCAATAAGTATTAAGATTAAATGCACGTTACATTTACATATGTAAATAAATTATTAAATTCCAACATTTATTTATAAATTAATTTAAATAAATTTCGTTTGAAAATTGTAATAAATTATTTAGAAATATTTAGAAACAAAAAATTTAATGTAATGTCCATATTTGTTTAAATTGTGTATTAGCGTACATACACAAACAACATTTATTCAGCAATATTTTAAATTCAATTAAATGAATTTTGAATAGTAGTTTCATTCAAAAATCGTATTCACTTCGTGCATGTAATATATTTAATCTAGTTATACAAGTTTGAAAATACAAAATAAGGTTTAAATAGTATTGTTACATTAAATAATTTGAATTTTGATTTAAACTTTAATATGATTATGTGTTCATTATGTGCAGCATTCTCTTCCTGCTTGTAAAAATAAGTCTAAATATATTTGTATACCAATATTATTGCTACAAATTTTAAACCGAAAATTGTATAAATATTTATAATTTTGAATTAAATTATAATAATTATTTGTCAACAATAAATTCAGATTTCACTTCCTGCATGTAATAAATTTAACCAACTTTTTTTTTTAAAATTAGTATTAAATTTTTAACCGTACACTAAATAAATATTCTTTATTATAATGTATGTTGTAAATTAAAACAAAAATTATTAAATAACAATAATATTTACTTCGTGCATGTAAAATTGTATTTGTTTGAGAAACCAATAAGTATTAAGATTCAATGTACGTTACATTAACATAGAGTAAATAAATTATTAAATTCCAACATTTAATTAAATTAAATAAATTTTGTTTAAAAATTGTGTTTTAAATTTAACTAAATGAATTTTGAATTGTGATTTTATACAAAAATCGTATTTACTTCGTGAATGTAATATATTTAATCTAGTTATACAAGTTTGTAAATACAAAATAAGGTTTAAATAGTATTGTTACATAAAATAATTTGAATTTTGATTTCAACTTTAATATGATTATGTGTTCATTATGTGCAGCATTCTCTTCCTGCTTGTAAAAATAAGTCAAAATATATTTGTGTAATAATATTATTGCTACAAATTTTAAACCGAAAATTGTATAAATATTTAAAATTTAGATTTAAATTATAATAATTATTTGTCAACAATGAATTCAGATTTTACTACCTGCATGTAATAAATTTAACCAAATTCTATTTTTTTAAAATCAGTATTAAATTTTTAACCGTACACTAAATAAATATTCTTTATTATAATGTAATGTTGTAAATTAAAACAAAAATTATTAAATAACAATAATATTTACTTCGTGCATGTAATAATGTAATTGTTTGAGAAACCAATAAGTATTAAGATTAAATGCACGTTACATTTACATAGAGTAAATAAATTATTAAATTCCAACATTTAATTAAATTAAATAAATTTCGTTTAAAAATTGTGTTTTAAATTTAACTAAATGAATTTTGAATTGTGGTTTTATACAAAAATCGTATTCACTTCGTGCATGTTATATATTTAATCTAGTTATACAAGTTTGTAAATACAAAATAAGGTTTAAATGATATTGTTACATAAAATAATTTGAATTTTGATTTCAACTTTAATATGATTATGTGTTCATTATGTGCAGCATTCTCTTCCTGCTTGTAAAAATAAGTCAAAATATATTTGTGTAATAATATTATTGCTACAAATTTTAAACCGAAAATTGTATAAATATTTAAAATTTAGATTTAAATTATAATAATTATTTGTCAACAATGAATTCAGATTTCACTTCCTGCATGTAATAAATTTAACCAACCTTTATTTTTTTAAATCAGTATTAAATTTTTAACCGTACACTAAATAAATATTCTTTATTATAATGTATGTTGTAAATTAAAACAAAAATTATTAAATAACAATAATATTTACTTCGTGCATGTAAAATTGTATTTGTTTGAGAAACCAATAAGTATTAAGATTCAATGTACGTTACATTAACATAGAGTAAATAAATTATTAAATTCCAACATTTAATTAAATTAAATAAATTTTGTTTAAAAATTGTGTTTTAAATTTAACTAAATGAATTTTGAATTGTGATTTTATACAAAAATCGTATTTACTTCGTGAATGTAATATATTTAATCTAGTTATACAAGTTTGTAAATACAAAATAAGGTTTAAATAGTATTGTTACATAAAATAATTTGAATTTTGATTTCAACTTTAATATGATTATGTGTTCATTATGTGCAGCATTCTCTTCCTGCTTGTAAAAATAAGTCAAAATATATTTGTGTAATAATATTATTGCTACAAATTTTAAACCGAAAATTGTATAAATATTTAAAATTTAGATTTAAATTATAATAATTATTTGTCAACAATGAATTCAGATTTTACTACCTGCATGTAATAAATTTAACCAAATTCTATTTTTTTAAAATCAGTATTAAATTTTTAACCGTACACTAAATAAATATTCTTTATTATAATGTAATGTTGTAAATTAAAACAAAAATTATTAAATAACAATAATATTTACTTCGTGCATGTAATAATGTAATTGTTTGAGAAACCAATAAGTATTAAGATTAAATGCACGTTACATTTACATAGAGTAAATAAATTATTAAATTCCAACATTTAATTAAATTAAATAAATTTCGTTTAAAAATTGTGTTTTAAATTTAACTAAATGAATTTTGAATTGTGGTTTTATACAAAAATCGTATTCACTTCGTGCATGTTATATATTTAATCTAGTTATACAAGTTTGTAAATACAAAATAAGGTTTAAATGATATTGTTACATAAAATAATTTGAATTTTGATTTCAACTTTAATATGATTATGTGTTCATTATGTGCAGCATTCTCTTCCTGCTTGTAAAAATAAGTCAAAATATATTTGTGTAATAATATTATTGCTACAAATTTTAAACCGAAAATTGTATAAATATTTAAAATTTAGATTTAAATTATAATAATTATTTGTCAACAATGAATTCAGATTTCACTTCCTGCATGTAATAAATTTAACCAACCTTTATTTTTTTAAATCAGTATTAAATTTTTAACCGTACACTAAATAAATATTCTTTATTATAATGTATGTTGTAAATAAAAATAAAAATTATTAAATAACAATAATATTTACTTCGTACATATTTGAGAAACCAAAAAGTATTATCATTAAATGCTTTTACTGGCAAACCAAAACATTAAATTATTTTGATACCATTTTTATGAATTTTTGAATAAAGATTTATAAAAGAAAAATATTAACTTTAGAAAACTAAAACTATTAGAAACAAAAACAAACGTAGTTTTATTTTTACTTAGTTTTTTGCCGTACACGCTCTTGTTACACATACTGTATTTATGATTTTATGTTTAAAGTATAGAATAAATAATGTACCTATTTATATTAGAAGAAGAATACTTAAGGGGTAGAATATCGTAGGACAATATGGTCTGTGGATTACAGCAAAAGCAATTTTAGTTGCTCAATTTTCAAATATAAATGTCAAGTATCTCAAGTGTCTGATTTGACAACATCTAAAATGCACCCGTCCTACACATAGCAAGGAAAGCTTTCAACTTGTTGTGCACTTATAATATATTACTTGATCGTTACACTTGCACAATTAGGAAAATTGACGAGTACAATAAATTTGAGGGCTGATAAAAAATCTAAATTATTTAACAAATTTCAGTTTTTTGTTAATTAATATTTCATTTAGAGGCACTATCAGCTTTTAACAATCTTTAAGATCTTACAATGCTTTAATCCTAGATTATTTATTAATTTGTGTTTGCGAAATTGGTAATTAGGACAAATTTCGAACAAAATTTAATTATATCATGCATTAAAACTAGATTTTAACTGGCACTAAGGTCAAACAAGATGTAAGTATTTAAAACACGTAAGAAAAATCTTAAGCAAAGTAATTATGTTTTGGCAATAGAAAGTGACAAACAACAATAAACATTAAAATAAAATAGCATGCAATCGCATGAAGTTAAGTAGATTTATATTTTTATGATATAATCGACACCTATGCGGAATATCGTGTTTCAATCCAGTCGGCACCGGATAGCGCTCAAAGAATAAAACGCGACTATTGTTCAAAAAAATAATTTCAAAATGACAATCTAATTTAGACATAACCATGTGCCATAACCTTATTATATGTTTTCTATAAGCCAACGTTTTTATGCAGTGGAGCAGTCTTATGCTGTATTTTTTATTCTTTATCCAGGAGCGAGCTATTGGGAACTGAATGGGAAATTATCTATCCAAAATTCCGCTACTATCCGTATTATAGCGATAAAAACTCATCCATTCAAATTAAAAATAAATTGCCAATTGACATTTATTTTGATATAACCTTCATGATCAACAAGAATTCATCATGCTGCGCTTAAATTTTTGTTGTAAGATTAAGTTTGTTATGGTTTAAAGGTTGTACAAAACAACCTTGGACTCGTTAGTCGAAAATTTGCTCAAGTTTCGAGTCTCAGTAAAATCTATATATTTTCAAACTGTTCACCAGCTTTGCGGAGCTTACACATTTCAAGATCAAAACAAAATTAGAAAACATTTCGCCATATTGATGCATTATATCACCGTTTTGTGTATCATTAATATCGTATTAGCACAATAGTAATCCGGATTTTGCTCATTGGCGGTAAAAGGTAAAAAAAAAATAAAAAATTTATCGAAATACCGCCAACAAATCATTTCACAAATTATCTGCTCACCGACAAAGTGTAACCGCACAAATCACGAATTAATTGCAAAAAATTTAACGTTTCTATAATTTGATATAGATTCCGCTCTGTAATTTTCAATTTCCTCTTCAAACAAAACACAGCGATTCTTAATTAAAAAGGTTTCATTTTGCCACCAACGAAATAATTATCTATCGTATCACCTGGCCATACCTACACACACCAAAATCGCTTCGATACTCTATAATTTAGTCAAATTAGTAAGACAATAATCACCTACAAACAAAGAGCATAGAGGATCATCACCGGTTAATATGTTAGCTAAATAAACAATAATCGAGGCGACCTCTCGAATTGGATCATATACACATGTGCCGCTTTGCAGATTTTAATCTGTCGATGCCGACCTGTTATTATAACATGTATGGATCTTTTATAGTTTTTAATTAAAAAATCAACCTCCCATAAAATGTCGGCGAAAAGTTTTTAATTTTTTTTGTCTCATTTATTTTGATCTGCAGACACAGGCCACATCGTCGTAGGTCGATATCATCTACCAATTTTTTGTTGTGTTCAACGGAACTCCCATTATTATCTACAACGTGTACCCAGAAGTACATGTAGCGCCTAACAACAAATCGCACGTGCGATTTTTCTTAAGAAAATCCTTTTTTTATGTTTTTTCTTATGTTTGCTTTTGTGTGTGTAATCGACCGACACAGAAAATATTTCTGTTAAGGATCTCGATCATCAAAAGGATCGTGTATGTTACGTTTTTTTTGGTATTTTATCCTTTACTGAAAAATATGAAACAACAATAATGTGCAAAATGTTAATTGGCATAAAGGATCTTAAAGGATGTACGTAGTATAATTATTGAATATTATGGTGTGGAAGTAAATTCTATAAATAACAGGAAATGTTCAAAACACTAAAAATGGAACGTGATTTAAGTCAAAGTAGATTGTTTTGTGCGCCAAAGGTAATATCGGCTTTCTAAGTAAAATTTATTCGTGTGGTCTGAACTGTTATTGTGTTCTGATGAAACGGTCACATATAATTTTATAATCGAGTTATGTGACCTACCTAAAAGAAATGTGATCGCCCACCTAAGGGCCGATGTTTATTTACGTGTTCGGTTTTGAATTAAATGCGGACCACCCTTTGCTTTAAATACTATTGATATTAATGTCAATTTCATAGGTGACGGCAAGCCATGTAAGGCGTACTATAATCTGAATAACTATATTTTAAATTATTAAGTCACGTTTTGTAGTGACCACCTAGAATAAAGCTTAAATACGTATCGGAAAAATAAATATGCAAAATTTAGCTCGGGTTGTTGCAAAGCAATGTCCTGCAGTAAACATAAACTTATTCCATCTGATTGTATTAATTACAATCATTTTAAATTAAAATACACACACACACACATAGTAAATTAGTTTTCTTATCAAATTTTATTAATTTTAAATCATTTATAACCGTCACAAATCTATAATTTAATTTGTACATTTAAAATAATTGTTGAAACAGCTGAAAACCACAAGGTTGATCAGTATAAAACTATGGTCAAAATACAATAAGCAGAAATTTAGCAACCGATGCTCTGTTACTTAACAATTTAACTCTACCGTCACAAACAATGCGGTCATACCACTAAATGGTGTTGAAATATCAAAAATTGATCCCGAATTTAATATTCCAATTCCAGTTTTCAGGATATTTTAGATTTTTTTTTTTAGAGATCCGCAACATACATCAGAACACGTTAAATGCGCAAGTATGAAAATCTGGGAAATATGGAGTGAATTTCTGATTTCGAGGTATTTAGCGAGAAACATGCCATAATTAAGCAGAGCAGCATACAAATAGTAAATAATGCATCATGTTTGATGATTCCTGCCGATCTGATACATAGGTTTGTTCTTAAATGATGCCCTAATGACACGTTCAATCATACAGGATGCTTTCTGCTCTATTCTTACCTGGTTCCGTAAACACAAATTTGCGGTCATTTCCGACATCGGAAAAATGTATCGGTAGATTATCTACCGATCAACCCAAAACATCAAGGTTATCAAAAGGATCTTATGGCAAGAGGATTATACTAGTTAACTGCAACATTTAAGGTTAAAACAGTTATCTATGGTCTAACTTGTTCCGCGTATCTTGCAATTACGAAATTACATCTAAACTATTATGTATCATTAAGTCTGAATTCTATGTAGATGATTTTTTAACAGGCTGTGATCCAATTACGAGGCTATTGCACATAATTTGTGCAATAATTTTGTGCATAATTTTTTTTTAGCAACATACCTTCAGAAAACAAGGGTTATACAGCGATGCTATTTCGCTTGAAGATTCAGAAATACACATTAAAATTCTGGGGATTTGCTGTTTGACAAAAGACGATCTTTTTTCATTCACCAATGTGATTAATTATTCGATCCATTAAGTTGGCTGTCATTAGTGATAATTACCTTTTTCATTATGATTCTGTCGCTCTAGTTTACAAAATTAGAAAGGGATGATCCAGGACCGGGAGGAATTAATCGCAATTGGTGCTTCATCAGAGGGAACCGCTCAATATCACGGTTCTTGCGACGCGTTTGAAAAGGCTTATTCAGCCGTCGTTTAGAGTAGAGCTGTTGACAGTAACGGAAGATATCTCCTCTGAAACAGGTAGCCATTCCGCGTTTGGAACTCTGACACAACGGATGCACTGTACTGGTGAACAAATTCTGTCATCGTGCTATTATGGCTCTTAGATGTTCCTGAAAAAAGAAACTGTAGCGAATTGGACCAGTTTCATTACAGAAAAAATATGACGAAAACATTGAAAGCAAAAGAACCTAAACGATTTAAGGCCTACATCTGTTTATTAATTTGCATATCAAATAAGGCAATGCACATTGAACTGGTGTGTGAGTATTCAACAGATGAATTTATAGCGGCATTAAATGATACGTCCGACGAAAAAGACTATTAAAAACCAGTTATAGCAATATACCTACGAATCTTGTAAGCGCGAGAAGACAGTTTGACGAAATGTTTGCTATATAATTACACCTAGAAAACAATGAGACATTATCTGCATATCTGGGCCCGCATCAAATATAACACCATTTCTCCATCACCTCCACTGCATTGTGGAGGATTATTGAAGGCTGGAATCAAAACCGCTAAGATTGTTTTACGGAATGGTTCAACACCATTCCGCAGTTTTCAACTAAGCACGCGCAGAAGCCTCTCTCACGGTGATGTTTTGCCGGCTAGATCTTAGGGTAATGGCATGAGTCATGCAGGACTTGAAGGTTTGCATGCTCCTGGCCTGCATCGTGGAACAGAAAAATCAAAAACCAATAATAAATCAAATAATAAGAAAACTGAATGAAAATTTAGTCGAAAAGAACTTGTCGAACGAAACTTGAGGAGCGTAATAAAATTAATAATAACCAAGTGTGTCCATCCCAAGTGACAAGACCTCCATCAAATATCCCACAATGCACTTTCCGATGGCCCGAAACTACCGGAGTGCCACGTGGAGACCGAGTAGATTTCACGGTCGTCTCCTATTGGATGACACATACGCTGGACTCACCACTTCGACCCTGTGCATTTACTTTTAAAAACATGGCTCTAACACGAAATGCGAATCCCCTCCCAACATACCGATCCGTAAATTCCTCTCATTTATTGAACAAACCCAAAAGAATAAAAACAAAATAAAATAACCAGAAATCAAAACAAAACCAACAATTGTCCAAATGGGAAACGAATAAAAACCGTCGCGGAAACAAGAGATAAAATAAATTGAGCACATAATATGGCCGCCGACCGTACAATAATTTTAAAAATGAATTCAATGTTTTATCTTGCGCGCACAACGGACGTTAATCGGCGCTCGATTACAAAGTAAAATCGAAATAATAAAATTTGAATAAATTTAACATAAAAATTTGAAAATTAAAAAAGGAAAAAACGAAAAATGGAAAATCAAAAAATATAAATAAAAACAAAAAAAATTCTACCTTCTCGGTTGGGCTCCTACTGTTGGGCGTACTCCCACCTTTGATAAATAAAAACAACTTGCCTCGGTTGGCCACCCGTATATTCTTCAGCGTTGGGCGTCTTTCCGCCTTAACCTTAGAAAAATTCCTAAAATTTTTACAAACTGCCGGTTGGCCACCTGTGTCTTTGGGCGTAACCTCACAGACAAATTCCAAAAAAAAATTACAAAAGAGCGTCGGCTGGTCAGCTGTACGTGGCGGTTTTCACCGATATGCACCCAAATGTTGAGTTGCCGTGTGGCGGTGAATATATGGTCGAAAAATTCTGCGTTCGGGATAACTTGCACTGCCCGCTTTAAATTGTGGTGCTTGCTTTATAAAAATGCGACACCCGTTGAAAAATACGGGATAAACGGCGATATGGTACCGTTGTTAATGTATTCATTTTAGTTTTGGGAGTTTAACTTTTTTTTCGTTTATTTATATACAAAGAGATTGGTCCTCAGTGATCTTTGAAATTTTGGAAATTATTTTCTCAAAATATTCAGCATTTTCTTCTTATTACGAAATGAACGAACCACGGAAATTGAGCACTTGAACTGTTTTATATTCTACTCTTTCATCATAAAAAACAATTTTTTATTTTGTATTAACAAATAACAGAACACTGTTATGTATTTTTTGATACTATAAATTTTGCCATTATTTTTTGTCACTTTCATACTCCCACTTACCCGCATTAGTTGCCCGCACCAAAACAAGAAAACACTACAAAAAACTCCTCTTTATCTCAGTCGCTTGCACACAGGCATAAGGAGTACACATTGGTCTCGCTCTGAAAATCATTCGCCGTTTACGTAATGCAAAATATTAATGCCCCCAATGTAGTACCAATGACATAACACAGATGGCAATGTCATCATCAAAAGGTATTTTTCAAACAACCACAAAGAAATAAAAAATTTGAAAACGAAACAGTAAAAAAATTAATGTTATGACCAGGGAGTCGTTACAATCTTCTGGCCGAAAATCAGAGCAAACGACGCGTCGGCCCATTGGATCATAAAACTTAAGTGTCGTTATAGAATAAATCACATAAATTGAGAGATCAAAATTGCATTATGGTCAAATAGTAGCTTTTAAATACCATGGATTTCACTTTTCAACTTTTTATGCCACACGACTCACAGTAAAAAAAACCATTGAATTTTACACACTTTGGACAGTGGGCAAATTTGCCTATCATTTTCATGTAATTTTACGTACTTTAAAAAATTACAATCCAGTTGCTAAAATTCAATATAATGTCATGTCATTTTACAAAAAAAGTATAGTAGGTTAATAAGAGGAAAGACCGTAATATGTATATCGTTTATTAGTATGTGAATGTACATACTTTTTATGTCAAATTACATAATTTGTCGTGTGAATGCAAATCCTTCGTCTGTAAAATTCAACTCTGAAAGTGTGTACTTCTGCATACCAAGCTAGTAATGTTGGATATTTTTTTTAATTAAAAGTACAGACTTTAAAATGTAAATGAAACAAGAATTAAATTTCATATAAAATTATATTTATAAAATATACAGTATATATACAAAAATTCATTTATACTATTATCTTATCACATATTTTTAATTATAAATGTAATATGTATATTACAGTAATAGTTATTTAGTCTCAGAAGTATGTAATATAATTCAAATTAAAATACCAATTCATCACAAAAAGTTAAATAAACTATAGTCTAATTTGTTACATAATTTCTTTAATAAAATTTAAAACTTTTGCTTTATTATTAATTTTCTTTTTTTTTGATCGAGAGTATTCTGTGTTAAGATGCAAGCATGTCCTCTGCAACACCTCGAACGTTTGTGAAAGGTGAGTGAGATATTCCAAATTAAAAACAAAATATGATCCAATCAATTGAAATATTGCCCTTTTTGATGAACAGCACTGGTAATTTACTATTGGATTTTCGATAAAAAAATAGAATATATTTTATTTTTTCTCATTGTCACCTGAAAACATAAAAAATAGCATTACTGATAATATATTTATAAACAAATTTACCAAAAATCTTAAATAAACAATGCATAGATTCAATAACCAGAAAAGAAGAAGGAAAATTAACAAGTTTGTTTAACTGCAGAACTCATAAGACGACCAAGAAAAGGTCAGTACCAAAATTTAACTTGCATCTAGTACCTATGACACAGGACACATGCTATTCCTTTTCTAATATCAAACGGCCCATACATCACACATAAGTAAGGTAGAGTAAGTAAAAGATAAAAATTGGAAGAGTTGGAATACTATGACTTTAACATAGCTGTTATACTGAATCTGTACCATTAGGCAATAAAATAAATAATAAAATCTGTATCAATAATAAATAAAATTAAAAATCATACTTTGAACTTATTAAATACTTATCATAATCTGCTTACATATAATAGAAAAGCAAGGAGTGGCATCCAGAGGTTCAATTTCGTTTTGAGTTGTTCCTGCCTGAAAAAAATATATACAGTATAAATTAATTATAATGAAATTATTTGAACGTATTTGATATATAATTACAGGGTATTGACGTATCATCAATTCTAAATTTTCGCTGAAATGTTGTGTTATTAATTCCAGAACTTTAAGGTCATCGTCTGTTGAAGTACATTGAAATTGTTTCTTTTTTTTGTGATAACTGATTTGTTTTTATCTTGAGATTTTCCCATCGTTCTAGGAAAGTAGTTTCTTTTATATCCATTAACCGTTCGAAATGTATTATCATGAAATGGGGCCCGCATTGTCGCACTTCAATTATTTTTGGATCTTCGGTTATTATTTCTTCCCTTAATTCGTCGTTTGAAATTTCCATTTTAAAATGTTCTTTGAGCCATATTCGTTTTGCTTCGTTTGCCTCTTATGAATAAATGTCAAGATCTTTGGCGTAAAAATTAGGGATACCTTCCGAAATACTTATATTCCGTTTCGTTGGTTTCATTAAACTATTTGTTGTCCTGTTTAGGTAATTATTATGATTTACTAGCTTTGTTGCTAGACCAACCGACTCGTCCGAAACCAGGTCGCCAGCACTATTTAAAATTCCCAGACTTTTTGGAAATATTATGACGACTTGTTCAGCAATTTTGCGGAATATAGTTTGTATGGGATATAAAAGGAAGTTCGCCGCATATCTGTTACTATTGTATGAACAAAATCGGTATAATACCGGCCCAAAGGTTTTTGGTCATTCATTAAACTGGTTAATTGATCAGGCATATTGTCATATGGTATTTGGTATCCTGCGAATAACTTTTGAGCGTTCAAAATGCCGATATTATCAGATCTTTCGGAGTTAAGTAAAGAAATTCACCCGCTAGACATTGAAATTGTTGAGCTTAAAGGTGAATCTTGAAGTTCTACAATCTCCAAAGTAGAAATAGTATTTGACTTTGCAGAAGTATTAATCCACTTTATAATAGCATTACTTGTGTCAACATCAGTCGCAGTCTGCTGTTCAGCCACGCTAGTTTCTTGTTTGTTTTCTAGTGAAGAGGCTAGCGTCCATTTTTCGTTTTCCGGGTATAATTGAAAAATTTCGTTTTTTCACCAAAATATTGGAGTACTTCTGCATCATCTATTTCAGTTCCATCGGATTCAAGAACTAGCTTGGACCCTTCAATTCCTGCAGCGTTTTCTAAAAATAAAAAATTAACTCAATTGAAATTTCTTATGGTTTTTTTTTGAGTGTATACCTTTTTCTATAATAGTGGACCATTATGTGCGGATGACATAACTTAAATTCAATCTAAAGAAAAAAAGCTATTTAATAAACTATAGTAATATAATGTTTGAACCTCACCAAAAGTGCGGTACAGCCCATGTTAATGTGGCGTGTTCGATTTGCTCTATTGTACAGGTCGTGGAAGGAAAAGGAGAGGATAAATCGGAAGGAACGACTATTATGTCATTTGTATATATATTATTGATTTCATATAATCCTAATTTGTAATTAAAAATCATCGAAAACATGTTTCCATAAAAAGCTAAATTTGAAAAATTTTCATTGATTAATATGTTTTTTATTGTTAGAGCTTTAACAGTTCCATTATGGTTATTAGATATCGCCAGCGACTGGTCCAAAAAATAATCAACATTTTTAAATGTGACTTGGCTGGTTTGATATGGGAACTGTTTTGCAACTGACAAACATTTTGTTTGTGAAAACTTTTTGACTACAACATCAACAAAACATCTTTGGCCATGGTTGACTGCAAAATTTGATGTCTCTGTGTTATCGATTTTGTTAAATTAATAAAATTTCGAGTTTTTGCAGCAACTTGTTTAAAATATTGATATTTACTTTCAAATCTAAGTGTTAAAAATTTTACTAATGGACCATACAATTTCATAAGTAATGGATAATGCTGAATGTAATGATGCTTTCGAATCAGACTTTTATTTGGAAATAATAAAATTCTTAGTTCGAGATATCGATCAATTAATCCTTCTAAACAATTGATTTGGGTAAAAGTGACATGATGTGATGAGACAATTTGAGTTATTTCCAAAAGTAGTGTTACCATTTCAAAAACACTATCATTTAAATTTTTAATTTTACCATTAAGTACTAATGGTAGAAAAATGAGTTGATAAAAATTTTGCATTGCAAAACCAACCATTGCAACCAACTTTTTTTATTTTATATTTCATTTCAGGAAACCTGACATTATATTTAAATTATTTTGCTAATTGATTACATGTAATATTGAAATAGTCATATGTGATTCAATTACGTCTAACAAAGTAATGAATAGCTAAACATAAATCTTGAGGTATAACACCTTCATACAAACTATGAGCAATACATGGCGGAAGGCCGCTGCTTACATGAAAAATATTTAAATCATTAAAACATGAATTATTTTTAACTCCTCTGCTAGATTCCCAAAACACTAAATTTGAAACATAATCATTATACGAAAACTTGGTTCTTAAATCTCGACGCGTTCGGTAATTAATTTTAAATTAGGGTGTTGTTATGTGACAATATCTACAAAAATATTCAGCACAACTGAAGTTTTCGAGGAATCCTCCAATTTGATGCAAACCTAAGTTATCACCACAAATTGCTATGATTGATCCTTTTATCGACTCTGTAGCTCCTTTAATAGTTATACCATCTTCTTCTAATATCTTCAAATCTGATATAACATTTTCGAAAACAGAATTAAACCCAAATGTTTTTAAGTGTGATTCAGTCCATAATAAACAGAGCAATGAATATGTTATTGATTTGTGACCTGTTGAGAGCATGTAAATTTCCAAGAACAAAATAAACCCCTAACAACTTGTGTTTTAATTTAGCTCAACGTAGAACAAAAGTTAAGAATAATTGAAGTTTAGAATAATTGGATTTATGGTTTGAAAAAATTTGCGATTCAACTTGTTGATCTTCTAAAAGAAATTGTAATGTGTTTAATATAGGGATGTAAGAAAAAAAAACAATTCTTATGATAATTATTTAATCCCAAATTTATTGTAACGGGTTTAACTTAGGAAGGCGATATAGCATTTTGATTTCTTCTATAAGTTGATAATGAAGTATTTGACATCAAATTTAATTTTGGCAAAATTGAAACTAACAAATCATTTTTAGAACTATTTGCAATATTAAATTTCGCGAAATGTTGATCAAAAATCTTTCGGACTTGGATTGTTAACACTTCTGAGCAATGCGAAAGTTTCTCAGCAATACAAG
The DNA here is from genome assembly GCA_947310385.1 of Nephrotoma appendiculata. Classification (NCBI taxonomy): domain Eukaryota; kingdom Metazoa; phylum Arthropoda; class Insecta; order Diptera; family Tipulidae; genus Nephrotoma; species Nephrotoma appendiculata. The sequence continues at coordinate 60,279,716 of OX371223.1, forward strand.
AAATAACACGTTCGGGAATATTATGTTCAGTTTTTAGTTTCAATAACAATTCGGATGTTAACTTTTTAATGTCTGTCTCAGGATCACTATGAACACCTTGTATAGTAAGTAAATTAGATTGGGGATTCAGCCCTATTTTAGAATGCTCTTATAATTCTGGCATTGAGTGTTCTGGTATAGCAGCTACATGTCTATCAAACTATACATCACTGACAACAGAATCATTTTTTAAAAATTTTAATTTAGGTACAGAATTTATGTGATTACGAAATGTTTTTTCATGTGTAAATTTTTTTACACATTTTGATATTGGGCATTTGATTTGATGGCTCTGAGGATTTCGAAAATGTTTCATAACATGACGTAAAACGTTTTCTAAAATGTTCGACCTAAATAAGCAGCTATGTTCAGAACAACAAAAACTGTTTCCAATTTCGATTTTTTCTTTTGGGGTTTTTCGGTGATTTCTGTAAACGTGAGAAAGGTAATTATTATGCCTATTGAAAACTTGTTTACAGTTATTGTACAGGCACTTGAAAACAGCTCTTGTTTCTAATTTATGAATTCTTAAATGGGAGCTATATTTTAATAAAGACGTACACATTTTATCACAATTTACACAAACGAACATTATAGCGCTATTGAAAGAAAAGTCATAAATATTAAAAGGATTAACACAATTACGAAGAATTTCTCTCCAAGTCAACAAATCCTATTTGAAAAGTTTAGTTTAATTAAATTTAGTAAAGACATTTTACATTACGGCTAAACTTTAATAACACGAGGATTACCTAACCTTAAATTTATTGAATTGCTTACGTACCTATTAACAAACAACCTTATTTCACTTTCCAACTCTACACTGAATAGTTATTAATTTTAATAATTATTATTAATCACTTTTTAGCTTTTTTTAAATTTAAATATAAATTGAACTTTATTATAAAATATTTTTTATTTCACATCTGCGTGGTATCAACTGCGTCGTAAAATGGTAAAATGAGATTTCATCATATTCGTTTGTTCGGTCGTGCATTTTACTTTTGTTTAATATACGAAGTTCGCCGATCTCATACAAATTTATTTAAAAAAGTATGTAATTTTACATACATTTTCTTGCAATTTTAAATTTATTTTTAAAAATACATGAAATGACAACATACAACAACAAATAAAATTGTTATTTACCACTACAATTCGAAAGAAATTATTGTAAATTAATATATGTAATAAACTTAATTTAATTTTACATACTTACACGATTACTATTTATACTATTTTCAAGTAAATTTCAATTGTAATTAGTTAAAATTATAAACTGAATGTGATATTCAAACTAAAATCCTGCAATATAATATTTTTATTGAAATTTACTGAAAAAATGTATTATTGCACGAAAGTTAAATAAAAAAATAAGAAATTGAGTAATTTTACGTAGAATTAGCAGTTTTGTGGTGAAAAGCTTGTTAAATGCAAGTTGAAAATTTAATCAGTGTTTATCAAGTTGGAATTTTATTAGTTACACTGCCATCATCCTATTTAAATAAAAATATCTGTACGTGGGTCGGACAAGAAAGTCCAGCTCAGTAGATATTTTATTTGTTTTTACATCAAAAATCGGAAACGACGTGAAACTGCAATTGAGTTATTATTTTTTAACCCATTAAAACCCGAACTATGTTCTAGTGGCCCGATTTCTCCGAAAATCATAATTCACGTATATTTCAAGTCGAAAAATGTAATGGTGAAAAAAAAATTCAAAAACTCTTATCAATTCGGCTCTGGAGCTGGTATGATATATCATACAATGGGCAGAAACAGTATATTTTTTGTATTGTTTCACCTGTTTTATTTATTTATTTCTATTTCTAATGATAAATTTAACAAATAATAATATAAATAAAACATATTACAATTCATTTAAAACTGAAAAAATAAATTTTTTTAACACAATAAGTAAGTATTTGAAAATTCTCTTAAAAAATTTGGAACGGGGTTTATGTAAAAGATTCTCTGCAAGTATTAAGCGAACCAAATCTCTAGTAAATTATAGAAATAGGACCTTTGGATATGCCTGTCTGTAAAAAAACCGTCTATTAGTAACAGCTTCATTTAACGTGAACGTCATAGTCCGTTGTATCATACCATCATACCATTGAAAACATGCCACTATAATTCCTTTAATTAAGAGTTATAATTCTTACATTCTTTAAAATTAAATTAATTAGTATATCCTTTTTGCAAAAAATTACATAACACTCAATAAATGTTGATGACACAACTAATTTTTTATAAAGTTTCTACTTTCCAACGACGGTCCATTTTGTCCTTAATGCATATCGATCAAAATGCAACTAAACCTTTTTTATCCGTTAGGTTTTAAATTATTTTACTAGTATACACCATCCTCAACCACTTAAGATAAAACACAAAAAACTTGTATGTATAGTATTGAAGAGAGAAGATGTTAAGGAAGTAGTGATTTGCGTATAATATATCATACATCGGGCTTTAATGGGTTAAGTCAATGCACATTTTGTTTGCCTAAATGAGTTCATTTCTTTCTTCATAACAGTTCACTCTAAACTACCTAACCGCAACCCATTAAATATGATGGCCCCCTTGTTTATAATTTTTGGTACCTAATAGTCGGGGCTTGATTTCCGAAAGCGAAGCATAATGATAATTTAAAACGATCAGCTCGATTGTGCAAATGGACTGTATTGTACGAACCACAAAGATCGTTAATCATTTTTGAGAGGCTTTAACGGATGAGGTAAGATATGAAATGAAATCATTTCGGTTGAGCACTTATTATGAAACAACAACCCATGGTTAACTGTCTTAAATGTTCAAAAATAAAGAAAGCGTAGGAGTAAATTATTATGATCCCCGTCTTCTAGTCTAGTGAAACTTAAGATTGGTATTTTTTTTTATTTCATAACCTTTCAAGAGGTTGTTAAATATTGTTTAGTTATTCTACTCAGAGGAATCTGTTTTCAAAACTTTGCGAATGTTTCTTCACTCTAATCGATTAAATTTTATAATGATTGAATTTTAAACTAAATGTGTTTAAATTCACTTCCTCTACCTTGCTTCATAATCTCACCCCCATGTTAAATATTAACACTTATTAAACCTCTCGTGTAAGCTTTTTTAAACTTTTTTATTAAACACCATTTTTAAAAATAAACCAAACTTATCATATAAAAGCTCCTTTAATTTAATTTAATTTTGTATTGAGGTGCCACTCTTAGTCACTATTTCCTTTCATTACTGATCACCTTAAATACGAGACACTGTATGAAATTTTTGCATATTTCACTTTTGATCCAAAAATATGCCAAGATAATTTATGTCCAAAATTGATAATAAAAGCAAAAATGTAGAAGCGACATCGAACTGTAAGAGCAAGAGAGCCGCTGTCCAATAGCATGCCCGTCTCAATAACTATCTTCACAAATTTGGAAATTAGTTTTCAATGTTTCTCGACGTTGATCCAACGAATCAGTTGTCAATGTCAAAATAACATATGATTTAAAAATAATCCGCCCCTCATTTATGTACTTGTGAATTTTTGGCTGTGAATTTTACACAACTCACCCTTTATTAAAATAGTTTTGGTACTATACTCAAATTTGGGTTTATACAGCAAAATTGTTAAACATATCAAAGCGATTTTTTCAGCTTATCAAACGGTCAAATTTAATTGTAACCTCCAATATTAAATCTTATCGCTTTGAGATTTAATATACCACCGATACATTACAACAAAACTGTAATTCATGAAAAAAAGTTAAACTAACGATCTACTTTATCTATGCCACTCCGCGCAATCCCGAAACATTGTCAAAATATTCATATACGCTGACTGCTATAATGACCATAATTATGAGACCCATAATTATGAGAGATTTGGTTACCCAAATAAATCACATTTATAAACCCTGTCAATAAAACACCATCGTTAAGATAAGAGCGCAGAACATGTTCTGTCACACCAAAAATTTTAAATTTTTATGTAGTACGTATATAGTGACAAAATTCTCGAAATCTTACATAACCTCAACCTGACACACCATAAAAATCACGACCTATTAAAAAAAACTGTCAACTATAAATTTTATTTTCAATTTTTTCGTTATCATCTTTAGTTATCTCCATTATATTTCTGAGAAGACAATATTTTTTTTGTAAATTATTGATTGTGATAATTCAAAGTGTTCAACTTGCCAATATCAAAATATACCCAACCGTATTACATGCATATATATATATCGAGAAACACTTAAGAATCATTTATAAAATCAAGATAAGCGCACGCACGTATACAGTCATAAAATATAATTTCAATCCTATTTCGAGAATCACGATTCTTATCTCTTATCTAGGAACTTTTACGTATCTATGAGTTTCTAAACAGCATGTAATTCTACACCTTTTAATACCTATTTTGATTTTCTTTTATAAATACAGGATTTTTTTGCAGATGCTGTCCTTGTGATAAGAAACATTTTACGTTCCTAAATCTTAAAATAATTCCTTTTGTTTTTGCTATCGCAAGATCCGATCTTGATCTGTTATACCTTATATATATAGTATATATAGTTAAATGTTTTGTTTATTAAAAATTTTTGATGAGTGTCCAACACAAATAAATGTCTTTAATAATAGTTGCGCATGTCAAATATTTGTATCAAAGGGGATTAAATTCGGGCACACACAACATAAAATAAAAATTAAATAACTTCAGGTGGTATTTTGGAATTTATTTTCATTTTTCATTTCAAATGGATTTAAGAGTTTGGAATTTTCAAGTGGGTTTTGTGTTTTTATGTTTACCCTGCGGGTCTTATGAAATTGTTATAAATTGTGGAACTGTCATTTGGCTTGAGATCCGCCTACCGAATCTATGTTATATTGAATTATGATGAATGGATTTTAGGTCAAGCTGCGAATTCGAAAATGGGGCTGATTTAAAATTTCTGAGTATAAAGTTGATTTTTTGGAACCAAACGTAGACGTTGAAACCAGTCTATAACTTCCTATGATATAAGGCTTAATTGGTGTCCTGCTTTTGTTGTGCTATTTGGGGCGTATTTTCATTTATTTTGCATTCAAATTTACAGCTCAATTCACAGTACTTCGTTTTAAGTGTGAAGGCACAAAATTGTCAAATTTTGGGTTCCCAAATACGCAACCGGAGAGAAGCAAATCATCCTCAGCTTGTTTGGTTTGGTTAATGGAGTGTATAGTATCACTGGCCTATTTTTCTTGAAACATGAAATGATGTTGGCGACACCGTTTCAGTTGACAGAGAGCGCAACCAACACAACCGCGGTTTGGCAGCTGCGTCGAATGTTGGTTTGCTGAGTTCAACGCGGCCATACAAAGTCCGCACAGAGAGAAATCGTATCACGTATTCTGAATAAGGGTACATAAATCATGAATAAAACCTTTTAATTTGGCACCGTGCATGACCATTTCATAATAAACGATTACTATCCATAATTTGTGAATAAGGACTTTTTCATCTATTGTGACTTGTATTCATAATATTTTAATAATATTTATGTTTGGTTATTCATGAAAAAATGAAAAAATGAAAATGCATTTATCTCAAAACTGTTTTTTGTGTTGACAGTTTTTAAAAGGATGTGCGATATGTTTTCTGTTGTTTTGTTCAAAATTTCTGCTTTGTTTACGATTAGTTGGGGCTTTATTTTAATTTAATCGAATGAACGTATGTCTGGGGATTACAAATACACAATATTCAGTTTTATACACACATCACAATTTATAAATTATCAAATAATTTATAGACCAACAGTTGCAGCAAAATAAAGTTGTTGGTTCTCATCCTAATTGTTTTACATAAATGCATCTCGCATATTTATTCCATTTATTTTATATATTAACTTTAAATTAAATTATTTAAGGCGAAATTCATTCCGAAAATGTCATAAATAAACAACAACAACAAACAATTGAGCAAAAATGTTGCTCATACTTCCGATTATTTGTATTACTATGTTGGTACGACTTAGATTATTTGCCCATAAGATGGAAATATTTCAACTAAACCGAGATCAAAATGGGCGGGACTTAGTTGAATATAAAGATTTGATTGGCTAAAAAGTTGGATAAAAAATAATCCCGTTCCGTGAATTCAGCATCAGTCAGCTTAGTTCTGCGTTGCATAGCTATAAACCAAAAAAAAAATACATCATAACCTAAATATTTGAGGTACATATTTTTAAATGGTTATTCTAAGTAATTACCTGCTTTGAAATAAAAAAAACCCGAAGTTTAAAAAATAAACAACAAAACGTCCACTGTTTTTATATTTGTTTCGCTCTAAGATAGCAGCACAACTGACTAAAATGTAGAAATAAGAGATACGTAATTGTATCAGTGTGAACTATAGTTGCAAAATATTTTGAAATCACAGTGGATTATTTATGCGTAGTTGGAATTTTCCGTTGCATATATTTATGTATGAACTTAATTATAATCTAACTCTTTTTATAGCTATTTCGCGCAGTGTATAAACGGCACAACAATGTTTTAACCCATATGATTTTTAAAATCTACAAACCTTCAAATGGTACCTGTTAACATTTCATGACATTTCGATCATTAAGTTTATATATAAGTTACAGTTGTTTTAAAGACGCTACTTTCGTTATTTTCAATACAATGGAAAAAAAGAATTTCGTGTGTTGATTGAACACAGTTTTTTGATTGAAAAATACCGTTCAAGGAAAGTAGTGGTTTGATAAGTTATCCGAACTCTGCAACAGGAAAACCAACCATCATTGGCTGTTATGCTAAATTTAAACGTGGTCGTTTATCGACGGTCGAATTAACAAGTGGTAACCACCGATGATGCACCACGGTCTAGACGCCCAAATGAGGCTGTGACTCTAGAAAACATAAAAAAATCCACGAAATTGTTTTGAAAGACCGTAAAGTGAAGTTGCGTGAGATAGCTGACATTGTAAAGATATCAGTGAGATGTGTTGGCCATATTAAGTACGGAAATTTGTCTATGAGGAACCTGTGTTTGAATTGAGTACCAGATTTGCTCACAATGGATCAAAAACGACAACGTTTGGCTCCAATGAAGGAGTGATTGCTGAAACTGAAACTTATTTTGAAGACAAAGATAAATCGTTCTACAAAAGACATCTAAATGTTGGAGATGCGTTGGACTAATTGTATCATAGGAGGAAATTATGATGAATAAAGTGTATTTTTCCCAACATTTAAATTATTTCATGAAACTTCTAAGTCGTGTTTGGCAATGTAAATATCGTCATAACCGAACCCTGTCCAGAACTATCGAAACTCGAATCTTTGATCTATCCAAAAGTATAAACGTGAGCACGTGAGCATCTCTAGGATTTCTGTTCTTTGATTAATATTTCAATAAATCGGGTTCGTCGCTTGTTTGGGAATGTCAATTGAGGTAAAAATCCTATTGGAGAAAATACCAAAATTTCATATTGAGAAAAAAATTGAAAATAAAGAAGTTTTAAATTTTGAAAACCAAGGTAAAAATCATCATTTGTGTCCTGTTTTCACAATATTGATAGATAATTTTGTTAAAAAATTTATTTAAAAATGTGAATTTAAATTTATTTAAAAATGAAAATTTATTTAAGTTCATGAAATTTCTAAGTAGCGTGCGTGAATTGCACTGTAAATATCATCATAAACTGTCCATGTTCATTTCAGTGTTAGAACTTTGTCTATACGCTACCCTAAAATACATTTTAAAAATTGTGAACGTCTCTAGGAGCGGTAATAGAAAAATTAGAAAATAGGTTGAAATCAAAAACCAAAGTTGTTTAAAAATAAGCTGGACTAGTTAAAATTCATCTTAATTAAATCTTGTTCACCACACACATATTGTTTTGATTTACCTATTCAGTCATATAAGTGAGACTTCGTGAACATCTCTACGATCGGAGATATAAAAGTAGAAACACTGTCTTAAATAGCCTTCTTTAGAATTAAAATAACTTTTTTAAATTGATTTACGATTTTCTCGTGTTTATTTCAAATCGCTAGAATATTATTCGATCTTTACAGCGACACTATTAGGGACATAGGGACTTCTTTAATATAAATGTTAAAGATTAACTGAAACTGATTCAATTTCACCACAAAACAAATTCAATTGGAATATTTTTAAATTTAACAGTGTACATTTTTGGTACTATTTTTGGTATGTATTTCACAATCATCCTATAGAAAGTATCGATAGAAAGATTCCTTTTCAGAGTGAAACACCTAAAACGTACATACCAGGTTTCTCATAATACACTATGAGATTAATTCTCCATCTTTCTTAAAGAAATTGCGTATTGGTGTTATTTTGAGCACAATCCAGATACAAGTTGGTTTAAACTTAAACCCACGCACGGAAGACGATAATTTGTCGGTTGATCGATTCCCGAATGCAAAAAGCGCATGTAAATTATTTTTGAAATTTTACAAAGAATTTCTCGTTTGAACATCGTACACAAATATTTGATTCGGATGTTCTAAGAATTTTTCAGTACAATATGAATATCGGAATTCAAAACCATCATGCTGATTATGCACGGTTAAAAATAAAAGGATGAAACCCATCCTTTTCCTATCCTTCTGCGGAATAACTATACGTCCATCCTTTTCTAAGGAATAAAATTATACTTCACAAATAAATAAAATTTATACTTTCAAAATTAAAATAATTTTGTCCTAATTTTAACAAATTTTATTTTTGTCCAAAAGATTAAAATTCATCTATCGGACAATAATAATTTTTATTCTTTGGCTGAGTGTCAAAATCACTCAAATATAAAATAGAGTTTGCTCTTTGAAAATGACTAAATTTACTCTTTTTGGCGTATAAAAAATGTGTCATAAAGAATAATATTTTCTAATTAAAAGATTGAAATAAATACTAACCATTTCCATATTTTATACAATTCGGGGAAGAATTTTATTCTTTTTACAAATCAAATTCAATGTTTTTCTAAATGAAATTTCAGTTAAAAAAGTGTAGAAATTATGATAATAAAACATAGTTTTTTTATTAAATACATATATTGGTAATTTATAATATATACAATAGTTTCTGAAAATTACGATGATTATATCCTATCCGCATGTAATAAACTTCGGATCCATGAATTTCCTAGCATTTTCCAAAATGTTGGGTGAAATAACATACTCCATGTTACTAATCCGTGGTTTAGTTCTATCAATGACTAGTTTCTGGCCTAAATAATTTAAAGGTTTATAAGAAAAAAATATCAACTACATATTTGTATTATTTATTTATACCTTTACATTTACATAACAATTCAGACAATTTCCATCCGTGTTCCGCAGTAGCGTAACTAAGTGCGGCTCGTTATAGATTTATCAGTATGTGTTTCTGTTGAGAGATAATAAATTTTTAAAATTAATTGTTGCTTGTTATAATCATTATTATAATTATAAAACCACATAAATTGTGTTGGAACAAAAACTTACCTCTCTTAATACACAGCAGAACCATTTCAAATGATCGGCAACTGTTAACTGAATTTTTAAGTCGAAATAACTAAAACTAAATCAAAATAATTTTTCCAAAAAGAGTGCTATCCCTTACTTCCCCCACAAAAGTAATATAAAATATAAGGACATACAATTTTAAATTTTGAATGATTCCTGTACTGAAAAACATTCAAATTTATATTTTTAAAGCTAAATAATTTGTTCAAATTTTTATGCAAAATTGAATAAAAATGACAAAAATATTTGTATACTAAAAAGGACAAAATATGATTTTCTCTTCAATTTTTATTTAAATAAGTATAAATATCAGTTATCATCAGGCGTTTTATCAAAATATTGAAGCTTATTCCATTAGTATACCTTGCCCATGTCATTATCCTTCATTTGCGATAGGACTAAAATAATATTGAAAGCCTCCGTCAGATTTAAAACCTCTGAGAATTTTTGTAGCGTCGAGTGAAATTTGTATTTTATTTTAAAGATACTGTAACGCCATCGTAACAATGATTATGTAATAATAAGCACGAAACGTTCTTAAATTGCATATTGTTCAGTAACACTCGTAGTACATTTTTAATTTTGAGTTGGGTTGAGAAGTTTAAATTTCTTAATGTTTTATAAGTGGATAAAAATTGTATATCGTCAAAACGGCTCTATCTGCAAAATCATATCACAATGATATTAATTTGAGAACCTGTTGTGTGTTGTAGTGTACGAAATTATGTTCTCACCTCAATATTTTATTTTCCTAGCCGTTTTATTCCCTCGACTTTCTCGAAAATTGTTTACTCCATACGTTGAGCTTGAAATTGGATAGTTTAAAACTACAGGAAATCAAGAATTACAGTACACGTATTATACAGTATCAACCATTTTTAACTGTATTTACTATACATATCCATTAGTTCTACTCAAGGCATCTAATTTCGAAAATCATGTGTTAATTTTTTTGAGATTAACGTAATAGTCTCTGGAAAGTTTATGTATGAAAAAATTAATAAAAAATATTTTTGTTGGTAGACAGAGACTGCCATATGAATTATAAGTTTCTAAACATCAGATGTCCTTTAGACACAACATTTCAATTAAGGAATCATTATTCCAACAACAAAGAATTGGCTTCAATCACCTGCAGTTGCGAATTAGTTTGGCAACAACAGTGAAGTTCTGATAAATTGATAAACTTTTATGCATGCAAATTAGTTGGGATGCCCTTAATACATAAATTTTGGATCAAAATTTGCACATGATGCATTACTAAAAATGGAAGAAAAATTCATTATTTATACTTTTAAGGTTAAATTATTTTGTCGAGTTTTATTCAATTTGGAATAAAATGAAACATTTAGCTAAAATCCATTAATTTTTCTAATATTTAAAATATTTTAGGTTTAAATAGATAAACATTATCATTAAAAGTACAAATTTTTACTTTTGCAAAGAATAACACGAAAGAGTAAAATTTGTTTTAATTAAAAGGATAAAGAATAAACAAAATAAGAATAAAAACCATTTAATAAGCGAGAATAATGTTTAGCTTTACGAAAAGAATGCATTCCATCTTTCAAATTGAATAAAATTTATTCAAAATAATTTCATACCTGGGCTAAAACTAATTTTTATTCTTTCATTTTTAACCGTGTGGAATTGATTTTATCAATACTCGGGTTAGAAGATTCGTTGCACTTGAAGACATGTGGAAATGATATTATTTTGTTATTATTTAATTAGAAATTTCTAAATCAAATTAGGTTCGGTTACTGTGAATCAAAATTTAATTTTAAATTATAATTGTAATTTTTCGATTCTAAATTTTGAAATAAAAATTCTAATTCACATCAATTTAATAAAATGTTTTCACTAAATAAAAAAGACGCATTTTTTCAAAATTATATTTCGAATTCAAAACAACAAAATTATATTGTTTGTTGGAATTGTCGTCATGTAGGAAATACATATTTAATGATTGCCCAATTTCACGGAGAATATTTTGCCATATAGATATATAGCTAACAATCCTCGAACAAGTATACAATCGGGCAAGACAATCCACTACAATTTTCATGAGCAATTCTCAAAATTCGAAAGTATAATTTGAATTTCAGCTAAATAACGTGTTCGGAAATATTGGGAAAAGTGAAAGGAATTATAAACAGAATTTTTAAATTCTTATTTGCCACATAATCAGATGATCAACCTTACGCCATTGTACGTATCAATATGGAATACCATGTACAAAGGATTGACGGATAGTGATGCGCCAACAACTGCTCATGGTTCAGGTTGGGAACATTTTTTACAGTTAATGGTCAAACTCAGCGTATTATACATGACGTTTTCACCACGTCCTTAAGTTTTACTATTTAATGCTTTCCCAAAACTATTTCAATTCTGGTTGTCATTCTCTTGCTTCTGATCAAAATTTTCATTCTTTTGCTTACTGATCAAGATGCAACACACAATCAAGAGCGATATTATCCCGTATCTCCTGCGACATAAGCTGACATGTACCTCGAGATTATTCGCTCAATCTCAAGGTACATTTCAGCTTGTACTCCAGAAGATACGGGATAGCCGTCTCTGGGAGTAATAAAATAATCAAATAGTTCATGGAGTTTACTTATGGTAAATCCAAGTAGTATTTGATTGCAAGACCTGTGAATGAGGTAACGATCATGAACGAGTATCCACTCCCTATAATCGACAAACTGCTGAGCCGATTTAGAGAAACCAAATGTATATATGTAACGCGCCATATACTTTGTGCCAGTAAATAGATGGCTGGATGATACAGTCGCCTTATCTCGTGTTTTGCGTCTTTGGTAGCACCTCTACTAGTTTTCACCACAAAGAACTCGAAATTCATTTTGCCTGAGCAAGACCAACAAGCTTTTGATAGTGTCAAATTTACATAATCAAATGCTCCAATTTTGGTTCACCTTAATTTTTTCAAACCGTCAGAATCGTGTTGGTGCGAGCCGACGATGGTGAACAACATCCTAACTCATGAAAATGGCAGAAGTTGAACGCAACACACCGCATCTATTCGGTAACCGAGTTAGAGTGTTAACCTGGTGCACGAGCGAAGTCATTTCGATATTGTTACTGACTACTCTAGTCTTAAATGACTTATGCGTCGAAAATAGCTCATATGCAGTCAAGCGTTTTGAACCTGAAACTTCAGGGTTCGATTTAACTATCACACAGAACGTAGTACCGAAACAAAAGTATAGTTTTAACCCTGATTCGGTGGTGTCGACTCTTTCTCCAACTTTGTGGTATCACAAGGTAAAGATGTTATCTGGGAATACAAATTAATAGTTCTTTATCTTTAACTGGTTTAAATAATTGGAATTGACATAATTGGCAAAATTTAATTGCTTATATCATTATAATTATATATTCAGGCACACAACCCTCCTATACGTCATCCCATGTTGGTTCTGTGAAAATGCTAGAACGTTAGTTATTAAATTGTTATTAAATAGTTATTAAATTGTTGGTGAAACTAGTATGTCTTCCTTGAAATTCACTAGCAAGTTCTTTTATCGAAATCTATCTTTAAACATTCACTCGATCCTCGGTAATGTCCTCAGGCGAATGCGTCACTTGTTTCACATGTGCGCCTAATATTTTATCTTCAGTGTTGTATATACTTAATGGTTAATTTATCATCCATCGTTAAGTATTTCAACAATTTATAAACTTCAAATTAAATTTGTAATTAGAATTAAATTTATAGTTTATTGTGTTTCGCGCCATCTATTAACAACTGGAACGAACAAACATATAATTTTTGTCATTAATTGTTAAATTCCAGACTAAATACAATTTATTTCTATAAATAGTCGTTTATCATAAAAAATAAATGTTCGTTCCTAAATCACAATTAAGAATATTTCCAGCGCCATCTCTTTAAAAATGGTAGAAAATTCGAGCCAAATATATTTTGCTGACATATATTGACATTTGTTCAAAACAAAAAATATATTATGAAATAATGAAATAATTTTTTTTTCCTGAACTGGCAAACATTTTTTTCAATCATTATTTAATTTAACATTGCCGTTTAATATCAAAACATATACATGGAAAGATAAAATTTGTCAATTTGTGGCAGCTGATGTACATCTTCCTTAAATATGATGAACTAAGTACATCTGAACGAGATACATTAGAAATGAGACTTCGATATGAAAGTATATGAATTTATTTACTTCACTGCTCAAAGTTGCAGCGAGATTAAAAGCCACGATGACGATGTTATCTTGCGTACCCGGACATTTACTTACCGCTGCTTTACCGGATATTCATTATTTCCCGTGACGTAGCGCTGATTCATTGTATACCTCTAGAGTTCGAGACAAGTCCACAAGTTTTGTTATTTTATAGCGGTAAATATAAAATATGCGAACTCTAGATAATATTTTTATGTCGTTACGCCCAGTAGTTACCTTATTTATTACGTACTTTTGCTTTCGACGCCTGGACTTGGAAATATATAATTTTATTCGTAATTGCTTAGCCGTTGTCGTTGAAGTGCACGTTTGGTTGTGCGTAAGTTTGTCAGACCATCCATGCACCAATATGCACAGTGTGTGTGCCTATAAGCGTAAACCTCTCTATTACGCTATAACATGGAACTGGTATTATCCCGTTGCCCATGACTATCATTTCAAAATAATTAGCGCCTTAAGAATAACTAGAAAAATTCCAATCGATGAACGGAACGATCACAAAAGTTTTAGGACAAACAATGTTGGTGGCAGTGACCAATTTAGTTCCCTGTATGTTGGTGTTTCTATGGCAGTTGATGAATTTGTATATTATATATGTTGAGCTAATTAAATTCTTATTGTTACCTTAAAAACACCTCTCCACTTAGTTTAGATGAGTATAGGGCTCAGTCCTCATACTAACGAACAAGTTATATGATTTAGAATACAAATGTAAATTTATTTGGCCCTCGGGCAACTAGACGTAAAGGTTTTCCCTGAGAATAGGGAATTTGGAAAAATATTTTTATAGCATTTTTGACTAAATTGTATTTTTCTAGCTTAGTGAGGGTGTACTAGTTTGGTGTACATATTTATAAAACAAAGTATATTAGGACATTTTGCTTCCACAAAAATTTTGTCGGGAAAAATAATTCCTCATTGAAATTTGATACCATTTCTCAGGGAAAGCTAGAATAGTTCCATAGTTAAAGTAAAATATAATGAAAATAATGCTTAACTTGAGGTTTGAATATCATTTCCATGTCAACGTTGTTTACAATGTTGATGTGAGTAATCTAAAAAATCACCATGAAATCTACCTCATAGATTAAACTTCCGACAATTGCCTAGATTACATTGCGTAAATCTACATACCTCTTCCATCCCTGGTTGTTCATGTTTCCACGAAGTTTTCGCCTAACGTTCTCAAGTTTGGGCAACACATGATGACTATCGATAAATAATAACATTTAATTAAGTTGCATAATTTGGAAAACGCGGATATTATGTTAATCGACGACTCGTATTAAAATATCTGGGAAATGCTTATCAGAATTCCAATCTTAGAAGCCGAAATAGAAATTTAGACAAAGATCAAACTGTGTTTGTTCAAAATTTTGTTCAGAGCAATGAGAGGACCAAATCTTCAGCAAAACTAGCAACCTATATGTTAAATGTGTAGCTCAAAAGAGATTTAATTATTTTTAAGTATTATGTTAGGTTAGGTTTCAGTGGTTGACACTTAGGCCATTTTTTGGCCCATTGAGATACCACGCATTCACGCTACATCATTAACCCATTCACCTATATTCACCTACTCACACAACTACATTATACCACCTGCACATTGCAAGCTCCATGTCAACCTGTACATTGACATGGACGGTGGGTCGGCGCTGAATTCTGCACTCTATTAGAGGGTCTTATAGTTGTATTTATTAACATCACCGTTTGTAATCGATGATGGAAATTCGATTTGCATCTAGATGGGATTCGAACCCAGTGCCATGTACCACATTCATGTGCCATGTATAACATAGTATTAAAAAAATTGGTTTAGGTTGTGTGACATGTAAGTGTTTGATTTTGGTTTAATGAAATCTGAAAGTAGTGGTGTTCTCGCCGTTCTCGGGTGTTATTGTTGCCTTCTAACTAGTATTAACACCTCATCGAACAGAGCTACCGGCGTCACAAACTTGAAAGGTAAAACATCTTTTAGTCATAAGGTTTTAAGCAACAAATCTTTTAATCATATATATTTCCATAAATCTAACTTACTTTCTTCTTATGAAGAAGTACCGCAAATAATCGGTAAGTTTATTTCAAAGCTTAATTCAATCGGTTTGCATAGTGAAGCTTTACACACAATTATATGTAAACTGAAAATTATGTTTGACAAATCAAGCACTAATTCAATAATTTTTATGACAATTAATCCAACTGATTGTCATTGAAAAACTAAAAACTTAAAAATGTCTTTACGTGCATATTAGTTCACCTGGCATGGATATAATAATCCTCCGGTCCTTGGTACATCCCAAAACCATTTTTTTATCCTCTGGACAATATAAAACCCAAATCATATACGAATAAAAATTGAATTCTACCCAATTATTAAAAATCATCGTCGATTCGTTCCACTTTGAATATTAAAAATTTGTAAAAAAAATCATTCAACATTAAAAACCGCGATTTGCAACGGTCTCTGAATTTCTATTAGTGTATAGCACAAGAAAAAAATATTTTATGGACCCTTTTTGTTGTTGTGTTACTGGTATCTTCGGATTGATGAAATATGTAATTGTATAAAGCATATACATCATATATACACGAAAGCGATCCGTAATTCGTTCCATCTTTTTTGTAAAAAAAAAAAAAAAAAAAAATTCTGGATTGTGTTGACTTTTTGTATAAAAAAAAATGTTGTTGGATGCTGGATATGTATCTAAACCGTATAATAGATGTATATGGATGATAAAAAGCGGGAAATTATGATTTGGTTCGGCAAATTTTTCGCGGTGATTACGAAATTTTATTACTATTTGTTTTCTATTATTAGCTTTTTTGAAGATTTCTTTTATGGAACAAATTATATCGGATCATAAAATTATGCTATATACGGAACAAATTTAGTTTTAAGTGAATTGGCCATCATTATTGTTTTGTGCTACATAGAATAGGAAGGATGAGAGTAGGTGACAATTTTTTCGAGTAGAAGGGTTGTCTGTATAATAAAAGGATTTATAATTATTATTCAAGTGTCTTCAATTTTTCACGGACCCTTGAGAAAATGCGATTACAAATTTAATCTGCTATAAATGAGGTTTCTAGAAATGTATAGAATGTCCTCGTTGCAGGAGACCATTTCGTTTATATTATGCAACTCACCACCTTTATACATTTTTCTAAATAGTTATAAACAGTTTGCAATTATATTATTAATCACTTATTCTTGATTTTCTACGGCCACTTGTGCTTCAGTTTGAGTCAAAGTTGCTTTGTTATTTGAAGTGTTTCGAAAATGATTAACGAAACACAAGGGTGATGAAATGACTTAGCGAAATTTTTAATATTTAATATGTCGAATAAATCGGTCTATTGTTAGCAACACCGTAATCGTCTTTCATGTAACTCGAATTCAAATTTTAAATATGTATTATTTTCTAGAGATGCAGGTGATGCGATTTTAGAAAAACATATACCACGCTGTGTTTTTGATCTTATAGAAATCTAACGCACCTAATTCTATAAATTAGTCAATGATAAAAATGATGAAATATATTATTGGCTCTATTGATTTAATAAAATTAGAAAAATATTTTAACTGCCAAATGTTGCCACTACGTTCTGAGGAAGATTGCTACGAGCGTATCAAGGAATTTTAACAATATCCGTAAGTATTTTGTTTTAGAATCTTTGGATGATGTTCAGGTTACTCGGTTTAGTGCAACCCCACAGTCAAATTTCAGAGGTCTACTTGAGTTTTAACACTCGTACCTGCTCATAAAGGGTTAATTTATAGTGTTATAAACCAACTATTCTCTGTTCTATCCGAAAAACTAGAACATTTTTCTAAGTTGAGTCTGAGCATTTTTGGTTTTTTCTATAGACGTTAGTTAGCATAATATAGTACTGCTACACGATGGCTGTGTTATCGGAAATGTACCAATTGTTGTAATATGATAGTGGAATATGGTTGTGTGGTATATGACATAAGAACACCGTATTATGGCACTCTAGTTTTTATCTCTTTTAACAGGAAAGTGTGTTTTTGTAATGTCTGATTCTAAAAATGGCAGAGTAGTGATGATCTAACAATAGACCTTCTTGCCGAACTATGTACAAACCTAAACCGATTCGTAGAAATCTGGTAAAAAGATCCTGTTTTGTTCAAGTGCTTCCCCTATGACATTTGGTGTGCTATGTATCCGATCTATTGTAGATTGTAAATCTAAAATTTTAAGTATATTGCCGACCGAAGTTGTTCTGTTTAATCAATACTATACTTTGAGTTTCTGGAAGTGAAGTAAACAATTCTCTCTTACAAAAAAATGCGAGAAATATAAATTTAGATTTATTATCTAAATTTAAAAGTATAAATCGTCATCCAAGTCACGATTAGTTGATGATTAGTTTTGTTCATAATTATGTCAAATTTGGGTTTTTTATGCTAACAATATACTCGTAGCATAGGGTAAAATAATATGCTATTTTAGAATGTGTAACGAAACCTTTCAAGATCGTATAGAATTTTCACCACAGGTGAACTCTCAGAACGTCGTTTCGTTTTCAGAATTGTTTTATATACTCACTCATTACCCTTGCGCGGTCATTTTGAGCGCGGCTTTCTCAGGAGTTTAGGGGTGGGTGTTGCAAGGGTGAACGAGTCTTGCTAGACCGCTGGGTTAAAAGGCAACAAAAAATAAAAGAAAACATAACGGAAGAAAACTATTAATGCGGGTGACAAATTCTGACCGAAGTAAAATTTGACCATTATCTCAGAAAGAAATTGACGGTAGGTATATAAGGGAACGGAGAATTATGACGGAATGGAATCATAAAACCAAAATATTCATTAGGTGTAGCCGATAATTTACATACAAAAATTGAATTAAATGAACATTGCACCTGCCATTGCACTACCTACCTGGGTCTCACCGATACTTATTTAATTTCTCATATTATTTAATGAAAAAAATCATTTAAATTCATTTCCGAGCTGGAAAATTAACATAATGTAATATTTTATTCAATCGTTAATCGATATCAAATGAATTTAAAAGAAAAAAAATATAATTTTAAACTATAAATGTACACAATTCCAAAAATAAAAATTCGCCTATAAATCTAACTACCTAGCTAAACTTAATCTAGACCCACTCTAAGCGTAAATATAATTTAAATTAAATAATCAAAAAAAAAATTTAACGTGAACTTTTAAATGTGAATTATTAAAAATAGCACAAAGAAAATGAAAATAATTATAATAATAAAAATTAGAATGAAAAAAAAAAGTTACTTGCTCGATGACATAGAAAATGTAGATCGCTTGATATATGTTGAATGATGACCGCAAGAATCCGATTCAATGTTGATCTTGAACAATATTTACGAATATTCGACGGTTGAATAATCTTGACGAAGGGGTGTTCAATCGATAATTAGATTGAATCAATATCGAAGATGTAATTTCTACCTGGTCACTTTTTATTATAGGTTTATTGATTATAATTGGATATTGTGAATTGATAATTAGTTTAATTAATTTAGTTTAGTTTATTATTTTAGTTTATTATCATAGTTTTATAACAGTGTTCATTGGTTAAAAATAGTATAACTTAAATATGGTTTAAACGGTGATAACTTTACGTTTAAAATTTGTCAGGTAAACGTTTCGGGTTTTGAAGTAAAAGAAAATCACTGTATCCGTTGATACGTATACTCTTCATGTTCATTACAGTAATTTTTCACGTCACTTGAATTTAGATTATTTCGAATCTATGAACTTTTGCTTCAATTTGCACTAATTTATCAACTAAAAGCTTATTAGCGCACAAATATTACACATTGTTAACACTTATTAGTGTAAGAAATTGTTTTACGATTTATTCTCAACACAATTTTAGTCTTTGAGTAACGTAAAAAAAAACGGATCACCTTAACGGTCACTTAATTTCCACCTTAGGACCACGTTTTGTTAAGCTGGTTTTCTCGTTTTTTGTAAATGATTTTATTTATCAATTTCCAGCAATATACACTTAGCGTATTAAGACTTAAATCTAAAACTAAATATTAAGCACATATAAAAGTTCAATTATAAATTAAATATCAAAGTCTTATAATTGGATTTGTGTATTGACAAAAAAAATAAATAGCTTTTACGTAACCCGAATATACTAGGTGATTTAATTAACTGATCAGGACATTGATAAAAATGATCGAATAAAATTTATTATATTTAATATAGTCCAACTATCAGATTATTAGACCGATAAAGCATATGATCGTTTAACTATACACATAATTTCTTCAATGTGCAAACACAAAACTTTTAAGATAAATTATCACAACTGATTCATATCAATTTTAATTGTTACACGATCCAAACGATTTTAGATTTACCAACCGACTGACTATATATCGCGAAAAAAAATCCAAATATTTAGAAGACACACCTACCGATGTACCAAAATATATTTGTAGTAGTACCTTTCGATAATCGATTAACGATTACAAACGACTGGAGTGGTATTCTATTGCTATTGTAACACAGTGGTGGACAACGCTTCGTTACAAATGCGCAACTCATTTTTAACAATTACGAATCGTTACTGATATATTGGGGCAGATACTCGATCGGCTATTGCAACCAAGAAATTTGCTAGCTGAAATCCTGGCTACTGAATCAATTTTACCAAGATTTTAATTTCAAAATAACTTTTTTATAAAATGTTTGTTTATTTTTAAAATTGCACAGTTTGAGTAGCAAGGATTTTGGCTAGCCGATTGAGTATCTACCTCATTGAGCACTTATTTCTTTCTAGAAATTTCTTATCGTTAAAAAATCACTGCGAGTGCGTGTGTATGTTGTGAACGTCTCAATCCCGCCTCCATATAGCATAGGCGGATGAACTGATCTGGATGAAACTTCTTGCTTAAGCTTTTCTGATAAATTGAAAAATACCAATTTTGGCTGAAATAAATCTACCGGAAGCGGCCTCCATGGTTTTTTGGTATTTTGCAAATATTTTGAAAAGTATATTATTTACGACAAAAATATTACAAACTAAAAGATTCATAATAAAACATGCAACAATACCGGTCCAGATCACTTTTCCAAAATTCAAGCGAATTAAACGATTTTTGTAGAAAAATTGACTATCAACATGAACTCGGCTCTATCAGACGGATTTATTGATCGGGTTACCGTCGGCGAACTGAAATTCCTACTTAAGCTTTTTCTGCAAATTGGGAAATCATACTAAATTTTTGCCGACATCGGCCTACAGGAACAGCGTTAACAACAAAACGTTTAAACCGATCAGCTCATTTTTTAAACTTTACGGGAATCGGGAGTTTTGAGAAAACAACTTTTTCCCCTAAAACTCCGCATGTCTAAAGTCGAAGCAGATTGACTATTCAGAATTAAACTTAATATAAACTTTTTCTTTTAGTTGAAAGATACTTGTAAAATTTAGTGGAAATCTGTGTAGCGGAAGTGGCAACTACAATGGGAGCGTTATCAAAATTTGCAATGATGTTGAAAAGCTTAGCAATAATAAATTTCATGGATATTTTTTCATAAGTCCTCCAACTTCAAGTTTTCGCTTTATAAATCAGTTGTAGTGTATTCGAGTACTATCTATGCGCGATCCTGATTAAAGAAAGTCGCGCATCCATTTGTTTTTTAATGTTCTTTTGGGCCGTATTAGTTTTTTTGGAAAAGTTTAGTGTATTTGAAGGAAAAGATAGTATTACAATTTTTTTATATTTTTTTAATTTTTTTTTATTTAAATTTTACTTACACAAAATGAATAATTTGTTGCTTAACAACAATAAATGTATCTGTCAATTACCATAAAAGATTCTAACTGTTTTGAATTACTTCGCTTAGGAAGTAAACCTGTTAAACAAGGTACATCATGCCGTGTATTTTGTCAAAAAAAATCTATGAAAAATTCGGTAGAATTATCGCATTGGGCGTAATCGGAAAGAGTGACAATTCTTGGAGTAGTCCTGGTATACCAAGCTCCGCAATGAAAATGAAATGCTTCGACTTTTTTACGGCGACCGTAAAATTCATGGGTTTGGTAGATTTCAAGGACACCTCTTGGTAAGTAGTTTTGGTTATGGG
This sequence comes from Nephrotoma appendiculata, assembly GCA_947310385.1. Taxonomy (NCBI): domain Eukaryota; kingdom Metazoa; phylum Arthropoda; class Insecta; order Diptera; family Tipulidae; genus Nephrotoma; species Nephrotoma appendiculata. The sequence continues at coordinate 60,301,622 of OX371223.1, forward strand.
AAACCCGTTTTTTGGATATATCGTTGGCAATGCGGTATCGTGAAAACAGATCCCGATAGTGCTGGTGCTGTTTCCAATTTTTTTAGAATTTAGCCAACGAACTAACTAACTTTTTAATGAAAATTAAAAAAAATCGAATGAGACTAATGCTGTCTGCCTTAATCGACTAAACTAACTAAATTAAAATTTGGACGATTAGTTCAAATAATATGCTAATAGGAGGCACTACTACAAAGGTTATTACAAGCACCCGTTCCACACGGGATGTCAAAGAAGCACTGCTTCACGCTTCAAAATAAATCGTAATATATTTTTATTGCTAATTTAAAACTTTATTTTTATTTAACCCTTTGCACTCGATTTATTTTTGACCGAGAATTTTGAACTTGCACCGGATGAGGGAATATTAAATGAAGCATTTGAAAATTCATATGATTACTTTGATGAGCAACGGACTTAAAAATTCAGTAACAATTTGATGCAAGGATTGTAGAAAGATATTAGTGCACTTGAATCAGAATATTTATGAAATTTATTTCAATTCTTATTATGTTATTTAAATTTGAAATAAAAAATTTAATTTTAATAATAATTCAGTCTTTATTTTGTATTGTATAATTCATTAAAGTTCCTTAAATTCCAGTAAAAAAAATTTAATTTATGGTTTAGTTACCCACAAGGGTGAATTTAATCGATGTTATCGCTGTTGTCGCTGGAGAGCACAACCAAATATGACATATATTTAATAAAAAGCTTGGTAAAAGCTCTCGATTTATTCCACTTCAACCAATGAGTGCTGACACTTCAAAAAATGTTACAAACAATTTGGAAAAATGTTTTCTCGGAAAGCAATTCATTTCTAAATTCTTTTAAGATTTGACGAATCCTTCAGAGAGTAAATCGATCGATTGTTGATGGTACATGTGTACATGTGCCAATAATTGGACCATCATATGGGTGAAAATAATTTTGCGTTTTGTAAAAGGACATAAGGTCTTACTGCTCATTACTCCTCTTACTAAACCAATTATCTCAAAAGGATATTTGCAAATGAAATATTGGTTGATGCTCGGTAACCCCAACCAAAGTTATTGAAAACCTTTGGGAATCATATAACCGACATTTAGAATGTTCGTAGTCGCAACCGAAAATTTTGAAATTGGTGGTGTATGCGGGAAACTTTGTTCAGAGTTACAAGACTTAAAATCATTTCTACAAAATTAGCAAAGAACTTGGTCGAAGGAAAAATAATGGAACTGCTTAATAACGTGGCTTTTTCGACTTGGCCGATAAAATTTGGAGAACATCTATTGATATACAAATTATATTACGCTTACTACGGCCTAATCAACTGCGCCTCATTAAAAAATTTAGGGGGCTTTTTATAAAAATTAAGGCTTCATCAACTCTTCACCAAGTTTTAGGTAATTTTCAGTTTTGGTTCGAATTTTGATTTTGGTTAAGTTTGCGCTAATTAAATGATTTAAAGATTGTACAAGAACGAGTAGAACCTAAAATTTTTTAATAAGCAATTAAATATGGCCTTAATCAGTTGTCTGATATTTAATTCGAGTTCTGCTAGTTCTTAGTTAAATGACCTAGCAGCTTGGTCTAGAACAAATAGAGCCCAAAATTATTAAAAAAAGCATCTGATTAGGCCATAATGAACCAAAGATTATTTGTATGCCAAACATTTTATTTTCCGTTCTAATTTCTAGAGTTTAGTTTTTATTATTTTTTTTGTTAAGGTGGTGCATTTAACGGGATATGTATGTATGGTGATAGCAACATCTGAAGTAACAATTTTTTTTTTTTCGAAAAGGTTTCATCATAACCCACACCTCAAAACTGAGCTTAAGTTGTGCAAATGTTGCGGGTGGGGACTTTGGATGGTCTGTTAACAGCGAAAAGAATGCGAGCAAATTCCATTAGCCCAATGCCAATACACAAATTTTAATGAAATGTGTTTTATCATGTATAATGACCAGGAAAACCACATCTTCTTATCAATCTCACAGACCTGCACTGAAGGTGCAAAACAAAAATTTTTGTGCATAACAAAAATTTATTTTTAGATTGTAGTACTCGTAGTCCGTATAGGATATTTTTACATACAAGTAAATAAAATTGATGTGCCTGTTTCTAATTTTGAAATAAAATACCGATGTTAGTCCATTTTCAGCCTTTATGAGATAAGTAACTATCATCAAGCATTTTTACAATGTGTGTTAGCTCGAATTAGTTGACGTATTTGCGCTTGGTTTTATTTCATAAAACATAGACCCTAGCTGTTTGAAAACAAAGTTTATTTTTCGTTTCTTATTTAAAACAATTGCGACAACCACAACAAGCGAATAGAGGCATTTTAAAGCAAAGTGTTTTTTTAATGAACTGATTTTTGTATTACAGCAAAGATCGTAACTTCTCACAAAAAAATAATAATTTCACTAGAGGATTTGATCTAAAAAAACTCCAACTTTGCGCTCATGTTACGTAGTGCTTATAGCCGCTTCTAAAAGATGAATAGAATAATTCAAATTCAATGTGTCCAACCTGTTGAAGCGGATTTTCAAAAAAATTCGTAAGGAGTGATGCACACCTAAACAAAAAGGTTAACGAACAAACCTATTAAAACAATGGGGTCCCATTTGAAACGTGATATTTTTAAACACAAATTATCAAAACGCGATATTTCAAAACGCGATAATTCAAAACGCGATATGGTACAAAACGCGATATGGCACAAAACGGAAGTTTAGAATCGGGTTATATCAGGCGGGTGAAGGGGAAATTTAATTTTAGTTTATAGGAATTTAAAAATCGATAGGAGCGAGAGTATATAGGATCGGTATCAATCGGGTCGCTGCGCTTCCGTCGCTTCGCAATGCACATTCTCTACCATAACGCGTTTTGAAATATCGCGTTTGAAATATTGCATTTTGTACCATATCGCGTTTTGTATTATATCGCGGTTTGAAATATCGCGTTTTGAATTATCGCGTTGTGTACCATATCGCGTTTTGTATCACATCGCGTTTTGAACTTACGCATTTTGAATCATTGCGTTTTGTATCATCGCGTCATATCTCGTTTCGAAATATCGCGTTTTGAAATATCGCGTTTCGAGTGGATCCGAAAACAAAGAATATCCAAAAATTTTTTATACTCAAAATTTTCGTGTTGTTCAAGATAAACCAATGCTTTTGCTGTTTGGAACAGATTTCGGCTAAGTATTGTAGTATAAATGTGGAAATATTATCTGCAACTGTTAACCGAAGGAAATTTTAACAATAACTACAAGTCAATTTTTGATCAAAATTATTTTATAGTTTCGAGTATGTACTTTATTTGAAAGCAAATTTCTACTTGAAAATATAGAAATAATCTAGTATTGTACAATTTAATAAATAGAAAAAATTGTAGCTATTTGTATAAAAATATTCTTAAAAAATTAACAAGTCAGCTTATTGCCAAAATCCAAACGTAACAACTTCTAAAATTAATTCAAACACCTTACTCACATTAAAATAACACGTTATACAATATTCTAAGAATTTTGAATAAAAATACCTTCACCATCACTTAATCATTCTCAATCATGTTCACCTACATTGTGGCAGTCAAAAGGACCCCACTTGTCAAAATGTAACAAAAATGTAAAATAACAAATCCCTATTTCAGTTATAGAAAATTATGTAAATTCTAAAATATTTTTATCTTACCTAAAACTCAACATACCATCGATCTATTCCAAATCCTTTATAAAAATATTATAAATCGTTAAGATAACAACACGTCTTGTATGAATCCAAAAAATATAAATAAATAAACATTTTGAAGTGTAACTTTTTAAAATTAAATAAATAAACGAGAGATCGGGATGATTTTAAAAAAAAAGGGAAAACTCATCAGTCAAAAATGCCTAATGTTAGTTTTTCGATTCTACATGTGAAATGTGTTAAATCTGACGATCAAATATAAGTAAATTAATGATATTTTTTTGATTAAAAACCATAAGAAAAGGTGAGATCTACTAATGTGTATACGAGATCATCATTGCGCGCATGCACGATCTGTGATGATATCACTCTGATGAATTTTTAACATGAAATATGATTTAATTGCTTTATGGCATGTTTGAAAGTGATCCCGGTGTGATATTGGCAGGTTTAAAAAATATAGATTGTATGAAACGCGCGCGCCGCTCAACATCAAAGGAGCGGCACAAATATTACTGCATTTTGAATGATCTTGCAATTTTGCAATGCACAATATAAGTTGTATCCACCCATTTAACATAATGTTTGGTACTGTGGTCTAAAAATGCTTGAATATTAAATTTCAAAGGACCTGCAAACCGCACATATACATACGGCAACATGTGTACCGAGTTGAAATGTTTTATTGTTCTTGGAAGTCGAATAACCGAATCAAAAATAAAGGATGTACGTTGGTGACTTTTCAGAAGCAGGCCGTATAACTTATATTTAGAGTAATAACTTATTACTCCGAATTCAAAGAACCGTCGATTTATTAATAACAAAAACCACCTCATTCGAGTGCCCAGCATGAGATTCTATATATATACACTCAACATTTGGTCTTACATAATTTATACGAATCAGATTAAAGGTTCGGCATTCAAATCCATCAAATTTGATTAACTTTGGCAGAACTTTAATCTCATTTATCGGGATATAGAAGATGATTTAGTATAACGGTGACTCAAATAAACAAACACACCTGCCCCACGCACGACTATTTATTTTGCAAATTCTTTAATGCGCATCGAATCGCGGAAACTGGAAAAAATTGTAAATCAATAGAATCTGGTGGCTACGGCTATTTTTTTTTATTGTATTGCCGATATGTATGAGTCTTCGACAAGGATATAATAAAACAGAAAGGGAGTTTTGTTATATATTGATCGATATAAAAGAATCATTTTTGTTATTATATCGAGAAAAAAATCTACTTACCGAAAAAGTAGCAAAATTCTTTCAAACAGCGAGCACAATACAATCCAAACCTGAATAGGCGTTACAATTTTGAGAAAGGATTTTTTGATCGTAAAATATAAAAAAGGATCGGGATATTAATGAAAAATAATTTGTAATAACTTTTCTGCAACAAAAAAAAATTACAAGATGAATTGAAGTTCAAAGTTATTGATTGGTTTGGACAAAGGAAGGATCAAAGAAATATACGGTCATAGCGGTTTTATATACGATCTTATTTTTTATTGTGTATTAAAGGGATATATAATTAAAGGATAATATCTTATATTATGTGTAACCAAAGAAAGCAAAAATAACAGTTGGTTTATGCAAGCTGACATAACTATAAGATATATGCGCACGAAATAATAGAAGAATTATCTGTAATATAAGATTTTTTCCCATATATAACTGAGTGGATTGAATATATAAGACGCATGTGACTGGACTAAATAAATTTGTGCTTCTATTGTTGCCGACTTGTTAGACGAACACTAATGAATTCTTAGAAAATCGATTTGTAGATTTTTCCTGCCAACATTAAAAAAATTTCAATACATTCTTTGTACTCCTTTAATATAAATGTAGACGGAAAAATTTAACAAGAAAATTTTATATCCAAATATTCTATGCGACTCTGCGAATATTCCGCGAATTCTATGCAATTAAATAATGAAGTTAAACGAAAATTTCAAGGCACATATGATTTTTCTAAGAAGTCATCAGGATACAACACCTCTTGATACTGAGCATTAAACTGTAAATATGCCATGCACCAGCGTTCTCAAGAAATCGCAATTTTAAATTTATTTGTATTTGTATTTCACCAGTTTGTGTAATTTATATTTCCACTAACATTATGAGGGTCACATATGTTTTCTAAGATGCGGTCTGAAGGATGCTTTAAGGATGTTATCAAAAGTATATACAACAGTCCTTAAAAATGAGTAATAAACTGTCAATATTCCAGGCTCAGAGGTTCCCCAATTCTTAATTTTTAATTTAATTAGTATATGTAACATGCCGGTTTCGCCTGATGGAGTAGTTTACATATGAGTAGGCCAATTTCTAATACTGAGTACATATTAGAATTTGTATATCTTTTGTGTTATCTTGTCACTCAAATAGGTGAAATCGGCATACATACAAATTTAAATTTAAAACTGACAATTTAGGAGACCTCTGACGTATGATATATAGACAGTCTAATACTCAGTATATGAAGAGCTATTTTAACTAATTAGTGAAATGTTAGAAGAGTCACTGTGATCTTCATGTTATTACTCGAAATATGAATTACCCAAGTGGGTAAAATCAGTATACATACCAATTAAGTAAAAAAATTTAAAATTGGGAAGAGGGATGGCATGGTAAATATATACACCCATCCAAAAAAATCGATTTACGAATTTTACTTTTGTTCTTAATAAATACGCAAATATGTCAATAATTTGAATAAAATAATAGTTAGCTATTTATTACTCAATGAGGAACTATTCTTTTCCTATTTTTGTTAGTTGTCTTACTTAAGATTAGAACCAACTACACAAAAACATACTAAAAATTTGGTTAACGAAATTTCAATTTACGTATAGTAGCGAATTAATTCGTAAAGCGAGGGATGGGTGTACTAATAATAAATTTGTATTAAGGGCGATTGTATAATATGTTTTCGATGATATCCTAGAAGGAAGGAATTCCTGGAATTCGTATTTTGCATTCGCCTCAAATATCTAACGATGTATGCTGTTTATCTAACCATCTGATTAGACAGACCTACATCTGCATAGCCGACTAACGATGAATCATCAGGCATATGCGTCCTGAATAGACCATCAGATCACGAGCCATAAATCCGATCTTCATGACTCTCCTTTCATAATGACTATATAGACTGAACAAACATTTAGAATCTCTTCTATTTGTTCACAAAAACCGGTTTATTCTAAGAATATCGCATTGCTTGACGTGAGTGTTCCACTTCCATGAAAATATTTCGACGAAGCTCTTGTAGTATATGGCTCTAAACCAGTCACTTGTGTAAGTACAAGTTTTGAGTTGCAGACTATGGGATCCGATCAAGCTCCATAGATTTACGTGCTCCCACATGATCGCTATCACTTACAAAAATATATCATTTCTAGAGTTACTTCCTAAAAGGATCAATTACGAAGTTGTGATCCAGAAATTTTTAAAATTTGCTTCCTTCACCTAATCCGTATTATTTTTAACCATGTTACCAGTTTTTAATTTATTTTGATTATAGTAGCATTATATAATTTGTCGTATATAACTCGTATATAATTTGTCCCGAATTTTATTACTGAGTTTGGACACAACTTATAAGTTACTTGTTTCTGAACTAGACAAGCTATATGCGATGATGTTCGTGAATTTTCAACTTTAACATATTTCGGAGGCTTTCACGATAAGTTAATATGTACATGATGGTACACAAGAATTTTACAATAAGGCTCAATCACTCAGAAAAAAAAATATGATAATCACATGATTGCATTCATCATATTATAATATGTAATAGAAATCATTATAAAATTATTGTGGTATTCCCTATTATACGTTAATTAGAAATACTATTTGTTTAATTATGTTAATCACTGAAAACGGAGCTTATTATTATTATAACCATATTCATCTCCTATGATTAAGGTAAACATACTGCATGATTAAATTTTGATTCGTCTAACAATTTTTAGTGTATTTATAAAAAAGTCGCTATCTCAATGAGTTAATAATTAATATGTAAACATTAAATATCAAGATTTTACTTTGTAGTTTCATAGCTCATAGCTGCAGTAATGCAGTCTTAAAGCGTTGCCACATACACATCTAATTACAGACGATTCGTGCGTAAATTTATTTTGCCTCGCCACATACAAGAAAAAAATAAAGTTGATTTTTACAACAAAAATTCTTTATATTTTAATTTAAGCTGAATGTTTATACCGCCATTTCTATTCATTTTACAAATAAATAAGTTTAACATATTAAAACTATTAAATTAAATAAAAATATTTTAAATTAATGAAAAATAAATTTTTCTTTGAAATTTTTGACATTGTTTTGAAGTAATCAAAGAAAAACACAACAGAGAAAAAAATCGTTTAAAATTTCGTAAATCGTTTTTAGATTTTTGTGCGTTCGTTTTCATGTAAAATTATACCATTTAGTGCAAAAATCGTTTCTAGAAACGGCTAAATAGAAAATTGGTTATTTTTCAATTAAAATTAATTAATCATTAATTTGAGTCAAAAATATGCTCTAATTAATTCGTAAACGGCAAATTTGTTTTTAGAAATCGTTCGTAGAAATGTTTATGTGGCATCGCTTAAATGCGATTACCGAATATAATAAATGTTTATAAAATTTTGACAGGGTGAAAACCCAAACTTTCGGTATGCTCACGCCGGAGAAAATAAATTCCGGATTTAGGGGCATATTCTCGATCCAGTCGCAAGCGTGTTAAGCAAGTTAACACCGCTGCAACATCAGATCGACATCCTCGATAAAAAAATCGGTCGCAACTTATTAAATTTGTTGTTGTTTTTTGCGACACCGATTTCGAGGTTCCAACGATATTTAACACCGTACGTTTCACATTTTGTTTGACATATAATAAATCCGTGTTTTGTGTGAACATATGTTTTTAAGAATTAATTGGAATTAAATTAAATTAAAATGGAATTAGTTCAACGGCGCAGATGAAACGCTCGGATTCAGAGAAAAATATTTCGTGATCGTAAAGATGATTTGAAGGATTACTTGAAGAGAGAGACCCACCAATAGAAGCAAAACGTTTCCTCCTTATTTAATTGTACGTATTTACACATTATTCTCTTATAAATAAACCATATTGAAACAATTGAAAGATTAACAGGTTTTGACGTCACTTAATATACTTGGTTCGGGAAATTCCTAATTTGTTTGTGGAGAAATGTTATTTCACAATTAAGGTCAAACCGTTACCAGCAAAATGTTTGCCGAATTTTTGGATGCATTAATCAGAACAACCAAAATATTCATTACGTTTCCAAGAACCGAAGAGGAAATAGCCCGCACAAAACTGGAATTTTACAGGTCCTATGGTTTCCAAAATGTCATTGAAGCAATTGACGGGACACCTATTGCGATCCAAAATTCAGCTGTTTGGAATGCATATGTCTTTTCAACCGAAAATCGTACTATTCCATTAATGTACAAGCGCAGGATCATCAATGGCTGCGGAAGAAAATTATATTTAGTTGCATACAAAAATTATTGAGCAAGCCTTCGGAATATTAAAAAATCGTTTCAAATAATATTATGTTGCTTTATATTACACGACATCGCAAAAACACATAAAGTTCCAAATGGCTTTGAAGATCATCACGAAACTGGAGTTGATAGTGATTATGAAAGTGACGATGACGCAGAAACAAGCGATAGATCACAATCTTCTTCAGCAGCAAAAGGACGAGACAATCGTGATATTTTAATAAATTACAGTTTTCAAAATTGTTAGAAACCTATTTTGTAAATAAATTTGTTTTTAATCTTACAATTATGTTCACAGTTTTATTCAGTCACAAATTTCATTTGCATTATTCGGAAATTTCTAAGTACTCTTCATCTAAAAGAACATTTTTATCGTTCGTATGATTACCGTCATTGTTTTTTGGCAATTTGTAACATTTGTTTTCCTATTCCAATCGTTGTTTCGAGACAGCAAGCTGAATTTTTCTTTTGACACATCAAGTTTTTCTTTATAAATTTGAAGAAGCTCTTCATCAATTTTATTTAGAGAAATTTTGTTTTCCCAACTCTTTCTTTTTATTGTGCTGCTGCTGTCGTTTGCTTTTCATATTAATATGTCGTAGAACACCAACAGCCCTTAGTTTTGACTTTTTTGGTGGTTCTTCCTTTTGTTGTTGGCTCTTTAATAATTTTGTTTCTTTTGCTCACCTCTTCTATGACTGTACCTGTTGCTTCGTCTTCGGTAATTTTAATTTCCGGAACAACGTTGATGGGGTTCTAAAATATACTACATATTAACATATTATTTTTTAGTTTATTTTAATTTAAAATAACTGCCTCTGAATGGCCGGACATAGCATTTTCTCCTCCTCATTCTTCCACCAGTTGCTCTACCTCAGTCAATACTTTGGGAGCATCACCATACCAGTTTGTTTTTGATGTCTACTAATCTCAGCTATTTTCTTCTTCGTTCAGGATTTCAAATCTTTAAATTTATTGGTGGCTTTATTTATACAGTGGCTATATTTTCCCAGGCTTTTGTCAAATCGTCCCCATATAGGCTAGAATCATCTATAAAACAAAAATGTTCAATTAGAAAGTACTTCATCAATAAATTGGAATTTGTTACATGAAAGAACTTCTCTATTATTCTGGAGGATTTTTATCAGTAATAATAAGTCACGCTCACTGAAATTAGGTCGTCTTTGTTTTTTATTTTTATCACTTCTATTTAACTGTAGTATTTATTAAATAATGAACACAATTATAAGAAATTTGAAAAATACTAAAATCTACACGATATAACTACCGGTATAAAATTGTGAAATGACAGGCGCAAATAATATTCAGCAAAACCGCTGAATTGCATTCATTTTGAATTGATGCATTGGGTGTGATTCGATAATTTTGGAAATTACAATTTCAAATTTATGTTTGTAGTTTTTATTTGAAATAAAAGGAAGATTTTTTAAATCTACTGTGGCGTGAATTAGTCAACTTTTCAATTCGAAAGGATGAGGAGATTAGTGATATCGAAGATGATCTTACTTCATCAACAAATAATAAAGTGGGTGTTAGAGATAATGATTATCTATGAGAAACTACAAGCGGCGATATTACAGCAGCCTTGGGTAGTGACTGTGCAGTCTCAGGCTTTCGAAACCCCTGCACAAAATTTACAGGCTTTTTTCCATCTAATTGATGTAGCTATGGTGAAAGCTTATATAAATACTATATCACCGAATTCACCCAACAGAAAAAAAGAATTCAGCTTCCATTATATCGGTCGGAAGTAGCAGAATCATTATGTACATATGGAACTGTAGTAGAGAAAAGAAGTGTTGGGCGACCATCAAACTCGACGCAATCATCATCAACACAGCCAGTAAAGAGGTCATATCTACCAACAAATGATGTCCGCTATAATCAAGTAGGTCATTGGTGTATTTTTCGGGACCGATTGGGGAAAAAACAATGTAAATACCCAAAATGCAATTCAGAAACCCAAGCGTTTTGTGTAAAATACCAATTAAGTTTATGAAATTCTCAAACAAAATCCTGCTTTTACGACTTTTACAATAAGGCTAAATAATTTTATTAATTTTATTAATTATTATAAATTTAATTTTGTTAAATATATAATAATACCAACAAAGTTCCTTACAAATTGAATGGCTAAATTTATTATGATTTTATTTGAATTTTTCATTTTGTTTTGTAATAAAAATAAATAATTCTGAATTTTATAATGTGTTTTATTTCTATTGAAATGCATAAGTCCGCCTTAATGCGGATCTTCTATTTTCAGTGCTATCTGTTAGGGCCTACTTAAAAAAAATTACTTCAAATTTATCTTTTTTTGCCTAAATTTTACATAATCAAAATTTATCAGGTAAAAAAATGCATGCATTAGAGGGTTTCAGCTCAATCATATTTTTTTCCTGAGTGTTTACAGCTTAACTTGAACTCTATAAGTTGAGCCATTTTCATTATGATTTCAGAACCGTAAACGCTTGAAATCTTTCCGAGCATTGATGCTCCACTGGCCCTAGTCACACATTCTTTAAGATAATTGGCTTTGCTCTCTGATCCGCCTTCCAAGTAAACCTCATCCAACATTGTGATAAATGTTTTTCTTCATAATTCTTCGTCTTCCTCACAACAAACTCTATTCCTACCTAGCTTACTATCAAGTAGTGCCTGATGGTCGATGTGTATGTATATCTCTCTAACTTTTTATTTAATTTCAAGGGAATTGCTAATTATTGATTCCCATACTCATTTGTTGAACTTTTTGTTGCACTCAATTTTGACCATTTGCGATAACATTGGTGAGCAATGAGAATTTATAGTTTATTAACTAAGTTTTGACACGAAGATTTGAAGCGTTTATTGAACAACCGATATTCGCCTTGCTACTGGTTCATTTTTTTTTATTTGCATGCACTACATTTCACTGAGGGATTTGGCTCATATTTTAGCAGCCCTATGCTTGACGGCGCATTGTTTCTATGAGGTCAACAAAATTTGTACTAAACCAAGCAACAGTTGCTTGACATCGATGATAAAGTTATTATCGCATTACCTCTTTTTGCCACGAGCCTCCTCCTCATTTTGGTGGAACGAGAAAATATTCAAGTTGCACAATAAGTACCATCAAGCTTGAAGAGAAACATTCGTCGGACTCCAAAATCATTGACAAGTTTTTGGTTCGAAACAAAGAACAACCTATGTAATGAGATTGATTAAGATCCACGTTGTGGACTATCGAGTAATATCGAGACATAAAATTACAAACTTGACATGTTCAACATGACCAATTATTATGCGTTGGATTAGTCACCACTTTATTTCCAGTGCAACTATATGAACCGAACACTACTTATCTTGTATAATATTCTAAGTTCATTATAATCTAATACCACTTGTGTTACTATTTAATTTTGCACACTTATACCTACGAGTATCACCGCAACATTCAAACTCAGAAAATACCAAATAGTAGATTTAATGGACAATTCAGGGTTTGCGTTTAATAAAAACATATAATATATATATGACGTGGTCTCTCTACTGATACTTAAATTGTTGTTTGACTCATGGTCAATTCGCAAACCTTTATTTCTTTATAAATCGAAAATTTAAAGAATTTCTATTCCGACTAACAGCTGTACATGCTTGTACATCGATATTTAGAATCAATAAAAAAATTGTTATTGAACAATTAACCATGCAAAATTATTTCACAATGCTAAAGTCCAAAGTGTCCACTCCAAACAATTAAAATTTGATCACAATTGACTTTTCGTGAATTATAAAAACACAATAAGTACTTTATATACTGGAAGGTAGATAATATATAATATAAAAAACGAAAGACATTCTTAGAACTTGATTTTGGAGACCAAATCAAATTTCTATAAGATGCGACATTCACACAATTTTCGTTTTGTATACATTTGATTCAATTGAACTTATATAGAATTCATTACCAAAAATTTGAATGACATCAAAAGAGCGAAAAATATCCTTGAAATGTTTTAAATGACCTACATGCTGAAAATATATGGTTCTTTAAGAAATTGTTTAATATAACAAGAAATTTTGCACATCTTACGATATTCTATAAACGAGGATGATGAATGAATTTTCATTCATACCGGAAAGCTAAATAGAACTGCAAGAGTTCTTAACGAGTGTTTTGTTGCACTTAAATAATGATTTTTCTTTGTACACCACCGTACACATGCTTAACACGAATTATTGGTATTTCGTAAAAGTTTTTTATTGTAATCGAAGATATAATTGCAGCATCCCTTTCCGATATTGATATACGCACATATGAAACAGAAATTTAGTTCATTCATTCATTCAGCATGCAATAAAAATTTGTTTCTTATTTTATTATCTTTAAGTGGATTTTTATTATTTTATTGTTACCTTTGGATACATTAACTCGACATGGGATCGCACGATATAACAGAAACCCATTTAAAGATAACATACACGTGTTCGAAAAATGAATATCTTGACTGCGGACGGCTTGAGGATTGATTAGTTTGGAAAGGAAAATGAATTAACCGGATATATCTCCTGGCGTTCTATTGTTTCAAATAGTTTGGAGTAGGTTCTCAAGAGGATTTTTATATGGCAAATGGCAAAACACCTGAAATGATTTTTTATGGTTCATTGAAATTGAATTTTCATTCATTCATTAAATATTTCTGTGTGATTCCTAGAAATTATATGATTCCTGTGATTTCTACAAGATTTTTGAGAGATTCTTAAGAAATATAAGAGATCGGAATTTATTGCATATATCCTGCATACTTATTTATAATAAACGAGTACTTGAATATACATCAACAAAAACATTTGTGGTTTAAATGGCTTTGTTTGCTTAACTTTCACAGCGATACATCCTTTACCTTCACCTGGGACTAAATTTTAATATAATAAAATAAAAATTGATCTGCAGTAAAATGTATAAATTTTACAATTTTTTGAGTGTGTGTGCTAAAAGACACGATGGTATATTTCACTGTGGCCCTAGCAAGTTGTTCTTTAGAAGATTTTGAAAACAATTTCATCATGTTTCATTTTTATATAATTATTTTACTCTATTATCAATTAAAATTTTCCTTTTTCCATTTTTCTGATTCTTGAATACCTTTTTACGATTTAAAGGAAACTGCTCATCCCGTAAAAAGATTCTTATACTAAAAGCATTTACAATCCATTCTTAAATGCACAACATTCATTGGTGTTAATTACCAAATTTTCAAAACGACTATAAATCTATAGTTTAAAATTATAAATATATAGATGTTCAAAATTACTCAATACGAATTTCTACTAATCCTATTTATTGCAAAAGCCCCATGTGTAAACAATCGCTCCATTTAACTTTTCATGTCTTAGCTGTCAAGTTTACATTGGTTCTCAAATTCTGAGACAAACCTTTAAATGATGCGTGAATAAAAACCTGTTGTTAAAGAGTCTGGTCCGATTTTCTTCAAAAACAAATTAGTGTTAATCCGTTAATCTATTTAATTTCATCTTATTCAAATCCTTATGGTAAATGGCTACTAAATAACATGATGAATGTATACGAATGCACCATACTTGATTACCAAAAATCATTATTTCTACTTAAATTTCATAAGCCCAACTAAATTAACACTTGTTGAAAATTTAATCTTAAAATTTAATTGAATTTGTAAATTCTGTTTAATTTTTGTAAATGCTATACTTTCTAAAATCATTGAAAAAGCTTATGTAAAGGCTGCCACTTCCGGTAAATAAATTTGCACTAAATTTCGTTGGACATCCACCTCCGTGTAGCTAGCCGGAATTTTCAGTTCGAAATTTAAATTTTTTACTTATAGCAAGACAACTTCTATCATGATACAAAATATCAGCAAATTATAATTCTAAATCAAATTTGTGTCACACGCAAACTATATTTATTAGTTAATTATAAATTAAATAAATATCGAACTAATCGTGCCCTCTAATCTTTGATTAAAATTATAAAAACACATTTATTACCGCTGAAACATCAAAGTAAAAAAAAAATCATAGAACAAGTTTTCAAAAAAAAAAATTCTAAAAATATTTTCAGTGGAATTATGGGAACTAATTCACCTGATGAAAAATTTATCAGATATTAATTGGAATATATTCCATTAAATAGAACCTCATAAACAATTCACGAGCACTGGACATATATTACCGGAATTGCTAAATTTTTGACTAGAAAACGACGGAATTTCGGAAAAATTCTATGTGGAATTATCTGGATATAGTCGTTTGAATCTTATCTCTCTGCAAAATTAAAATATCTCAAGAAAAATTCTATCTAGGATACAGCTGATTGAATCTCGTTTCATAGACGATTCACAGGCCCTTGGCACATACCGCCGAATTAGTTGAAGTTTTTACTACAAACCAAGAGATTTTCCAATTATCTACATAATCGATTGAATCCCGACTCACAAGCAAATCTCTAAATTTGTAGCCAAAAGATCAACGAATCCGGCGGTATATGCCAAGTGCTCGTCAATCGTCTGAGGGTAGAGATTCAAACGACTATATATCCAGATAATTCCTGATAGAATTTTTGTTCATGTTATGACATTGTATCATAATACTGTTTACTGTCGCGATCAACGTTCCCGCTAAGCTGGGCATACGGGCGGCCGCCCAGATATAAATTGTATTTTGCCCATCATAATTTTTAGTATGCCCAAAGTTTGAAAATTAGAAAATCCGAATTGTCACTGTTGCCAAAAAAAATGTCTATATAAACGTTTGCAAAAGAAGACGGTTTGGATTGGCATGCATTTGATCATAACGCAATGATAGTGTCAAGTGCTTTTAACTTTGGGCTTGATAGTGATGTACAGCTGGTTAAAAATTATAAAAATATTTCCCAGAATATGAAGATGCTATAGAGACAGCAATTTCAAAATAATAATAAGGATTTCAAATTTTTAATTATCGAAAAGCTGAGCAGTGATTTCACAGCTACATTTTTTGATTTAATTCATCTGGCTCAGATACGCAATTAAAGAATTACCAATACTTTTAAATATATGTGGAACATTTCAGGTATCCATAGTGTAGATTGCGAGCGTGAGTTTAGCTTGACAAATGATATAAATTGCAAATCCAGGTACAGATTAAACGCAGACAATTGAGATAACTTGAATCGAATAAAAAGTTTTATCACATCACGAGGCAATATTCATTTAGATAGTGTTTATGAGCATTGGGTCGATTAAAGCATTGGGAGCATTGGGTTTGATTAAAATTACTTTTGAATAAAATATAATTTGTATATTATTATATTATTTTAATTTTTTTTTAAATAAAATTATATTAAAAAAATTATTGAATTGTAATTTTGTTAATTTTTGCTCGAAATTTTCTAAATTTAAAATATTTGCCCACAGTGCATTCATGCCGCTCATGGTTTTGAATAATTAGAGGGAATATTGGTCGCGATATAGTGACATTTTTCGGGCTAGGATAGTAAACTTTCACGATAGTGATAGTTTTGTGTTATCATCGCGTTTTTTCGGGCTGAGTATCGGGCTATAGCTTCATATACATTGGATATCTCAATTTTCAAAAAAACCATAAGTACGCAGTTTCATCCGGCTCAATCAATCCATCTCGGCAATCCATAATCCATAACTCGGCATTTACACTGAACTTTTAAAATTCTGATTTGTACTGGAAATTTTGTAAAAACAACTTAGTTCATACTTAGTTGGTTTTCTCAAAAATTATATACTATTCTTAATATTTGCTAACAAATTATTTTTCATAGGAGCTGTTGACATTCACGAAGGACCCATTCCGGCTAAAACTCACTGGTACCTATCTCTCAATTTATGAATTGAAAGCTTAAAATAACACGCTAATAAGTCAATTCATTTTGCTATAGTGAGAACCCAAACTTTTAGTCTGCACGACACATACACACATAGCTCGAGGAAGCTAGGTCGAAGTAAAATCTGGAGGTTGGACACATATTTGGCACTTGTAAATAATGCTATTAATATTTAACTGATCTAAATCCAGGAGCGTCTGTTTCACATTGAGCGGCTACAAGCGGCACTCCGAAAAATAATCCGTGATAATCATAGTCAAGAAGAGTTTACGATACAGGGAGTAGGAAAACTAGTATAGACTTAATTGGGTGAGCAAGCAGGTTTTTTAAAAGTCGAGATATATAGCAACTGCAATGTTAAAATGAAGACAGACTTAGCCGTTGTGACAGATATGTCTACATGCAAAGAGAGAGGAAGTGGTTAACCTACGCATGGAGTTAGCACACCCAGAAACACGTTTAAAAACACAGCCATGATTCAGAGATCTCAGAAGAAAGGAGCGGTGGCCAGTATATTAGAAATATATTTTTGTTCGTCTACTCTCAGAGGGAGAAGTGGAAAGGAAAATCGAAGAATAGTTCAAGTTCAAGCCTAGCCAAATCAAGAAGATTATAATGAAAATTAGCACACTGGATCAATTATTAATTTGATGAACATATCGGAAGAGAATTGCAAAATTTCACTTATCAACAATGAACGAAAGGAAAATTTAATTCGTTCACGAATTGTGAACAAGAAATAGGAACTGGTGACAGACACTGAATAAAATGCACTACCAGAATCCAAAAAAAAAAAATATATGCACGCGACACCCAAAAGTGATGGAAGTAGGCAAAGAAAAAAAGGAATCCTACACTCAAAAAAATAATCGATGCGATTTTTACATAACCTGCTAGTGCACGATTTACATGTTCCAATTTTTTTCCAGTAAAAAATGAAGGGTTAAGTAGATTACGATTTTCGTTTGTGAGAGGAGCACGAAACAAATTCCAGTAAAATAAAATTGGATTTTTTTCTTTTTAATTTAAACAAATGTTGTTTACATATGCATGACACTCTTTTTGACTAGTAACTTAGTTTTATTTGCGTGCAGCTCTATTTTTCAGTAAAAAATTTGTAGGGGAAAAAATTGGAACATGTAAATCGTGCATTAGTAAATTTAAAATTGTAAAAGTAACATAATATTTTACATTATTTACCTATGCTAAGTAAAAATTTAATAAGTTCTCTTTAGTTAGCTTAAGTTAAAATAACAATTTTTGAAATGTAAAAACAATTTGTCGAAATAAAACGAAATAAAAACTTTTAAATAGTTAAAAGAACTTTATCATACGTAAAAAACGTTTACATCAAAAAATCGGCATTAAATTCTTATTGTTAACAAGTAAAATTTACTTAGACAATGTAAAATAAATTTTTTAACCAAAGGTTATACTTGCAAGGTAAAGGTTGCAAATTGGTGTGTTAAATTTACATCGGCGATATTTAATAATTATTATTGCATTTTTAATATAATTCGCTAAGTCAGTTGATGTTTATTTTATTTAAATACATGAAGTGTCAAACATCATTTTCGAAGTTTGATAACTACATAATCTAATCTGATGATGATTCGACATAATCTAATCTGATGATTATCGAATCTTTTAAGTAAAAGATTCAAAATTTTTATCTCATTGGTTTTAAAAAGGTGAGACTTAACAAATATTTTGTTATAATACAAAAGAACCACGATTTTATTTTTTAAACTAAGGAAAACGTAAATTTTACTTAAATTAAAGTTAATTCCACATATGTACACATATTTTCATTTTACGTATTATATATTTTCATTTTCTTTCATCCAATAAGTTGAATCAACAAAATGTGAAGTAAATATTACATGCAACGACATTATTTTTTTTATAAAATTTTCTTACATACGTAGCATGAAGTAAATTTCACCTTTCAAAATTTGTTAAATTTACTTTGCGCAATTTAGGCTCAATTTCAACAGCAATTTTAAGTAAAATTTACTTTTATTTTTTGTAGACATCACCCTACTATTTTTTTCAGTGTAAGGTCGCTCCCAAAATTACTTCCTTAAATGGCCTGCAGGCACCTCATTGATCAAATACACTTATAAACCGAAGACCGAAACCAAGGAAAATCCCGAACTTCAGAACGGAAGAAAACATATTTCAAGGAAAGTACTGCGCTGAGAAATAAGAAATATACTCATTTAGATGCGCAACTGATTAAAGCAAAAAAGGATATTTCATAAGTGGATATATAGATGTGGACATTATTTGTCTTGGAAAAAATAAAAACACGATAACATGACCCTAGAATATCAAGCCAAACATAAAACTATCATTGGTCAAGAAGATAATACAAGGTTTTCCACGCATGCAGTTCTAATTAAAATCGAATCTAATCGAACCTCGATGAAATTACAGTGGTGAAAAAAGTATATGGGCCACCCTAAAAACAAGGTTCGAGAACTCTAACGGTATGTTCGCTTCGATCATCATTCGCAATAGTCTGGTCAGAAAAGTTAAATGCAAAAGGCACAATTCGAATTGGATGGGTATCCTGTTTAGTACGAGAGAAGATATTCGCCATTATCACAATGTGATGCGGGTACATTGCGAGGAGACCGAAGCAAGAGCCGAGGCGTATGGTATGTCTTGGGGAGGATTCAGATGTCCGAAATACCAGAAGGCGTTAAGAACAGGAAATAACTGGTGGGCCATCTCTGGTGGGCCAAGAAGGTTGCGATATAATGTTCCCCATTCAATGTTTTCAAAGAAAAACTGCTCAATGATGCTACCAACCCATAAACCACACCAAACAGTTACTCTTGGAGGATAAATTTCTGCTTTGTAAATAACTTGAGGATTCTCTGCTCCTCAAATTCGAACATTTTGCTTATTGAAGCTCCCATTAAGATGAAAAAGAGCTTCGCTAAAGCAGATTTTAGAAGAAAAACCTTCATTTCGTTCAAGCATACAATTAACAAAACGACGATGATTTAAATGGTCTTGTGATGGCTTCAATTTTTGAATTATTTAAATTTTGTATGGATGAAAATGAAGATCAAGATGCAAAATGCACCGTAATGTGGTTCGTATAATGTTTACTATTTGTAAACGATGCCTGGTTGATGAGATTGGTTTATTTTACCAACAGCTGCCACTGCATCAGTTTCTTATGGAAACCAGTTTCCATGTCCTCAACCAGTTTCTTCAAAACGGTCAATAAATTTACCAATGCATTTTCTCAATCAAAATGAGTTATTGTGTTGTCAGCGACTCCATGATGATAAATGAGAAATTTTTGACTTTTCATATGTCGTGATGAATTTTCATAAGTACTACAAATCATCGATTGAAAAAACTGATCAACAGATGGCCCACCCTGTATAACTTGGTGTCAAATTAGCATACATAAAAAATGTTATGTCCTATTATTAGCAAACATAGTTCACTACGTCGTGCTACATTTTTAAACCCTGAAAGACGTTTAATCATCGAACAGTGGGTATTCTCGACCATATTGGGTATAACAATTTCTGAAAACAACAAAATAAATTTTAATTAAGATTAAATTCATTGATTTGAAATAATTATTATTAATTATTTAATAAATTTTCTTTCAATTTTCAGAACAGAAAGTGATAAATCAAATAAGTGAGTATTTTCAAAGGTCACCATATTGAGAAAAACAACAATTCTTTACAGAAACTTTTATATGCTAAGTTAGACAAATATTAAAACATTTCTAACGAATTTTTGAACCAGAAAAGTTTTAATATTAGCGACTATTTCCGGTCGTTGCCATATTGACAACAACAATTGTTGACAAAAACAACAATTCATAATTAGCTTTATTTGGTATTTTAGATTATTATAATTTATTTAATAACTTTTTGGTAGAATTTTCAAACCACAATGATGCTAAGTAGCAATTTAGAGAGTATTGTGAATTGTCGACATATTGACAACAACAACAACGTTTTTGACAAAAACAAAAATTCTTTACAATAAGCTTTATTTGCTGAGTTACAAAAATAATAAAAACATTTCTTACAAATTTTTCTTGAACCAGAAGAGTTTTAGTATTAGCGACTATTTCCGGTCGTCGCCATATTGACAACAACAATTGTTGACAAAAACAACAATTCATAATTAGATTTATTTGGTATGTTAGATTATTATAAACTATTTGATAAATGTTTGGTAGAATTTTGAAACCAGAACGGTGCTTAGTAGCAATTTAGAGAGTATTGTGAATTGTCGACATATTGACAACAACAACAACGTTTTTAACAAAAACAAAAATTCTTTACAATAAGCTTTATTTGCTGAGTTAAAAAAATAATAAAAACATTTTTTTAAAAATTTTTTGAGCCAGAAGAGTTTTAGTATTAGCGACTATTTCCGATCGTCGCCATATTGACAACAACAATTGTTGACAAAAACAACAATTCATAATTAGCTTTATTTGCTTTGTTAGATTATTATAACTTATTTAATAAATGTTTGGTAGAATTTTGAAACCAGAATGGTGCTTAGTAGCAATTTATAGAGTATTGTGAATTGTCGACATATTGACAACAACAAAGTTTTTGACAAAAACAAAAATTCTTTACAATAAGCTTTATTTGCTGAGTTACAAAAATAATAAAAACATTTTTTTCAAATTTTTTTGAGCCAGAAGAATTTTAGTATTAGCGACTATTTCCGATCGTCGCCATATTGACAACAACAATTGTTGACAAAAACAACAATTCATAATTAGATTTATTTGGTATGTTAGATTATTATAAACTATTTGATAAATGTTTGGTAGAATTTTGAAACCAGAACGGTGCTTAGTAGCAATTTAGAGAGTATTGTGAATTGTCGACATATTGACAACAACAACAACGTTTTTAACAAAAACAAAAATTCTTTACAATAAGCTTTATTTGCTGAGTTACAAAAATAATAAAAACATTTCGTTCAAATTTTTCTTGAACCAGAAGAGTTTTAGTATTAGCGACTATTTCCGATCGTCGCCATATTGACAACAACAATTATTGACAAAAACAACAATTCATAATTAGCTTTATTTGCTATGTTAGATTATTATAAATTATTTGATAAATGTTTGGTAGAATTTTCAAACCACAATGGTGCTTAGTAGCAATTAAGAGAGTATTTTGCATTGTCGACATATTGACAACAACAAAGTTTTTGACAAAAACAAAAATTCTTTACAATAAGCTTTATTTGCTGAGTTACAAAAATAATAAAAACATTTTTTTTCAAATTTTTTCGAACCAGAAGAGTTTTAGTATTAGCGACTATTTCCGGTCGTTGCCATATTGACAACAACAATTATTGACAAAAACAACAATTCATAATTAGCTTTATTTGCTTTGTTAGATTATTATAAATTATTTAAGAAATGTTTGGTAGAATTTTCAAACCACAATGGTGCTTAGTAGCAATTAAGAGAGTTTTTTGAATTGTCTCCATATTGACAACAACAAAGTTTTTGACAAAAACAAAAATTCTTTACAATAAGCTTTATTTGCTGAGTTACAAAAATAATAAAAACATTTCTTTCAAATTTTTCTTGAACCAGAAGAGTTTTAGTATTAGCAACTATTTCCGGTCGTTGCCATATTGACAACAACAATTGTTGACAAAAACAACAATTCATAATTAGCTGTATTTGCTTTGTTAGATTATTATAAATTATTTGATAAATGTTTGGTAGAATTTTCAAACCACAATGGTGCTTAGTAGCAATTAAGAGAGTATTTTGCATTGTCGACATATTGACAACAACAAAGTTTTTGACAAAAACAAAAATTCTTTACAATAAGCTTTATTTGCTGAGTTACAAAAATAATAAAAACATTTTTTTTCAAATTTTTTCGAACCAGAAGAGTTTTAGTATTAGCGACTATTTCCGGTCGTTGCCATATTGACAACAACAATTATTGACAAAAACAACAATTCATAATTAGCTTTATTTGCTTTGTTAGATTATTATAAATTATTTAAGAAATGTTTGGTAGAATTTTCAAACCACAATGGTGCTTAGTAGCAATTAAGAGAGTATTTTGCATTGTCGACATATTGACAACAACAAAGTTTTTAACAAAAACAAAAATTCTTTACAAGCAGCTTTATTTGCTGAGTTACAAAAATAATAAAAACATTTTTTTCAAATTTTTTTGAACCAGAAGAGTTTTAGTATTAGCAACTATTTCCGGTCGTTGCCATATTGTCAACAACAATTGTTGACAAAAACAACAATTCATAATTAGCTGTATTTGCTTTGTTAGATTATTATAAATTATTTGATAAATGTTTGGTAGAATTTTCAAACCACAATGGTGCTTAGTAGCAATTAAGAGAGTATTTTGCATTGTCGACATATTGACAACAACAAAGTTTTTGACAAAAACAAAAATTCTTTACAATAAGCTTTATTTTCTCAGTTACAAAAATAATAAAAACATTTTTTTCAATTTTTTTGAACCAGAAGAGTTTTAGTATTACCAACTATTTCCGGTCGTTGCCATATTGACAACAACAATTGTTGACAAAAACAACAATTCATAATTAGATTTATTTGCTTTGTTAGATTATTATAACTTATTTAATAAATGTTTGGTAGAATTTTCAAACCACAATGGTGCTTAGTAGCAATTTATAGAGTAATGTTAATTATGTCGACATATTGACAACAACAAAAACGTTTTTAACAAAAACAAAAATTCTTTACAATAAGCTTTATTTGCTGAGTTACAAAAATAATAAAAACATTTCTTTCAAATTTTTCTTGAACCAGAAGAGTTTTAGTATTAGCGATTATTTCTGGTCGTCGCCATATTGACAACAACAATTGTTGACAAAAACAACAATTCATAAATAGGTTTATTTGCTATTTTAGATAATTATAAATTATTTAGTAAATGTTTGGTAGAATTTTGAAACCAGAATTTTGCTTAGCAGCATATCAGAGAGTATTTTGAATTGTCGTCATATTGACAACAACAAAGTTTTTAAACAAAAACAAAAATTCTTTACAATAAGCTTTATTTGCTAAATTACAAAAATAATAAAAACATTTTTTTCAATTTTTTTTGAACCAGAAGAGTTTTAATATTAGCGACTATTTCCGGTCGTTGCCATATTGACAACAACAATTATTGACAAAAACAACAACTCATAATTAGCTTTATTTGCTATGTTAGATTAATATAAATTATTTAATAAATGTTTGGTAGAATTTGCAAACCACAATGGTGCTTAGTAGCAATTAAGAGAGTATTTTGAATTGTCGCGATATTGACAACAACAAAGTTTTTGACAAAAACAAAAATTCTTTACAATAAGCTTTATTTGCTGAGTTATAAAAATAATAAAAACATTTTTTTCAAATTGTTTTGAACCAGAAGAGTTTTAATATTATCGATTATTTCCGGTCGTTGCCATATTGACAACAACAATTATTGACAAAAACAACAACTCATAATTAGCTTTATTTGCTATGTTAGATTAATATAAATTATTTAATAAATGTTTGGTAGAATTTTCAATCCAGAATGGTGCTTAGTAGTAATGTAGTGAGTAATATGAATCGACGCCTTATTGGCAACAACAACATTTTTTTTGCGAAATCTTACAATACTTCATTAAGCTTTTCTTGCTGTGTTAGGAAATCTTATTATTAATAATTAAATAATTTTTTTTTAAGTTTGAAATGAGAAGTATTTTTATTCGTATATTATTGAGTATTTTCTATCGTTGTCATATTGACAACCACAACATTTTATGACAAAAACAACAATTCGTTTCAATAAGCTTTATTTGCTGAGTTTGACCAATATTTAAACATTTTTTACGAATTTTTTTTGAACCAGAAGTGTTTTAATATTAGCGAGTGTTATCGATCATCGCCATATTGACAACAGCAACTGTTGACAACAACAACAATTCATAATATAAACATTTTTTCCTATATCAGATTATTATAAATAAGTTAAGCTAGGTAAAAACTCGGAATAATTTGTTAAAAGGGGAATGTATTTATGCATCCACTTCACAACTCTGTACAAGGAGCTGTTCAACCTGTTATAGGGTACGTTAACTCGTTAGTTTTTTATCAGGAAAAACACACTAAATGCATATTTTTATAGGTCCCGGCTTTCTAGAAGAATTGTTGAAGAATTCAATATAGTTTTTCCGCTCCAATTAAAAAAACGACTACTCAGAGCTTTTGTTGATCCAATTCCCCAGCTTTGAACATTTATATCTCGGTCGAACTTCACTAGTAACCCACTTTTATCGATCCTGAAACTTATCCGCGCAATTAACCGATAGACCGGAACCTCTGAGCCGATACAAATTTTATATTAATAGCCCAAGCAGTACAGCTAAACTGTTACAATAGGATGAGATATAACAGGTTACTTAAAATTGGTAGACCCTCTTCTTGCATTGAAAAACAATATGGAAAGAACGATGAACGATGAATAATGAAGTTGAATTTCATCTCTTTCGATATTCACTAATAATAATATTAATTAATTTGTAAAATTGATTTTATTTAATTTGAATTTAATACGCCTTTCTTTCAAAGTTATCAATCGAAAACAGCCACAACCACCTATAAAATTATATATCAGGCAAGCATTTTCAACAGCAAAAATAATTTCACTTAAAATATTCGAACACTATGGTAATTATATACTTTTATTCATATTCACATAAACAATTTCCAAAAACCCATGAAAAGATCATCGATTCATCGATCGATAATAACATTATCCTTACATCTATAATTCCATATAAAAAATTATATTTATTTTCCAATCAAAATACTTAGACAAAACCAATAACGTATATAAGATCCAAATAAATATTTATTTAATCAACAGAATCAATCAACCGAATCAAATTCGGTTCCAAGCAAGGAAAAAAAAATTTAAAACTTCAACATAAATTTCACCCTGGGGGTTAACTATTTTTTTTTCAGTTTTGGTGTGTGCTACAATATAATGAAATAGGAATATTTGTTTGGTTGTTAATTTAAAAAAATATATGAATTGTACATTTCTTAAATAAAATAAATAAATAAGAAAATTGTAAACGAAAACAAATCACGTTTACTGCGCATACGGCTGAGATGGATACATTATCCGATTCAACACAGTCTCGAAGATCCTTTAATTTTTTGTTGGTACATAAAGAAAATAAATAAATTCTAAGCACGATCACGACTACTCTGCGACTACTCTTTTAGGGATTGGGATACCAAAAATTCGTTTAACAATAAATTTTTTTATTTATTTTCGTCTTTAAAAAAAGTTTTAAGATAAGATCAATTTCTACAATAATTTTTGTTCTGTATATTTATATATTTGTTGCCAAACAAATTTTTTTGAAAGATTAAGGATTTAATACACAAGTTTATTGTTATTTTTATTTAGATAAATAAAAATGTTTTCATAGAACTAACAAGAATTTATATAGAAATCCGGTCAACCTCATTACAGATGAATAGGCAATTTGAATGTCGAAATTAAAATAGAATTAAGTTTCCAATTTCTTTGTGTTACATCCTTGGTGCATGCATATTTGTTTTTTTCTTTTATAAATTTGTCGTCGCCGTCGTCGATGAAACTCGATGACAACAAATTTAATGTGTATTGTTGTATAATAAGACATCTTGATAAATTATTTAAGATTAAGTGGTCCAAGGTGATGATTGGTAATTAAGGACTTAATATAATACGTTTCGAAAAATTTACATCAGTTATTGAATTTAATCTTACTGATTGTATCTGTGAGGTCTAGCAGAAATGCATGTTTACCAGATAAACAAGAATTTGCCGCGGTACGATTTTTTAAATATCGTTGTAAAATGCACTTAACTTTGAAGATGACAATGCATCCGCCGAAGCCTTACTAGAACATTATCGATTCTAGCATAATTTCTCGTTATGTAAGCACTGTCATTAAATTTGTAATGATTGCAGTTGCGCATCATTCCGTTTCAGAAAATATTCAGGTATACAGAAGCGTTTTTGGTCAATATGGCTTCAAATTACTAGCAAGTCGCATCACACACTACGTCTTCGAGGTAACCGAGAACGGTCCGACGATGATCACATTACTTTACAACTTAAGCCTTTTTAACAGAAAATTTGGACATCACACCCGAAATCGAAATATCTCGCGAAAATCGGAGCGCTACTATAAAGATTTTTTGAGCAATAAATCAACAATGAAGGCAATTTGACTAACATTTCCTCACTCTCACTGTACTACTAAGCCCAACCCGTTGTTACCTCAAGGAAATTTTTAGTCGGCTCTATCCATAGTATATTTTTCGATTGTAGCTTCGAATGATACACATCACAATATCGTAAAAGATTCATGGCATGGCATACATGCCATTAGCAACATTGGATTTAAGGCAGTTCGATCATATACGAACATATAATTCTTTCCACAGTTAATAATTTTGAAGTACACGTGATTTCAGAACTATCGGTTTTATGCGGATTAGTGTACAACCTGTTATAGCATACAATTCGTTTTGGTGTTGAGTTCCTGAGTTTCCTAAAAGATTTGAGAAAACCGTTTAAATAATTTACTGATGATTATTGCTAATTTGGCTGTCCTAAAATCAAAAAAAATAAAATTTTGTCAAAAATGTGGTGGTTTTCGGATTGATATGCATAGCAAAACTTCAACGTACAAATCATTTTGATTTTGGGTTGCTGAGTTTTCCCTGAAATATTAAATTTGTACGTTTAAACACCACAATGCGCAAGTTTTGCTAAATTTAGTGGCGATGTTTCAAACAATGTAAATTCGGCTATATGACTTATACAATAAAACACAAATTTTGACACGATCGTGGTGTTTTTGGATTGGCTAATGTTGGGTTTCTCAAAATTTAAGAAATATTTCTAGTAATTTACGGATGAGCATTCCAAATTTAGCTGTCCATTAGACATTTATACACAATTATACTCCAGTTTTGTCAAAATCTGTTTTATGGAGTATTATTTTATTATGAGTTCAGAAGTTTTCCGTGAAATTTTACAAGTGTATCTTTCAAGTGGTTTGCAGATGAGCAATGCAAATATGACTGCCAAAACACCTTTAATATTAAATTTTGTCAAAATCGTCGTTTTATATGTCCTAACAGAACCGCAACATATAATCATTTTGGTGTTAGCTTCCAAAAACTTTACAGGAATCTGAGAAAACTGTTGAAGCCATTTACAGATGGAGAAGATGCAGAAAATTTTGGAAAACTGTACAAGTGATTTACAACAGTCTAAAATTTTCCAAAAATTAAAGCGTTTTGGGTTGGCCTTGGATACGGCCTTGCAAAACCTCAACAAAATAGTCATTTTGATGTTGGTTTCCTGAGATTTCTAATAAATTTTAGAAAATCCTTGTAATGTGACCTATAACACCCTAAGTCTTCCTGATTTAAGATGATTATATTTTGGTGTTACGTTCCTAAATTTATGCAAAAATGTATGATAACCAGTTCAATACTTTACTGACGATCATTTTGTTGTTGGGTTCCTGGGGTGTACATGAAAGTTAAAAATGATAGTATATTTTATTACAAACACCCTATAATTTAAATTTTGGTAAGCTATCGCCTAGCAGAATAATAACATAAAAGTCATGTTGGTGTTAAGTTCCCGAGTTTACCCGAAAAATTTGAAAAACCTAGTACTAATTTACTGATGATCAATGTAAATTCTGCTGTCTTAAACACCATTAAATTCAAATTTTGTCAAAATTGGGGTGGTTTTTCATTTGATATGAGCTGGCAGAACCTAATCATACATTTTGATGTGGAGTCTTGGTCTTCCGAAAAAATAATGGAATGTTTATGTGATTTAGAGAAACTTTAAAAATCTTTTGTTTAAAAACCAAACTGTTTTTTCGCTTGACACGGCCTAGCAACACCTTATCATAAAAGTCATGTTGACATTGGGTTGCTAAGTTTTCTCAGAAAAATAAGGAAAAATGTTGAATAATGCATATTTGACGTCCCACCTAAAACTCACTCGAAATTTTATAAAAATTTAGGTGATTTTCGGTTGTATATTGGTTAGCAAAACTTCAACATATGAATCGTTTTTATGTTGGGTTCCTGAGTTTTTCCATAAAATTTAGGATATTCGTCCAAGCAAAGAAAATAACAGGTAGGGCAAAAGTTCGTAGCCTTTTTCCCGGTAGATGGCTTTACATTTATATATTTCATTAACCATTGATCGTACGTGTGTTTGAAAGGTGACATTTTAACTTGCACTTTGATTTACAAAACATTAAAATCGGTGCAGTGAATAAAAAGTTATAACACTTTAAACATTCAAATAAATTATGAAAAAATTCGATATCTTTTATAATTTTATTACGACAAAGGTAAAAACGCGGCTCAGGCTTGCGATAAAACTTGAGCTGTTTATGGAGAAGGTGCTTGATCAAAATCAGTAGCAAATAAATGGTTCTCGGGCATTTGTTCTATAGAGGAAAATGGATGTCAAAGATGCACCTTTCTGTGGTCGAACAACCACTAGAAAAGTCGATGGAATCATGCAGAAAAGCGAAAAAGACCGGCATATAAGCAACGATGTAATTGGCAAAGTACTAAATAATGATCACAAAATAGTTTTAAGCCATTTGAAAATGGCTGCGATACAAAAAAAAAGCACACAGTCCATGAAACGGAGCGAAATCGAGCCATTTTTAAAGCGAATAAATACTGGTGATGAAAAGTGGATAAGATACGACCACGTTGTGCAAAAAAATCATAGACGAAACGAGGTGAAGCTTTCCAAACGGTATCAAAGCCAACGATTGTGGAAATCGTGGATTATGAGGTGCTGGCATCAGGCCAAACGATTGATTCTAATCTTTACTGTCAGTAACTAACGCGTTTAAGACAAGCAATTCAGTTAAACTCCCGAATTTAACAGCAGAAAGGGAAAGAGCTGGGCAGGGAAAGTTTTGATGCTCCCACCATATAGTCCTGTCCTTGCACCATCGGACTATCACTTGTTCCGGTCCATGCAGAACCATCTCAATGGATTTACATTAAATTCAAAAGAGGCCTGCGAAAATGAGTGGTCTCGATTTCTTGCCTCTTAACCATAGAAATTCTACAGTGATGGGATCCTGGTTCTACCAGAAAAATGGCAAAAGGTCATCGATCAAAATGGCACATATTTAGTTTAATAAAGTTCATTTAAAATAAGAAAATTCCTTATTTGCTTGTCACCTAAAAAAGGCCAAGAACTTTTCCTAACCCTAATAGCTTTCTCTAAGAATTTAAAAGTCAAATTTGCCCAACATCGTAGATTTTAGCTGCACCAACCAAAAGGTTTAGTAGAACTTTAACAGCATCGTAATTTTATGTTTAATTTCGGAGTTTTATCGGGAAATTTAGAAAAACCATTCTAGTAATTTTCTGATGATCAACGCAAATTTAAACTGTCCTTAACATAATAAAACTAAAATTTTGACTTAATTCTGATGATTTACGATTTAATATCGACTAGCAAAACCTCATTATACAATTAATTTGGATGTTGGTTTCAAGAGTTTTTCCAGAATTTATTTGATTTCCGGTTTGATATGGCCTAAAAACTCACCAAATTAGTTATTTTGATTTGAAAAACTTGACAAATTTGAAGTGTCTTTGAATAGGTATTGTGTAGCAGAGTTTTAGCGTATAACTTATTTTGATGTATGGTTTCTAACTTTTTTCAAAAAATTAAAAAAAAACCGTTCAAATAATTTACTAATGATCAGTTCAGTGTAGGCCATCAAAAACTCACCAAAACTTTAATGTTTTCAAAACCAGGTGGTATGCGATTCGATACGGCCTAGAAAAACATCGGCGGCAACTAAAATTGTAAGAGTCATTTGGAATACCCTATAAAATAAATTTTGTTAAATTTACGTTCCTGAGATTTACCAGAAAATATAAACACCATTCAAGTTATTTGGAGATAATCATTGCAAATTTGGCTGTCCTAATGGCCGTCATTTTTATGTTTCACTCTTGGGTTGCCAAAAAACTTTTTGTGAGAAATGTACAGTGATTTACAACACGTAACAATACGTAAACATATATTTGGTCAACATCGTGTCAAGTAATATTGATGTAAGATTCTTGATTCCCAGAAAACTTTTAGATGAACAGTTAAAGTAATTTACTAATGATTAATAAATATTTGGCCTAAATTTTTACGAAATTGGAGATTTTGT
Organism: Nephrotoma appendiculata; assembly: GCA_947310385.1. NCBI lineage: Eukaryota > Metazoa > Arthropoda > Insecta > Diptera > Tipulidae > Nephrotoma > Nephrotoma appendiculata. Next base: position 60,333,068 of record OX371223.1, read on the forward strand.
GGTTAGCCAAAACCTCAACATATAAGTCGTTTTGATGTTGGGTCCGTGGCAAGGAAATTTATAAAATTTTTACAAGTGATTTAAAATACACTAAACTTTAGATTTTGTTAAAATCGAAGTGTTCTTTGGCTTGATATGGCTTAGCAAAGCTTAAACATATCAGTATTTTTTAAAATGAGTACTTCAGATTTCCCAGAAAATTTTTGTATAGTGTATACATGTGTGAGAATCGTAAAAATATAAATTTTATTAAATAATGAGGTGTTTAGATTGACATGGCCAGCAGTGATGTTGTGTTTCTGAGTTTTTCCGGAAGAAAGAAAACCGTTCAAGTATTTTACCGATGATTAATGCAATTTTATCTGTCGTAAATAACATAAAACTTAAATATTACCAAAATTGAGGTGATTTTCATTTTGATATGGAAGGGATACCATCGTATTCCTGAATATTTTATTGCCAAAATGATGTTTTTGACTAGATCAAAAATTTACTAGTAGGCAGTTTCTCAAATACCAAATTGCCAAAAATAAAAATGACGAAAAATATCCCAAATCCCTTTTGTAAATTTTTGATTTTTCGGGCAAAAACATTAATCTCAGAAAATAAAACCAAAATTTGCCTTTAACCTGATATAACCCGGTCCTATACTCCCGCACCTATCGATTTTTAAATTCCTATAAACTGAAATTTTTGCTTTAACTAAGCAGCGAAGCGACGAGAGCGTAGCAACTCGCCTGATATAACCCGATCTTATATACCACACATGGCCAAATTGCGGCTCGCGAGGCGCACGTGGCTTTTTGAAAGAGTGAATGCGGCTCTCGAAAAGAAATAAAAAATTAAATAACATTTAATAATTCATTAAAATTATTTTGTGGTCTTAATTGAAAATTGCGATTTCGATTAAGTTGACTCCAGTAACGAGAAATTATTAGAATCGGCTCCACGCTTCATCAATTCACTGAAAAAAATAATCGGTGATATTCACAAAAAAGCGATTTACTGAAAAATGTTTAAAAATTAAGCCGCTTGTATGGTTTGGTATGCTTTGTGTTTACTGCGATTTTAATAAATCAATTATTACAACTTGCGGAGTAAATTTCATTATTTTTATTTCATGGTGGATAAGCAATATTTGCTATTGCTTTGATATATTTACTCTGCAGTTTGTAAAATAATTTAGATTTAGTAGATAATGGTTTACAATGCATTTTAAAATTTGCTGATTGAGAAAATTGCAACGCATTAATATTTGCTCTGCACAGAAGCAAACACTCGAAACTTTTAGATTGGAGGAGACAGAATTTAATATTTAACATATTAAAAACCAATTTTAATGAAACACATTCTTTATAATTAATCTTTTTTATTCACTTTTCACAAAAGGCCATCGATTTTTCTTAAAATAAAGATGATAATTAATTACATCTCCGGATCGACAATAAACTTACGTGTGAATTTTGATTAAACATATTTTTCCTTTATGCAGCTTTAAAAGATTTGGAATTATTGTAATGTTGCTAATAATTAAATTGTCCTCACATGAGGAACCATTTAATGTTCAGGGAACTGAGTTGGTCCGGTTCTCTAAAGTTGCTTTATAAAATCCGGAAATTAAAACAAGAAAGCAACATATATAAGTAAAGCCACATAAAGTATGGTAAATTTAATTTTGGTTTACCAAATATCGTTTCAGCACTTCTATGGTTTAATCCTAAAGGTTATAGCGGTCATTTCTTGCGACGCGAAGTAAGGTTACAAAAAAACTGCAAATGAAGAATAAAAATAAATATAATTTAAATTTTATTTTATTTTTAAATAATTACCATTTTTCGCAACAAATCTGGAAACTAGACGAACTGGCATTTTTGTGGCAATTTGTGTACTGCTTTAAATTCACTTCAAGACTAATTTTTGTTTGAATTTTTTTAATAAAATTTGGAGAACAAAATGCAAAGTCGGGTAGAATAAATGATTTGATTGGTTATAATCTCCCCGCAAAAATTGTTTTACAAAGTGCAAAGTAAATTTTCAAAAGTATTTGAACATTTTAAAAACACTTTGCAATTTATTCTCAACGAAAAAAACAATTTTTTTTCATTTTTAATATGTTTGCATTGAAAATGATATATTCAAATTGCGCAGCTCAAATATACCTAGCAGCATTGTAATATCATAAATTCAATTTGTCATCAGGTGGTGCTCAGCAAAAATTTTAATTTATAAAAATGTACTGTAAATATTGCACTGCAAATTTTACAAGGCTCGTATACTTAATTAAGACATTATTGGTAATAATTGCAAATTTGGGTTTACACAGCAAAATGTGTAAATATCTCCGCGCTAGTTTTTTCAGTGTTGTTGCTGTACAAGTAATTCCTTCGTGTCTGGCATATTTTGCCAGAACGAGACAAATACTCGCTCACCACACTGTGTGTCGTCGTTCTCTATCGAGAGTAGAGTATTTAATTTGCGCAATATGGGAAGCTTCTTTGAAAAAACGCTAATGGTTGCCAACATCCTTTGTTGCGTTCTTTTAAGACAGTTCCAACTGCTACATTGGAAGCGTCGGTAGTTATACCACTCTAAAAATAATTAGTTGAATTTTACTTCAATTATTGAGTGTAACTAATTACACTCAATTATTGTAGTAATTTTAAACGCGTAAAAAATATTTAACTTCCTGTTTAAACATCAACTTTTGAAGGAGATAATTTAAACAAAAAAGTTATTAGTAACATTTTGAATATTGTTGAATTATTAACAAAAATGTGTTAAACAATATAAATTATATTTAAACACATTTTAAACATATTTAGGATTAAATTAAAACAATTTAAACATTATTTTCAACAATAGTTGATGTAATTGGCATGTAAATTTGCTGAATTTTTCATATAATTTGCTTAATTTAAACCATTTGTTGTTCGAATTTAAACTCAAAATTGTTGATATTAATTCAAAATTTACTTTTATTTTTAAACTTATTATATTTAAAATACATTTTCTGAATAATATTCCATTTAAATCAAAATCTTTGACTTTGACGTTTAGCAACTTCAGTGTTGTCAGGGGATGACGATGAAGACATTACTGTACTACTCATACGTAAAATAGTTGCGTATAACATATCCAAGGTACTAGGCGACGATTGATATATTCAGTCAGATCATTATAAACATCTTTGGAGTTAATATTTTTATTTTGAGGGGTTAAAATAATTAATGGCGAATCGACGAGGTATATTTGTAATTGAACTATTGTAATTGAACTATTATGCGGTTCACTTGTTATTGTTGGCAGGTTTCGTGACATCCATGACTCCTCGTCAAATTTTACCAACATAAATCACACATTATTTTAAGCAGCATAATATTGGAGAATATCGTTCTCTGTTATTTCAGATATGCTTGTTTCAAGGACCAAATTAATTCCTTGCAATCCAAGGGGATATGCTGAAAATATGAAAAATAATCTAAATGATATGGTAGTAAATGACATATTACGAAACAACATATAATAAGCGAAAAATTTTTACACAACTTTTACCGTAACTTTATGGACGCGTGCTTTATGTAAACAATCCAAAACGAATGGTCTTGGTTCTTAGGATCAAAAGTATTATAATAATATTATTTTGTAATAATATTTTTATTATTATAATAATATTTTATCTCGTACTTACCTTAAAAATATATTACTCAAACTAGTTATATCAATTTTATATGGTTTCAGGTTTACTTTAAATGAATTTTGTTTTATTTTTTTGATTATTCAATAGTTTTATGTTTAAAATTTACCACAAAATGATTTTATTCAACATTTCTACTAGAAATTTATCAATAGATTAAAGTTCAACAAACGTATTGTTTAATTTCCAACAACAAGTAAATTTATAACGTATTGGTGATGAAATTTAAACAAGTAATTGAAAAAAATCAACATTTCATTTAAAAAATAACAAAAAATTTCATTGCTACATTTATTGTATGAAAATTTCTAAAATAATTCAAATGAAATTAATTGATCTTTAGTTTAAATTTGATCAAATTTTTTAGAGTGCGGTAAATTAGTCGTTATCAATTAACTAAAATGGAAAAAACTCGGTTTACCTGAATGCCATTTATGAAAGTTGCGATCTGCACAGAATCGAACGTGTCATTTAATACAAGACTTACCCGACTACGAATCGAAAAACAGACCATTTTGGAGTACCACAATCATAATATAGATCCTGTAATCATTATCAAACATCACATCAAATATTTAAATAACAATCTTGGCAATTATCGGCATTTCATAAATAAACGAAAAAAAAACTTCTGCGCACATAGCCAGCCCATATAATCTTCATTTATAAGAAACTAGTTCAAATACATAATCAATTCCACAAACACACAAAGAACATGTTCATTTTGTGTATAAATCTTAAAATTTACTTATCTTAGGTCGGGGGATCATCTAAAAGATTATTCTTTGATAACACAAAAATGTTCTTAAGAAATCGTAATTTTGTAAGAAGGAAGAAAAAAACATTATCTCGAAAGAAAATGAACACTTTTCGAGTGAAACACACACAATTGGTATAATCTTAACGATGCATCTGTTCTTCGGTATCTCTCTCTGAATATTATGTAGATATAATACTTATATGTATATACGATTTTAGTTAATACAACGAGATTTTTTTATTTTTAGATAAGAAAATGACATAAAATATCAATAACACGTAGAAGATAAGAAAACGATCTCGTTATAAAAATAAAAAAAAAAAAAAAGTTCATATATAATTTAAAAAGGCGAGCGCGCAATAAAAAGGATCGTACCTAATTAATAAATAATTTTAAATAATTGAGATTTCTTTTTCTTAATTTAATGTAATTAATGAATGAAATGAAATAAAAATTATTCAGTCCAGATGCGCGTACATAAAAATCGGGTTCGTTTTTATTCTTTCGAAATATATTGAAGTCTTTTGATTTTTTTTCCGAAACAATTAATTTTCGGTAAATTGGTTTTATATATATATAGTTTTGCGTTGTGTTTAACAAAACCCGTAAATGTTCGTATCTTCTATACACACCTATAATATTTTAATGCGTATATTGTTGCAGTGCCCACAGGGGGTGAGATGCGCGGATTCTAAAGAAAACAAAAATATAAATATTTTTGCTTGATACGTCCAAAATGCAACCACCTTTAAATCGTATACATATATATTGTTGTTGTTGTTGGATCGGATCGGGATGTGTGACAAACGACAGATATTATTATTAGTTAAAGATATATACAAAACATAATAAGAAGTATTTATTTGTGACTTAACAAGCTCTTTGAGGATGACATAATAGTTACTTGCTGTTTTTTTGACATCCCTATATTACTAACCATCCCCCAGTACCAGTACCTACATATACAGAGCCTGCGTACGCATCTATACTAACAATGGACACATTTCTTGATTACGGGTGTCAGAATATTGTGATTGTTATTTTTTCCCGACTAATGTACATTGTGTGCTATATATAGGGAATTGAATTGAATTTCACAAAAAAGGCGAAGAATATTTTCTATAGAAATCTATTTTAAGAAAATCTTTTCAATTCGTAAAAATTAAGAAATATAAAAGATTTTTTTAAGGGATCGTATCGTTTTGAATTAGAAAATTATGGTAATAATAACATTGTTAAAATCAGACGATTGAGGGTAAGTGTTAACAAAGAAATAAATAATTATATGTATCGGCTAGAGTTGTGCGGTGTTGTAGGTTGACTAAATAAAGCGTAGAACCCCACGTTGGGCGCCAAAATAATGTTTATAATAAACAGTTACAATTTTTGAATTTGTTAAATAAGGAGTGTGCGTTGCGCAGATTATTGATTTTCTGGAAGTTTTTATTATATCTGCGCCATAGTATGGTTATCATAACGGCGCACAGTCCTTACTTAACAAAACCAATGTAATATCCAACATATAAAATAACCTCATCCATTATCCCTGCTCGAATCTATTCTTAACAATATTTTCTAAACAAAACTATTTTGTTATGGAAACATTTGTAAACAACAAATTTTAATGTTAAACTAGACGTTTTGTCCTTATATACATATATATATATTCTTATGGTTGATCTTTAGGTTTACCTATATGCGCATGATGCGTTTTTGAAAAATTGTTAAATGGATATATATTTCGATCCTTACTAATAATAAAATTCTATTGTGTTATCAAAACTTTTTTAATTCTATTATTAACGATAGTTAAATGTGTAAGTATAGAATGGAATCGGGATACGAAATCTTTTAATATCCTTTTTACCTTAAATGGTAATTGTTTAAGATTTAAGAAATTCGTCTTTATTTGGCTTTGGCTGAAGAAGAAGGAGATATTTGTTATTTTCTTGTGTATTCAATTCAATCACAATTCAATTGATTTGAAAATCAAAGAAAGCAGATTTAGTTTTTTTGGGAGACCTAAATGGTAATAATTGAATAGAGTGTTCTTTGTTTGCAATCCATCGGGTTTTTTTTATATACCAAGATTCAAACAAATTATAAGAAATGAACAAACACGTACTAAATTCAACCAAATTTTTTGTTTTTGAATTATTTTATTAAAGGATGAACAATAAAATATTGGAAGGATCTCTGATTATTGTTATAAAATGAAAAATAAACAAGGTGTTACTATTCAACAAGGGAGGATTGGTAGATAGGCTGGCATATTTGATTATTAATTTAAAGTTATATTATTTGAAAAGGACAAACGACTACTCGTCGTAATGGATGAAAAAATGTCAACGAGGCGATAATCTATGAAATGAACATGTCAACAATACAGTTCGATATGTATAGGGAAGTAAATTGAAAGGGTTATTGTTATTTGCACAGTTATCGATAAAATACAATTTTTGTTTGCTTTGCCAATTTTTGCAAAGTTAATAAGATTGCAACTGTTTATAAGACATGATTTATTATCTTATTTTAGGTTCTTTTACGTATAATGGATATTAGACCAGGACTGGCATAGACACAATGAGGTCCGTAGTCGTGTCACATTGTTTTCTCTCCTAAACTTCTCATCGAACCATCTTTAGCCTGCAAATAACAGTACGATATCGTACATCATTTATACTATAAACATACCGGCCGCCTTGAATCAATTGATTCAAATAAATCCTTGAAGTAAACAGATAATTGTTTCGGCCATTTAGATAAAAAGTCAAAACCGGCTCAACTCCATTTATTTTCGAATTCATTTTATTTGCTCGATCGCGTACTTTTGTAAAATATGAATTTTGTTCTGGAAATTCACAAAATTGGACTGGTGCTTTCATTGCTGGCGGTTTGATTGGATTAAATAATGTTGTTGAATCCTCGATTATTACTATTTGTGTAAGATGTTGCGTTTGTTGTGATATCTGTTGCCATTGTGGTTATCTGGATAATTTCCGCAAAATTGTGAGACGTAACGATTTAATTGGCGATATGGCTACGACATGATTTTGTGTGTATGAATAAGTCTTTTCATTTAAGAATCCGTACCAATACTTGAGATTTGATGCTGCATTAATTGTTGGTATTGCATTAATATTGACATCAAAAATGAAATAACATTTCCCCATAACTCATTTGAGATGACGTTTAAAATTCCGAGCGGCAGGCTTACATAGACCTCGAACTGACGGTGGGCTTGAAAGACCCCATTGGATTTGCTCTGTAGTTAGTGAAAAATAAGAATTTATTAGATATATTCTTAAAGGTTAATTTATTCTCCGATATTTTATTATCGGTGAAGACAATGTTTGGTTGTTGTAATGACGGAATTTTAACATTGAACATTGCATTGATAGTTAGATTCTGCTGAAGTGCAAGAATATGTGTCATAATTGCTATTGTTGATTTTTTTGCCGCGTTGGATTTAATAATCGGTAATTGCTCATTGATGGCTGATGCTTTTGTACTTCTTGGGATTAAAGGCGGTTTTGCAGCGGCTTGTGGATAGTGTCTTGCATTTAACACTTGAACTTTGGCTAGAGTATACGCATTATATGCTTCCTGATTAAATTGCGTATTTTTACGGTATTCTGAACTCGAATCAAAAATGGATTGACAAATGATGCTTTCACATTTAGCGGATCTCATTCAAAAACCAATAAGTAAAACTTTCTTTCGTTAATACGGTTTGATACATGCAATGAACTCACTATATTGATATTCCAGTCAACAGGCTCAAATGTCGATCGCTCTGATAATTGTTGTAGAATCTTTGAGTTGCTTGTTGCTTTCGTTAAATAATCATCAGTTAGGTATCAGTTGGTTATGGTATATAATATAAACTGAGATTTGGTATTCTGAGATAAACTTGAAACAATTCATCGATAAATTTAACTGAATACCTTAAGGTGGGTTTATATTGTTCTGCTGTCGATTTGACTGTTACCCCGATACGATCTTGGTTTGGTGCAATATTGTCCATGGTTATTGGTGCTAACAATAAAAAGGGGTAATAAACTTCTTCGGTTCTCTTTATTGTTTTTGGTGTCGATTGTAAAGAGGGGTAATACACTTCTTGGGTACACTTTATTATTCTTGGGTGCAATAATAAAGAGTGGTGATCAACAATGATCATCTTCGTTTCTCTTTATCATCCGAGGCAATTTTTTTTGTAGCTGGTTTGAACGTAGGACTTTTCTCCATGAACTTTTGGTAGGTATAAGATGGTATTCTGGTAAACTTGATATCGGCAGCTGTAGAGCTTCTGTTGATAAGATGGATCGATCAGAAAATGGTTTTCTTTGATAAATTCTGCTTTCTTTATTGATGCAAAATAACGGTTGTTGCATGGAAGTAGGTCCAATTGATTTGGTTGACGACCTTCAGGTGGATATTTTATGTGAACCAATTTGGGTAAGTGATGATGCTTGCAATTTAATTGGTTAATTGGTATACATCCATAACGTTGTTTGGTTGGTATGACGTCGCCTTAGGTATGCAATTTAATTGATATCCATTCGTAACTCTCTCTGGTTGGCATGACGTCACGTTAGGTGTGCCACCGTTATTTACACACAAAATACTTCGACTTGGATGACACGACTTGATATAGGTAGGTATGCATATACCGGTTCCCGTTATGGTTTGGACTGCTTCAGGTATTTCGTTGATAATAGTTGGTGGTTTTGATTCCAGTTGATATTCATCCGTAACGTCCTTTGGTTGGTCTGACGTCACCTTGTTATTTACACCAAAAATAGTTTGGTTTGAATGACACGACTTACATGCAAGGATTGGTTTTGGTTATTCATCCGCTATTATACGATATGACTGCTTTACTGTAGATGAGATAGATTCTTGATGTGTAGTTACATATTGGTTGGAATTGGATATATCTTGCAAACATGTAACGTATTGATCATTCGTCAGATTGTGGCGTAACCACATGTCTAGTTTGTTAATTGCACGGTTATACAAGATTTCAAATTCTTTCATTTTGGATGGCTGAGAAACATCTAGAACAAAAATTTTCTTTTCGATTTCAACGAATGATTTAAAATGTTCTCTTGCATGTGACGCCCGTATTTTTACCTCCTCTTCACAGGTTTCTGAGGAAAAAGTGGCTGCAAAAATATTCATTCTAGTTAATGATCCGATTATAAAACTTCCTCTCTTAAGGAGCGCATTTATTCTTAATATCGGTTTAAAAAAAATGATTAACACTTAACACACCACCTACAATGCTAAATTAACGAACTAGAAAAATCTTGCTATAGACGAACTCAAAGTACCGTTAATAACTGTTCTAAAACTTTGTAAGCAACATGTGTATTTATATCACAAATTCAATTTGATTTACTAAATAAAGGTTATTTAAAATATCTACTCATCTGTTTCCTAGAGTTTTATGCGACTGCATTCCGTATCATCCACTTGATATGCTGATGTGTAGATCCGGCTGATATGTTGATGCGTAGATCCGGCTGATATGCTGATGCCCGATCCGGCTCGAAGGACCAATGTTTCTTACTAAGGGATAAGGTTCCGGATGAAGATCCAGCAAATCTTGGAACGAAAATGAAGGTGCAACAAATTGCGAGTTTTGTGCGGTTTTACCAATGTTATGAACTAGTCGCGGTAACACGAACGAAATAAAACATCCAGTTCACAATAAAATTACATATGGTGTTGGTATTTGGTTTTTGAGTAAAACCACAACTCAAGCTCTCTTGTTTTTAATATTTTATTTTGGTAATTTATTGACAACTTGTCGCTGTGGTGGTTGAAGACAAAGAGGAATTTATTTGTTTTATAAAATATTAATTACAATAAAGTTAGTCTTTTTTACCATAGAGGGTTATCAATCACTTCGTAATAATAATTTAATTGCCACTAGATGGCATTACATATTAATTATTGGATTCAAAAAATATTTTCTTAAATCATAATTTCCCTGAGTTAAAAGAAGAAAAACGATATAAAATCTATGAGATTTCGCTTTGATTTTGGTAATTAAATATAAAACGATTTATTTAAAATTAATATTACTTTTAATCAATAGTTTCTCTTTGAATTCAGATCAAAACAAGATTAGTACAACCAATTATGCGCTGATTTAGTTTTGTAATGCAAAATTGTTCTCAGTGTACAAGAGCTCTTATACCTGTAATAACAGAAGTGTGGAGTTCCGGTAGAATACTGCGAACGTAGAAACAAGGCTAGACTGTAACGATTCCCAAGAAAGATGGTCTAATTGAATGCGGTAATTGTCAGGATTATATATCTCTCCTCAGCATAGATGAAATTTCACCGACAATAAACCCGAAATTAAGAAAGGTACAAACTGCATGGTTTCATTCACATTCATATTAACACAACACGCAGCATCATTGAGCAGTCCAATGAATGGAATTCACCATTGTACCTACTCTTCGTGGCCTTCGAACGTTGAACTCTGCCCACTTCAGTTTCTAGTAGTATTAGATAGCGGCATGAGAAGATTAGGTGGAACAACCCCAACGGCATCCTGTGTGTGGATTAACGAAGAAACCTAATGTTCTGTGTTACGTGTTCTAGTGATCCAATGCAACTCAGTAATTTAAGTAACAAATATGGTTTTGGCGTTGCCATAATCTAAAACGGATTAAAGTAAGTAAACAAAAACCAATTAAAAAGTTAATATAAATTCATATGGAAATTTTTCGATTCTTAATTTTACCAAACGCGAGACCCCATAAAAATTAATAACAACAACATAAAATGACAAAAACAATTTAAGTATGCTAAGCATGTGCTCACACATAATTTCATAATTTACGATTATTTTATGTTTTTACCGTATTACAACATACAATTCTAATCCCAATTCTACATAATATTTTTATGTATTATGTTTAACCCATATCAAACGAAACCCATATATATCCACTCAAAAAAAATATTCCGTATATACCAACATATAACATGCAAATGATCATAAAATTTATGTTTCTCGTCAATCATCACAGGGCGCATCCAATTCGGAAAATTGGGTTTCGGTTTGGTCGTTTACAAAAAAAAAATCCACTTGTTTCCAAAATAAAAGGATCACAGACTTTACAAAATTACACCATAATTTAGCATTTGGATTATTAGGGGGTTGAAATTTGATATTTTTCGACTTTAAATTTATCATGGAATCGATACACGATCTGGGCTGCTCATGTTTACGCATGATTTGATAATTCTGTGCGCCCAAACTGCCCTTCGGAAACCGTTATACATTTTTTACGTACTTAAAAATATTGTTGGTTGTTTAGACAGTTTCCTTTATATAATCCCGTGTAACGGGGCATAATAGAGGTAACCACTGGGTTTTATACAGTATTCGATAGAATAGCTACAACTATGGAAAACATTTTGTATTCCACTGTCATAATACTATAGCCTGAATGGGTACAATAAATAAACCTACGAGTTCGCACTCACCGATCGATCAACTGTATAACTATCCGTTTTGTAACATATATATGATGCAAGACACACTTTCTGTGTGTTCTTTATTATACAATAAATACTGGGATACATAAATTTCCATCTGGTCGATTCGAATTCAAAAGAATTACATGACATTTCCTACCATGGTTATTTTGCAACATTATGACCAAACACGCGGCATAAAATTTAAATAATAACTCAGCTAGAAATGATCGATCTTATATACGGACATCATGAGGGGTTTTATGACTTCACCCTACATGTCATCCCTATTTAAAAATATATTTGTTTATCCAAACAATATAATGCATGTTTTCAGTTTTTTTTTCAGTTTTTAACGTACACAATGCATGAATATTATAAAAAAGACAAATAAACCAAAGTCTTATAAAATAAAGATCTCCCATGTGGACGACAAATCTCATAAAAATTTACTGGAAGTCAAGATGTTTCTAAATTGTGTTATTCTTAGATAATTATTGAGAGCTGTCATGCCACCACACCATTTCGGTGTACGCAGCACCATAGAGGGCGTATACCGCACGCCGCTTACGCATATTAAAGATGCACCAAAAAAAAAAAACTTCTAAGATTTTATTGCTTAATTACTTTCTCTTGTATTCTAATATGTTTTCAATTAACTCATATAATTTTTTCATAATTAGAGGGATAGAAAATTGACGATCGGTTAGTGAATTTTGTGTATGTGATCGGCACACATGTTGAAATTAAGTGATTATGATGTGTAATGAGAGATCGTTTGAAAATGTTACTCTCCTGCAAGTGGTTTAAAAGATCATTTGACAGGAAATTAATAAAAAATTTTGTTAAATTGTATATAAAGAAATATAAAGGCATTGATCATTAACGTACGAAAAAAAATCAAAATTAAGTTGTAATTAATTTGATTGTTTGTTGCGTTGTGATTAATGAGATAAACGATCTTTTGATCTTAGAGATTTTTTTTTTTTTTTGTAAACGTTAAACTATTTCAGTTTTGTTGATTATAATGTTCGTTTAATTTCCTTAATGTACGATGATCTTTGATCGGTTTATTTTCGAATATATTTTTGTTTAAGGATTCGTATGGAAAATTTTTTCTTGCGCGATAATCAATGTGATATATTTGGTCTAGGGCCACCGAGGTTAGGAATGCTATTAATCATACCAATATGGATATGATATTTATGTTATATGCACACAACTGGTATATTTTTTAATTATTTTGTTTGAATATGATCTATTGTAACACAGTTATGCTAAAATCGCATTTTTGGAATGTCGAGATGTTTTTAAAAACTTCGTGATATCTTTGCTAAATTAATAGAATACATAATTGTATAAACACGTTAATTTGATTCATATATCAAAATACGATAACTTAAAAGAAGTAATCTAATAGTTACTAAAAAGAAATGGCCGATACTGTTTATTTGTGGTCATTTCCGTAACAAACCAGAAATATATTAAAGTTTCGCCGATTCCCAGGGAGCATTTATACCACATCTGGTTCTCGTCACGATGCACACACAAAAAAATTATTAACGAAACAATAGCCTTACAAAAGATCGCTCAACCATATTTGGGTATAGCTGATATTATCAACCACTTTTCAAGTGAAAATCGATCAATATATATACAATGGTTTTGAATAAGTCAGAATATTTTAAAGTAACAATACAAGCACTCCATTAGAGTACATAATAATGTCGCTATAGAACTTCACAGATTCACATAATCAACCCATCGCGGTATTTTACCAGCTGCTCAGCCTGAGGTGGGTGTTAAATGTTGATTGATGAAATGAAAAACGGAAAGGAACCGGGAGGTGCAACCAACTTACCTACTATACCTATCACTCTTATACGTCCAGTTTAAGTTCTCATTCGGAACTGATCTAATTATGACATATCAAAATTTCTTATCTGGCGAAAACAAATGGAAAAATTTTATTTTTTTTCAAAATAATTATTACCCAACAAATAAATGTAACTCGCAAGTTTTACAATTACTTATACAAAAAATGTTTAATACCCTGATAGCCAAAGTTAAAAAATCCAGTTTTATCTAAAAATAACAATAATCTTTTTTTAATAACTTTTTCCAAAATTTTTGAGAAGGCTGGAAGGAGTGAAATAGGTCTGTAATCAGACATATTCGAAACTTCTCCTACTTTGTGCATTTTAATTACTATAGCTTTCTTTAAATTGGTTGGAAAGACCCCAATACACATACTTAAATTGCAAATCAAGCACAACGGGTCGGATATGAATCGAGCTATATGTTTTACAAGAACATTACTAATGCCATCATGTCCGCACCCATTTGTATTTTTCAAATGAATTAATAATACATAAATTTCATTTACAGTTGCAGGAGGTATAGAAAACAGTTTTTAGCCTCATAATAATTAGAGAATAGCAGCTGATTTCTATCATGATTACTTATATCATTCGGTTCAATGTTTTCTGCACATAATTTAAGAGGAATTGATGTGAAAAAATTATTAAAAGAAGAAGCAACTATGAAAGGGTCATCTTAGTAGTCCCTCCATCATCTTACTCTCATTACTAGATAATATTTCTTTATCATGTATTTACCAGTTGCCTCATAAATTAAGCGCCATTTCCCCTTAATATTATTTCTATTTAATTCAAACTGATATTCGTAAAATTGCGTTCGAGTTTGTTACACCAAATTATCTAAATATTTTTTTTTTAGATTTATAAGCTGTTGCCAATTTTTTATTTTGGGGATGGGTTTTGTGTTTTCTATATCAATTAATTTTTTTCTTAATTTCATTGCTTAGTTCATTGGTTATCCAAGGTTTTAGATTCTTGGTGAAATGCGGTGAGAATCACTTCCCAAGGAATTACGACCAATTTTCAGTACTTTCCGTAAATGATAGGCGAGAAGCTTTGTGACTGAGAAAAAGCTAGGTTTTATATGCATGTTCCCAAGTCATCAATCAAAAGGATGTCGTTCAAAATTTAGATGGGGTATATGCCGAGCGAGACACCATACAACATTACATCAGGATATGCATAAGCCGTTAACAAATACTGCATCGTTGAACAATGAAGATGTCCTTGATCTATCAACATCTGGGAAAAATAAACAGTGGCACCGTAAACATCGTTCATGCCACTACCCACAAATAATTTACGGCACTATTACCTACAGGTATTATAAGAGTTCTGGATGCAACAAACGAATTCCAAAAATGTCGAGTTTTATTAGATTCTGAGGCAGAGGCATCTTCCATCTCTGAATCGTGTGCTCAATAGGTTGACTCCTGCTACAGAATCAACGAAAGGGATTTTATCATACAAGGCTACGCCATTAGATTCTTCAACAGAAACATTACAAATTGACGTTCTTGTCCTACAAAAATTAACCAGCTGCCTTCCATCGTGCAAGGTTAATCTCACCAATTTAAAGCAATTCGAAAACATAAAATTAGCAGATCCATATTTTCATACGCCTGGGGCAATAAACATAATAATTGGAGCCGACCGATTTTTTAATGTTCTTCGAGATGGTCGTGTTGCAATTTTAGAAGACAAGTTAACCGCTAAAAATTCGATGTTTGGCTGGATCGTGTCTGGAGAAGTCACCAGAACAGCAAGTGAGTACGGTCAAACAAGTCAATTTCCACATTGGTATAAATGAAGATGTAATCCTTAAAAAATTTTGGGAAATGGAAGAGATTCCTGCATGTG
Source organism: Nephrotoma appendiculata (assembly GCA_947310385.1). Classification (NCBI taxonomy): domain Eukaryota; kingdom Metazoa; phylum Arthropoda; class Insecta; order Diptera; family Tipulidae; genus Nephrotoma; species Nephrotoma appendiculata. The sequence continues at coordinate 60,348,765 of OX371223.1, forward strand.
ATCCTTGGTCTACAGAAGAAAATGACTATGAAAAAGTTTAAAAACAAAATTACAGAGACACGCCAACGGTAAACTAATAGTAAAATTACCGTTTAAAACTTCTCTTTTAGCTTTAGGGAATTCGTTAGGGAGTGCCAGAATGGGATTTTTTTACTTGGAGCAAAGACTAAACAGAGATGCTTTTTTAAAAACTGAATAGGCGAAAATCATTCGTCCCAACAAAGCTGCGTGTGGTTTTTGATGGGTCAAGTAAAACAACCAGTAGAAAATCTATCAACGATCTGCTGATGATAGGGTCTACAATTCAACCCATTTTCTGGACTACGCTTGTTAACTTTCGGTACGGTAAAATTGCACTTACAGCCGAAATTGAAAAGATGTATCTTGAGGTTTTAGTAGCCGATGAACTTCAAGATTTCTAAAGGATTCTGTGGAGAGAACAAGTTAATGAGCCGTTGAAGTATTACAAATAAACCACTGTTACCTTTGGGACGGCTAGTTCAGCGTTTTTAGCGGTTCGTTCACTTCAACAAGCTGCATATGGTTTCCAAGAAGAACGCTCGTTCATTTCTAATGAAATATTCATCGTAAATTTTACATAGACGATTAGATATCTGGTGCGAACACTTTAGAGGAAGCCAAATACCTGAAAGAACAGTTGACAAAAATACTTTCACTAAGAGGTTTTAACTTGCGAAAATGAAAATCTAACACTTCTGAATTACTGGAACAGCCATTAGACGAACACAAGTCGAATACAGTTCCGTTCGAGGAAATTAATTCGACCACTAAGATACTAGGACTTCAATGGAATTCAAAGGAAGATGTGTTGTCATTTAAAGTCAATCTTCCAGAGGAAATCATCCCAATCAAGCGGTCCTTAATATCTAATGCGTCCAAAGTTTTTGATCCTCTTGGTTTACTCTCTCCATCGATAATTTTGGCTAAAATTATTTATCAGCAATTGTGGTTAAGAAAACTAGAATGGGACGATGAGCTCAATGAAGACATCGCGATGGTATGGAATAGGCTCAAAACAGAACTTCTACAATTTGAGCAGCTCAAAATTAAGAGATATATGCAAAAGGAAGGGATACAGCTTCATGGTTTATGCGATGCGACCGAAAAAGCGTATTCAGCAGTAGTCTCGATTTTCAAATGAAAAAGGAGAAATTCAAATAGAACTAGTCACTTCTAAAACGAAAGTTGCACCATAAGGCAGATTTCGGTCTCAAGGTTGGAATTATGCGGTGCGCATTTACTGACAAAACTATTAAATGAAGTAAGAAAACCTGTATCCGCGTCAGTGCATAGAGGCTTTTATTTTAGCTTGGTGATCCGATCGTCCAACCAAATGGAAAACATTCGTAGCCAACCGTGTGTCAGAAATTCAGCGATTATTGCCGAGAAGCAATTGGCATCATGTAAAGTCAGATAAAAATCTAGCAGACTATGCTTCGAGGGGTGTCTTACCAACGAAACTATTGACAAATCAATCAGTGGTGACATGGTTCATCATGGCTAACTCAACCAGAAGATTTATGGCCAACTATAAAACAACAGGTTTAATATAGTTCGCCATAAATCTGCTGGTTGGCCATAAATCTTCTAGTTTTGCAATAAATTAACATTAGGTTCACAAGGCAGACCGTAAATTAATACTTTAGTTTCATTTACTTGTTATTCCCAAAAGTGAAATTTCTTCGAAACTGCAGATAGCTGTGACTTAATAGTAGCGCTCTCGTTCATGAGTCGAGTCTCACAAAATCATCGTATTTTTTCGCAATTTTTTAAAGTGAATCAAACAATTCACTTGTGTGTTAGCTTCTATATCTACCACATTATTCTAAAGAATATCATCACAGTTTGGATGTTAAAATAAGTTGCACTGATGACAACGGTTTTGTAGTTTATTAGCCGCAATTACTTTCCGACACTTAGCACAGTTTACCATGATGAAATTGTCTACTCTTGTTTGACAATATGAATGAAGGTGCTAATAGAATAAAGATTTCTCATCACTTTGATGGTGACGTTAAAATAATCTCTATTAACAATACATGATACATTACAGAATTCAACAAAAACTCAGTATTGTATATTCTAGTAATTGGTTCATTGATCAACACTAAATTGAAACTTTGACGTGATTAATTTCATTACGATAAGTTTACGAGGTAACTGAAAGATCCTTGACACATACCTTGACACATACATACAATATGTAAAAAATACGGATGTTGAAAGTAGTACGCACAGTTGATATAATGTTGTGAACCGAGCGAGGTTAAGGCTTTTTTTACTTAAACAATGTACCAAAATGGGTGTTGGTACAGAAGGTGCGATAAACTTGGTGTTGGTAATGGGTAGTTGTGGTATTAAATACACAAGTCTTTTCCACTGGTTTATAGTTCACAATTTTATTTTTATTTTATTAAATCGGTGTAGATGCTTTGGTGGTCTCAATTGAAAAGAAATATTTATTAAAATTAAATTTTTATGTTGTGTGCAGTTCATCTAACCGCCGATAGTTGTTGTAAAAAATGATTTCTGCATGGAACGTACTCATGCTTATTCTATTTGAGCTACCAAAGTCTAGTACAATTTTTTGTTACCTTTACAAGTGATTAACAAATACGTACACGGTTAAAAATGAAAGGATAAAAATTAGTTTTAGCCCAAGTATGAAAGTATTTTGAATAAATTTTATTTAATTTGGAACATAAAATACATCCTTTTCGTCAACCTAAATATTATTCTCGCTTTTTAAATGATTTTCATTCTTATTTTGTTTATTGTTCATCCTTTTATTAAAGACACATTTTATTCATTCGTGCTATTGTTTACATAAATAAAATTGTCTCCTTTTAATGATGATGTTTATCTATATTTAACCGAAAATATTTTTTTAAATATTTGCGAATTTATCGGCTGTTTACTAAACGGTTCATTTTATTCCAAATTGAATAAAACTCAACAAAATAATTTAACCTTTAAAGTATAAATAATGAGTTTTGCTTCCATTTTCAGTAACCAAAGCATGATGTACTAATTTTAATCCAAAATTTATATACTAAGGGCATCCCAACTAATTTGCATGTCAATATTGACCGCATCATAAAAGTTTAACAATTTATCGGAACTTCATTGTTAATGCCAAATTAATTTGCAACTGCAGTTAATTAAGCCAATCCTTTGTTGTTGGAATAAAAGTTCCTTAATTGAAATGTTGTGTCTAAAGGCATTTGATTTTGACACACGATATATGTATTGAGCTTTTTTCTACTCAGATCATATAATGTTTTTCTCTTTCAAACCAATTTAACGATACATAGTGAAAGATGAATTCTAATAATTCGTCATTATTGTATACCTCAACTACAAATGAATCTTTTACTGTGTGCCCTAAATTGGTTAATGCTATCAGATGAACTAACTTAGAATCTTATAGTTCAAATGAAAGCCTCTGTGCACCAACAAAAAAAAAATTATTAATTTTTTTCATCCATAAACTTCGCAGAGATTATTACGGTAATCTCAAAAAAATTAACGCATGATTTTCGAAATTAGACACCTCGAGAGTAGAACAAATAGAAATAGAAATACAGATAAAATCGGTTGATACGTACACTGAAAAAAATAATAGGGTGAAATCTACAAAAAATAACAGTAAATTTTACTTAAATTCGCTGTTGAAATTGAGCCTAAGTTGCGCAAAGTAAATTTAACAAATTTGGAAATGTGAAATTAACTTCATGCTATGTAAGAATATTTTATAAAAAAATTGTGTCGTTGCATGTAATATTTACTTCACATTTTGTTGATTCAACTTATTGGATGAAAGGAAATGAAAATATATAATACGTAAAATGAAAATATGTGTACATATGTGGTACAAGTACAATTAACTTTAATTTAAGTAAAATTTACGTTTTGCTTAGTCTAAAAAATAAAATCGTAGTTCTTTTGTATTATAACAAAATATTTGTTAGGTCTCAGTCTCACCTTTTCAAAACCAATGAGATAAAATTTTTGAATCTTTTACTTAACCCTGCATTACTATCCTATGGGTGTAATCCACCCAATTATAATTAACGTTGAATAAATAAACCGATTATGCTTTTTTACCAGCTGCAAATTTATTTGTATTTTATCTTTAGGTATTTCCCCGCGATTCAAAATATATTTCAGTATTGTTTTGTCATTCGAAGTGGTCACATCGTAGAATATAAAAAGTGCCTGGGTCGATTACACCCAGGATAGTAGTGACGTTATGTAATTTTGGGTGTTTTACACCCACGTTAGTAATGTTGTGTGCGAAATTTTTTAGGTGTTTATTTCGATTTTGGAATCAACGTTATTGAATAAGTATGTAATAGTTTGTTACTGTATGATTTTTTATCGGCTGCAAACTTATTTAACTTATTTCTATTTTACCTTTAGGTATTTCCCCGTAATTTAAAATATATTTCAGTATTGTTTTGGCATTTGAATGTTAACATCATAGAATATAAAAAGTGTCTGGGTCGTTTACACCCAGGATAGTAGTTACGTTAAGTAATATTGGATGGTAACCCACGTTAGCAATATTGTGTGCGAAATTTTCGAAATATCGATGCCTGTTGTGTAGCTCCAAAAGTAATCGGAAAACTAAATCTGCTTGTTTCAAATGTGATAGATACACGTGTGGTACCCATACAATATCACTTTGCATCAATTATTATAAAAAGAGGACCACATGGTTGTAGAAAACGCTACATCATGTCAATGAATTTAAATTTTGATGACAAAAAAAACAAGGTAAATTGCTCGATTTCTATGGTATTTTACTCAAAATGTATGTTCAACCAATAAAACATTATGTTCTAATAAACCTTGTTTAACATTTCAGCTTTCCAAAAACATACATATATACCATGAAATGACTGAATTAAACTTAGTGTGCTAGGTTTTACAAAATCATTATTTTTTTTTTTTTTTTGTTGCTGATATGAAGTGTTACCTATCGCTTATTGTTGAAAAAACTATTGAATGAATAAATCTTTAAATTTTTATTTTTAATATAATAGTTTTATTATTAAATTTACTTAAAATTAACAAATTATACCATTTGAATTGTAAGATTTTTTGCATGAGCGATTTTTGTAGTATGGGTGGATTACACCCAGGGATAGTAGTTTTGTACTGAAAATACAGGATAGTAACGGAGGGTTAAAGATTCGATAACCATCGTCAGATTAGATAATTATATCGAATCATCATCAGATTAGATTATGTAGTTATCAAACTACGAAAATTATGTTTCAGACTTCATGTATTTAAATAAAATAAACATCAACTGACAGCGAATTATATTAAAAATGCAAAAATAATTATTAAATATTGCCGATGTAAATTTAACACACCAATTTGCAACCTTTACCTTGCAAGTATAAACTTTGGTTAAAAAATTTATTTTACATTGTCTAAGTAAATTTTACTTGTTAACAATAAGAATAAGAATATAGTGACGATTTTTTGATTTACATGATTTTTACGTATGATAAAGTTCTTTTAACTATTTAAAAGTTTTTATTTTGTTTTATTTCGACAAATTGTTTTTACATTTCAAAAATTGTTGTTTTAACTTAGGCTAATTAAAGAGAACTTATTAAATTTTTACTTAGCATGGGTAAATAATGTAAAATATTATGTTATTTTTACAATTTTTAATTTACCTAGCAGGTTATGTAAAAATCGCATCGATTATTTTTTTGAGTGTATATGCTGTAATTCTTGACATCCTGTATTGTTTTAAACTATCCCATTTCTAGCTCAAAGTTTTAAGGTAAACAACTTTCGAGAAAATCAAAGTAACAAAACGGCTAGGAAAATAAAACATTGAGGTGAGAACATAATATCGTAATAACCTACAACATAAAACAGATTCCCAAGTTAATATCATTGTTATATGATTTTGCAGATAGAGCCGCTTTGACGATAAACTATTTTTCTCCACATATAAAACATTAAGAAATTAAAACTTTTCAACCCAACTCAAAATTAAATATGTCCTACGAGTGATACTGAACAACAGGTAATTAAAGAACGTTTCGTGCTTACATAATCATTGTTACGATATCATTACAGTATCTTTAAAATAAAATACAGATTTCACTCGACGCAGCAAAATATGTCAAAGACTTTAAACCTGATGGAGGCTTTCAATAATATTTACTAAAGTTCTACCGCAAACTGAAGAATAATGACATGGGCAAGGTATAATAATGGAATTAGCTTCAATATTTTGATAAAACGCCTGATATTCATACTTATTTAACCAAAAGTTGAAGAAAAAATTATATTTTGTCCTTTTAAGGCACGATTTACATGTTCCAAATTTATTTTCCAGTAAAAAATGAAGGGTTAAGTATATTACGATTTTCTTTTGCGAGAGGAACATGAAACAAATTCCAGTAAAATAAAATTGGACTTTTTTCTTTTCAATTTGAGCAAATGTCTTTTTAACTAGTAGCTTTTTGTTATTTGCGTGCAGCTCTATTTTTCAGTAAAAAATTTGCTAGGAAAAAAAATTGGAACATGTAAATCGTGCATTAGTATACAAATATTTTTGTCATTTTTATTCGATTTTGCATAAAAATCTGAACAAATTATTTAGCTTTAAAAATATAAATTTGAATTTTTTTCAGCACAGGAATCATTCAAAATTTAAAATTGTATGTCTTTATCTTTTATATTACTTTTGTGGGGTAGTAAGGGATAGCACTCATTTTGGAAAAATTATTTTGAGTTAGTTTAAGTTATTTCGACTAAAAATTTAGTTATCAGTTCATTTAGTAGTTGCCGATCATTTGAAATGGTTCTCCTGTGTATTAAGAGGTAAGTTTTGTTCCAACACAATTTATGTGGTTTTATAATTATAATAATGATTATAATAAGCAACACTTATTTTTAAATATTTATTTTCTCTCAACAGAAACACATACAGATACATCTATAGCGAGCCCGCACTCAGTAGCGCTACTGAAACACGGATGGAAATTGTCTATTGTTTGAAAATGTAAGGGTAAATAAATAATATAAATATGTAGTTGATAATTTTTTCTCTTAAACATTTAAATTATTTAGGCCAGAAACTAGTTAGATGGAACTAAAACACGAATTAGTAACATGGAGTATGTTATTTCACCCAACATTTAGGAATATGCTAGGAAATTCATGGATCCGAAGTTTATTAGATGCGGGATAGGATATAATCATCGTAATTTTCATAAGCTTATTGTACTATATATATTATAAATTACCAATATTTTAAATAAAAAACCATGTTTTATTAACATAATTTCTATTTTTTTTTTAACTGAAATTTCATTTTAAAAATATTGAATTTGATTTGTAGAAAGAATAAAATTTTTACCTGAATTGAATAAAATATGCCAATGATTAGTATTTATTTTAACCTTTTAATTGGCTAAATATTATTCTTTGTGACTTATTTTTTATACGCCAAGAAGAGCAGATTTAGTAAATTTCAAAGAGTAAACTCTATTTTATATTTGAGTGCTTTTTACTCTCGGAAAAAGAATAAAATTTATCCATAGATGAATTTTAATCTTTTGAATAAAAATAAAATTTGTTAAAATTAGGACAAAACTATTTTAATTTTGAAAGTTTAAATTTTATTTATTTGGGAAATATAATTTTAATCCTTAGAAAAGGATGGACGTATAGTTATTCTGCCGAAGGATAGGAAAAGGATGGGTTTCATCCTTTTATTTTTAACCGTGTAACTATAATTAACAATATACAATTAAAATATATTTGTGTTTCATAATTAAACCTTTATATAATATAAAATTTGTTTGTTTAGGTATAAACATAACAGCATCCAAAAATTTGTATCAAGTTCAAGTTCAAGGATAAATTACATGAATTTGTTTTATTTACAAATTATTTTGATATTGGTTTTGCTGTCGTCAGACAAACAGTGTTACAAGAAGTGGATAAATCTCTAAAGGTAAGAACTATGTAATATTAATTTTAATAAATAATATTCTAATAAACTATTGTATATATTTCAGGTAATGGACGTAATTAATCTTTAAAGTTATAATGGTAAAAGGTAGTATGAATTTAATTAATTAATTTATAATTCTTATTTCTAGGTTTATATGTTATGATGTTTTATGTGTTTAGGTTGAGAGTTTATTTTGATGCGGTAAGTATTCCAGGTAAGTATTGCATGATTTCTCCAACATACGCATCAACAAACAACTAACAACTAATTTTTTTATTTAGTTTTGTTAAATTAAATATTTATTACAATATTTTTTTATTATGATTTTATAATTATTTTTAAATTTGATTAATATTTCTATTAAACGACGGTCACAACAGTAATAAACATATTTTACATTTTTTATTATATAATTCTCGAAACTTTGTTATATACAATTAAATACATATTCAAAAATCATAAAAAGTTAAGTATATAATATTAACTTCAACAGGGATGTCTAACATTTTATATAAACAAGTTAAACCTAGTGTTCATTACATCTCCCTGGTTAAATCAAAAGTTATCCTGTGGATAATCTTTTGTATAAAAGTTAAAGTTATAACTTAAGTAATTATAAATATAATTTTAAATTTTAATTTGATTAATTGAGATTATAAAATTCTCACTTTAATACAAAAGTGAGTCAAAGTTAAAAATGATTTTTTTTTTTTTTTTTTTTACATAATTCATGGAAAATATATTTTACGTAACTTGAACATAGATATTTAAATTTTAGTTTTATAAAAATTATGTAGTAAAATTTTAATAAATTTTTATATGAATTCATAAGTTTTATTTTAATCAATTGTACTTTGTTTAAATAATTTTAATCTGTTATGGTGAATGATTTTGGTTGTTCTACAAATTTTTACAGAGGAATCTTCCAGAGAGATAACCTAGACTATTTCATATGGACTAAGCCATTCTGAATCTAATTTTTTAAGGATTTAAAGATCTGTCGTAATATGATTTTGATTTTTCATTTGTTTGAAGTAAGTCATCTCTTGCAATAGCGAACGAATTTTGTAATCCAAATTTAAGATCTTGGCAACAATCATCAATGGTGTAAATAGGTTCAGGTTCCTTGGATATTGAACAAGGAATGTTCGGTGTTAAACCGCATATATTTTGTTGAACTATAAGGGGTAGTAACAGAAAATGAGATAAGGTACCCACATGTCCCAGTTGGAGGTATTAGATTGTGGTGGAGAGTTTTTTTATTTTGAGGAGATTACCAATATTTTTAAATAGATTACTCATAAAATCTGTTCCTTGATCAGTGAGAATTTCGTCACGAACGCTTGTGTTACTGTTTGGGATTCATGATTAGGCAAAGGATGGGCAATAGAGAATTTTGATTGTTAAAATGAATTTATTATTATTGTATGAATATGGTAATGGTCTTACTACATATTTGGAAAACTGTAATATTTTTGGATTCTTAAGAAGGTTCGGTATATTCCTTGGTGAAACTCATTTATTAGTTGTTCAATTTGTGGATCGTTCGTAATATTTTTTATTGCATTTAAATTATTTTGGTTTAAGTTTAGATCCTCTATTGGATTTATGATTTTATTCATTTTAGGTTTTGAAGTACTTGGAACTATTTGATTTTCGGATTCATGACCTTGTTGTTCTAAACCCATTGGAGCATTTATGTATTTTTATTTTGATTTTGATGGATAATAAGATTTGAATTATTAGGTAGATTTATTGTTTGGTTTTCGGGTAGATCCAAAGTTTTTCAGTTAGATAATTTCAAAGATTGTTTTGGATTTTCATGGAACCTTTTAGATGTAGATCGGGGAAATACGAAACAATCCGATAATTTTATATGACTCAATGCGTCGGCGTTTTTGATTAAAGTTCCAGGCTTACGAACTATGGAAAAATCGTAATCTCCAAGACATAACTGTCAACGTATTTGACGAACCATTGGTGTTTATAAATAGTAGAGCCAAAAAGTGCTCGATGATCAGTGACTGAAACAAATGTGTGCCCCATATAAATAGGGTCGAAAATGTGACATAGACCATATTGCTGACAGAAGTTCTTTTTCGGTAGATCCATAATTTTATTCAGCTCAGTTTAAAACACGGCTTGCATAAGCCGGGAGATGAAAACTATCTACTTCTTGTAAGAGTACTGATCCAATAGCAAAATTAACTAATAAACTAAAACTAATGAGATATTTTTTTAACGAATCAAATGCTTCTTTGCATTTTGAATTCCAATCGTTCGTTATATTATTTTTTAAAAGGTTAGTGAGAGGCTTAGCAATACCCGAGAAATTTGAAACAAATTTACGGTAGTATCCAGCTAGCCCCAGAAATGATTTAATTTCAGTTTGATTTTGAGGTACAGGAAAATTTTTCACGGCTATAATTTTAGTTTCATCAGGAATAATTCCATTTGGAGTAACTACATGACCCAGATATTGTATTTCTTGCCGCAAGAAATGGCATTTTGAAGGGTTTAACTTTAAATGATACACACATACATCTTTTGAACGGATATTGTGCATTGTAGTGCGTCTTCGCGTATTTTTGAATTTTTTACATGTTGATGACGAAAATAGTGTAGACAGGTGATTTTCGAGTAGAGAATGTCGAGAATTGGTAGAATATGTAGATAATTTGTAGACAATGTAGATTATTACTTTTTTGTTGTTTTTTCATTGTTTTCCTGTAAGAAGTCGTCATTTTCTAGGTGTCCCGTATAAATTGGGTTTTACCTATATTTTGGCAGTTAAAATTCAATTTTTATTAAACAAATAGGTGAAATTGAAAATTTTGATCAATCAATGACTTCAATAGTAGTACAACCATAAGCGTTTTACGAGACTAAATACGCTTATGGTTTCACTGTGCTAAATGTGCCGCCTGTCCAGAACATTTTCGTAACAAATATTTCATTTCTTATTATAACATCCGTTTTTGACAGCGTAGTTGTTACAACAAAACTTATAGCGTAAATTATTTGTTGTTTATTGTTTTTTATTTGTATATTGATCAAAATTAATCAGAAAAAAAATGTTTCTTAAAGATAATGTGGTTTTCCAGACAAAAATTGTCTGATAGCTGTGATGATGGTCTTGTCTTGAACACGAATACAAGTGGGGGTTTTTTAATGTAAGCGATATCCATTTTGCTCAGCTTAACTCAGGATTACATTTATTCTGATTCACCAATTGAATATTAATCGACATTTGCGTTTCTTGCTCCTTTTTTACTGGAGTTATCTTTCTTGGTTGGGGCGAGTGAAAACAACAACAACAACTTCATTACCAACGTTTGCTTGGCTTAAGGTTGAGTAACCGCTTGGGAGCATCATAGAAAAAAGTGAATAATGAAATGGAATAAAACCACCTCCCCCTCCCCGCAAGTATACCTTACTCAGAAGCCCTGGAAGCTGGCTAGGATTCAATGGATCAATCATTCATTGAATTGTGCTTGCAAAGATTACAGAAACCAATACTAGAATAAATAATGCAACCCGCCAAATATACGATACTCGGCTATCGTACACGGGTACGAATCGGAAGTAGAAACACTCTAAGAGAAACGTGAAGGCTTAACAAACAATTAGAGAAAGAAGAGAAAAGATATTATTGGCCTTAGTGCAGTAATATAAAACAGTGGTGATCGATCAAACAACACAGTGCATAAAGCTTAGCTGTTTGGATCAGAAGCAACGGGTTTGAATCACGATAGGAGCAGTATGCAAAAGAGAATTTTCATCATTAGACTTTACGATCTTTTTATGACAGATCACACACAACTATGAATGAAAATGTAAACACAATCTTTAATAGTGATCCGATCCAACACAACAAAAGACGTTCATTTACGTCTACAATCAAGGATGAGTTCTATGAGAAAATGATCAAAATAGTACAAGAATGAGAGGCTTCAATGCAAAAATTAGAACATATCAAACAGCTCAGTTAAACCACTTTATGGGTAAACCAGCAATAAAGACTCTGTGCGTAATAATAATGAAGAACGACTCATCGACTGCTGCGTCACGAATCAGATCAAATTTCCACACAAAAATATACACGTATTGACATCACCTGAAGTAGAATAACGAACCAACTATCACGTAAATCACGTAATGACCAACAATAAATTTCTCAAGTCATTACTACAGGACGTCAAGCCAAAACTGGTAAAATATCTTAATTCAAAATTAAACCTGTCGCTGTAAAACGCATCAAGACAAATTGAAAAAAACTAAATACCGACAGATTAAAAGATGATGGGCACTAAGAAACAAATTTTACGAAGCCAATAAAGAACGCCATTAGTGTAGAGCAACAGTGGAAATGTGACCTAAGCAAATGTATATTATAAATTGGCCGGATATATATCCTTCTTCAACATAACCATACAGATAGTATAGCAATCTTCAATCTCTATAGAATTTCACCAACATTCAATCCGAAATTAAGGAAGGAACAAACTGGCTTCAAACCAGGGCGAAATTAAACCAACGTTATCATTATAAAACAAAACGTATCTTTATTGAGCAGTCTAGTGAATGAAATTCACCACTACCCCTTACCAAATCTAGCAAAAGAAGTTGGTCTCAAAATGAATATCAGGAAAACCAAACAATGAGGCCTTAACACACCAATGAAATCGTACACCTACGATCAACAATAAGCTACAGCCGTTTGTAAATATCTGCCTTATCAGAATAGTGGGGTGCTTAGATTGTATACAATGAGGAAGTCACAGAATTAAATGACGAGCAGATCTCTGAAATGGAACCAACAAAAGGAAGGTCGGACGACCAGCTCTTACATGGAAACGAACGATTCTAGGAAAAACGAAACAACTTGAAAGTCATGGGTTGAAATCAAATCAATAGAACCTTACGAAGTTTGATAGTCTAGCCCAGTAGACTTGTGTGCTCCTAAATTAAAGATAAAGGGAATTAATATTGCTTGGCCATATTTTGTCATTTAATAGGATTATGAACTCGAGTAACTTGTACTCGTATTGTCATTATTTGCCTCAAAATGTTTTTATGCTTTACCATTTTATTGCGTGGTAATGATTTTGAACATTGTAAAGGCTCTTTCAATAGAGACGCTCGTAATTTGTTAGGTTGTTAGCAGTCATGTTGTTAGATATTGTCAAATCTGTTGTAAATTGTTCAGTAAATTACCATTGAAGGTTATCGGCCGACATAACTTTCACGAGCATATGCCAAATTCCTGCACCCACTTTCCACCATTTAATCCTCCCAACATAGGACCTATTTACAACCGATTTTTTTATCGTATAAACGATTTAAAAACAATTCAATTCTGGCCATTTAATGATTTCGCACTTTAACCGTGAAAGAATCGTGAAACTACATCGTGAAATGGTTTCAACTACAAAGTAACAATAGAATTTTGATAATTGCCAACAGAAATAATAATTTTCAATATTGTCTACATTCTCTACATAGTCGACGCCATTTTCCTTATTTTCTACATACATTGTCTACACGTGTAGAATATTAATTATCTACGCGGTGTAGACAATACGGCACAACACTGGTATTGTGTTCTATAAGTGTGGTTCCAAAAACCACGACATCGTCTAAGTAGGCGAGACATTTTATTTTATTTAGGCCACTGAGCACACTATTGATCATTCGCTTGAAAGTCACAGGGGCCGCTTTGAATCCAAACGGCATTGAGACAAACTCATAATGGCCCTCGTCGGTGCTGAAAGCAGTTTTCTGTAAGTCCGATGGAGAAAGTTTGATTTCGTGGTATCCGCTTTGAAGATCAATTAGTGTGGAAAAATATTGAGCCTTTCCTAGTTTATCTAAAATATTAGATACATTGGGGAGAGGAAAAGTATCATCGATGGTGATTTGATTAAGTCGGCGGTAGTCGACGACTACTCTCCATTTCTTTTCCGTTGTTGTCAATTTTTTCGGCACTATCAAAAGAGGGAAGTTCCACGGACTCATGCTGTGTTGAACGATCCTTTGATCTAACATTTCGTTTACTTGCCGCTGAAATTCGGCTTTTGTTGAATGGACTTGACGAAATAGATGGACATGAATCGGAGGTGAATTTGGCAGAACACGTATTTCGTGCTTCAAAACTTCTGTAGTGGTAAGTATGTCTCCCTCTAAATGAAATACATCGTTATATTTCGGATAAAATAGGCATAATGTATTATAACGGAGTGGATTGTTCTTAAATTATTTTGGGTATGGTCATATGATGAATTACTTGTAATGTAACATGATTCGGGACTATGTCCTGATCGCTTACAAATCTGACAATACTTATAATTGTTTGAATTGCGAACTAAGCTATAGCTATGGTTACTATATAACATTGTTGACTGTTTGACAGTGAGCTCTTCCTCCATAGAATTTCATAGGCAGCTAGACTGCTCTATCATTCCTTCACAATACTTGTTTTAGTTAATTTAGCTGTCTGCCCTTGGTTCGCGAACGGCAACCGCGTTTGTTCTTGCCGAATTGGAGTAAAACTTCCTGTGTCGATTCTACGTTGCACAATATTAGTTGTTCCTAATATCTAATGATTTAAAGATACTACGGCTTAACCATCCAGTGCTTCCACTGCGACAAGTTGCTCTTTTGAAAGATGATTACGAATCATCATCTTCTGGTTATGTTTGGTTGTGTGATTTTAACGGTGTTCCGGGAACAGTTTTTTTCCTTCCGTTACGCCCCCTCAAAACTGGTGTTATTTAATTTTTCGGAATAATGCCTATTAAATGAGACAATTATTTTCTCTCCTTCTTCTTCTCGCGATTCTCTCCACGTACGCTAGCTACGGTGCAATGTACTTGGCTGCCAACAATTCCTCGTTTAATGAGTACGGAACAATCACAAACACCATTACAATCAAAAAACCAAAGTACAATAAATGCTTTGATCTGCCTCTCTGCATCCCTAACAATTGTGCTGCACTTCCGCTTGGAATTGCACTTTCAAATTCTCTAATTCGATTTCATAATCGAATGTTGGAGGGCTTTAAAATTCTGCTTGGGCTCCCGGCATCTGGTTTTGTTCTGGTCTTAATTGTTTAACTTGATAATCTTGGGTGTGCAGAATTTTATTGAGTTTCTGGTTGCTCAGCAAATTAACTAGGTTGCTTTATTGGTCTAATTTTGCACATTGCTGGTCTAATTTGGTTTCAAATTTAGCATCTATTTCCTTCAGTTGAAGGAAGTGTGCTCTTATCACATCTTTTGTCATGGCGTCTCTTGTTCTAGAGTAGGTGTCTGTCTGTATTATAATAATAATTTTCACGTGCCCAACAGACCATCTTTGGCCTAAATAATGTAATTTTCTTTATATTCTTCCGCACTGGCGCCTTATCTCAACAATACAACAAAATACTGAAACGCTGATGTGCGCGCCAAAAATTTGTTTCACATAGTTCCCTTCTTCGACTCCCTGGGTCGATCACATATCCTAATACAAATCAGATTTCATTTGTAGCGCATGCCGATCTCATAAATTTTACAAATTATATTTCTCTTCCTCGAAGAATATTACACAAAGTTAAACCCATACTACGTCGAATTTATGGTTCACTTGTTTCGTTAACATTAAAAAAATAATTACTGTTGCCAACATAAAAAATCTAAATCCGACAATTTCGAAATTCTACGCCAAACAGACATAAGCTACGCATTACCATGGCGCATGTGCAATTTGTTTCGGATCCTTTTCGTTCTATTCTTGTGAACAAAAATCTCAATTTCGAATCCCGCATATTTCGTCATATTTCATTTTCACTCGAACAATAGAAAATCTAATTTACATTATTTTCATGGCGCATGCGTTATTCGTTTTGGTCGATGTTGTTTCTTAGAAGGCACAAGTTTTAAAAACATTCATCGTCCTTCCTTCAATTTTTCAATTGTTCTTGATTTTAATATCCTACTGTTTCTATTTTGGTTTGATCGATTTAAAACTGGTAACGAATTGAGAACAATGTAAGCTAAATTATTTGGCACCAGGCATACACCATGAGTATATATACACAGGAGAACAATAGAGTACCTGTCTTCAGGATAAGTATTTCGATTAAAAATCACATCATCAATTTTTTTTTAGTTTAGTACCCTGGTTTGTTGGTGAACAATAGATTATTCGTTACATAAAAATGAAAAAAAAATAAGGACCTGTCAGGATTCAGTGTCTATTAATCTTTGTTTCGACAGCATTTTTTTTTTTAAAATTTAACGACACAAAAGACATAAGGCCTGAGATTATATGCGTGGTTTATTTTTTGGGTAACCATCATTTTCTTGGTACAACGAACGATCATAAATTTTCCCTATCAGTTTATAATTATTTGTTGGCTTCAAGATTACTGTTTGATCGTATACAAATTGTCACACTTTTCAAACTTTATATGGTTAACATATTTAGTTTCAAACTCTTTTTTTATTTTTTGTTATGGTTGGTTGTCGTTATATTTTTATCAATTCCAGACACCATATAAAAATTAAAATAACAACATCAACAAACTCAGTAAATCTTAAAATAAATTATGATCTGATCTTTCAATATGTGGTGGTACCATATATACTTACGAGTGGTACGATCCAACAGTTTTTGCACGTGTTCAAATGTGGTTCCTTATAATCGTGAGAAAATATTTTATTTATTTTTTAATTTTTGGTACAAAATGATCTCGAGAAAATAAAAAACATGATCATTTGTAATTTGATATGTAACAAGTGGTTTTAATGGAATTTTATCCATATAATCGCAGAGAAGGACTCGTAAAAAGGACGAAAAAGTGAAAATAGATTAAATTTCAAAATATATATAAGATAAAAATTTCTTCGTGTTGGCAAAACTATAAGATGAAACCAAAATAGAAAAAAAAATATCCTTAAGTATTTTATATGGATTTCTTACAATCCTTGAATACATAAATAATAAACAGGAAGTAGTTATACAATAAGTTGAGCAACAATTGATTTCAAAAAATATTTCGGAATTGTATAATTGAAACGAGTACCGTGAAGATGTTCTAACGCATGCACAAAGGAAGATAAGATATTGTCCTGTACTCTATTATCCTGATTTATTTCTGTGTTGTGTGCTCCTTATTCTTATATTTACCGTATCTACACATTTATTTTGTGTTTGGACGCAGGAAGTTTGGTTTATTGGATTAAACAATTGTGAAGTGATTTTTCAAGGAAAAAGGATAATTATATTCTGTTCTGCGTGTGTTGTAAGGAATATTTTATTTCCAGTTGACTAATTTTTTCGGCAAGTATAATTTGCTGATGCTAAGAGATTTTTAAAGTATGACATTCAATATCTTTTATATAAGGAAGTTGTAAATTAACTGTGAATTTATTGTCTTGTGTCCTATCTCAATGAAATTCTATTAGCATGATATATGTTTATGTGGTGGCAGGTATCGTTACGAGGATTTAATTTTTGAAGTTGTGTAACTATTAACAGGTACAACTATTGTTTTTAACTGAAAATTACTGAGTTCCTGATTTTTACAAGTTTAATAGACTTTTGGTTAAGTAACAAATATTGTTAGTCTGAGTACTAATTTTATTAGGATCACATTGAAACCTATAAGCTAAGCAGTTTGCAGTTTGAGCGAATGCAAGACAATTGTCCTGGTTTGCTTTGAAAGAACTGGGACATAAGATAACCAAATCATCAACCCAATTCATTGGAAACGAACAAGGGTTAAAATCAGAATCTTTTCCAACCAAATACAGAAAAGTACACTGGACTGAGGCGAGACTGATATCACTAAAACAGCTGTCCAATTTCTTAAAATGTACCAATTATTCTGGAATGTAGTGGTGGATCCGTGTTTTATCCCTGGTCACATACCGATGCAAACATTCTATTTATTATGGTTAAACAGCCCCAAACAGCGCTCTAAATCACTGACGCGATGGTTTTTTTCTATTCACAAATGTTTTAAGGTGTCCAAATATCCCAAGTAGTTTCACTTTACAGTCTTTCAAATTATTTTTGAGCAATATTTTTGTCTTTTCTGGAATAATTAATTCGTGCAAGTATTATCGGTGTTTGTACGACCATACGTTTAAACTCATTAAAACTACGTTCGGCAGTTGTTTTAGAAGAAGCAGGTTCCCTATAACACTTGTCAAATCATTGCTGAGCTTGAACGGTATTTTTTCATAAAAAAAACAGGTTTTACTCAACTATAAATTTTCATTAGACGCGCCAGCTATATGTCCGCTTTTTTTACTTATTGACCAACAGGTTATAGGTACACATCATTTTTAAGGACGTAAGCATATTGGGTCTCCATTAAAAAATTATTTAACGTTGATATTATTTAAATAAAAACAGCTTCGAAAGTTTCAGCTCCCACGAAAATATCCTACATTCGTTTAAAGGGACAACTTTATATTAGACGATGTCGTATCCAATGCTTGCACCATCGAGCAACCCCAAAACTTGCAAGCACTGAGATTTCAAATTACTTCATATGGGAACAGTAGAGAGATTAAATAAATGATAAAGGTCCTTAAACTATAATTCCAGATAATTAATTGGAAAGTTACTATATAATCCCTTTCCGGACCACCGGAGATACAGCCGGATTATGCCGCTTAAAAATCGGGAAACAGCACTGATAACTGTTTGTCATACTTATCCATCAGTTGTAACATAATAACAATGAGTGGAATGGGTACAAAGGGCCGAATATCAAAGGGTCGAATGTCGCAGGACCGAATGTGTCGAAGAGCCGAATGTATCAAAAGGCCGAATGTCGAAAGACCGAATGGGTCGAAGGGCCGATTTTTATTTTGTTTTAGAAATATAATTTTTTAAATTTGTTGTTTTTTGGAATATTTTGTAAACGATACATTTTGGTGAAGGAAAATTTTGTCATGCGCCACCAAAGACATTCGGTGTTATGTGTCAGCCTTCTAGTAATAGGTATATGGTACAAAAAATTAAAAAAAAAATAATTAAATTAAATAAAAAAATATATTTCTAAAAACAAAAAATAATCAAAAAAAATGGCCCTTCGACCGATTCGGCCTTTTGACCCATTCAACCCTTCTACACATTTGGCCCTTCGACCCATTTGGTCCTTTGACCTACTCGGCTCTTCAACATTGGGCCCTTCGACACATTCGGCCCTTTGAAATTCAGCCCTTCGAAATTCGGCCCTTCGACATTCAACCCTTGGATATTATACCCAATGAGAAATCAAATACACCTACAATTTTCATATTCGCGACCATATTATTCCATTCAAACTAATCCAATCAAAACTAATTAAAGATAAGTTCAAAAATTCGCAGCTTTAAAACGAGGGGCGCGTCCCGACTTCTCATTATAATTTGATACAATTAACAATTTATTTAATTTTGATCAATAAAATTCTTTAACTCATTCAAAGACCGCTTTTAATTATCAAATAACTTTAAGGTTTCGAAAAATAACACCTTGTTGTAAAAGTACGTGATGTGACTAATAGATGTCTCTACTAATGTTTATTTCTTATCATTTTTGGAAAGCATGAACCTCAAAAAAATCTTCATCATCTCAATTATCTTGTAAAGAATGTATAAAAAAGAATTTCGTGTTCTCATTGAACTTTATTATTTGAGAGGCAAAACTGATCGTGTGTTCAAGTATAATTAAAGATAGTTTTTGCTCCGTTTGAAACCGTTATATAAACGTGGATACATCACTCCACACCAGAAGTAAAGAAACAATTAAAACAATGGGTGCAAACTTGTGGAAGTATACGAAAACGCCTGAAAATGCAATAATTGGTTGACCAGGTTACCAAGGATGGTGCTATCAAGGCTAAACATTCTTATTTAGTGAAGAAAAAAAGATGTCCAAATTTACCTAAATGTGTTATAAATTGATTCCCCACCCCCTATTCTTCAAATTTGGCACCCAGCGATTTATATTTATTGCAGTTTGTCTTGCTTTAATTTATTTGAAGGCTGCTGCACGACTGTGACATTAAGCGCATTCACAGTCTGAAGTTATTAACAAATTGTTTTTGCTCAATAAAATTCGTCTACGTTATTTGACGTTACCTTCATTCGATTGTAATTGTTATCATTGTGTGTTGAAAGTACAATCGAAAGACTTTTTGCGTATTGTGACCTACGTTTGAGATACCTGTATTACTCCAACTGCAGAAATATTACGCTACGAAAGCGGGTCCCGTAGAACCCCTTCTCGCCGGTAATCCTGAAGTATATTGGTATGTTAAATTTGAAAGCTTCCATCAAGTTTTGTAATTTCATCTAGAAAAATCAAGATAGTTTTAATTGGATTTTATTGTCGTACCAGGCAAATTCGATTCCGTACGTAGAAATTAATGTGATAAAAGATCTATAAAAATGCTGATATGATTACAAAACCTACATCAGTACAAATCGATTATTAGGAACGATCCATTGAATTTTCTTAATAAAGCCAGAGATCGTGCGGGCAGTCAGTATGTCATCGAAATGAAAGCGGGATTTGAACAATTAACATGGGCCTGTATTGAGAACATAATTCATGAAAAATTTGGCACGAAAGCTGCTCATATCTTTCGCAATGTTAAACAACTGAAATAAAGAGGCAAAGCTATTTAATGAAATCCTTTTGCAGCTACACACAAATATGAGTAAACTATTCTGAAAAAATTTCGGATGCTCGTTAAAAACGTGTGCAATACAAATCGTCTAGCTAGACGATACAATAGTTTTATTACATTTTCTCCATTCTCACGCTATCAATAAATAACATTTCCTAAGCAAATTACTTTGATTCCATTTATTTATAATAATTTGCGAACACAACCTAAACACAAAAAAATAGAATGACAGATACTTGTCATAAAAATAGTAAACCGCTTGCTCATTTTGTTTTTTATACAAATTTTTTTTATATCCATATAGGTTGGTCGTCTGCGGATCAAGTAGCGCAAAGATAAAAATATTTTAACTTAGAGGAGAATTTTTCTATGAAAAAAAACTGATGGAGAAATAAGTTCAAGCGTCTTTAGTGGTTTAGCGTGCGGATCAAAAATCTTAAATTTTTGCCCGCACTCGTGCAGTCAGCTTGACATAAAATATGTCCTGTCACAGATGTTCACTGTTAGTGCCACAACTCAAATTCAATGCTCCTAATACAACAAATTATAAACATGGGATTCGGCCATTTGCAAATAAATCCAGCAATTCGCGAATTATCCTAATTTCACCCAGTAATATTACCTTAAACGTTCGAATTAAGTCCAATCAATTTTTTACTGACAGTCCATTTTTTTCTGCGAAAGTTCTCTGCTAACTTCAATAGCAGGTAATTTTCGGCTGACATAATACAAAATATGTCGATAAAGAAGATTTTGTTTTGGCTGAAATTTTCGACTAACTTCTGTAACATAATGAAATGTTATTTATTAATATGCATCAGCGGATATTTATTAACCGATATTTTTCAGCACATATTTTGCAGAAATATTTTTTTTTAACCAAAGATATTTGTTTTGGTGATAAAGTTTTTAAAAATTAAACTTTTAAACTGTCATGGCTACCAATTAGTTTTAAAAAAAAGGTTTAGTGATTGCTACCTCTAGAAAATATTTCAATGCCCAAATCTTGGTCGTAAAATAAAATATGAGAATAAAATAACCGCAACCTCGTAGTACTGGTATTTTTGTGTGAATTAAGAATAGCGAATTAGCTGAGGAAGAGTGAAGACTCGAAACTAGTTCCAGATAAAAATAAAAGTAAAAATTAAAATTATCACAAAAATAAACATAAAAGTAATTATTCTCATTTTTAAAGTAGAAAAAACATTCTATTAATCACACACTAATTAACATTTTTTTTCTATATTTGACAGTAGCTATGCACAAAAACAGCATATGATGGTGCCCTACAGAAGACCCTCAATAAGTGCTGAAGAAACGTTTAATAAAATTCATACGCACATCCAAAACGGAGTTGAACGCTTTTTTGGGTTGCTGAAGTCCAAAATTAGGTGCCTCAATGAAAGCGCGGCTGACATTATTTATTCTTGCGCTGTGCTCCACAATATCTTAATTGAGAACAATTTTTCGTTTGAAGGCGATGAAACGTTGGACCAAATTGTTCCACTTGCCAACATGCTATAGAGATCACTATATCGAAGAAAGAGAAATAGTGTTGTAAATTTTAAAATATGTAATTGGAAACTTTATAATTATATCATAAAAAAATTGTAATTCAGTTTATATCCATATTTATACATATTCATCACAAGGTAACTTCAGTCAGTTATATTATTAATTATACATTAATTGTATTTCATTGTATTATATCAAAATTATCAAATATTTGTAACAAGGTAATTTTAGTCAGTAATTAAGTAAGTTAATAAACAGGTTAGTTGTAATAAATTATTCGTCACGTTGGTGGCGTTGTGAGATGAGCTCATCTAAAATGTTTTGTATCAATGAAATTGATCGTTCTTGCAGTTGTAATGCCCGGATTACAGACGTCACTGTTACGCTTTCCTGCCAAATAAAATACCGATAGAGTAAAATTTAATATTCGACAGCATACACACTAACACTTCTTGCGTTATTTTGACGATGGCGCTGGACTCGTGGTGGTAAAATTTCATTTATACGCTCTCATCTCCTTCTGGCTCTTAAGGTACTCTCGCTCGGAGTACGTTGAGCAGCGACTGGTCGATATGAGCATGCCTGTGATGATGGCGTATTTATTGCAGGCGGTAGTTGTGGCTGAAGAGATCGTTTTGGGTGACCGTAATTCAGACGATTCCTTGTACGTTATGAACGAAAATTCGGGCGAAACTACTTATCCAACTATACAACAATATAAGTAGTTTTAAAATACCTCGGTAACGTATAATATACCACCTTCTTCCTAGACTTTCGTAAAGTTCACTGCCACCTGCTGTACGTTGTGCTTGTCTTATGCGATTCAATTTTTTTTAGTTGTTTTTTTTTAAATCTTGCGCCATGTCTGAAATAAAATATAATTAATCATAATTGATTGATAAATTATCAAAATATATCCGTACCCGTTTTTATTGCTCCACTGAACGTGGATTTAGATCATTAAAATGCACTTCTATAAAATCTATCAGCAAATTTTTCTGCGTTGAACTTACCCGTGTCTATAAAAATAGGTTAAGAAATTAGTTGTTATTAATGCAAATGTATACTAACAATTTTTTTTTAATTACTTACTATATTATTAATTATCTTTTAATTTATATTAATAATATTTATTTCAATTTTTCGACGCCTTGTAATGGCCTTCAAATTACATTTCCACTACTAAATGACAAGAGACAAGGAAAGGTGAAAGAAAACGAATATTAGCACCAAAAACTGAACCGGTTTGACCCGATTCAATAATTGTTGATGCTTATTGACGCAGCAAAAATATACTAATACTCAGGAAAAAATACCACGGCACATTAATATGTTTTACTTTTAAAATATATTAAAATCTCAATTTTCATATTAAATTTTACGACCAAAATTTATAGCCAGTTTTAAGAATTAAACGGTTAAAGCTTTACCGAATCAGGGGGGTGCTATGATTTACTCTACCTATAACACATTAAAAGTTGGATTTTTATAAATTAACGAGATTTCTATGATTGATAGATACAAACTATAGTGATTAATTAACCAATGGATTTAATTTAATGGTATTTCGAATAACGTCTCACAACATTACGGTTAACCAGAGAAGTGGCCGAGGTTGTTTCATCAATTATTTTAAAACCTTCTCCGTCATCATCTATGTTATCTTTGTCGTTTAGGACAATGTCAAGCTGAAATCGCATTCTTCTTTTCTCTTCGATAGTTCTTCAATCATTTGCTTATGTATTTTATCATTGGAACCGATTCATCGGTAATGCATACACTACTGGCTAAAAAATGAAGTTGGTCATTGAGTCAACTAGCTTAAACTGCCTAACAAAGCCCAACATCAGTTTTTCAACTTTTAATCTTCTATAAGTACAAATGTCATTCTTAAGCTTTAATTCCATGGAAATAATCTGCTGACAGCAAAATTTTTGCTGAAACAACGAAAACAAAAAACATCTTAAAAGTCTACACGAGTGACAAAGAAACGAAATATTTTTTATTTCATTTTTATAGCAAAATTTTATGGTTACATTTTGACATAATCTACAGTTTTTTTCAAATGTTGTAATTTTCAAAGTGTAACCGGCCATTAATTTTATAAGCCATTTAATACATTAATAAATTATTTGTGAATTAAATTTTTTTTATAAACGTTTATATATTGCCAGCATGGATTTATAGGATTTAATTTATTTAGATCCACTAAATATAATGAATATAATGAATTTAAATAAAAAAATACAATAAAAAAAAAGAAAAGAAAACCTAAATGTTGGGTACGCCTTTATTATTTAGAGCGGGATCAAACGGGCGGATTTAGTTGTATTTTTAAAAATTTACAACAAGATCCAAAATTATTTTATACTTATACCCGCATGGGTATTAAAGAGTTTGAGGAATTATTGGCGATGGTTGGGCCTCTGATTTCCAAAGAAACTGTGGTGAGAACGCCTTTGAAACCAACTTTAAGATTGGCAGTGACATTGAGGTATGTACACTATATGTAATATACATAACAGAAAATATTGATCGAATATTTTTGAAATCTTGTATTCTATATGAACATTTAATTCTTTGTAGATATCTTGCTACGGGTGAATCCCAGACCAGTTTGGCGATCACCTATAAGTGTTCACAAACCAGTATTCATCGAATTGTAACAGAAACTACCAAGGCCATCACAACAGTCTTAAAAAGTAAAGTGTTTTCGAAGATAAATAAGGAATATTTTAAGACTGTTGCATCCGGATTTGAAGAAAGGTGGAACTTTCCAAATTGCATCGGAGCCATTGATGGAAAGCATGTGTTAATTCAGGTGAGACAATTTCCGATTTCTAAAATTATTTTATTAATTAATATTTTATTTCAGGCACCAAGTAATTTGGGCTCCGAATTTTTTAATTATAAAAAAACTTCCTCCATTGTTCTTATGGCAATCAGCGATCACGATTATAATTTAATAATGTGCGATATTGGTGCAGCTGGCCGCCAGAGCGATGGAGGAATTTAGAGAAAGTCAATTTGGAAAGCACTTTTATGGAAAAACGCTTCCGTAAGTATTGTGATAATTTTGAAAATATAGTAGACTGCAATTTAATTTTTAAATATTTCTAGTATTCCTGAACCGCGAAACGTGACCAACAATTTTACAGCGCCGTATGTTTTCGTAGCAGATGATGCGTTTGCATTAGATGTAAATTTGATGAAACCATATGCAACTACGCCGTTGAAGAAACAAAAAATGTTCAATTATCGATTAAGCCGGGCCCGCCGTATCATTGAAAATTGTTTTGGCATTCTTGTCTCAAAATGGCGAATATTTAGGACACCCATCATTGCTGATTAAGCATTGGTCGAGGATATTGTCCAGTCTTGTGTCTGCTTACACAACTGGCTGAGACAGAAAAGTAGCAATTATATTACTCCGGATCTGATAGATCGAGAAATTGATAGAGTTATAGTACCAGGTAAACCTTTTAATTCGTAATTATAAAAATATTACAATTTACAATGTATTTAACATTATAATTATTAAGGTTCATGGAATAATATGGACAGCAACTTTAAAAATCTTCAAAAAATGAATAGAAATTCCACCAACGCAGCAAAAACAATTCGGGAACAATTTGCAGATTATTTTTCTGGAGATGGACGGGTAGAATGGCAGGACGCGCGGATATAAGCATAGACAAACAGAAGAGCTGAAATTCGATGATTAAACTTAAAAAGATAAATATCGTTGCATATTTTTAAGAAAATTTCCTGGATATTAATTATTATTTTTTTTTTATTTAGGAGATGTTCACGAAGAGCAATGAATGAAATAATTATTTTTATTATGATATATGTACATTTTTTGAGTTCGAATTTTAATTTTAAGTATATATTATAATTTTTTTGGTTAAGATGCATGCTATAAGGTTTTTATGCCTAATGGAGACTTAATTTTTAATTTGAATTTTATTATGTTGTCTCCATATGTGCTTTTCCTTACACAAATAAATAAAATTTAAAATTAAATATTTTAATTAGTTTCATTTTACTGGATTAGTTGGATAGAATAAAAATATATCTCGGAAAATCTCAACAAGCCTATTTAATTACAATTTAATTTGTCTGCCCAAGGATGCGCCACATACTTTTAATTATTCGTGCAGTATCACATTAACATATCCTCACATTTACTTACCCATACACTTTATAGAATACCGTAACTGCACATTGCAATATTCAATTCACATTGTCCTTAAATTTTGTATGAAAAACTTTAAGAACAAAACAAAACGAAATTTATGCACCTCGAACCACAATCAGGAATGAAATCAGAGGACAGCAAGTATGTTTAATTACTTCGTATGATTTCGTAAATAAAACACCAATCGAAGTAATCAAAGCTGTACGAGTCATATTTATATCAGCAACATGTTTTGTTTCAAATAAATTAAAACAAATCAAATTTTTTTCTTTTTCATATTTTATTAAGGAAAAGCACATATTGAGATTTATAAATTGAAAATAAGTCTCAATTAGGCATAAAAACCTTATGAGGATATAAAAAATTAAAAAAATGTTAAATCTAATAATAATTTGTACATATAGGTAATAATAATATAAAATCAATTAAATTTCTAACCATATAATAAAATAAAACAAATATTGCAGTGTAGCACCACCCAGTAACAGGAACCCGTTGCCGCAAAACCGATTTCCTGGAAAACAACAAAAATGGCTAAAAAATCTGTGTATTTTTTTTATCATATGGAACAATACTTATCTTTTTTCTTCTTTCTGCTTTTTTATAGCATCAGCCAAAATTTTTAACATGTCCTGCTGAGCTTCAAGCCTTGATAAAATGTTCAGTTCCTCTAAATATGGCGCTAACGACATCAAAAATCCGACAATGGGGTTGGGTTCGGTTGAACTAATATTGGAAGGCGCGGATGCGGCTGTTCTGTTTTCCAACAAATCGACATATCGGTGTTGTAATTCTAGTGTCCGGTCCTCTACGTTTCGTCCTGAAACGAATTAAATAAATATTATAAATGTTTTATATACATAAATAGGTACAATACTTACTTTTTCGTCTATTTGGTATACTAGTTTCCCTTTCTTCAAATTGGTGTCCACTGTCCTCCAATTCACTGGACTCAATATCGCCATAAAGGCTTACAGATCTAAGGAAACATTAAAATAAAAGGTAGTAAGCTGGCAAAATAAAAGATTATCCAAATTAAATATCATTATGCAAATAATAATGGAACACAATTTCTAGTAAAACCGAATCCTTTTAAAATTCAGACGCTCAGTTTGGATAATCTTAAAAAAATTAAAAATAATAACATACCTTCTCGGCTCCCCCACATCATCCAAAAATGTCAAAATTTTACTGTGTCTATATTCTCTTTTACCTCCTGGAGCACCACTAGGTTGCCTTTTTTTTGAACGAATATGCGAAGCCTTTACGGTTTCCCAATGTTTTTTTACCCTCATAACATTTCGCTCGTTATTCTCCAGATCTGTTAAGATAAAGTAAGGAAATTTTTTAATTAAAATCAATTAGTTTAAATTTAGCAAAAGTTCTTACTTGATTCCCTGGTAACTTCTTCCCACAATCTTTTTTTTATCACGTGGTTTCGGAAATCAACATCCCTGATGTTCCATAGTGGTGGTCTGGCTCGTACAGCATCAACAATTAATTCTGAAAATTTTAAATTAAATCGTATACCCCAAAAACATTTCTAAAATTAAGATTTCAAATTTTTACCTGTATACGGCTCCAAGTTGTTTTCTGGAGTAGATGTGGATGTCCCGACTGTGGGTGTCGCAACTGTGGGTGTCGTGACTGTGGGTGTCGTAACTGTATGTGTCGTGACTGTATGTGTCGTGACTGTGGATGCCGGTGTAGGGGTCGCGAATGTGGATGTCTTTGTGGGTGCCTCTGTGGGTGTCATAATAGTTGTCTCTGGAGAAAGCTCACTTTCATCCACATATCCAGTAACTTGGATAATTTCGTTGGAGCTTGTATTTTGGTCGTATTCATCGTCCTCTTCGTAATAAGCGGCATAATAGTTTTGCGGTATTTCACTACTACCGCTGGTGTCCAACTCAATAATCTGGACGTTGTCTAGCACTTGTATTTTTTTCCCTCCTAAAATTATATAAAAGTTATGTCCCTCGTTTGGATTGGCGATTGGTGACATATTCAAATATTTTAAATTGAAAATCTATTATAAATTAAATATTTGTATATAAAGGACGCTCAAAATTGAAAAAATGGTGCTTTTTCTATATTGCCAATCGCTAATCATTTTTAGTTTCTCTGCTTCTGGTTTAGCTATCCCATATTTACTTTTTGAATGTGAATGATTTAAATCTTTCATCCCATGTTGTGTTTATTGATAAAAATATTCATATTCATTTTAAAATATTTTTTATTTAGGCCAGCAATAATTAATTGGTAATTTTGTAAATTTTCTGGCAATTGCAATGTAAATTTACAGAAATAAAAATTTCTCCGTGTTTCTAGAATTTCTGCTTCCACCTTTATAAAACACACAACAAATTATATATACAAATTGAAATTAACAATACAACATGTGAATATTTTATTTCAACTAGATTTTTTATAATAACAAAATCTTTATATTAGAATTCACAAGTACAATTATTATAAATTTTATTCAAAATTCTTTTTTCAACTGAACTCAAAAACTAAACAAAATTCCCTTTATATAATGCAAATTTTGTTATACTAAGGTTTCTAAATTATTTTATAAAAAATTAATTATTCTAAAGTTGGTATTTTCAACTTTCAATTTGCCAAAGTACGCAACCATTTTGCTCAAATTTCTGTCAATAATTTTTGACAACTTATAAACGTAATGTCATAACAACAACAAAGAAAATCAACAAAGTGAATATAAAACTAAATTATTTATACAATTAAACTAATTAAAATTATTTATTTGTTAATCCTTCTTTACAAAACAGGATAATTAGAGACAACACCACTACACTACTCCCCCCTCAGTGGGATACTTGCGCGAGCTGTATCTAAATACCACGACACTTCAAAATAAATAAATGTGTATAAATGAGGGTAAAAAAAAATAAAATCAAAACAAATACAACAGCATTACCAAATAAATATGTGCGAATTTAATATGAAAACCTTTTTCAACATAAAAACAAATATGTTACAAAACAAACATATGTAAATGAAAAAGTTTTCAAAAAATAAATACACATCTTTACTGCAAAACTATATGTTGTATAAATTTACGAGGTGTTTTGACGACTCTTCCTGTCCTTGTACATAGTGTTTCATTATTCTTATTGGATAAGGGTAACTCAAAAGTTACTTTTTTTTTGTGATTACCTTTATTTACATCGTTTGATATTGAAATATTTCTATCTTTATTAACTAGATCATTTGAATCCTTGACCTGTTCGTTCCTTTTTGTTATAGGTGAATCTGTTGATTCTATGTTTTCACTATAACAAGGTTTGATCCGATCAATAGAAATTTTTGTACTTTTATTATTAATATTAACATCAAAATATTTGTCACTTCTCTTTATTACTAAATAAGGTCCAGTGTAAGGTGGTTGTAAAGCTTTTCGTAATGCGTCTGTTCTTATAAGAACATACTTACAATTTTTTAGTTCCGGACTTACAAAAATTTTTTCCGAATTATGCCTTGAAACCGTTTCGGGTTTAAATTCCGCAAAATGATTTTTTAATTTTGATACAAATTCATTCTGTGGAATATTATCATTCCGAGTTTCTACAAATTCGGCCGGAATTCGAACATTTGCACCAAATACCAACTCTGCTGGAGAAGCTTTAATATCTTCCTTGAACGTCGTTCTTAAACCCAACAGCACTGTAGGCAATATCTCCGTCCAATCAGACCTATTATGGCACATTAGTGCCGCTTTTAGCGATCTATGCCACCTTTCTATCATACCATTAGCCTGAGGATGATAACTAGTGGTTCTCTTACGTTGAAAACCCAACAAATTCGCCAATTCACTAAACAACTGTGACTCGAATTGCCTACCCTGATCAGTAACTATAAATTTAGGTACACCAAATCTCGCTATCCATCCTGAATATACTGCAAAAGCTACCGTTGATGCAGTGATATCCACTGTAGGAATAGCCTCTGTCCATCTGGTGTATCTATCTATTAACGTTACCACATATTGTTGACCGTGAGAAATGGGTAATGGTCCTACTATATCTAAATGTATCTCAGTGAACCTTTCTTCTGTGATTGGAAATGAACCAATTCCCGATTTAGTATGTCTAAACACTTTGGCTTTTTGGCACTCGATACAATTTTGTGCCATTACTTTCACGTCTTTCTTAATAGAAGGCCAAATCACCTGGCTTGTTAGCAACCTTATCGATGCTTTAATACCTGGATGAGACATATTATGGAAGTGTTCGAAAACAATCTTTCTCCAATCTAACGGAATAAATGGTCTGGCCTTACCCAGCGACTGGTCACAATAAATTTTAACATTTGAACCAAAAGCAACCGGAACTTGTTCAAACTTTAATTTAGAATTTGGCATGTCAATTAAATTCGACAATTCTTCATCTAAATTTTGTGACGCAGCTATTTGAGTGTAATCGATACTCTCTCCAATGATAATAGGTTCGATTCGTGATAATGCATCCGCTACACTATTTTCAGTCCCTGCTATATGTCGAAAATCAGTTGTAAACTGTGCTATGAAATCTAATTGTCTTCTTTGACGTGGAGAGGCTTTATCTAAATTTTGTCGGAATGCAAATGTTAGCGGTTTATGATCTGTAAAGATCACAAAATTCCGTCCTTCCAAAAAAAACTTAAAATGTTTAATGCCTAAATATATGGCTAATAATTCACGATCGTACGTGCTGTATTTGATCTGTGCATCCGTAAAACGTATAGAGAAAAACCCAAGAGGCTGCCAAACCTTATTAATTTGTTGTTGCAAAACTGCGCCGGCTGCAAAATCAGATGCGTCTACCATAATAGATAATGGTGCAGAAAGACTTGGGTGCACTAAAACAGACGCTTCGCACAATTTCTCTTTACTTCTCTCGAAAGCTGAAATTGCATCCTCCGTCCATTTCACTAACATCTTACTATTTTTCTTGTAACCTTTCAAGTAATTGTTTAAAATAATTTGATCGCCAGCCGCACCTGGTATAAATCGTCTATAAAAATTTAGCATTCCCAAAAATCTTTTCAACTGCTGCACCTTTACCGGTAAGGGAAAATCTGATATAACTTTAACCCTATCTGGGTTCGGTAAAATTCCCCTAACAGTAATAAGATGACCTAAGAAATGTACTTCCGCTTGTGCCCACACACATTTCTCTTGATTGATTACTAGACCAAACGTTCTTAGACGATGGAACACTTCTTCTAGATGTAATAAATGTTCCTCTCTAGATTTGGAGGCAACCAAAATATCATCTAAATATACAAAACAAAATGACAACCCGCGTAAAACCTGATGCATCAGCCTTTGAAATGTTTGAGCTGCGTTACGAAATCCAAACGTCATACGCACAAACTCAAACAGGCCAAATGGTGTTGATATGGCTGTCTTTGGAATATCTTCTAATACGACAGGAATTTGATGATAAGCCCTTAGTAAATCAATGGTTGAAAAAATCAGACAATTTTCCAATTGAAAAGAAAAATCTTGTAAGTGTGGAATAGGATATGCGTCTGGGACTGTAACATTATTTAATGCCCGATAGTCACCACATGGTCGCCATTCCCCATTTTTTTTAGGTACCATGTGTAGCGGACTAGCCCAAGGACTGTTACTTGGTCTGCATATTCCCTGTTTAACCATTTCTTCAAAATGATTTTTAGCTATTTGAAAATTATCAGGAGCTAATCTTCTCGCTCGACAAGCAATAGGTGGACCTTTGGTCTCTATGAAATGCATAATATTATGCTTGATCGGAACTACCACTCCTGAGTTTTGAGTAATATCTAAAAATTTTAACAACAATTTTTGAAAATTTGGATCAATATTCTCCTTATCAACTAGAGATAACGAAGATAAATTCATTTTTGTAATTTGTCCTATCGATGAAATTGTGGTCATTGGATCTATAATTTTTCCCTGTTTAATATCTACAATTAAACCTGTAGCATTAAGAAAATCAGCCCCTAATATAGGTAAAGTGACATCTGCAATTATAAATGTCCAGCTGAAAATTCTACGAAGACCTAAATTCAAAGTTAATTGTTGTCTACCGTAGGCTGGTATTGTAGTACCATTTGCTGCATACAACTTAAACAAAGAATTTATCATAGTTTTATTTCTAAATTTTTTTGGTAAAACTGAGACATCAGCTCCCGTATCTATTAAAAATTTAATGTGGTGGTTTTTTTCCAAAATGAGAAGACGGTTCGATGCATTAACCTCATCCAGACATACCGCCGAATGCCGATGAGTCTCTAGTTTGACGAATTTGATGAACTAGCATTCGTTTTTGATATAAAAATGTCATGCATTTTACACCCCGTTACACACTTTTGTGCTTTATCACCAAATTTGAAGTGATAAAAACATTTGTCTCTTTGTTTGGATTTATCCCGCGATTTTGACCTAGCTCGAGGTAAAGATGGATGATCATACCTCCTTCGATTGGAATCTTCTGCATTTGCTTGTCTCATAATTCCGGCCACTTCAGTCAAAATATCAGTCTTGAAAGACTGTAATACACTATGAATGTCTATATTTTTTATTTTAACTGTTTCACTTAAATTTGGATTAATTGTAGTTTCTGCAATCGAACCGTTGGTACTGCATAACGTTTCCACTAAATCATCAGCCCTTTTTGCCAATGTATTGATATCCATATCTTGTTCAAACGGTGTTAAAACAAGCTGAATTTGTGAGGGTAACCTCTGCATCCACAACCGCTTAATGGAGGTTGCGGAAAAACCCGATGCATTAATTTGAAACTCCTCCAACAATTGAGAGGGTTTTTTATCACCAAGTGACAAACCATGTAAAATCTTATTCAGTTTAGACTTCTCCGATTCTCCTAATCCTCGAATAACCTCCTGTTTAAATATAGAATATGGAGTAAGACCTTTATCCCGTGTAATTAGATTTGCAAACTGGTTGTGTAACCGAGCATCTAAAGCACTAACAGCATGTGCATATTTAACTTTTTCGGTTCTAATTCCAGCAATTGAAAACTGTTGTTCAATAATAGCAAACCATGTTTCTGGATTTTGTGAAAACAATGGTTGTGCGGCTTTAAATGCCACATGTGCCACTTGCGTCGTTCTACGGTCATTTTCATCGGACCCTTGATCTAAACTAAATGAACTGGACTGATTTTGATGATCTTCGTTCATTTCCCCAAAAGGGACACCTGAACTTGAAGCGAAACCAGCCAGTAACTCCCTAACCCGTGTCTCAACCATCATTTGTAATTGAGAGTTGGTGACTGTAACCGTTGTACTATCTCGTACAGCTCGGTTTTCATTTGCTGTAGATGATGAGGTAGCTCCTTCGGATTCCTGAGTAGGTTCCGGTGCTGCCTCTATCATCCTGAACTTTCGAATGATGTAACAAATGAATAAAAATATACACGAACAAGAAAACAAACTACACGATATTGTAAACATTTTAATATGAATGAAAAGAAAATAACAAAAAGTAAAGAATTATTCAATAGGTTTTTGATCGAAATTGTTGTTATACCAGAAACGAAAAACTAATAGAAAGTGCTTAAAATTAAGTAAATGCACCTTCTTAGCAAAAAATAACAAAAAAAAACGTTGGAAATATAATTTTATATGGACGAAATTTGACCCTTTGAGCAAAATGGAATAAAACGCATAAAACTTATATATTACAATGAAAAACAACTTTATTTAAAAAAAAATGTTTGGCAAATTAAAACTTTGAAAATACTTACAGTTTTTTTTTAAATAAAACCAAAAAATACAAGGCTGCTCATCCAATTCCGGGTTGTCCAAAAAAAATGAGGGTGATGCTGCTTACAGGATCACGTCGGGGTCACCACTTTAGTTTCTCTGCTTCTGGTTTAGCTATCCCATATTTACTTTTTGAATGTGAATGATTTAAATCTTTCATCCCATGTTGTGTTTATTGATAAAAATATTCATATTCATTTTAAAATATTTTTTATTTAGGCCAGCAATAATTAATTGGTAATTTTGTAAATTTTCTGGCAATTGCAATGTAAATTTACAGAAATAAAAATTTCTCCGTGTTTCTAGAATTTCTGCTTCCACCTTTATAAAACACACAACAAATTATATATACAAATTGAAATTAACAATACAACATGTGAATATTTTATTTCAACTAGATTTTTTATAATAACAAAATCTTTATATTAGAATTCACAAGTACAATTATTATAAATTTTATTCAAAATTCTTTTTTCAACTGAACTCAAAAACTAAACAAAATTCCCTTTATATAATGCAAATTTTGTTATACTAAGGTTTCTAAATTATTTTATAAAAAATTAATTATTCTAAAGTTGGTATTTTCAACTTTCAATTTGCCAAAGTACGCAACCATTTTGCTCAAATTTCTGTCAATAATTTTTGACAACTTATAAACGTAATGTCATAACAACAACAAAGAAAATCAACAAAGTGAATATAAAACTAAATTATTTATACAATTAAACTAATTAAAATTATTTATTTGTTAATCCTTCTTTACAAAACAGGATAATTAGAGACAACACCACTACACATTAAAATAATGTGAGTGAAAACTTACCGTATTTGTCCATATCAATTTGATATTATTATATTAAAAAAAATATTTATGATATTAATAGGATAATATTATATTATTATTTAATTTAAACTATTTTTAATTATTATTATTAAAATATTTAGTATTTTTTAACGCACAACAACAAAAAAATCTCAACCGTAAACAAATTTAAACTCGAAATGACATTTGACTATAAAAATGGCGAACGACATGAGTGTGTGAAAAATTTCTTATCTCTACACACATTTTTTGTAGATGTGTAGAAAATGCTGCCATAAAAAATACTCCAATTTGCATTTTTTATGGCAGCATTATAGCAGCAGACTTCCCCTATCACACTTCCCCTCTCAGCAAAATTTTACTGACAACATGTTTTGTTTCGTACACAACCAGTAATATCTATATTTTTTCCTCGCATTTATTTTTGCTGACAGCAGATTATTTCCATGGAATAGAGCCTTTACTCATATAATGATGGCGTTTCAGGTATGGCTTGCACATGGATATGACCTAATGGTGATTAAGCACTACTTTAGGTAGTTTGGTTAGACTTTTGATGTACTAGATGCACTGATTTAATTTTTAATCAAATTTGGATGTACTTTATTGGCAATTCCAAGAAATCGTGATTTAGATCTAAAATGTGCATGAAGTTGGGCATCAAGATGCTATCACTTTTGCTCTTGTGTATGCTAACGTCATTTTATTCAAATTGGACTTTTATCTACCATATTGTTTCTTATAGTGCTAATAATGCACGACTTCGGTTTTTATGCTACGAATTTAAATCTTAGGTGTATTGGTATCAATTTTATTCAAATTAGCTACAAATCATCTAAGTGTTTTTCATTTTATCATCTAAGTGTGTTAATTAAATTTTTACATATGTTTGGACGACCATTATCGTCTAATCATAAAAAAAAAAATCATGTCTGAATAATGCATCAGTGGGTCACCTGACTAGAAACATCTGGTGCTAGCAATACACTACTTTATGTTTATCTGCTGTGAACTTTCATAATCTATGGGTTCTGATAAATTTTTTTGTATGTTGATTTCTCAAGGGCGAGATTCACCTTTGGGTAATACATGAAGTTGGTCACTGAGTCACTAAATTAAATCCACCTAATGCTAACATTCACCACTTCAGGATTTTTGCCGTGAATTTTTGTCCACTTTTATTCAAAATGTTTATGGCTGTTACCAAAGATTTCCGGGATTGTGGTTTAGTTCTCACTAACACGTGGAGTGGGACATTGAGTCAACCATCTAAAATTATCTATAGCTCTAACAATGCACGGTTTTAGGTTTTAACTCTGGTTTTTATATGATAGTAGAGAATTTTTAGGTTTATTCGTACAGGTACATTTTTTCAAAATTTATCAAGCTTTTCTAATTTTCTATGAAATTCAAATATTATTTTTTGACTATTTCAAATTATTATTAGAAATAAGTAGAAAATTCTTAAATGGTTTGAGTAAAGAACCAACTTTAGTTTTGCATACTAGTCTTATATCTGGCTTGATTTCGTTCATTCCAGGTAAATCCTTTACAAAATTCATTACTTGTTTCATCGATTGTTCATCTGAAACGCGAAAGATTCTTATCAAAATTCATAATCACTTCTATTTCTTCTTGAATAATAAAATTGATGAATACCATACGTAGAAAATGGTAATTGGTTAGTCATATTTTCCATTTTTGATCTCCATTCCACATTTATCGAATCACCGCTGATTTGTAAATTTATAAAATTAATTCAGTTTAGACTTTTCCATACTCGTATAAATACTACCCCGCGATATGATGATATTACATTGATTGGCCTTACCGAACTCAATCTCAAATATCCAAAACTACCTGTTTCGGAAACAAAAAGCTACCAAAAATATTTTGTCAACACAAGTCCTTTTGACGAATTAAGCAAATATAAACTTCTTACTTCCCGAAACAAAACACCGAATCCTTTTTTATTCTCCTCCTTCAAAAAGTGAAAAGAAACAATAAAGGAAAAATTAAATTCCATTTCACTAGTTGCCGATAAAAATCTCAAATTTAAAATTACATATAATAATAAAAAAAATCGCCATGAGTTTTAACTATACGAAAATAATAATAATAAAAAAATCTAAATTATCCTTTTTTCGATTCTATTGTTAAAATTAAAAGTATAAAAAAGGATCAAATCATATAATCATGATGATCGAACGGATTCGATTGCACCTGCAAATGAGTTTGTTCTCAGATGTGCGCACATAAAATATTTTTGTATTCCTGTTACATATCGCACATATGTTATCTGATTTAGCAAAATATGAAATGATCCTTAAATTCAATTTTTTTTATTTCGGTTTGGTCCTTTATATTACAACAGGATCCTGTAATTTATTATTTGATCATCTCAAGTATCTCGACCGTTAGGGGACCGAAAAAACATTCCACACATTATTTATATAAAATATCGGTGTTGTTTTGGTGGTGGTGGCATTGTGTATAACTCAAGGATTAATTTATTTCTTCCTTAAATGGAAAAAAAAGGATCAAATTAAATAAATAAAAAATGATTTTATGTTAGCATATTATATTTTTATAGGGAGATATGTGGGTAGCCGCTTCGTGGTTGTCCTAATTAAATATAAACTTTTATTGGATTATGCGGTAGCGTATATTGAAAGGGACAGTAAAAAATTGGTTGATGAAGGTTGCGTTTGCTAGATTTTTGTTCAATTTTATGCAATTGTTAAACTTCAGGCAAACAGATGCTGAATGTGGGTGGTCTAATTTTTACAATAAATTCTGATTTCAAAATGTTTGTGATTTTATAAAACAACAGAAGAATAAATCATTACTATTTGCGGAATAGTTACACCTCCAGAAAAAAACCACTTACGAGGGTTGTCTGAAATGTTTTTGACCACAACAGTAAGATGACAGCACTCGTCAACAAAAGTAAAAGAGTGTGTTTACCGAAATATTAGCCATTTTGGCCGCGCAGTTGTTGTTTACCAATCTTTTGAGTGAGTCAATTTGAGAGCTTTTGTGAAAATGGAAAAAAACGAGTATCAAGCTACCATTAAATATTAAATAAACACAATTCACTTAACACTTGTTTTTCTATTTCGCAAAAAATTATTTTAGAATACTTTAATTAGAAAAAATTGGTTTAACATGTTTAAAAAATCACTCGATTGATTTCGATTTGTTAAGTCATCGTCAGGAGTATCTACTGATTTGGATAAGTAAAAATTTAGTTAAATATAGTAGAAAAAAGGACAAAATAGAGAAAAGAAGTAGAAAAGGGAGATACAAATAGGCAATAAAAATTAGTCTATTGATCGTCCCAGCCAACGGTTGTTTAAACGGAAAAATTAATAATAGAAAAGGGGGAGAAGTATAGTGGGTAAGCGAATAGTCATCGGCTGAGTAGCGTAATTCAAGGTATATTGGAGTACATTTAAATACCCGACGTACTACTCAAATTATGATGAACGTGAGAATAGAAAAAGGTGGGGCCTGTGATTGGTGAGAAATGAATTTTTCTCTGTTCGTTAAGGATATAATATCCTTAAACAACAGAGATAAATTGGACCAGATAACGTGTTCGATAGAAGATTTCCAACGTTCTGTTGGCGCAATTATAAGCGCAATAAATCAGAGTTTTGGAGGATACATTTTTCGTCGAATGAGGAAGCCATCACATTTATTAACCACTTTTTTGGTGATAAATAGGCCGAATACTATATTTGAACAGGTTGGAGATATACTAATCCTTATACAGGGTATAGAACCCATTTCGTTTTTAGGGTAAAACCGTTATGGAGTTAGTAATCTAATTTCCGATAGCGTTATAATAAGCTGGGATTCAAATAACTTTTGCTCTCTTTCAACTTTCTAAAAAATTATGATCCTCTCTCTCTCTCTTTCATTAACTTACAAAGAACAAGAGGGAACCAATAGGGAATTAGAAAAATATTTTCATAGCGTTTTTGACTAAATTATTTTTTACTGGCTTACTGATGGAATAATTTTGCAGAAAATATTTTCGAAACAAGCTTAAACGAGGAAATATTTTTCCCTATAAAAATGTTGAGGAACAAAAGTATTTTAATCTACTTTGTTTCGAAAATATGTGGACCAAACTTATTCCTCTCTGTGGCACTATTTTGGTAATTCCGCGGGAATACTGAACTGGGGAAAGATTTGTATGTAATTTCTGTTCAAATTTTTTTGCCGGTATACTGGGGTAAAAAGCTAGTATTAAATTTTTTGAAAACAAACTATTTTGGGAATAATTTTTCCTGCCAATGTAGATATGTAAAAATTATTTCCAATTATAAATATTTACATAAAACTTTTATCTTTAGTAGGCCGGAAAAAGAAATTACATATAAATTCTTTCCCCAGTTCCCTATTCCCGGGGAATTACCAGAATAGTGCCACTGGTTGTTAACCCTTTCACGAACAAAACTTACCCAACCATAAAATTAAAGTTATGGTCAGTTTTAAAATAGCTTTATTTAGACAAAAAAGGTGAATTTCATGGCCAGTCATAATTTGGCTTCCAGAATTCGTGAAAATTCTAGGGACAAAAGTGCCAATATGCTTCAAAGGAAAAATCCTGTTCTATGTAAATAAAATACGTGATCTTTTTAATATAACAATTATTCAGCTTGTTATATTTGAAATCAAAATTCAACAATAATTAATGATTAAATAATGTGATTTAATGTGAAAACTAAAAATAAGAAATAAAAGTAATTTTTAACAATAGTACTCGGTAAAACAATTTCTTTTGGTTGTAAAACACAGATGAACATGAAAGCTGCACATGTATTATTTGTACGATTTTACGAATATGTTTTTTAGCATAACAGATACATCTTTTCCGATTAGCTATTTTTTCCATAACATGAGCAGGTACAGACCGTTTCTATAGATTTTGAACCCGCTATGTAGTGTTTTGTAAGTTGTAGGAATGGAATTTTTTCTAGAAAAAAAATCTCCAATCAACGTTCGTGCTACGACCTGACGAAACTCTAAGAAAGGCAACAGAGTACCTGCAACTGCAACTTTTTATTGGCCCATTAAGTATACTCCTCTTATCATATTTTGTAACAATTTCAGGACACAAAATATTAATTTTATCAGATGAAAAGGGTTTCCGTCGGTTTTCGGTTTCGGTAAGAAATTAGTGAACCAATAATACGACCTATCCATCCATTTTATAAATGTGATACTTTCGAAACTTGTTGCAAATATATCTCCTCTTTTCAAATTTTTATCCAATGTCACATTTTTTCGTAAATTTATATTGTAGCATTGGCGAATTAAAGAAGTTGTCGAAATAAACTTTACAACCCAGATCTTCCAAACATTTTGATAAACTTAGAACAACTTATTCACCTAAGACTATCTTAGTTCCACAATTTTTTCTTCTGGTATATAAACCACATTGAAAAAGATACCCACTTTGTGAGTCAGCTCTACACCATATTTTGAATCCCCAGTTTACTTGCTTATTTTTGATGTATTGCTTCGTCAAGTTACTTTGTCACAATTATCAGCCATCAAATATTGGCAATTATAATTTATTACAACAAATCCCGATTTTATTACAGTTACCGTTTTAAAGGAACGAGTGGTCGGTTTAGCTAACAATTAAAACTGCACCGGAAAAATTGTAACTTTTGATGTAGCTATGATATCGCAATGCTTCTTAGACCAGAATTTATTACAAATTAATTACATTGAATAAGTTAGTTCAAGACCACCCCTATAACTTGTCTACGAGTAAATTTCACCCCAAACGATTATTTATTTCACAAACGTCAATTTAACCAACAAAAGAATTTATTTTTCACAAGACTGCCACCAAATTGTGGGTGAAATGTTGCTCTTGAATCCTTATCGAGGTCAACCTTGGATAATTTTTTTTTGTATAATTTTAGACGGAATAGGCATCAGATGATGTAGACTTCAAATAACGATATATAGGTTGCTTTTACCACCTTTAATAATTGATTACATAAAACCGCCACCAGACATTGAGTCACATGTAACTCCTTGGTGTGTAATAAATTATCTTTATGTCAGGTTACGTGGAATTGGCTCCAGACGGACAACCGGACATAAGAACTTAACTCAGTGATTAGGCAGCAAACTGCTACACAAGAAAAAGTTTCTACGTAAGAAAATGTACTATAAAACGAAACAAAGTATTTTGAATCGAATACATGATGTACAGCTTGATAACAGTACATGTAATATTTTTGGTCAAGAATAGTTAATAACTTATTATTTATGTAGATGCATTATGCAGGCATGATCTACTAATCCTTTAAACTTTGTAACAAAGAACATTCAAACGCTCAGATAATAAATGAAAATGATTGTTTCAATTAAACCAACTAGGTTTAATAAATTAACTAGGAAGTTTCAATAGACCGTTGGTAACCAAAGTATTAACCAAATTATTGTATGACCGGGATTCCGTGTGATGGTCAAAATTTGCGAACTGTTACATACTGAATTAGAGAATTATTCATAACTATAGGGTTTTCCAATACGGACTTGACAACTTTGAATTTAATTTATGAACGCATCCTTTAACTAATCATCGAACTGTTACTGTCAGTTTATTCAATAAACTCAACATTTTCATCATGGTAAAGTACACGAACGTACAACGTCTGTAAATTATAAAAATTTATTACCGAAATTCGGAGTCGGTGACCGCAACTTTAAGAGCGGTAACTCCAATTGTCGGTCGTAATTCTCGCCCAGGTAATAACAAGTTTAGTGCAAAAATTTGAGTCTACATATTCGTTTTGTGATGTTGCCGTACCAGTCAGACAACGGGTTGGTCGAAGTGTCAAAAGTATCGCTGCCGTCCAGGCGTCCATAGCAAACGATCCAAAACATTCAATTCCACGGCGTTCTCAAGAATTGGGCATCGCCCAGACCACTTTATGGCGAATTTTGCATAAGGATCTTGGTTTATACCCATACAAGATCAAGCTGACTCAAGAATTGAAGACGATGGACGAAGATGATGAATTTCATCGCAAAATCATCTTCAGTGACGAAGCTCATTTTTGGCTCAATGGGTTCGTCAATAAGCAAAATATGCGTTATTGGTCGGGTGAAAATACACATGTACTTCATGGATCATCACTTCATCCACAAAAAATAATTGTTTGGTTCGGTTTGCATGCCGGCGGTGTCATTAGGCCATATTTTTTCGTCGACGATAACGATCGTCAAGTTACTGTAAATGGCCATCGTTATCGTGCCATGATTAACGAGTATTTTTAGGACAGTGCCACAGCCACACAGCACATGTTACAATCGATTTACTGAAAAGCAAGTTTGATGAGGGCCAGTCAATCGGCCACCTCGTTCGTGCGATTTAACGCCTCTTGACTATTTTCTTTAGGGCTGCGTCAAGTCATTGGTCTATTCCAACAAGCCGACGACGTTGGAAGAGCTCAGAGCCAACATTGAACGCGAAATAGCGGCCGTTTCGGCCGAATTGTGTGCCTGAGTCATCGAAAATTGGGTCCAACGAATCGACCGCTGCAAACGTGTCCACGGTGACCATATGGACGAAGTCGAGTCCCATTCATAAATGTATTGATTGTACTTCAAACCGATAATAAAGTTTTTGAAATATCTCCAATGGTTTGCGATTAATTTAAAATAAAGTTGTCAAGTCCTTATTGGAAAACTCTTTATTAGT
Organism: Nephrotoma appendiculata; assembly: GCA_947310385.1. Classification (NCBI taxonomy): domain Eukaryota; kingdom Metazoa; phylum Arthropoda; class Insecta; order Diptera; family Tipulidae; genus Nephrotoma; species Nephrotoma appendiculata. The sequence continues at coordinate 60,391,511 of OX371223.1, forward strand.
TCAAGTAGGAATAACCTCATTAATATATAAATAACTAATTCGTCCAAATTTTCCGTATCAATTGCAATGGTTAGATTTATGACACGATATAACCTAAGATATATTTTTTTTAAATTTAATTTACAACAAAAAGTCGTCAATTACTAAATCGACAACGTTCTGAAACAATTCGTAGAGAGGGTACCTAAACGGGTTTTTATGAATTAAGTATACTAGATCACTTATGCCTTCGAGAAAATTCCTTTCTGCGAGTGGGTGAGAAATATATAGACAGGAACGAGAACATTTAATCATAACGTCTGGCAAACATTCCTTGCGCGTAGATTAATACAAATTAGAGTGATTGCCTACCCAAGTGGTACGAAATGGAAAACGTTCTCACATTTGAATTGAAGTGTACTGCTGCTCTGCGGTCAAAAATTAAGTGAACGAGAAATGCCAATTTCAACAGCTTGAGCTTATCAGCATATTAAAAAGCGGTAATCTAAATTCAAATAAATATGCTGAATAATTGTGCTGCCAATTACCAACTTGCCAAGTGACATTAATTACAATTTATTTTGTTTACTTGTATTCATATATTATACAATCATTTTCTTATCAGCTTCTGATCTTAAACAGCATGTATGCCACTACATCTCATCAAGCGATGTTGGAAGCAATGAACTGACCACTCATACTAATCCTACTTAAATATGATCATGAACACTAACATTAGCAGAAAAAACAAGTCCCGTCAAAATCCATTAAATCCATTAAATATCATATTGATTTTTTTAACTTACTGCTGGCGCCATTTGCCATGGCGAAATTAAATCGCGTCATCGATATTTCTCTTTATATAGTTCAGTTCGCGCTAAAACCGGCAGCCATGATAATCAAAAACATGACTAAATAGCCATTTGTTCATCGCTTACTAGAAGCCGCTAATAAAATATGCTCTAGCCGCATGCAACCTATATGTACTTGGTTTAATACATAAATCCCAATCTTTTTTTTCGGATGATTATCGTGATCCTCTCAAAATATGTGCTTCCGAAATTTTTTCTATCTCGAATACATAATGATTTTGGATGTCGGACTACCATCTAAGACTTTCAAGCAAACAAGATTTAAATTTTGGCGATGAATATTCAATGTCCAGCAGCGGTTCAACAACTTGGAACTAGTGTTTAGTAAAACTCAATTAGCGATTCAACTACATTCATCCTTTGCAACATTTTTTTAGTGTATATAGAGTGAAACTCCATCTTCGGACTTCCAGGTAGAGTAATTATTGTATTGATTTGTTTTAGACGTTAAGGTGATATCTGACTAGTAGTTAATAAAGATACGTGCATAGTACAGCAGTTTTAATGATATTCAATCCTCGCGTAAAATAGAAGTGGTTGGTTTTCTATTTATATGATTTTCATATGCCTTTATAATTTCGATTTTGTCAGAAAAATTTGCTACCGACAATGAAAATTTATTTTAAATGAATTAGGAGGTTCCTGTTCTGTTGATACACAATGCAAAAAGTCCAAAACCAGTCTATTTGAACATTGGCGTTACTCAAAATGATTTTGAAATCATCATGAGGTATTTTGCTTAGAATGCTTAAGAGAAATCGAAGATATCGTTTTTTGTTTGGTTGGGTGTACACTCAGTGGGAACAACATATTCTCTAACAAAAGGTTAAATGGCACCCGTGAAACTTTAACAAACAGATTCGACTTTATTATGAATGTAGTCATTCACGGTAATTCAGTTAATAGGGGTCTGAGGTAGCTGTTGACAATTCAAATTTTTCAGATGATTATGTTGAGCTTTAAAACATTTTTTGCTTTAAACGTGAAATGTTGCTGTGAGCACTATTGGTTTACTCACTCTTTTGATCACATTTAGACGTTGTAACAGTTATCTGACAAATAATTCATATGCCTCCTAGAACATAACAGTCGATCATACCTTATATCCAAATACCTATGAACATTACAGAGTTATTTACTTCACACGACTTCTTTGAATTCAAACATCAATCTTTCTGCATCAAACTCTGAAACTCATTAATCACTCCGTTAAGATGAAAATTTACTAAATATTTATACATTTCAATTACTCCCTCTTGCACATTCTGTGCTGCCTGATTAATGTGATGACCCCTGCCCCGGAAACCGGAAAGGACAAATCAGCACTCCTTCCATGCATCCGGTATTTTGTCATGTATTCAGGAAATTCTGCTTTTCAGAATATTTTCTCATCACTCTATTAAACATGTTCCATACACTCATCGATGAGGTTTGATGAGTCACTTTTGACCTAAAGTCCTACCACTTTATTTTAGCATTGCAGATAGATTTTTACAGTTTTCCATTCATTCTACAATAAACGATTCTATTGTACGCAATCCCATTAACATCACGAAATGCTTTCCGCTTCCTCTCATACTAATACTCAATCACCTTATTTCATTCATATCGATGGTTGCCATTTTCTCCAATTTTCATGGGAGCTTTGGCTCATATATTCAATTATTACACATGTACAATTTGAGTAATGATCGGAACCCAAACTCTCTTCATCCACATCCTAAGTGACTTGTAAAACCAACCCACTAAAAATAAAAGATCTCAGACTTGTTTAAACAATACCAAATTTTTTGAATGCGCATTCAACTCTCCACAAAAAATTGAGCCAATTTCTTCATTCATTCAAGTGATCGTTAAAATCACAAATTGATTAGTCTCCGAAGTAAAGGAACTCGATAAATGAAATCTTGAAATATTACGTCTTTCTGCCATTTCTTAACGAATTACGGTATAATTTGGATAGTAGTATTGATTAGAGATTTTAAATTAAGTTTTAGACAAAGTTCTAAGATCTGTTGAAGCTTTACTAAACTAGGCCATTTCATAACCAATCCTTATGAAAATTGGCTTCTAGATCGATTTTTGATTGAAATAAAAAATTTTGATGAAAAAATGGTATATGTGCATTTACACGATTTAAATGGATTTTATAAACTGGATATAACTTGGATATTTCCTAATTAATAATTGTAAAATTTGCATCACATATATATACGAACCATTCGGACAAAATTTGTTGAATAGAATTTTCACTATCATTTTTTGATATTCTGCGGCCAAATTAATTATTTTTAGTGTTTGGCCAATATCTCGAAAACTTCCACCATTAATTAATAATTTCTGTTGTTTTTCTTAAAGCTTATATGGCCGCAGAAAATCTAAAAATTATCGTGAATATTTTAGTCCATAAATTTTGCCCAAGTTTTCCATGTAGTCTCCATATGATCAAAGCAGGATGAGATCGACCGCAAGCGTAAAATGTGAACATAAACAAAAACATAGAAAACGAATTGTTACTAACTTTATACTTTATGTAATCTAACCTCAATATTTGCTTGCTGTTAGAAAAACAATCGAAAGTATTGGTTTTTGGGAAGTTTTTGAGATATTGGCCAGAATCTGAGAAGAACTCATATATCGCCGCAGATCATCCAAAAACTATAGTGTAATACTAATCCATAAATTTTGTCCGAATGGTCCGTGTATATGCGATACAAATTTTACAACTATTAATGAAGAAATATCCGAGTTCTCCCCAGTTTAAAATCCATTTTAAACCGTGTAGAATATGCAGTTTCTTTTTGACCATGTTTCTTTTTTAGATTGTGACTAGTAAAACGTGAAAACACCCATTACAGCCGTAGTAGCCTCTTAGAAGTAATCGTATGAAGTTTGTCCTAAATTTGTCATAAAATCTTTTGTTGCTTTAGGACTACGTATTTAGAAGAAACTTCCCAAGTAATCAAAAATTTTTAGGAAGTTCTGCCCAATTGTTGCCAAACTTTCACAACAAAATTATTCATGTTAGAACCATGAATCTTGCTGTATTTTATATGCAATTCAATAATTTTTTAATGTTTTGATTAAGTGAGGTAATTGATATAATTTTCAATTGCTTTCCTGAATTGAACAAAATAAAATTTTTAGTTTATTTCGTGTTAGTCAATGAAAACATTTTTCAGTAGTCTAGATATCGAATATCGCAACGTCACTACATAACTCCCGGTTAACATTAATCTCGCGGCGGTCGCTTTTTATACCCAAAATTCCAAAGAAATCGTTAACAAGTAGTTTTATATTTCACTCCTCCTCCTATACGGCATTTTTCTACTCAAGTAAGTATACCCAAAAAATTTAAGGATAAGACACATTTCTTCATTTCGTCAAGATAAGATTAAAAACTTTTTTGGTTTTTGTGTAAAAAAAAGGAATTTTTCCTATTTACATTTACATTAGTTAAACATATCACGTGTCAAAAGGATATTAAATAATAAATTTAACATAAGGAATATAAACCGTACAAACAAAATATTTACAGCGTTATAGGACATACATTATTAGATTTATGTCGCGCCGTCTTTTGACATCCCAAACACACAAAAAGACGACTAACCCCTAACACGCAGCGCGCACACATTGAACGGCATATAAGATGAATATTTTATTGTATGTCTATAATTTATAAGATCGAGGCCTAGGATTTATTTATTTTATTTATAATAACGCATCCAATAATGCATTGCGCGGTTCGTTGTATTTTTGAGAACACCAACAACATACCAATGTGAATACATAAAATACGGAATGGTTTCTTATGTTTATAAGGAAAAAATATTAAATTACTATACATCATAAATGTATATAGACAGACATGCGCGTTATAAAATTATATATAAATATTTAAGACGTTGCTGGATGACACACATAAATATATATATACACACCAAAAAGGGTTTCGCAGGATGAACCCCCTAAGGAGTTGCGTACATAAAATATTATGAAAACATTAAGGAATAAGAAACGCATAATTCAATCAATCAAATTTAATTGATGTCATAGCGATTCATTTACAACAACTATACACAAGACGTTACGTACCCCCTCTTGAGATTTTATATAATATTTAGACCACAAGATCACGCACACATATTTTTTCCATATGGAATCCATAAAATCTCTAATTTTTGTATGTGTCGCATCAAAACACACTTGTTTGCATCTCGATTTGCCAAAATAATTAAAATTTTCCTGGAAACTTTTGTTTTTTGAGGATTCACTTTACTTGTGGGTTCATAATACGTATACGTATATCGTTTTCGATACCATGTAATTCGATAATTTCGTATATAAGATTTGTTAGGAGATCATCACCGCACCACAAAAAAAACACCAGATGGTCTCGATATTGAGAAATTGTGTATATCAAGTGAAACCATTAAAATAAAAAGGATTTAATTAAAATTGGGTGAGTGCGCATCGTTAAGATATGGGAGCTGCATTCCTTATTTTACTTATCTTATTTCAATGTGCGTCTGCGTTAATACTACTTCACATGTGCGGCGATCAATTAGTTAGTCTCTTTTATGAAAAAGGATTTTTATCAGGAAAAAATCATCCTGAAGACCTTATTAATTAGCTACTGGTTTCTAGTGTAGTTTGTGACTAACAATAAAAATTAATCTCAAATTATCGAAAGGATTAATTTGACGATGATATTTGAAAAAGGATGAAATTTAAATTTGTTTTTAAGTTGTCGGTAGTACCCTTTTGTATATAGTCGGTTGTTAATGTGAGCTTTTAAAAATTTAGAGATACCAACCGATTTCACCTGTGCACGGATAAAACTAATTGAAAGGATTGTTTTTAATATATTATGTGATAAGGATTTGTTATAAAAGATGGTTTGGCCCGCCCAACATTTTAATGGTCAATTTTGTGGTGATAAATTTCGTGGATCCTTTCTTACATTATCGGGAAAGCAATAAAATGTTCTTAATATAGAAAAATTAGGAGTTTATAAATTTCTGTTATAAAGTGTGTGCTAGTGTGTGCTTTACAGCCTTGGCAAGTCGATAAAAGGAAATATAAACTGTGATGGAAACTTTCGGAAAATCATTGTAATCTCTGCACCTCATTAATTAATAAAACATAATCAGGGTATTTTAGGATAAATGTGTTAATGGCCTATTGATTCCCTAGCATGGTGCTCAGCGCTGTTGGAAAGGGTTGTCTCCTAGATGAGACATATGGGCATGTCCAGGGGGAGGACGAATAGGAACTGAAGAAAATGAATGAAGAAAGCTGAATTTAGCTAACAAAACGAGGATTCAAAAAGCGCTGTGTATGGTAACCAACGGTAAAGGCAGGCAAAATCTTGACATATGTGCATGTCCGGGGGGAGGGGAGGGGGGAAATAGGAACTGAAGAAAATGAATGAAGAAAGCCGTAAAGAAAGCCGTAATTTGGCTAACAAAACGAGGATTCAAAAAGCGCTTTGTATGATAACTAATGGTAAAGGCAGTCGAAATCTTGATTTTAACAAATCCTTGAGTCAATTAGCACCAATTAACGTAATGGAACATCCGACCTCAAACAGTTCCAAGGAAATAATTTTCTGCCGAAATTTAATACATCTGAGCGATGAGGAAATTAAATAGGGTTTCATAGAACAAGGTGTCACCAAGGTGTGACTGGCACACTTAATTTTTAAAGCGAGAAATTGAACCTACCGAATTTGTTACAAAAATTTTCTTTTAAAATTCTTGTTTACATTTCAGAAAACCAACCCTTGTTAAAGTATTAAATTTTATTGTTAAAATTCAATAAGCGTCTACAGAAGCTCCCGCTTCTGGTCCACCATATCTCGCGAAGGTGTTCTAATTTTTGGAAAACGCTTTACTATGAATTTTATTCCTAATAGTCATTTCACCTGTTGTGTAGAGATGGCAAATTTTGATTGAAATAATGTTTTTGATCTAAACTCGTTCTTTCGGTAAATTTAAAATATGATCGGAGCTAATTTTGTTTGAAATTTTATTTTAAATTATCTTGTTTTAATCTTTTTATTTTAATTTTAATTTAAGATACTCCTGTGGAAGCTGCCACTTCCATTAAACCGATGTTGGCCGAAAACCACAAAATTTTCCAATTTATGAAAAAAGCTTAAGCGCATGAAGATTCATAAATCAATCAGTATGGACTGTACTACGGGTCAAACTTTTACTAAAACATTGTTTCTTGTTAATAATCGCCTTTCCGCTTTAGTTTTGGAAAATTAATTTGATCGAAACGAAAAGTATTTTATTACAGCTGTCACTGTGGTGGAACGACGAAAAAGCTACCATGGAAGCAGACACTTCCGGTGAAACGATGTTGCCAAAACTCACTGTTATCTGCCAAATTATGAAAAAAGCTTAAAGGTATGAAGTTTCTTCACGAATAATAATTTGATCTAGGCTGTACAGGGGTCCATTTTATGTTGAAAAAAGCTTTTGGTCAAAAATTACCCTTACCGCTTAAATTAAGTCGTCACTTTTGGTGAACCGATCTCTGCCAAAAATCACTGGGATCTCTCAGTCTATAAAAAATGAATTTAAGATAAAATTTCATTTCGATTGATCAATCCGTGAGGGCTGTACATAAATCAATTTATTACTATAAAACTGTTTTTAGACAAAAATGGTTATTTCAGGCTAAATTTTGAAAAACTGATCTGAACCGGTATTGTTGAAAATTGGTTTAGAATCTGTTAGTTCATATAATCTTTAATTTTATAAATACATACAAAAACCAGAAACCTCCTATTGAGAGAACTCACTCTTAACTCTAAGTTTGTGAAAAAAACTTTGGTATCATGTTTTTCTCCCAATCCATCAGTCCATCTGGGCTGCAAATACGATTTTGGTCAAAAATCACAATTTCCGCATACATTTTAGAAAATTGTTTTAGCTGTCTTTAAATTTTAGAAACATTTTTTGGAACGGTACTTTTGCAAATTTTTAGAATCTTTTAGTTTATGGTCGCTTTTCACATAAATGGTATACTTTTAAAATATTTGCAAGAAACGAAATAGCTCCTATATGGAACCTGTGACTTACGGTAGACTGTTTTGTGACAAAAGGCTTTATTATAAAGCTTTATTCCGAATAGTTAAACCGCCTTCTCTGTAGAGAAGCCGGATTTTAGTGAAATAAAGTTTTTCTATAAAAATTTGTCATTTCCATAGTAAAATTTAAAATATGATCTGAACCAAATTTACTTTACAATCTAATTGATTAAATCGTTTTCTTAAAGCCCCTTTGAAAGCCGTTCCAATTTATGGAGAAAGCTTAACTATGAAGTTTCATTCAGATCAATCAGTCCGTCTTGGCTGTACAGCGGCCGAGTTTCTGTTGAAAACATTTTTTTTTGACAAAACTCGTCATTTCAGCTTACATTTTGGCAAACTGATCTGAAACGATATAGCTAGTTGCACATTTTTTAGTTTATGGCCGTTTAAATGATATAATTTCAGGAATATTTGCAAAGAACGAAAAAGGTCATATTAAAGCTTCCACTTACTTTGGACCAGATTGGACCCATTTTGGCCAAAAAAATACTGGGATCTCTCAATTTTTGAGAAAACTTATGTTTGGAGTTACATTTTGTTCAGTCAAACCATCTGAACTGTAGAAAGGACATATAGATATTTATTATTCGCGACGCCACGCACAGACACACAGAAATTGATTTTTTGACTTAATCGACATAGCGAATATGGTAAATCTGCAAAAATCTCGAGATGTTTGAGATTTATAAACATAACATTTTAATTTATTACCTTTTGTATTGCATAACAAAAATTCTTCCGGTTCACAAACATTTTGATTTTTAAAGTTTGTTTACTTTGCTTCTATGGGAAGTGACATTAATGTATACAACTGCATTTCGCAAAACGTCACTCATAATTTATTTCATAATGCTGTTAATAAAGATGGTAAACCAGATATCAGGGTTGCGTACCTGAATGTAAGAAGTAAACAAATAAACAAATTAGCATTATAATAGGAGCCTGGCTAACAACGAATTTAGTTAATTTCTAGAATATACCGTAATTTAAATCTTATTTTTCCAATCATCTAGATGCGGACGGAGAGCGTGCAATTTCTGTTAGTTCAAACATTCCATCGGTATTACTCTACCAGCGTGATCATGATTATTCACAGTTTCTATGGCGTTACATTTTTTCTGAACTGTATAAATAAATTTGCATTTTACCGATCAACAAAATAACACTCAAGCTACGTTATTAGAAAATTTGTTAATTTCTCATACAAAATCACTATGTGTTTGGAGACGCAAATATAAATTTGATGAATGAAGAAGAATCAGAAGTTATTAATTATAAAGCGATTGTGGATACACAAGGTTTTGTAATTTTGAATTTTGTTGATAGAAAATTTTCACCTAATTTTAATTACTATCTAACTTACAAATACTCCAACCAAGCTGTGACCATCAAATTATCATAACTAAAATTCGTAAGATACATATTACAAAATCGGCAGAGAACGCATCTTACAATATGTTGAACAGTCAAGTATTTATTAGCGATAAGAGTTGGAATGAGTTACTCAAATTAATGAATCTCGAGAATTTCATAAATGAATTAGCAAAATTAGTTACAATAAACACTTTTCTACTGTAGCCCAAAAATTAATGACTGGATGGTGTTTTCCTCGCCCAGAAAGTTTTGCTAGTATATAAATTATGATGTTCGCAGTCCTTTTAGTATTAAACATATTGAAGTAGTTCAGTTAATAACAACTATTAACAGTTTAAAAACAAGAGCGACCAACGGTTTTGATGAAATTTCCAAAAAAGTTCTTTAATATTTTTTTGGAAAATTTGGTGAATCTTGTACCAAATCCTTAAATATTTATTTGTAAATTTTCCACTTGTCTCAAAACAGCGAAAATTGAATAACGTATTTAAAAGCGGATATGAACTCAATTTTGAAAATTACATGCAATATCGATCCTACCAATTTTCTCCAAGGTTTTTGAGGAAATAATTCTAAGAAAACTTGAACGTTTTCTGGTTAGCAATCAAATGTTGAATTAATATCAGTTTGGATTTCAGAAAAACAGTACTTTATCAGCATGCGCTGTTCTAACACATCTAATTACAAAAAACGTAGATGTTGGAAAGAAGTGTGCTTATTTGTTTTTAGATATCAAAAAATCCTTTGACTGTGTTAATTATGAAATACTGCTACTGGAATTATATAAACTGCAATTTAATCCAACACAATTGAAATTATTTGAAAACTATTTACATATGGTGGTTGTTATTGGAACTTTAAGAGATGAATTACCAATATTGTGCGGCTTTCCACATAGGTCTATATTGGGACCTATATTGGGGATCTATATTGGGCCTTGCAACTTTTTGTAGAAGATAGCGTTTTATTTTTAGCAGCGGACTCAAAACCTAGTCTCTTTATTAAATGACTAATTACGATCTGATCTTAATCTATACTTGGTTAAATTTATATCGTGTTCTTGGTTATCAATGCCGAAAAAACAAAATATTTAATATTTGGTAAACAAGACTTAGATAACAATCTTCAATTCCTGTATAAAATACTAAAACTGATAAAGTGACATGAAATGTTAATTAAAAAGTAGTTGCATAAAACCCTTCGGGTTACAGCAACTTAAACATATGTTTTTTGTTATTTAATATTCCAATTGTATTTGAAAGTTAGTAAAGCAACTAAAAATATAATACCATTTTTAACAACATAATTTCCAAAATGGGTTTGCGTGATATTTTTTAACTATATACATTAGTAACTCACTTTTCAACTGGAATAAAAAACAACGGAGTGCGGTGAGTATAGTCATCCATAAAGTTTGCGAAGTATCCGTATCCATCATGTGGGCCACATAATAAATCGTTGTGTTAAGATTCAACAGGAATTGCAGTGGTGGCCCGTTTCTGCCAAACGGTTGTCTTCTTGTTTTTGATCTAATCAAACATTCGCAGACCCCAAGAATTTCTAAAATTTCGCTTGGCATTCCCCTAACCAATCTTTCCGAGGTTTTGCAGTCATCTGACATTGCAAGGTAGGTCAAACAACGGTGCCATAAAACGCTTGCTTCCTTACTGATGCCATAGGAAATATACCAGTTTTCTTTCCGAAGAGAACCGTATAATTTTCAATGATTGTTCATCATTAAATAAATTATGAATAAACATAGAACGTTTATCTGACGTGCATCGTAGGTTTGGCTGTTACTTATTTTTTGATTGGCACATGCTTGTTTCTGTGTGGAACCCATCCGAAGAATTCTTATTTTTTGGTGGTTTTAGACACTTATTGATCTTATGTTGAATCTGATTATGGTTGTAATGAACTTTTACGGACTGTTTCTGATAAGATCTGGTTTGCGTCTTAAATCAGCTGGTTTTAATGGATCGATGTTCTATAGTAATTTATCTTGAGGTATCAAGAAATGAAAGGCAGCAAACTTTATCATGAAAACAATCGTTGGTTCATGTTTATTTTTTACTTTAGATGATAAAAACGTCAATATCAGATGGTATCGTATCACCAGCAGTGGTATATTCTCGAAAAGGGCTATCGAACTCACTTTAAAACTTCTGATAGTTTTAACTTTCACCAATATTGCTGCTAACTTGAACAGCATTTGAAAATTCCGGCCTCAAAAGTCCGCTTTTCGGGCCCGCGGGCGCCTGAATTCATAAAATGATGCGGGCTTTTGATAATCTTTCTCTATAAATGTTGGTTCTGAATCAAGCTGGATTATAATAATTACATAAGTGGTTAAGAAATTTAGAAGTAACTTTAACACTTTTTGACGTAGGCACTTGGCGAAACACACTAACACTTAATAAACACATTCCCCTTAACACTTGTTTTTTTAAATATTTTAATAAAAAAAATTTGTCCAAAAGTTTAAAAAATCACTCGGATTTTGTTAAACTTTTGCACAATTTTTATTAATTAAAATATTCAAAAATTTAATTTTTTTGCGAAATAAAAGAACAAATGTTAAGTGAAATGTGTTGATTAAGTGTAAAATTTAGAAGTTCCACACAACGTACCAATTGCATGTTAGAATCCCAATCTAGATCGACATATCAAATTTGACCATTATACGGTGATGAAGAATTTCCTAAAACATTCCTAAAACTAAAACGTTGGATAGTATTAGTAAATCATTCAACAATTGATTATAAATAAGCAATCAATCAAATTATTGAAAATGAACATCGATATTGATTTGATAATAAGAGAAACAAGACACAAGAAAAATTTAAATTCCAACCAATAAACTAATAAGAATTTACCAATATAAAATTTTAAAATAAAAAATTTTTTTCGCATCAATCATAAAAATTTAATTTATTAAGCAAACGGTTCATTTATCGCATTGCAAACTTGCAATTAATATTTATTTACTTAAGTGCGATCAATACTTCGATTCCACAAATCTTATTCCAGAGCAGGTCTTCCATGTGGCTAATTTTTTTAGGGAGCACTAGGTCCATTTAATCCTTAGCCAAAGTATAAAAATATTCTATTGGGGCTATCAGGGATAAATGTGACGAGGAAACCATACATTGACCGTTTATTTATTTACTTGAATCACAACTTCGATTCCACAAATCTTATTCCAGGAAGGGTCATGCATATGGTTAATATAAATTTCAACATAGCTTGGTAGTACAAATGTTGAAAGAAAGTTTACGGAACGTAAGGTGTTGTGTTCGGAATCGTAGGTCTTCCATCACGGATTAGATTAGTAGATTAATTGTCGCAAATCGAATATTACTAAAGAAAACGGGCTTTTGTGTCACCGTTAAATTTAGTTGTCATCCAAATTCATTGTAACATATTTCATGTTACCTCTCCCTCGCATGGCCTTATTCACTTGGAGTTGATAATGAACCAATATACAATTATAATACGAAGCTACTTAGAATTATTTATTTAATTTTTCTAAATAACTATATTATTTTTGAAACTTTATATTATATTAAAGTTGGTAAATAAACAAAAATTATATAAAATTTAGCCGTTACATATAGACATGCAAATAAAATATTAGCTACATGGATATCCAGGCCTGGAATAAGATTTGTGGAATCGAAGGAGTGATCGCGCTCAAGTGAAGAAATAAACGTTCAATGTATGGTTTCCTCGTCACATTAATTGCAAGTTTGCAATGCGATAAATGAACCGTTTGTTTAATAAATTAAATTTTTATAATTGATGCGAAAAAAAATTTTTATTTTAAAATTTTATATTGGTAAATTCTTATTGTTTATTGGTTGGAATTTAAATTTTTCTTGTGTCTTGTTTCTCTTATTATCAAATCAATATCGATGTTCATTTTCAATAATTAGATTGATTGCTTATTTATAATCAATTGTTGAATGATTTACTAATACTATCCAACGTTTTAGTTTTAGGAATTTTTAGGAAATTCTTCATCACAGTATTTAAATGAATAAGATAGATTATATAGAGAAAAGAAATTGCGTTGATAATGTTTTGTTGTTCAATATTGGATCAATTATTTGATCGTGCAGTTCATCTTTTTTTTTATAAATTATTCACTAATACTTAGACATAATCTCAGTTTTAGGAAAAAATTGACATTACTATATAGGTGTGTGAAGTATTTCTTAAACTATTCCTAATTTTTTGTTTTTAGGAAATATTTAGGAAAAAGTTCACGCGCATGACCATTATTGGTTAAGAAATGGCCAAGTTCCATCCAACAAGAAAAAAATTTATAACTTTAACCAAAATTGATGCAAGAATTCCAATCCAGCTCTACAACCAAAATTTTGTCATAATTGGTTAAGAAATGGCCTAGTTTTATTAGAATGGTAGAATGGTCTCATTCCTGACTCAATCTTGTTGTACTTACCTAATTTGACTATAATTTGTTAAGAAATTGCCTATAGTTACACTCAGCATGATCGAATTCCAGAACTTCGATCAAAATTCGAGGTATAAATCCAATTCTGCATACCAAATTTGACAGTTATTGGTTAAGGAATGGCCAAGTTTCATTTAGCATGGCTAAAATGCAAATCCCATTCCATAATTTGACAATGATTAATCAAGAAATGGTTGTGTTCTTTTAAAAATGTAGACAAAAAACATTTGAATGTTTTTTTTATAAAAATCCCATTTTTTGGCAGGATTTTTTTCGAGTTTAGCAAAATTGAGATTTTAAGCGGTTTGGAAAAGAGAAATTGCAAAAAATCGATATATTGAACAACACACACAAATGTCTTCGCTTGGTGTGTTGACGATACGCGAAGTACTTCAGGTGTCAACATTGTCCGCTAACACTATAATAGGTTGAACTCGGTAGAATTAAATTATTTTGGTAAGTGGGGATTGTTTTTTAGTAAGTTTTACTACCTTTAGTTCTTTATCGATGGTTTCCATTATAATGAATAATAAAAAGAGAAAGCCGCAAACCGCAAATTTAAGACTGGTCACCATCGTGAATGGTAACACACGACACGTCAGTTTTTATTAAATTTTTATTCAGATCTAACAACCACCCAGTTACTTTGCCGAATGCATTACACTCCAAATATCAAATAGTCTCCCATTAATATTTAAATGATTTCCAAAATTATCGAAGTTTCCATCAATCAGGGTGAGAGCATTTCTACTCATACAAAATACAAAAATTAATTTTTTAACAATCGATAACAAAACAGTCATTTATAACTTTCAGGGACGCCACGCGTTAGATAATCTGTTTAAAACTGCACTGTAATAGTGCTCACAGTAAGAACAATTTCAAGCATGCACTCAAAATCCTTTTTCCTTATCTTGAAACCCCACGTGGTTCGCCATTCGTTATTCAACCCATCAATCAAATATTTGTCGATCAAATTACATAAAAATCTTTTATGCTGTACATAAGGATAACCGGAAAACGGTCAACGAAAGTCTGTCAAAAAATCATATTGTATATATCCTTTTTGATGCTTTGTCGTTGAAATAAAAAATAGAACGAAAAGATGTTTAATAATCATTTGTTAGGTTATGTCAAATTGCAAATCATACATAAACATCCATAAAATCATCTAACAAATGTTTCGATCAAACGATCTAGATCTTAAAAAATATCCTTTTTTTTATTAAATAAAGAATTGTATAAAATTTCGCTTTTGTTAAAGAAAATCCTTTATTGGGTTAAGAAATGTATAAAATCAAAAGAAGGATTAAGGACATCTTACAGACAAAAAAAATATAACATATTTTATATTTTATAACAATTTGACAAAAGGGATGACGATCGCAAGATGATGATGCAGACCTACATAATATACAAAAGAAATATTGCAAAATTATTGTGTTCATCTCATGATAATGTCCGTAGAATTTTTAACCAGCTGGACTGAAAGGATACAAAAATTATGATTGATTTACGAAATACAATAGATCTATATCCCAAAAAAGGATCAATTGATATAATCATACTCATGCGTCTTGTACATTATTGTTGATTGAATCTAATAAAAT
Organism: Nephrotoma appendiculata; assembly: GCA_947310385.1. NCBI lineage: Eukaryota > Metazoa > Arthropoda > Insecta > Diptera > Tipulidae > Nephrotoma > Nephrotoma appendiculata. The sequence goes on from OX371223.1 coordinate 60,406,931, forward strand.
GTCCATATGGTCATGAGTCCGGTTTTATATATTTTTATTATATGAAAATATTTAAAGACGGTTAATCTTAAATCTTAAATCAACAGGATTCTTATAAGAAACACACCTGTGCTTCAGCTTATATATATAATTAAATTCCTCATCATCATCATGCAACCATCAACATTATATAATTTTATTTCTTAGACCGCGTCTCTAACAACAACAAAAAATATTAATTTTCGATATATCCACCTGAATCATAAAAAATAATACACAAAAAACAAGGATTTTGATGATCACAGACGATATGGTGAAGGTGATAAACCCGTTTTTATTTCATAAAATTTGTCCTAATGTGTTTTATGTCTTTCTCCACAGATCGGTATCGTGATCATTATATATAGGAATAAGGTACAAGATACAAAAAAGGGTTGTAACAGGTTTATTTCAGGTTGATTGTATATTTATTGTGCTCGAAAGGATTTATGTGGGTTTAAAAATTATATTTTAACGGGTTAGAAAATTGTTGGTTTTGTCTATACGATTTTATGTTTTTATGACAAGGATTGAGATTATCTTAAAAATTTAAGTATAACAGGTTATTTTTTATTTAATTTTTTTTAAAAGGATTTAAACGTTATTAGATTATGGCATTTTTAAAGGCGTAGACACAATTCCGTTTTCACCGTTGATTATAACGAGACGCAGTGATTAAATTGTTCTATACTCAAAATTATTGTTCTTGATCATCAAAACCCATTTTAAAGGGAGACATAAAGGAACTATATTTAATTTAACAACATTTAAAAAGCCAATAAACATCGTTAGGAACATATTTTTATTGTTATAGTGTATGAATTTAGAAGCCATTTCCTTTCCACTATACATTTCATAATATTATAATAAAAGGGCTTTTAGTGCAGAGAATTTTTCATGTAGCAAGTTTAAGTTTTGCATAATAACACTGTTGTTTCACTCTGCAGACTGCACAATTAGAGCAAAAAGTTGTGTCGAGAAAGGGTTCGTTTCTTTGGAAATTCGTTCGACCAACATCGTCTCGTTGATCGTTGTCTCCAATTTGTTACTGTGTGCTTGAAAAACGATTTGTATTACTATGGTTTTACCTAGCATTTTTGGTGTATGTTTGCCTGTGCGTGGGATCAATCTTATCACCCAAACTTGATGAACAGTTTAGTGATCACTGCCAATGCAATATTACATCAAACTTCATAACACGCTTTGAGCACTATATGACGTTATTGTGAATAAATTACTTTTCCACTATGTGGAAAATCGGGTTTGTCGTTTTTCATTTTATATGTGGGGATTGATGTCTTTTATTTTTCAAACCATTAAAAGTTCCGGAAATATAAATTTGTTTTATATAATTTACCACGCCTCATGTACTTTACTTGCTTTCGTATCTGTTTGTTTGTTTTTTTTTCGTTTGTCTGTCCACATATAAAAATTCTGAATCTTGCAATCATAATTTCGACCACCTGGCTAGTGCTCAAAGTTTGAGGGTATCCCAGTGTCCGGTCTTATATTCAATCATTTGTCGCATGTTTAATCAGTATTTGATACCATTTTAAATAAATTACTTTGTTACTTAAATTTAACGGTTTAAAAAATATTCTCATGTAGTTTGTCCTAACTTGTCCTTAACCCAACAACAATTTCAAGACAAGTTTAGGAAAAAATTCACTCGACTTTATAGTAATGTGAATATTAATATTGTTCATATACATGCGATATGTAAAACATCTATTGAAGTTAGTCAACTATTTAAGAAAATAACGTGCTTTTCTAGACAAAATGTTAAGACATAACCTGATAAGACCAGCGGAACGATTTTGTGTCGTGAGTTGCTCATTTAAAATGAGTGAAGAAAAAAAATGAATACGTACACCGTATTCGTTTTTTTTCTTCGCTCATTTTAAATTAGTAACTCACGAGACAAAATCGATATACAGAATTCACTGGTGGCAAACTCCATTTCAGCCATAATTAGAAATAGAAAACCGTTATATTCAATCCTATATTTGCAAAAAAAAAAATTGAAATATTTTTTATGAATAATTTCTGGAAATCCCACCTTTTAATAATGAAATCAATTGAACTGCTTGTACTGAACATATTGAATAAGTATCATGATTGTGTCTACTCTACCACCTTTTATTAATCAAATCACTTAAACAAGTTGTTACAGGCTGGCTACTGCCAACCTGCAGATTTCACTAAGCGCATGCAGAGGCCTCCACGGTGATTTTTGCCGGCTACGTTCTCAGGGAGAAGTGCTAAGGTCGTGGGGTTTGAGGCTTGCATGACGCTCCTGGCTTACACCGTGATCATACAGAGAGTTAGGGGGACGCAAATAATAATAAAAACCGAGTTCCGCCGAAATTCGTCGGCCGGAACCTGAGGAACGAACAGCAGATAATCAAATAATAAATAAATAAAAAAAAATGATAACGGAAGAGGTGCCTTGGTGCGTGCATCCATCCGAATTCAAACGGGGCCGAGCCCTGGTTACGGAATTGGATGCGGGCACCAAGGGACCACAAACACTAAACCAACACAGAGGGAGTCTCCGCTCCCATCATACCGACCGAAAAAAATTTAATATTTCATTTTATTATATTTTTGTTCTTTTTTAAAAAAAGGAAAACACAAGAAAACCACTTCCCAAAAAAAAAAGAAAAGGAGGGAACGAGAGAGAGAGAGCGAGAGAGAGAACAGCAATGCGCATCGAGCGTGCACCCGCTGTGCGGCGCTCGATTACAAAATTTCAATTTCAATATAATGTAAATATATATATAAAAAAAAATGAAATCAAAAAAAAAAAATAAAAAATAAAAAATGGTACCTTAATTCATTATAAACCGTTGCGGCCTTGGGGCCGTTCCGTTGCGGCAGACCACCGATAAAAAGGCAATATACAAAAATTAATGTCGCGGCCTTGGTACCGTTCCGTTGCGGCAGACCACCGATAAAAATACAATAGCCGGTTGGCCACCGTTCCGTTGCGGCAGACCACCGAAAAATAAAAACACAATAGCCGGTTGGCCACCATTCCGTTGCGGCAGACCACCGAAAAATAAAAACACAATAGCCGGTTGGCTACCATTGCGTTGCGGGGCCTCTCCCCGATACCAACAAAACGAGGTGCCGGTTGGCCACCCGTATGTGCTACTACGGCTGGCCTCAACTGGCCGCCGAATCCGCACCCCGCCGTGTGACCGCCACTGGTCACCCAAAATAATACAACGTTGGGCGTTGGCTCGCCTTAACTGATGAACTTTAGCCCGTTAACACGTAAATAGATATATAATAACGGTCGTCCTTTCTCCTCAAACTGACAAAGACGTTTGGGCGTTGGCTCGCCTTAACAGTAGCTGAACTTTACTTGGCCTCACCTGGCCACTGTAAATAAATTTGCGTATCGTTGCTGATTTGTGCATTTTATAGTTTTCTTTTATTTGTTATGTTTGGGCCATCATAAACGTTACTCATATATAAAAAGAAATCCTGAGCGATATCCTACTAAATTCAAACGCCTAGCTACGCCTCAAAATTTGGATACTCAACGCTCAATAAAAACAAATCGATGCACAAAACTTTGTTCACAATACAAAAACCATTAAAGAATTATACGCCATTTGTATTTATATTTTTTTATTTATGTTCAGAAACAAAGGAATTATTTATTGTATATAATATTATAAACTTAAACTTTGTAAATTAATTTACAAATATTTTCCTCAATCAATTTTTATTTATATTTTTATTTTTTATTTTTTCTTAGGTACACAATTTTCAACTCAAGAACTCAAAAAAATATTTTTAATTTTACTTTTAATTTCAATTAAAGCAAAATGGTTGAAAACTAAAATTCAACATTTAATTTAAAGAAAATCAACACTCGACTGTCTTTTACCAAAATCACAAACTCAATGTCATCATACAAAAAATTCGAGCCCCGCACAACTCGTAAAACGTTTTAGAAGAAATTAATCTCTCTTCTCTGTCTCTCCTTTATACCAAATTTTCGTTGGTACAAAAGAGAGACATATAAGAAAAAACTTTTTTTCCAAAACGTTTTACTTTGCACACACTCGATGCGCATTGTTCTCTCTTTCTCGTCTTCTCTTCACCTCCGCGCCACCACACAATGGGGAACAAAACAAAACGTCATAAAAACGTGAATAAAAACATAAGAGAAGATGGGCGAAACGAAGACAACAACCGGGGTGAATAAAATAACACAAAAATCGTCGTTGCGACCATACAGTCGTAACAAAGTTGAAATGGACATTCAAATCAAATTTCATGATTGTGCCTGCTCCCTATTAGCCAGAATCACCCATAGAAACCCCCAATTCAACCCTAATCTCAAAAGATCAATTTCAAAAAATTTTGTATTTGTGATTCTGGCTGATGTTCAGTATGTTCAGTTCAAGCAGTTTAAGTGATTTCATTAATAAAAGGTGGAATTTCCAAAAATCATTCATAAAAAGTATTTCAAAATTTTTTCTTGTAAATATAAGGTTGAATATAACGGTTTTCTATTCCCAATTCTAGATGATATGGAGTATGCCACCAGTGAATCCTAGTTTTATAAGGTTCTTTACCTCTAGTTTAAACTTTGTGACAATATAGTTGATCTACTTTAACTTATTGTGCGCATAACCAGTGTTGTGCCTGTTTTTTACGTTACGTAATATACTCGGTTTTTTACATGTAAAATACGTATTTTACACATAACAATTTTTTACAAAATGTAAAATACAAAAACTATTCGTAACTAATTCAAAATTACTTATAGTTCATAATCTCAATTCTTACGTATCTATATAAAGAAAATTGTATATAGGTATGATGTAAAATGAGAATTGAACTTTAAACAATTGAATTGAATTGAATTTATTTATAATTCTTCTTTAATTATAATTAAAAGTAAAAGATTTATAGAAAAATATAAATAAAATTATTTTTTTTTTCAAAGAAAATATGGTTTGTTTCTCAGCTACTAACTTATTTTTTAGAATAGAAAAACAAAATCCACAACACTATGGGATTGAAGTGTAAAACGATTAATCATCGAACTCATTCAATATTAATGCTATAACATTTTAATGTTATCTGTTACAAAAATTGTTTAGATGATTACGAGAAATCATTACCATCTTTCGACAAGATTATTTAACTTGACACAGACAGAGACATCTGTAGTGCAATTTGTTTTCTATCGATTATTGCTTTAAATAAGAATTACATTGCTTAAAATAAACAACTTCATACTGCTCTAATATTGTACTTCATACTGCTCTAAAAATTTAGGTGTCATTTGTTATTGTCGAATGTCAACACAAAAAAACAAAAATAAAAATCGAAAAATAAAATCAGGTATATAAAAATTTAAATATTATATATATTAAATCAAAATAATATAATTATATCCACCAGCTCCAAAACTAGAGGATTTTATTACGGCCAAGGAATCAAGGATAGTGCAAATTTGCTTGAAAACGATATTTCGTATGAATAAGTTTGAGTTCAAAACTATGCTTGTTCGATGTATCGCTCATCTTAGCCTTAGCTATAAGAATACGTCAAATCAAAATTTGGCCCGAGATATTAAAATTTTTTCTAACCGTTTTTGAGTGAGTTTTCTATTATTTATTAAATTACAAGTCAAATGAAACTATACCAATGGCTCTTTGGCTCGAATATTTTAATTTTCTTAGCTAAGTAGAATTTTGACTGAAAAATAAATATTTTGTTTACTTATGCTTATAATAATTATTAATAAAAAACAAATATGTTGTATTTCAAAAAAAATGTTTATTTAGTTATTATAAATTCAGTTTTACTTTTAAAAGTAACATTAATGAAATTTTGTTTATCGCAAATCTTCATTATCATCACTATCAACAAATCGAATTAGAATTTCTTTATTATTTAAAGAATAATATTAATAAATATGAATTAATTTTTTAGACCTATAAAATGTCAGGCTATTTCGAATTAGGCAAGGAATTTGACCCCGATTTGAAAATATCCGTTTAATCTGCTCTGTCGATGCTGGAAGATTTAATAATTTCAGTGTTAAGTTGGATACGTTTGGGTGGCTTCGCTGCAGTGTTCCAAAAAATGTCTGGATTCTTTTGAGTATAAAGTTTGGAAAATTCCACTTTGTTTTTGTAAATTTGCCAGTCCTCAAATTTCCGTGGCCAATTAAATTTGTCAGACACCAAAATAGTTATGGCAAATATGTCAAAATTTATTTTTGATAAAGATTTTATCGAAAGCGTACAAAACTCAAAAGAATTGTTTGATCCCATATGTAATCTTATAAACACTTTCCAACGTGGAAAAACTACTTTAGCGAATGCTGGTTTTATGTGGCTATCATTTAACGTGCAGGTAAGATTTAGAGATAAACTACAAATATTTTTCGAAAAACGCCAGCTTATTATGTGCATCCTTATTATGATAACGACCTTTTAATTGATAGTCAAATGGATAAAATCAATCAGTTTTAACAAATTTAAATGGCCAAGGAAATGAGGATTGGCTCATTTACAAGAACGAAAGTGGAATATCCCATACTTTATACTCAAAAGAAATAAGAAATCCACAAGATTTTTGGAGCACTGCAGCGATAAGCCACCCAAACTTATCCAACTTTGCACTGAAATTATTAAATCTTCGATCACATTCGGAACTTGTCCCTCCCTAGTCGAAAATTTTTATCAAACAGACTCTTAGGGATTAACTACGATAGCTGTCTTAAAGAAATTCGTGCAAACCTATCTGAAAACTCCGTAATATTAATCGACATTACTATTTCGGGTTTTATTTTTTTTGTGTTGACGTTTGACAATAACAAATGACACCTAAATTTTTGGATTTTTTCACATAGCGCAACAATTTTTTTATATCGTTTTGCTACAATATTAGAGCAGTATAAAGTTGTTTATTTTAAGCAATAATCTATAGAGAACAAATTGCACTACAGATGTCTCTGTCTGTGTCAAGTTAAATAATCTTGTCGAAAGATGGTAATGATATCTCGTAATCATCTAAACAATTTTTGTAACAGATAACATTAAAATGTTATAGCATTAATATTGAATGAGTTTGATGATTAATCGTTTTACACGTCAATCCCATAGTGTTGTGGATTTTGTTTTTCTATTCTAAAAAATAAGTTAGTAGCTGAGAAACAAACCATATTTTCTTTGAAAAAAAAAATAATTTTATTTATATTTTTCTACAAATATTTTACTTTAAATTATACTTAATAAATTAGAAGTAATATAAATAAATTCAAAAATTTCAAATCCATTTCTCATTTTACACAATGCCTTCTAAACTACTGGCCGCTTACACCAAATGATGACGACACGCTAAGTCGACGTTGTTGTTGCTTTCACTAGTTGCTTTGTTAGTGTAAATATCCTAAAATTATTATTGCGCAGTCTCGGTATAGACTTAAATTGACGTCATGTGCGAAAAATGAGAGTAGTAAAAGGCCAGTAGTATAGAAGGCATTGTTTTACACCAATTTTTTTTTCATATACGTAAGAATTGATGTTTTTGAATTAGTTACGAATATTTTACGCAGTGTTCCTCGCAGTAATTGCATTTGCGAAGTGTATATTTGGATAACGAGTTCTGTAGTTATGTTTATTTCGTATTTTATATTAATTTAACTTATCATCTTTTATTAATATAGTTTTTATCGAATTAAATTAAATGTATTAATATGATACAAATTTACGTTTCGTATATTAAGGTTTGCGACTTTACTAAGGTTTTTAAATACGCGTTTGATTTTATACAATATTATACGTTTTATACAGTAATTTAAGTATATTACCATTTTTTACGTAAAAAATGTATAAAACAGTTTTTTACATACAATTGCACAACACTGCGCATAACTCATGTAAATGGGCAGATATAGCATTCTAGGAAAAGTTTCGACCAATTTCGAAGTAGAACTAGATTGTGTTTGGCAGTTTAGCACAATTAAACTAAAGCAAAATATATGCGTTAATTGTTAATCGGATCTATAGGATTTCTGGTATGATACTCAAATACTAGTCGACAATATAAGAAAACAGTGCGATTTTCAAAATTGAATTTGTGACGTGACCCACACCTTTATCCTTCTCTCGGTTCTATTTCAATGCAAGTGGATATTGTTTTTTGAATAATAATTCAAACGTGTGGCTTTTGTAGTGAAATTTACAAATGAAAAACATTAATGACTATATGAATAAAAACAATTAGTGTTATGCATTTATTAAATTCATATTATATTCGTATTGAAAATTAAGCAACACAATATTTTTTTAATTTAAGGTTAAGTTTTTTTTACGAAAAACCAAATAATAAAATAATTTATTTATTAATCTTCCTTCACATATTAATTAAATACTTTTATAAAACTTACCAGATTATTTAAATATTGAAAATTTAATATAATTAATATGAAATTTTAGGTTATTCTGGATTGATAGCCAGATAGTATTTTTACATCAAGTTGAGGTTATCAAGACAATGGAAGTTTGGTTTCTAACTAAAGAAACGTTGAATTCTTTGTATTACAAAATTCGGTGATCTCATTACACTGCAGTGACTAAACTACAAAAAAATTGAAAATACTTCGAACTAATCAAAGTATTATCACAATGTCTTTCAATGATTCGCTACGCAATTTAAGTCAATCCAAAATTTCATATAGAAATAGCATGTATGCGTTAAATACAATAAAGTTTGAGGTTACCAAGGAGTTGGCAATTGCGTAGCGAAACATTAAAAGGCATTGTGAGAATACTTTGATAAGTTCAAAGTTTTTTCAATATTTTTGTAGTTTGGTCACTGCAGTCTGATGAGACGACCGAACTTTTTAAAGGGGTAACCATACAAAAATTATAAACGTAACTTTAAAAAAGTCATGTTTGCGATAAATGCCGTTTCTGTGCTTTCACCCATAGAAAAATTAATATAAATTTATAAATTTAACAAAGCTTCGTTAAATATGAATTGTCATTTAATAAAAATTATTGGACCGTAATTTTGCGTCCAAACTAAAAAAAAATAAAATTTGTATCGTGCTACCTAAAAAAACAACAAATAATACAATAAATAGCTGTCATTATAATAAAGAGCTGTCATTCAATATTCAACAATATTTACGGCATACTCGTTACGACTAGTATGGCTGAAATGTCATTAAAAATTACTGTGGTCAAAATTTTTAATTTTATAATTAGTTTGAAACCGAACTTTCATCGTCTTGATAACCACACCTTGATGTAAGTATAATTATTATTTAAAAGACAAAATTTATTGATTATTTTTACATATTGTTATAATTTAATATTTCTTGCAACCGAACACGTAACACGATGAGAAACGTCAAAGTTATGATGCTTAAATACCACCTATTCCCATGTCTGTGAAGTAAGCCCAGGATTTCATCCCAGAAAAATAAAAAAATTCATCAGGCAACACTAACACTGCATTATTATCCCAGTCCAGGATTTGTTTATAATTTCTGTTAAATATGATTGAATATGTAGAGCATCGCAAAAACAAATAATATAATGTGAATACTTATCCCAGAAACCAGAATAATTACAGAATATTGTACATTAAAAAAATAATAAAAAATATTAATATACGTGTTTAACTTTATAATATTCGTACTGTTATGGCGCCAATCTCAACATACGGATCGACTTGTGATTTTGACTGTGAATAGTGGTCATCATTACGAGTCATCCTTCGGCCATACAGATAAGAGACTATTCCGCCAATCTCAACATGCAAATCAACTCAGGATTTAAGGGTAGGCAACAGTCATGATGACAAGCCGATATGAACTGATTCGATTTCCGGAACTCGTGGTTCCAGGGAACCATTAATAAAAAACTGGTTCTTATATACTGGGCCATACACATATGGGCCTATTGCGCCAATCTCAACATACGGATCGACTTGGGATTTTTATTATGAATAGTGGTCATCATTACGAGTCGATACGGCTTGCTTCAGTTTCCGGAACTCGTGGTTCCTGGGAACCATAAATTAAATTCCGTCATACTTGGGCCATATGTTGAGATTGTCGCTATAGGCCCATATGTGTATGACCCAGTATATAAGAACCACTTTTTTATTAATGGTTCCCAGGAACCACGAGTTCCGGAAATAGAATCAGTTCATATCGGCTTGTCATACTGACTGTTGCCTACCCTAAAAATCCTGAGTTGATTTGCATGTTGAGATTGGCGCAATAGGCTCTTATCTGTATGGCCCAAGGATGACGGAATTTAATTTATGGTTCCCAGGAACCACGAGTTCCGGAAACTGAAGCAAGCCGTATCGACTCGTAATGATGACCACTATTCACAGTCAAAATCACAAGTCGATCCGTATGTTGAGATTGGCGCTATAATAGTACGAATATTCTAAAGTTAAACACGTATATTAAAATTTTTTATTATTATTTTAATGTACAATATTCTGTAATGTTTCTCTTTCTCTACATATTTAATCATATTTAACAGAAATTATAAACAAATCCTGGGCTGGGATGATAATGCAGTGTTAGTGTTGCCTGATGAATTTTTTTATTTTTCTGGGATGAAATCCTGGGCTAACTTCTCAGACATCCTATTCCCTATCTCTTTGTTAAGAGAATATTACAACAAAAAGGACATGCAGAATCGCAAAATAGTCTTACGTAAGAGAAATCGCTTAACTAAGGGAAATTTCTTTGTTTAGACCTCTGTGAGTATATGTCAGAATCGGACGGTAAGTCTGGATCGATTGCATGGATTGCTTTCTAAAGTTATATGGAAATTAGTGACAAATTATTATACCGATTGAAACCAATTGGATGAATGGTGTGGCAATTTATAACGTTGACACATGATCTAGGGGACGGACCCATCGCATTCAAGCAAGCCACAAATTTCATTTAAGCTTTTTCTTTAATCATTCCAGCCAAAGAATTAAAAAATTCTTAATTTTAGATACATTTTTACAAGACCCTTAGACTGCGCGATTTAAGCTCTTCAAAAATATCGTAAGGTTGGTTCTAGACAAGCTTATACACGGTCAAAATTTCAAGATGATCAGTTAGCGGTTTGCGATATTTGTTAAAGTTTTAGATAAATTTGTACAGAGCCCCTAGACCCCGGAGCTTAACCACTTCAAAAATATCGTAAGGTTGGTTCTTAACATGCAACTTTGCACGGTCAAAATTTCAAGACGATCTGTTGAGCAGTTCGTTATATTTGGTAGTGTACCTCGTGCGCTCTTTTACCTATTGTTAAAAAAATCGCAGTATGCTCACGACCATATCATGGCCCAGATGCACATTTTGTGAAAGTTTCATGTCCATCGGACTTTATGGTTTTTGAGATTTTTGCGAACAAACATACAAACATAATTTGATTGCAACCTGATGAGTAGATCAAAATTTATTAGCCGTTTGACACCAAACTGCCAGAAAAGAATTTTGAGGAGGTTCTCATTATATATTTCATATATTTTTTATAGGGTTATGTTTATTTTACATAATTACCCTGGGAGGAGGAATATACAAAAAAGAGTGAAATGCTTAAGCTCAAATTAAGTTGGATAAGTCACTGAGTTGGCTGAACTCGAAATTGTTGGTAAGTTTCTTCGCTAAAATGTAGCCATGTTTTCCTTTTAGTTACAGAGCTCTCACAATAGAAAAAGTTTTGTTTTCACCTTTTGAGCAGCTCTCACAATGAATTAAAAACTAATAACAAAAATTGAAATTGAAACCAACTCCGTTTTATTAAAATTGTGTTTTATGTTACTAATTATAGTTTTAAGATATATTAAACCGATAAAATTGACTTTTATTTGCTTTTTAACCATTGAGACAAAAAACTGATAACACAACAACCAATTTTGAAATGTAGCTGACTTCATTAGTTTTTTCTTAAGGCAAAAAGTTCAGAATTTGCTAACTTTTCCTTAAGGTGAAAATGCCAATTTTTTCAGGTTTTATTTTCAAACAAATTTTATTTTCAAGACAAAGGGAAAACTTTTCCTATTGTGAGAGCTCTGTTAGTATAATTTAGGATGAACCTTATTTTCGAAAGTTCCAATATCTAACGGGACACCCCCTAGAAATGTGAGGTTATGCTAAAAATTTAAACAGGAGAAATAGTGGGTCAATCGAAGATTGTTTAGAGGTCGCAACTTGAGCGCGAAGGTCGATAGAAACGAGTTTTTTTTCAATTTTTCACTTTCAAACGAACAGAAATATTATTTAAAAAATGTTCCCAGCCTAAATGAAAATTGCGGTGCATAGAGAAGCCAAATTCTTTTCTAAAACATAAAGATATTTAAAATCGATTAACAAATACCAATATTATGAATCGATTTTTATGATGAAAATAATCAATCTAGGACGATCTTCTACCCATTAAGGATATTTTGGTATATGTTGAAAGCTTCTGTATGTATAGTCCTTTAAGACATGTAGTAAATACTGCATGTCATCTTCATTTTTAGTCCGACTTTGTACGACTTTTAATTGACTGATAATTCCGTTCTTGAATTTATCATCATGGGCCACATATCCGGATCTTTGTTTAAGAAATCTGTTGAAATGTTGAACCGTTTATACAAATCACCAGTGTTTGGTGTAAAAAAAAATCTGCTAGTTGTTTCGTAATGAATGTTTTCACATCATCAATTTTCAACTCGACGCGCCCTAGACTAGGCTTCTAAATCCTTCATCATATCCAACTGTTGCACCATCATTCTTTTCTCTGTACGAGAGACGTTTTCGTCGAAAAAAGAGAATGCGATGCTTCTGTCGAACAAATACCACAATTGACAACATATTTTATTTAGTACAGCAATCGCCAACTTATCATCATGTGTTTTGTAGAAATAAATATCTCGTAAACAGTTCCAATCCAGCTGTGGTACTTTAGCAGCTTTTGTGCGATACAACCAAATTTTCAAATAAAATCGTACCACATAAATGCAAATGTCCTGTAACTTCTTTTGTTTTTGTGCTGTTAACTTCACGATCGATAAATATTTTCAATAACTATATAAATGGCTTTGGACATTCTGCTCGCTGGCTGCATAGGCCCTGTCAGACGGAAACTGAAATTTTCATTTGGTATCAAGCCCAAAAAAATTAGAATGATTTCAAATAATTCTTTGTAATTATCCCAAACTTATGCCTTTGCCAATTCGTTCTATCAAATCCCGCTAATTTCGCTTTCACATCAATTAATTGTAAATGAATATTGGGATCATCTATGCTTGCTTAAATTATCCTTTTTCAAGGAATTCCAATCATTCTTGAATCTCACAAATAACGGAACATTTACTCCTGATGTATTGCCTGTAAAAATGTAAAACTGTCTCGTATCAGGACTACATGAATTATGAAAATAATGTAGCCCTGATCCGAGACATTTTTAGTTTTGGCGAAAGAATTTTAAATTTATCGAGCGGGACGAAAAATTATATAAAAAACAATCAAATTCCTGGCCCAGAATTCATTTTACTGAACTTGCCACGGAACAAATTTTTTCTTATATTGCTTGTAATTTTTCATTACTTTATGTAACTCAAAATTTTACAGTTTTTTATACGTTAGATTTTAATTTTTTATTATTATGTGAAAAACAAATCGAATTCAATAAATTTGATAATTATTCGTTTTTTCATTAAATTGATTACAATTCTGGCTAGCTTCACTCAAGAGCAAATTGGTTATTGATATGTTAGTGTTTCCTGATTAAATTTTTTTCGGGTAGAATTCTGGGATAACTTTACATTCGTCTCGAGTCACGACCTCTAAACCATCTTCGATTGACCCAATTTTTTCTGTTTAAGTTTTTAGCATAACCTCACATTTCTAGGGGTGTATTAGCTAGGACCACCCTAGTGTAAAATATGTGCAACCTTAAGGATGGATCCCTAAATTAAAAGAATTGTATAAAGTTCTTAATACTTGTATTGTATATACTTATATATAAGATTGGGGAAAAGAAATCCATAAATTTTTATGTTTCATCCAATTAGCTTCCGGAGCTTCTGGCGGGCCATCATAGACATGTGAAGCTTGGCGTTGTCCTTTAAATACACACCAAAACCTTTTTAACTGTAAATTTCTTATAGGAAGAATACGAAATCATTGAATTGTATTACATTCATTTCTCAACGGCATTCAACCGACATTTGTATCTTATCCCGAAAAGGATAATATAGCGTTTATCTCTTAATGGCTCTTTGATATGCATACAATTAAAACTCAATCAGGATAAAAAGGGGACGTCTTCGTTGTTAAAGGCACAACCAAATTAACCTAAAAATCCCATTAAAAATTCAAACATTATAATAAATATTTAAAATTTAATGATTTATGTTCCATTTGATTGATTTTTTAAGTCTAGCATACCACCACGCCTTTTCTAATCAAAAATAATAAAAAAAAAATTTAAAACAAAAATCCAATTATCATGTTGTGTGCACTCTTCAGCACCAACCCGTAAACTAATTAAATATTTACTTAACGCTTTAAGGATTTTTATTACGAAATTGCATCATAAAATGTCGATCCTTTAATTGGACCCCCGTACATAAAATACATTTTATTGTTTACGTAATTTAATATTTTTGTTTTTATAGTTTTAGTATTGGAATGTTTATTTAGTGTATATGTATTTGGTAGAAGAACTTAGCATTACTTGGTATTCCTCGTATTTTCCAAAGGGACCTGTCTTCTTATTTATTTATGTGTTTTTATTACGATCATTATTACTATTAACTATTTCTCTAAAAATTTTATTTACATAATAAAAAGTCATTGCCGAGGATGCCTGCAAACGAATATGTGTATATAATATGGTGGTAGGTACGCGTAAGCCAACAACAAAATAAACGAAATCCCTTTTTTGATCTTCCAGCATCTTATACAACAAAGAAAATCGTTTTTATTTTGTTGTTGTTTGTTAAGTTTGTTATTATAGCTGGCTACAACAACAAGCACTAAGAAACGACCCTTTTGGGTCAATTTGAAAATATTTTTCATGAGTTGATGTGTGCACGTGTTCAAATTACACCTACCCGAAAAGCAATCTTAAGATTTTTTTTTTTTCGGGGTCTGAGATTAGGTATGTGTGAGACAGAGGAACAAAGTATAAAAATTATCTAAACTTACCAACAAAGACGATGTTTATTATTAGTAGTTTTGGTTTGGTTTTAAAAACGTTGACCAGTTTTTTGTGGAAATGGTATTAATTTGGTTTCTTTACATCTATAACATTATTTTTTTTTTCGTATTAAGTAGCGGAAGATAATTAAGTAAAATTTTGAAAATTGATCATCTCATCGTAATTCGGTTATGCCGTTTCACATTTCACGTTATTTTTAAACACGCATATCTCTTAGCTTCCTGATCCTTATATTCATTAGTCAACTTAATTATCCCTCCGATTTTATAATATTGATGACGACTAATTGTAACCATTAAGCCGAAAGACTTGAATAAAATGCTATAAATTCCCAATCCACGGGAACACAATTTTTTGTACACAATAAAAAATGTCTTGGGAACGATACCATACCAATTAACAAAAGTTGAATAGACAGACCAATAAAAAATGAAATCAACTAAAAAAAATAATAGTTACTTAAAAGGACAATCGTGAGATTTTCAATTTTCTTAAGATAAAGAATAAAAGTCAACAAATCAATAGTTTAAAAAAAAAATCCTATAAATTCAGGATCGATTTCATTATATCTATAGAAAATTTCAACGATTTATTTTTGTTTTCTTTTGAATGCTAAGAAAAATATTGCATTGACATTGAAAATGTATTTATTTTAGTAGAAAGGATATTTTAACAGCAACTTACAAAAAATGATCTTGAGGAGTGAAGAGGTGTCTTCAAGAAATGAAATGAAATAAAATTTATTGTCTTGTGTGAGAATGACGAAATATGTTATAAGGGAAATAAATAAACCCACGAATGACATACAATTGTGCATTGTACTTTGGAGTCCACCTGATTTTTTCTTGGAAATCCTAATTGATGATGATTATTATGTTGGTTTGCTTAAAAGATTTTTGGTTGATTGTGGAATTGATATTTTTTCAATGTAAATACTTGAAGCGATCTATACCAGGTCTGGGAAAGTTTAAATGAATGACTTGTAGATTGTGGGTGGGTTTTATAATTTGTACATTATATCAATAGAACATAAACACAATACAACATAATTGCAACTTATCAATAGAAACGGTCGACACTTATACAAAATGTTTAATGTTTATATATTGTAAAATTTTAATTATTTATTAATTATATTTCACCTACGTTGAGATGGAGCACAGAGACGATAGTGCCCGACCGCCTTTGGCAATTGGAATTGAAAAGTTGAAATGTCAAAGTAAAGTAACTAGTAAAAATCACTGAGAGGTATAAAATTGCCTTTGAATTTTGATTATAGAGTTACATGCTAAGATTACCTGGATTTTCTCCTATAGCTGGTGTAATAATTTAATTGCATTGAGAACACTGTCAAAATTATTACAATAGAAATAATTATCACCCCTTTCGGATGGGTTCAAAATAATAATAAGTTCACTTAGAAGAAAAAAAACCAGTAAAAATAAAAAAATATACATAATTTTTTTAGGCGAAAAGTCCCGTTTTTAAAATCAAAAGGATAGTCTTTTTATATTTAAAATTTTTTTTAAAATATTATATTTTTAAAAAATTGTTTTTATTTTCAAAATTACTTTCCTTACTTATGTCAAACAGTTTGCCTTAATATTAAGAAATTGTTTTATAAGAATAAAAAAAGATTATTGAAACAAAGTTGACAAAGAGCGAACGCTCAAAACCGGCCTTTCAGACTATAAAAATAAATATTAATATCACAATAAATTTGAAAGTGTTTCAAAATATAGTTTTTTATGTAATAATAAATTTTACTTTATTTATTAAATTTTTTTTTATGTAAATACACGTTTTTTATTAAACAATTTGTGATAAAAAAACAATTAGCAAGTTTTAAAAGATTTATTTTAATTTTGAAATAATTATTTTTAACAAATATCACAAAATTCTATTAAACCAAAGTAATCCGTCATACAATATGGACAATAAGATAACGTTGCAGTCCTGGCAGTCCTTAATTTAACCATACCCTGCGTCTCTTGGTCTTCGAAAATTATGGGTCATACGACTAGACTCACTACAAAAATATAGATTACTAATTGAATAAAAATTAAATTAAGTTAGTTTTATAAATTCTTTATCACATGCGTCATACTGATTTAATTTCATTACAATATCCTCCCCCCTTCACCACTCAATTTTTAAACCATAGGATCGTTGAGTAAAAATACACAAAATCCTTCAAAATATAATGAGAACCACCTCAAGTACAGGTATGTGAAGTTATCCCAGGATTCTATCACAGAAAATAATTTTTTTTTATCAGGCAACACTAACATATCAGTAACCAATTTGGTGAAGTTATCTCAGCCCAGGTTTTGATTTATTTCATTCAAATATACTATATTTGTGAAGTTAGCCCAGCACAGAACTTTTATCAATTTTAATGAAAAAACGAAAAATTATCAAGTTTATTAAATTTGTATTTGTTTTTCATATAATAAAAAAAATTTAAATGTAACGTATAAAAAAACTGTAAAATTTTAAGTTGCATAAAGTAAAGGAAAATTTTAGGCAATGTAAGCAAAAAATTTGTTCCGTGATAAGTTCCCGAAAATGAACTCTGGGCTGGGAATTTTTCCAATTTTCCAATTTATCAATTTTCCAATTTTCATATTTTTTTGTTTTCCTTTTAACCAATTTTCCATTTACCAATTTTCCAATTTATCAATTTTCCAATTTTCCTATTTTCACATTTTCCAATTTTCCTAAATATCAATGAAATTCCCAGCCCAGAGTTAATTTTAGGGAACTTACCACTAAACGATTTTTTTGTAATTTAGCTGAAATTTAGCTACTGGTGTATACATTTTAAAATCTTGTTGCCCTGATCCGAGACATTTTTAGTTTTGGCGAAATAATTTTAAATTTATCGAGCGGGATGAAAATTTATATAAAAATCAATGAAATTCCCAGCCCAGAGTTCATTTTCGGGAACTTGCCACAGAACGATTTTTTTTCTAATTTAACTGAAATTTAGCTACTGGTGTATTTGCCTTATGTGCTTTTACACAAGAGCAAATTGGTTATTGATATGTTAGTGTTGCCTGATTAAAAAAATTTATTTTCTGGGATAGAATCCTGGGATAACTTCACATACGTCTCAAGTTCCTTCTTGCCAGTTTGGTTTCGCACTGATAAAAAGTTGTGCCAAACTGCAAAAAATTCAAATTTTGCTTCATACCTTTAGTATAACACAAGAACACATCGAAATTAAAACATCTGGAAAAGTGAATGTCATTGTATTTGTAAATAATATTTTGTCAAAAAAGCCGAAAACTTTTTAAAATAAAAAATAAATATAGACGAGTTTCAAAATGTTTTAAAATTAATTTCAGCGTACTATAACAAAAATAATAAAACAACTGGATTTCTGTCAAAAACAATATATATAAACATTTTCATAATTTGTTAAATTTATGTTAAAACATAACTTCTTAAATTTAAAAAATATTTTATTAAAATAAAAAAAACTATTTATTAGTTTGTGAAAATTTCATTTCATTTCAAAAAAATACATTTTAAATTCAAAAAACGTATACCGTTTAAATAATTTTACAAATCAAAATTTTTCTCATTTCGATTTTCGTTATTCTATTTTATTTTGCTTTTTGTAACAAAAAATAAAACAACGTTTTTTTATTTTCTTTCTTGTAGTCTAGAGCAACACGGTTTTAAAGAAAACGGAACGAATTAATCGTGTTCTTGGAGGGATTCCTATATATTACTATATTAGCTGTGTTCCAATGGAGAATGCAAACTACTCACAAGTACTTGTAACTACTCGCAGCTACCCATGCTCAAATGGTGGTGTAGATGTTGAAAGTAGCTACGCATAATAGAGAACTGTTTGTAGATCTGACGGCAAAAAAATTAACCTGATTGGGTCTTTTTTTGTATGTTAATTTTTATTTTCATAAAGTATGCCGTGCTAAAATTTCATATAAAAAAGACCCAATCAGCTTATTTTTAATGCGCCAGATGTCACTACCCCGGACATTTATAATTCTCAATATTGACGGTAGGTATGTTGGTTCAAAATATTCTAATAGATGGCTTTGTGAGGGTTAGCTTATGTTGAAATGTCATAAATAAACAATTTTTTTTGTTTATTTCCGTGAAATACCAAACGATTTTTTGCTGCGGATAATTAAATAAAAAATAAAGCTAATTTAAGTAGTTAAATTCTTCTTTTCGGCAGGCGTATATCATAATCAAAGCTTTGCTTTCATTATAAGACGAGTTCTTACTCATTTTTGAGAATTTATGGTGGATTTTAGCTAAAAAAAAATTAATTTTCCAAAATAGGTCGTCACAGCAAAATCATACAAAGCCAACTTTGTACACTAAAAAAATTATATTTTACTTCTGTCATAATTTTGCCCGTTCCTTTGCTTATCTACTCACAAATACTTGTGAGTAGCAAATTGTTTCCATTGGAACACAGCTATTGTAAGCCCCGCGAAGAGCAGTAAGTCACGATAACCTATACATACGAACGAATCAAAAACTTAACAAATTTTTTTATGGAATTGAAATTTGTTCTAACTTGTCCTAAACCCAACAACAACGTTTCTAATTAATAATAAAAATTAACAGTGTAAAATATAATACTTCAGGAAAATAAATATTATAATTTTGAACAGAGGATATTTAGACAAAACTGAAAAATTGAAAACAAAATAAAATCTGAAATGACAGCCTTAATTAAAAAAACACAAAAAGTATTACAAAGCAATTTAATTAATAGAAAAATAAATTGAAATGATATATATAGTACTCGATAAACCGCAGTTTTCAAAGGTTGTAAAGGTAAAAGTCGAAATAGAAATATCTTAGGACAAAGGGTTTTTACTTCGACTTTTACCTCTACAACTTTTGAATATTAGACACAGTGTTCCCTTAATTTTTCCGAAAAACTCGTGTTTTCTAGTTGAATTGGGTGTAGTTCAAAGTGGAAACACCTATTGCCAAAGTTGTAACTGCTTAGAAGTATATTAACACTATGTAGTCGGGAATTTTCCCGGTTCCAGTGTTTTTTAAATTTGCGCGACAAAGTCATACGATCTATTTCACATTTTTCAATGAAACTTTCATTGTTTTAATTTAAAAAAAAACGTTTACATTTATTTAATTAGCAAAGTATGTGTAATTCTGTTTTTTTCATGTCCAAAATCTACTTTCTTGGGAATCATTGAAAAACACTATCTCAATCGAAATAATTTTATTCATACAATTTTACAAGATTATTTACACTTTCCTTTGTGCAAGGGTACATTCAAAACTTGAATACTCGACAACGACGTAAAACGTTTTTATTTTTGCCGGTCCCAACTAGACGTTCCAATGTATGTTTCCTCATGCCCATAGAAAGTCTACCTAGTGGATCCGATTTGCAAACCTTGCTCTTGGATGTCGATGGTACTGGTTTGGCTGATTCGGCTGTTTCGACTGGCTCATCTATCGAAATTTCATTACACAATGAATTGCTATTTCCTTTAAAAAAATTTGGTATTTCTTTTTGTTAGCCAAATGAACTGAATTATAAAATACGAATGAATTGAATAAGGCACATTGGCTTTCTTTTAATCCATTTAACCCATTTCCGGCCGGTATCAGAATTCGTTAGAATTCTTCAACGCCGTTTTAATCAGGGATTATTAGGAACACCCTTTTGATAAATAAAAAAAGGTAAAAAATTTCAAGTTCCCGTTCCCAAGAAAAACAGTGGTGGCAAAATCGACCATTGGCCGAATACGTATAAAGTTTGCGGAAATCCGGGGGAAATCTCGAAGAACCTGGAGGAAATCCTAGGAAAATCGGAAGAAATGTAGTATAAGTCTTGGAGAAATCCGAGGGAAATCTTGAGAAAATACGAGGGAAATCCGTGCGAAATGTTTTTTTTGTTATGTTTTAATCGATGCATTCTGTTCTGGGACCGAAGCACGCCCAATTCTTTCGCGGTTCGCTTTTTAAGTCCTACTTTACGCATTGCTTGCCAAATCTAGGATGTACGGCTATAAGTTCGATTTTATCACCATCGGCACATTGCATAGCTCCTTGAGCTTTGGACTCTGACAGGGCGTTGTAGTTGTATTCGATTTCATCACAGATCGTTAATAAAAATCCCTTTTTGCATCCTGCCTCTATCGGGATTCGAACCCGGTACTTCCCGATCCAAACGCCAAAGCTTAAACCACTGTCGAGCGAAATCTGTGGGAAAACTGGAGGAAATCAATGCGGAAAATCGGAGGGAAATGGGGAAATTCGGGATAAATCCGGGGAAAATCGGGAGAAATCCGATTGAAATTCTGGGAAAAAATCCTGTTGAGATCTAAGGGAATTTCTCGGAAAACCTAGGAGAAATTCAAGGGATATCCGGATAAAACAATGAGGATGGGAAATCTGAGAAAATCTTAGGAAATCTAGGAAAATCTTTGGAAATCTGGTGAAAATATGGGAAAAATCAAATGGAAATCAGGTGGAAATCTGGGTGAAATTTGGGAAAAATCTTGTAGAATTCCGGCTGAAGTCCGGGGAAAATCTTGGTTAAAACTGACGCTGGGGAATAACCGGTGAAACTCTGGGCAAAATCCGGGGGAAATCCTGGGAAATTTTGGGAAAAATTCTGGGAAATTTTGAGGAAATCCAATGGGAATGTAGTTATCTAGTTTCCAGCGGAAATCTGAGGAACACTGGGGAACTCCGAAGGAAAGCTGGAGGAAATCTGGGCGAAACCCGGTGAATATCTGGGGGAAATCTGGGGTAGTGGGGAAAGTCTGGAAGAAATCCGAGTGAAACCTGGGGAAAACCGGGGAAACGTAGTGGAAATCTTGAGACAATCTATGGGGAAATCTAGGGGAAATCAGAGGAAAATCATGTGGAAATTCTGGGTAACGGGGAAAATATTGAGGGAATCTGTAGGAAACCTGGTGAAAATCCATGGGAAATCTAGGGAAAATCCCATGGGAAATCCATGGGAAATTTGAGAGATATCCGGGGGAAAACTTGGTTAAATCTGGCGAAAATCTAAGGATAGCAGGGGCACATCTAGTGGGGGAATTGCAAGTGAAATCCGGCGGAAATTTGGCGGGAATCCTTGGAAAATCTGGGGGAAATCTGGTGGAAATCTGAGGGAAGTCCATGGGAAATCCAATGGAAATCAGAAGAAAATCTTGATTATATCCGGTCGAAATCTGAGGAAATTCGTGTGAAATCATAAAGTGGAAACCAGGGGAAATCTGTTGGAATTCCTGATAAATCTTTGGAAATTATTTTTAACGATTTTACCCATTTGCAAGATATTTCGCTTTTTGTGCATTTGAAATAACCTCCAAAAAGTGTTTTTTTTAATCAATAGCTATTGTGATAAAAAGTACCTACGGTTCTTTTTTAAGAATTTATATTTTATTTAAGTTCCGAAAGATTTATTTTAATTTTATTAAAGAAACATTTGGAAAACAAAATTATTTTAGCTAGTTAAAATAATTACAAAGTTGCTGGTCGAAAAATCAACCAGCGGTCGAAAATGGGTTAACAGTTTTTCGTAAAATTGAATAATACGATAAGTACTGTGCTGCCCGGTTTACGCCTTTCATGTATTGATTATAATCGATCAGAGCATTTGACTTTATAATTATTTGTTTCGACTGCTAAACTTGCAGCAATAAATCTTCTTTCCTTCTGAAAGTTGTTTCACCACTTTTAAATGAAATTGTTTTCAGACAGTCCGCAAGACCTCTATTTTTTCATATTGTACCTAAAATTCTCATTTTTTTTTAATAGTATCTCACTGTTTTGAACATTGTTGTAATAATTATCCATATACACATGGTGCCATAAATCTGCAAACGGAGATAAAACTACCTGTATCGTTTCGGTCAAACGTTAATTTCAAATACCATATGCATCAGAATCCCATATTTTCTAATTTTTCCAGCATTATAAACTCTGAAGAATAGTCTTTCTCTAAAGATTACTATGCCTTTATCTCAAGATAACAGTTGAATAGGCTATCGATTTTGCAAACAACGGTGTTTCTGTCCACCGTTCATTGCTCCAATAATTATCTCGTCGGTCCTTGCGTATCTGTCCCATAAATATTATAAGCCCCAGAAAATTCTTCATTTCTTTAACTGTGATGTCTTTCCACTAAAAGGATTTTTTATACGTTTTGAAGTGGTCTTTGTTTTGGTAATAATACTTATTTGACCTCTTTGACCTATTTGACCTATTTCTACACTGTCAGGAATGTTTTCGGTATTTATTCCCGGCTGCCCTAGAAACTCCTCAAAAACTGGTGGATTATCTCTCGATGACTATTCTTCGCCATGATCTAAATCAGAACTAGATGAAGAACTTGAAATTCTTTTTCGGGTAAACGTTGATGGAAGAGGAATAGTACTTCTTCACTAGAATCGTAATCTGATAAATTTCTTTCTATGTTATTTTGGCAGGAACAATTAGATAAATTGTCAGCAAAAAAATCATCGTCACTCTCGTATGTATGTTGATTCATTTTCGGGGAAAGTAAAATTATAATCTTTAGGGAAATTAAATTATATCATTCGAAAATAATATCACTCAAGAAACAAGCGGCAGTTCAAAAAACCTTAAGATTTTTCATCAACACACAATAGTACTTATAGGTATTTTGTACGAAATTTCAATAATTTCAATATTCAAAAATATTTAATAAATGCTAAATGAACTCAGAAACACGAATATAAGACGTCCGAACAAAAGCAGTTACTGGGGAGACGAACGAAAATGCAAAAACAAAATACATACTTTGCTTAAAATTATTGGGTATATCAGGTAATAAAATAGTTTCAATAATCTGGCTGTTTATTTTTACATTTATTATTTTTTGTTTAGTCTCAAACTCAATGTATCGGCAGGTAGATAGATCGGGTAACGTTGACAATAGATAATGCACGACCCCACACCCGTTTAGAGCACTTTGTTTACAAGTTTCGAGTAAACTCGTCTCCCACGTTTTACTATAAATAGGGTATGACGAGTTAACTCTTTTCCCGAAAAGAACGTGTTAAGACAAACTGTTTTTAGTTCGACATCTACCTCTACAACTTTCAAATATTAGACAGAGTGATCCCCTAATTTTTTGGGAAAACCCGGGTTTTCTAGTTGGTTTGGGCCTAGTTCAAAGTAAAAACACCCACTCTCAAAGCTGTAACTTCGTAGAAATATCTTAGGACAAAGGATTTTTACTTTGATAATTTCTCCTAAATCTTTTGAATTCTAAACACAAGTTTTAATAAATTGATACTTTTTCAATTAATTATATTATTTTAGATTATTAATTCACTAAAATATAATATCATAATTATATAATAATAATATTATAATATAATATTATTTTACGTTAAAATTTGGAACGTCTATAAATAGGCAGATATAGCCGTTTTAGGAAAAATCCTGACCTGACAATTCTGAAAGAGAACTAAATTGTTTTTGGCATGCACAGTTTGTCACAATTAAACTAAAACAAAACATATGCTCTAATGATTAATCGGTTCTATGGCATTTCTGGTGTAATAATCAAATCAGAAATTCCACATTATCTCCAAAAGTACATAATGCACAAATTTTACTGTTAGATTTCCAAACTGTGGATCTCCAACATGGGATATCTAACGTGACTCACACGGATAAAAGATAAATCACACCACGGAATTATTTCAAGCCTAGTTTTTCCCTATCACAATAACCGGAATAAAATTTGGTTTTAGGTGTGACAAGTGCTAGTTTAATTTACGTTTTTTGATGACCAACCCGAAACACATCTACATACAACATATCTACATATACTCGTGCTGACCCCGGACATGCCCTTATCGCACGGGCATTACGATTTTATTATTTAATTATATACGATCGATCGATCGATCGACTGATTCATATTTTTTTTATCGATAACACGTTAACATGATTAAACATGACTTCATAAACGCATCTGCTGTTTGTCATGATATTATTGTTTAAATTCCTACAAAAAAACGTAAAAAGTAAACACAAATCAAGCTATAATCGTGAGAAAAACTTCTTAAGAATTTTTTTTTTTGGGTAGCCCAAATGAAATAAGGAACTCATTGTTCTGAAGACTTTTTTATGTGTAAGAAGTTACATACAATGTACGTATAAGTTGATTTTGTTGGTGTACATCCATAAGACATGTTATATCTTGTTACGACATGAAAATTTTTGTACGGTTTTCTTACGTGTGTTATTTTGGTATTCATTGTGTATCGTATAAAAAAATTATTAAAGGTAATTTCCTCTGCTTTTAAACTTTTTTATATACGTTGCATGCATTTTGACAATTATTATATAATTTATTCATTTATGGCATATAAAAAGAAAATTATGCGGTGCATATGCGGGAATCAAAAAAATGAAATATTTTTTTTAAGTATAAAGAAGATAAGACGAAAAAATTGGTAGAATGAAGATGGAATGACGAAAAGTAAATAAATTAATGTGTGGAATATACTCAAGCACAAGACCGTCGAACACACAAAAAAAAAACTAAAAATTAAAGAATAAACCAGAAAACCAAAATGTAAAGACGACACGAGCTTATCTCGCGACTAGCGCGTGGGTCGTTCTGAAAGCATACACGTATATATGTACATAAACAATATATGAATAAATATGTTTGGTAAACTTGGTGTGTAGCATAATGACCACCACTTCGCGTTCATGTATTGTTTATTTTTGGGTGCGGAGTTGTGAGTGCTGTTAAATCGATTTTCGTGAGAACATTTTACTTCGAGTATTGGTTCCCAGCCTCGTTTAGAAAGGTGGCAAATTGAGTGGGTTGCAACTTGTGACCTTGAATTAAAAACCAATATACAAACACATTAAATAACTTACATATTTTAAATAAGTTTACACTTGTTTTGCTTAATTTTTTATGAATAAATTATTTTGATTTTAAAAAAGGTTGTTAGATTATTTACATGTAAAATAGATTAACGTTATTTGTAACGTAAAAAGTTGTCAGAAAATTCACAATTATATTTTTAAACATTTCTTCCTCCACTATATATTCAGGATTAGAATAAAATAAAAAACACTTAATTATTTTTTTTGGCACTTTATTATGAAACGTAAATATAAAAGTTAGTTAAATATAAAAGATAATCTATTGTATTACACAAATTGTAATTTATACTTATCGTGTGCTGAGAAATGAATGCCTTTCTTGTATATCGCAGTTGCTGAGTTAAATAAGTTAATTCGAAGAGCAAACCTGATAGTCGGAAAGATGTCAGTCAATTGCAACGATGCTCAAGGAGGTCACTCGCGATCAGCAACGATTTGTTTTCGTCTATACCATTCACGAAAATCCAAACCTTAATCGAGTGCAAAAGTTTTAATATATAAAGGGTTATTTGAAAGATAAAGCAGTACATTTGTTAAAGCATTTACCTATTTTCGATGCTAACTATATCAAGGCATAAATAAGTTGAAAAGCAGATATGACAGAAGGAAGTATACAATCCAGTCTTTCATTAGAAGCTTTGTAGAGATGCCATTAATTCATAATCATGCAACAGCGCAACAAATCCGACAGTTAATTGATACGACCGACGAAGTGATTCTGGATTAAAGAATATTGGTTCTGAAGGTGAATCTCGAGATACGTGGTTGGTGTTTTTGCTGCTTCAAAAATTAGATGAAGAAACCAGAAACAAATGGACTACTGAAACTGCTGAATAAAAATTATCAACTTGTCAAAATTTATCCGGATTCCTTATTGAATAGGCTGATGCAATGAAAATCCACGAAAAACAGATGATCAGATTGTCGCAAGGATTACCATTCATTGTTCAAATGAGATATAAGTTCAGAGAATAGACCATTGAACAAAAAAGAAAGTTTACGAAAACATACAATCGCTACTTCAATTGTTTAAGTAAATACTACTCCGTATACCATTGCCGGTCCAAGTCTCTAATGCCAATTGTTTCTCCAGTGAAATTAAAGACAGCAGCAGCACACCAGAATATCCCAAGGTTTTACATGCAAAGAGTCATCAAAAACAGAACACATCTTGTTTAAATGCAGGTCATGATTTAGCGATACTGCCGGCCACGATAGTGAGAGTACAAAATAGGACGAGGGCCAGCTTCAATTGTGTCATGTTCTTCTAGATTGTGGTTCCCAAACTTCTTTAATAACTGACGCTTTCTAGAGGTCGAAATTTGATTATCACCCTAATTTTCCTCAAATTTTACATGTTTAATTTAGTCCATTTCAAATTTGACTTTAGCGGACATAGGTCGTAAATTTGCATCAATGGTTGACTTATTGATTGGAGCTAATAAATTTATAGAGTACAACTAACCTCAAACACATGAAAGAAGTTGAGCTCAAGACGCTCTGCTTATTATTTCACGCCGTTTGGAAGGAGACTTCAACCACAACAAAGTTGCAGGTACTCGTTGAATGATTACTTGGTACCAGGACAACAAGACAAATGATGACAAGATACACCATTACGAGTTACATACACCAAAAGAATCTCATCAGCACATATCTTGCAACCCACGTCGGTATACAAATAGCTACATGAATCACGCTATTTTGGGTTCAGACGCATCCGGAAAATTATTACGTGATATATATATCGATGACTTGCTTACTGGAGTATCGGATGAATCTAACCCCGTTGAGTTGGCAAGACAAATATCTAAAATAATGTCCCAATCTGGATTTAATCTCATCTAATCTCACTTTTCCCCCAACCATTGATCGAAAGACCACATGAAGTTAGGGTTTTTGGAATGCAATGGCAACCAACCACCGATGCATTTACTTATAGGTTCATGATCTTACGTCAGTTAGTTCATGATCTAACGCCAACTAGCAAACAACTACATGGTCTGAAATTTGCAGAATTTTAGATCCAATAGGCCTGTTAGCACCATTCACCATTAAAATAACGAACTATCTTCAATTACTGTAGTTTTTAGATTTAGGATGGAAAAACGGGCTACCAAAATACGTTCAAGAAAATTTCTACAAATTCGAGAAGAAGTAACAGATGTAACTACCTTTCAAATACTTCCTTGGGTTATTTATGACCGATGCACCATCTTAATTGCATGGGTGGACAGCGAAAACAAATGTTGCACCAATAAAATAATTTCATTACCACGATTAGAGTTAATTGGGGCCTTATTGTGCTTAACAATTGGGCAATATATGCCAGAAATGGCATAATATTAATATACGTATTTCAAATGCATTATATCAACAATTTAAATCAC
The DNA here is from genome assembly GCA_947310385.1 of Nephrotoma appendiculata. NCBI lineage: Eukaryota > Metazoa > Arthropoda > Insecta > Diptera > Tipulidae > Nephrotoma > Nephrotoma appendiculata. Next base: position 60,435,480 of record OX371223.1, read on the forward strand.
AACCCTTAATATGCACCAACATCGTGCATTTTTCACCCAAGTTATCGATATACTACCCAGATATACTCAACAATAAAGTTTGACTCGGTCATCAACACCAGTTTTGCAACCAACCTCGCAATTAAGACAACTTATATATCATCGAGCGTACCAAACATACATCAATTATATATTCCAATCTCAACAACCTACAGCGATTTTTCGTGTTATCGAGATACCAGACACCAGCAACCATTTTATAATATGAGTCTCAGGTTCACCGGGCATCATTGGTCCCACAAGGTTGTGTAAGGGATTACCGAGTCAAAAGAGAAATATACCGATTTGTGGGTTAAATCATTTTATGAGGGCACCACAATAGGGACCACTATTGACTCTTCGTGTGCAGGTCAATTCTGACTACAATAGGAATTCGAATTTAGAAAATATAGAAAATTTTATTTTTAGTTTTAGGATTTTAAATCTGAAAAAATAAAATTTCTATTCCGTTTCGCCAGAATAAAAAATCTATGAAAAGCACAAGCTCCTAGCTCAATACGTTATTTTCTGTTGTTGGCCAATATCTCAAAAACTTCCACTAGTAACCAATACTTTCGGTTGTTTTTCTAATAGCTCATAAATTTTCTAATGGTCATACTGAGACTATATGGAAAGTTTTGGGGAAAATTCATGGACTAGAATTTTCACTAGAATTTTTTGATTTTCTGCGGCCATATAAGTGATTTTCAGTTTTAGTTACCGAAAGTATTGGTTACTAGTGGAAGTTTTTGAGATATTGGTCAAAAACTGAAAATACTTATATGGCCACAGAAAGTCAAAAAATTCTAGGGTAAATTCTAGTCCATGAATTTTCACAAAATTTTTCATATAGTCTCAGTATGACCTAGGCTACTAGAAAAACAACCGAAAGTATTGGTTATTAGTGGAAGAAATGGCGGATAGACGGATTGTTCTTAAATTTCAAGATTTCACATACCGAGTTCTTTTACTTCGGAGATCAATTAATTTGCCATTTTAAGGTTCACTTTTGATATTTTATTCCGCTGAGTAAAATATCTTAGTGAAGTCTTTCTTTAGTGAAAAAAGTGGAACATAATAAATGAAAAATAAATTAATTCTCTTTAGTGATAGTGCTGCCACTTGCGGCGAGTAGCGCAATCTCTTATTTTCCGCTGTCAAAATTTCGCTATCTTATACAGCATCAAAAAATTGCTGATCTACCAGCAGCACGATGTAACCAAAGTCGGCCGTTTTTACACACTGGATTGGACTATTCTGAGCCACTATATATCAAAATGAGCAAACGTAATAATTCTCCGGTAGAAAGGTGTATGTGGCAATTTTCGTGTGCTTGGCCGTGAAAGCTGTGCACTTAAAAGTAGTGGGTAGCCTAGATACCGAATCATTTTTAGCTACCCTAAAACGGTTCATTTCAAGACGTGGAAGTCCAAAGAAAAATTTGTGTGACAACGGATCTAACTTTGTTTTCTGGCTAACAAAGAACTCCAGAATCTTAAACTTCAGATAATAAATCAGTCGAACAACCAATTAATTTGCGATTTTTCTTGCAGAAAGGAATCTCTTTTCTCTTCAACCCTCCTTAGCGCTCTACATTTTGGAGGCATTTAAGTATCATTTGAGAAGGGTAGCCAACATAAACCTGACATTTGAGGAAATGACTACGTTCATAATTCAAATTGAGGCACTGTTGAATTCGACGAACTCCAAGGATTTTTGAAACGGTGGCATCAGGACTATACTTAACGTCATTACATCAACGCATCAAATGGAAATCTACGACTGATCAGTTCAAAGTCAATGATGTAGTTTTAATACGAGAAGAAAACTTATATCCCTGTCAATGGATACTTGGTAGAGTATCATCCAGTATCGATTCATCCAGGCAGTGACGGCATCACCCGCGTAGTTACACTAAAAACATCGAACACTGAACTGTAACGTCCAGTTAACAAATTAATAAAATTACACGTTAATCTTAAGTAATAAAATTCCTTAAGGTGCGGGAGAATGTTGGTGTGAATAAAAACACAAAACACCTTGAATTCTGGCACAAACTTTATTACACAAAATCAACACATAAATCATTGTTACTGATCTCATCAGCTGTTCTCCAGTTTCCACCTAAAATTAAACTTAAGAAAAAAAATTAAGTATGTTATCATATAGCTACTTACCAGTTTCATTATATAATTTTAAACAATATTTTTGTCCCGGAATATTGGTTATAAATCTGAAAGTAAAATTTATGTAATTAATTATCAAATTCAAATTAGAAATAATATTTTTTATGCTTATCTTTATATAAATTAGGAATCCAATTGTAAACACTTTGTCAACACGAATATGTCACTTTGACAACTCTACGTAAACCAAAATTTGTATACTAGAATTGTGTGCGCATATTAAATCTATATACACGACGTTAGTACTTTATATTTGTATTTATATTGGGAAATTTGAATATCTAAACTAAGTTCAGCTTAAAATTGTAATTAATTAATTTGGTGCGCAAGAATAGGCCATTTTCCTAGTTAGAACTAAAATAAATAAAACTCTTTCACTTTTTTGAGAACCTTCGAGCAATCGACAATTGGCAAACCGAGAAATAAGACAGTGTATTATAGAACCTATTTATATTTAATAGTAAAACCGTTTGTTAATCTTGAATCATCGATAGTGTTTTTGTTATATTAATTTTCCACAAGTTCATCATCAATTTCGTAACTGTATCAATAGTGTTGGCTTTTCATCGCATTCAAATTAGCAGGCAGTTTTATCAACATTTCTTCATCCGAAATTTCATCAGATCATCACAGCCTCATCACAGACCTACACAAACATGTTTTGGTGCCGAGACCCGAGTATTCATGACAGATAAGTAGAATTTTAATTTCATTTATTTTTCTTAATTTAAAGTGTTTATTAAAATCTACTGTGTCGAAACTGCCGCGTAAAAGAAAATCGCGTGGTATAAAATTTATTTGTTATCAAATTAAACAAAACCCTTGTGTTTAAACGAAATCTGTGAAGTGTTATATATAATATAATGACTAATAGATACGGACGCTTGCGTGATCGCGCTCATAACCAAATGGTTAATATTTTAAATTTTGCGAAAGTAATATCGGCGGAAATCAGTCTCGGAGCCATAAAAACACGACTAGAGGTATTAGAAGTAAGTTGATAGTTGGTATAATATTATAAGGCACGGGAATTGTTAACTAGAGCGAGTGGTGCACAAGGTCGAAGTGGCCTTGATACGAAATCTGATTTTAATAAAACTCTCGAGCAACTCGTTGGTCAGCAGAAACCTTCTACGCAAGTGTAAATACGTCACAACATATGCGAGTACCTAAGATTCATATTGGACCTTTTTCGGGTGATTCCAAATATTAGACGTCTGTTCATGATTTGTTTAAAACTACGGTACACAACAACGACAGCATATCAGAAGTTCACAAGTTGCAAATGCTTAATGGTTTACTAAAAGGTGAAGCGGCCGCGTTAATTCGGCATATATCGATTACCGAAAATAGTTACGCGCAAGCGTGGGAGATTTTGTGCAACCGTTACAATAAATTAACTCCAATAGTGGCATCTTTGGTGCAAACGTTCATTGACCAGAAACAGAGTACCCAGAATAATAGTAACGGAAGAGAACTACGCCGGATCATTGAAACTTCTGATGAGATAATTCGCAGGTTAAGAGTAGTATTGCCAGACGCTGATACACGTGACTATTAGCTCTTCCATATTATTCTTGAAAAAGTGAAACAGTCAGTGGCATTTTCTCTATATTTGAAACTTTATTAACATTCCTGAACAAAAGATGTAACGCCATTGAAATATGTAAAAAAACAGCAACAAAAAAGGTTAAAACTATATAGATCAACCTTAAAACCCTTCGCCACATTTCCGTACAGTACTTCATTTGAGCAATCAGTAAACAAAATACCCCTAAAGAGCGCAACTCATTAGAAGCCATATTTTCGTTGGACAACTATCGAATTTCCACTTATATTTATTCTACGGCTCTAGGGGGTGGAACTGGAATTAATTACAATAATAACTGCCCCAAAAGCAAATTAATCGTTTAAAATCATTGTATCGTACTGGGGGCGATACTAAGTTTTTACAAAATAATGGCAATACTTCGGAATAGTTTACTCTCCTAAAACTATCCCTAAAGAGTGAAACACTTTAAAACAATATTAACTAGAACTTGCCATAAATGTAACAACCCACCCTCAAATTTGATGAAACAGCCGATTATGTACAAACAGTTGGTACAAATGAATTTATTACAACAGCCAACAGCCAACAAATCATAAATCATTGTATTTTCTGCTTCTACAAGAAATAAAAACTCACAAGTTTACAAAAACAGTCCACACTCCTCTTATTAATTCCAGTAAGAGGAACGGGTATCCCAGAATTTATTACAATAGCCCACGCACCCACAAAACATCGATCAGAATGTATAAAAATATGTACCTCCAGGTAAAATAAATAGGTACCCTCGAATTGGAAATTAAAATTGAATCATTAAAAAGGTTTATAAAGGTATATTTAAACAAACTATCAAATATTAAATGTAAGTGTAATTTGTGGGTGTGGCCTGTTATAATCCCCTCAAGGGTAGCCTTTTCTGAACATGAAGGCGTTAGTGATGTTTGTCCTAAAAAGTAACAATTACAAAAAATGTGCAGATTTGTTTGATGAATCTCTCGTTATAACGTATTTTGTAACGGGGAAATTTGCATTGATCTTCTATAAATCACATGTACAGTGTGAAGCAAACGAGTATTTCTGTTATACACTACCTAAAAGTATCTCTATATAAATGCCAATTCGCGGATTGTAGTATTTTCACGGGAAATTTAGGAAATCTGAACATCTGATTTATAGTAGATCAATGCAAATTTTGCTATATGGTTTTTAAATGACTCCTTAATGCAAATTTTTGGGGGTTGTAACTAATTTGTAAAAGATTCCAGTATAACGCCCAATACGATACAATAAATATTAGCAGAAATGCGAAAAGCTTGGTGTAAGTATATCCAATGCTAGCCCTCACACGATTTACATATAGAACTTTTTCCTATAAAAATGTTGACCGATAAAAAGCGACGTTTTGTAAAGGTGTAAGACAAACCAACTTTTTTAGCTGAGTGACTTTTAATTAAACTATAATGACAGCAAGGTGGATAATGGATTACAATGCATTTTAAAATTTGCGGATCGAGAAAATTGCAGCGCATTAATATTTACTCTGCACAGAAGCAAACACTCGAAATTTATAGATTGGAGGAGATAGAATTTAATATTTAACATATTAAAAACCAATTTTAATGAAACTCATTCTTTATAATTAATCTTTTTTATTCACTTTTCACAAAAGGCCATCGATTTTTCTTTAAATAAGGATGGTAATTAATTACATCTTCGGATCGACAATAAACTTACGAGTGGATTTTGATCAAACTTGTTTTTCCTTTATGCAGCCTTAAAAGATATGGAATTGTTGTAATGTTGCTAATAATCTTCTTATGCGGAACCATTTAAAGTTGAGGGAACTAAGTTGGTCCGGTCCTCTAAAGTTGCTTTGTAAAATCCTGAAATTAAAACAAGAAAGTAACAAATATAAGTAAAGCCACATAAAGTATTGTAAATTTAATTTGGGTTTACCATATATCATTTCAGCACTTCTATGGTTTAATCCGGAAGGTTATAGCGGTCATTTCTTGCGACGCGAAGTAAGGTTACAAAAAAACTGCAAATGAAGGATAAAAATAAATATAATTTATATGTTTTTTATTTTTAAATAATTACCATTTTTTGCAACAAATCGGGACGCTAGACGAACTGGCATTTTTGTGGCAATCTGTGTACTACTTTAAATTCACTTTAAGACAAATCTTTGTTTGAAATTTTAAATAAAGTTTGGAGAACAAGATGGAAAGTCGGGTAGAATAAAATAATGATTTGATTGGTTATAATCTTTCCGCAAAAATTGTTTTACAAAGTGCAAAGTAAATTTTGAAAAGTATTTGAACATTTTAAAAGCACTATGCAATTTATTCTCAACGAAAAAAAAATTCTTTTAATATGTTGGCATTGAAAATGATATATTCAAATCGCGCAGCTCAAATTTGCCTAGCAGCATTGTAATATCATTAATTTAATTTGTCATCTGACGGTGCTCAGCAATAATTTTCATATTTAAAAATGCAAATAAGGGTTTATGCAGCAAAATGTGTAAATATCTCAGCGCAATTTTCTTCAGTGTCACCAAAATTCAATCAGCCAGGCTGTGCGATAAGAAGAATAAGTCCGAAACAACTAAAGAGCCATGAGTCAGTTCTTCAGAAAATTAAATTGAACGTCGAGATAACCTAAAGGTGATGGTCATTTTATACTCCGATGCATCTATACCAATGATAGAAAAATTAATTAAAATTCATTCTATATTTGACAAAATTGTGAATATTTTGATAATTATACGATGATTTATTACCTAATATTTAAGATTATCAATCACCTTCGGCTATGAATGGAGAGCCGTATAGACGTCAATAATACGATTTACTCAGCAATAAGATGTATACTTTCGAGGTTAAATTCTGACTTAGGCTCGACTGAAACTGTTTGAAATATTTAACAAAATTGCTTCCATCTTTTTAATCATTAGGTAGTTGACCAAACGGTTTAATGTTATTTATTTAATCAAGAATATATATAATAAAACCTTTCACCTAAGTATAATTGAACCTTACAGTTTTTGAAAAACCATCTTCCGATAAACCGGTGATTTGAACTTTTTTTTTGTTGAACGAACCTCAAATTAATTATTTAATCGAAAAATGTTCTGAAGTATGTATTTTCAGTTCGTATGTAAATGGAAGCAAGTATTTAAATAAGCTTCATGCTTGATCCCTCAGCTATTCTTGATATTCATTAATGAATTTCTTCATTCTTGAATGTTTTATAACCTTACTTCTTCTAAAATACAGCATCTAATAAATTATAGTGAAATTCTGCTAATATTTTTGTTACACTAGAGGTTGCATTTTTAACTAAGCTTCATGTTTCCCGATGTGAATATGAATTTCCACGTCTGTGCTTCCGTTCAACGATCTTTTGTGTTTGCTAACATCTTATTGTGGTATAACTCCTTCCGGGGTAGAGAAAGGACGTCCTCGTCCTTCGATTTAATTTCCAGATTTACCAATGTTGAACATTCTCGTGATATTTGCGTGTATACCGATGTAGATGAACAGGGCGGTTGTGTATCACGAAATCTCGATTTTCAAAATCGAGGTTTACAAAATCCTGGTTTTCAGAATCCCGGTTTAGTATAAAAAAATCCCGATTTTCAGAGAATCCCGGTTTAAATTTTTAAAATTTGGCATGTGGGAAAATAGGACACTTAGTTGATTTTTAACAAAATTCAAAAATAAGATTGCGATAAAGTTTTAGAAAATGGCTAGTAGGGATTGAATTTGTCCATTTCTTAACAGATTTTGTTGAAATTCGATACGTGCGATAGAAATGGGATTCTAAAATGATTTTTTAATATAGTTTTGAAATATGGCCATCGCTATGGATCTAGGGTATTTTTAACTGATTTAGTTGAAATTTGACATGTTGGTTCACAAAATCTTGCATAACAAAATAGTGCAAATATTTTTCTTTTATAGGTATCAATAATAGATTGTATATAATCCACTTGCAGTGCGATATGTTTGCTGATCCCAGGTCATACGTCCCCGAAGTTAAAATCTAAGGCCGTTTGGAGGGTTCAGCAGAGGGGAGCGCAGCGACCTCTTGAGTGCCCGTGAGAGTTATTCAAACTGTTAGCCTGTACAATTACTGCATTTCAAAATGTTACATTAACAAAATATTGTATATGTTGTTGTATATACTTCAGGAAACCGACCCATGCCTGACTTCGCAGCCTTGGTTTTTTATAGTAAACTTTTGGGCATGATATCTTTTTTTTCTGTTAAAATATTATTAGTCCGGCTAGCCCGAATTAATAATTTTTTTTTTTTCAAAATCAAGACTTTAGAACTAGAAGCAAAGAAAACCGGGATTTTGAAAACCAGGATTTTGAAAATCGGGATTTCGTATAGTACACCCGAACAGGGCCTCTATTTGTGAATTTTAATTCGTATAAACGAAAGATGTTTTTCAAATGATCGATATTTGTGAATTCGAAAACGTATTCGTTCTGAACCATGAATCAAACGAAAATTACCCTTATCGCGCAATCCGTTTTCGATCAAGAATTGTTCGTTCATGAACGAATTTTTTTTCGTTGATAGTTTTATTGACGAATCCAAAGAATAAATACAATTTTCAATAATAAATTAATACGTAATGTTTTTATTGGTGTAAAAATTATTTTGGTAGGTTGTTAGTACAAGTTTCATACAATTTTTTAATATTTCAGTATTATTTTTATTAAATAAAAAAGTTTATCTAAAAAAAATATAGGAATTATTATTGACAATTTGAAAAATAAATAAACACTAAACGGAAATTACAATATACTATACAAAAGTAAAAATCTCGGCTTCCATGACAATTCCATGACAAAGTGTATTTTTCGTACAGGTATAGCCATAAAATAAAATTTCCATGCTGATTACTTTACAGCAGCGGTTTCCAAACTTTCTGATACTGCGACCCACATAAGAAAAAAAGGAAAAATTGGCGACCCCCTTATTAGATAAAACAATAAAATAATATAAGCACATTTTCAAGTTGTGACCCAAAACTGAATTAAAGTTTTACTATCCAATTCCTGTTGCAATGAAGTATCGCAAGATATTTCAATCAGTTGTTCTTTTTCGAAAATTGTCAATTCAAATGCATCAAGTTGGTTATTCAAAAATAGATTCTGGATCCATGCAAACTTTGTAAAATCAATTTCGTCGAAATAATGTGAACATGTTTTAGTAAACTTTGCAAATGTTCTATAAAAAGATTTTTGTTTGCTTTAATATTGTTTCTGGTACGGGCATCATTTAAAATTGGAAACATGTCATATATATCCTGTTCTAAATTGGATATCCATAGCTCCAATTTTTTAATGAATGCCGTGACTTTGTCTTTTTGAATCAGAGCATGCATTTGTGGACCTTGCATTGATTTATTTAATTTTTTATAAATTTCAACTAAATAAGCAAGTTTAAGAATAAAGTTATCGTTGCGAAAAGAAGATGCCTCATCTTTGTGATTTTCAGCAAGAAAGATCGCAATTTCGTCTTTAAGTTCGAACACTCTTTGAATAAATTTTGAACAAGATAGCCAACGTACTTCTCAAAAGTACAAGAGTGATTTATATTTAGCTCCGATATTTTCACACAACTTTCCAAATAATCTCGCTTTCAAAGGACTGTTTTTGATATACATATGTAGTTTACAAATAGAGAAAAAATATTATCGGCATTTACAGGGATTCTTAATAAAGTAATATCGCAACAAGAAATTTGCATTATAATTGAATGATTAAATAGATGTTTGTAAGTATTTTTTTAGATATGTAAAACAGAAATTGAAAACTTCACGACCCTCTTGTGGTTAATACGCGACCCCCCTGTGGGTCGCGACCCACAGTTTGGAAACCGCTGCTTTACAGTGTACATTTTTATTTTCGTCGTATTCACAAATACCAAAACAGTTCGAATGGAATTTATCGTTCGAATCGAAATATCGTTCAAAACGGTTTCGCAAATAGGGTCCCAGTGCTATTTTCCCGATTGTTGATAATGACACACCTCCTGACAAAGACCATATCTGAAATTGGCGTTCTGCGATTATTTCAGGTATACGTAAAAGATTTCTTTGCGGTTTTGAAGTTTTGGTGATGCTGTTACTCAATGTCGACATGATTAATTACCGGTGCAGTTCCAGAATATTAGTACAAAGTTTTCTGTGATTGTGCGGTTGTAAGGGCCACAATCTGATGATATCTTTTTTTTTAATGGCGTTTGCCGACACAATGCAGTAACTTTTTGTACCAAATTTTTATGGTTTGTTATATTTATTTTCAAATTCTTTTATGTTTGAATGTTTTTGGAAGAAGTCTTTGTAGTTTGAGGTCGAAAATAAATGTTGATTTGATCTGACGAGGTGTTGTGGGTAGTTTTTATTTTATTATTGTACCGTTAACCGTTAGTTCATCACCCAATAACGCTGCTGAATTTTTGTCCTGCAATTTTGCTATCTCCAATATTTATACAGGATGTCCTAATATTGGCACATCAAACCCCCCAAAAATTAATTTAAAAAAAATAGTCCAACAATTCTTTTGTTTAAATTTTTTTTTAATACGATCTAGAAGAGTGTGTCTTTCCAATAAAAACATTTTCATAAGCTGCATTATCTTCTGTCAAATAAAAACCATGGTTTTGTAAAGTCTTTTTGTTTCGCAATTTTATTTTTTATTGATCTTTAAGTGACACCAGTGGGAAACGAATTTACAAAAGAAAGTTGACCCACTATCAGAAAAATATGCGACACTAATGTAGATTTTAAAATGGTAACACACACCGAGCTATTCAAAATAGGATATTGTTTAACAATTTTTTCACAAAGTTAGTCGTGTTTATTAAAAAACAAAATTAAAAAAACTTTGAGTTCTAAAATGAGGCTTTATCAGAAATAAATCAGAAATAAAACAAAATGAATAAAATAGTTTTTGTTTATTAATTTGAAATATTATTCGACGGATTTCCTTCGAATTTCCAGGATTTTTCCCGGATTTCCGAAAGATTTTCCTGATTATCCGGTTTTCTTCCGGATTTTCACCGAATTTCCTCCGTATTTCCCGAATTTCTCAGGATTTCCACCAGTTTTCTCGGGTTTCTTCAGGATTTCCCACAGATTTAAAGGAATTCGAGGGAAATCCGAATAATAATATTTAAAATTAATAAAAAAGAATTACTTTATTGATTTTGTTTTAATTCTGACAAAGCCTCATTTTAAAATTCAAAATTTTTTTAATTGCGTTTTTTAATAAACACGACTAACTTTGTGAAAAATTGACAAAAAACATTCTATTGTGAATAGCTCGGTGTGTGATACCATTTTAAAATATGCATTATTTTTTGTGCATTTATCTTGGTAAAAAAAACAGATTATTCAATCGACGATTACGCGAAAACTGGACGTTGTTTCGGTTCAATTTAAACGGATAATATTCAAAATTAAATTGTGTGGAAAATTTTGCTGATATTAGGTCACTTTTGAAAAACAAAAAGATTTTACAAAACCATTGTTTTTATTTGACATAAGTTAATGTAGCTTATGAAAATGGTTTTATGGCACATTCTTCTAGATTGTTTTAAAAAAAAATTTTAAACAGAACAGGGCTGAGATGTTGTACCATCACTTTTTCGACTTTCGATTTTTTTTTATGTCTCATTTTTTACTAGTAAAATGGCAGCCGATTTCACTTCCAAAAATACGCATTTTCTAATGTGTTCTCAGCTTGCTCGAGTAAAACATTACTCTATTTCTTTTCTACGATTTCTAGGACTACTAGATTAATCGACTCTATATATAATCAAATAATTTTTTCGTGATACGTTCATCGAAATATAGAAAAGAGAGAAAGCTCACAATTAAATCAAGAGGTTGAAATCGCGGTATAAAACACATAATTGTTTACTCGAAATAGAATGATAATTGATTCCTGACAATTGAGACATAAAAAAGTCGAAAGTCGAAAATAGTAATGGTACAACATCCCAGCCCTGGTCTTGTTTTATTTTTAAATTAATTTTTTGGTGGGTGCTCATGCGATTTCACTAAAAGACATTAAAAGTGGAATAACTTTTCAACAATTCGAAAAAAAATTGAATTGGCTATTTTTGTTAGAAATGAGCTCCACTATTACCCTGTTTCATTTAATCTGTCAATTTTGGAACACGGGGGGTGTTGGTTGGTTCAGATACTGTAGTGTTTTTTTGGTTGTGTTATTTTTAAACCGTGATTCTTTAGCAAGTCGTTTACTAACGCGATATTTTTTAGTCTTAAGATCTTGCCACATGGTAGTTCATGTCCTAATTATGTCTTCTAAAATAGTGTTTACCATATTTATACCGACTACACTGCTTGTAGTGCAGCTGGTTGTTACTGTCCTGTTTATTGCATCCCCGTGCAGTCATATTCTTTCGTTGAATTGTTTCTTTATTTGGTAGTGCTGGTTGTTTTCACTAAACATTTCGCTTATTGTGCTTATTATGCGTAAATATGGAGCATCTGGGTTACTGGCTACCACTTACACGCTGATCCTATCGTGCGTCCGAACGTCTTTGTCTGGTACGTTATTTTGGCTTTATTTGATGAAGGTTGTCATGCAGTTTTTTATATTTTTGTTTGTTATCTTATACTAACTTATCATTTACTTTGGTAAAAATAAACTTGTTTAGTTCGACTTTCGTTTTTATAATAAGACTTGGGTCTTCATTCAACATTTGAAAATCTAATTTCTTTAAGCAGCTAAATTGCGATATTGCAATGTTTAATTTTTCTGAAATGAAATATAAAGAATTTGAATTTAAATTGTCTGTCCTTTTTCTGATTTTTGTTTCTTTAAATATTTTTAGATTTTGAAAAGTATTGTGAGTCACATTTTTAATATTTGTGGTGACTCTTATTTAGATATTTGGTATACTGATTCACGCATATTTTGCTTCTGCATTTTGCCTGTTGCTATTTGTAAATTACTACTTACGGTTTGTTAGACGTTTCCGGCTTGCACTTTAATCTTTTCTGGATTAGTTAGGATGGCTTGAAGCCTGTGGATTTATGTACAGAATTATTGTACAAAGCAGCAGCCAGTTTTATGCCTGTTACACGGTGTTTTTTCTTCATTTGGCCATTAGATTTGGAAAAAGACACATATTCTAATTTAATATTTAGTTCATTTCAGTACCCTTTAAATTGTGTAGGGTTACCGGTGATACTTGCGCGTATTACAAACGTTACACATATTGAAGTGACTTTTAATCATGCTTTCCATTTTCGTGAAGAAGCATGATCTTATTTAGTTTTCTTCTTCTGTCGCAAGCTCTTTCATGCTCTTCCATTATTGTTGTGTTTTTATGTTCTTCATTTGTGACATCTTCGACCATTTTAGTGACGAAAACAAAATGAGAGTTTTGGTAGAAGTTTCAATGCTATTCGGTATAATTCCACTTGATGATCTCGATCGAGTTAAATTTACAAACAAACGCATGCACGTCTTCTCTAGTTTTCGATCTTGCGGCTTGTGCATATCGGAAATATAGCTTCCAAGCCCTGCTATAAACGCAGTTTAAACATCTTAATCAATGAAGACGCTTATTGCTGACCATTGTACATTTTCTTGATTTTTTTAAAGTACGAGTGTAGCTGCCTTATAGAAGGAAAACTCTTGCTTATCCCCTAATGTTTCAAGAAAAATTTCTTTTATCTCCTCTAGAAACTTAGTGAATGGTCTGCTACACTCAAAGCGTTCTTGGCTATTCATTTTATTTGGTTACTTATGGCTTGTTAGTAAAGTTTGTATTGTTATTCTGGCACTAGGGGTATAAACACGCCAAGTGTATCCTTAGCTGTGTTTAATTTTGGTCGATTGATTATTTTATTTAGCTTGGAATTCTAAAAATATTCAAACTTATTTGATTTTCTGTAGGAAATCGGTTCGTGTCCACAGGTTTTTCATTCTCAATTTTTTTATTAATGAATGTAAGGGCACGATGGTGTTCCTTCTTTTTCCTCTCTGAGTCAATTTCTGAAGTTGTAACCGTAGCCGAATTTGTATCGCGGATTATACAAAGTGTGAGAAGGTTCTTAACCGCCTCACATGCTTTTCCAACGTCCAAAATCTATAAAAGTAAACATTAGATGATGTTATTGTTCAGCGACTCTCATATACGATTACGCAGCGTCACATCAAAAATTTTAATCACAACATCATCTTATTCGCCACTCAACAATAAAATTGGATTTAACCCATCATCACCGCAGTTTTGCAACCAACCTCGTATCCCAGAGGAACGCACACAGTATTGCAACGACCAAACACAAGATAGTACCAAACATGTAATGTTACCTCCTAACCGCAACAACTTTCAAGGACTGTTTGCATTACCGATGCTACCGGACACTAGTAACCGTCGTATATTATTAGGCTCAAAATCTGAGGGTTGAATCATTTTCTATGGGCGGATTTCATTATTCATGAAATTTCATTCCAATTTCAAACAACAAGAACAGTTCAGACATATGAACAGGTAATGTTATAGAACCATTTTGTAATCACATTTATTAACCTAAATAGATAAATCTGTGTTTTTTTTTTCCGGAAAGCATGGTAACTGGATTTTTGGTGATTTTAAGTTATGAATGAGAATGGTCATAAAGTTTTGTTTACTTTTAATTCCACTTTTCGATTTTTCCTTATTTTCCTCTATTTCCAAGAAAATTTTTGATAAAAGTGAATAACTGCTACTAAAATCCCATACTGTTTTTTTTGAATAAAATGATAAATCTAGTTATTGCTATAGTATTTGAAGTCAGCTTAATTTCTGTTTGATTAAACTTGGGATAGTTAGTTATTTAATTTTTATAATAATAATATTGTATATGTATATAAAAAAAATTAATTGATCAAAAATTTATAAGTTGTGTTATTATTATAAAACGAAAATTGCCTAAATGACAATAAACAACTAGTACATATTAAGTTCAGTTGAAGAAATAAAAACAAACCAGAAAAGTCATTATTGTGCGATCAAAATAAGTTAATAAAATATTAAATTTAAATGATTTACTTTAATTATTGTGTTGAAATTCGAAATTATTTAAATCAATAAACAGTAAGTTAGTTCTAAGTTATTTAATAATAATTCAAATTTACTGAATTTATTGGTAAGAAAATTAAAATGAAATATTTCACATCAAAAACTCATCAAGTAAGCCTAGTAGACGGTCGTGTTTGTTTTTTTTCTTGTTTAAAATCAAAATATTTGATTTTTTGGAATTAATTTTCATTTTGCGGCTTTTTCTCTGGATTTTGGCTTTTAGGATTTATTCAATTGATAAGTATCGCTCCTCTTATATAGTTTTCTGTTACTTTTATTATTTGGCTTCTTTTTAATTGTTTCTTTTTAGATTTTAACACTTGAAGTTCTGTGATCTTGGTTCTACCTTTAAAGAAGATAGTATTTATGTATATGAAATTTTGTATGCATGTAAGTATTGTTATTGAAGTGCGCCACGACTCGCGATGCCCACCGAGAGCATTTATTTGCCCTCGGTTCTCTTAAAATGTATGCTTCGGACTAGGTCCAACATGTTTAACGTGGTTAGTTTGAATGTTCAAAGCCTTACTTTGAATATTGACGAGCTTCGTCAAACTTTTAATGGGGTCCCAATTGATTGTATTTGTTTATCGGAAACATTTTTGACATCCAATATTTCTAATTCTGCGGTGGCCATTAGTGGCTTTAATTTGTTCAGGCGGGATAGGGTTAGTGCACCGGTTAATTATGGTGGGGTATGCATATATGTTAACGAGCATATTAAATGTAGTGTTGTATCGGTACCCCCCTTTATTTCTCAAAGGCTCGTTTCTGACTTTGAGTTTCTTTTTTTAAATGTCTTCGTGAATAAGCGGAAATTTCTTTTAGGTGTAGTTTATAATCCTCCTAAAACGAACAAGAGGTCTTATGCTCGATTCAAAAAATCCCTTTTAGACATTGAGTGTCTTTTTAGTTATTTTTCCTGTCGGTATGATGAGGTTTTCATTTCGGGTGATTTTAATTTTGATATTTCTCAAGAGTCTTTATTTTCCCGTAGCTATTTGAATATCTTAAATAGCATTAACCTTTCGGTTTATAATACTGTAGAGCCCACTTACTCTTGCGCTACTGCAAGTGGTGGTTCTTTATCGCTCATTGATCACGTCGTTGCTTCTGCTGATAATTCCATTTGTTTTTTCAATCAATTGTCTCTTGGTAGTGGTTCTCACCATGATCTTCTTGTTTTTTCTGTTAATTATTACTCTCGACCTAGACCTAAAAGTTTCAGCTTTAGGGATTTTTCTAAAATTGATGAATCTCACCTTTCATCAACTTGTGGCTCTATTTGTTGGGATAATATTTTTTCTCTCTCTACTTCTACTGACCAAATTGACTATTTTAATTCCTCTATTAACTTTGTATTTTATAATTGCGTTCCTCTCACTACTATTTATTTTAGACCTAGATCCCCCCTTTGGATGACTCAAGAGATTCGAAATAGAGTGGTAGGTTTAATTCGTATCGCTAAGCAAAATTTTTTCAAGGATAAGCTAGATCCCTCACTTCCCTTTAAGATATTTTGGCGCAACGTGCGCAACTTGGGCCTTGGTAGTTGCAAAGGGGCTGCTTCTGTAGATTTCAAAGCAAATGATTTTAACCTTTATCTAGTTAACTCTAGTCACACTCATGATATTTCCATTATTAATTTAGTGTCCGTCGAACCCCTTAATTCTTTTTCGTTTACAAATATATCTACTGTTGATTTGCATTCTGCTATTTGGGAAGTTAAATCGCAATCCACTGGCTTAGATATGGTTAGTTTGAAATTAGTTAAGCGCATTTTTCCTATTATATCAAGGTATTTGTTAAATATTTTCAATTTTATTTTAACGACCTCTTCATATCCCGCTCAGTGGAACATGAGTAAAATTATTCCTATTCCTAAAATTAGTAATCCTTCTGAGCTTGCCCATTTCCGCCCTATTAGCATTTTAAGTTCTCTTTCCAAGGCGTTTGAATTGGTAGTAAAAAACCAAATTCAATCTCATATTGATAGCTTTAATTTGCTTAGCCTTTTTCAATCAGGTTTTAGAAGGTTTCACGGTACTACCACTGCTTTACTGAATGTTTGTGATGATATTCGTCGTAGTATGAGTAAAAGAGAAATGACTTGCCTTACTCTGTTAGATTTTTCTAAAGCGTTTGATTCGATTAATCATCAAATTTTGTTTAATAAGCTTATTTCAAACTTTAATATTTCTCTCTCTGCTGCTAACTTGATTTTAGACTATATTTCGGGTTGCTTTCAGGCAGTCTTTTATGACAATTATTTTTCTGACTTTTACCTGTCTCTTCTGGCGTTCCTCAGGGGTCGGTTCTTGGCCCTTTACTATTCTCAATGTATATTAATGACATTGCATGTTCCATTCGTCATTCTTCTTTTCATATATTTGCTGATGATGTCCAATATAGGAGTAGTCGCTTAGATAATGATTCCATTCACTCTAATATTTCTTTAATTAACGATGATTTGGAAAGAATTTAAAGTTGGTCATTATCTTACCGACTCGCTCTTAATGCTAGTAAATCCCAGTCTATTATAATCTATAAAAAATCTTTAAATACTTCCTCTTTTCCTGGAATTTTTCTCGGTGATTGTTTAATTCCATTCTCTAATACAGTTAGAAATTTAGGGTTAATTTTTAATAAAACTCTTACTTGGGGTGATCATTTGGTTAAGGTTAGTAAAACGGTTTTTGGAATGCTTAGTTGTTTGTATAAGGTTGTAGGGCTCGCCGATAGTAGTTTTAAAAAGCGTATGTTCTTCTCGAATTTTCTTCCACATTTTCTTTATGGTGACGTTGTTTTGTTTGGAATGCTTCAGGATAATATGAATGTTCTCCAAAGATGTTTCAATGCTTGTAGTCGTTTCATTTTTAGTATTAGGAAATATGATCACATTTCTCCCTTCTTAAATTTGACTCTTGGCTGTAGTTTGGTTAACTTCTATGAACTTCGTGTGTGTCTTTTTATTTTTAAGCTTCTCAGATCGAAGCAACCTCCCTATTTATTTAACAAGTTATTGTTCAGTAGGTCCCATTCTTCAAATTTACGTTTACTTCCCCCTATAAATCTGTGTAGGTCTTTAAATACATCCTTTTCTGTTAGGGGTATTTCTCTTTATTCCACTAGAAATTAAGAGGTCAGCGTCGCCTAAATCTTTTAAAGCGGATTATTTAGCGTGGCGCGCTTGAATGATAATACATAGTACTATTTTTGTAATAATTTTTTTCATTTGTATTATTTTTGTATGTAGTATGTAAGTATTCATTTCTTGCAGTGTTCTCTGTAACAAATGAGCTTGCGCTCAATACGGAGGGTACTAGCATGGAGTGGATTTGTTTTTTGAAAAAATCTGAGGTTTTTATGCCTAATGGAAGTATTTATTTTTTTATTTTATTTTTGGTGGTTGTTGTTCTTCATTTATATTGCTTCCATATGTGCTTTTCCTTTACCAAAATTGTAATGTCAATGAACAAATAAATAAATAAATAAATAACCTCAATTTTAATATTAATAAATTTTAAAGAAATGGATACATTTGACCAATTATTTCAATCATCTGACGAAGATGATTGTATTATTATTGAAAAAAACCAATTGATTATTGTATGTGATACAAATGAGACTGATATTGATAATCACTGAGGTCAGCAGTACAATGTTTGTAAAAGTGAACCTGCTGCGAATTTGGAGACTGGTAAAAAATTAATTTAGTCACTATAATCATTTAAACTTTATATTTTATTTAAAATTATATATTTCTATAGTGCAACCAATATGTGTATTACGCATCGCCAGCCAAGCAGATCCTGATGAAACGCAGATCACAGAAACAGACGCAAGGCAAACTGAACAGAAAAAAACACCTACGTCCGACGAGACCGAATTCGAATCAGATAAGTCCTCCACTGAGATGTTTGCGGTCTCTAAAACTGGTATGTATATGGTGCTTTTAGTTACTTTATAAATTTCGATTTACTTAGTTTTTTTTGTTAGTTCAATCTAATTACGCAGACGGTTCCAATGAGACCCAAATACCTGAGAGTAACGAGTCCTAAAACGAATTTGAAGATGACGCACAAAGGTTTGAGTTCGAGATAGAAGCTGAACAAGGCAAGATGGGTAACTTTAAAACTGGTATACGGATTTCAGCGATTCGTTTTAATAACTTTATTTTATACTTTTCTAGTTCTATCTGACGATTATCAAAATTCCTTTTAGACCAGAAAACAAGAAAATCGAAAAGAAATTCTGGACTAGCGTATATATCCGAAAATAGAAAAATTATGAAAAAATGGAAATCAAAGCCATTAAGAAATTGCAAGAAGTTGTGTAAAATGGAAATAACTTCAGAATTACGAAAACAAGTTTTTGAGGAGTATTGGAACTTGGGTACATACGCAAAACGTCTATCATACGCATCAAAGACAATGAAAATTTATCAGAAAAGTAGAATAACTAATTTGAAATCACCAAAAAAGCAACGAAACCTTACCTGCAAATATTTTGTTTTAAAGGACCGGTATAAAAACATTGATATTTGCAAAAGATGTTTTATGAATATATACGATG
This sequence comes from Nephrotoma appendiculata, assembly GCA_947310385.1. Lineage (NCBI taxonomy): Eukaryota > Metazoa > Arthropoda > Insecta > Diptera > Tipulidae > Nephrotoma > Nephrotoma appendiculata. Next base: position 60,454,937 of record OX371223.1, read on the forward strand.
AAAGATGTGGATTTATTTCGTCTGTGATAAAAAAAATAGTACCTGATTTCAATTGAACGATTTAGGAGAGCAATGTGGTAGAAAAATAACATTTAACCCAAAATTAGAAGTAGAATCGAACATTAAATCATTTCCAGCTTACGAATCGCATTATGCTAGGTCCCATACAACCAAATTATATTTGGCAGAAGGTTTGAATTTAACAAAAATGTATGAACTTTATAAAGAAACATTTTTTAACATTATCTTTCTTTATTTCATTCATACAGAGATTCACGCCATTCACGTATACATAATACATCAAATTTTAATAACAATAATAAAACTATATATAAATTACATACAATTTACTATCTAATGAGCTTCAGTTCCCCAGTGGATTTAATGTCCTTTCAAGAGGTTACCGAAACTCAAGACCTTTTTTATGTACAATATAACAAATATATGTACAAATAATTTCAAATAATATAAACATTTTCAAAGTTTAAACTAATTATTTCCATACTTTTTACGATTTTAAATTTACAAGGGTTAAACAAGAACTAAGATATAATAAAATTCCATTTTTTTTTCAAGTTATTTCTATAAAATGAAGCGCGAAATATTTGATTGGCAATATGTTTTAACACTTGATTTAAATTTATGAACATTTTGTATTATCTTGACCGAATCAGGCAACAGATAACATTTAAAAGGACCAATATAAGATATCATTTTCTTGCCGTATTCATTGCTGAAACTTGCTGTACATATATTATGAGAATAACGAGTTTGATATGTGTGGATGGGAGTTTTAAATTCCCGATTGTGTATGGGGCTCAAGCTAATTACAATTTTATGAACATAAGTTACTATACAAAGATTTTTCAGTGCTAGTAATGGCAGAGTATCATTCGCTATATTGGAATATAGTTCTACAGTAGAAAATAAGTACGGTAACTTATATACAGCTTTCAAAGCTTTATTTTGCTGAGCTTGAACCTAAAACAACCGAGACTTGGCAGCCATCTCATACACACTAATCCCATATGCAAGGCGCGAATGAATGAAAGCAAAGTAAATTTTACGTAAAATTGAAGTTGGAATATAATAAAAGTTTTACAATTCAAAAGTCTCATATTCAAATAACAAGGAAATTTTTAAATCATTAAATTTACAATTTATAAAGCCCATAGATGACGTATGTGAAGTTATCCCACGATTCTATCCCAGAAAATAAAAAAAATTAATCAGGCAACACTAATCAATAAAACACCATTTGCTCTTGTGTGAAGTTAGCCCAGCCCAGAATTTGTTAAAATTGATTAATAATAAAAAGAAATTGGTGAAGTTAGCCCAGCCCAGAATTTAATAAAAATCATGTTAAAACCAAAAATAAAATTCGTTACTTTTAAATAATGCGAATTTTAGCCAGTTTTAAACGTTATATCAATAGAACATGTATTTGTATAAAATAAAATTACATAAGACGTGATAAAGGTACTTAGCACGTTAAAAGTATAAATTTGTCGGATTAGGGCTATGTGGTTCTCAGATCGTCACACTCCTGCCACGGAAAAAAATTGCCACGGAACGATTTTTTTCTAACTTTTCTAAAAGTAAGGCAGGAGTGTGACGATCTCAGAACCACATAGCCCTAATCCGACAAATTTATACTTTAAACGTGCGGAATTTAAATTTAATTTTTGTTCACATACAACTTGTATGGATATATCTGGCCCAGGGCCCAACTTCACAAAGTTGCCACGGAATGATTTTTTTCTAACTTTTCCCAAAGTAAGGCAGGAGTGTCACGATCTCAGAACCACATAGCCCTAATCCGACAAATTTATACTTTTAACGTGCGGAATTTAAATTTAATTTTTGTTCACATACAACTTGTATGGATATATCTGGCCCAGGGCCCAATTTCACAAAGTTGCCACGGAATGATTTTTTTCATACTTTTCCCAAAGTAAGGCACGAGTGTCAAGATCTCAGAACCACATAGCCCTAATCCGACAAATTTATACTTTTAACGTGCGGAATTTAAATTTAATTTTTGTTCACATACAACTTGTATGGATATATCTGGCCCAGGGCCCAATTTCACAAAGTTGCCACGGAATGATTTTTTTCTAACTTTTCCCAAAGTAAGGCAGGAGTGTCACGATCTCAGAACCACATAGCCCTAATCCGACAAATTTATACTTTTAACGTGCGGAATTTAAATTTAATTTTTGTTCACATACAACTTGTATGGATATATCTGGCCCAGGGCCCAATTTCACAAAGTTGCCACGGAACGATTTTTTTCATACTTTTCCCAAAGTAAGGCAGGAGTGTCATGATCTCAGAACCACATAGCCCTAATCCGACAAATTTATACTTTTAACGTGCCGAATTTAAATTTAATTTTTGTTCACATACATCTTGTATGGATATATCTGGCCCAGGGCCCAATTTCACAAAGTTGCCACGGAATGATTTTTTTCTAACTTTTCCCAAAGTAAGGCAGGAGTGTCACGATCTCAGAACCACATAGCCCTAATTCGAAAATTTATACTTTTAACGTGCGGAATTTAAATTTAATTTTTGTTCACATACAACTTGTATGGATATATCTGGCCCAGGGCCCAATTTCACAAAGTTGCCACGAAACGATTTTTTTCTTACTTTCCTCAAAGTACGGCAGGAGTGTCACGATCTCAGAACCACATAGCCCTAATCCGACAAATTTATAATTTTAACGTGCGAGACTTTAATTTAATTTTTGTTCAGATACAACTTGTATGGATATATCTGGCCCAGGGCCCAATTTCACAAAGTTACCACGGAACGATTTTTTTCTAACTTTTCCCAAAGCAAGGCAGGAGTGTCAAGATCTCAGAACCACATAGCCCTAATCCGACAAATTTATACTTTTAACGTGCGGAATTTAAATTTAATTTTTGTTTACATACAACTTGTATGGATATATCTGGCCCAGGGCCCAATTTCACAAAGTTGCCACGGAATGATTTTTTTCTAACTTTTCCCAAAGTAAGGCAGGAGTGTCACGATCTCAGAACCACATAGCCCTAATCCGACAAATTTATACTTTTAACGTGCGGAATTTAAATTTAATTTTTGTTCACATACAACTTGTATGGATATATCTGACCCAGGGCCCAATTTCACAAAGTTGCCACGGAACGATTTTTTTCGAACTTTTCCCAAAGTAAGGCAGGAGTGTCAAGATCTCAGAACCACATAGCCCTAATCCGACAAATTTATACTTTTAACGTGCGGAATTTAAATTTAATTTTTGTTCACATACAACTTGTATGGATATATCTGGCCTAGGGCCCAATTTCACAAAGTTGCCACGGAATGATTTTTTTCTAACTTTTCCCAAAGTAAGGCAGGAGTGTCACGATCTCAGAACCACATAGCCCTAATGCGACAAATTTATACTTTTAACGTGCGGAATTTAAATTTAATTTTTGTTCACATACAACTTGTATGGATATATCTGGCCTAGGGCCCAATTTCACAAAGTTGCTACCGAACGATTTTTATGTAATTTTCCTCAAGGTACGGCAGGAGTATCACGATCTCAGAACCACATAGCCCTAATCCGACAAATGTATACTTTTTACGTGCTAAGTACCTCTTATGTAATTTTCACGTCTTATGTAATTTTATCACGTCTTATGTAATTTTATTTTGTAGAAATACATGTTCTATTGATATAACGTTTAAAACTGGCTAAAATTCGCATAATTTAAAAGTAACGAATTTTATTTTTGGTTTTAACATGATTTTTAATAAAATCTGGGCTGGGCTAACTTCACCAATTTCTTTTTATTATTAATCAATTTTAACAAATTCTGGGCTGGGCTAACTTGACACAAGAGCAAATGGTATTTTCATTGATTAGGGTTGCCTGATGATTTTTTTTTCTGGGATAGAATCGTGGGATAACTTCACATACATCCATAGATGCTCTAAGTGTGACCGGCTCGCGATGCAAATAAAGACGGATCAATCTGAAATCAGGAAACGTGATCTAATTTTTCAACGTGATAAGCACCAAAAAAAATGCGGAAATTGCGTATAAAACGAAGCAAATTGACAAGGCCGATATGGAAAAAACAGTTTTGTGTGTAGATTTGCCGTAATATCTGCCGACGCCTTATTTGAAATGTTCCGTTGCTTTCTACAAGAGAAAATTATGGACGTACAATTAACCAATTAGGAATTGCAGTGAAAATACGACACATTGTTATATTTGGAATGAAACCATAATCAGTCGTGGTGCAATTGAGGTCGCATCTTGCATTTTAAAATACATTACCACCTAAAAGAATTTAAAATCCCATATCGCAATCTATAGTGAAACCTGCACTGATGGACAAAACCGAAATAGCATCGTCGCTATATGGCCATACACATCTCGAATGTGAGAGCGACCACAGCGTTATAGAGAGAAAAAGAAATCGACTAACACACTTATAACACATCCCCACGATTGGGCGCAACTTATTCGTTCTTGCGGTAAAAAAAAAAGATTCAATATATATGAAATGGAATTTAAAAATTTTTTAACTTCTCGAAATTTCAAAAGCAATATTTTAAGAAACCTTTAAAAAACGAAGGGAAACAAAAAATAGTATGGAACGACATAAGAATATTAAAGTAAAATCATTTACAATAATATTATGGATTAACGTATTAACTGTTTCATTTTAAATTTCAGGTACACAACAGGTAACTGCTATTCCATTATGTATAAAACAAGCTACTTCAATCAAAATTTTAAAACAATGGTTACAAAAAAACGGACAAAAACAGCTTCCACTTAGAGCAACTCAATTTCGCTTCGTTACCAATTTTGAATGAAAAAAAGGCGGATTTATTAGATTTAGTGGAGTTTATTCCTGTTATATTTCATAGCTTTTATCGCGATCTTAAAACGAAATCAAATATTAAAGACTTTTCGTATATTGTCGATGAATCTGATTTTGATAGAAACCAAACGTAAACATTATTTTTATTTTATATATTTATTTGTTGTTTTATTTTATTATTTTTATAAAAGTGATACTAGTACAATGTACCTTACTGAATTGAAATGAAGTGATATGTGTTTTGAGCTACAATAAATTTATGTTATACAACAATATTATTATTTTTACCAATAGACGTATCCAGCACGTTGAGGCCTCACTAAAAATATATTCAAATGTATTGGCAATATTTTGAGGTCTCACTGAAACAGTTCCTACACTCCTAAATTCCTTTTTTCAAGATTTCCTGTTTGTCATAAAAACGGGTTTTTTTGAGAAAATTTTAATTTTTTAAAAGTGGTTATCTTCATTTATTTATTTACAAAAGGCAGCCATTTTTTTACATAACTGTATATCTGTAAATATTAGGTTTTAATAAATTTCAATTTTGTTATAGCAAAATATGATCTTACATTTTCTCAATTTTCAGCCAAATAAAACTATTTTTTTTAAATGTTTTGCATAAATTGATGTTTGCTGTCTTTAAATTGATAATGCAAACTAGTTTTGAAATTTTGTGAGAATTATTAGAACTATTCAATTTTTTATTTCAAATACGATTTACTAAAAATTGACATTTTGCAGTTAACTTCCAAAAAAACCACAGAAATATCGTTTGAAAGTCAGTTAATTTTAAATATTTTAAGTTTGATCAGAAATCTAAAAATTGCATTGGTGTTTGCATACCTTCTCAATATTTAAAAGATACAATCGTAACAATAATTTTTTAAAACTTAATCAAACTGAATTAAATATAAGAGACTGCAAATTTTTCCACACAATAATAACAATCAATAAATTGGTCACCATACACGTGTTCTGTTATGCATGTGGAAAGTCAAACCCTTTTCTTGTGAATCGTTATTCATTCAAAACTATTTTTGAACACTTGTTTTCATAAAATAAATCGTTGCTTTTGTATTTATTTTTTAACAGAATTTAACTCATTGACGTGATCATTACTTGTTAACATCGAGATAATTATGCCATGCAAAATAATTTCAATTGTGTTGCATGTACGCATTGACAAGATAATTGAAATAATTTTACTTGCGAGATCACGTATTTAAAAAGTAATCGCATAAACATATTCCCAAAAGGAAAGATCATTAAATCTAACATTTGGCACAATCAGCAAGGTACAAAAATCTACTTTACTTAATTTTATTTCAACCTGGATTGATAATTTCTCAGCAAGTGTTTTACAATATTTTAGGAAAATGTAAATTTTTGCCCAAAACTGAAAAAATAAATATTTCTTCGAAATTTGTTAAAACGTGCATAACACATTTTCGTTTTTCAGGTGATTTAGCACGATCGTCCATAAAACAACAGGTACGTAAAATGCAAAGTGGCCTGAAAATGTAATTGCATTTTTACGATCGTAAAAAGTAACCTGTGATTTTATGTCTCGTTCCCTATCACCCCTAAAGGTTGTACAATTTCTAAATTTTTTTCTCCCCTAGTGATCGAGAAAATGTACCTGTTACACCGAACACGATCACCAATTGATCGTTCAATTGATTTTCTAAAATACGCTAACTAATAAAAATTAGGGGAGAGTGAATTCTCTATATTTATACTAAATAATAAATAATTTATCTTTTGTTGATATTTTAACAATGATCGATAGATACATATACGATCTCATATTGATCATAAAAAATAGATCCGTACGAAAACTGTAATAGTTGATATGTTTTTTATAGTTTTAATCCCCATGATCTTCGCTCGATATTTGGGTTAATTTGTTGCACAAATATTATTTACGGTCGTCCGTACACGATCATGTTATTTCGTGTTCAATCCCTTAACAACAACAACCACTACCCACACTGCATATATACATTTAATAATATTCACCCTCGCTTACCATCTGTCCTTTTTGTTTATTGTGTTCAATATTCGAAATTCTGTGAGAACTAGGATGAGATTCGAGTTCCCACGATTTTATTTTAGGTTGAAATTAAAAAAAAAATTATTACAACAACTATACACACTATCATGAACCTTTTCAAAAAATAAATATATATTTTTTGTCTCCCTCATTCGTGCACCTCGACTGTATGGCAACTTGTTGTGCACACAATACGCTCGAAAGAAGAACGAAATAAAAAATTATTTTTGTAATTTTTCGAACACCTGCCCTTATTGAGATTTCTGATAGGACGATGGTGGAAATATACAACAACGATTATATCGTATACAAATATTTTTTGAATATATGAAATGGAAAATAAAAAAGACGAAACTAAAAAATTCACCCTCGTCCCGAGCAAACGAAAATCGTATAAATAGACGAGCAAGTGTGGTTTTAGGTATCATTCCAAGTTTATCGTTTCATTTGAAAGCATTTCAAATAAAATATTATTAAGTAAAAAGTTTTTTTTTAAACTGTGAATTTTTTGTGACAAACACGAGTTTTTGTAATAACGCAACATGGCATATTTATTCAACGATATCGAAATTATTTCATCGAATAACAGTATCAACGAGAATAAATACAATACGCAAAAATTATCACGTAAACCGATTTATCGGCTAAAAAAAATTCTAAAACCATTGCTAAAAATGTTATCAACATCGAAAAAAGTTTGCAACAGTGGCAGCAGCAGTAAGCAACTACAACAAAATTTTTATCAACATCACCACATCAAAGATGATAATAAATCGTACGAGGAAGAGTTTAGTTGGCGATCAGAAACCGAAGAAAATTCACTCAACGAGGTATTAGAAGCAAAACTACAACAACAAATGGCTGAATGTGATTCGGAAACCTCGGGTATATATGTCTATCCAAATGGATTAAATAATAGCGAAGTGCAAGTACAAAAAATCAATAAAGAGGAAATATTTGTACCGGTTTGTTTTGCACGGACCGAGGCGGGCACATTCTTTTGGACCACAGTACACAAAAATGCGGATGAAGATTTAATTGCACCGATTCATTGTTATTCATCGTATCAACAACCTGAAGTACAATATTGCTGTGACGGTGGCGATCGATGGGGACAAGCATAAAATCGAATAAATAAATTCGGGGCCGTAAAGTGTTGAAAAAGTTTTTGTGATATTTTGAAATTTCATTTGTGATCCTCAATTTTAATTATTTTCTAAGTTAACGAAAAGCTTTAATTAATTGTAATCAATATGTCTTCCAATTTTATTTTTAATTATTAATTTTACTTTGTATAATAAATTCTAATTGTTAAATAATTATAATTACTTAATTTTTATTATTATATATTGTAGTATTAAGAAGAAGAAGAATTTTTTGTAAGATATTAATAATAATATTAATAAAATATTATAAGAAAACGAAATTAAATTTTTTTTTATTTATTTTGGTTTCGCTTTGATTTGCTCGTTTATTGTTTGTGGTCAAAATTCTCTATCAACAAGTGGTATAAAAATAGTGGTCGTGGGTGAAACACGCGCGCTTTTACAGAATTCTCAAATATCAACTTGTCTATGGCGTTATAGTTTGAAATGTCAACTTGAATTAACGATCTTATAAAATTTAAACATTTTAATTGGATTTTTATGCGCGATCGTTTTATTGATCGTGCGCAGCACGCTTAATGTTATGTTATTTTGTGCTGCATGTTATGTCTTGATATATGTATTTAATTTATATTGTCCGATTTAATTGTTTTGATAACAACACGTGGTCAAGTGATTTAATACTAATGTTATATGCAAGTATATTTTGATCATTATACGTTCCCGTAATATTTGTATGTTGCCTTCATTTATTTGTGCTTGCAATAACAATATTTAAATGATTAAATTAATTATATTTTCTATTTTTTAGCGATCTTCATATATATGATCTACATGGTACATCTTAAAATTATGCCTCAATTGTTGATTTTCTTGCCGAAACTTATGGGTTCTAAATGATTGTTTAGACGAAGCCATCAGTTGTAATGTAAAATAATTGTAAAATATCTCTGTTATAAATCTCGTTTACCCCTAAGCAGTTTTGTATGTGTGCTCAATATACTAGGGCGATTGTACTGGTGGATTGAGCATACCAGACCATATAGATTATATTCAAATTCAATGAATAAATCGCATTCGGGGGTTTATTATGAAACTTATTCGATTTCGGAAAATTCGATTCGCGGCATATTTTGTTATTATAATTTTTTTTTTCTATCGAATAAATCAAAATCGACAAATTCGCCATGAAAGAAAAAAAATATGAATCGAATTAAACGAAAATGTGACGTCAAAATCCGGGGATCTATTATGAAATATTTTTGATTTCGTAAAATTCGATCCGCCGCGAAAATTCGCATTATGAAATTTTTTTGCTTTCGTTAAATTCGAAAATCGTAAACCCGCCCTATTATGAACCAAAAAAATAAAAATCGAAATCGAACAAATTTGACTGCTCAATAGGTAATTATTAAAATTGACTTGCTTAATTTATTTTAATTTATTTGAAACGTATTTATTGTATTTTTTGTAGGTCATTTACCAATGTACGCCAATTTGACATTTTAATTTGTTTTATGGAAAAAATGTTAAATTTTTTGAATGCACCTCAATATAAAGAGACTAAACAACATTTGTTGAGTGAAATTACCAATGCATTAAATGCAGTCGGTCCACCTGAAAAATCTGTTGATGCCTGGAAAAAAATAAGGTTGTGTGTAAATATGTGTTGCCGGTAAGACTAAAATGCTATTTTAGCGATTTTAAACAATTGGGTAAAAAATAAAATTCGATTCAACAAAAAATGTTTAACCGGAACAGGAGGGGGTCCATATAAAATGAAAAAAAACAGCCAACTGGAAGAGAGGGTTAATCGGTTACTTGATATAACCGGAGCAGTTAAGGGCCTCAAAGTAAAACCTTTTGGTTGTAAAAACAAATCGATCCGAACAGAAGAGTTTGAAGCGGAAATTCTTCATGAATTAAATCCTGATGACTTCCAAATTAATAATTATAAGCCCCCTGTCTGCTCTAGCCACACTATTGTCAATAATAAACCATTACCATCAACAAGCAATAGACACGTAAATCCTACAATCCAAAGTTCATCACATCCCGAAAGCCGCAATAAACTTGTTAGTGAAACAAAACGCAAGCCGAGGGAAAAATCAAAAGTGCTCTTAAAACGTCATTTTGGAATTACAAAAAAAAAACACCAGGAAAACTTCAAAAAATTTACAGAGAATACTGAGAAGCACAGAAAAGATATAATCAACGCCCTTAAAGAGATAAGGAACACAAAAAATGATTCTTTAAATTTCGAGAAAGCAAAATGGATTTCAAAACAAAAAAATTTAGTGGAAAAAGTACGTTAAAAGCTGAACTTATAGAGTTAAAAAGAACAAAATTGGAATTTAATGAGGAAGAACTGAATAAAAGAAATTAATTTTATTTCATATTTCAAAAATATTTACTTTTTATATAATGAATTTGAAGTTTATAAACGATATTTTATTGAATCCCGAATCCTTTTGGCTTCTTCCAATAAATTATCTGACATCAATTCTAGATTGGAATTTGTGTCCATATTATTATCCTCTGGTTCAATTTTGTTAACATCTATCGACACGTTTTACCTAACACACAAGTTATGAAGCATGCAGCACACTTAAATGATTTGTGCGGTTTTCTCAGGTGAATATTGTAATTCCCGTGAATGTAGCAAACATCGTCAACTATTTTTTCACACATTGTTGATTCCAAAACGTTTAATGTTTCACTCAATACCATCGATACTGTAGATTGAGCCATGTCAATCAGATAATCTTGCCCCACTGCTGGTATGAACCTTCAGCTAGAAATCGAAGCATGCTTGCATGTTTTAGTATCATAGTAGTTGCATCCTTATTTTTGATCGGTTTAAAATGAGATTCGGTTTCCTTCAAAATAATACTGAAGACGTCTTTATTAACTCGAAACAGTTTAATAAATCTGAAATAATTATAATTTTCAAAAAAATTTATAATGCAGAAAAATTGTAATTATTGTTTGGTACCTTTTATTCGGCATGTCGATAGGATTAGAAGTCATACGCAGGCGTTTCCTTCGACAGGCTCGAGTCAACAAAAAATCCAATTGTGTCCATCATATATAAACTATCGGAACACAAAATACAGGGTTGTATTTGGATATATAAGATTACGAATCCCACACGGACCTTCATCTTCGAATTCCTCGTTTGAATCTTCATCTTCCTCTTCGCTTGACACTCCGACGTAGTAAGGTTTCATATAGGCAGCACATGTCGATGTGTATACTGGACCCCCGGATTGTGATACTTTCTGGACATCGTTACGATCACATGCCTTTACTCTTGTAACCTGGTATGATCTCAAGAACTTCCGCTCCAATTTGTCACCACTGCTAAACTGGGTTCGCTTGATAAGAACATATTCTCCAACCACGTATTCTTTTGGTGGTTTTCGCTTTCGGTTGTACCCTCGTCGGTTTTCTTTTTGAATGGCAGCAATGTTTTGTTTCGCATCTTCACGAAATTGTTCCCGGTCATCCACAAAAACTTTCATCAATTCGTCATCCACAAAGTGTTTAAGCGTAGTATCCTCAGGTGTACGCATTTTCACACCAAATAACAGTTCAAACGGTGACATTCCAATAGCTCGTTGTACCGAATTGTTAAGGTAGCGTTGCACACTATCTGTTTTTTTGTACCATTCTTGTAAGTTGTTAGAACATAATTTCGAAAAAACTAGAATTATAATTCGAAAAAGTCGTTCCTCTTGACCGTTTCCGGTCGCAACATCGGCCGTTACCAATTGGAGATCAATTCCTTCCTTAGCACAGTACTCGCTGAACTCACTTGACCGAAAAGCGCCACCTCTGTCTGCTATCAGCCTCTTGGGATTTCCGAATATCGCTTTTTGTTCCTCTAGTCGCTGGATTTTTTCGTTCGCGCATTTATGGACTTCTTAGGGTAGATCCAGGTTAATTTGGAAAAACTGTCCATCACACAAAATATGTACCGATACAACTTTCGAGTCTGTGACAAGCCTCCCAAGTGGTCACATGGTAGCGAATTTAAAAATCCATCCTGCTTTCCCATATTCCGTTCTGCGACAATACATCGAACGCAATTTTTAAGGCATCCTTTAATCTTTTCGGTGAGTTTCGGAATGTGGAATTGCCGCTTAATCGGTTCCTTTAATTTATGACCAGCAAAATGCCCTTGGTCATGGTAGATTTTTATAATTTCACGTTCCATTTTTTTCGGCACAACATCATTATTAACAAAGTAATAAGTATCATACCGATTTTCAGCAATTCAAAAATCGGCCACAACTCGAAATCTTTCGTCTGAGCTGCCCTAACTCGATGTAATATATCATCAACAATTGGTAGAACTAATTGACTTCTACTTAGTGCATCCACATGCCGCATTCTATACCCCAGTCGATGTTTCAATTGAAAATTAAACTCTTGTAATGCGAGCGCTCTTCCTGCAATTCTCGAGTTTAACTCCTTTCGCTCCATTGTACCTTTAAACGCTGCGCAGTCAGTTATAATTTTAAAGCTAAGCCCAAGCAGGTAAACCCGTAATTTTTTAAGAGCGGCTACAATCGCTAGTACTTCCAATTCATAACTGGTATATTTCTCCGGACACTTGGAAGTTTTTTTTGAATAATAAAATACTGGATGCATTTTTTGATCGTCATCAGACTTCTGCATCAATATATTGCGCCTAATCCCATTTTGCAGGCGTCGGCTTGTAATTTTGTTTCTGCTCTACTGCAGTATATCTTTAGTACCGGGTGCCTGGTCAAACATTGTTTTAATCTAGAAAACGCAGCTTTTTGTTCTAGATCAAATTTGAATCTAACATCTTTCCGCAGAGTATCACTAAGTGGTCTTGCCAGAATAATTTTCCACGAAGCTTCTAAAATATCCAGATAGTCCTAGGAATTGTTGAACTTTTTTCACCGAATCTGACTCTCTGAAAACTCGAGATCACTGTAATTTTCTGTAAGGATGGTTGAATTTTCCCTTTCTCAATCAAATACCCCAAGTACTCAATTTTATGCCATAGAAACTGACATTTGCTCCACTTGATATGTATGTACCTGCTTTAATTTCTCTATCCCGTCAGAATAACTTGAAGCTGGGATAATCAAGTCGTCGATGTAAACACATATTATCCCCATACGACTCATATTTTCGAAAACATTATTGATGAAACGCATAAACACAGCCGGACTGTTGCAAAGACCAAACGGAGTTTTTAAGAAACTCATATTGTCCAAACGGTGAAACGAAAACGGTATATTTAATGGATTCTTCAGCATCCGGAACATGGAAAAATCCATTTTGAAGTTCTAGTGTGGAAAATAATTTTGCATCAACCAATTTATCGATTTGATCATCGACTGAGGGTAATGGATACCGATCTTTAATGATGACAATATTTAATTTACGATAGTCCAAGCACAACCTCTTAGACCCGCCTTTTTTATTGACGACCATTGATAGGACTTGCGTACTCGGATGAACTATGATGAATAACTTTCTCCTCGAGCCATTCGTCAATTTGATCTTTTATACTACTTCCATTTCCAAAGGTGACAAACGTCTTTGCCTGAACGAGATTGGTTTTGGATCGACCACTTCTATGTGCAATTTGATGTTTGTGTGTGCTGTCCGTTTTTCTGGATTATAGTTGATTATTGCTTTTCGGATCGCATCTGCTGCTGCTGGATCGTTCACGTGTCCCAACTCAATTGGAATATCTCCACCATATATCAACAGTGAGCATGTCTCTGGAACAATCTTCATCATTGTGATGCATTCCGGTGTTACCACAGCAATGGTTTGGTGGATGAGGTCTCTACCTAAAATGAAATCAACAGGCAAAACTTCATCTCGAACCACATGAATCTTTTTTTGGTATTTATCACCATCAATTATTAAAATTGCTTGAAACCACCCTAAAGTACAGAGATTCTGACAACCAGCCCCACGAAATGCAATAGAATCACCAGCCAATCTTGCCACTCATTAAAAATTTTCTTTGCGACATAAGATTGAAGTCACTTCCTATGTGTACTAACGCATAGAACTCTTTCCCATTTAAAGGAAGCTTCTTAATTGTTTTACTCAATGACTCATTTAGCTCTCCTAGAACTGTACACGATTTTTTGGTCGGCTCTATTTTTTTGTAGCAATTTGTGAAAATAAGTCCGAATTCTTGGCATTTGTAGCATCTCGGGTCTTTGGCTTTTTTTCTACAGTACCTTCCAACATGGCAAGCTCCGCTACAATTTAAATACCTGGAACTCTTAGATTGTTGAGACGATTTGGTTTAATCTTTGGTCTATGATGCTGCTAGTTCACTTTTTTGCACAATCTTCGATTTCTCCTTGATTTCTTCATAGTGTCTTAACCTGGTCTTAAACTCCTCGATTGTATTTGCACCATACAACACGGCCTAGTTGGGTTCAAAATCAATAATACCGTCTATGCAATGCTATATTATCGCCGCTTCCTTAGAAAATAATTTGTACAAGTTTCCATCGGCTGCTTTTTTCTTTCTGCCGTCTTTTTGTGAATCAATTCACTATTTCTGTTCTTCGGAATTTCTAATTTTAACAAATTTTAACATTTTTGTCGAACTAGTTTCTCCCACATGTCAACGTTCTCCGTTACCCTCAAAGAAATTTTTGCCGTACCACTTAATAAGCGCTTTGCATAGATAACCTTCTGATGATTTGTCCACCCCGTACAGACAGTCGCTTCGTCGATATCCTTAATATACTTACTAAGCAAGTAATCATCGTCTCCGCTAAACTTTGACAGAGATTCTTCAACGTCTCGAAACGTAAATATTGATCCGCTATTTGTGTTAGTTGACATCGATACACTGCCCTTCATCACTTCGTTTTCGCTTTTAACGAGTTCAATCTCCTTGCCGTTGAGTTCTAACTCTTTCTTCCGAATTAATTCTAATTATTCTTCTTCTTGTAATTTAGAATGGTCGTTGCCTATCAATGTACTACTCCGTGCACGTTCTTTTGGTTTAGTTCCAGAGTCACTGCTGATGAACTCATTATCAATTGCACGTCTGAATATCTCGAACATTTTTTGCGTGAATAAATCTTTACCAGGACTATTTTGTCTGTTTCCTTGTTTATTTTTCTTCGACATAATGTTTACATAATTTAGGCAGACGATTTTATCTCCCGAATATAACACCAGCGGACAAAAACATAAAAATACCCAGTAAATAGGGTGTATGTAATGTGCTCCACGCAATTTTCTGTTTATGGGACCCAGCGAATAATATTGTCTAATTTGTATCTCACTTTCACCTTTGTGCTGACTGCTACTTAGTTTATTCTTTACACAGTGACACCCAGTTCTTTAGTATTTTTACACCACACAATTCAAGAACTTAAATCCAATATATTCGCAAGTTTCATCACACCTCTGATAAAACTATAACTGAGAGTTCTAAGGCGGTAAGAATATTGAGATTAGGGATTTTATTTTTGTTCGTGTTGAACTGTATAACTGCAGTTGAATGAGTCTTCTATGTGTGTGCGGTTTTTCGGTTGTGGGTCTCGGTGATATTTTGATGTTATAGCGTTTTCGATCATATTTATGTATGTATTTAATCTTTTAATTTTCACCTCCATTATGCCTCTATGACCTCTATTAAGCTCTTTGATAACGATTTATACTCACTTCCTCGACCATTTCGGTGACGAAAACCAATTGACCTTTCAGTGAAAAATTTTGCGTAAAATATTCAATGAATTTTACAGTAAAGGATTTGTGGCGCGAGAATCGATGACTGCTTTCCATTGCGTTATTTCTAAATGATATTTGTATTCGAACAATTTTTTCGGAATTATGCCTCAATTAAAATTTGGAAATATTATTACCAAAATTATGACATCTATATGTGAAATTTTAATAGTCAGTTGATTTCGGTAATAATTAATTGGTCTATTCGAAAAATAAGTGAAGTAATCGGCCGATACATTTGCAGATTAAATTGAGTCTTTCTTACTTGCTACTATTTCTTGAAATATCCGCTGCAAATTCTTCTGGTTGTCCTAAAGTACTTTCCAAAGTTTCATTAACGTTAAGATCAGAGTTGGATTTGTTGTTGGTCATAATGCTCAAGTTCCAATCTCCATCTTAGGATCTTAGCATTCTTTTCGGATGACTTTATAAATATAAGCGTTTTGTATTCTTCCAGTTTTTGTCCAAAAGCATAAGGTGGAAAATGAGCAACAAAAAACATTAAATAAAGGTTAAACTTGTTTCAGTGTGAACAGTTTTTAATGTAATAATGTGTTTTATATTTAAATTTACATCGTACATCAAAGAGGGTCCCACACCTCTAACCAAACAAAAATTTTACTGTGTTTTCACTTTTATTCATAGTTATGAAATTCCGAATTACAACCAAATAATAGCTTGAAAGGATATCCACCCACAATACACTATTTTATGTACCCTTTAATTTTCCACTTGATTGTTATTTACACCAAACACACATCCGCCATATTATACACCAACCCATATATTTCCTATATAGTGTGAAATTTTTTAAAATTCCGAAAATCGTAATCATATTAAAAATTCTAGTACACAAAATAAAATATGTATTTATTTCCATTTGACCAACCCCCAATAAATAACTAAACAAATAAACTAACCGTAGGACTTGTCATCGACCCTATACCATACCAAATCATATAAAGTGTATTTTCACTTGCAAATTTAAAAAAATATTTCCCACACAATTTTGTGTACGGTGCAAAGTGTTTATGAATAGTCAATACGTTTAGCTGCATATAATTCAATTATACAATAATCATTTCCTATTATTCACATAAAGGGGTATACACACTGGGAAACTCATTTTAAATCACTTTAACATAAAACTAAATAAAATCAAAATTCGAAGGGGATTTAATGAAATGTGAGAAAATTTTTCTAAAAATTCGTAAAATCACTGTAGGGGACGATAATATTTATACTTTCAGCACCCTAAATAATTATATCTGTTCACCACATGTTTACTATTCGCATAATATAGGAATTACTTTTGTGTACACATTTTCAGGTGGAAATTATACACTTTGCACTCTCTTATGGAAATTATGGAAATTTTTTCCAGTATCAGGTTAAAAAATTAATTTTTTGTTAATTTATTCACGCTTAAATTAAAGATATCCGGGAGACCTTGGTCCATATACGATGTACTTGCTATATATATACACGTATATCTTATAAGACGAAATATAATGTTTATTGAAGCGTGAAGATTTTTTTATTTTCTTGGTGATGTGTCAAAAAAAATAAAAATCTTTTAAGACCCTTTTGGATGAAATACAATAAGATTACTATAAGGTAACAGGAAAAAAGGGTCCAATTTCGTACATATAGACTTTTTTTCTTAAAAATAAACAATATTATGAAATATTGGAAAACATTGTTGAGATTTGGAAAAGGCGCAGGGTTGGATTCATAAGATGTCAACTTATTATTATTTTGAGAGACGAACTCATTTTAAAAGTTATAAAGGCATTATTATATAAATTAAAATATTTAGATATATATATTTCCGTGTGAGGAACTAATACATCCCTGGACAAATCACCTCTAACTTACCGTTTATTAAAATAGGATATACAGTTTACTTTTTTTATAAAATCGTCCCTATTTATTATCATATATTCCCAATTGTATAACCCAAGTAGAATCACATTCTTGTACAAAAAAAAAAAAGATTTAAAAACCCAAAAAACCTAAATCATTAGTTTGAGGTCCCTTCCTTATTCTTCTTATTCTTACACCATTGATAAAATGACGATACACTTTTGAACACGTGCACTAAAACCTACTTCATTTTTTGTTACCTTCTTATATACACAGCTATATAAAATTGAAAGGTTAATTTCGGATCGTATTAGACTCATATTAGAAGATCCCTCAAATATTTGTATAACTTTTTGAATGATCATGCCTATATCTATACAAGGCGCAGGTAGAAAACGTTCAAAACGTTATTTTATGTACATCTACCTACATATAACAGTAATTAACCCCTTCTCCAGCCATTTGAATAAATAAAATTTCCATGGTGGATTAATGCCCGTATAACAATTTTTATTTTAATTAAAGATTTTAAAAAGACCGCACTCTTTTTATAATAAACAATCTTATAAAAAACACAGAAATCATGGGGTGTAGCACGGCGGGAGTAAACGGGTGAGTAGTAAATTTTGAAAGGAAAATTCTTATGGTACCACAAATAAATGATTTTGATTATAGTTCGCGGTTGGGTTAAGAGATTTGTTTAGTTTAATTAAAGTTAATGGGTTCAAGATGATCTGCACACTATGTGGTGATCGGTACAGGTTGGGAAAGTGAAAAAAGGGTTGAATATCGCGTTTACATGCAACTCCCGTTGCGATTCGGAATAATTCTGAAACATATTGAAAACCTGTTTTTTATTCATTTAAGTTAATCTATTGTTTGGTGGTTTTTTAGAAAAACTACTTGATTTGTTTTTTCCACCTTAACCTGATTTGCTGTAGATATTGTAAAAATCTTATTGGAATTTTTATTTTTTGCAAAACATTATATTGCTTGTTTAGGGATCAATGGGCCAAAGCTAGTCGCCTAAATTCTAAACAAATAACAGTTACCAACGTATTAACTTCTGTTTTTTATCTAAAAATTTACAGTATAGTTTGAGAGAATAGAAGAACATGCAGTAACAGCATGTTAAGACGTTTTATACGGTTACCATCTGAATTTGCAACATATACCATCGCACCTAGTTGCTGCTGATCAAAAAATGATGTGTGGTCCTGTGTTGTAATGTACCACTCAATCCTGTCATCCCTTAAAATGTATATCTTTAATAAATATTAATAACCGGTCCTATGTGTGTATTTGTATTGGTCAAAAGATGTTTCTAGTAATTAGAATTAAAAAAGAATAACTTTCTTTTACTGGTCGGCTTTGGACGTGATAGGTAGGTAATGGTAAATAATATAAAAAACCAAATTAATTTCATTGAATTGTATATCATAAAATAAAACTTATAAATTCTAAATTAATAATTAATCCTGTGTAATTTGATTAAATTAAACTTAAATATTTAAATAAAGTTGAAATAGAAAACTTAATAGTTAAAATAATAAATAAAATAAAACTAAACAAAATTTAACAAAGTGAATTAAATTGTTCATGAATAATTTAAAATCCAAGTCAATCCATGTTTTCTCAACACCTGGAATTGAAGCGACCGCACGTAAGATAAATGACGGCTGCCGAGGCCAACAGCGATGAATGCCCAGTATATTAACGTCTGTATATAGTTACTGCCTTTAGATTCCGTTTATGATATCGAATTGACTTTTCAATAGCTTCAATATTTGATTTGAGTTGCGAGTATCGATTTGCTTGAATGAATGGATCTCTCCTTTGTTGAAGGTGGTTTTTGTTTTGCCGTCAATTTCGCACAAAAATTTATAAAGAATTAATTACATAAATCCATGCATCTCATAACAAGTTGGAACGTTAACTCTTCTTAAAAAATTGCATCTCACAGCTGCCTGTATTTGAGTGATTGAACGCGTATCAATATCGTGGCACAAATATACACGTCGTTGAGGATGGTACAGGTATATTCAGTACCTTCGAAGAGAGCGGCAATTAAAATTAAAAAATAATTTGAAGATGGTTTGATGTAAACTAGAGCTTAAAACTGTATGTGCACTGTTGAAAACAGGATAAAACGTTTGAAAACTCAGTAAAAATGTGAAAATATTTATTTTTTTGGTACATACACACGTCTATTTATGGCAATATACTAATTAAATGTCAAAATTAAAACGCTTAATTTAAATTTTACTTTCATCTATGTGACCTCCTCTCCGTTATTGAGTTCCAAATTAATTGAAGTTTGTTCCACATAACAGTAGCTGATGTTGGAGCTGATTGCTGTACTTCCGGGCTCAGTTTTTCCCACAGTAACTTAATATGGTTCATGCCATTCCATAATTTAAGTTGTTCTTTCCTCCTCTAAATGGCGTAGATATAGTCTTTACATAATTTACATAAAATTTTTGGATCATTATTTTGCTGAAAGATAAAATTTTGACCCAAAAGTCGAAATCCTGAGGGTACCTAGTTGTTCTCCAAAATTTATCGGCACAATTCTTTTCTTAGTATTCTGTCAATAATCACAACATCGCCCACACTAGTACCAGCAAAATAGCCCTAAATCAACACTGCGCACCATCTCCATGCTTCCGGTGTAGGAAATACACTCTTTACTAGCACTTTTACCCACAGATCTTCTCACAAATTTTCGGCTTCGGATACCGAAAATCCAAATTTGGACTCATTTGTCCATTTAAGTCTAGTAATGGTTTCTTCATAGCAATACGGCCATGGTGTCCGGCTTCCTGTAAGCGACGTTTGACCGTAGAAACACTAACTGATTTTGGGCGACCAACATTATATGCTGCGGTTATTTCCGGGGCTGTTTTGCATCTATTCATCATCTTGCTAGTAATCAGTATTCTATGATAGAATACATTCTTGGTCTTCTACTACATCTTTTATTAAAGAATTTGCAATTTTCTCGATATTTTGTAACATTGTAATCAACCGTATAGCGTGGTTTAATTTAATTTGGCAATCACTCGTATATCGAAAACTATCATAAGCGCACTTGTTTCAGTACTAAGTTCCTTTCTTGGAGGCATTTTAAATAATTGTCACTCGATATTTTGCTTACGATCTTAACAGTCTAAACATCAGAATACAACTGATCGTATTTGACGCATTTTACTTAAATCTTTAAAAAAAAAACAACTTAAACATCATAACCTAGAATAAAGCAGTAAAATTAAGGTAAAAGATTAACCCTATGCCATTGGTGGTTATATTGAGAAACTGCGTTCCACAGTTTGACTCTTTTGTCGTGATTCTTTCTTAGCTTCCTTCCTCTTTACCAAAAAACTGTTGTTAGTTTGTTGGTAAAGGGAAAGAAACCAACGAACGAATCATGACGAAAGAATCAAAGTATGGAACGGCGGATTTTATTCAATTTTTTTTTTCGTAAACATAATACTGTATAAATAATAGATGAAAAAAGGAATGCCAAAACACTTATGAGCAGTGGTGTACATGTACCGTAGCTTATGAATAGTTGAGACTGCGGCATTGTGTGGTCTATTTGATATCGAGTCCTCCGTACTAAGATAACTTTGATCTTGTATATGACCGATGCATAGTCTGATTTCGTTGTATAAGTAAGGAGAGATATGCCTGACACCTGTTGGTGTGGAGTTATGATCAACTGATCGAGGGAATAATTTTTTTCCAAAAAATGTTTTTCTCAAAAGCCAGAATACACTTTTGGGGAAAAAGGAATAAAACTGGTACACAATTTAAAATTACCATTCCCCGGGAATTACATTGCTGCCATTAATCCTTATGCGCACATATTTCCGATTATTTTTAATGGCATACTCACATACAATTAAGGATAACTTTTTTATCGTTTTATTTTCTTTACCTTTAATTTTTTATTTAACAGCTTTATTTACAATAAATAAAATCAGCACGAAAAGCATTAAATGTTTCATTTTACAAAATGTTAACTTGTTATAAAAGTTCATTCGCTCAATATTAGTTTGCTGAAACCGAACCAAGTGAAACTATCCGCAAGCGTGAAATGGAAGTTTAATCTTGAATAAACCAAAGTGAAATAAATAATTTGTGTTAAAACGTCATCGAAAATTGAACAGTACCTCAAATAAAACCTATTGAATTACACGAGAACCAACTAATCACCACGTTTGATATGAGTGTCACAGTCCTATTTGATCGCTTTGAGAAACATATTGTAAATTATTCGCTGCGCTTCAAAGTGATGAGATTTGTTACTTAGCGATCGTCAAACTAACCCGATTGATACCTGAAAATTTCAAGAAAATCATTAGTCAAAACATGTCAATTTGGTTTTAATAAATAATTTACCATAATTAACTTAGGTCACCTAAACTTTTTAGCGCTATTTGCCATAGGCATTTGACGAAAGACACTTACATTTAATAAATACATTTTATTAGCGCTTTAGGCTTGTTAGATTCGATATTGAGTAGGTACTCGTGATGATGGACTAACAAGATAAAATAGATGAAGTGATTTTTTAAACTTTAGAAAATAATTTTGTAATTAAAATATTCAAAATTTAATTTTTGCTTATAAAAATTTGTTTATTAAGTGTAACCTTAACAAATCTGACATTGAGTAACAACTTCAGAATTTTTGAATATATGTCAAAATACCTTAGATATAATAACTAGCCAGAATAGTGTGATCAAGGTTTGCCCCTGATTAGCATATGTAGTGTTTAGATGCAAGTTAGATCGTATCTGAAATGTCACAATACGATAAAATATGAAATATTTATGAAAAGAAGCCAATGACTAGGCTTCAAGTTCATATTTAGAAACCTATTCCTATCACATAAGTCACATTAAAACCCCCAGTCGTAACTTATTACCAGGTGACCATCGCTAATCCAACCGGAGGCCCTTGAATGACAGAGCAAGCGCTTTTCTTACCCTTCTATATGCAAGGCGACAACTGGCACCATAACTAAAGTTCAAAACAGAACAAGAATGAAGGAGACGAGCGAAATCGACGCATGCGACGACGTTTTTTTCATTGAAATAAATGTAAAGTCTATTTCTATTTTTATCGCTGATGAAACAATGCTGCCAACTGTTTTTCTGTTGGTAGCGCCCCAACGTCAAATGCCAAAAACATTAACAATTTTTTTAATTTTAAAATTTTTTTGTCGGGGTTATGTCGTTTGTGGTTGTTTTTCTATCGCTCTCGCTCTGTTAGCTACCAGCGATATTGCGGCGATATTTTTTATTTGTTCGTCGACCATCATCGTTGTCGCTCTTGTTCTATTGTGAGCTTAAATCCAATCAACGTTAGATCAAACGAAATCAAAAAACCCTAAAAGTTTTTCTGATGAAACTACTATGATAAAGGTTTTAGTAACCCTTTCCACTGAAACTTTGAGGACGAAAACTGCTAAAACAATATTTACGGTTCTTGATAATATTCAAGGGGTAAATAACGAATTGGATTGTGGAAGTTAAACTTCTTTTGTTTCAAAATCGAGTAGTAGTTGTTGGTGTTTCGTCAACAAAGTTGGTATCCCATGGGAAATATATATTTGGAGTTATTATGGGTCTGAATTAAAGATCGCGTATTCTACCATCAAATGTTATCATGAAGATTCTAATTGGTTTTAATCATAAGACGTCGGCAATTTTAGCAGAAACATCCAAAGCTAAAAAACCAATCTTATAACACAAAAAACTGTTCTATGACTGTGACCCATTAAAATTGACCAACTTGTTGATCGAGTTTTTAACTGTGACCTCTAACCACACCACATCTGTCCGTCGGACTATAGTGAACCCGAAATACGGATCTGATATAAAAAGATAAACCGGCCTAATGACAGAGTACTACCATTTAGAGCACAAAGGACGTATACCAGATGACAAAATAGATTGAATCCATTGACCTAGTGTTTCTACTTACAAACAAAACTTCGTCTAAAAATACCAATCAATAAAACTAAATTTTGCTAATTCAACCACAGGTATTGCAAATAATTAATAATATTTAAACCACCACAATCGAAACTTTAGAGAATTTTATAGAACGAAGAATCATTTGTGCCAATTTAGAAATTTGGACTGCCTACCGTTACACATAACACCACTTAGCAACATTTGTATTTACCCGAGTATTGAATTGGATCTTTTATGAACCGTCACATCTTCATATGTGCGGCAGCTGTCAACGAAAATGAGTATTACGTCAACGATCTAGTAATGGCAACAGAGCCGTTGGACCAGCTCATCAGACTACAACTAGAAGTGGCTCTCAAAGTGTTAATAACAAACCTATAAACAAGGAAGCTTTAACCGACTTAAAGAAAATAATTGTAACCGATAGTGATTCGTCATATTCAAAGGTACTTGTTATGTTCTGGAATACATTTTCTGACTTGTTTACTTTCGGAATTTCACTAACGAAATCTCAAGCTCAATGTTGGTTGGCTCCTGTAACTCCTGGTTTGAGCCAAAACTGGGGTCACACCAAGACGCTGAAAACGATTTTCTCTGAATATAAGGGAATAGTATACAAGTAGTGGCTTTTGTATCCTGTATCAGAATTGCGAATCAATTTTCAGTCCGCATTCATTTACGGAACGATTATTTTTTTAAATTTTCTAAAAGTCAGGCATGAGTGTGACCATTTTAAAACTACATAGTTTTAATCTGACTAGTTATACCTTTAACGTGTCAAGTACCTTTATCGTGTCTAATGTAGTTTTCATTCGTTTAAATAGAACTCTTTTGAAGGAAAGAAATTAAATTTTTGTATTTAATGTGATTTTTAATAACTCTGGGCAGGGGTACTTTACAAATTACTGTTTGTTTTGAATTAATTTAAGCTAGGGGCTGGGCTAACTCCCCACAAGAGTAAATTGGTTATTTTATTGATTAGTGTTGCCTGATTTTTTTTTTAATTTTATGGAATAGAATCGTGGGATAACTTCACACACGTCAAAATGTGTTGATGGAATGTGCGGGTACAATAACTCTGGAGCCCGATATTTCAGAGATATTCCACCCGCATGTTTTCTGCCTGAGTTATTCCAACTGATAGTATGCGATTCATTCAGAACTTTTTAAATTTGTTGGCTATTCTACTATATAGAAATTGAGCAAACAGCTTCTTCTCCATGAAACACTGTAAAATTTTCCGACACATGTACAAGTTCGACTTTTCATGATTTAACAAGTTAACCTTGTAAATCAATATATTTACATCTAATATATTGAACTAGAAAATTAAAAATTAGTAACAACACCAATTACATCTCTTATGTATTCCAGAATGCTCTGATGTTGGACCTGAGATTTATATTTTCATGAATTGCATTCCAAAATCCATGTTCCTAACAGATCTCAATATCCTCAAAATATTTGAGTCAATTGAGCATCTATAGTCATCTAGTATGTATTTAAGGTTTAAACATCGTTTAACCAAACAGCAAACTCTGTTACACGATAATCCTTAACGCAGGAAATTATGGGTTGACCCAAGCCAGCCATCAACATCAATTGCAAAAATGAATATTCATGCCAAGAAAGTGTTACTGTGTGTCTGCGGTGGGATTGGAAAAGAGTTATATACTACGAGCTTCTGGAATCCGCAGTCCAACTATTACAGTTAAACTTTGCAATATTCTATTGATCAAGTTTAATATGTCATCATATTTGAAAGACCAGCGATTCATGAAAGTTAAAGACCACCTTCGAAACCACCAAGTTTCTATCGCGAAGGCATTCTTCATTTACCTGATAAATGCCAAGAGACCATAGATTCGAATGCCGAATATTTCGATAATTAATCTTTGTTACAATTATATTTTTTGAATAAAGTTGAATTTGTCCAAAAAACAGAGTTTCTACTTGCACACGTAATACAATGGTGTACTGCTTCTACTGTTCTTGAAACTAAAGGCCTATAGGTTCCTTGCGTTGGAAGCAGGCGCTTTATTTACATCGAACAAAGAGTCGCTCGAGCTAATAAGAAATCTCAAACCCTACACTATACAATTAATCTGTACACCCCTTCATAGGCTTCACGTTTATAAAAGACTATATTGCGCTAACATTCGATCTAAAATTAACTATGCCGTCAGAACCACAACGATTCTGCATCCTCTAACTTCAACTTGATTAAACTTAGTTTACCATACTTCAGTTTACCATATTTGTATTAAAGTCATTATAGGACCAATTTTGCTATACATTTTATTCAACCAACGTATAATACTAATATATTATATTGCTAATAAGAACGATACAACATAATTCATTGTATGAAGTCGTGCGGATCTAATTTTCAAAATTAAATTATTCTACATCTAATTGGTAAGAATGGGAAACTACATAACAAAGCCCACCAAATCGCAATTATTTTCCTCCCATACACAATCATCAATTTCTAAGAAGCAATAAAAATAAATATTTCGCGATCCCCAAAAATAAGCGCGATCAATTCATCTAATAATGATTAAAACGCAACAAAAAACAAAAATACCCTTTATAACAACGTCTGCAGCCTCATTAGCATATAATTACAGTATCGTATATCGCATGATCTAGTTTAACACGTATACATGTATTCCCGAAAAAATCTATGGTTTTAATTCCACGCGGCATAAAAATTAAAAATTTTTCACGGATCATTATTTTCATCATTATCATCTTCGACTGATCGTATATCTATAAAGATGAAAGTACGATCATAACAAAATTTTTTGTTGTATATAAACCACGATCATTAGGTCTACTGTAGAAATAATATAAAAAAATTAATAAAAATCAAAACCACCAATTTTAATTCGACATGGTTAATTCATTTCGTGTCCGACATTCATTTAAGATGCTCGCAATTTGTCATTATGTTTATAATATATAAATTACAAGAAATTCCAATTCGTATATATATAATTTTTTAATTATGGTTAAAGATTAAGTCGATCGTGTGTCATACGCATGTGGGCCATACGCTTTTATGAAACCCTCAATAAATTATACATACATAAATTATGTTATTATAAAGCTGACCCCATTTTCACAATTCAATTGTCAAATAATGATCATATATACAAAATATGTTTGAAATAGATGCGTGTGCGATCACACAATACACAATATGAAGATCAAAAATTTTAATAGCCAAATAATAAGAATAATATAATATGATCATCTCTATATACAACAACTTTGTTGTTATTGTTAAAATTTAGTATTGTTGTTGTTGTTGCTTGATATTTATTTATTTATAACACAAACAAGATCATATTTGAAGTATAAAAAAAATAAACTTAAAGAAATGTAATAAAATAAAAAATGTATTTATAAGAATAAGAAGTAGCAGAGAGCGCAGCAGCAGCAAAAAATTAAATCCAAAATAAAATCGGAGTCACATCTGTCCTTTTTCTCACGAGTTTTGGTTTTTCGAAAATGTTGTTGTTGCTGTAGCTGTGTACATTTTAGCCATGTGCGCCTCTTACTTAATTTCATTTTCTTATATCAATTTTTTTTGCTGCCTTGGAATTGTAATATACACAACAAGATTTTTAGCGATCACTTTTGTTGATTCGATAATGTTTTTGTTATGTTCCTCTTCCATGATCTTTTCTTGTATATGTATTCTGGTTATAATATATTCTGTTATAATTCTTATAAGATGTTGTGTAATTTTTCCTCTAAGCAGGGCAAAATAAAACAACTTGGAAAATTATATTTTATTTTTCGTGTGTATGAATTGGAGCGATTAGGCATGAATGAAGACGTAAAAGAGCAAAGATTTTTTGTCCGTTTTTGGAGGGAAATCAAATTAAATCTTGATTACTATTTGCATATAATGATTATGTATATGAGTTTCGATAATTTTTCTTTTTGATCAGACATAACCGTGGGCTATTTAGAAAATGTAAATACAATAATCAAGAATTTTTGGTTAAGTGCGGTGGTTTAATTCTTTTGTTTGCAAAATGGGAGTATCATTTTATTTTAGTATGTAAATGAATTTAGTAAATTTTCTAATTATTTAAAAATGGATTCTGCGGATTGCACATAGAGATGATACAAATTGTTCAAGTAGGTTCGCTAGATAATATCTAATTGAGTTTAATAATAATTGTTTGTTACATTAAATGGTGTTCTCTCTCAAGGAATAGCAATTCTCAGACATTTCTAAAAATAAGGATTATCAGACATAACCAATACAATGTCGGCTGGACCGATAAGGGCCATCCAAGCACAAAGAAATATTGTAATATTGGTGATGTAACTATAGGTTCTTCTTGAACAGATTGTGTTGAATTATCTTATTCTGTTTGATATGGCTACCTGGAACCAACCAAAACTAAGCTATTTCTAGTTTGAATCTGTTCGGGACGAGCATGCTTTAGTGGAGTGAATGTTACAATTTCGGATATTTTTTGGGTAACATTTGATCCTCGTTTATAAGTCACTTCAGCGAGATAGTAATTAAGTGTAGATTCATTAAGTAGACAATCAGAATCAATTAAATTTAGTTATCAAATATATGCATTTTGCACTTTAATTTATACTGTAATACATATTGACTGTGACAAATAAAAGATCTACTTCCTGCATGTAATAATTGTAATCTTATTTTATTTGTGTAAATAGTTTAATAAATGAACTGATTAAATTATTTTAGATGTGTTCTTCTTAAATGTGATTTTTTCACAAAATTTTGATATATGAAAATTAATATTCACTTCCTGCTTGTAATGATTTATTTGTTTAATACGCAAAATAAATATTAAGATTACAGCCAAAGCGTAGCAATTTTAAGTATACCGTCACATTCACTTAAATAAAGCTAACAAATAAATGCATTTTGCAATTTAATTTATACTGTAATACATATTGACTGTGGCAAATGAAAGATCTACTTCCTGCATGTAATAATTGTAATCTTATTTTATTTATGTAAATATTTGAATTAAATGAATTGATTAAATTATTTTAGATGTGTTCTTCTTAAATGTGATTTTGTCACAAAATTTTGATAAATGGAAATTTATATTCACTTCCTGCTTGTAATAATTTATTTGTTTAATACGCAAAATAAATATTAAGATTACAGCAAAAGTGGAGCAATTTTAAGTATACCGTCACATTCATTTAAATTAAGCTATTAAATAAATGCATTTTGCACTTTAATTTATACTATAATACATATTGACTGTGGCAAATGAAAGATCTACTTCCTGCATGTAATAATTGTAATCTTATTTTATTTATGTAAATATTTGAATTAAATGAATTGATTAAATTATTTTAGATAAGTTCTTCTTAAATGTGATTTTTTCACAAAATTTTGATACATGAAAATTAATATTCACTTCCTGCTTGTAATAATTTATTTGTTTAATACGCAAAATAAATAATAAGATTACAACCAATGTACATGATTTTAAAGTATACAATCAGAATCATTTAAATATATTTATCAAAATATGCATTTTGTATTTTATTTTATATTGTAATACATATTGACTCTGGCAAATGAAAAATCTACTTCCTGCATGTAATAATTGTAATCTTATATTATTTGTGAAAATATGTATATTAATTAAATTGAATTGATTAAATTGTTTGAGATGTGTTCTTCTTAAATGTGATTTTTTCACAAAATTTTGATAAATGGAAATTTGTATTCACTTCCTGCTTGTAATAATTTATTTGTTAAATACGCAAAATAAATATTAAGATTACAGCCAAAGTGGAGCTATTTTAATTATACCGCCACATTCACTTAAATTAAGCTAACAAACAAATGCATTTTGCACTTTAATTTATACTGTAATACATATTGACTGTGACAAATAAAAGATCTACTTCCTGCATGTAATAATTGTAATCTTATTTTATTTGTGTAAATAGTTTAATAAATGAATTGATTAAATTATTTATGATGTGTTCTTTTTAAATGTGATTTTTTCACAAAATTTTGATATATGGAAATTAATATTCACTTCCTGCTTGTAATCATTTATTTGTTTAATACGCAAAATAAATAATAAGATTACAACCAATGTACATGATTTTAAAGTATACAATCAGAATCATTTAAATGAATTTATCGAAATATGCATTTTGTATTTTATTTTATATTGTAATACATATTGACTGTAGCTAATGAAAAATCTACTTCCTGCATGTAATAATTGTAATCTTATATTATTTGTGAAAATATGTATATGAATTAAATGAATTCATTAAATTGTTTGAGATGTGTTCTTCTTAAATGTGATTTTTTTACAAAATTTTGATAAATGAAAATTTGTATTCACTTCCTGCTTGAAATAATTTATTTGTTTAATACGCAAAATAAATATTAAGATTACAGCCAAAGTGGAGCAATTTTAATTATACCGTCACATTCACTTAAATTAAGCTATAAAATATATGCATTTTGAAATTTAATTTATACTGTAATACATATTGAGTGTGGCAAATGAAAGATCTACTTCCTGCATGTAATAATTGTAATCTTATTTTATTTATGTAAATATTTTAATTAAATGAATTGATTAAATTATTTTAGATAAGTTCTTCTTAAATGTGACTTTTTCACAAAATTTTGATACATGAAAATTAATATTCACTTCCTGCTTGTAATAATTTATTTATTTAATACGCAAAATAAATATTAAGATTACAACCAATGTACATGATTTTAAAGTATACAATCAGAATCATTTAAATATATTTAACAAAATATGCATTTTGTATTTTATTTTATATTGTAATACATATTGACTATGGCAAATGAAAAATCTACTTCCTGCATGTAATAATTGTAATCTTATATTATTTGTGAAAATATGTATATTAATTAAATTGAATTGATTAAATTGTTTGAGATGTGTTCTTCTTAAATGTGATTTTTTCACAAAATTTTGATAAATGGAAATTTGTATTCACTTCCTGCTTGTAATAATTTATTTGTTAAATACGCAAAATAAATATTAAGATTACAGCAAAAGTGGAGCAATTTTAATTATACCGCCACATTCACTTAAATTAAGCTAACAAACAAATGCATTTTGCACTTTTATTTATACTGTAATACATATTGACTGTGACAAATAAAAGATCTACTTCCTGCATGTAATAATTGTAATCTTATTTTATTTGTGTAAATAGTTTAATAAATGAATTGATAAAATTATTTTAGATGTGTTCTTTTTAAATGTGATTTTTTCACAAAATTTTGATATATGGAAATTAATATTCACTTCCTGCTTGTAATCATTTATTTGTTTAATACGCAAAATAAATAATAAGATTACAACCAAAGTACATGATTTTAAAGTACACAATCAGAATCATTTAAATTAATTTATCGAAATATGCATTTTGTATTTTATTTTATATTGTAATACATATTGACTCTGGCAAATGAAAAATCTACTTCCCGCATGTAAAAATTGTAATCTTATATTATTTGTGAAAAAAATGTGTATATTAATTAAATGAATTGATTAAATTGTTTGAGATGTGTTCTTCTTAAATGTGATTTTTTCACAAAATTTTGATAAATGGAAATTTATATTCACTTCTTACTTGTAATAATTTATTTGTTTAATATTCAAAATAAATATTAAGATAACAGCCAAAGTGTAGCAATTTTAAGTATACCGTTACATTCACTTAATTTATACTGCACTTTAATTTATACTGTAATACATATTGAGTGTGACAAATGAAAGAACTACTTCCTGCATGTAATAATTGTAATCTTATATTGTTTGTGTAAATATGTCATTTAATTAAATGAATTGATTAAATTATTTTAGATGTGTTCTTCTTAAATGTGATTTTTTCACAAAATTTTGATACATGAAAATTAATATTCACTTCCTGCTTGTAATAATTTATTTATTTAATACGCAAAATAAATATTAAGATTACAACCAATGTACATGATTTTAAAGTATATGGGTAATTAGTTTGTACAGATTGTACAGATGGTTCTACAGATTGTGCCGGATTCGTCAGTGTTGTAAGTGTTCAGTAAATATTAGTAAACTATTCAGAAATTATTTTCGGTTTACTCGGGAATATTCTGGAAGCGGTGTAAATTCAGGAATTTGTGTTGTAAACCACCAAATTCGTAGCGATATTCACAATCCAGTTTTACCTGATCTTACCAAGCAAATTCGTAACAACATCCTATAAGTTAGTGCAAGGCAGCACCCTATTTAAATTAGCCGAAAGTTTTCAGCCGAAAGATGATAATGCAGATAGTTTCTTTTCTATCCAAGTTGAAAAAATATTTTATAGCCGAACGATATATACCTTGATATCCCTAGTTCTACTATCTCCTCCAAATATTCAGACTATAGCAGAAATGTGACATGTAAATTACAAGAAATTTAGAAATTTTCAACAAAAAACTAATTTAATAAAACTTTATTTATTTTTTAAACCACCCACTTTCCCATTGATCGTAT
This sequence comes from Nephrotoma appendiculata, assembly GCA_947310385.1. Taxonomy (NCBI): domain Eukaryota; kingdom Metazoa; phylum Arthropoda; class Insecta; order Diptera; family Tipulidae; genus Nephrotoma; species Nephrotoma appendiculata. The sequence continues at coordinate 60,487,130 of OX371223.1, forward strand.
ATTATATACCGTTCGATAGGTAATATTCCTAGATAAACCCAGGTGAAATTTGGGGTCAGTCTGAAAGGGACAGGGGGTTCAATGTGGTCTAACAAACCGATTTTGAAATATAGGATATTTCAAAAATTTGTGATTTTATGAAATGGAATTTTGAAAATCTTGATTTTGCGCTGCTCCCTTAACACATGTTTACAATTGTTTGCAACATACACTACGTTAAAGGTTTAAATTAGCTTTTAAAGCCGAACTCAAATCCGATAAAAAATCAAACCAAAATTAAAACCAAGACGACATTATACCATCTGTCCCATTATCAGCCAATTTTTAGCTAACTTTTTCGTGTTTTGGCATTTTTTCGATGTTTTTATTCATCATCATGTTTTTAATTGTCTTAGAATTAACTTGTTTTACGATTAAGTGCTTAAACAGTGGTGTGGCTATAACGTTAAATATTAAAAAAGATGAGGTCTACGATTAAATGTTTTCCATGATATGGTGTAATCCCAGGAATATGACCTATCTTATGGATATAGTATAGAAACGATGGGAAAACTCAAAAATTACAGAAAATTTTATTAATTTAATTACGAAAATATGAAATTTATTTTAATTTACATGTCATAGAATTTGGTAAAATTATAGAGCCACTGACAGATTTTTGATTATTTGTAGGTGATATTAGAACTAGGTATATCGAGCATTATATCTTTTTTTGGCTTGGATAGCAAAGACACTATCAGTATTATCATATATCTTAACTTTTGGTTAAGTTTAACAGTATCATCAAATTGGCAAAGTCAGATTGATGTCCATCTGGCACAATCACGAATGACGAACGATTTTATCGACAAAATATTATGGAAGTCAAAATTTCAGCAGTATCCCCATGAAACACATAGAAACTAAAATCAAAATCTACCTAAGAACCTGGGGCTATCGGATTGCTAGAGTTAGATTGATGTATATCTCGAAAAATCACGAATAACAAACGAGTTTATCGAAAGTACATAGGAAAATGAAAATTTTACCCCCATAACCTCATCAGACCTCCTCCAAACATAAAATCAAAATCTACCAAAATTCATGAGCTATCGAATCAGCATATAGCCAGATTGGTGTCTATCTGACAAAATCTAGAATGTTGGACGATTTTATCGACAGAAAAAGGGCAAACCCTACATTTTACCACTATTAAACACCTCATCAGACTACCTCAAACCTACAATCAAAATCGACCTATGGTCATGGGCTACCCCAAATAGATACCAACCTAACTATATGTCATGGAATTACCATAGTCAGATTGGTGTCTATTCGGCAAAATCTGGAATTACGAATAGTTTTATTGAATTACGAACGATGTTATCTATAAAACATCGGGGAAAATTTAAATTCTCCAACCTCATCAGACTATCCCCAAACTGATACTCAAAATCTACATATGGTCATGGACCTTCGGTTTGACATAGTAAGGTTGGTGCCTATCTGACCAAATTTGGAACTGATTTTACCGACCAAGCATGGGGAAAATAAAAATTTCACCCGTATAACCTAATCAGAGTTATGCTAAATGTATAATTATTATATCTACCGGTCATGGGCTATCAGATGAGCATTATGATGATAGAAGAGGAACATAAAAATTTCACCCCTATTACCTTATCAGACCTATACCCCAAACATAAACCGAAATCTACCTATGGCCATGAGCTATCAAATTGACATACATAAAGGCATCTATCCAGCAACATCTCGAATGAAGATCGATTTTATCGAATGATGAACGATTTAATCGACAAGAAATGGGAAAAAAAATTTCACTTTCCTTCAAGTTCTAACCACTAATCTATCATTAAAATCTAGCTGTGGTCATGAGTAATCAAATTGGAAGAGTCAGATTGATATCTAGCGTTAAAAGATCCACTTCAATACAATAATAAAATTCTATCATTCAAAATTTGGAATTACAAATGATTTTACGAAAAAATATTGAGAAAATCAAATATTGACTATTATAAACCTTATCAGATATAACAAAACCTCTAAATTAAATCTCATATGGTCATGTCCCATAAAATTGGCATAGTCAAATCAGTGTGTCTCTCACAAAATCCCGAATTATGTACGATTGTACCAATAAAAGGTACAGTTTTCTAGGATCGTTAGTCATTGAATAGCCAAAGTCAGACCGATATTGGTCAGAAAAACCTCGAATGACAAAAGAATTTATCAACAAGCCATGGAAAACAATTTTACCCATAACTTTCCAGCCCACACTTAGAATTTAAATCTACCTAGAGTCATATTCTAAAGTTTCCACAGTCGGGCAGATACCGGTTATTACAAAAATCTCGAATGATGAAAAATTTCATAGTAGAAAGAACGGAAAAACAATTCACCAATAAAACCTCATCAAACTCACTCCGAACACTAACTTATTTCAGTCAAATTGGCGTTCATCTGTCAAAATCTACATATACAAAGCTTTCGTCAGCTAAACGTGACTATTGCATAACGATTGTAAAGATGTATGTTATTAACGTGTGTCTGTTGGAAAATCGATGGTTCAGCTGTTACTTTTAAATCTGTTTTGCCAGCATTTTGTCGTTTTAATATTGGAGGCATTATTTAATCGAAAGAATTTGCCTTATTGACATTTTTCGGCTAAAGGCTTTCAGGTAACTTTAACAGTATCATATTTTGATGAAGTTTGTATATTGGATGGAAATGGGATTCTAAAATGGTTTTCACAAGGATTTCTGGAATTTGGTCAACTGGGAAGGAACTAATCCATTCCTTAGCCGGCCACGATGAAATTAGTAATTTTTTAAAAAAAAATTTGGAATATGGCCATCTGTGATGAAAATAGTTTATTTGTGAACAGGTTATGAGGAAATGTTTAATGCTGAATGGACTAATAATGACGAAATTGGGTACGGTGGATGGCAATGAGATTATTAAATCGTTTTTGAATGAAGTTGTAAAAAATGGGAAACTCGGTCGGAACTAGGTCAATTGTAAACAGATTATGATGCAGTTTTTTGTGCTGGATGAAATTGGGATACTAAAATGATTTTTATAAGAAAAATATAATTTCAGCATTTTTGCTGTCAAAATTACAGCAGCATTTATTAGCAAACAGCCCACCTGTGCGAGACAGCATCCGCCGGGTTGTCTAGTGTTTAATATTTTGGAACATATTCCAAATTATATAGGTGGCCCTGCATGGCTCAACAAGCATTGGTTCTATTTATTCTATTTCTCGATGAAGAAGTAAAGTTGAATGCCATCACTACCTGGTGAATTGTAACGGACGAACGCATTTCCATCCCAGCGGACTATTCAAGGAGTTAACATGTCAATTGAGTGTCTAAAAATGGATGCACTGTAATGTCCTCATCAACTTCCTGTTAATCATAATTATATAGATAGGGAAGAGAACTTTTATTATAAGCTCTATAATGAGTTTAATGAGAGACGCACGGTTGGCTGTCTAGTTGTTTATTTGATTTATTATTAAACAATTTAAAGCTGTCTTTACCTTGACGTAAAGATCATGGGTTCACCAGAGTTGATCCCCAATGATGGCGACGCAAATCAAGGAGAACTTCTTTGCAAGGTGTCTAATATTACCTATGTAACGTCATTTATTGTACTGTTCAGATCTAAAATAGTATTTTAACCCGGTAGAATAACAAATAAAAATTGCAATGGTGTCTGCACTGAAAGAAATCGTTTGGAAGTTTTGCAAAGTTTTTTGTGTAAAACTGATATTGCTTTACCAATAATGTTGAGCTCCCGAAACTTTGTATATGTTTCAATTGTGCATGGCTGTTACGTCGGGACCGCTGTAGTTTAACATGTTGACGTGTCTTTATTCGAACAGTTAACGATCAATAGAGAAGGCCAGATTTCATCCTAAAAAAATTTGAACTTTAAAAAAGTTTTCTCTAGATAATACAAACGAGTATGTTTCGTCGACGTTTACTTACGAAAATTGATTAAATTCTGCTATAGTAAGTTGGGTCATTTAATCATTTAAAATGTCTTGAAACAAGTGGGCTATATATTTTTCCTGATTCTGGATGAACTCGAGAAAATGTTGGCACTTTGTTAGGTTTCATTATCGAAGGGAGGAAAATGATGATTCGCTGATTGGCACTGGTGTAGTTTATGAGAGAAACGTTTCTGATTTTAAGTGTTTCAATTACTGGCATTGTGCCAACGTTTTAATTAAAGTAATATTAGAACTTGTTTGAGAAAGAGTTGACCACTCCAGCAATTATTTACTATGTTTAGTACCGCATGTTTTATTCATATAGATCTTTTTAATCTATATTACAACTAGCGAAGATATGAATGTTAACCAGTATACAAATACAATAATTAATGTTTCAAAAATGTCCAACATTTGGGAACAAATTGAGTAAAATCGCTGCTAACATTCGGCGTGTTCTTTTTGACCAAAATGATAAAAATTATCATGATATTTTATGTGACTATAACTTCACTCCTCTAACTTCACATTCTATGTCAAACCCGAGTGAACGATCAAATCGAAAAAATTAATATACAGTCGATTCAGCTTAATCGGGTCCGATTAAGCGGAATCGACTGTATTGATTCTGCACGTCAAAATAATGTTGACGCTATCATATCTAAAATTAAATTATGTATTAATTCTTAAGAGTTTTTTTACAGCAGTTTAACAATTTACAAATTTTCAAATAATTAGAACCAAGTGATTGTAAGTTGGGCAAACTGTCAATGTAACACAAATCCATAAAATAAAATGTATAGAAATTTTGATGGCCAAAACAAAAATATTCTTGGTTTTTTTTGTGATAAACGAGTGTGCTTTATGGCGAAGCTGAGAAAAATTATCGTGATATTTTTTATCATTTTTGCCCGACTGAACACTAGGATTATGAAATTTTCAAATCAAAATTGCGATGAGTTTACTAATCTAAAAACGCCGGATGATGTGCTTGTTTATTACCATAAAAATATAAGTATGAGAATGAGAATTAAAGAAAAATTATGCTACGAGAACCTGGATATTGCACCGTGGATATTGCATAGCGTTGATGTAATTTAAAAAGTACATTGAATTTTTGGTGAACCGATTCGTGAACCGTCTGATATAGTTCTGGCTTGATATCGTTCGAAAATATATTTTATACAAAATCGTTTTATTAGATTAAGTTGGAATGCTACCTGCATCATTTATAAATTTTATATATCTGTTGTTCGGAGAACACAATGCACACTTTACTATTTACAGGAAAATCACTTGCGGCATTTCCATATAAGGCCCAACTCAAAATAGAATCGGTGACTTAGATAAACCGAACAAGGTGCATTTAAAAAACCTAAACATTTTTCAAAAACTTAATTACATGGTTGTAAAAGTATAATCGAAGGATATATAATTTATAGTAAAAGGATCTAAATGATCTGTTTAAAATGTAATTAATTTTTAAAAGGTTGTTGTTTCTGAGTTCACAAAAAATATTTTTCATTCTTAAACTATTGTGTGTTAAATATTATATTAAATATATTAAAATAATAAATTTTTGTGGGAGTTACTCGAAATATTTTTTTTTTTGAAATGTTCTTGTTGTCGGAAACCTATAATTTTATGGCTCTCAATTTTTTAAATAATTTTTAATCGATTGGTGTGCCATTCATCTTTAATATTCTAATTAATGAGCAGATGTTTTATTTTACGTATCCGTTTAGATTCCAAAAATGGTGTGCTAACACCATTTATCTAATACATATTTATAAAGATTTGAAACCTTTTTGATTTCTTAAAGATCGTCAAGGGTAATTCCGTGAGGTGAGCTTTTATATTTTATACAATATAATATTTAATAATGTCACGCTATATAGATCATAATATATAACAATATCCGTATGACAGTTTTGATACCCAGATGCACTTTTGATCTCTATCAACTATCAATTAAAGTCAATAAAATATTTCTTTATTTTCTCATAATTTTTTGAAAACAGCACGCACATATACTCGGCATATTGATCCTTTTACAGATGATTAGGCACAAATTAAATATAATTTTCTAAAAAATTAGGACTCAATTGATTTACAATAAATAAATATATTAACAAGAAAATGTGTTTTTTACAAAATATCATTTTGGTCCTTTTTTGTCTCCTTTATCTCATTTACAAACGCAGTTGCTCTTCAGATGTAATTTAAAATTATTAATAATTTTTTTTGTATTTAAAATTGACAAATAATTGACGTTAGATATTTTTTAAGTATATTGTTTGTCCTTTTTTAGGTACATGCCTCGAGCTGCATTTGAAAAAAAAGGTTATCTTTACAAATGAAATCAATTTAAAGATTTTTTTTTTTTGTTCGTGAACAACTGAAATAACAAGTGAGATAAAACGGAGGTGAATTTATCAGATCTGGCACATTATATGCTATGTCCTATGTCCTTTTGGGCCCCACCTCGTCGACTGGAAAATTCATTTTTCGTAATTTTTTGTTAATTTATATTTTTTATTATAATCATAAATATCGTAAATTTGCTTTCATTTGAAAAAGGATACCCATTGAAGTGAAAAATATAAATTTGGACAATAAACACTGACAATGATCCTTAATACATATTTCCTTGTTTCTTTAGTGCGCATACCTTTGTCATTAAACTGTTTTATTTGATTTGATTTTTTTGTAGTTAAGTGGTTTTGTGAATATTGACAGCAATAAATAAAAAAACTATTATTAAAAATAATTATATCTGTATTTTTTAGTTTGAACACACAAAAAGGTTATTTTTAAGGACATTTGTGCAAAATTAATTGTTGATTAGTTTTTTTCTCATTGATGTCATCCGATTTGGGTTTGACTATTTGAATGCATATACAATTCTGAATCAAGAATTTGGTGACAATAACGATAATATCCTAGAAAAATGAATTGGCTTTAAATGATGTATTGGTTCTTTTAATGAAATTTTCAAAAAATAACTTTAACACCTTTAGTTTAGATCGGCAATAAAGAATAATTTAAGATCAAATTTCAGAATTCTCAGCTAAGCTCTACTTGCAAAGCTTTTACTCTAACTGCTCGTAGTTTATAAAAGCTATATGTCGGTCTTTATTATTAACGGAGTATTTTACTTCCTCGCCTTTGCGTGGTGGAATACAGAAAATCGAGTTTTCGATCACTGACTTGATATTTATGTCGACGCAAAAATGGGCTGCCTTTTCATAAAATTTCATAATTTCTAAATTCTTTAACAATGCCTAAACTTCATTTCAAACAACGAATCGACTGCCTTGAAAATACAAAATTTGAACTCTGCCACTCTAGGGGCTCTCTCTGAGAGCCAGGGCAGAAAAGACAGATGGCCTTAACTCAATCTGAAATAAACCTTATCCGTTGTAAATGTTTTATAAAACGGCCGTGGCCTGTAAGAGTCGCAACCAAAATACGTTTGTTGTTTTCAAAGACAAAGTGAAATATTTAAACTGCAAGTGCGGTTCACCAGTAAATTGGTATTTGTATTAAAGGTAGGTTTTAATAGCTTTCGTACCATTTTTAAATGTCAAAGGTGGTGCCAGTTTGGGCCCAATGAATTCCAGAAATCTATCCGCTTTAGCTATACCATAAACTATTCCATTCCCCTCAATGCCACTAAGCACCGGCACATTCCATACTAAAAACATAATATAATTTGATATATGGCACCTTGAAATTTACAGATCATCAACGTCACTCGCATAAAGATCCCATTACTTACCTAGACATGTTTAAATAGGACTGCGTGCTATATATGTAATTCAAATTTTTTGCCGAAAATAAGTTTATCTTGTTAAGTATAGATAAATAGAAAACCATATAAATGTGTAATCTTTCGGTCGTAAAAGTTATAGAGATTAACTAAACATATTTAGGACGCCATAACTTAAGTGCGTACTGCTCTATTCATAAATGACTCATATCAGACTTTTACAGCAATAAATCAGCTTCCGCACCATCTTAAGCCGAAAAAAAAACAAAAATGTGATAAGGTGACGTGCTAATGCATATATAACCGAATCATTTTATGGCGATCCCATAAAATGATTAAAAATGCACAACGCATAAAAATACTTTACTGAACACACATTACACGCACCTTTCCGCATGTCTATAATAATTTTGTACGTAATGCACCTACAAATGCACCAAATGTGCACCCTTACCCATCATTCCATTAGCAAAAACTATACAAAAATCACTTTGTCTTATCAACATTTAACATACCGTGCCAGGAGACGCGCATGCTAACATTAATCTTAACATTTTTCTTATCTCAATGTACACAACATCAAACAATTATTTCGTCCTCCTGCGATAATGGACATGATGACAAAATGGTTTTATGCATTAAAAAAGATAAGACGCAAAAAAAATTCTGCAATGTCATTGATAAAACTACAAATGCATCCTTATCACAAGTATACAAAAACAATCGTCCTACCTTACCTTTATATTTTTGGTGATTTAATTTCGCCAGACAAGACATAAGGGAAAAGTGCTTTAGGCAATGGATGCCATAAACATTCGTCGAGACATCAATTAATGTTACTTTTCGACATTACAAGGATATCGGTATTTTTTTTTATAAATTTTTATGTTATGCTACGTACATGAGAAAGGATATTTCCCACTCATAAAAATGGAACATGGGATCATATCGGAACTTGTTGTAAATATGCGTTTATCGAGATCCGATCATCATGAGTCATGATTAGAATATTTGGTGGTCCTTTTGTTTATAGTTTATATAGGATATGAATATGAATGGCGCCTAGTCAACAAGGATTTAAATTATATGTACATGTCTTTTGTAAACTATTAATTTATTAAGAAAATGTGTGACACTCGCTCATATCTGGGCGGCATTTTTCCTTTTGTTTTGGTTTTGTGTATACTGCGCCTACCCCACACTCAACACAAGGATTGTTAGTTAGTTTAAAATAATTTATCCTCATTAAAAATTCTGATTTTTTGTTTAAAGGATCGTGTGTTATTTTTTGAAAAGACCAAACAAAAATGTTGTCTGGGTTTTATGTATATGATGGTCTGACGCCAGAAAGTGGTTGCAAGTGTTTTTTTTTTCTGTTTTTGTTCGTTTTCGGAAAATTTGTGTTGTTCTTGTAAATATTTATTCACTTGTTAAGTGATTTTTTCTGGCCTTTGTTTTTGTTATAGATCGTCTTTCGTGAAAATCGATTATGGTATGGTTAATCTTCGTCTTTTAGTAATTTGGTAAATATTTATCATCTGTAAGTGCGTTTATTTGTTAAGATGTTTAGGATTTCAATATTTTTTTTGTTTAATTTTTGGTCTTCTGTTTTAAAATCTTGAAATATCCTTAAGAATTAGTTGGTTAATTGAATGTTAATTTATCCATATTTTGTGTGTTTTTAATTTGCTGTATGCTTTATGTGCATCTGATGCGATCGGGTTAACATATTCAAGTGCTTGTGCTTGAATTACGACGTTGTGGGGTTTAAATTCTCATAAATTTGTTTATTTTAATGGATCGTGAGAACGAGTTGGTTATCGGTGATAATGTATTAAGTCGAGTGCAATTAAAGCTAGTAAATTGATATGGCGGCGCGATGAAAAGGGTTTTGGTTATGATGAATAATAGCTTTAGTTTACGTAACTGGTTAATGTAGTTTGGCGATGCGTCTGTTTTAACATGTGTTTTCCTTGTCCGTAATTCAAAAGCGGGGCGACACAATTATATTACATTATATTAATAGCTATTGCTGTCTTTTAACTTTCTATGTGTAATTGATGTAAAACAACTATGTTTGTTTCTAATTCTGGAGTTGTGTACCATATTTTCAATCAAAAAATCCAACTTAAAATAATAGTCACATCATTTTGTCAGTTTTTTCATTTTTTTTGTTATGAAAAAAGGGCTACTGGCAAAAATTCTCTTAGCAAAGACAAAAATATGATGTATTTATTTTTTTTCATTGTAATACGTTGATTCTTTATCATTATAAACCGCAACGGACCGATAATAGGGTGCGTTTGAGCCCAAAAATTGAATTTTGCAAAAAATTAGGGTGGCTTTATGTTATGGAGGTCAATATTCAAAATATACGAGTTTTCTGGGACAAACGGTGGATGTTATATTGTACGTTAGGTTTGTGGCTAATAATCCTGAAAATATGAACAAAAAGTTATGAGTTAATTTTTTGGCAATTTGGCCGAATGTGGCCGGCCGATTTGGCATTTTTCAGTTTTTTTGGCCAAAATGACCCTCCACCCTAATTTTTTGAATTTTTTTTATATGCTATTTGATAGCTGGCGTCAATACCTTTCTAACGATATGCAGATGTTTGGGGTATGTCAAATAGGTTAAGCGCTGTAGGCGTGGCCAAAATGGCCAAAAATGGCCGTTCAGAACCCGGCCGCGGCTTACATGGCGGCCAAATCAAAAAGTTGTAGAACAAAAGTTGCTTGGTTTTTCATGTACTACAAACCCTAAAAATATGAGATCAAATGAAAGAAATACGGACAAACAAACTCAACATATACCAGAGCAACATTATATGGAGAAGCCATAGAAAAATTTCCAAATGTCATAATTTTGTTAAAAATCATCCGTTTTGGACGTTTGAAGTGTCGTTAAATTGGTTTTGAGGTCTACAATCATAATTTGCTAGTTAAAAAAATAATTGGGGCCTTTTTTGGGGCAGTTTTACTCGAAAAACTGATTTTTTGGGGCAATTTTCGGGAGGTCATATCTCCACTCAATGTTAATAGAAATAAAAGACCTTTACAATGGTATATAACATGATCCTAGCGGCTTCAATGGGAAAAAGTTCGAAACTAGGTGTATATATATACGAGGATTTACTGTCAGTTTATCGTGAACAATTTATCGTGAGCAATTTATCGTTGAACAATTTATCGTAGAACAATTTTTCGTGGAAACAATTTATCGTGGAATCAATTTATCGTGGAACAATTTATCGTAGAGCAATTTATCGTGGACAATTTATCGTAGAACAGTTTATCGTGGACAATTTATCATAGAACAGTTTATCGTGGACAATTTATCGTAGGAACAGTTTATCGTGGACAATTTATCGTAGAACAGTTTATCGTGGACAATTTATCGTAGAACAGTTTTATGCGTGGTATATCAAAATTAGTGGGATTCTTTAATGGTTTTTGGAAGAAGTTCTGGAATATGGCCATGTGGGACGGAACTCGGTAGTTTCTTAACCGATTATGATGGGATTGGGTATGTTGGATGGAAATGGGATTATTGAATGATTTTTGGAAGAAGTTCTGGAATATGGCCATGTGGGATGGAACTCGGTAGTTTCTTAACCGATTATGATAAGATTGGGTATGTTGGATGGAAATGGGATTATTGAGTGATTTTTGGAAGAAGTTCTGGAATATGGCCATGTGGGACGGAACTCGGTAGTTTTTTAACCGATTATGATGGTTTTAGGTATGTTGGATGGAAATGGGATTATTGAATGATTTTTGGAAGAAGTTCCAGAATATGGCCATGTGGGACGGAACTCGGTAGTTTCTTAACCGATTATGATGGGATTGGGTATGTTAGATGGAAATGGGATTATTGAATGATTTTTGGAAGAAGTTCTGGAATATGGCCATGTGGGACGGAATTCGGTAGTTTCTTAACCAATTATGATGGGATTGGGTATGTTAGATGGAAATGGGATTATTGAATGATTTATGGAAGAAGTTCTGGAAGATGGTTTTCTGGAATGGAACTTGGCCGTTCCGTGGAAATGAGATTATTTAATGATTTTTATAACAAGTTTCCGAAAAGAGGAAAAAAGTTTCTGGAGATCTTAAGTCTTAAAAGGCTTTTTTCTGGGAGCAGATAGTTGGCTGACCGCTCAATCCACTTATTGGGTTGACACGTGTGTGCATTACAGATTAGTGATATACATGTACATAGTAAGCTCCTTGCTATAAGTTAAACGCTCACTTCCGTCATCCCTAGCCTTTTGTGTGGAAGCGAACAACGCTTTTGTGTGGATTTGTGGTGCCCATAACTCGTCCTGACATGTAGTGTCAAAGGCCATAAGCAAAATTCTTCCTGCATCGTTTTCTCTCGACTGCCGTATTAGTTTAGAGTTACCCAGCCAGCACCACAAAGAGGTAAAAATCTAAATCTGTGCGCCCATATTTTATAGAAATTTATAATTTTACAAAAAACAAAGAATTTGCACAATGCAATGCGATTGACGTCAAATATTCTCATTTTCAATAAAGTACGAAAACTTAATAACGAATTAAAAGTTTATTAGTTTATTGAATAGAATACTATATACTGAAGAATAAGTGAAAAATGAATATGAATATTTTAAACTGAAACAAACGAAATGGAACCTACTACTACTCTCTCTACTTAACTTCAATCGCATGGAAAGCATCCACCAACTCTTTGAACATTGTGATTATCGCTACGCCTATTAAACACCGTATTTGCATATTCGGGTTTAATGGACGTAATTTTGATATTTCGTCTGCCAATATATATATACCCAAAGTTTAGGTAAACTTGATCAAACTAGTCATGCTTTCTACAAACAACATCATGATAATTATCGTTTTGAGCAAAATACTACAAGACGACGTGAAAGTACTATTGTTTATTTATAATTATTATTTTTTTTATTTTTATTATCCCCGCAATATGGTCTGGGGCCGAGGCGGTCCCAACTCTTTCACGGTCTGCTTTTTCCGTCCTTAGTTTTACGGCGTTGCCGTCCAATTTGAGAACGTACGGCTATAGGTCCGATTTTATTACCATCTGCACATTGGATAGCTCGATGCCAGCTATATTGATGCTATACTGGCATGGAAGATGGGTCAACCCATAAGTTTTGCACTTCGACAGGGGGTCATAGATGTGTTCCATTTCATCACAGATCGCAAATTGTTGAAGAAAATTCCCTTTGCATCCTGCCTCTATCGGGATTCGAACCCGGTACCTCCCGATTCAAACACCAAAGCTTTAAACACTGCGCTTTTTAACTTCAAACATTTCGATAATATTAATACAGGTATTTCTTCAGTTCGTAAAGGATCAGTGAAAAATTATTACAACATTTAAAATTTTTAAAACCACAAACAAAAAATAACTGGATGGATGAAGAATCAACCAACGCATTTTGGGATAAAAATTGAGCACGTCAGTGAAATCTATCTCAAAATTACAAAATAACTTCACCAAGACTGCATGACCTCGTTGAAATTGTCTAACCGATTGCGCAGGTCGAAATGAGACAATTAACAAGCACTTCACATCGAAAATGTGAAGATTAGATATCGATATCGCTGTATTATGATACGATAAAAAGTGTTGAAAAATAATTTCGCTATATTTCGAGGACGAAGGAAATCGTCATTGATAATAATAAATAAAGGACGATTTCGTTCGTTCTCGAAATATGGCTAATTAATTTTTCAACACTTTTTGACAGACATACAACTAATGAACGAACGTTATTTCTTCAGTTCGATATCAATATCAAGATGGCTGCTCCATCATATGACGAAGTGCACTGCATGACATTGTTGCGAAAAATTAAAACGTTGGGTGACTAGGAACCAGTATCAGATTTTACCAATAATTTAGACATATGTTGCTTGAGATTAGTCGCCGTTGTTTCAATACTCGAACAATTATGATTGAAAATAGCACTGTTTTAATACTCGAGCACTATCCGGCACCGAATGGGAAATTTCTACTAATACTGTAACTATTATTCAATGATGTTGCTGTACTATAAAAATTCATTCATAAAACAAACATTTAACGGCTTGAAATATACGAATTCACATTTTTTTTGACATGACGTTTTAAACCAGTATTCATTTTGCTGCGTTTTTAATTCTTAATTTAGCAGGAATAGCTTAGCTTTTAATTAGCTTTTAATTTAGCAGGAAGAATTTTGCTTATGGCCTTTGACACTACATGTCAGGATGAATTATGGGCACCACAAATCCACACAAAAGCGTTGTTCGCTTCCACACAAAAGGCTAGGGATGACGGAAGTGAGCGTTTAACTTATAGCAAGGAGCTTACTATGTACATGTATATCACTAATCTGTAATGCACACACGTGTCAACCCAATAAGTGGATTGAGCGGTCAGCCAACTATCTGCTCCCAGAAAAAAGCCTTTTAAGACTTAAGATCTCCAGAAACTTTTTTCCTCTTTTCGGAAACTTGTTATAAAAATCATTAAATAATCTCATTTCCACGGAACGGCCAAGTTCCATTCCAGAAAACCATCTTCCAGAACTTCTTCCATAAATCATTCAATAATCCCATTTCCATCTAACATACCCAATCCCATCATAATTGGTTAAGAAACTACCGAATTCCGTCCCACATGGCCATATTCCAGAACTTCTTCCAAAAATCATTCAATAATCCCATTTCCATCTAACATACCCAATCCCATCATAATCGGTTAAGAAACTACCGAGTTCCGTCCCACATGGCCATATTCTGGAACTTCTTCCAAAAATCATTCAATAATCCCATTTCCATCCAACATACCTAAAACCATCATAATCGGTTAAAAAACTACAGAGTTCCGTCCCACATGGCCATATTCCAGAACTTCTTCCAAAAATCACTCAATAATCTCATTTCCATCCAACATACCCAATCTTATCATAATCGGTTAAGAAACTACCGAGTTCCGTCCCACATGGCCATATTCCAGAACTTCTTCCAAAAATCATTCAATAATCCCATTTCCATCCAACATACCCAATCCCATCATAATCGGTTAAGAAACTACCGAGTTCCGTCCCACATGGCCATATTCTGGAACTTCTTCCAAAAATCATTCAATAATCCCATTTCCATCCAACATACCCAATCCCATCATAATGGGCTAAGAAACTACCGAGTTCCGTCCCACATGGCCATATTCCAGAACTTCTTCCAAAAATCATTCAATAATCCCATTTCCATCCAACATACCCAATCCCATCATAATCGGTTAAGAACACGCATTAATCTGTTCTACGATAAATTGTCCACGATAAACTGTTCTACGATAAATTGTCCCACGATAAATTGTGTCCACGGTAAATTGTGTCTACGATAAACTGTTCTACGGTTAAATGTTCACGTTAAATTGAAACACGATAAATTGTTTACGATAAAGAGACCGTCACCCATATACGAGTTCGACTTCCAGCACAGTGGGTGCTTTCGTCACTCGTTTAGACTGCAATCCAAAGTGATAGTATATAATTATAAAGTACTAGCTGACCCGGCGAACCTCGTTTCGCCCCAAATTACTACGTTCCTAGAAAATACTTTTTTCCTTTACGAAACTCTATTTTGATGAGAGCAGAAATCATATAACTCAACTTAATTCTCAATAGACGATTGAATTGAGTGGACATTCCATTCACTTTTTCATCGAATGCAATACTAATGTATTGAAAAAAAGAATGAAATGTCGATTCAAAGTCAGGCATCTATCGAAAATTGAGTTGTTTTTTGGATTTGTTCTGTTAGTGTGGAAATTAATTGGAGTCAGTAGCAATTCAAAAGAATTCAATATATTTTATTCGAGTTTAAATCAAATACAGATTCAGATTGCGCAGTATGATTATCACAAATCCATAACCTTGACCATACCGTAGTATTCCTGGCAAATCAAGCGGGTTCAAAAACTCGGTCGGATAAATGGTTGCCTCGTCTTGATTGGTCACTCAGGCAACGGATGCGTAGCGATTTGGTTTTCAATGAAATAATTCAGACTATATACATCCTTGTTCTTTGTGATTCATATAATTTCAAACAGTCGTGATTCTTGTAATTTCAGCGGATGTCCGGAAAAAATTTTCGTGATAAGCTCTTTCTTCGACGTCGTGAACATGCAAAAATTCCAGGGAAACAAAATTAATCCGATCGAAACTTTGATGGGAATTTGACCATAGCCGCTTTGTTTGGAAAAATCAGCAGTGGATAAGTCGTTCTGTATTGTGGCTTTCACGTTCTTGATCAACTGCAACTTCTTCACATAGCGCTATAAACTCGATGATTTCAGACATGCATTGAGTTGATCTGCAGCTGTTGATCTCGGCATAACAGGAAGCTTTTGAAGAAAATCTCCGGCCAGCAGAATTATCGCTATACCAAAAACGTTTTGAGTTCCTTTGTAAATCCTCCATGGTTTTATTGAAGACTGGTTTCATTGAATGATCGTTTTGGGAATTCGTCCCAGATGATAATTTTGCATTTTTGCAATACCTTGGTCATCGCAGAGTTCTTAGCAATTGAGCACACTGGCTTGTCATTGAGCACACATGCAACAGCTAACGCTATTTGAGATCTCGAGTGAACTGTGGCCAAAAGCAATGAAATCAGAAAGGTTTACTTGTTCTACCGGGAGCATCGAGGAAGAATATTCCTCCGTTTCTTTCGTCAACTGCCTTTATCAATGCGTGGTGCACTTTCTTTTGCTGAACATTCAAAAGCAAGACATTCATTTGTACTATTTGGCTCAATGAACCTCGATCGTTCACTTGCTCTCGTTGCAATTCACGACTAAATTCATCGTTTAACGAAAAAATTGGTGTCGGCATGTCCAATTTCGGGAAATAGCTGCCACACATAAACACGTGCGTTCATCGTTCATTTCGAGCTCATCATTTAATGTTGCAGTGAGAACTCGATGCAAAATATCGTCAGCCATCTCGTCCTCGTATTTGTTCTACAATTCTAATGCATTCGATGGATGTCGCTATGATGATCGCGAACAATGTACGAATTTGATTTGCCGGCGCAGTAACAATAGCATCGGCGAGTGTTGAGTCCCAATGTGAGTCGTTTTCCAGAAAATTCAGACGTTGGTAAGCCTCTAAGTGGCGCACAACACTTCATCTATAGCACGACGCGATTCGAAGTTGGCAGTATAATACCAGTAATTTCAGGCCATTTCAGATCGCATGTGAACGTGATGAACAAATTTGGCCGTCCGTAATGCTACACATACGTTATAGCACCCTGCGCATATTCATTTATATCGCTGGGAGAATGGTGGCATCGCGCAGATGAATGTACAGCTCGGAATGAGTTTTGATTGATTGAAGTGGATTAAATTTTAACGATCTTGACGATATCTCAAAATATGATTGTCCACGTCTTGTCACATCATCAACCAATCAGAATAAAAATGCATGGAACTGACCTTCTTATTCGTTTCTTCATCTGCAAATGAATATGTTTTTTGTATAGCAATTCAAGTACAATTGACAGCTCAATAACTAACCAGTCATCGGATTGACCATTTTTATCTGGAAGTAATAGCCATCCTCTCCATGCCAAAACATCAATGGATATTGAAGTGCAACATATGATCGATGCATTTGGTATGCGCGCTGCATTCGTCCCTCATCACGCCGCTTGATCACAATATCACGCGAATCTCTATTGTTGCCAACAATCACAACTGTGACTAAGTCGATAGTGGGAGCATTGTACTGTCGTATAGGGCCTTCGGTTGAACTTTTGTCTGCTCTGATGATTATTTTGTTATCATCGGAAGTCACTGTCTCCAAAGCAGTTTTAAACAAATGGACCAGCGCATTGTTTTCATGCAAAAGACATCGAAAATGTCCGATTATCTCCTTTTTTGACGCATTGAAAATCGCAAGACGATAACTTAATTCAAATTCGGAATTTCAAACGAAATATATTTAATGGAACTTGAGTTCTTCATTCGCTGGGTGTCATCAGCGCTCGTGGCAACACGTGGTGACGTCATTACCTTATAGGTGGGACCGTTGCCGGGTTGGCGAATAAACACATCGGTTCTGAATGACGTCATATGAAAGCATTGATTGTGCTGTTGCGTGTGTGTGAAAAAATGTCTGGATAGCTTTGTATCTCCATAGAAATAATGATTTTACTCAACATGTTCCCAACTGTTGGGTGCCCTGAAAGCACCCAATGTGAAAAGGCCATCTATCAGATTTGCAGCGCCTAAGTCAACATATACAACGCCAGCTACCGGGTTGTGGCAATAATGATCACACCTCAGCGCCATCTCTTACTTATCTCCCTAACTTTGTGTTTTTATTAATTAATTTTATGATTTACTGAGATTTTCCATCTTTTGCATTGACTTTTCACGCTACAGCGCCCAAAATCATCAAAACATGCAAACAAATTCTAAATTTCATTGAAAAAAAAATTCAATTTTCTTCGGGTTTTTGCGGAAGTTTCCGAGTTTTCCACTCAGAGTTTCCAATTTTTCGCTTCCAAAAGACCATCTGGATTGGATTCGCGGGAAATCCAGTACAAAATCATCATTTTTCGATTTTCCGAATTTTCCAACTTTTCCGGTGGATTTTAATTTTTTTTCGTAAGACCATCGTAAAAGGAAAATTGGTTCAGCCGTTCTCAACTGATGTGCACGCACATACATTTTTTACACCATTTTTATATATGTATAAGATAATTTTTGATGTTGCTGCTTTGATGACTGATGCAAGAAGAATTTCTAGGTATTTTATTTTTTTACAATTATTTGACATAATGTAGACAATTATGATTTTAATTTTGTAGATAGATTGTCAAAATTCTACACAACTTATATTTATAGTAGTCCGCCACCAACGCCATCTATTCCAAATAATCCGAAGTGGCTATATAAATGAATGATCATTGTCAAAATATAATTTTCATTGGTAGTGTTAAGTGCATTTCTATACAAAATTATGCCTATGCTAAACGCAATTTTCGATTTTCCGTTTTTCTTTTCGGTTTTTATTTGTTTTGTCGAATTTTATTCGATTTTTTCGAGATTCCAAATTTTCGTTCCGAAATATCTTTTTTCATAAGCCGCCACTGTATTAAGACGAACAAAGCAAAAAAAAAACATGCTGCGCCTCTGGTGGAATTCGAGTCCAGTATCTCACGGTCCCAGCGCCAAAGCTTTAACCACCTTTTTTTTAAATATATTTAATTCTTTATGAAATTTTGGGTTATTCTGGATTGATAGCCACATAATATTTTGGCAACCGCTGGGTTTTTATTCTGTTAGGTTAACAGAAACTCAAAAGAAATATAGTACCTACGATCGGGAGTTGTTAGCGGCTTATTTAGGTGTGAAGTACTACCAATTCTATCTCGAGGGACGAAATTTCATCCTCATTACGGACCACAAACCTCTCATTTACGCATTTAGACAAAATTTGGACATAGCATCACCAAGACAAAGACGTCAGCTAGACTTTATTGGACAATTTACAACGGACCTGCGACATGTAACGGGTACAGACAACGTTGTAGCTGATGCATTATCTAGAGTAGAGCCTATTGACATTCACGCAACTATTGACTATAACAAACTGGCTACAGATTAATTACAAGACTCGGAAATGAATGGCATATTACAGGATGAGAACTCTGGCTAAATTTGGTACGACGACCGTTAGCTTTCAATACAGAACGTTTCATTTACTGTGACTTATCGACGCGACAACAAGACCGTTCACACCAAGAGAATGGAGGAGGAAGGTATTTGAGTCGCTACACAATCTGTCGCATCCGGGAATAAAAGCTTTGGTCAAATTATTGTCAAAACATGTAGTATGGCCATCAATTAAAAAGGATATTAAGGAATTGGTGCAAGCATGTTTGGCGTGTCAAAAATCCAAAGTGTCAAGACACACGCAAGCAACAATTGGTAATTTTAAAGTGACTAAGGAAAGATTTTCAGAAGTTCATATAAATCTAGTTGGACCATTACCATTATCCAATAACCATAAATATTGTTTAACCATGATTGATAGGTATAGTCTCTGGGCGGAGGCAATTCCAATACCAGATATCAATGCAAATACGGTGGCAAGTGCTTTTTATTCAAATTGGATAGCTCGGTTTGGTGTTCCAAATTTCATTGTAACGGATCAGGGTTCGCAGTTCGAATCGAATCTTCTCGCAGAATTGTCACATTTAATAGATTTTGAAAGAAGACGTACTACATTGTATAATCCTAAATGTAACGGTATGATTGAACGTTGGCATAGTACATTAAAAGCAGCGATTATGTGTCATAATAGAACGGATTGGATAGACATTTTACCACTCGTATTGTTAGGTTTACGTTCCTTGTTTAATGAAAAGTTAAAAACTACTCCTATAGAGTTGGTGTATGGAAGTACTGTTAGAGTTCCTGGGCAGTTTATGGAACTATCAAATACTTCAATTCCACAATCTGAATTCGTGGGTAATCTGAAAACACATTTTGAAGAATTAAAACCGGTTAACGCATCTCGACATTCAAAGGAGAGTTTTTTCATTAACAAGAAATTGGAGGATTGTTCTCATGTGTTTATTCGTACCGATGCAGTCAAAAGGGCACTGCAACCTCCGTATACCGGTCCTTTTAAAAATATTTTTTTTAACACACTTACCAATTTTCTTAAATTCCACTGGAAGGGGAGTGTATGTGGTGTATCGTTTTCTCGTTGTCCGTCTCTATAAATATTGTTATGAAAATAAATATATTAAATTTTGTTATTGTTTCTATAAAGTTTTATTTTTTATATTTAAATACTTTACCTTGTTGTTTGTTTGTTGTTGTGATTTGTTATGACATCTTGGCAGTAGAGAAATGTCTAATTCGTGACATTTCGTAAAGGTATAATGGATACGTTTTGTGGAGAAATATAATTGGTACAATAGTTATAATTGCACAGTCTGGCCTTTGTTGAACTGCTGGAAAATAGAGTCCTTAGCCAGGTTGTATACCAGAAAAAAATGTATATAAGTTTGGTTTTTAATTTTCACCAAGAGAGTTATTCATAAGAAATTGTATAGAAAAGAACTAAGAAAAATTTATATTAGCAGAGACATACATGTTGTGTGCTCATTTTTTCAGTTAATTTAAATGAGTTTTGTCTTATATAAAATTGTGTAAATAGTATGTGAATATAAATAAAAAGCATTTCATCTTATTTAATTAAAATATTTAAATTAATTTATTAATATAATATATAAGTGTATATAAATGTTTTTACAACTTAAAATTGCTACCAAATTAAATATATCAGCAATAGGAGGGCTGATGTGGAACTAAAAGATAAAAATAGTATATGCTAATAGTAAATATATACTTCAAGCAAACCCCTCCTAAATTTGATAACCTTACCTTGATGTCCTTAATTCTTTATTTGTGCAATAATATTATTATATGATACATAAATAACAATAGAATATAGTTAAAAAAGTCATGCTCCCTTTAGGTTAAATTGTAACCTCTGTTACTTTTGTAGGATTCTCAGGTTAATTATATTTTGGTTAATGTTTTAATTTCGTTTTCTTGAGTTTTTTTTTTATTTTTTTTGCACAATTCATTACAATTTCATTATTTAAGTTGGCCTAAAACTTTCTTACTAAAGGTTTAACGACTGTACCACTTATGCACCGCCACCCTACAAAATTCATATAAAAAACGTTCCTTATTTTGTTTTTAGTAAACCACCACTGTATTGAGATGAACAAAGCAAAAAACAATAATCCAAATCGGTCGAGCCGTTCTCGAGTTTTTGCGAGACTTAAATAAAATATATAGATTGGACAAAAAACGAAATACTAATTTGCATGCAGCCTCCAGTGGGATTCGAATCCAGTACCTCCTAGCCCAAGAGCCGAAGCTTTAATCACTGCACCACCGGACTCATAAAAAATGTACATACAAAATTCATATAAAAAAGGTTTTTTTATTCGATTTTTCTGCTTTTCTATTGGATTATTTCAAAATTTTCTTCCGTAAGAACCATCTCCTGGCAATTGCCAACACAACAAAAAAAAGATTGACATTTATATATATACTAGCTGACCCGGCGAACTTCGTACCGCCTCAAAATCAATAAATGTTTTTTAAAGTTATTAGCTTAATAAAATTGAGTTTTTTATTAAGATTAAATAAATTAAATGAATACTCCAAATTAATTAAATTCAATGAAATTACAAAAATCAAAATGAAATATATTTTAATTACATTGAAATGAATGTAATTCACGTGGCAGCAAGGCTTTCGTTTTATTGAATTGAATAGAAATGGTTCGCGTAGCATTATTGCACTACTTTCTTTTAAACTATTTGCTGGGTGAGATGCAATGGAGTCGATTCCCTTCATTGTAGCACCTTGTGATATACGACATTTATTGTTTTATTGTTAGGTGCGAGAACGAATAAAGCGGATGGTTTACCGACACGTGAACATGCTACGTACAATTGGCCGTGAGAGAAACATTCATTTTCTAGGTTCAGGCCACAAACACTCAAGGATTGGCCTTGTGATTTGTTGATCGTCATGGCGAATGCAAGACGAATCGGAAATTGAATTCGTTTAAACTCGAATGGCATATCGGTTGGGATCATCGGAATTCTCGGAATGAGAACTTCCTCACCTTTGAACTTCCCTTGAAGTATCGTCGCGTGAATTACATTGCCCATGAGTTTTCTCACCACCAAACGCGTTCCGTTACATAGTTTTGGTTGATTCAGGTTTCGTAGCATGATGATTATCGAGCTAACTTTTAGTTGTAAATTGTGCGGTGGCAAGCCAGGTAGATCCAATGAGTTTAAAAATTCAGTTGGATAGTTGGTTGCTTCGTCTTCGTTTGTCACACAGTCAATAGATTTGAAGGAATGAAGTGGACCGACGATTAGATTTTGAATTGTAAAATTTAAGTGATCCACATCTTTGTTCTTTGCCGCAAGAATTACTCGTTCACTCACCCAATTGTGATTTTTGTGGTTAGTAATGATGTTCGGGAACACTTTGTTGATGAGCTCGTCCTTCGTTGAGACAAAAATGCAAAAGTTCTGAGGAAACGAAATCAATCCGTTCGATTTGTCGACCGGAACACGGCCATTACCGATAGTCAGCAATTGCTTGGAGAATTCTTCGGCAGATGGATCGTTTAACAATGCAACTCGCATGTTTGTCGTCAGCTGAAGTTTCTTCACATAACACCACAGAGTCGATGATTTGAGGCAAGCGTTTATTTCATCAGCAGCGGTCGATCTTGGAATAACTGGTATTGTTTGACGGAAATCGCCAGAAAGTAGAATCATTGCGCCTCCAAAACATCTTGAGTCATTGCGTAGATCTTTCATAGTTCTATCGAGTGCTTCCAATGCGCGTTTGTGCGCCATTGTACATTCATCCCAGATGATGATTTTACTTGCTACCAAAACTTTCGCCATTGCTGAGTGTTTTGCAATGTTGCATGTCGGGTTTTCAGCCGATTGAAGGTTTAACGGTAATTTCAACGCTGAATGAGCTGTTCGGCATCCTTCTAGCAATGTGGCCGCTATCCCAGAAGAAGCAACTGCTACAGCAATATCGGATCTCGCACGAACAGTGGCCAAAATCAATGACATGAGGAATGTCTTCCCAGTTCCACCGGGCGCATCGAGGAAAAATAATCCACCATTTCCATCATGAATTGCCTTCATTAACGTATCGTACACTCCTTTCTGTTGGAGGTTCAACAGTGGTACATTGGTTCGAACTGGTTGGTTCAATGCATCTCGATCATATTCATGTTCACGTTCCAATTCTCGATTGAAAGCGTCGTTCATTCCACGACATGGCGTGGGCATTCCTAATTTGACTAACAAACTGCCGCACATGCGAAAACACATGTCTTCGATCAAAAGCAAAGCCTGGTTATGTATCTCCTCATTCACCTCGAGATCGGGATTTCCGAAACTGACACGAATTCGATGTAGAATGTCTTCTGACATGTCATTCTTGTACTTGCTCCATAGTTCACGTGGATTTGATGGGAAGCATGTCGAAATAATGATAGCAAATAATGTGCGTATCTGGTTTGGAGTTGCAGAAATAATTGATTCAGCGATTGTCATGTCCCAATGAGTATCGTTTTCAAGCAAGTTGAGCTGTTGACATGCAGCACGAAATGTTGGGTACACTACACCATTGACAGTTCGAAGTGATTCAAATGATGTCGGCCCACGAATATTCACCAGCAACAACCGCAAGTAGAATCATTCGTCATTCTTCGGATGAACTGTGTAAATGCGACCAAGAGCATCAGTAGAACGCACATTTGGATGATCAGGAACCTCATCGCCTTGCTTCCGACGTTGAAATTTTTTTGATGAGGCGTTCCAAGTGTAATAACGTGGCATCTCAGAGTAGAGCAATGTTCGTGCAAACGGATCACTTTGACAAATCGAAAAGAAACTGATCAATGTTGTTGCTGGAGGTGTCTCAGCACGTTGAGCAACATTCGATGAGTTGAAATAAACTCGTTGACCATTCTCCAGATGCACCGCCAAATGTACAACAGTGGGATGACGTTCATGAATAGGGAATGAGAATATACGCCAAATCGCCTCATTGCAGCTCACATATCGACCAACTTGATAATGCGTGATTTCATCGTTTGTATTGGGATTTTGAACACCAAAAACTGCCATATCGCTACCTTTCGTGACATATTTACAAATGTATTTTATGGACTTCACTGAATTGCAGTACTCCACGTTGCAATGCGCCTTGAATGTTTTGGAAAGAAGTGGCGAATATGGAACAATCCAAGTGTTGTCGACCACGAACTCATTTCCTCTCACTATCGTTGTGATAGTTCTACCGTTATCATCGGCTGATCGACGCCGGTACAGTGGATAACCATCATTGCCAGTGATAGTCTCTGCGGTTAAATTTCGTGGATAACGCTTGGAACACTTGTTGTCGACCATGCACGGTGATTGGGGATTGATGGAGCCACACGGACCGTGAACCATGTTCGTAATTACAACATCATGCAGGTCTGGATCGGTTTCGGGATCAGGAATCTCGGCACATATGATGTCATCTATTTGGTCTGGTCGAATTTTTTCGGCTAACCAAATAAGAATGTGAGCATGCGGCAAGCCTCGTTTCTGCCATTCAATTGAATACATCCAACATCGAGTATCCCCAAAGACGCAATGCCTAACAATGTAGTTCATCAGCGACCGGATTTTTTGTTTGAAGACACGTGCGATGATGTCGTGCCGATCACTTGTTATTTGCCCGGGTAGCAACAGTTGAACAATCTCTATCCATTTCGGATTGCAAGTAAAAGTGATGAATAAATCTGGACAACCGTAATGACGAACATATGTCATTGCATCTGGCGCATTGTAACGACGGCCGCGGTTGCATCCATCGTTCCGAGCCATGATACTGTGTTATTACATTTCTCTAGTTTCAGTACAATAATTTTTACCTTGGGATATTTTTATAGTACACCTGAAATCGGACAACCCCCCCAATAAAAATTTGATGTGCGATCGATATAAAAGAGCAAGGCTGACGATCGAGAGGGATGAGTATTATTTTTTTTGGAAAAGTAGTGTCACTATCTTAGTATTGTGCAAGCTGACTAAAGTATTATAATAATATTTAAAATTAAAACTTTTTGTTCAATTTTCCTAAGAATCCCTGTAATTTAACCAAAAATTTCGTGTGGGGATCGCGGAAATATCTTAATTATTTTTGGTTTGATCAATGATGATCAATTTTATAAATTTCATAAGTGAAAACTAAGTGAATAGAAATAATGTGTACCAAAGTGTTTTAACACATATTGATGGCTGTCCATTTTTGATCATGGATAATTTCGATATGCCATATTTATAAACTTAATTAACATTTGAAAGTGAAATAGAAAACTATTCAAAAAATTCAAATTAGTGCTATATGATATTCGACGATACTCGACTATCTAATGAGAGGGCGTGTTAAGATAAAAATCAAAATTAAAATTAAATTCCTAATACTTAAATATAAAATTTGTTGTGATAAACTTTGTATTGCGGCGAATGGCCTTATCTACTGACATTCAACCTTTAATTAATTTCTAGTGTATTAATCAATTCAATAAAATGTTTAGTTCTAAATAACCATATGATAAACATTTATAATTTAATGTACTCAAATTATATGTGCAATGCTGAAATAAATATTATTATTTTTCCATATATAAAAAAAAATAAAACGAAATATGTATTGGCCTTTTAAATTTACAAAGTATCCCGTTATAAAAGTGACGCAAAAAAAAAACAAAAAAAAAACAGATAACAATTTCGTGTCATACTATCAATGAAGCAAACACAATCAAATCGAATGCCGTATTTTTGTATCCATGTACATGGTTTGTTACTTGTTCATAGCAAGACAAAATAAAAAAAAAAAAATATTGTTTATGAATCTTGTACATCGCGTATGCAGTGTTCGTTAATATTAAGCCTGCGTACCACGATAATTTATATATTGCTGTTAAATAATTGAAAATACGTACGTTAACAGTACGATACGAACCAGCTTATTACAATTTATATACCTGGGGTGCACGAGTGAGAAGAAAACATTCATCTACCGCTACCAATTGCCGCTACAGTGTACCTGGACGCGCAGATTGACGGCTTTGGATACATCATCCCTATCGGTTGATATTTCAAGTAATGTTTTTTTATTATTACAATTTTTTGTTACTATTATATTGTTATATCATGATTATTCTTATTAATACTACGTAAGAGAACTTATCAGCTTTTTCAAAGCTTTTTCGATAATTTAGTATTTTTTTTTTGTGTAATTTTAAGCATGGATTATTTCGGGGTAGGATATATTTATATGAAAATTAAATTTATTGAGGTTCTCTTCTAATTTTATATAATTAATGTTAATTTGTAGCTCATTCTGGGCTACCTTTTCCTGTAAATAGTTTACTGTCCAATCATTTATTTTATATTAACTTTTGCAATCATTTTTTTTTTCTGAATTGATGAATTGGCCATGTTGGATATTTGTTTATTTAAATTATATAATTAATTTTTTTTCTCAATGGTATGTAAAATACAAAGTTTATTTTCCAATATATCAAGTTTTGCGACTATCATTTCGTTTCTAGTTTTGATTAGTCAGATTATTTTACCATATATCTTATACGCTACTCTCGTTATATTTTTTTTTTTTTTGTTGTTTTACCGCACACCAGTATGAATTTTGAAATGTATTAAATTAGTAGCAAGATAGTGAGCTGAGTGGAATTCCCGTATAGTCTGAAGACGATTCGTTGCAATAAAGGATTAGGTTCCCTTTTAAGCGGTTAATTCAAAGATCCTACATGTCTACACAACCCCCACGACCTATAAACATCATTAGCCGGCAACAAAATACCGCGTGTAGACCTCTGCAGGATTAATCTGCTAATTGAACTCGAAAACTGTTCAAGTTCCGTTACAGCATATTCATGCATATGACGCGGGCTGCCAATGTACGTCGCCGGTAGAATAGTCAATCGACCAACATTAGCTGCATCTCCTTCGGTGCTGATTGCATCGCGTAAATGGATATATTCCTCCGAACGCAGTTTAGCTTGGTTCAACCGAATGAAAATGAGGCGCTCTGTTTCGATTTTGACGTACATGTTGACGATATATTGCTGAAGCAAACGACGAAATCGCAGCAAATAGTTGTCAGCATTTTGACGAATCATCAAACGATATGCATAATAATTCATCGAGCTAACCTTCTTGTTAGTTTCCTCACCTGAAATGAAATCAGTAAAATTAGTGTCATAATCTAAATTATGATATCAGTACTCACCGCTCAATGGATTTATCATGTTGATATTGAAGTGATATCCATCGTCTCCTTGCCAAAACATCAGCGGGTATTGCAATGTATCGTATGAACGGTGTGTTTCATTTATTCGTTGCAGTTGTCCAGTGTCGCGACGTGTAAGCACAATATCGCGCGGTTCCACGCTTTCACCAACAATCACAATTGCGACTTCATCTATTGTTGGAGCATTAAATTGGCGTTCGTGTGTTCCCGCGGGTCGTTTATCTGCTCTGATCACGACTTTGCAGTCGTCACTTGGCATGCGATCCAACGCAGATTTAAACAATCGAACCAATGCATGATGTTCATGGAGTAGTTGCTGCAAATCTTTCAGAACTATCCTTTTCATTGCTGTATTGATCGTTTGGCGCCGATCAAGTTGATCCTCCATATTGCCCATAAAGTATATTAGGATGAATTTATGCTGTCCATCTTCAATCGGTTGCAATGACCCAATTCGGTGGTGAATTTGGCCTTGAATCTGTAAAGTCGAAGACGAAGTCAGAATTATAGATTTTTGATCACCAAAAGAAAATGAATGTTTACTCCCTCGAGCAGAAATGACCTTAAATGTTGGATTGAATCCGCGTTCTTCGATAATGTCTGCTCCAAATGAAGTCATTTGGAAACATCCGTTGTATCTTTGAGTGTTGGATAGAAAATGTCGTGATTCTGGTGTCTCGCCACGAAGCAATGAACGCAACAGTTCAGGTGGTGCAGGCAATAATGGCAATCTCACCTTGCCACTGAGACAGCACAATCCAGGCGTTTCTCCAGCGAACTTCAATGCACCGCAATGGTCGCACACAAACTCGATTGGGCCAATTCGAACGAAAGAATGCGAGTTGTAGTCAATTGTGCAATCGTATTTAAACGCTATTCGATTCAAATCAACACTTGAAGGATTTCTTCTTGCGCGTCGAAAATTATCTCGTTGTTGATCTGTGCGATAAGCTCGACGATTTCTCATTGTCAACTGAGCCATTTGACGTACTGCCTCTCTTTGTGCTTGTCTTTGTGAAGCGCGAAGTCGGGCCATACTAACGCGGCGCACTTCTCGTGTGATTTCTTGTTCATCTGCAGTGGATTGATTCGCAATAGTCCGAAGTCTAATTGCATTACGGCTTCGTGGTGAAAGATTAGATCTTCTGGCTCGCGGCATTGTAAATAATACTGGAAAATTAATCACACAATCCAAAATTACATAATCAATTATCGATGTGCGCACAATCACAAATGTGATAACCTCACAATGTGAACATCTTCGAAGGGAACTTACCGTTTAAAAATCCCGATCGAAAATAGAATTCCGCAGAATAAAAAAAAATTAAAAAAACTGGTGTCCGGTGTTGGGACACTCTGTACCACTAAAAAAATTACGTACTATTGTACGCAAAAAAGTACTGTTTTCTTATTGTTATTGGCATACACCACACAACCTCTTATTTCACTAAATTCCACCACTTATTTTAATATTATATGCTAAACCACAAACCACTTAACTAATATGAAATAACCAAAACCAAAAATAAATTAAATTTAATATTAAAATCGCAAAGGAAAAAAACTTTTTTTCGCACTGAAATCGTAACTCGGACGAAGATTTTATCTATATAAATAGATAAGTAGATGAAATAAAAAAAAAATTGGATAAAAAATAAAATGGTAAATGTGCATGCAGCCTCCAGTCGGATTCGTATCCAGTACCTTGCAGTCCAAGCGCCGAAGCTTTAACCACTGCACCACTCGTCACATACAAACTACACCTACAAAATTCATATAAAAAAAAAGATTTTTTATTAGATTTTTGGGGCTTCCCTTTTGAGTTTTTCCGACTTTTCTTTTTTCCAAAACCACCACTGTATTGAGACGAACAAAATAAAAAAAACAAAATGTACTAAATATATGAGAAAATGAATTTTCTTGAAAACTTTTTTTTTGGTGAATTTTTCCGATGTTTTAATAGTTATTATGCTATTCGGAACGGAGTCAAATCCAACAAAAGAAAGATCATAAAAATCGGTCCAGTCGTTCTTCAGTTATAAATGGTGTAACTAACCCGACTTTGTTTTATATATATAGATATAAAACAAATAAATAAAGATGTGTTCGGAAATTATATTGTTAGTATGTAAGCAAGGTAAATTTATGACCGTACCAACGACAGAATAATATCTGTATGTACATTTATTGCAGAGTATAAAGTGGATCATAACATTGCTTTTCTTCCATATTGCCCTAGATTTTTATTGTCCTATAATTGTTTGATCAAGGTATTTCAATTTCTTTAATCACACGCACAAGTGTCGATACTAGATAACTAGTAATGCTTAGTGGCTTCCATGTACCATATGTATTGAAGCGGTCCACTATTAACTTCATTTTAACTTTAATTTTAACTATTACTTGATTAACTTTTTCAATTTATTTTCGAGTAAAATTTCATTTTAATTTTTTATATTTTGTATCTCGTAGTATTATTATTCTTATTATTTTGTATATTTATATTTTTTATTTTTATATTTCTTACCTTTGTATGTAGTAATTAGACTTTGTGTGTCGCCCAGTTGGAAATCTTAAATAAATGAATTAATAAATACTCTGCTTACAACCAGCATGTTCTGATGGTTGCGTTCTGTTATTCAAGTAACAATTTTTTTACAATTAATAAACGTTAATTTTACAACGCAGAATTTTTTAAATAGTTTCAGATTTCTTCGTTCACTTTTAGGTAGTAACCACACTACATATAACAATATGGCTTAATTTAAAGAATTATTTTATAAGATGTTATAGATTAGAGTTGCAAAAACACCTAAACCGATGTAAATTGTTAGGAATAATAAATCGGGATTTTAATTAATAATACAATTTATAAATCCGTGTTTAACGACCATTTTAAATACGTTGCAATTATTCAAAAATAAAACTGTTTATGAATGGTTTCAAAATAACCAGTCAACTTTTTGGTATCTCGAAACCAATTCAAAAACTTTTGCTAGTTTCAAAATAGTTCCTTAGAAACTTTAGTTTTGCATGACCTTGAAATAAAAGTATACAATAGCAGAATATTCTTTCTATTTAAATTTAATCATTTTAACAAAAATGTCTATCTAGATTGATTTTCTTGAAAGATTCAATTCCCAAACAAATGTAAGTTAACATTGAAATTTCGATAATTCTTCAAAATTTGTAACAATTTTGCTCTTGTCGTTTACCTAACACCTTCTATTTTTAAGCTTCTATCATCCATTCATTTATTGTATCTTAGACATACAAGTTCGGAAGACAAAGACCAACATCAAGCTTAATAGTAAAATCGTACCACATGAGATTAACCACCATACCACTACCTCCAACAACAATTACGTATAAGAAACTAATAATAAGAAAACAATGAAAAAGATACTGACAGAGTAGAAGAATAAGTAGAAAAAGTTAAAGAAACGAATACAAAAAAGTTTTATTATTAAAAGCTTGATGCCATTCATATAATATAATAAATGCGCGTGCTGGACACACGCGAAAAAAAATGTTAATAAAAAAAAAAAAATTTATACATTATTGTTATTGTTGTTGCTATTGTTATATCGTCTATACATAGCGTTGTGTCTTATACATGCTTACATATTTAGTTAGTTAGTTTTCAGTTTTCTTATTTATCGATGTCTTCTTGTGCTTTGCTTATACATATACATACACAATAAAAATTAATTTGAGCGTGATTAAACGGCAACTAAATCAAGTTTTTTATAATAGTACAGTGCTTAGAGCGAGGAGATTGTGTTTTTCATTTCCATATTTTCTAAATACATAATACAAATATACAAAGCGCGATAAATAATAAAATTGATCTATAACTTCTGTATGTATTTTACTTGTACTCGCGCGGTGTATTTAGTTCGAATTACGTATGGAAAACGGGAAATCGTATATACACAAGCAAAATAATTTTCACACGCGACGATTTAAAAAAATTAAGGCAACAAAAAAAAAAAGGCGATCGAGAAAAACATGATCTTAATAATAATTGTTTATTATCTTGTTTTTTAATACGTGCATAGTCATCGATCAATTATAATGGTTATATGCGAGGAGGTATGATTATAATTTTTATTTTTATTTTTATATACGATCATCAAAACCAATTAACGCAGTCTGCATACGCTGTGTGTGCTAATTTACAGTTGATCGTTTGGTTTTTTAATTTGTATATAAATAATAATAAAAAAGTAACACTCGCATATTTATGACCAGATATATTTATTAGCGCATGTATCGATCGGGGTATACGGAATACTTGATCAACACTGTGACTTTAATTCGCGATCGCACGATTTTTTTGATTATTCATTCCCACGGTTTCCACTTTTTTATTTTTTTTACTATGGCATACACTCGTATACATACGTAAAATAATATTGTCATTGATTATGATCGTCGTCGTCAATAGTAATTATATTATTATTTTATATATATTTTTTACGACGAAATTTTTTGTTTTGTTTTAATGATCAAGTGATCCGAAATTGCTTATTAAAAAAACTTGATGACTTATACGACATCATCGTATACATACAAATTATAATTTATTTTAGTCGCGCATACGTATTTAATAATAAAAAAAAAAAAGTTTTTAAATTACTTATCGATCAATTAAGGTCATTTAATAATATACGTAGATGTTATGATCGCCGATGATCGTTCATTCAACTTTTTATGATTGTTTTACGTTCTATACATTTATTAATTGATTTTCTGTGTATTAGGATGACGTGCGCCACTCGGCTATTTTTAGAATTATACGGCAATTTTGATTTATTATGATCGGAGATTACATTTGGGAGTAGAAGTGGATAATTTTTCTTAATCTAAACGGAATCCTTTTTCTATCCGCTCCACATTCTGGGTCAGCAATTGGCATGACTAATATATTGTTTTAAGTGGATGACTGTAGGAGTTCTATGCATTCTTTCTGTATATTCGCCGCAAGCAACCGTATATTAGCCCGTTTTATTTATTTATGGAAAATAAATAATGTCTGATAAATATACCTTAAATATAAAATTAATTATTAATTAAATAATTTTTTTTAATGTTTTTCTTTTGATAATTTTTTTTGCATTTCATATGTTGTGCAAGTGCAAATATGTATTATTTTTATTTATTTGTACAATTCCATACTTTACAATTTCTATTTATCATTATAGCATTTTTGAAATAAGTTCGTTTACAATAACAACCTTTTTTGATAAAAACAACGTTTTTCACGTGTCACTTACAATCTAGTAGTAGCAGGATGTGGAAGTAATGATTTAATTTATTTAAATAATTTCATAATGTGCAACTTCTAGAACCTCTATGATGACTAAGGGCATATTTTGGTTATCTGTTGGTTGAAAATCATCATTTTTCTCGATTAACGCACAATTAAGTATAGTAGAACGGAATAAAAATAATAATTTTATTTATTTAAATAAATTCAAACTTTGCAATTTTTTAAACTCCTATCATTATTAAGAGCATTATTTTGGTAATAAGTTTGGTAGCAACAACAACTTGTGACAAAAAAATAATTTTTCACGTACACCTCGGTAGTAACAGGAAGTGAAAATAATAAATTGGTTAATTTTAAAAAATTCATACTTTGTGTAAAATTAGGTCTTAATGTATCGCAATATAGTATATTGAAAGAATATTTCTGAATTAAAGAGTTCGCAATTTTATAAATATAAAACTCAGAATATAACTTTCTATTATAACAATTCAATTTATTAATATCATTTACTTCACACTATTATTAACAATGTAATTTCGCAAAAAATTAGCTAACTCACGTAATCCTAGAATCGACTTTTGTTTACTAACTTTCGCTATGTATTAATTAATCCCACAATGATTTATTTACAGTTGAGATGTTGTTCGGTTGAAAGTCGCAGGAAAAGAGACCGAATATTTTAATTTTTAGAAAATTCATTCCTAAAATATGGGTTGCCCTAGTTAGCTTAAAGCAATCATAAAAAATCGCGCTAAACATTTAAATTTAAATAATTACATTACCGAATGGGGCGCATTCTATTATATAATTTTAACATTAATTTATAACTCTATTACAAAATTTTGTATACAATTTCGTAAGTTAATTTACAAACAAGCTCTATATGCTAGGTTTAACCGTTATTTGTCAAAATTCATAAACAATAAATAAAATTGGCGATGTAAACCGGATTACATGAGAGCTTACAAGATAAGTATTTTAAAATAATATAATTTTTAAAAAAATAATTTTACGCATCTTTAACATAATTTGTCAACAAAATTATTTCAACGGCAGTTTGCAGACCTTGACTATGGGTCGTTTTATAATTATTGATGTGGTTTTACTGGTGACGACTCGAACGATACCATGCTTATCTTAATGGACGTCTAAGATGCGACCCATTGCCTATTTGAATGAAGGTAAATTGTCCTCTTTGACCAAAACTAAATATCCAATATTAATATTTTTTTCTTGGTTTTTCCATTTCGTTTTTTGTTGTAGGTTGTTAAAGAAATCTTTATGAAAACGCTTCCAAAAACATTGAGCTCGTTGTTCTACTTGCTGCCATCTCGGCAATCGCGACGATGCTATATCATCCAGGTTAATTTTTGGCACAGTTGCTATATATAGTTGAACCTATCAAAAAATGAGAGTGTGCCAACGCTTCGAACGAATCATCATCTCCTGAGATTGGACATAGAGGGCGGGAGTTTAATATTGCCTCGATTTGACATAAAAGCGTAACCATCTCTTCAAAAGTTAGGTGACAGTTTCTCGTGACTCTGTTGAGGTAAGTTTTAACTGATTTTATGGCGGATTCCCATAATCCCCCGAAATGTGGTGCACCCGGTGGAATGTGGTGCCAGTTTATTTGGTTCAAGGTACAAAATTCTTAAATGACATTATTAATTTTTGAGTTATTGAATTGATATACCTGTTTAAGTCTTCTGCTTGCTCTAACAAAATTTGTGCTATTATCCGCGTATATATCACTATAGGAACATTTCGTCTTGATGAAAATCGTTTCGAGGCTATGCAAGGCAAGCATCGGTCGTCAACTCGGTAACTGCTTCAATATGAACGGCCTTGGTTACCATACAGACAAAAGCTGCTTTATGATCTTTAACCAGTTTCCCTCCACGACCTTTTTTGCTGGCTAGTAGAATAGGCCCGCATAATCTACCTCACATCTTAAAAATGGTCTCGCAGGTGTTATTCGAACATTTGGTTGATTACCCATAAACTGCTTGGCCACCTTTGCTTTACTTTTGAAGCATTGAATGCACTTTCTTACTTTATCCCTCACGGTTGCTTTGCCTCTCACGATCCAGTACGCCTGCCGAATTAGATGGGATGTATGGGATGGGCCAGGATGCAGATATTTTTTGTGGTAAAAGGAAATAATCATTCTACTAAGGAAGTGGGATTTATGTAGAATGATTGGGTGTTTAACATCATATGCACATGAAGAATTTCTAACCTTCCAATAACACGCAACAAGCCGTTTGTATCTAAAAACGGCGTTAGTGTGGAAAGTTTATCAAGTTTAAATAGCATCTGCCCTTTTTCTAACAGTTTTATCTCGTTTGGGTATTCTTTGCATTGTACCCATTTTAATAGTTTTCCTGTGGCTTGATATATCTGTCTCAGATTTAATGCTGCTGTCAAGCAAAGTCCTTTTTCCTTTCTCACGTTTTCTATAAATCTATAGATGTAGCTTAGAACTCGTATAGCCTTTGTGAAAGAAAATGTCTTATTTATTATTAATTGGAATACCTCTTCTTCACTAACTTCGCATTAGGTATTAAATAATGGTATTATGGCGAGGCAGTTCGCTTTTTCTTCTCGCAATTAGTATCATCGTAAAAAACCTGTCGTTTTATATTTGGCCATAAATTTTCTAGTTGAGTAAGCCATGGTGGACCATGCCACTACTGATTGATTGTCAATAGTTTCGTTGGTAAGACACCCCTCGAAGTATAGTCTGCTGGATTTTTATCTGACTTTACATAATTCCAATTGCTTCTCGGCAATAATCGCTGAATCTCTGAGACACGGTTGGCTACAAATGTTTTCCATTTGGTTGGACGATCGGATAACCAAGCTGAGACAATAGAGGAATCTGTCCATCCATACACTGACACATCTTCGGATACGGGTTTTCTTACTTCATTTAACAGTTTCGCTAGCAAATGCGCACCGCATAATTCCAACCTTGGGAACGAACTCTGCCTTATAGGTGCAACTTTCGTTTTAGAGGTAACTAGTTCTATTTGAATTTCTCCCTTTTCATTTGGAAATCGATTGTAGACTACTGCTGAATACGCTCTTTCGCTAGCATCGCTAAAACCATGAAGCTATATTCCTTCCTTTTTCATATATCTCTTAATTTAAGCTGCTCGAATTGTGGAAGTTCTGTTTTGAGCCTTTTCCATACCATCGCAATGTCATCATTGAGCTCATCGTCCGATTCTAGTTTTCCTAACCACAATTGCTGATAAATAATTTTAGCCAAAATTATCGATGGAGAGAGTAAACCAAGAGGATCAACAACTTTGGACGCATTAGATATTAAGAATCGCTTGGTTGGGATGATTTTCTCTGGAAGATTAACTTTAAATGACAACACATCTTCCTTTGAACTCCATTGATGTCCTTATTAAGAGGTCGAATTATTTTCCTCGAACGGAACTATCGACTTGTGTTCGACTAATGGGTGATCCAGTAATTTTGAAGCGTTAGACTTCCATTTTCGCAAGTTAAAACCTCTTAGTGAAAGTATTTTTGTCAACTATTCTTTCAGGTATTTGGCTTCCTTCAAAATATTTGCACCAGATATATAACCGTCTATGTAAAATTTACGCTGAATTTAGCGCTTAATTTGGAAATCATATGCAGCTTGTTGAAGTGAACGAATCACTAAGAACGCCGAACTGGCCATTTCAAAGGTAACAGTGGTCTATTTGATCTTTACGGCTTTACCCATATTTTTTATATTTTCAATAGCCGCTCTAAGTGCAATTTTAGCGTACCGAAAGTTAACAAGCGTTGTCCACAAAGTGGGTTGAATTGTAGGCCCTATCATCAGAAGATCGTCGATAGATTTTCCACTGGTTGTTTTACTTGACCCATCAAAAACGACACGCAGCTTGGTTGTGGTACTGTCCGTTTAGAAAACAG
Source organism: Nephrotoma appendiculata (assembly GCA_947310385.1). Classification (NCBI taxonomy): domain Eukaryota; kingdom Metazoa; phylum Arthropoda; class Insecta; order Diptera; family Tipulidae; genus Nephrotoma; species Nephrotoma appendiculata. The sequence goes on from OX371223.1 coordinate 60,524,084, forward strand.
CATGATGCGGTAAATAGTAACAATTTTCAATTTGTTCAATTTTCGAATATTCAGTTTTTAAAAAAACATCTCTGTTTAGCCTTTTCCTCAACTAAAAACATCTCTTTCTGGCACTCCCTAACGAATTCTGTAAAGCTAAAGGTGAAGTTTTAAAGGGTAATTTACTATTAATTTACCGTTGGCGTGTCTCTGAAATTTTGTTTTAAAATCTTTTTCACAGTCATTTTCTTCTGTAGACCAAGGATCGCATGCAAGAATCTCTTCCATTTCCCAAAAATTTTTAAGGGTTTCATCTACATTTATGCCAATGTGGAAATCAAGACTTGTTTGACCGTACTCACATGCTTTTTTGGTGACTTCTCCTGACACGATCCAACCAAACATCGAATTTTGAGCGATTAATTTGTCTTATAAAATTGCAACACGACCATCTCGTAGAACATTAAAAAATCGGTCAGCTCAAAATATTAAATGTCTATTGCCCCGGGTGTATGGAAATATGGATCTGCTAATTTTATGTTTTCGAAATGCTTTAAATTTTTGAGATTTACCTTGCACGATGGGAGACACCTGGTTAATTTTTGTAGGACAAACAACGTCAATTTGTAATGTTTTTGCTGAAGAATATAATGACGTAGCCTTGATTGATAAAATCCCTTTTGTTAATTCTGTACCAGGAGTCAACCCTTTGATAAGTAATTTCGCATTTTTACGTGGTAGCGCGAGTCGTAGAGCACACGATTCGGAGATGAAAGAAGCCTGCGCCCCAGCGCCCTAACTGTAGGTAATAGTGCTGTAAATTGTTTGTGGGTAGTGGCATGAGCAATGTTTACGGTGCTAGTGTTTGTTTTCCCGGATGTTGATAGATCAACGAAATCTTCATTTTTCGACATTGCAGTATTTGTTAACGGCTTATGCATATCCTGATGTAATGTTGTATAGTGTTTCGCTCAGCATATACCACATCTAAATTTTGAACGACATCCTTGTGATTGATGATTTGGGTACATACATATAAAACAAAGCTTTTTCTCAGCTACGAAGCTTCTCCTATCATTTACAGAAAGTACTAAAAATTGGTCGAAATTCCTTAGGAAGTGATTCTCACCGCATTTCAAACAACATACTGGTTTCATGTCTATGCATTACTTTCAAATGCATGCATTACTTTCAAATTCGAGGATGTAGCTGCCCGATGTAAAATTTGTTTTGAAGGTTGGCAACTTTCTTATTGGCATAAATGTAGACAAAACCCTTAAAAAATGTGGGCAAATGGAAGAGATTCCTGCATGCGATCCTAGGTCTACAGAAGAAAATGACCGAAAAAGATTTTAAAACAAAATTTCAGAGACACGCCAACGGTAAAATAATAGTAAAATCATCCATTAAAACTTCACCTTTAGCTTTAGGGAATTCGTTAGGGAGTGCCAGAAGGAGATTTTTTACTTGGAGCAAAGGCTAAACAGAGATGTTTTTTTAAAAACTCAAATGTTTTTATATTTTAGCTACGCATCTTTAACACTTTGCAACTATTAAAACCTATTTAATACATTTTACAGAACTATGCTTAGTTTAATAATTCGTTTATTGACAACAACCATATTTAAGTTTTTCTAGCAATTCAGTAGTATAGTAGCAGGAAATGAAAACATTAATTTCATTTATTTAAATAATTTCATACTTTGCAGCTTCAGAAACTTCTGATTTACTCCTGCAGCTTCAAAAACAACTATTTCTAAAAAAACATAATTTTTTCCTAATAGTAATTAATTCGGTTGTAGCAGGAAGTGAAAATAATAATTTAATTATATAAACCATTTTATAATTTGCACGTTCTCTTCTTCTTAAACTTTTTTTTATCAATTAATGTAAATTTTGGTAATACATTTTTTGACAGATACAACGATTTCTAACAACTAAAAAATCATTTTCACGATTTGCTTACATCAATAGTAGCAGGAAGTAAAAATAATAATTCTATTTATTTAAAAAAATTTCATAATTTCAAAGTTGTAAATTTTGTATTTTCATTAAGAGTATATTTTGGTAATTTGTTTTTGACAGCAACATCAATTTCTGACAAAACATCATTTTTTGCGTCTTGCGTATTTCTCTGTAGTAGCAGTAAGCGAAATTAATAATGTTATACCAAAGACTACCTAAAAGAGATATTTCATCCTATGTAAACGTAAAAATTTAAATTGATTTAATTTTCTGGTAATTCGATTTGTTAGCGACAACAACTACATTGTTTCTGACAAAAACATCATTTTCTTTGATTTACTTACAACTGAATAAAACTCAACTGCTGAACCGATTTTGACAAAAATTAGTGTATTTATAGTGTATGAGTTATGAGAATAGTTTAATACTTCACACTGGAGATGACAAAAAATAATACTAGCTAAAAATAATACAAATGGACACCCAACAACCTTGAAAATAAATCGAGTGCGAAGTGTTATAGCTGAAAATGGTCCAACGGAAGTTGCAGCTTTCATATAGGAGCATGTTCGATCGATAAACTCAAAAACTACTGTACTGGTTTCAATAAAAATTTATACGTATGTTCTATGAGTCGTGAGGAATAATTTTGGGGCGAAAACGGTACATCAGAAGTTGCAGCTTCCGTAGGAGCTTTATCGATTTTTACAAATATATTGAAAAGGTTTCGTTTACAAGAGAAACTTCTAGGAACCAAAGTATTCTAAATTAATTTTGCAACGATATCGGTCCATATCGGTTTTCAAAATTTAAACAGAAAACAAGAAACTATTTTTCAACAAAAGTTTGGTCCGTAATTTTGGGTTTCTTCAATGATGTCCTTTTTGCGGTTTTCGGGAGTGCTAATTATAAGTATAGCATCCGTTTTAAGATCCGAGATGGCGAAATTTTGTTTTGGTACCTACTAATATCGACGCCTAGAATGCCGATATGCATATATTATTTTCAGGGTTTCCGCGGTAATGATTATGTTCCCGACTTTTGTTTTCGTGAATTCCAGATGGTGTCATTTTTGGTGTTCTACTATAATATCAACGCCAATGTGGGTGTCAATTTCGATGGTACTGATTACATTAGACTCACTTCTGTTTTCTCCTCAAGATGTGATGGACGGAGGCGGTGTCAATTTTTGGCACCTATACTATATCTATGGCTATAATGCTGAAATGAGCTTCATTTTCAGGGGTGATGGTGACGGTATTGACTTTCATTTTTCGCAAGTCGGGATGGACGTTTCTGTTCTTTGCCTACTATTTACCTATAACGCCGGTATGTGGGTCTTTTTCGGAGTAATGCTTACTTTAATGGGTTGGTGGTGTCGTTTTTGGTATACGATAATGATAGAAAGAAAGCCGATATGAGTGTCGTTTTCGGAGTAAGATTACAAATATCACAGTCATGTGGAAATGACTCTGCTGCACAATTTAAATGAAGAGGTTTATCAAATGGATTTGATTATAAATAAGCAAGAGCAAGCACATCAAATTCAAATAGATTAACATTTAGTAAAATGACTTTTCGGTATGATCATACAGTTGATTATAAAGCTTAAATAAAATTGTTACTATATAAGCGGTATGAATAATATTAGTGTATATTGTAAAGCTCTAATATTCAAAAATAAAACTCATGGCTTTTATTGTTAAGTGAGTTTGCCTGTTTTAAATGATCCACAATCAAAACGTTTTTTATCAAATATTCAAAAATATAATAACTCTTTTCAAATTGCTTCTTTTGGTACTACAAATATTATAGCTAACTAATAATTTTAGGCCAACATTCGAAGTTCAGGGCCAAATTTATACTCATAAATTTCTCCAAATCGATTTTATTGGAAATATTGACGATGAATTTAAAGTACGTTGTGACCACCACAAGTACTTGTAAGTGCGAAAAATGAGTTTTGGCTGAAATGTCGATGGGAACGCAAAAAAAATTAGAAGAGCAAAACTTAACCTGCAAATGTGTAGTTTATTTGTGATAACTTTTTAATAAAAAAATATATATACCTGAATTGTATTTATAAGCGCATCACATACGACATTCAATTATATTTTTCACAGAAAAATACTACACACAATCACCTAGCGGACAAATTTTTCGTAACTGCTTTCAACTACTCATACTTAAAAGGTAGAACCGTTGTAAGTAGTTAATATAGCAACGACAAAAACCTTAAGTGCTTATAAGTACTTGTGGTAGTCGATTGGAAAGCAACTAATGAATTAATTAATTTATTTAAAACATCAATCAAACAAAAAATCCATCAGATAATCATGAATTAGTAATTATAGAGCCGTAAACCTCCTGCTGGGGAGTACTCTAGGAGATTAAATGCACCAACAATTAATGAATCTGCAATAGTGATTACGTTATTACTGGAGGCCAATTTGAATAATGTGACATAAAATTACATCGCAACGTGTTTGCGAATTCCATAGATCTTATGAATTTTATTAAATGAATATTATAAGATATATATTTACAAGAACATTTACAAAAAATGAATCAACAACTAAATCATGTTTATAACATAATTCAATTCTGTTACCTATGTTAATGATCAAATAGTTGGATTATATTTTTGATATGATCCAGGGGGAACTGGAAAAACATTTTGCATATCATTACATTTGGCCCACATAAGATCTCAAAACAACATAGCATATTAGCAATTGCTATACCAGCTTAACATTATAAGATGGCGGTAGAACAGCTGGTTCAGCATTTACACCTGATTAAATATGCAAATAATCAAAACACTAACATGTTACATATCAGAAACATTGCGACAATTCAAAATAATAATCTGGGGTGAATACACAAGGGCGCATACAAAACCATTGGAAGCATTAGATAAAATATCACAAGATTTACGCAATAACCAACAGATATTCGCTGGCACAACAATATTATTATCAGATAATTTTAGACAGACACTACCTGTTATAACACGATCAACTCCCGCTGATGAATGCTGAACACGCATTTAGTTTAAAATCATCTAATTTATAGAGAAACGTTCAAAAATTAAATTTATAGCAACGAATATGCGTGCTCAATTGCAAAACTTGCAAAACAACACTGCTACTTTGTCATTTTCATTTTCGAAGGAACTGTGTGATGGTAACCTAAGTATGTATCCTTTTGAAACTAAGGTTTTCTTCACTGGAGCAACTTTGGAGCTCGTCATTTTGTTTTCTTTTACCGATTTTTATAAATTCCGCAATCAGAGGCTGCCTTTTTTTGCTTTCCAGTTCTTTCTGAATTTCCTTCTATGGTGCTAAAGAATTTTCCAATACACTTTCAAGCTTTAAACTCCACTCCGTGGATGGGTCATTCTCTAAAATTTGATTTTCTAATTTTTCAGCAAGTTCGAATATTATTTTAATTGCTGTCAATGTAAAATTTGGAGATAGCGGTTCGCTTTTGGAATCAATTGATTCATCAAATGTTTTTTCATCAACTATATCCAATAGATCTTGTTCAGTCTAATCATTTTCTTGAGTTACCAGCTCGTGAATACCGTGAATTGTTAAGTCCTCAAATCCTTCTCCTCCAGCCATTTCCGGCCATATTGGTTTCCCACTGCCGTTTAAAGTGGATGATTTCAATTCATTAGCTGCCATAGAAAGAATTTCCACATAATTAAAAATGCCAAATTGCTTCCATACCTGAGAAACTGTAAGATGAGCATCACTATCCATTAAATCCAAAATATACTAAAAAGTTCTTCGGATATAGTAGGCCTTGAAAGATGAAAATGCCCCCTGATCCAATGGCTGAATGAGCGATGTATTGTTTGGTGGTAGATAAACTACCTGAATATTTGGGTTGATTAAATCCTGAGGGTGTCCAAGAGCGTTGTCTAAAAGAAGTAACTCCTGAAAAGTAAGTTTTTTTTATCAATATCGTTCCACCTCTGGAGCGAAGCAATCAAAAAACCAATCTCTAAACAGATTAACTGTCATCCAAGTTTTCTGTTGGTCCGCCAATATACAGGTAGTTTGGTTTTGTAAATTTTTTTCAAGACTATAGGGCTCAATGATCTATAAATAAGCAGTGGCTTTGTCATTAAATCACCCGACGCAAAACAGCAGTGTGAGCCGGTCTTTAGCTGTTTTGAATCCATGAGCCATTTTTCGTTTTTCGCAATGTACGCACGGTTTGGCATTTTTTTCCAGCAAAGACCTGTCTCGTCCGCGTTAAAAACTTGGTCTGCAGTATAGCCATATTCTTGGATAAATTGCGCTAACTCTGTGGGAAATTTGTCACTGGGAACCTTATTTGCCGAAGCTGCAATTTCTGGAACGTCTGCTGTAGAGGTGGACGGTTGACTTGGTGCTTGGTTCTTTAACTCATTGTATATCTTCACCGCTTTCTGTCATATAACATTATACCATCTAATGGCATCCTCTTTTGTGTGTTGTCCTCGATCCAAATCATTAACACTTTTTCTATAATTTCTATATTTGCGTCTCGCGTACGAAAGGTTTTTTTTTTAACTCAATGATGATGTATAGTTTTAACGCTTTTTCGGATGATTTTTTTATTTTTTTTTTTAATTGTCCTTCTCACCCAGAGAAATTGTCTTTCTCTTAAAAATGTTGCACTTAGTTTTTTTATTCATTGATTCGAGTTTGTATGGGTTGTATATTTTGCCACAATTATAAAAAAAATCAATAATTTAAATGTCTAAACAACAAAATGTTCAATAAAAAGTATTAAATTTAATTTACGGACAAATTATAAATTAAATTCTCACCAGTTTAAATTTTATACATATTCCAAGTAAAATGGAAATGCAGTGTGTGTACGTTTAGAACTAAAACTAAATTAGAAATGCAGTTTGCATAAGTTTCATGTTAAACATACATATCGTCGCCGTAGTATTATCTTGGTGTAAGTCCAAAATGATGTTTTTTTGGTTTTCAACGGTGTTCTATGTAATTTTTTCCGTTATTTTCAAAAATGTTGTCAAAATCGTTCTAAGTGCCATAGTTTTTGAATTACACAGTGAACATTTTAGTTTAAGTCCACACAAGTGCTACAATGAAACGTTCATTAATGTTGCATGTCCTGTTCGACTGTAAAATGTACGTATTAGAACATTTTTAAACGTATTTTTAACATTTTTTTTGTATAATTCAACTTTGTTCTAGGTTAGGTTAGGTTAGGTTGGAGTGGCTGCTATCGCACACTTAGGCCAGTATTGGCCAATTGTGATACCACAGGATCCTATCTCCCCTTTACTCCTGCTGAAACCATCCAGAGCTACTTATGTAGCGTAAAATATCTCGCACCCTACAGTCCGCGAGTTCAGAAAGGCTGTCCATGTTGTACACACACTGAGAGAAAAGCTTAATGACCACACGCCTATAAAGTATGGATAAGAAAAATATTGGAGATTCCCCTATGTTTGAAGTTATTTTAACGGTTCAAAATAATAATTTCTGTGATATATTTATAGTTTATAGGAAAATTGCCCATGGATACAGAATACGTCAAATAAATTTTTATTTTGGATAGGACATAAACGACTTAGATGCAGGCCCTATACAATATTGGTATTCATGCTAAGTAATATTGTCGGTTCGGCATTTTTAACGAACCAAAATACCGTGAAGGTATATATACCTATATTTATAGGTGAGACCTGTCATCGTAAACAATTTTTTTATTTAAAAACATAATCGATCATTGCTTAGTCTTGTCTCTGTTGATTATTCAGTTTTTATGCGAAAATCGTTTATTAGAAATTTGCTAAATTTTATTTAATATTTTTTAAGTGACGGATTAAAATAATTAAATTAGTTAGATACATTAAAACAGTGGAATTTAAAAATAGTGCAATATTATATAAAATAATAATTTGTTAACAAACATATTTTCACATTGTTTGTATTCACAAATGCGCAATGCACATAACATAAATTGTGTTGCTTAAATTCAAGCTGGAAACAAAACCATAATTGGAGATTCCCCGTGTAGGAAAGCGGGCGTCATTAATAAATGGAACAGTGTAAAAATTTTATATTATTGCATTTTGTTGTGTTTCGTTTGTGGTTTTAAGGCTATAATTGTGCAAATTAATTTAGTATATAAAAAAAAAAAAATGATCCTATAATATTATTTAATGGCGTTTCATGATCTAAGTACATTTATTTAAATCGATGTTTAAATCGATAATTAAAAGTCATTAATTTTTTTATATATAAATCTATAAGTAAAAATTGTTTATTAAATTTTTGCACATGTATAATGTAATGTTTGTACGTTTTATAATAAATATAATAAAATAAAATATTTTCAAATGTTAATTTTGTTTTTTTATCAATTTAGTAAAATTGAGAATATCTAAAATACAAGTTAGAGTAAGTATTTTCCTAAGTAATAGGTGAAATTCCAAACTGATGGGTATCCATTTATTCCTATATTAGAACAGGTGTCCATCATACATGTATGGGATTTTCCAAAAATGATTGGAATTCCGCCATAACATTATAGGGTTCTAAACTCCCAATTTCTCTGGAATCCTATACTATCTTGGAAAAAATCATTCTAATATTGTACTTATAACAAAAAGAAAAAACTAATTACCCTTAAAATTGCGATTTTACCTATATTATTGTTAACATAAGACTAATGTTCTAGCTAATTTGCCAATATTTAAAGCTGAAATGCCACATAATAAGATCTATTGCATATTTTATTATAGTTTACCTTCCTATAAAAAGGGAGATGTTGCCTGACAGATTATTAGTAAAAATAGGGGATATTTACCCATAAAATATTGTTGTCCCAAAACAGCCTATAACTATGGTTGGAAAGTATGCAAAAAATCGGGAATTTTTCCAATGTTTTTTTTCAGTGCACCCAAGTACTTAAGTCTTTTGTATGATAGTGCCCGACATGAGCATAGGAAGTGAACTAGCGTCTCTTCCTCCTCTTCGTCTAAACAACTTCTACAGAAGTCATTCGTCTGTAGACCCAGCCTTCTTGCATGTTCCCCAAAAAGGCAGTGTCCTGTCAGTATCCCTACGACCAATCCTAACTCTCGTTTTCCCAGGGATACTAGTGCTTTGGAGCGCCGCAGGTCCAGTTTTGGCCAAACCTGTTTTGCTACTCTGCACGTGAGGGTGTTGGTCTACCTCTCATTTGTCAAGGTGATTGCCTTTTTACTGAGCGCTGATCTAAGCGCTGCTATAGGCCTCCTCAGACCTGCCCTTTCCGGTTGCATCTGGAGAGTCGTACCGTACCTAGCTAGTTCGTCCGCCCTGCAGTTTCCCGTGATGTCCGAGTGACCAGGGACCCAGATTATCTGGATACTGAAATACTCGCTCATCTCCTTAAGAGATGATCGGCAATCCAGCACCACCCGTGACTTCAGACAAACTGCCTATAGCGATCTGACGGCCGCCTGACTGTCCACATAAATTGCGATATCCCTAACGGATACCACGTTATGCTTCAACCATGTCACGACTTCGCCTATCGCCACCACTTCAGCCTGGTACACGCTGCAGTAGTCAGGGAGCTTTGAACCGTTCGTGAAAAATTGCAGTGCCTCGTTTTCCAGTATTGATCCATTCCTCCAGGATTCTCTCGAAAGACAGATGGTCCGGAAAACTTTATCGAAGCACAACGTTGGTTTAATATAATCTAGATTCGCCAGTTCTTCCCTTAGCGATCTAACTATCGTTGAGTGTCCCGCCTGAAGACACTTCCACTGAGAGACAGCCGAGAGCCTTTAAGCCACATTGGCTGCCACCTGCTTACCAAAAAATTCGATTGGAATAAGGTGGAACATAACCTCTAAAGCGCGTGTAGGTGTTGACCTAAGCGCCCTACTTATAATCATGCAGGCCGTTCTTTGCACCTTTTCCAACATCTTCCTATATGTTACCTTCTCCAGAGCTGGCCACCACACACCCACCCCGTACATCAGCACAGGTCTTACCACAGCTTTATAGAGCCAGTGTACCAGCTCTGGTTTTAGACCCCATCTCTTCCCTATGGCGTTCTTACACGAGTAAATGGCTACATTAGCCTTATTCACCCATTCTACAATGTTAGGCTTCCAGCTTAGCTTACTGTCCAAGATTATGCCCAGAAATCTCGCTCTATCAGCAAAAGCCAGTCTAGTGCCGTTCACGGTAGGAGGACTAACTACCGGAATTTTATATTTCTTAGTAAATAGTACCAGCTCTGTCTTGGAGGGGTTAATCCCTAATCCACATTTGCTTGCCCTAATCGTATCCAGATATTTGCCTGAGATAGCTGTCGCTACATCATCCGCATACGCTACAACCCCTATCCCCTCTCCCTCCAGTTCCAAAAGCAATCCATTCATCACAACACTCCAAAGAAAGGGGGACATTACACCTCCTTGCGGGGTTCCTCTAACCACCCGCCTTCTGATGGTGGCCTCCCCCAGTTTCGAGGTAATAATCTTGCTTACCAGCATCTGATTTATCAGTCCACGATCAAAAATAGCAATCCTTCCATGATCGCCTCCGTTTTAACATTATTAAAGGCACCCTCAATGTCGAGAAATGCTACCATACAGAACTCTTGCGAGTAAATAGACTTCTCAATCATGCGTACTAGATCGTGCAGAGCTGTGTCTACCGACTTTCCCTTACAGTACGCATGCTGCGACATTGCCCAACTCCTGGGCTCAATTTTTGATCGAATACCTATATCTACCAACCTTTCCAAGGTTTTCAACAGAAAAGATGATAGAGTTATAGGTCTCAAATCCTTTGGATAGGCATGCGAGCTTTCTCCCGATTTCGGGATAAAGACCACTCTGACCTCCGTCCATTTTTTAGGAATATATACCAGTTTCAGACATCCCATGAAGATACCTTCCAGCCAGGGGAGGATGACTGCTGAGTTTCTCTGGATCTCTGCTGGTATAATCCGATCCGGGCCCGCCGATTTATAAGGTTTAAACCCGTTCAGCGCCCAACGGATTCGCTCCTTATCCGCGATGCCCTCCATCTCTATTGAAGGTGTTACTCGATTAGCTCCAGGCTCTGTCGAGTCTTCAAAGCTTCCCGGAAAATGGGTCTCGATGAGGAGCTCCAATGATTCCGCACTTGAAGTGGTCCATGACCCGTTTGGTCTAATTAAATAACTAGGACTGGTTGGGTTAGTAGCTAGAATTTTCCTAAGGCGAGAAGTCTCAGAGACCTCTTCCATTCTACAACAGAAGAGTCTCCAAGACCCCCTTTGTGCCTTCCTCAACTCTTTTTTGTACTTTCTGAGGTCCTCCTTATAGGAGTCCTAATCCCGAACCTCCCTTGTGTTCTTAGCTTTATTAAAAGCTCTCTTCACACACTCCGATATGTTCCCAACTCTTTGGTCCACCATATCGGTTTCTGCCTACCTCTAGGCTTTATTAGGGGGCACGCGGCATTAAATGAAAGATTGCATGCCTTTGTGACCATATCAACCATGCCATCTAATTCCTCTACTGTCGCCGGAAGTCCAGGAACCTCCAGCGGCAGTAGTTCCTTCAACACCTGTCCATATTTGTTCCAGTTTGTCCTTCTGGGATTCCTGAAGGATTTCCAAATAACAGGTTTAATGTCGAGGTTATAAATTACATACCGATGATCAGAGAATGAGTGCTCTTCCGCCACTCTCCACCCTCTAATCATATGAAAGATCGTTTCTGACACAAAGGTGACATCTAAAACCTCCTGTCGATTTTTAACAATGAATGTTGGTTCTCGTCCAATATTGCAAACTAAAAGGTTGGTATTTAATAAATAACCAAAAAATAACTCACCCCTCTCGTTGATGTCTGTGCTTCCCCAGATTGTGTGATGCGCATTTACATCACATCCGAGTACAACACCTACTCTTCTTTGATCTGCTTCCCGGATCAGTTCCCCCAGGTTGTCCGGTGGAACCTCCTTCTCGCGATCCATATAGGCTGAGGCTAGCCATAGCTTCCTACAGCCAATCTCAGCGCTCACCGCTGTAACGTCTCCGCTACTAAATTGTGGAAGGAAAATATTCAAATAATTTTTCGCTAAAATACACGATCTGATCTTCTCAGAGTTGCTTGAGTATAATAATTTATACCCTTTCATTCTGAGGCCACAGATCCTGTTATTGTTAATCCAAGGTTCTTGGATTAACACTAAATCCTCATCTGACTTAGTCAGTCTGAGAACGAAAGCTGACGAGGCAGCCTTCATGTGATGTAGGTTTATTTGTACAATGCTAACCATTGTAGTCGACCTTACTCACCTCTTCCTGCACTCCCTACATCAGGATAGTGCCAAATACCTCTTTGTTCTGGACGCTGTCTTCCTCTCGTCGAGAGCCTGACAGGATGTCCCCATCAGACTCCAGAGAGAGGAGGCTACCTCCCCTAACTATGCTCCCCAGAGCCGAAGCATTACTTTCCTGGCCGTCCTCAGCCCGCTTGACCGTCTCCTGCTGGGTCCGTTCGCCGTCACCCCCAGGCTGGTCTTTCGCAGTTGCGTCGGTCTCGTCCTTTTTATATACTTTGAGAGTGATCAACCCGAACCCGAAGTTGATCACTCCCTTTGATTTTGCAAGGGAAGCCAGGGATTCTTTATTGATCAGCATGATTGCCAATCTAAAGCCTCCCTTAGCTTCCTCTCGCTTTATAATCCTCCAGTCTTCCGTTGGAAGATCGGGATTACTGACCTGAATGATCTTGAGGATCTCTTCTATTGTATCCGGCTCGGTTGGCAGCCAAACACGTGCCCTCGGCCTGCTCGGGATTTCCTCCCTGCAGACTGGCTCAAGCATCGCGCCCGGCCACACCTCGCCTACTTCGGCCATTGTCGTTTTGTAAAGGTCGACAGATCTCTGATCTGAGCACGCAGTCAACTTCACGCGCCCCTGGTACCATCCCGCATCTCTGCAGGACGGGGATGATCCCGGATTTTCTCTCAGGATCCGCAGAAAATTGGAGTTTAGTGCGTTAAACACTACTCTCCATTTCTCTGACGTGATGCTCCCATCTTCCTGACTTCTGTCAATGACGGCTAGCACTAACACGTGCTCCTTTAGGATCTCACTGAATAGCTTCAGTTTTCGACCCCTAGGAGCACCCGACGTCTTTTCTACCTGGACCTTGGCTCGCTTACTCTCGCCCGTTTCCAGCTCTTCCTGGGACCTCTGTCTTTTAGACAGAAGGGCCCTTTCCTAGCTGTCACGGCCCACAGTTTTTTTAGCCCATGCCACAGATCCTCGTTGTTCTACTGTAAGCTGCCCCTCAGGGGTCGCAGCCAGTTTTTCTAAAACTCTATACGCCGACCGTCTCTCCCTGTATCGACGCTTCGACTGAAGGATCTCTCTCAATTCCCCCTTTTTTCCTTTAGCGGTTCCGCTTCCACCTGGCTTTGATGCCAAAGTGTCGCTTATCCCTGATGATGAAGCCCCACCTTTACGGTTAGAGTTGCTAACTTCTTCCGGTTTTTGAAGGGTGCCGGCCCCTTTAGTTTTGATTTTAGTTTCTTCCATGTTTTTCCCACGAGTATCGGAGAAATATAGGTCAACTTGCGCAGAGATCCGTATACGCAAGCAAGGCTAAATACAACTGGAGGTTGCCAGGTATCCAGAGGGCTCCGTTCAAGACTGGGCTTTGTTAAATGGGCCCCCAGCCTAGCCGATCATCAGCACGGGTCGCGTAACACCTTAATCCAGCCCATTGGCTTACTGAGCACCCCACCCCCCGCACCCTCGCCCTCCTCCCACATTCACTCACTCATTCACCCATTCATATGGATATCCCAAACAAATGGGACCCACTTCATTCATGGGATTACCGTTTATAGGGTTCCCCACTCACTACCTCGAGGCCCGGGAGCACAAGGAGACGTGATGCTCAGTTCACCGTGGTTATGGTCGATGGTCTTAAGGTGCCATCAGTTCGCCTTTCCCTACTGGGTATCCTAGGCACTCAGAATTTGGTGAACAGAGGTTAACCACTTCCTCGTTCTCTGAGACTCTCCTCCCAGCAGAGAACTTTGTTCTAAGTCCAGACAATTTTCCATTTTGGTGTAACTCCATTGTCTAAAAATTGTATTCTTATTTGACGTAACTCCAAATATCAACCAATGAAAAATTTTTGTTTTACATCACGTGATATTTTTATATAAATAGGAAACATTTTCGCAATTTGTTTTAGTCTAGCTTAGTACGCGTATGTGAAAGGACGTTTTTTTAAATTTTAAAAAAAAATTAAATAACTCACGTACAAAAATGAATAACATTGAGGAACAATCATCATCACCTCGGTCTATAGCATCGGAAGTCTATATGTAAGTGTATTGTAATAGTGTTTAAGTAGTAATAATTTGTAAGTAATTATATTTAAGGGTTTTAAAAGAAATAAATTTAAGCGGTTCCTGTTCGGAAAATATATTCGATGATTCAGATATAGATCCGGATTTTTGCCCAATGGAATAGTCTTCAGACGATGACACCCCAAATTCTACCAAAGTATACAACAGAAAAAGTAAGTATTAAACTTAAATTTTATATAGGTATTAATTAACATTAAAATTTAATTAAAACACTTTAATTGAATTAAATATACAGCCAAATCTAAGAAGTATCATACTACTGTCGTTGCCGCTTCTTTATCAACTAACAACATGACAAATGCTTCAGATCATATTAATTTAAATGACACTGTCAACGAAAGATTAGATAGTGATGTAACCGAAAAGGTATTGACCCGCAAGAAGCAGCGCAATCCTTTAATGTGGAGAAAAAACATAAAGAAAAATCTGCGAAATCAAGGGCGAGAGTACGAAGACGCAAAAGGTAATGTCAAGAGATCACGACGTATTACTGAAGGATGTACTGCCGGATGCGTTTTTAAATGTTCAACAAATTTTAGTGACCATGATCGACAAAAAGTTCATGACATGTTTTGGAGTCTACGTTCCGAAAGTAAATCAAGCTTTTATTCTAAATTTACCAAGCGAGTCCCAAAAGAACGCAAGAGAACCAAAACTGAAAGATCTAGAAGGCAAGACACATTCTTGTACTTTTTCGAAAAAAACAAAATCATGGTACGAATATGCAAGGTGTTCTTCCTGACGACGCTTGATGTAAGTCAAAACAGGATTTACCATTTCCACAAAACCAAAGCAACTGATGTCGGGACAGCCACCCCAAGAGTACAAGGTAAACATGTTAAATTTAAAATTTGTGAAGAAAAACTTAATGAGGTACGAGACCACATCAAAAGTTTTCCTATAATGGAATCCCATTATTGTAGAGCGACGAGTAAACGACAATACCTGGATGGTAATTTGACTATAAGTCGAATGTACGGTTTGTACTTAAGCAACGCAACAGATCCTGTTAAATTGAATATTTATTCTAAAGTGTTCAACGAAGAGTTCAATTTAGCCTTTTATAAACCAAAAAAGGATCAGTGCGAACGGTGCGTAGCACACAAGGTCGCTGTACTACCTATACTGCTGAAGACATTTTTAATCATCAAAAACACGAGCTCAACAATAAGATGGCAAAAACAGAGCGAGATTCTGATCGTCATAATATAGACGAGTTTACGGCCATTCTGTGTTACGATCTACAGAACGTGTTTGCCTTACCTCGGGCAAATGTATCAAACTTTTTTTATAAACGAAAGTTTTCCGTTTATAATTTAACAGCTCATTGCAGCTCGAATAAATTTACATACTGTGCAATATGGCATGAAGCGATCAGTGGTAGAGCAGGTAATGACTTAGCGTCAGCCTTAATAAAATTTTTAAAATGTTTTGTTTCGGACAATCCAACGGTCAAGAAAATTATTTTATGGTCTGACTCGTGTATTCCCCAGAATAGGAATCGAATAACTTCATTAGCCATTCTAAAGTTTATTCAACAACATCCTCACATAGTTGAAATACAACAAAAATTTTCAGAGCCTGGACATTCTCAGGTGCAGGAGATAGACGCAGTCCATAGCTCCATTGAACGATTTTTAAGAAATACAGAACTTCACAGCCCAGTAACTCTTATAAAAACTTTAAAGGCAATGAATTTTACAAAAGTTACTCTTGTAATTTTGCAAATGAAAATCGAAGATTTTCAAAATTACAATGCTGCGTCGGTTGGGTTTGTATTTCCTCCATTTTGTAGTACATGCCATCTAATTTATGAACGAGCTAATTTGTGCTCAATAAAATATCGTACTGGTTATAATAATGATATACAATCATGTGATTTAATCAGAAAATCAGACACACGTAAACAAATTGCCAAACGCGTACTTTTCCAGCTACCTACTATTGGTCAATGCATATTTCAGTATAAAATGTCGGTAAGATATTCGGTCAATGTTAAACTATATGCCAGAAGTGGATAAACGATTTTACGAAATTTACGTCTTGTAAAATTGCAAGTAATTAATTTCATAACCAACACATTTTGTTAATATGAATTGTATTCAATCTTATTTTTAATTTTTTTGTTTTATATTTTATAATTATTTTATGTTTATAATTTTTATGTTACAAGACTGAAAGATTTTGTGATTAAAATAAGTTTCTTTCTTATACCTGAAATAAAAAGTACCTGTTTTTTAAAATATATATTTGAAATGTACAACATATTCTGTTTTTTTTATGAAATTATGCATAATACCGAAATTTGTATATTTCTCATTACTCTCAAGGAGAACTGTTAAACAAAATGTAATCGGCAACCACTATAATTACTCTTATGGAATTCAACCTCTGGGCCACATCGGATTTTCCCTTAAGAGAATCATGTATCTCCAATTTGTTAATGGTCCATTTTGATTTTTGCGGTGAATTCTATATTAGTTTATCTCCCTTTTATTGGTGTATATCCAGGTTAATTTTCTAGTTGTGTGACTTACACTAAAAAGATTCTAAAAATACAAAAACAATCACGTTTTCCGAGAAAACTGGTTCTTATTGAAAGAAAAAAGAAAATCATAAATGTAAAGTGTAACAATTTTCATCGATTTGAATTAAAAAATAATGATTTTAATAAATTATGAGCACTTAAAACTTTGATACAACTTCAAAGTGAATTATCTCAAAACTAAAAAGTTGTCGCTTACACCAAGATAGAACTACAGCGACGATATGTAGTTGTAGTTGTACACATTGGGATTGGATACTCATATTGGGCAAAATCTCGATTAGTAATCGTTTGAATTGTAAAAGTACTCTACATCATAACAAGTTTCCAGGCCATATTTACCCATGCCAGAACTGTGACAAAATTCTGAAAACTAACATGGACATTATCATTTAAAATATCTTCCTACAGTCTTCAATCTGTAATAAGTTCTTATTTATTTCCCCATTTGAAATTAGATGGTAGTTGATGATTCAATAATATTATAATGGTAAAAAAATAAAGTTGATATAGTGGATGGTGTTTGAAATATTTAAATTGATAATTGATACGGCTAACCGAGAAACATAGTGGAATTGATGAGTACTTGGCAAAATTTCCAGCAGAGTTTAGTTGAAGATATTATTTGTGTTAACCTATAATTTAAATTTTTTAATTCGTTTGTATCCGCTAATTTCCATATATTTTAAAATAGGTATTTAAAATTCCCTTAAATATCTTTTCACCTAAATGTTCACTTTTAAGACTATATATCACTAACACTAGCATACATAGTATTTCGTTAGGAAATATTTCACGGCTGTGTGTAGAAGTGTGAAATTTTTTCCTAACGCTTTCCTAAAAATTGTTTACACTTAGGATAGATTTAGTAAATATTTTACGCGCATTGATTTGCCTGGAGTACCACCACACATTCTTCAATTAAAAATTGGTGGACCAATCATTTTAATACGAAATACTAACCAACTAAGGTGAAGAAGTTTTAATTCTACGCGTCTATGTAATTCCGTCAGATATACCATTTTTTTTGCTATGACCATTAGCAAATCGCAAGATCAGGCACGTCAAGTTTGTGGTGTAAATTTGAAGTATCAATGCTTCCCACATACGGTCCATTATATGTTCCTTGCTCACGTGTAGGAAAACTATCAACATTGTATGTGCGAACCTGAACGAACAACATAAAATGTTATATATACCAAAAAGTATTGGAAAACGCAAAAACAAATCAATTTTTATATATTTAAATTATTTTTAATTTAATTTTAATTTTAATTTAATAAAATACAAAAAATAAACATAAAAATATTATTTCATGTAAAATCACTCGACCGGCAAAGGGGGTAGGGTACAGCTATAGTTCATGTATAAAATATTATAATTTGCAACTTCTGAATATTCTTATATAATTTTAAGCCCGATATTTGTTTGTTGGCAGCTGAAAAAATATGAAAAAAACATAATTTTTACGATTTATACTTCAAATTTTTTACAAGCAGGAAGTGAAAACAACTTTATTTATTTAAATAACTTAGTACTTTGCAACTTCTAAATACTGTACTATTGTTATTATATTGGTTATGCTAATGTTAACAACAAAATCTATTTCTGCAAAAATTAAAATATTTCAGCGATTTGTTTGGAATTCGTCAGTAGTAAGTATTAAAATAATAATTTTATTTATGCACCTTCATAGTGTTCATCTTATGAAACTTTCAAAAAGCATTCATTTTTGGAAATTAATCATCATAACATCAACTACTTCTTACAAAAACAACATTTGTTACCAAATTCTTGCAATTTGTTAGTATGTAGCAACTAGTAAAAATAATATTTGTAATCAAATTAATTTAAAATTGGCAACTTATCTATTTTTATGAAACGGCGTATTCATTATAGTAGAACTTAGATATTTTAAGACACTAATGCCCGGTTGCAAAAAACATTTAACCTTCGATTAACCTGATTTAACTGGCAGTTACTTAAAACTGCGTTTCACAAAAGCTAACCACCTGCTAAACATCTAGTTAAATTTAACTAGAAAAAATCGGAAAATTAAATATTTAATCGAGAATTAATTTGCTACTAGCGTTGCCCGTGTGTAAAATTAAAATTAGTAAGCTTCAAAATTGGTTTATCACAGTAAACTAATAAAAAATGTTGAGAAAGGAATATCAGCTTTTTAGTGACAGCGATAGTGATAATGATGATTTTTATCTCACGTTGGCTACTACCATTCCTAAATTGAGACAATATCCAGAACGTCCTGATGTTTTTTTCAAATATAGTGATATTGAGTTTCGAGAACGATTTAGATTTTCAAAAGAGACTGTCACGAAATTAAGTGAAATGTTTGATCCGTATCTAGCCGAAGCCGTTCACTATGGCACATTTCAAAACAGGATGTAATAAAACAGGACATCACAAAACAGTACATGGTACACTAAAGTACATTTTACTGAACGTTAAGCTGGAGGATTTTTTCAGCTTGATTTGTTAAATATTTTTTTTATTGAATACGTTTAGGATATTATCGAGTGGATATTTGCCTTCACCTATAGTAATTAGAGAGTATACTATATAGAATTATAATTGCTTTAAGTTATAATAAAATATCCCTTCACCTAACAAAATGTAACATTATTTTTATTTAAATCGCTAATACTTGATCGTTGCAAAATAGATCAAAAATTAAAATAAATATATAAATAAATATATCCATTTTTAACCAAAAAAAAAATGGCTCAATTTAAGTCCAAACCACACAAATGTGTGATTAAAAAGCCATAGTATGTAATGACGTTTTTGACAAAAAATTTCGCTTGATTTAAAGTACAACCAACACCATTGTGTGTATAGTTATAGTGTTTTTTCGGGCGAACATAAGTTTGAAAGGAATGCACAAATGTGTATGTTGGTTCAAAAAACATACAAAAATAAAATTTTGACATGGTACTTTTCCGTACCCACACAACTAGTTATTAAAACCGTAAAATTGACTATTAACTATTTTGTGGTGTTATCTTTTAATATGTACTGTTTTGTGATGTACTGTTTTAATCGGTCCTGTTTCGTACCATGTTCTGTAGCGTACCATGTACTGTTTTGTAATATCTTGTTTTGTGACATCCTGTTTTAGCACATGCATTGCACTTTGGTTTGTTACTTCACGCATAAATCTCATAATTAAATTTTGAATTTATAAAGGTATCTTTTAGATTTTTAGCTACAGGTTGCTTCCAAATGACTTGTGCATTCGACTGCCATAAAATACCTAAAGTACGAGTATTAGGGAAAATTGCCCTTTTGTGCCGCATAAACAAAATTATTAAAATGCCAACAACACAGGAGAAATTGCATCATTCCAAATTAAAATTTTACAAAATTGCTAATTTTCATGGTGTTTTAGAGCTTAAAAATAAAGTATTATAGTTTGTATACAAAATGTCATAATCTGGTTTTAGTAACAGAAAAGGATACTTTTCGATAAACGTTCAGTGTGTTCGCAATTCCGATTTAAAGATATGTGATATAGAGGCGAAGTGGCCAGGATCAGTACACGATCGGACGATTCTGGAAAATTCATTTTTAATGGTAAGTAAAATTTTCACTTTATTTCCGTATTCCTAGCTATATGAACAAATTATTATACAAGTATGCGACTATGCCGAAAGGACTTTGGAGAGAGCGTCTTATTAGGAGATATACTAACTCCATTGAGTAATCCGCATACATCAACAGAGAGAAATTATCAAAAAGCGCCGCACATATCAACAAGAAATCCAGTTGAAAGGTTATATGGGGTTTGGAAGAGACGCTTCCCAGCATTGAGCCTAGGATTTCGCGTGAAGATGATTAAATTTTTATATGTTTAAATTTGATTTTTATAAGGTATTTTTTTATTTATTAATTTATAGGTTGGCAGTATTTTGACTTCAATCGTTGCTGCTGTGTTGCATAACTTGACAATTGAATTGAACGATGGCTTTCAAGACTTTCCAAAAGTGGATACAAGCCTTATAGATATGACTCCAATATCACAAAATAATTCAAATTCCTCTGTAAGATCAGCACTCATTGAAAGTAATTTTAGTACATTTTGATAGACAATAATGTGTTTTTCAAGTTTCATTCAATTTATTCATTAATTTTATTGCGCAAATATGCAAAATAAATACGTAAAAGTAAAACATAAAATATATCAAAATAAGAACTGATTTCATTATAGTAATAAATAAATAATTGGTTTTTTAATTCTTAAATTTTAGACTGTTCATTTAAAATAGCAAGTTCAAAAATGTGTTGCTTGCGTTTCATGGTCATAAATTCATCCGCATTTTTTTGCCACATTAGCAACAGAGAATGTTGCTCTTTTAAGTTTGATACTTCCCAATCGTAGCGTTCACATCTCATTTGCATCAATTCTTCTTCGAATTTGTTCTTGGTGGTTAATTTCGCTTTCTATGTAGCACAAATATCAGATAACTCTTGGTAAACGCCTCTTACAGCTCCACTTTTTTTTTTTTTGGTTATTATGCCGAATGAGTGGTTTAGATATCAAGTGGCTTTGATTCGATGTTACAGTTGTTATGCTGAGTGATTGATTTCCATCAACACAATCAAATCTAGTTTCAGATAGTTCTTTGGTTGGGCCAAGATTTTCATCGAAGGCAGAATCGTTTAAATCAAACACAATATTATATTCGTCGTCGAGCTAAAATATAAAGTAGTAATAACTTATCAAATCATATTTTAAATTTACACAATCTTACCAAAGAAACTTTGTTATATTCGGCACTGTTGTCATATCTATTAACCAAAGGAGTTATTGTCAGAGGTTGTAAGATTTCCATGGTTTTATTAGTGACCTCAGATATTTCCGTAACTTTTTCCCTCCCCCAGTGAGGAAAATATCCATCTGTGAATATTATACAATTTAGATTATGGAATCCAAGTCGGTTCTACACGAGTTCGTGTAGTTGGGCAATTACTTACCCCCCAGAGACACCCAAAACCTTCGGAAAATGCTGCAAACAACCGAAACCGACAACTCTCCTATGCATCCTAATGAAAATCGTAAAAAATAAAAATATATGTTTGTAGAAACCGGTAGGGTAATGGTAAACAAACGGAACCGAAAGTTGGGTACCAAAAATTCGGTTAATTGGATTCCCTAGTCGGGTAATTGGATTCCCTAGTCAGGTAATTGGATTCCTTAGTACATACGTTGATGTTTTTCCCATTTTCGTTCAGATGCATAGGGGGGTTGTCGGTTTCGGTTCCGATGGTTTCGGGTGTCTATGAGGGTGAGTAATTGCCCAACTACACGAAGTCGGGTAGAACCAACTTGGATTCCCTAATTTAGATAAACATGAATAGATAAAAGAAGAAAATAAATAATTTTACCTTGTCCGTAGATTTTTGTTTTTTGGCTTTTTTTTCAACTGTTCGTAAAGGGTTCTAAGCTGCTGCGTACTTCTAAAAGAACTCATGCTCGGTGCGTTAAAATTTATGGAATCCCAAGCATCTTTTTTCATAGAGATGGTTTTTTATCCGTTTTTTGCACTCTATCACATGACGATATTTTTTGACCACTTCTAGAAACAATAGTTTCTCAATGATTTCCCTTTAAATGTAAAACAAACTAGTATATTAGGATAAGTATAACAAATTATATTTGTACAGAATGCACTGATTAACAAATAAAAGCATTAAAATAGTCATCCATCGAGTTGACGATGACCGAGTGCTTGTACAAAATTTTGAAAGAAGTCAACACTCAGTATTTCACTTACACTCCGAAAGAATTAAAACCTAAAACATTAGTACTCCGAGGACTAACCGAAGAAGAAGACATTGGTGGGATAAAAACAGAAGTAGAAGAGAATAATGTTAATATAAAAATTATAAACATAATTCAAATGAGGAAGAAGCACCCAAATGAAAATTCCAATAAATTACCATTATACTTGGTGCAATTTGAACCAAATACAAATATGGCGGACATCCTCAAAATAAAAACCATAAATTACCAACGAGTAATATGGGAGCATCTCAAAAATAAGAGCGAGATAATGCAATGCCGAAATTGCCAGAGATTTGGACAGGAGAGTGTACAATTAAGAATGAAATTGAACGTAAAGACATTTACTGTGTTAACTGTCAGAAGTTGGGCCATCCGGCATCCTTTAAAGGCTGTCCAATTTATCAACAGATGCTAGAGAAGTTAAAAAATAAAATAAAAGAAACTAAAATGAATCCGCCTAGATCTTTCAAGACAACGTTGGTAAATGAAGAAAATGGTTCATACGCAAACGTTGTGTCACAAAATAATAAAGACAAATTGATTATCGCAAATTTGGCAAAAAAAAAATTTAAATAATGTCGCAAACAATTAAACAACAAAGTGAACAAATTACTCAACTTTTAAGTGTAATTAATTCATTATGAATAAATTAAAAATTTTGGCACTAAATGTAAATTCGATCGTCAACATTAACAGACGACTAAACCTTTTAAAATTTTTGGAACAACATCAACCGTATATTTTGTTAATGTGTGAAACTAAATTAAATTTTCGTCATAACATTGAATTTAAAAATTATAATTTGATAAGGCAAGATCAACCAACTTCAAAAAATGGCGGAGGAACCGCGATCCTAATTAAACGAGGCATACATTTTGAACACATCAAAATCAAAAAATTACAAAATTGTAAAGATCTGGAGAATACTATAATCAAAATTAAATTAAAAAACAACAAGCAGCTATATGTTATTTCGGTGTATTGTTCGAGTAGCAATAATACAGAAGCTGTTCAACAATTTGACACGGAATGGACGAGAATGTTTGACACGCTAGAGCTAATGAATACCAATAAATACTATATAATAGCTGGGGATATGAATGCTTGACACTCGAATTGGGGCAATATGATGCATAACAGAAGAGGCATTGTATTAAATCAATGGCAAAACGATAACGGTGTCCTTTATAAATCAGCAATTTATAAACCAAATGCACCAACATTTTTACCAGCAAGAAGCTATTTGGATATAGCCATAACTGACAGCAGATTAAAAATTACCACAAACGATAATGGGGAAATTCCAACGCATTTCCGGCAATTGAGGTCAACTGCTTGGAAATAGAACCAACAAACACATACGAAGATGGACTAAAGGAAAATTTAATCTATCAATTCGATAATACAAAGTGGGCGGTGTGGACAAGGAAATTACGGAAAACATACTTAAATTATAAAAACCAACATCAAATCAGCACAAATATTGTTCCTGATGACAGAAACATTAATGATAAGGACCTGGAAAATTATATAAATATAATCACAAACATAATACATCAAAACCTGAGAATGACACAACCAAAAATTCGTCATAAAAATAATATGGAATGCTACACGAATAGGATCATTGAACAATTATTTAGACACAAAAGTCATGTTGTTACTAAATTAAAATATTTAAAACTTCAAGGCCATATAATTAATAATACACAACAAATTACATTATATAAGGCGGAGATTAAAAGAACTAACCAACGTTTTAAGGAAAATATAAAAATTCAAGTAAACGTACATTGGCAAAATAAAATCGAGGCAATAAAACCTGGTGCAAAAATGTTTTCGGAAATCAGACGTATGTGGAGGCAAAAACAAGAAAAAAATATAAATATATAGGAAATCGAAGAAAATGAAACAAGAAATATGCAATCGTTGAATTTCAATTGGAATCAACTTCCAAAAACAGGTAACACGTTTATCTGCTTCAATTCTCAACAAAATTTGGACATTATTGGACATTACATCGAAAAGCAAACCATATCGGATTCTGGACTTGAAAAAACGCCACACGAACATATTATCGAGCAGCATGTAAAAATAATAAAAGAAAATCATCAACAAGAACGAGCGAATCTAATCACCAAGACGACGTTTACTTCTAACAAGCGGGCAAACGAGCAAGGATCAGAAAACTATTTTATCTGCATTAATGAACTGAAAGATATACTCGCGTGCTGTAACACTAAAAAATCATATGGTCTGGATAGAATACCAAATATAGTATTGAAATACTTACCAGAAGAAATCGTCATGGATATTTGCACTATATTCAATAATCTGCTTAATAATAGATCGTTCCCGTCATGTTGGAAAACCGCACGAATTTTTCCAATTCCGAAAAAAAACAAAGACCCGAAAAATGCAGAAAATTATCGGCCCATCAGTTTACTTTCAAATTTAAGTAAAATTTTCAAAATAATAATCCACAACAAAATTCAAAATCATATAAACACCAACAATCTCTTACCAGACAATCAATTTGGCTTCAGATTTGGACATTCGACGAATCACGCGATCACAAAATTAATGTCTGATGTGTGTCATAACTTAAATAATGATATGTGCACGGGCGCAATTATGGTTGACATGGCGAGAGCCTTCGAATCTGTGTGGCTAGACGGACTAATATTTAAATTAAAAAAATTAAAATTTGATGACGATATCATATTCATGCTATGGACGATATCATATTCATGCTATATGATAGAAATTTTATCACAACAACGGGAGCTGAAACGTCCACTAATATATTTCATATACACAATGGTCTACAACAAGGAACGATTAATGCACCGATACACTGAAAAAAATAACGCGGAGATATTTACCCATTTTGCTGTGCAAATCCAAATTTGCAATTATTACCAATAATGTCTTAATTAAGTACGAGCCTTGTAAAATTTGCAGGGCAATATTTACAGTGCATTTTTAAATATTAAAATTATTGCTGAGCACCGTCTGATGGCAAATTAAATTAATGATATTACAATGCTGCTAGGTAAATTTGAGCTGCGCAATTTGAATATATCATTTTCAATGCAAACATATTAAAAATGACAAAATTTTGTTTTTTTCGTTGAGAATAAATTGCAAAGTGTTTTTAAAATGTTCAAATACTTTTCAATATTTACTTTGCACTTTGTTAAACAATTTTTGCGGGAGATTGTAACCAATCAAATCATTTATTCAACCCGACTTTGGATTTTGTTTTCCAAATTTTATTTAAAATTTCAAACAAAAATTAGTCTTAAAGTGAATTTAAAGCAGTACACAAATTGCCACAAAAATGCCAGTTCGTCTAGTTTCCAGATTTGTTGCGAAAAATAGTTATTATTTAAAAATAAAATAAAATATAAATTATATTTATTTTTATCCTTCATTTGCAATTTTTTTGTAACCTTACTTCACGTCGCAAGAAATGATCGCTATAACCTTCAGGATTAAACCATAGAAGTGCTGAAACGATATATGGTAAACCCAAATTAAATTTACAATACTTTATATGGCTTTACTTATATTTGTTGCTTTCTTGTTTTAATTTCAGGATTTTATAAAGCAACTTTAGAAAAATATATGTTTGATCAAAATTCACATGTAAGTTTATTGTCAATCCGTAAATGTAATTAATTATCATTTTTATTTTAAGAAAAATCGATGGCCTTTTGTGAAAAGTGAATAAAAAAGATTAATTATAAAAAATGTGTTTCATTAAAATTGTACAGAGCCGCAAATTTCAACGTTGATGTGGCAATTGAATTTTTCAAAAGCCATGGATTGTAAGGGATAACCGTTGAGTTATCAATTTTTTGGTTTTCTTTACCAATGATAAAGAAACCCCCTCCATGTCTTTGGTACTTGGGATGGCCGTTTCATTTAGACGAGTTACCTTTTCAAAATCTTTGGGAAATTCTTTGGCACATTTCACATCTTTTAAACATCTATCGTTTGAACATCCATATATTATGTGCTTTGTGATATGTTCAAAAAGAACTGGGTATTTTTCCCTGTCTGGAATTTCGGCCCAAACCAATTTGTCAATAGCCTTGGTTGTTCGAAGTTTGTCTTCATTATGAAGCGTTAGCAACATATGTAAATATGGAAGTCTACGTTTTTGAGATTCGATTAAAAATTTTAGAGATCAGATCTGGTCTATTCTCAGGACTACAACCCCTCAAGTTGCCTTTAATTTTATTCCATCTAGGATTGCATGTCACAGTAATTAAGAAGTCGGGTTTCCCAAACTTTCTTACAATTCTCATTGCAGCCTGGACATTTTGGAGTCGACTCCTTGATTCTCCACTCAAAGAAGACGGCAAGCGTCCATCCAAGTTGTTGTCCGCTTTCATTTTCAAAACGGCGCGGCTGGTCAAATAGACCGGTGTAGGCTTCAACAATAAATTGTTGAGTTAATTTCCCTGCAGAAATGAAATGGTTAAATTAATTTCTTATAGCCAATAAACTACTGTAATATTGTTTCTGGATAATTTTTTTCCCAGTAGTGACATCTTTTAAATGAAGATGCCATGCCCAACTCCCCTGGGAAATAAAATTGGATACACCATGGGATCACACTTTTCATCAAGAAATGAGGGCTGTTTCGTCTCACTCGATCTTTTGTTGTAGACTCTTAGGTCTCTATTATACAGTGGATCACTATCCGCATTTGCTTCAAATACAACAGCTATCTCATTAGCTGTTGAGAGATTATATCGCATCCGATCATTGTGGCAATCGGTTGAAAAGGAAAGTGCCAATTGAGGAGTGCTTGAAACCGTAAAACAATAAGCAGTGGACTATTGAAATATCAACGTACATCTAACTTATTAATAACAAAAATTAGCATCTGGGTGACGCGAATCATAAGATTTTAACCATCCAAAAAAATGGACCAACGCATCTAAAGAATTTTTCACTTCAATCAAAAAGTATAAAAGAGAACTTCGCAACACTGCCGACCTAAAGCCGGCCCCTGTTTGTAAGAGATATGTTTTTCGATTTCTCCTACTGAGAACATTATGCATACGATTCTGCAATATGTTTGCATTAAAATTAACACATTTTCAATGTAAATACTTAGCGTAACCTTACTTTAGCGTAACCCAGGAACAACGACGGCGATGATTTTGCATAGGAACATGCGACTAAATTTGTTTTCAAATAAATGATATTTTTTGTTTTAAAAATATCGATTCAGTTCAAAGATTATTTCAAAAACAATGAGACCTGTTTGCGTAAGGCTATTACAATTCAAAATGGAGTATTAACTGTACAAAAAAAAAATTGAAATGGTCCTGGTTTATGGAGAAGCTGGTCGTAGTCTTGATAATGCGGTCAATCTCTACGCTTCGCATATTCCAGATAGGATTCGGTCCTCATATAATATAATCCTCATATAAGTACATGAGAAATAGCTAGCGAATCCGGATTATCCCAGACCAGTGTTTGTAAAATTTTGAACCGACATAAGTATCATCCGTTTCATATGAGTTTACACCAAGATCTTCATGGCGTTGATTTTGAAAATCGGGTAACATTTTGACAGTGGTGTTACAGTTGTATATTGGAGTTCTTATTTTTTCTCGTTCACGGACAATTCGATGCATTGCTGTGGCATAAGCTTTGCCTTCTAATTTGTATTTACTATACGAAACTTTATAATTTTCTTTTGTTGTTGTTGACGGTTGCGAGCAAGATTATATTGTACATAAACAATTATTACGACTAGATTTATATGGCGTTAATTGGTAGATTTTCTTTTGTATGCATTTATTTATTTCGATTCTCTTTTATGGTCCATGTACTGTTTAATATTTATACGAGAGATTTAATAACTAACGAAATCTTAAACTCATCAAACGTGCAAACAATAGCGTATGCGGACGATAATGTAGTTTACAGTGGTGCTAAACGAATAGACACTATAAAACATAATATTCAGTCAGCTGTTAATTTCATCACAGCATTTTTAAAAACATGGCGAATCGAAATTAATGCAAATAAATGTGAAACGATTCTATTCCGTCGACCATACCAATTCGCAACGGGCGATACAAAGAAAAATTGGAAAACATTTAAGGTTAAAATCAACGAAGTATATCTGATACAGAAGAAAATAGTGAAATATCTCGGAATAAATCTGGATCGGTTCTGTTACCTCACAGAACACATTAACATACAACTTGGAAAAGCCAAACAAGCTATTTCGATGAACAAAAAGATTTTCTAACATCATAACATATGATTGTCCAATCTGGTATAATTGTTAAGCTAGCTATATGGAACGAATAAGAAAATTCGAAAGATGTTGTATACGGAGATGTCAAGGTGAATGGCGAAATGCTAGATCTGGTTACATAAAGTATATTTCAAACCAAACACAATACAATAATTTTGGCATAGAAAGAATTGACTTATACATTATAAAATTAATCAGAAATTATTTGGCACGAACCACGATTATAGGCACAAACTGTTTAATTTATGGACCACATCACACAGCAGAGATAATTGTACGAGACAGTATCCAAAATAATAAAGTTCCCGGTCCAGAGGCATTTATGTATCTGGATAAGATTGGGTATATACAAAACGATGATCAAATACCAACAATTTACCATGTGAAAAGGCAACCAAATGAGAAAGGATTCAACCCCGTCAAATTCGATAATCCGGAAGCATACACAAGATATAGTACCGCTTTTAAAAAATTAAACGATCAAAAGTTCATCGAACAAAAGCAAAAATACTGGTGGTTGCAACTTCAACAATATTAAATTAGGTTTAGTTGTAAATAGTTGTATATATGTATGTAGTATGGGGGAACGAAATTTATTTGGCAATGTTTTAATTGCTAATTTTTATGCCAACCAAAATATTAATTTAATTTAATATAACTCGATTTGGTAATAGAAGGTTAAAACCCTAAACAAAATTGAAAACAAATGTGTCCTGAGAATCTATTGTAGGATCAGAGGATCTCAAAATTTATAAAATATTATTAATATTTCTTGTAATATTCTTATATTATCTAAAAAAATTGTTAACGAGCAAAGCATAATAAAAAGAATCATATTAAAAAAAAAAAAAAAAAAAAAAACAAATAAAAGCATTTCCTTACAATTTTCCTTGTATTTTAAAGTAAATATTTCAAAAGTTCGAAGTATGTTTATTTACAATTTTGGTTACTTACTCGTACCATTTAGTATTGATTTAGTATTGAGCTCAATATTTTTATTATTTACTGCAATAAATGTTTTCCCACAAAATATAATACTAGCACACGTGCCGAATTTACGTATACGTTTTTATATTTATTTTTATTAAATAAAAAGAATTTTTTTATTGTATGAAATGGTGTACAAAATGTTTATTTCGGTAAATTCCAAAATTTTCTAAAAATTGACAGTTATTCTTCTTTTTTATAAATTACGTTGATTGGGTTGTGAAAAATATAAAAATATCGATAGTATCTACAGATTTACAAACTAATCATGAAAAATATATGTTGAAACGAAATAAAATTTTAACCGAAGACTAGACTTAACAATCAGCTTAGTAACAACGGATTAATTCATTATATGTGCAACCGGGCATAAGACAATTGCTTACCAATAGATAATTTCATTTTCCAGATATGTTTTGTATCTTAATTAATAATAAGATTAAATAAAATACTGTGGCAATAATTTATTGTTCATTCATAACTCCGGCGTCTCATTCCCAAAAAAATACCAGCAACAAAACAAAATCAAAAATTATTAAATTATTAAAACTCTCGCCGCGCATCGATTATTAGTGATAACCAAAAAACTTGCTGCGTTCCCACAGTCCGCATTTACCGGAAATTTCAACTCCATTCGTTCATCAATCAGCCAGTGTTTGTGCCTGGGGTACGTACTTGCCGTACATAAATTTATATTTTGTTGTTGAAAAAAGAACCAGTAAAAATATGTTAATTAATAAATTAATCAAATTAATAATCAAAATTTATCATTCAATTGTTTTAATTTTTTATTTTATTTATTTATATTAATTGTATATACAAACTCGAAACACAATAAATATATAAACAATAAAATAAATTTTCCTTTTGGCACGTGATGGAATTTTATTTTTAGGTATCCACATTAATGCGACATACGTACAACGCGAGTGCGGTTTGTTATTCTTGGGATTTTGTGTTTGTTGTATGATTTTTAATTGTTTGGTTCTCATGAAATCTATCTCTTCATATATTATATTTTCTTTAAAAGGAAAGGAATTAACTATAAATTTTATTAATTAAAACATAAAATCGGTTGTTGTTGTATAGAATATATACGTAGATTAAGGCTGTCACGTGATTCGATGAAAGATAAAAAGTAATTCGAAATAAAATTCCAAAGGAAGTCAAGCTTCTTTAGGCATGTGTGGCGTGTGATAACTAGATAATGAGGTTATAAAACTTTTAGTATATATAATTTTATTTTATACATAGGCATTTATAGCTTTATGATGAACGTGACCACTATATGCCGCGTCTTCATGGGAAATGGTTTTTATAGCCATTAAGTGTGTCCATCGTCACGAGTATATGAACGCCAGCAATTACCATTAATTTTAAATATGCGCGGTTTTATGTATAAGAGCGGAGGTCACATGTGTTTATGTAACGAAACCAAATGTATAATGAACATTAACCTACTCGTACATCTATATATTTTATCAACAAAACGCCGTACCAATTTCTCAAATGATCTTCCGGTTTCTCATCAACATCAAAATAATACTTTGATATTTAACTTAATGACCCAATTCTTATATGTTGTTTTCTTATATGTGCGATCAAAACAGATTAAATTACGCTATATAAGCGCATTATACCAAGAAAATTACCAACTGTTAACTGTCAGATAATAATTCGTATATTAATATCTTGTGACATTTCTAATGCTGTCGCAATTTCGAGACAATTCGTAATTTGACATAAGATTTAGCCAATTTTTATCGCTTTTATATAAGACATAATTTTTTGTAATTAATGCGCGGGATATATTATATCTTGATGAAGGTTATAATAAGATCGCGTTTAAGACCCAAATTTATGAATGAGTCGCGGATCATATATAGCATGACGGTGAAACAATATACATTTTCTTGTAGTTTGTTTGTGTCCGCGCGCGCAGGCGGTTTTAATTAATCAAAAACTTGTATTATTGAAATTTATATCTTTAAAAAAAAAATTGGTAATAAAATGTCGCTTGTATAATTAAACTCAAGTGCCGCGTGAATTTTATAATGCGCCAGACACAAAATTATTGTTGATCGCAGAATACAAGTGTTCAGATAATGCCAACATGCCAAATGGTTTTGATGAATATGATAATTGGAAGTTTCATCGTGGTTTGCGGTTGGGTTTATTTTCCAAT
Organism: Nephrotoma appendiculata; assembly: GCA_947310385.1. Taxonomy (NCBI): domain Eukaryota; kingdom Metazoa; phylum Arthropoda; class Insecta; order Diptera; family Tipulidae; genus Nephrotoma; species Nephrotoma appendiculata. The sequence goes on from OX371223.1 coordinate 60,556,262, forward strand.
TTTCCTCACCTGTTCGGCCTAAACTCGAAATTAAAATTTTTAGTTAATTTTCGTTAAAAAGAGAGTCGTTGTCTAATGTTTTCCTTATTTATACTATATTTGCTTTAGTTTGCTAACCTTTCATTTTTAACACTCAGTTGTTCTGCTTTGTTTTGATTGCGTGCAAAATAATTGGTCATGGACAATTGGTCACTATGTTACCACTTCAGTTATCATATAAATTGATCCTTATTTCTGTACAGATAGGACTACTCCTTAATTGAAACACCAAAGTAGAAATTTTCATATGGTTACCTTTGGGAACCAAACCATGGACCTCCGGCTTATACAGCAAGCGTTCTACTTATACTCAGCGAAAAATTAAATAAAATTAAAATTTAATTATAATTAAAATTTTTGTTGATTGTGAAAATAATAAAAACCGGAAATTAACGAATAACCTGAGCTTATTGACCAATTCAGTTGATTCCGGTTAATTAATATTAATATAACAAATGGTTTTTAATTGATGAAATGACAACCAGTTTTAATTGGTTCTAATGTGGCTCGATTTTTTAGTTCTGTAACACGTCCATTTGATAAGAAATTTAAGGCACAACTAATTGATCGATACTACTAGCTAGAAGAGAATCATTCCTACAGAATTTACCGCAGAAAACAATTCCACCATTTCAATCACCCCCCCTCCCCCCACCCCACTCTATTGAACCACGGGGTAGATCTGAAAAACTTTACCATATCAAGAGTTATGATTTAAAATCCCACAAATTAAAAGGGGGCCTATTATAACTTGCAGCAAAATGGGTAGAGAATTCCATCGGTTGAAAATCGGTTGAAACCGCTTGCTTATTTTTAGAAAGATCAAACTTTTGAAAATTGCGCCATAGTACGTCACTTGGTAGGTCTAGATTAAAAATGTTTTTCTTAAAGTGCCGAAGTTTAGCCAATCTTATCAAATTGTTAACCTTGTTACGATAAACTGTATAAAGCTTCCAAGTGGTATCATTTTTATTAGATTTCCAACTGATCGACTCAGTGCAGTGGAGCCAATCTATCCAGAAGCTTTACAAGCAATGAATTAAAATACTCCAATTTGTCATTAATTTCTGGAATAGAAAAAATCCGTTCCCAGTCAAGTCGATTAGCCTCTGCAACTAATTTGTTTTGGTCAATATTGTTTAAAGCTCGTCGAAAACAAAAACTGACGCAACTAGAAACGTTCAAATCGAACTAATAGGAACCATATATCATATCGTGGGTGGTAAATAATCCCGGGGCGGAAATTTGATTGAAATTATAGCAATAAATCCAAACAAGTTGCAGCAGTATTTCTAAAATTCGTAAGATCATGCGAGGCAATTCCCAAACCAAGTGTTGATATGAAATCCTTGAATTCCTTTACAGCAGGTGATCACCAATGTTCAATTTGACAGCTACGTGACCATGAATAATCTTGATGCCGTCTTTCTTGGCCTTCTTCATAGCCAGTGCACAAGCTTACTGTACAGACAAATTATGTTGTATAAAGATGCGGCCTTCACTCGTAAAATTAAAAATACTGCCTAACTTTTAAGGTTTTACATACTCGCAAATACTTGCGGAAATAAATGTCTTTTTTTATTAAGGATTCAACCCTGATTACGATTGAGGGTGGGCGTTGAGCATTCTGAAACGATTTAAGTCGATAAATTTCTATCTCTGGCAATGTGATGACCGTTACAGTCCCAGCTCTATATTACATCCATCTTGAACGTAACCGAAGTTGCTCGAAAGATTTGCAAAAATCTCAAATAGGTTTTCATCATCATTTTAAGGTATACCACTAACAATTAGTTTTTAATTGGTGCAAATAATCTAAATCTATAGCCACTTTAGCTAAAAGACTATCGATTTGCAAGCGAGAGTATCGCAGATGCTGTCCAGCTTCGCTTTAATATCATTCAATGTAGGTCCAGCACCAGCTTCAGCACACATTTGTGCTCTCGTTGTCGGATTTTTTGACATGTGTAAAACTTTCCACCAGATTAAACAACAAAACAAACACAACGGTGTATTACGTGGATGCGCGTAAATCAACTTTTCAATATCATTACAAAATTTTAAAAAGCTTCCACTAAAGCTAGGATAAAACTTCATTCTTACGCTTTTAGCATTAACTGTTAGATCTTTGTTATGTTTGCCCAAATTTGGTTCATTGGGACAGAGGAAACTTTTTCTTTTTAGCAAATATTTGCTAAATAAATTGAGAGATTGATTTTTGGCAGATTCCATTGAAGCTTTTATTCATTTCAGATCATTTCATACTTCATACTTCATCTTTTTCCATTAATTGGGAGATACTTAGGAAATTTGATTGAAATCGGTGTACCAGAAGTGGCAGCATCACTGAAAGCTTTTCATATTTTTGAAGCTTAGCATTTTCATAAATTTAAAAATCCAATTTTCAACTTACAATGGCTGACCATGTCGGTTTTCTAAAATTTATGCATGCTACTTCTTAACGAATTACGGTTTAATTTGGATAGTAGTATTGATTAGAGATTTTAAATTAAATTTTAAACAAAATTCTAGGATTTGTTCAAGCTTTACTAAACTGGGCGATTTCATAACCAATTTTTATGAAATTTGGTTTCTACATTGATTTTTGGATTGAAATGAAAATTTTAGATGAAAAAATGGTATCTGTGCATTCACACGATGTAAGTGGATTTTGAACTGGAGATAGCTTAGCTATTTCCTAATTAATAATCTTAAAATTTGCACACATACTATGCATACGAACCATTTGGGCAAAATTTTGTTGAATTGAATTTTCACTATCATTTTTTGATTTTCTGCGGCCATAAAAGTTATTTTTAGTTTTTGGCCAATATCTCGAAAACTTCCACCAGTAATTAAGAATTTCAAAAAATTATAGTGAATATTTTAGACCATACATTTTGCCCGAGTTTTCCATGTAGTCTCCATAATACGACCAAAGCTTTAACCCTCGCTCACTAACGCCTGGATAAACGAATTGTGACTAACTTTATACTTTATGTAATCTAACCTCAATATTTGCTTGCTGTTCGAAAAACAAGTATCGGTTACTAGTGGAAGTTTTTGAGATATTGGCCATAATCTTAGAAGAACTTATATATCGCCGCAGATCATCTAAAAATTATAGTGTAAATTCTAATCCATAAATTTTGTCCGTATAGTCCGTGTATATGCGATGTAAATTTTACACCTATTAATGAAGAAATAGCCGAGCTCTCCCCAGTTTAAAATCCATTTTAAATCGTGTAGAGTATGCATATATCATTTTTCATCTAAAATTAATCTAGAAACCAATTTTCATATGGATTAGTTATGAAATGGCAAAGTTTAGTCCAGCATGAACAGATCTTAGAATTTTGCCCAAAACTTACTTTAAAATCTCTGATACTATAGTATCCAAGTTTAGAACTGGCGGAAAGACGGCATATTGTTAAATTTTAAGATTTCATTTACCGAGTTTCTTTATTATTCTGCTTGGATGTTGTATTTAGTGATTGTGCTGCCACTTGCGATGAGTAGTGCAATTCCTTATTTGTCGCTGCAAATTTCTGCTTTCCTATATAGTATGTATACTTAATCGGATTTGGTATGCATGTCCGGACATTGAACTGTATAAATTCGGCTCACTTTTCCTCTGGAAAAACTGAACCGTTGAACCTGCAGGGAGACTGGTTTTGATATTACAAGACAGTTTTACCAAAAGTCCGGTAAGTCAAATTTTTCGCTTTAGAAATTAAGAGTGGTTTTCGAAATTTATGTGTACATGCGTGATAAAATAAAATAAGGCTTTGGCCACAACATATTCACAACCTCTAATATTACAAGGTAAAAGTAACTTTAAAATTTGAGGATTTTTACGATTTGTCATTAATAGGTCAAACTTTTCAAAAAATTGCATTTATAACGTTAGACGGTTACTGTGATGGTTCGCAAGATATATTGATAGGAAAAGGTTCTATTTCCCCTCCAGTAGGTCGATTCTGGCTTTCCTATAGGAAATAGAAATTAGGAAAAATATTTTGATAGTATTTTTGTCGTAAACAGTTGGTGTACATTTTTTCAAAAACAAAATTAGATTGGGAATATTTTTCCTATCCAATTTCGCTCCGGAAAAAATATTTCCTAATTTATAAAATTTAGATCAAAAAAGATTTCTCAGTCGGCCAGAAAATGATATTTTTGACCAAAACGCTATGTAAATATTTTCCTAATTTCTTTTTGCTATAGGAAACCAGATTTGACCTACAGATGTAGATTGTCGTCAACTCATTGTTACGCCAGTTAAACAGCAACCGATTTTAAGATAAGCGAAACCGCGATGGTATCGCCATAATAATTGTTTGTAAAATTATATTCTAGGGGATCACATGTAAATGGCAATTCTGGTGCTGTGAAATTAGGCTGGCGGTGAATCCTTAAAATACAACCTTATGACATTTTTTACAGAAAGAAGGCTCTTTGAAAATTTCAGCGTTCCAAAAATACAGAATTCCGACATCCTACTCCCTTTATGTTGACTAGTTATACTTTGAGGTTTAGTTGGATCCAAAAATTGCCTAGCAACACCCATTCATTGTCTCCTTTGCTGCCTGGATGTGGTGACTTAGAATTAAAACTGGGACTAAGTAGTTGTAATCCACAATAGCTTAAATGCAGGTGCGGACTAAACATTATGGGGACTTTCTGTTAATTTTGAATTGCAGAACAGGCATATGCAAGGTTGTCCTGAAAAAATATTACTGTTAAGTAATGCTACAATAACTACAATTTTTTAATGTAAAATTTATGATAAATTGATGTTTTCCTTCCGCTAACCTCCTTCCTCTAAAATGTAGTACAGGCCTGGTAAATTAACGCAAACTATATGTAGCGCCCTAAAAAATGTTTTCCATGTTATTATAAGATCTTCCAGTTCATGTTTCAACGAAGTTGGAGAAGGTCAGGAAGATATTAAAAAATCCCAAATATAATTCACAGGAATATTACAAGACGCCTTCATTATAATATTGAGATAAACATAAGCTCTACATAATGAGCTTATCATCAGTAGCATTGGAACTTGCTTGTGTTCAAATGAGATAATCAGGTTGACCCAAAAATTGCAAATAAAGGCCTATATTCCAATTTTACCGGAAGAGTCTTCATCAGTAAAAACAAGGCGAGAAAATTGATTCACCTGATGCTGGTTCATAAAGTATTTTATCAAATGTAGGCAGAATAAAAATTAATTAGTCCTGGAAATGAGTTTTGTTAAAAGTTAAATTTTATTTCACCAAAATTCGTCATTTCTACAGTCTGGGCGGATTGAATAATCGGTATAAAACTTTATACTTAGGTCTTTTTTATAAATAGAGGAATCCTTTCAAAATGTAATGGAATCTGTGTACCGGAATTGAATGCTCCCGCAGGACTTTTTTTAATTTTTGATGTTGAAGATTATTGTATTTACAAACGCGGCTAAGAATTAAAATTGTTTAACAGATGTGATCAGTTCCGGCATTTTTAATTATTATCTTTGGAAATCAAGTGTGCTGAAAGTAACATGTGGTCCAAATTGAGATAAATTTTTAAATTGATCGCCGAATTAAATTTTTCTTAATCCTTCATTCGATTATTGTTGTAGCAGATAAGTCATTGCGATTAAAGGAGATAGCACGGAATATCGAGGTAAAGTTAATAAAACGTATTCTTACCTCGATGTGAAGCTGGTGCCTGCTTGTCACCCAGATAAACACAATTTTTTTTCGTATTATTACGATTTATGCAACTTCTGTCACCTTTTAACATAATCGCACTTATGTTGAGATAAGTGTTTATTATAAATTAATCCTGTCACCCAAAATATTTTTTAAATAAAATTATGAATAGGTAATTCAGCAAATTTAGACGGTTGTGAATATTTTCCTAAATACAAAAGTTGTTCCTTAAACCAACAACAACAAAACAAAATGTCTATGTATGTGTAAAAAATTGTATTATAAAATAAATCAAATTAGTGCATATTAACGAGTTAAAAATTAATTCAAAAATAATTAATGGGCATAAGTCTGCAGGCCTCAGTCTGACTAGTTTTCTGATATTTCCAAGCTCGAAAGACTTTCTGGTAGTAAAGACTAAGATTATTTGGTCACATATAAATACGATACATTAAAAACGAGCGTTTTTCCGAGTTTTCCAATACTTCTAAACACCGCGCATATCAGCGGAAAATTGTTTTGAGTGGGTCTCAGTCTGACTAAAGGGGCAACCATAGAAAAATTAAAAAAAATTATAAACGTAACTTTAAAAAAATTATGTTTGCGTTAAATGCCGTTTCTGTGCTTTCGCCCATGGAAAAATTAATTTAAATTAAAAGATTTAACGAAGCTTCGTTAAATATGAATTGTCACTTAATAAAAATTATTGGAGCGAAATTTTGCGTTCAAACGTAAAAAAAATTAAAATTTGTATCGTGCTACCTAAAAAAAAACAACAAACAATAAACAGCTGTCACTATAACAAATAGTTTATAAATAAATAAATAGTTGTCATTCAATATTCTACAATATTTACGGCATACTCGTTACGTCTAGTATGGCTGGAATGTCATTAAAAATTAGTGTCGTCAAAATTTTTAATTTGTTTTAATTTTATAATTTTTTTATGGTTGGCCCTTAACTGGAAAATCATACACATTTTGCAAAAAGTAGGCTTTCTGGTAGTTAGGATTAAGGATATTTGGTCACATATAAAAACGATATATTAAAAACGATCGTTTTTCCGAGTTTTCCGATATTTCTAAACACCGCGCATATCAGCGGAAAATTGTTTTGAGTAAGTCTTAGTGTGACTGGAAAATTATACACATTTTGCAAAAAGCAGGCTTCCAACAGCTGAATCTTTTTTATACGTTTGTTCTTATTTTGTTTATTAATTTTCCAGTTTGTGTTTGCTCACACAAAGCTTTGATAGTATCCATCTTCGATGTTATGTTGGTTTTGAAATTTTTAGAAATGTTTTTCCAAGCGTGGTTCTTATTTTTAACTCGAAGGACCAAATGTAAGTTTGTTGTAGATAATTATAGTATTTGTGGCTTACCACTGGTGAGGGCACACAAATATATTACGAGGTTCTTGTTTTACAACTGATTCTTTATTATAATTGTTTCACCTTGTTGAGTATCAACATATACGAAGAAGTCCGATGGTAAAATTCTTGAAGCTGTTGAGTTTTGCTGTGTTTTGAGCTAGTTGTAACAGAGCTCTTTCTGCTATGAAATCTGACCGCCGTAGTACCATAAGTTACAGTACTGAACCTGTTAATCGCGATAAGTTTGCTAGGGTCATCTCTCCACAGAACCCTTAGAAAATCCCGATCATCTTTATATATCCATACTTGTCTGCACATTTTTTCAATGTCGGCGGTTACGACAAACTTGTGTTTTCGCCATCGAAGTAGGATATCTGCGTCATCTTATTGAACCTTAAGGCCACACATGATTAAATCGTTCAATGATACCCGACTGTCGTTTTTTGCTGAGGCATCGACTACTACACAGAGTTCAAGGGGTAACCATAGAAAAATTAAAAAAAATTATAAACGTAACTTTAAAAAAATTATGTTTGCGTTAAATGCCGTTTCTGTGCTTTTGCCCATGGAAAAATTAATTTAAATTAAAAAATTTAACGAAACTTCGTTAAATATGAATTGTCACTTAATAAAAATTATTGGAGCGAAATTTTGCGTTCAAACGTAAAAAAAATTAAAATTTGTATCGTGCTACCTAAAAAAACAACAAACAATAAACAACTGTCACTATAACAAATAGTTGTCATTCAATATTCTACAATAATTACGGCTTCCTTGTTACGTCTAGTATGGCTGGAATGTCATTAAAAATTAGTGTCGTCAAAATTTTTAATTTTTTTTAATTTTATAATTTTTTTATGGTTGGCCCTTCAGTTGTGCTGCTACGTTTTAGCGCTCGTTGATGTGGGATATCATAACTTTGATTAACTGCCAGTTGTTCTTGTTCCGGATACACTAATTCCATATGATTGAGATTGATTGCTTCTGGATGAACTGGTGATACATTTGTTTAAACGGTGGATCCCTCACAAATTTTCTTTCCAGTTGTATTAGTCTGGCTACAGCCGCTTTCTTAGATTCGCCTAAGTTAGAATTTTTAAAGGGAATCTTTATTGTATATTTACCATCAGGGCTCTGTTCTAAATTTGTCTGGAGGTGTACTTCTATTCTTATTTCCTCTTCAGTATGATTTCTTTCCTCTGGAATGGAAAATGTTCTCGATAAATAACTTGAGTGGTTCTTCTATCGCCTTGGTTGTTATCATGGTTGTTATTTTTTGATTCTCAATAGTCCTGGGGCTCCCGATGATCATCCATCCACCCTCAGTGTTTTGAGCTATTGTGTGTTGTTGCCCGCTCATTGTTAGACCATTAACGGTAGCAATGAACGGATAATAATCGGCGCCTATAACACTATGCCAGTAGTTTGTTAATGATTGTAAAGTGGTTCGGCGTGTTGTAGATTTTTCAGTTTGTGAAGTGTTTCCAGTTATTTGTGTTGATGCCGATTTCGGAAACCCTTTGAGTGGGCTTCTCAAAAATCAACGCATCAATGTTTCGACGGAATTCACCATCGAACCTTGGTGCTAATTTGTATACTTATAAAGTGGCTGAAAGTGGTTTCCTCGATACCCGAAATGTTGACATTGATCTTTCTTTTTTTGATATTAAGCTTGCTAGCCGCCTTGGAAGTGACAAATGTGGTTTGGAATCCCACGTCTATCAGAGTCTTTAAGATGTCCGGCCGACCATTACAAGAGACCGCCTTAATTATTGCAGTAGACAGCAATACTGGTGCCTGTTGGTGTGCCAACAGAGGTTGTTTGTTAAAAGAAGGCACCGCGATGCAGGAACGTGTGATGATTTCCATTACAGACGATGCATACGTTTGCTTTGTATATGTGCATGAGCTACCGTGTTGCTTGAAGCATCTTGCATAGGGCCCGAGGTGTTCACCAGCTAGCTCTCTCCAATATCATCATTTCCGCTTGATATACGTTGGTGGAGATAAAAGCGAGTTAAAATATTTGTTCGCAACTAGCCAAGGATTGTTATACCTGGCCTGTAGCAAATATCGTGCTTTCTCATATTCTTCTTTTACGTTTAAGAGATGGCTGATGAGTATAGCCGCGCCTTTCTGGCCGTGTGAGTTTAAGTCCTTTTGACCGTATCCAAGGTTTTCTCGATGAATGAGCTCCGTGAATAAATCGTTGAACGAGCTCTATATGTATATATAACCGTCGGTGAATGTATGTTTGTATGTCCACCTTCGGTAGATTTTTTACTGCGCGCATCTAGCGGGCCATATTTGACTAATTTAACCCCAGTTGCAGTATTGTGTCATCCACCTTGTCCACTAGAAGATACTATAGTAATCCTTGAGCAAGTGGTCAATTCGTTCATACTTTTTTGCAGTATGTTGACGTTTATCTATTAATATTCGGGTGGACGAACTTCTTCAATGAATATTCTAATCCAACTGTCTAGACTATATGAATAATTACAACCACACTTTGGAATTTGATTTTTTGTTTTTAGAGTAGTGCGCTTACCTCTAGTGGGGGGCTCTGACCACTTTTCAATCAAATAAATTTTATAATTTCAATTATAGAACAGAACAAGCAGGTTGGTATTTTAATTTGTTCTAATTTATTTTACCAATTTTCTTCGTATATAACCGACACAAAAACAAAAATTAGACTTAAATTACAGCAACAAATTTATAGTTGCTGAGCTAGCTTTACAAATTGCATTTAACAAACTATAGTTATTTTACATAGTAATGATTTTGCTGATCTTACAAATTCAACTGATTTGCACAGCGGAAGTCAGGAAACACATAACCACGTTTTTACTGTACAGGTTCATCAACTTACTATGTATATACATTACTTTTAGTAAGTTATACATATACCTGTTGAGCTTGCCTGAATAACACAAATTTTAACCGTCCTACTTAATAACAAGAACATAAAATCCGGATAAAAAATTAATAAGTCTGTTTAATATGGATTATGTATATTTTACACTAATACATTCTCAACTATTTAGCATTAGGAAATTTTTCACAACTCTGGCTAGAAACGTGAATTTTATCCTAAAAAAAATTCTAAAAATATTTAAACAATTTTAGGAAATACTTCACGCCACCAAATTTAGACGATATTTTTTGGTATTTGTGATGGTAAAAATTAAACCTTTAATATGTTTATTGTTTTGCACAAAAACCTAAGATAAATTTAGTAATTATAACCGACTTGCTCTGACGCTCTCTGACGATTCTGATACAGAAATAGAAGAAGCGACAAACCAAATAGAACTGAATTTATAGGTTCAGATGAAGAATCTGAGACGAAACTCGAACATTTATTTCTAAAATCGGGAGACAAGATGACGTGAGAGATGGTCGGCCGTTTGATGATTGTTTTAAAAAATGTAAATCAAGACCATCCATTCCGTCGAGTATCACACGTAGCAGGTATATGATTGATATACAGCCAGTGAAAGATATAACGGTTAAAAAGCTTATCAAATCAAAGAAATAGAAAATATTCCTATAAATATCATTTCAGAAATGCTTCAGATACATATTACGAGAAACTGATAAATTTATAAAGTCAGTAGCTAAGAAAAAATTAGATCCCTCATTTCTAAACTGTTTTACTGATGGTCGGGGTAAAAGTATTAAACCAAACAAAGTATAAGTGCAGATAATCATGGAAATTGTTAAATTAAAAAATATTTAATGAGCCAATAATAACTATTTTAATAAAGTTGTTAATGGTTTAAAGATCATTTTTTTTATTTTAAATAAAATAAAACAATTTAATGACTGAGCTTTCGATGTATCATCGACATCATTTTCAAAGCTTATGAAAATGTTTATATAAATTTCTTAAAAACAAATATAAAAAGCCTATACAGTAAATACAATTTTTGAAATACAAACTAAATTTTAAAGTAAAATTTTAAAACACGTATATAAAATATGAATATGCAGCCATTTCCAAACCAGTTGCTTTTGATATTTTTGGAATGACCAATAATGGTTTTTCATCTATATGGGATATAATTACCGGCAAACGATCCACGGTCTCCTTTCTAGATAACTCCGGAAGTAATTTTCCATCCCAATGTACTACGCTTGTTATTAACTTGAAAATCGATTTAACTGATGCTGCTAGCGTAAAGGCTATAGCTATTGACACTCTTAATATTTGATATAGTAATTGACACGTTCACGTTATTAAGAGTTTTTCTCTTTCAGTTTAACATAATTTGTATAATACACGTGTTAAAATAAGATCACATAACCTTCTCTCTTCCTCAAATACATTATTTTTTTCGTTTTATTTAGTTTCGCGCCATTCGTTCACATGTAAGCCACGTCACCTATATGAAACAAGAAATAGTGAAATTCTAGCTAATTACCACAAGGTTCACGTTAAAGGTAAGTTATTGTACTACCAAAATTATATTAAAATATTAGTAGTGTTTTAATTTACTTATTATTATAATAGATTTAGTGTAAAAAAACCTATTCAAACTTACCATAAATTAATTAAACAATTAAATATGCCGGGTGTCAAAAACTATAACTGAAATTTATTTGGTTTTATTTATTGACACAGGATGTCAATAAATATCTCTTTAGTGCTACAATTATTGACATTATGGTGCCAATTTTCGGTTACAACGCAATTTTAGCATTGAATGTTTGTAAACGCCATGTAGTTAATTAGTGAAAATTTTACAGCTGGATAATATAAATCATTTATACAATTATCTAGGGTTAATAATATGCCAAAAACACGAGGTACATACACTGAAGCAACCCTTCAGCATGCTTTGCATGAAATAAGGCTAAAAAAAGTTTCTCGGAGAGGGGCCTCCGACAAATATAACATACCACGTAGCACTTTGATTTTTCGTTTAAGCGAGAAGTTTGTAAAAGCAGAACCTGGTCCATCAACCATTTTAACGACAATCGAAAAGCGGGCTATTGCCGAATAGCTGATTGCTTGTCAAAAAAAAAGGTTTTCCTAAACGGAAAGAAGACGTTTTGGATGTTGTGAACGACTTTATCGCAGCTGATCGAAGAGATACTCCATTTAAGGATAACACACCAGGGAGAGGTTGGTTTACCCGACTTTTGCAGCGCAACCCAAATATCTCTATCAGAATTCCAGATCCAGTAACAGCAGCAAGTGCTAAAGTGAGCGCTAGTGATATCGAGCGCTGGTTTAGTTCTGTCACAAAATATTTAAAAGACAATAATCATTACGATATCCTAAAATCATCTGACCGAGTATATAATGGTGATGAAACAAATTTCTTACTTTGCCCTAAAACACGGTTTGTGCTAGCTGCTAAAGGAGCCCGTAACATATACGAAGTCGAAAGTGGTGCTGCAAAATCTAATTTGACAGTTACGTGTTCATTCAGTGCTAGTGGTGAAACCGTCCACCCATGGTTATTTATCCATATAAGCGAGTTCCTGAGAAGATTCGCGCGTCCATACCAAAAAGATGGGCTTTAGCAATTTCGGATAATGGATGGATGACTAGGAAAATATTTTATGAGTATATTTCCAAACATTTTCATCCGCATCTGGTAAAAAACCAGATTAAATTTCCTATAATTTATTTCGTTGATGGTCACAGTACTTAGGAATAATTATAGTTACAGTTTAGGAATAATTATAATTGCGCTATATCCAAACACTACCCGGATTCTACAACCATGTGACTACGCAGCATTTAAGCCGCTAAAAAATTGTTGGTCAAAAGTGGTCAATCAATGGAGGAAAGAACATCCTGGGGCCTCGTTAACCAGAGAACAATTTGCTCCCTTATTGTTGCAAGCGTTTGACAATTGTATTACGCCCCAAATTCTACAAAATGGATTCAACGCATGTGGCATTTTTCCTTGGGATTACTTGGCAATCGACTTTTCCAAATGTCTCGGCAAATCCACTAAAAACTACGCAGCAACTGAAGAAGCATCGAATACGTCTATGTGCTTTGCAGAGTTTTCAGAAATTGTTGGCGAATCAGAAATATCTCTTTTTGAAGATATCTGTAAAAATTATAAAAACTTAGACCTTTACAACGATCATTTTAAATCGCTTTTCAAAATATTTTTAAGATTGAAAGGTTATTAATTTCCCCAACCCCAGCAAAATCTTTGCCAGAGCAGTGATAATTATTCACACGTCTACGATGCCAATCAAATTACGACGGTAATTGATATTAGCGAAATTAATGATTTTGTGTTTATGAACGATGCAAATTTCAACTCATCTGGTCACCTCAACACTAAATATTGTTGAAAATTGTTTACTAGATACAGAAGCTTCCACTTCAACTGAAGAACAGTTGGCAGTCGGTGACAAAATAGTCACTAATGAAATTAGTAAGAGTCAGTCGCCACAAACCCACAATGTCATAATTGAAGCACCAACTGAATACATTGAAAACTATATGGAGTGGCCTATTACCCCGGTAAAAAATGGAGCGCAACCCACAAAAATAAGAAAACCTTTTGTAATAACTTCTCCATTATGGATAAAAGCAGAAAAGGACAAAAAGTTAGCAAAACAACAAGAACTACTGGAAAAGGAATACCGTAAGGTAATTAGATTAGAGAAATTGGAGATGAAAATTGAGGATAGCGCTCTTAAAGCAGATGCCAAAAGACAAAAACCTTTGAAAAAAAATCAAAAGTCCCTCCCAAACCCAGACAAGTCGAACAAATTCTAAACCTAAGCGTATTACAACGAAAATTACAAGCGGATTAACGAAATTACAGCCGGCCAATAACAGTCCAATCACTCCAAATATGGAAAATGGTAAATTGAAAAATAATGTCTTATTTAATTTAATCACATTTTTTATTAGAAAAATTTTCTTTGATTGCAGAGAGTTTAATCGAAAATCATAATATTAGTAGTATTGAAGACACGATCAATCAAATTTCTCAAGATATAGCGGCATATGCAGATTTAACAACCAATTTAGGTAATAATGAGTACTTTATTTAAATTATTTAATTTAGTTTTCCTTTTAAATTTTAGCTAATTTCTGAGTCGAGATTCCTGTTAAAATTGGAGAACAAGAAATTGACATTCCACATAAGCTCGATATTGGAGAAAATAAACTTGCTACAGGCTCAATGTGCTATAATTGCACTTATGCTTTTTCAAAAACTCAAACTGCTGAGTTTGATAACATTGGAATCAGATGTAATAAAATTGTCAGGGAATATCACATAAAGTACATATATATTCTAAATTTGTCCCTACTACAGTCTCCCCCCGAATATAACGCCTAGGCATCCATTCCGAAAATTTATGTAATAATTCATATTTTAAAATTTTATTTTTTAAATCTTAATGTACAATGGGTATCACCATAATTCAATAGACTGCTACATCATCTAAAGATTATACATTAAATTTTAAAATGTGTATTATTACATAAATTTTTGAAATGGATGCCTAGGCGTTATATTCGGGGGAAGACTGTACCCATATTTTTATGTGGCAAGTGCAAAATCTAAAGCGTTTTATTAGGAAATGAAACCCGATGTGATTAAGAAAGCAAGGAGCTTCAGGAACAGTTTATGATATGAATTCAATTTTATATTTTATTTGTTTAAGTTAATTTTATTTGTGTATAAATATTCTTAATAATAAAATAATAAAGCCATAAATAAAGCTGATATTTGTTGGCTTTTACATTGAATTTAAACCAAAACCAGACTTGTTAATACTGTGAGTTCCATTATAAAAGCGTGTCAATAACTGCCGTGTCAATAACAAAGACTATGTCGATAACTGCGGTGTTAATAATTAAAACAACGTGTCAATAGCTATATACTTCTGGAAATTTTGGATTAATACAAGTTTTATATAATAAAAACTGTTATTAGGATATATTTTGAAATAAACATTGAAAGATAATATTATAAACATCTATAATATTTTACATGGTTCATAACTCTCACTGGACATGACAATAAACTATCAGTCACGAAAGTAAACATTTCCTTATGACTGTCAATAGCTATAGCCTTTACGCTATTTCTACTCTATTTGCTTCACAAAGATGCCTCAATGTTGTTCGACTCAAAACAAGTTTATCAATAGAATGTCCAAGACTTTTGGCAACGGAACTGATTAAATACATTGCTGCACGATCTATAATCTTCCACCTATCAATATTTGATAATATTCTTCGAGTAAAGAAACATTTGCTTCCTCTAGGGGCTTGTTCTGCGCTTAGCACGTGCAAATCAATATTTTCGAAGCTCATGTCGTTAGCAGATATCCTTTCGCTGTCACTCTCCTACAGCTAACTTAGCACCAATAATTTGACAGCACTCATGGCCAAGAAGATAAATTTGTGTAGTGGACCGAACTGCAGTAGCACTTTCCTAAAAATATTAATAAAACTGTTAAACGAATTAGATTTAATTGTTATAAATTTGTATCCTTTTCTCGAGAGATTTGGATTTAAACTGAAATTAATTTGCATTTATTTTGTTTGTATATTAGGATGCAATGAAATATATTGGCCATACCAGGTCATAATTAATGCGGTAGGCGGATTTAAATTGTATACAATAAATAATGAGACGAATGAGTTATAAGGACCTAACATAGTTGGGTTTTATGAAATGGCATCATAAAGCACAACTGTGTTACGTCCTTATGACACATACGGTTTGTTATGACACCATAAAACAGTCTATTGTTTATTCGTTATACCTCATTTTTATTTATTTATTTAATTTTATTCTGTAATTTTGAATATAAATTCCAGGATTTAAAAAAAAAGTTTATTTTTTGAGATTTTATTAGTTTCGGAAATTGGCAATAAGCTCGCTATTTCCTAACCGATTTTCGATATCTTTAATGTTTCGGAAAGGTAACTCCTCTACTCAAAACAATTTTTATTTAGGCTGAGAAACATTTTTAAATAATTTTGGCGTTCAAGTCGTGACCTCTAAACGACCTTCGATCGACCTACTATTTTTTCTGTTTAAGTTTTTAGTACCACCTAACATTTTTAGGGGGTGTCCCGTTAGATATCTTGACACTTTTTTCCCCCATACAAACTTGGACCACCTATACATATATATTATATGTATAGTCAGAAATTCAATGACTGTTGCTTTTGCGATACGAAAAGGTTTACATTTTTATGTCCGACTAAATTATTTGAGCGTTTGTCTTATGTAATTAAATTTAACGTAAATTATTTTGTTCCAGTCGGAAGAACGATTACATTTCATGTTTATTATGCGGCACCATCCATTACACCTGCGGCAGGCTGAGTGCGAGCCGAGGCAAGTGCTGCGGGATGATGTCTTCAGGGTGGTCTGTTTACACTAGCCTCACGGTCTAAATCAGAGATTTTTGAGCACATGGGCATATAATAATTGATTGTTACATCAATTACTAGTTCAGAACCATTTCGATCATCACTGTGCAATCCGTAGGGGCCGAGATAAATAATTTCAAGTGTTTAAGAGTTTTTGTATTACACTCAATGATGTTTTGTCTCGAATAAGAAAAATCTCATAGATTTTCGAGCATGTGGATAAATAAGATTATTTTTTTTACATCAATTACTATTGTTCACTTCAATTATCTCTGTGCGATTCGTAGTGTGTTTTGTTTTAAACATTTTCATTTTATAAAATTCACTCAAAACTTTTCACAAAACTTAAATGTTTTCTACTTATAGTGTAAAAATATTTGTGTTTATTAAAAAATTTCAGATATTATTATGAAAGTTCAATATTTGAGTGTTTTTTCAATTCTATGTACTTATAGGCCACAGTGTATATTTTGTTATTTTGGCAGAAACTTCACTCCGATATCATTTGCTAGGTTGTCGACATTGTCTACACTGTGACGTCATTTTAATATATTACATGTCGACAACCAAGTATTACATTGGGTAATCTACCTCGCCCGTCCCTGATGTGCTAGCTCATCTGATATCTGAGTATTACCGCATTATTGCGTGTGTACAAATTTTCTTTAGCTCGGTAGCTGACATGATACATGAAAGTCGTTGTTCCGAAAAGTCCTAACTTGAAACATCGAACTTGAAATCTGCAGAGGCATATTTTATTAATTCAATTATTCAATCATTCTGCGATACGCTTACGAAAAGGCTGGTTAGTGCGCTTTTGTACGGCCATAAATAAAAGCAACGTTCTATCAAATTAAAATTAAATTTTGTACAGCTATGCCTTAAACTACAATGAAATCAATTAATTATTAGCTTAGTTATGCACCTAGTACGTAGGTACACTACTAAAACGTGATTTATTATAAGTTTCGAATTCCAATCGTACATAATAGTTCAGTTCCCCATAATTGCCTTATATCATGAAGTTAACCATAATTTTCAGTGTTTCGGTTTTCTGCATTATCTATCTAACAGGTAGTATAAGTGGATGCAGTTCTTCGGAGAAACAATATGCTCCCGGTTCTAAACCGGTAAGCACCTCTAAAATATGTAATTGCCACATTTTCGTAATAATGATTTTTATAACGTATCTTTGCAGTTTGAAAAAAAGTGTGCATTCAAATGTGGTTCACAAGAAAATGGCTGTTACCGTCAATGTAGAGATTATAACATGTATTAATTATAACAATTATAAATGGAAGGATACAAATTGGTTTTAATAACCAATTTGTATCCTTCCATTTATTAATAAATAAATATTTATTAATAAAAAAAAATTTTGCATACATATAATTCTTTTTATTAAAAAAAAATTATTATTTAATTAAACCTAAAAATTACTTTTAGGTTTAAAAAACCAAACATAAAATGTTTTAAGAGCTAATTATGTAATTTTGTTGCACCAATGGAATTAAGTGTTCGTTTTGAAAATAAAAGGAACAGATAAAATAATAGCTTCCAGCTTTGTGTTATTCAATCGACTTATACGTGCGTACCCTTAAAATTATCCATCCATTGGATTTTTAACGATAAAAACACATTTAAAAAATTACTTGAATATTTCGCGGATACTGGATTCAATGAAAACTACAGAGACGCAGATAATTTCTAGACATGCCCGCAGTTTAAAACTAACAAAATATATAATTTATTCATTCAAAATTACTTTGATGATTTTGAGTGCACAAAATACTATTAAAGTTAGCCGAAAGATTCCAGCCGAAAGATAAAAAAATCGATAATGCAGATAGTGTCTTCGCTATCTCAGCCGAAAGTTAACAATGACAATGTTGAAACATTTCCTTCAGCCGAAAGATATCAGACAATTGTTTCAACCCAATACATGTATGTATATATATATATATATATATATATATATATATATATATATATATATATATATATATATATATATATATATATATATATATATATATATATGAATGCGTTATCATTTGAATCAGAACCAGGAATTAAATTATTTGATGAGGTCATTCTTGTTATTTTCCATCAGAGGAAGAAAATTCAAATTTACATAAGTTTGTCAAAAAGAATCAAATTCATAGACACACACATACTTGTCACAAGAACAATTCGGAATCATGTCGATTCAGATTTCCACGATTAGCATGTGATCAAACCAAAATCATTTCTCAAACATCTGATGAATTTATCAGAATCGCAGGTAGAACATGCGTTTTAAAGAGACGGCCTCAAGACAAATATGTAAATAATTACAATCCTGCAATACTTCAATTATGGAATGGTAATATGGATGTTCAGCCATGTGGAACTAATGAATTTATCGTCCACTACATAGCTAAATATATTTCAAAGTCGGAACCTACTAATGTAAATGAGACTATTGCACAGGCATTAGACAAATTTGCACACAAGAAACAAACGTTTCAAGAAAACTGTTTAAGGCATGCATGCTTATACTAAAAGAGAGACAAGTATCTGCATGTGAATATGCATACCGCCTATGTCATCCACTGTACAGAGGAAGTTCACGCAGATGTGTATTTTTAAATCCAAGGCGCCCTGAACAACGTTTTCACGTTTTACGTTTCGAAGGTAGTCAGGCTACGGGAGTATGTTCCAATATTTTTGAAAGATATGAGAATCGCCCTAAAGATCATCCTGCTTACAATTTCAAAGACAAGTGCCTTATTGAATTCGCAATGCTTTTTGACTCGTATTATGCAAATAAGGCCGATGTTAATGAGGAGAGTGTAGATGCTGAGATCGAAGATCCAGGATTAGTGAGACGATTCATCACTCTCACTGCGATGATTCTATAATGCTGATAAGAAATATTCCAGCTGTAGTGAGAGTTCCAAATTTTCAAATGCATAAGCCTTCAACTGCTGGGATTTGAAAAGTTTTCAATGAAAACCCACAAGAAGCATTTCTTTCTCGTGAGGAAAGATTAAAAGAAACAAGCAGATATGGAAACTTTTCGAGAAAGAGATATACATCTTGAGAATGCATTCAATCAGGCTCATGCATTCAATATTCTCGAACAACCTGAAGAATATGTTGATCCAAATTTTGAAGAGGAAGTTCCTGAACAGAATATATCTGGTGAACAATTGCAAACAATTTACAATAACATGAATGCAAAACAACAAGAACTTTTCCAAATAGTATGACAAAGCATTCGAGAGCAGTTGAACGAAAGTTTGTGACTGGTGGAGCAGGAGTAGGCAAAACATTTACGTTTAATGCTCTTAAGAATTTGGTTAAAAACTGTTTTGTTGGAAAATCAGTGGTCAAAGTTGCTGCCTTAACTGGAGGTTCAACACTTAGTTTATTGAAAATGCCTGTTCAAAAAGATGGATTTCTTACACCAAATATGCCTTAATTGACAGGAAATTACCTGAAGATTATGCGTCAACTGTGGAAGGAGGTCGGATACATTTTCAATACTGTTAAAGTTAGCCAAAAGTTTCCAGCCGAAAGATAATGCAGATAGTATCTTGAATACAGCAAAAACCAGTCATGAACTCGAATTTAGGAGAATTTAGGATCGGGTTACATCATTCGGGTAAAGGAGAAATTATTTCAGTTTATAGGAATTTAAAAATCGATAGGAGCGAGAGTATAAAGAGAGTTTAAAAATAGTCAAAATACTATCTGCATTATCTTTCGGCTGGAAACTATCGGCTAACTTTAATAGGGTACATTTTCATTGATGAGATAAGCATGGTTCCTTATGAAATGCTTTGCACGATTGACTCACGGCTGGGACAATCAAAAAATAAAGAGAACGAAGTGTTTGGAGGTATATAAATATAATTGTTTTCGGTGACTTGATGCAATTGCCTCCCGTAAAAGGAGCACAAATTTTCAATCAGCCAACTCGATTCTTGCCAGCGACTCATTTTTGGCGATTGTTTTCTTTATGAGAGCTGACAGAAAACATGATGCAGCAAGGAGACAACACATTTGCTGATCTTTTGAATGCCCTTAGAGTTGGAAAATTAAATGGTCAGCATTTTGAGCTTCTTATGTCAAACCAAATGACAGAGGTAACTGAAGATTTTGCATTGGATTAAACCATTCGAATTTATCCTTTAAAAGCCCAAGTGAATGCCCATAATATTGCTGTACTTGAGCAATATCGAGCTCAACAAGCGCGTATTTTCAAAATTCGAGCATAGGATCAAATTATTGATGCAACAAGAAATGTTGATAATGTCAACATGGTTAATATCGTACCAGCAGATGTAAATAAAACTGGAGGATTGTCTAAAGAGCTGAAAACATTTGTTGGTGCCAAAGTGATATTACGCTCAAACATCAATGTTGAAAAGAGTCTTGTCAACGGCGCCATTGGAAATATCACAGAGATTATCTGGCCGCATTTCCGCAGAGACCAAATGTACGATACCGACGTTCCATCAGTTAGAATAGATTTTGGCAATGAGAATATTGAACTTATCCAGCCGAAAGCTATACAGTTTCCTGCTAAATATAATTATGGAACAATTGAGCGTAGACAATTACCAATTATTTTGTGTTGGGCATGTACCGTCCACAAAATTCAGAGATGTACCGTCGATCATGCAGTCGTTTACTTAGGAAGATTACTTTTTCAAGACGGTCAAGCTTTCGTCGCATTAAGCAGAATGAGATCTTTAAATGGACAGCAAATTGATGAATTGGATTGTGGCAAATTGTCAAGAAAGAAGCCTTGTAACGAAATTGCAATCACATTGCACAATGGAAAGAATGTTACAATATCGAACTCCATAAGACCCTTAATTTTTATTGGTTATTACTTTAAGTTTCGTAACAGTTTTATTCATGTTTTTGTCCTTGTTGGTGTTTTTATAAATGTTTGTGTGTATTTGTGTTGGACGCAGTATGCATCAGCTCTCCGTGCTTGCGCCTGGAACTCCAAATTTGAAAACCAAGAAGGCATGTAATTCCTAACAGACAATTGGTATAATGACACGAATTTGCACACATGTTGAATAATGTAATTGTATAAATTTAATTGAATAAAGAGATGAAATCTATTTTAAAAAATTGTTTCAATTGATAACAAGATTCAAAATTCGTAAAACTAAAACAACTAAAATAAAATATAAAAAAAAACTTTTTAAAATACCGCGTTTTTGTAATCCACTAAAAAGAATAAAATAATTTTTTTCTGGCATATAGAATTATCTGGGCATTTATACTTAAAACTAGCACCAACTTTCTATAACTAAAAACGTGGGGCGCATTTTAGAAAAGAAAATTGATATCATATTCATATGAAATTGCTAATATTTTAAAAAAAAGTAAAAGTTTATAAACAAAAAATAAGTTCTTGATGTAATATGAAAATTTAGGGCTTCGATACTAGCATCTTTTAATTGTCAACATTCGTTACAACCTCTCGTATACCCTGCATATCTCGTACAAGATTGAATATCGAGACGACTGAAAAATATTTAGAAGCAAAGCTTAATTAAAAAAATTATAATTTCCTAATTTGTTTTATACATACCCGAGTTGACACTGGATGTATTTGTTTAGTAAATGTCTAGTTGTAAGCATGACTAATGACATGTAGACGTAAAGCATGTCAATAGTCGTCCCTACAACTAGATATTTATTAGACAAATACGTCAGTGTTCACTCGGGACACATACACCTTAATCATGAATTAGGTACAGGAAGGTTCTAAGCTAACAAAATGTTCTAAAAAAATACCATAAGAAGTTATCCAAATCACATTTATCAATTTTCTTTTCTAAACTGCGTCCCATGTTAACGTTAAATGCGCCCTATGTTTTTAGTTGTAGAAAATTGGTGCTAGTTTTAAGTATAAATGCCCAGATAATTCTACACTGAGAGAAATCGTAATCTAATATTATGAATAGTGTATTCTTAAATGCACAAATTTAAAACTTTTAAAATTTCAAGAACATATGGTGAGGATTGATGAATTAAATGCATGAATTTAACCCAAACTGTATATTTTCTTCACAATTCAGGCTTTATAAATTGAAAATAATATTCTTAATTTGAAATATCGTAAAATGCTCAAATTCAACCGATTTGTTCTAGGTTCGGATTTACTACTCTTGAATTAAGAATTGTATGCACCAAATAATATTTTCACGTGTGTTTTTTGTGTATGTGATACATGATTTGAGTTTAATAATTATGATTTAAGAATTACACAAACACTTATCACGTTTTATAACTAGGAGGCAATTCAGAAAACTGATAACAAAATCAGGGAATGCAGTTTAATGTAGCAGCTATACCTATCATCTACATCCGAAAAATTTCGCCATATTGACTCCGTATTATCTTAAGCGAATATATGGGATTGGAAATGTTAGATGGAAATGGGATTCTTAAATGATTTTTGGAAGAATCTCTGGAATGGCCACGTGGGACGGAACTCGATAATTTCATAACCAATTATGATGGGATTGGGTATGTTGGATGGAAATGTGATCCTTAAATGAGTTTTGAGATAAGTTCTGGAATATGACGTAACCGATTAACGTTAGCCAGAATTCTACATGTATCGCGTAGGTTATTTCCTTCCAGAAACATTGCACGTATGACCCTTGGTAGAGATACTCACTTTTTTAATTTCCTTTTCTGTTTCCAATAGTTTTACTTAATTCGGGAATCCCTTATTTGAATTTCTTTTTTGTTTGCAACTAATTTACTTAAATCGGCGAATCCATTTTGTTCAGGGTTTAAAAATTCACTAGTTAAATTGGATTATTCACTCTTTACTGATCGACCAGCAATATTTGTAATACTAACTAGTAAGAATAATGAAAAGTAACAGAAAATAAAGTGGGTGTCTGTACCACGTGTACGGACATATGACGTGCATACGTACAATATTTCTGGAAGGAAATAGCCTATTCGATATATCGAGTTTTCTGGCGAAAGATAATCGATTCAGAAAATACAGAGTACCGTCAGGGACAAAAATAAACAGTTATGTGAGTTAGCGGCTCTGCAATTTTCATTATACGTACGTATACATTGAATTAAACCCAATCCTCATTCTATCTCGATTTTTTTCGATCTCTTGGAATTTTGGATTGATTCTCAATCCTAATATAGATTGTCACAAATTAGATCTATAAATTAAATGTATAATGCTTTATTTTAGATAATAAATCTCAATATCAGAATAAATTCAAGATTTGTTTATATTCTTATTTCTACTTCTCCATTTAAGATTACAATGCTTGATTTCATGTTTTATAATATTACAATTTGAAGAATACTTTTCTAGGTAGTCATACAATAATACTTAAAAAGGAAGATATCCCAAATTGTATTTTATATCAATCGTTTTCCTCAGTTCCTGTTGAAACTTTATACGTTAACGTTGTGTGTTATAAAATATTTATAAAAGTGAAACTTTATACGTTCGTTGGCTGTTATAAAATACATATATATATAAAAGTGAAATTGTATTTATATAAAGGTATATATATGTATATATATAACATATATATAACATACATGTTATATATGTTATATATTTTGTATATTTTAAAAATTTTATATATTTTATATATTTTATATATTTTATATATTTTATATATTTTATATATGTTATATATGTTATATATAATAATCTCAGAAGGTGCATTCCGAATAAAATAACATCACAAAATGGATTCTTCCAATTATGATTATGTGTTTCATTTGGGTAATTCGGGTACAAATGATTCAACACAAACTGAGAATATTATTTTGGATGCTAGTATAGAAACTTCCGTTCCTGATGAATTGTATACCATTTTACAAAGTTGACGGTTGTCTATTTTGCATGAAAAATTAATAAGTATTGTTTTGGCTATTATTTAATTCATTAAATTGCTTATATTGATTGAAACATTATGTTCTTAAAGGATTAAATATTTTGGCCGAAGCATTGCCTTACATGAACGTAGATGATATAAATACAATATTCAGCATTGTAGGGGAACTTGGTTTCAAAATTTTATTTTGCGGCAAGCTGGACGAATAGCGTAAACAAAATGTAAGAAAATATTTCTAACTAAAATCAACCCATATTTTACTTATGTAAAAGTAAATCAATTCTACGCGCCCACGGGATGTCATGAAGTTCATTTCAATCATCGTTTCTTCCCATTTAGTGTAAAAGAGAAAAGAAACGATGATGGAAACCTGTTCTTGACATCCCGTGTTGACGCTTAGATTAACATAATAATTACCACAGCACAAAATCATCACATTAACGTATCCATCATATTCAAATCGAATTTTCAACAAAATTTTAAAATTTACTCTTAAAAAAAACATATGTTGTAATTGTAATTTAAATCTTATATTTCAAGAAAGAAATGTTAGTGTATTTTTGAAGAAAACTAAATTCGACACCCAGACTTTAGTTTACAAAGCAACTTTGCAATTAAATTTCATAGATGAATTTTTATCAATTTAAAAAAAAATCTTTCAGCCTGAATACTTAAATACTAATTCAGTTAATAAATTTTCAAAATCGTTTGACCCATGTAATTACATATATAGATATTAATTATTAAATATAATATTTGATTGAATACTATATTACGTTGCATCGTAAATATAATACAACCTACGATAATTCACCAAATACTAGCACTTATGCAACCGATGAGTCAAACAGCAGAGAACCATTTGTCAGATCCTTTGAGATTATTTTGGTTTAGATGTTAAGAGTTTTGACTTAAACGAAGTACGATTAAAATTAACAATATTGCGACAAAAATCAGCACGGAAAACCGTATGCGAAATATCCTTTGTTGTAATATAATTGATTTTGTTACATTCTTTAGTATTTAACCCTTAAGCTCTTAACAAGAGCCTGTGAGTCTCTAATTTTTTTTAAAACTGTTATTTTTTTAGTTTAATTTATGTTTTTTAATAAATGAATTAATATTTTAAAATAATTAAGCGTTTTTTTCCAATAAAATTAAAAATATACAAACAGTTCCATGTAAGAGACTGAGAGGCTCTTGCTAAGAAGATATGTTATAAAATTATGTTAGGAGCTTTAGGGTTAATTTATTATTAATGTATAAATAAACATGAAGAAAATGTGTGTTGGCAAAATTTCAAAATTAATACTAAAATTTAATGTAAAAAGTCAATACATAGCTTTTAATGGAGATATATTATTAAATTAAGCTTTAAAAATATTGAAAAATAAACAGAATGGACTGAAAATACATATTTTATATAAAAATCGTATATAATATTGTAAACTATATTTTTCATTAAATAATAAATAAACATTTATTTTATAAAATTAATAACGAATTTTATTTACTTAATCGGAAAATTGAACACTCAGAAAATATTAGTTTATTTTTAACATCAAACAAGAACTAATTCAATGCCTTATAAACAGAAATTGTGAATTTTAGTCTCATTTTAATTATATTTTACTTCTAAAATGGAATTTTATCCGCTCAAAGTTTATGAATTTAAATATTTAAATGTGAATTACAATCTCAAAAATCGGAATTGTAATCTAAAATTAATATAGTAATTCTTATATTGCTGCTTGATTAAGTTTAATTCCAACGCTATTAGTTTTATTATAATCATAATATTCTCGTTTCTACCTCAAGTGCATTCCTATCAGCACAAATTTTGTGAATTATTGGCTAAGAATGCAGTTTGATCCTCTCGAATCACTAAATGTATTCTTATATTGCAACTTGACAACACTTAATTCAGGCAAAATAGGTTATAATTATGATCCCTATATTCTCACTCGTAACAAAAACGTAAAAAAGGTTAACAAAATATAATTATATAATTCTTAATTTTAGAAGATTTTATTCTTAAATTGCATATTTTAATCATAAATTTAGATTAACTAAAAAAATATTAACATTTTTTAACTTATATATTTACGTTATTAAGAATAATAAACTTGTATAAAGAATTTTATATAATGCAAACTATGCTTTTTCTTCGCAATTTCGTCGTTTTCTGAAATGATAAATCATTAAAGAAATTTTCAACCCTAAACTGTATTTAAGAATAACTCCGCTTAGTGCACATTTGATCCTGTTTTATTCACGAATTCATATACATTTAATGCTTAATATCAGCCATCTTTTCTCTCAGCGTATATGCCAGAAAAAAAAATCTTCTTTTTAGTTCAGTAGAAAAACGTGGTATTTTAAAAAGTTTTTTTTTTATATATTTTTTGTCAATTTTAAGTACTTATAGAACGCAGTGTGTATTTTGTTTTTATGGTAGAAACTTCACTCCAATATCATCAGCCAACTCTCCTTGAATGCGAGAAATGTGCGTATAGTGATACCAATGTCCAATATCCTACTTCTGACACCAATGAAAATGAACCGGAGCGTTTTCGTTGAATTAATCCGACTTGCCCGTGGTATTACCATCTTGTAATATTCGCTAACGAGCGATCTCAAATTGATAATTTATTTGCTATAAGCGATCTCAATCAAAAAATAGCATGCAGTTTATTTTATTTAGCTGTCTATACATTATCAGCTGTTTGGTTGAATAGTTTTCGGTTTAACTTGAATTCTGAAACAAATATCTTGTCATACTTTTTACAACTGAGCAAAAAACTTTATTTTGCATATTACATTAATAAAATCTCAGAAGGGAAATTTGTAAGTATATACCATGAAGAGGTAAAATTAGGACATCACATATGTTGAAAATGCAAAGGTCGTATAATTGAATGGCTGATGAGCAGTTACAAATTCAGTTTATTTTCACCAACCGTGAAGAAGTTATTACATTCAGGGTTTAAAACAATGTCTCTTTACTGCTCCCTAGTGGAAGTATCAGTTCTAAACCTCTCGTCAAATAATTATTACAGAAAAGGTTATTTATTTTATTTTATTTTATTTTTATAGACCTAACGATTAATGAGCAGAGCCAGAGTATGATGTGGGTTTTAAATCCCCATTATTTATCGATGAATCGTTTACAATGCTCTAAAGAAGGAAAATATCAACCCACCTCTACTCTCAAATTTATTAATGTATAATCCACCCAGATTCTCCATAACAGTCTATCTAGTCTCTCTATAGCCTGTAAGCTCAAGGAATTTCTCAATAAAATAACTACGAGAGTGGGTAGCAGTTTCCGCAAATTTTCTTTTACAATACAAGTGTTTTAATGATATATTATTGCTGAAATAAAAGTTGTTATTTAAAAACGTTTCCATTTAACTTTCGGACCAATGGATTCTCTCTATAGGATCTTCAAATTATGGAGACCCTTAAATATGATGTTACATCCCAATCAGCCAAACCGTTTGTGCTGTAGAGATGCAGCATTTCAGTTAAAACCCTTTTTTATAAAACATTTACGTTAAAATAAAAAATACTTATGCAAGCTTTTAATTAACATGACCTTAAGTTTAAACAATTTTAATCAAAAATCGTTATTTCCACCGGATCATGATTGCTGCAAATTTAATTTGAATTATTTTTGAACATAGTCGTTTTCCAAATGATTGCTTTATTCGCAGCATTTATAACATCCATAGTTCCGAATCAGTTCAAATCTCTAAATTTTGATTTAATATCTAGTAAGCACCCTTATGTTGTTCATGAACCATGAAATAAACCGGCTGTAATATGCATCGAGAAATATGGCTATTAAACCCATGTAAGTCGCTGTCGTGCTGATTTTTGTGGATACTTTGAAACAATTATAAAATATTATAAATATAAAAATCGTCTTTATGAGGAAAACTTTTTCTTAAGATTTGGTACTTTTGGAAAGCTTGCTTTATTTAGCACCTGACCATACAGATCGAACTAGATAAACAAAAAAATCATTAGTTTTTCGAAATATAAAGAAGGCATAGATTTAAATGGTAACTTACAACATGTTAGTGTCATTTTACCAATATCTAACTTATTTAATGCCACATGGGTAATTCCGTTTCACTATATTTGCAAAACAAGAAATATTTTAATTTTTGCCCAGATCCTGGTCAACTTGTGCAATATGGTCATTTATCATTAATGTACAGGGATGACACTCTAAACATAAACATTTTCTGAATCCAAGATTGCCAATTACGATATAATATTAAATTTTGCCATTTGTCCTTGGCACAATAAACTTTGATCTATGCTAGACAAAAACAAAAAAAAAACTGTTATTTTATAGCGGGAAACAGAAAATAATTTTTCATTCAAAATAAGATCAAGTGTAATCAACGTGTATGCTTTCCTATATGAATCTAATACGAGACAATATATTCTAATAAGATGGTTAAAAGACTAAAGCAAAAATAACAGTATTAAATTTCTCGGATGCGACAAGAAGCGAAGGTTAACTGACAACACACACAAAAAACTAATAAATCTTCAGAAAAAAATAAAAATTAATATTCCATTTATGAAAAATATGATCTCTCGATCACTAGTGGCATATGGTCAGACCCTCTTAAAACCATATCCACACATATAACATCAAAATAAACATGATGTTTGATCAAATAAAATTCCATCCATCAACTCAACTGTACATACATATATTCTATAGTCGATCAGTCGTTTTTTAGATATTTACATTTTCCTTAAATATATAAAAAAAATAAAAAATTCCATTACATTCAGTGAACTGAACACCCGTCATTGGTTCCCACACATCATCATATGATCATCAACATAAAAATCGCACATGTGTGACAAAATTTTGTTTCGTTGATCGAATATTGTATGTGCGCGAGACATAACGAACGCAGCGAACGATTCGATCGAACCTACCCAAAAAAAAAAATAAAACATTTTTGTTGCGATCGCGCGCACATTTGTGCTTGCTATCTGCTATTCTATTCACAGCACACCAAAATCAACCAAGACACATCGTTATGTACATACATATATAAATACACATATGGATACACACAAAAATAGGGGTCTTGAATTCTTTCAAGTATTATAATAAACAACATATGTGACGTAATTCTATTCAATTCAATTTACAACTTAACAAATAAAATAAAAATCGGAACACTTTTCCCACGATCCAACCGCTTGAAGAAATCCATGTGTTATTATTTTAATGGGGTATTTGTGCTATTGTTTGTTGTTGGATTTTTTTTTTTAGTTCATTTTGATCATCATAATACGTCGATCTCGTGTGTATTTTATATAAACGTATAAGGATTAAAACGCACACATAAGCATAAAATACATGAAGTTTTAGTATGGGTCGATCTAATTTGAATATCAATTGTATTTAAACGACGAAAGACGACGATCACAAGTATAATTTGAAACAAAATTGATGTGTTGATGATCGTGCTTTCTGAATTTTGTGAAATTCGATACAATTTATTATAAGGGGGTTAATTGTTCTGTTATTCTTCAGTCTTATTTTGGTTTATAATTTTTGAAATTATGGAATTTAAAATGTAATAAGGGTCACAGTTTTTTTTTTTTGTATTTCGGTTAAAGTGTACGATACTTAAGTCATTAGTTAAGTGGGTGTTTGGGTAAACAGAAATTTGTTCGGTCATTGTTTGTTTAGTTTTTGGGGATTTTTTTGCCACGTACCGTAATTAATGCGAATTACGCAATTCATCTTTACACTCAAAGAACCGTACTTGACGGTACGGTGAGAAATGCGCAATTTTTTTATTTTCAAGAGAATCTTATAGCGCCATAGATGTATGAAATTTGTGTACACGTGTTTGCGTTTTTAATTTGACGTGTGTAAAACTAATTTGATTTAAATTGCACCTTGTGAGAATTTCGGTTAGAAATTTTTATCATTCAAATTGTAAATTTGTTTAGCGTACGACTGATAATCAAATATATGGACATATATCAATGGGAATTTTATATATATGTAAATATTTTGTATATTGTTGACGTAAGTATTTTTACTTAATCAGAAGAAATACAATAAAAAAAATAACTGTAATCATCTTATTTACTGACGCTATCATAAATAATTTTTAACTATTGGCACGAGCGGAAATCATTTTTAATGCTAACTCACTGAACTTCTAAATAATGCTACAAATAATTTTTTGAAGTCGTAATTCCAAAAAATGCTTATATAAAAGCCTTTTTGTATATATGTTTTTAGACGCTGGGGCAGTTGATCATACGAGTATATTAGAACATTTATCCTATTCCATATTACTAGACTTAACTAAACCAATTATTTAATTAATTCAAACATTTTCGCCTTGCACATAGCGTCTTCATAGTTATTTTGCATCTAATTTAAGTGTGATATTCGGGCTTTTTGATGTTCGAAGTACTCAAATACTTGACTGTTTTAGAATTTTAAAAGCTACTTTTTGACTACAATTTCAACAATCCGCCAGATAATTATAGATGATCAAAACTTCCAATGTATAATATTTTAGCAAAAACAATAATTAATATTTGTTTTTCACGTGAAAATGGTAAGATTTAAACAATTAAACAACATAAAGTTATTAATCTGTGCTCTCAGCGCCAAACGGTCCAAAGGCTAAATGGGGTTGAGACTAGAAGCCCATATACTATTTAAAATATTTTATATTGGGTACATGTGTGGTATGTGGAACCTTAATGAGTCTGAGTTGGCACTCAAAATGGCACAAATTGAATATTAAGATAGAAAGTCCCGTAGAAAATATTTAAAACAAAAATTCATTTCTTTTTTCAGTAGAATAGGAATATCTCATCTCCAAGTGACTCTAAAAATTTCCTGAAACAAAAAATGAGTTTGTATAGTTATTGCCTTTTTTAATAATTTTTCGCTTCAAAGGTTAAGTTTGAGGTACATAAGTCATCAGTCCAAGTTTAAAATGATATGTTCTCTCACATAATAGCAAAAATCCCACAGTTTATTTTATTTTGAAATAAACATGGGAAATAAAAGAGGGCTTCGTTGTAATTTGTACGTGGCAAATTAGCCCAATAGGGTACTATAACATGTAAGTTCGGCACTGTGTGTTCCATCTATAAGGAGTTTGCGTCTCCGATAAACTTATAGAAAAATACCGATTTAGTATGGATCTGTTAACCCATTTTCGGCCACTGGTCGATTTTTCGACCAGCAACTTTGAGATTATTTTAACTAGCTAAAATAATTTTGTTTTCCAAATGTTTCTTTATCAAAATTAAAATTAATTTTTCGGCACTTAAAAAAATATAAATTCTTAAAAACGAACGGTAGGTACTTTATACCACAGTATTGAATTGAAACAAAAGCACATTTTGGATGTATTTTCAAATGAACAAAGAAGGAAATATATTGAAAGTGGGTCAAATCGTTGAGAAAAATAATAACATCGAAGATCTATTTAAAAATAAAAACACCAGTTTATTCAAATAGAAAGGGAAACCACAAATCAAGTGAAAAAAATTCATGGTTCCCCCGGATTTCCCCAGGGTTTCTCCCAGATTTTACCCGGGTTTCCTCCAGATTTTACCCAGATTTTTCCTAACGTTGCTCGAATTTGCGTCAGATTTGCCCCGTATTGGCTTCATTTCCACCGGATTTCTCCTAGATTTTCCCCGGATTTCCGTCAGATTTCCAAAAGGATTACCCCGTGATTTTCCCCAAATCTTCGCCGAATTTCCTAGGATTTCCACCGGATATAACCAAGATTTCCTTCGGATTTCCATCGTAATTCGCCATGACTTCCCCCGGATTTCCCTCAGATTTCCACTGGATTTCCCCCTGATTTCCTTAGAATTTCCTTAGGATTTCCATGATTTCTCCTAGATTTCCCCATGATTTTCCCCGGATATTCGTTACCCAGAATTTCCACAAGATTGTCCTTGGATTTCTTCTAGATTTCCCCAAGATTTCCCCATAGGTTTCCCAGGATTTTCTCCATGTTTCCACCAGATTTCTTCCAGATTTTTCAACTACCCCGATTTTCTTCCGGATTTTCATCGTTTTCCTCTTAGCTTTCTTTCAAATTTCCCCGATTTTCCTCAGATTTCCACCGAATATAACCAAGATTTCCATCGGATTTACCCTCGATTTTCCCAGGATTTCAACGAATTTCCCCAAGAGCTTTCAAAAGTTTTCCCCGGATTTCCCACGGATTTACCCAGGATTTCCTCCAGATTTTCCCAGGATTTCTCTTAAATTTTCCTGGATTTCTCCTAGATTTTCTTCAGATTTCCCCTGAATTTCCCCAGATTTGCGTTAGGTTTAACCAAGACTTACCCAGGACTTCGAAGAAAGGGAAACAACAAATCAAGTGAAAAAAATTCATTAGGATTATCCTGTGATTTTCCCCAAATCTTCGCCGATTTTCCTAGGATTTCCACCGGATATAACCAAGATTTCCTTCGGATTTCCATCGTAATTCGCCATGACTTCCCCCGGATTTCCCTCAGATTTCCACTAGATTTCTCCCTGATTTCCTCAGGATTTCCGCCAGATTTCTCCCGAATTTCTGCGGATATCCCTCGGACTTCAACATGATTTCTCCTGAATTTCCCATGATTTTCCCCGGATATTCGTTACCCAGAATTTCCACAAGATTGTCCTTGGATTTCTTCTAGATTTCCCCAAGATTTCCCTTAGGTTTCCCCGGATTTTCTCCATGTTTCCACCGGATTTCTTCCAGATTTTTCAACTACCCCGATTTTCTTCCGGATTTTCATCGTTTTCCTCTTAACTTTCTTTCAGATTTCTCCGGTTTTCCTCTGATTTCCACCGAACATAACCAAGATTTCCATCGGATTTACCCTGGATTTTCCCAGGATTTCATTGAATTTCCCCAAGAGCTTTCAAAAGTTTCCCCCGGTTTTATCACGGATTTACCCAGGATTTCCTCCAGATTTTCCCCGGATTTCTCTAACATTTTCCCGGATTTCTCCTAGATTTTCTTTAGATTTTCTCTGAATTTCCCCAGATTTGCGTTAGGTTTAACAAAGACTTCCCCAGGACTTCTTTTGGAATTGTACAAAATTTTCCTCAAATTTTTCCCCGGATTTCCACTTGATTTGTGATTTCTCACAAATTTTCACCAGATTTTTGTTTCTATTTCACCCGGATTTTCATCGGATTACTTCGTATTTTCCTGAATTTCCCTAGTATTTTTCTAAGATTTCCCCAGATTTCTAAAGCATTTCGCCAGGACTTCACCCATATTCCTTCCGATTTTCCTCGGATTTCCCCCAGATTTCCGAAATTTTTATAAGTGTTCTGCCAATGGTCGATTTTCCCACCATTGTTTTAATTGCGAACGGGGGCAGGAATTTTTTAATTTTTTTAATTATCAAAAGGGTGATCCTAGTAGTCCCTGGTTAAAACGGCGTTGAAAAATTCTAACGGATTCTAGTACCGGCCGGAAATGGGTTAAGAAATCTCGTGATTTTGAATGGATTTAATTTGATGGTAATATGACAAAATTTTTAGAAGCTTAGAGAATATAGCTTTGGACAAGCCAACCTCAGAATTTTTTCAGAATATACTGCGATCATACAAAACAGCCTTTTCTTTGGAATAAGTATATACCATATCAATATGTCCAAGTACTTAGGTAGATCCTCAGTTACTTTTAAAACATTGAAAATTCGGACGACAAAAGGAGCTTTTGTGAATGCTGTAGTATTTTAGGATCCTAAAAAGTGAACCGCAGTCAATGTTGGAAACATACACTAAATTAACACCTATCTTTAGTTAGATAAATATTAAAGAACAGTGGGAGGAAATAAGGCCATCAAAGTTTCGCAGAGGGGTTTCCCGTCATTTTCATCAGACGGCATCACTAGCACAGATATTGCCAATATTAAAAAATTTGTTTATTGCGGCTAAGTAATTGACCATTTAAATGATATAACAATACTGAATGTCCAATAATTTTTTTAAGCGATCTTTTTTTTGATTTCTAATCGGCCAGTCGATCGCGATCGGCCTTCTGACATCTTTGATCTTTAGTTTTTATAGGAATTTAAGTTTAGTAACATACATACAATAAACAGCGGTGATCTTCATTATATTTGTTATCCTTGCATACGATCATTTCATTAATTTTATGATCTCAAATTATGTCTCGATTTAGTTTGAAGCTAACCTTCGAAAATTTTGTGTATATTCAGTAGAACAATTTTATTATACTGATCGTTACGCACTTGGTATAAAGATAAATTTTTTATAATTAGGAAGATCCGATCATTAAAATGAAATCAAAGTCTAAAATAAATATGTATACTTAGATAACCTTTTTCGACCAAGTCACTAAAAATAAAACAGACGCGCATAACATAATATAATGATGTGTGATCACACTTGATCTCAATTATACTCAACATAATATTGAAAGCAGCTAATTTATTTCCTGTGTTAAATTAACAGTTATACACGTCTCAAAAACCTAAAAATTGTATATAAACTTAATTTAATCAATCAAAATCGAAATTATATGGTCTCAAGGACGAATGGTTACCATATAAAAAATAAAACTTTTAATTTCATGAGAACGCACACTCAACTTACGAACGATCGCATTATCAAGATCATCATCATTCTATTAACCATATGTTGTGTTTTTTTTGTTGTGTATATGCCATTTTCGAATCAAATTAGAACCATAATTTTTTTTTTGTTGTGTGTGTGTGTTCGATCCAACGGAATCCTGCAGCTCGTAGACTAAACAATAATAATAATAATAAAGCAAACCCGGATTTTTAACACAATATATTTTGTACGATCGCATTGATGATCGACGGACGACCAACTCGAAAGGATAAGAGATTAAAATAAAGAAAAAAAATCACACAAAATTAAAACGACCATGACGATCGTGTTATTTCTTATGTTATATTCTTAATATATGATGATCGACGATCATTGGAATGTGTGCATGCTTCGAACGTGTACACACATAGTGCAACCAACAACAAACAGTACATTCTGTCTTTTTAAATCATGGGAACTAAAGCCGGGTGCAAACTTTTTTATTTTATATTTTCTTTAAGAAGGCATTTTTATTTTTTTACATCTTTTACCAAAAGAACATATGCCCATTTTTGGGAAGGATGGATGGAAAGCGAATGGGAAAAAGTAAAAATTTTAATTTTTTTATAAATAGAGAGTTAGTTGATTGTTGTCATTATAAAATGTGTACATACGTACTTCTTGATCATGATGATGATGATGATGTCACGTCACGTGGTTTTTATTATTTAATAAATGGTAAAAAAGGAAGAAGAGGAACAAATATATAAAGCAGATATTATTATTGTTAAAAGAAACGATCGTGCTATGCACACGATATGGTTTGGACGTATATAAATTTATTGTAAATCGTGGGAACGTGCGATCTTGCATTGTTATATATATATCGTATATATGTGCTTTGTAATGTGAAGTAAATACATTTGGGATGGTTGAGTAAATTTATGGGTTGAATTATTGTATTTTTATCTCGTTTATATTATAATGAAACATGGAAATACATAGAGAAGTATAAGGATTGGCTCGAGGGGGGATTTAATACCGCGCGAACGAGATTATAAGGTGTTAATGTCATGTGTGGTTCGTATGATCGTATTGTAATGCAGGAATTATGTGTTAATTATAATTGCGATAAAAGTGTCAATGACCCTTACACTCGTTAGTTCCCATTACGTGTTTCTGAATAATATTTAAGCAAATTTGCTCTTGGGGATCATGTTAGAATTTTTACAAATTGTGATTTACTTCAAACCTATTTGGCTCCGTATACTCATATCCGGATCTATTTTAATCGAGGGCTTTTGAAGTATATCATCAAGTGATTTAGAAAAGCACGGGTACAACCAACATTTTTTTGTCAACATTTGTGTTAACACCCTCCGCAGTGATTAACGCAACAAACAGCATTATACCGCTCGTTACTTTAAGGACCTTAATAAATTTAGAGTCCAAAACCTTCTTAATATTATCAAAGACTGCCAACCTATTAAATGTTAAATTAAATGAAACAACATCAAACATCAAACTGATACCAAGATTTTATGTAGACTTTTCTGTAATTATCGATGCTTTGAAATTTGGCAAGCTCACAAAATAGCTTCCCGAGACTAGAGGGGTACTATAAACAAAAAAAAAAATGACTAACGAAGCTTTAAATAAATTATGTCTGCGATATGAGTCGTTTATGTGCTTTCGCTCATGGAAAAATTAATTTAAACTAAAAAAATTAACGAAACGTCGTTTAATATGGATTGTCACTAAATAAAAATTATTATGGAGCTAAATTTTACGTCTACGCTTAAATAAAAAATTAAAATATGTATTGCGCTATCTAAAATAACAGCAAACAATAAATAGCTATCATTCAATATTCAACAAAATTTACGGCATTAAAAATTAGTGTCGTCTAATTTTTATTTTTTTTTTAATTTTATAATTATTTTATGGCTGGCCCTTACAATTAATATAAGTAAATGGAAGCATCTAGGAAAGATATAATTATACAATCAAAACTAATATCGCTCGTAACAAATAGTAATTGAAGTGGAATAATATCTTTTATTAATAATCCTCAACATTGTAAAGGCCGAACCTATCGAACCAATGGTTCATCGTACGGAATTTGGTTGACATATAATGAACGACCTTGGAAGTAATGAGCATCAATCAGCGCAACAGCCAAGGTGGCTACAAAAGTAATTGAAGCACAATTACAATTATTCCTTGAAATTGACAATATTCCAGAAAAAATAAATCTCAAGGAGTAGGAAATACAAATTGAAGAAATTATTCAAGAAAATTTGGGGCACACTCTAGACGGATGATATACATACGCTGAGAATTCCTACTAAAGCAATAGTTTTTCAGGAGAAATTTCGTATTTAAATTGGTTCAAATTGGGATTGATATTGAATTATATTTAAATCATGTTGTTTTTGTCACAAATTGTTGTTGTTGTCAAAATAAACATGGCCGATTATATAACACATAAAATACTTATGAGGACTATCAGTTTATAATAAACCACTGAATTCGGATATAAATTGGTTCAAATCTGGATTGATATTCAATTATACATAAATCATGTTGTTTTTGTCACACATTGTTGTTGTTGTCAAAATAAACATGGCCGATAATAACACATAAAATACTTATGAGGACTATAAGTATATAAATAACCACTGAATTCGTATTTAAATTAGTTCAAATTGGGATGATTTTGAATTTTATTTAAATCGTGTTGTTTTTGTCACACATTGTTGTTGTTGTCAAAATCAATATGGCCGATAATAACACACAAAATACTTATGAGGACTATAAGTATATAAATAACCACTGAGTTCGTATTTAAATTGGTTCAAATTGGGATTGGTATTGAATTATATTTAAATAATGTTGTTTTTGTCACACATTGTTGTTGTTGTCAAAATAAACATGGCCGATAATAACACAAAAAATACTTATGAGGACTATAAGTATATAAATAACCACTGAATTCGTGTTTAAATTGGTTCAAATTGGGATTGATATTAATTATATTTAAATTATGTTGTTTTTGTATGAGTTTGTTGTTGTTGTCAAAATTAACATGGCCGATTATAACACAAAAAATACTTATGAGGACTATAAGTATACAAATAACCACTGAATTCGTGTTTAAATTGGTTCAAATTGGGATTGATATTAATTATATTTAAATTATGTTGTTTTTGTATGAGTTTGTTGTTGTTGTCAAAATTAACATGGCCGATTATAACACAAAAAATACTTATGAGGACTATAAGTATACAAATAACCACTGAATTCGTGTTTAAATTGGTTCAAATTGGGATTGATATTAATTATATTTAAATTATGTTGTTTTTGTATGAGTTTGTTGTTGTTGTCAAAATTAACATGGCCGAAAATATCACTAAAATACTTATGAGGACTATAAGTATATAAATAACCACTGAATTCGGATTTAAATTGGTTCAAATTGAATTATATTTAACTCATGTTGTTTTTGTCACACATTGTCGTTGTTGTCAAAATGAACATGGCCGATAATAACGCATAAAATACTTATAAGGACTATAAGTATATAAATAACCACTGAATTCGTATTTAAATTAGTTCAAATTAGGATTGATTTTGAATTATATTTAAATCGTGTTGTTTTTGTCACACATTGTTGTTGTTGTAAAAATCAATATGGCCGATAATAACACACAAAATACTTATGAGGACTATAAGTATACAAATAACCACTGAATTCGTGTTTAAATTGGTTCAAATTGGGATTGATATTGAATTATATTTAAATTATGTTGTTTTTGTATGAGTTTGTTGTTGTTGTCAAAATAAACATGGCCGATTATAACACAAAAAATACTTATGAGGACTATCAGTATACAAATAACCACTGAATTCGTGTTTAAATTGGTTCAAATTGGGATTGATATTGAATTATATTTAAATCATGTTGTTTTTGTCACAAATTGTTGTTGTTGTCAAAATAAACATGGCCGATAATAACACACAAAATACTTATGAGGACTATAGTATATAAACAACCACTAAATTCGTATTTAAACTGGTTCAAATTGGGATTGATATTGAATTATATTTAAATAATGTTGTTTTTGTCACACATTGTTGTTGTTGTCAAAATTAACATGGCCGATAATAACACATAAAATACTTATGAGGGTTATAAGTATATAAATAACCACTGAATTTGTATTTAAATTGGTTCGAATTGGGATTGATATTGAATTATATTTAAATCATGTTGTTTTTGTCACAAATTGTTGTTGTTGTCAAAATAAACATGGCCGAAAATATCACTAAAATACTTATGAGGACTATAAGTATATAAATAACCACTGAATTCGCATTTAAATTGGTTCAAATTAGGATTGATATTGAATTATACTTAAATCATGTTGTTTTTTTCACACATTGTTGTTGTTGTCAAAATAAACATGGCCGATTATAAAACAAAAAATACTTATGAGGACTATAAGTATACAAATAACCACTGAATTCGTGTTTTAATTGGTTCAAATTGGGATTGATATTAATTATATTTAAATTATGTTGTTTTTGTATGAGTTTGTTGTTGTTGTCAAAATTAACATGGCCGAAAATATCACTTAATTACTTATGAGGACTATAAGTATATAATAAACCACACAATTCGGATATAAATTGGTTCAAATCTGGATTGATATTCAATTATACATAAATCATGTTGTTTTTGTCACACATTGTTGTTGTTGTCAAAATAAACATGGCCGATAATAACACATAAAATACTTATGAGGACTATCAGTATATAATAAACCACACAATTCGGATATAAATTGGTTCAAATCTGGATTGATATTCAATTATACATAAATCATGTTGTTTTTGTCACACATTGTTGTTGTTGTCAAAATAAACATGGCCGATAATAACACATAAAATACTTATGAGAACTTTAAGTATATAAATAACCACTGAATTCGTATTTAAATTAGTTCAAATTGGGATGATTTTGAATTTTATTTAAATCGTGTTGTTTTTGTCACACATTGTTGTTGTTGTCAAAATCAATATGGCCGATAATAACACACAAAATACTTATGAGGACTATAAGTATATAAATAACCACTGAGTTCGTATTTAAATTGGTTCAAATTGGGATTGGTATTGAATTATATTTAAATAATGTTGTTTTTGTCACAAATTGTTGTTGTTGTCAAAATAAACATGGCCGATAATAACACAAAAAATACTTATGAGGACTATAAGTATATAAATAACCACTGAATTCGTATTTAAATTGGTTCAGATTGGGATTGATATTGAATTATACTTAAATCATGTTGTTTTTGCCACACTTTTTTGTTGTTGTTAAAATAAACATGGCCGATAATAACATATAAAACACTTTTGAGGACTATAGGTATATAAATAACCACTGAATTCGAATTTAAATTGGTTCAAATTGATATTGAACTATATTTAAATCATGTTGTTCTTGTCACACATTGTTGTTGTTGTCAAAATAAACATGGCCGATAATAACACATAAAATGCTTATGAGAACCATGAGTCTGTAAATATCCACTGATTTCGTATTTAATTTGGTTCAAATTGGGATTGATGTAGAATTACATATTTTGAAATCATAGCAAAAATTTTGTTTTCACAACCGTTGTTATTGTTGTCAAAATAAACAAACATGGCCGATAATAACACATAATTTACTTATAAGGACTGTATGTCTATACATAACCACTGAATAATATTTAAATTGGTAATTTTCGTATTTTTCTCTCTCTTCTGCTAAATTGATTTTAGACTTTATTTCGGGTCGCTTTCAGGCAGCCTTTTATGACATTTCTTTTTCTGACTTCTTACCTGTCTCTTCTGGTATTC
Organism: Nephrotoma appendiculata; assembly: GCA_947310385.1. Lineage (NCBI taxonomy): Eukaryota > Metazoa > Arthropoda > Insecta > Diptera > Tipulidae > Nephrotoma > Nephrotoma appendiculata. The sequence goes on from OX371223.1 coordinate 60,597,195, forward strand.
CTCAGGGGTCGGTTCTTGGTCCTTTACTATTCTCAATGTATATTAATGGCATTGCATGTTCCATTCGTCATTCTTCTTTTTGCGTATTTGCTGATGATGTCCAAATATATAGGAGTAGTCGCTTAGATAAAGTTTCCGTTCACTCTAATATTTCTTTAATAAACGATGATTTAAAAAGAATTTATAATTGGTCATTATCTAACCGACTCGCTCTTAATGCTAGTAAATCCCAGTCCATTATAATCTATAAAAAATCTATAAATACTTCCTCTTTTCCTGGAATTTTTCTCGGTGATTGTTTAATACCATTCTCTAATACAGTTAGAAATTTAGGATTAATTTTTAATAAAACTTTTACTTGGGGTGATCATTTGGTTAAGGTTAGTAAAACGGTTTTTGGAATGCTTAGTTGTTTGTATAAGGTTGTAGGACTCGCTGATAGCAATTTTAAAAAGCGTATGTTCCTCTCGCACTTTCTTCCACATTTTCTTTATGGTGACGTTGTTTTGTTTGGAATGCTTCAGGATAATATGAATGTTCTACAAAGAATTTCAATGCTTGTACTCGTTTCATTTTTAGTATTAGGAAATATGATCACATTTCTCCCTTTTTAAATTTGACCCTTGGCTGTAGTTGGGTTGACTTCTATGAACTTCGTTCCCTATTTATTTAATAAGTTATAATTGTTCAGTAGGACCCATTCTTCAAATTTACGTTTACTTCCCAATATAAATCTGTGCAGATCTTTAAAAAAATCCTTTTCTGTTAGGGGTATTTCTCTTTGGAATTCTATTCCATTAGAAATTAAGAGGTCAGCGTCACCTAAATCTTTTAAAGCGGATTATTTAGCGTGGCGCGCTTGAATGATAATACATGTAGTACTATTTTTGTAATTATTTTTTCATTTGTATTATTTTTGTATGTAGTCTGTAAGTATTCACTTCTTGCAGTGTCCTCTGTAACAAATGAGCTTGTGCTCAATACGGAGAGTACTAGCATGGAGTGGATTTGTATTTTGAAAAAATCTGAGGTTTTTATGCCTAATGGAAGTATTTATTTTTTTTATTTTTTTTTTGGTGGTTGTTGTTCTGCATTTATATTGCTTCCATATGTGCTTTTCCTTTACCAAAATTGTAATGTCAATGAATAAATAAATAAATAAATTGGGATTGATATTTAATTATATTTAAATTGTAGCAATAATTTTCTTTTTTTAAATATTGTTGTTGTGGTCATTTATGATTATATTCCATATAATAAGTGGATTTTTTGTTGAAAAACAATTCTTTTTTCAGATATCTTCATTTTGCTTAAATTTTGGAAAACTGATCGAAATCAAAAGTGTTGCAACAATAGTTTAAAATGGTTTAGTTCATAATCGTATTTCTTGTAAATATTTGCGAATGGTAAACCGATTTTTGCCAAAAATCACTAATCTCTAAATTTGTTAAAGAACGAAATTTTAATCCGGTTAGTCAATCTCTCAGCGCTGTTAGAGGGACCATTTTTGTTAGTTCTGTTACTATAATTTTATTCATTGACAAGCTTGCTGATTAAGTGTCCTACTCCTTTATACAAATTTAATTAAATAATTATGCATTTTTTACTAATGATGCTTAATCTTATCAAGAATGTGCTAAAACTGGGTTTGGTTTTCTATAACTAACTAAATTCACCGTACATAAAAAGTGTTCTATCATAGCTCACCTTTAATTACTGAACTTTTCCAATATGCAATATTCTTATTGGAACCTCAGCTAAAAATGAATCCAAGTTTTGCAAATTATCATTACACTATGATAATAAAAATGATTGCAAAAAGTACATAACAAGTACATAATAACAGTTTTGATCAAACCATAATTAACCATTTTTGTGTCAATTGATCGAATTAAAAAACAAACCGTAAAAACAATGTATTGTGCAACAATGTTGTATGTTTATGGAAACGAGGACATAGTGACATGATCAAACTATAAAAACAACAATTTCTTTCCATCATCATCAAAAAATAATAAAAACAACGCAAAATTTTAATACACAATTTCCTGTCCATCGTCGTCGGTCGTCGTCATCGTCGTCACGTTATGTATGGTGATCTTTAAAAACACAACAACAACGAACACACTTCGAACAATTTTCAAAACACAAAACTGTGGGAACCGAAAGCAGGTGCAAACCTAAAAAAGATTTTAAATTTTTTTTTTATTTTACATTAAAAATTATCATAATAGTTGTTGTTTTTTGTTGTTGTTTTAATACCATACTGTTATTATTTTTTATTATTGTTGTTGTTGATCGATCGCGATTGACATACGAGACGATCATCAAATAACAACACACACAAGTTTTGTGTTTTATTTTTTTAAGAGATCATTAAATAAATAAATAATCAACAAACAACTAAAAAAACTATGTGACTGACTATCCCAAATTTGGGAGTGTGATCTGTGATGATGTTATAATTTCATTATACTATTCAAAACGATCTTAAAAAAAAATATAGTAATCATAAAAAAAGGTTAGGTGTATGTATGTATAGAGAGATCGCACGAGTTACGATCGCGATCACCATCTCAAAATTATTACATAATTAAATTAAACAGTGCGAGATCTGTCTGACCGTCGTTATATCTTTACATATAAATGTAAGTTAATGTATTTATATGTTGTAAACGTCTACATAAAAATCATTTTCATTCTTAAATAGTTTTCTATATATTATTCGTACATAAACTCGCGCGTCGATATTTGTACACAGTTTAAATACAAAAACAAAAAAAATGAAGCTAAAAATGTTAATCGCGCAAATGATCGCGCGCATACACATATGTTGTTGAATATATAAATAACAAATATAAAAAAAAATATATGTATATATAAACAAATTACAACAAAAACTGCCTTATATTCAGATCGTGGGAAAACAATTTCATTTTAATAATCATACAAAAAAAAATAATCGTGTATCGCTGTCCCGGTCTCGCGAATGATCGCGTATACAATATACGATCAAGCAAGCGCAATAATAATAATAAGAGAATAGCACGTGCTCTTAGTCGTTGTTTTTTTTTTTTTTTTTTTAGTTTATTAAAACATGTTGAAACACAGAGCGCGCACACAAGAAGAATCGAAAAAATACTAAAAAGATAGAAATATTAAAATTGATCGTGATCATGAAGAAATTAATGATCAATATGGAAAAACCACACTGCATATGTAAGTTTTGGTTTTTGTTTGTAAATTGTATATAGATTTAGTAATTTGAATTTAAATGATCATTTTGATGGTTTGATTGAAATTTTGTATTTAAAGCTTTTTTTTATATGGTGAATGGTGTATTTGAATTTGATGTATAAATTGATCTTATTAACACGGATCAGTTTATCTATATATAGATTTTTGGTTGATCATTAACCTTTTACGTTAGTAATATTATTTATGAGATCGTGCCGCATTTTGTTGCTGTCTTAACCCGAAAAAGTAGGTGTAGCTGGTCGATAAATTAGTGTTGCAATATAATATTTGAGCTTGTTTTAATTTATTCATAACAATAAAATTGGGAGCTGCCAAAGACGTGAAATATAATTATTGTTCCTTCCAACGATTTCCGCACTTTCTGGTCAGAGCCTCAAAATGCAGGAGCTTTAAAAACACATACAAATTTTACACATTGATCCTGAATACTAAAATAAGCTTTTATGAAAAATAAAAAGGCCAATGATCTTTATATCGTTTAATAATGTTTCCAATACTAAGGCTGTATACCAATTCTACGGGAAATCTAAGCTAAATGACGTTTTTAACAGTGTAAGCGGTAAATTGAAATACCGTACTAAAACGTAGTATAAACCGAAGACACAAAAGGTAAATAATAATGATCTTTGTTTTTGCTCATGGAAATATTCCAGACAATATTTTTTATATTCGTCACAATTTTTTTTTTATTTCCTCAATAATTTTTTGCGCATACAAATAATTGAAACAACAACAATCAAATTTATGATATTAATTACTACAGAATTGGTACGATTTTAAAAGTAGTTTGTTTTAAAATTTTAATTTAACGTACTAAACGATTTACCTTAAAATTGGTCTACAGCCTAAGAATTCGTATTGTTTCTTGTGGGTATTCAATAAATTTATTTAGAAACCTCTGTAAACTTTAATTCGAAAAATAAGCCTGGAAAACGCCGTTTATTCAATTGTATTCTAGCAATTAGCAATGTAATTTAAATTAGTGCACAATCTGAAAACAACAGAACTTCAAGCTCTGCATTTTTCTGTTGGCTAAATTGCCATTTTAATTACCCGTTTAAAAGTTTCATAACTTGGAAGGTTATTAGTGGAGAAGCTTCGACTTTGGTTCTTCATAAGAATAGTTTTACAACCCTACATCGGTGGATAATTAATTCATTAATAAAATACGTCATAGAGCTTCAGTTGATCTCATACCGCTAAGGTAATCAGCATGCAAAATTAATGGATATTCACGACAAAATAATGCGTGGACTAACGGCTCTTGGTGAAAATGCAAAATTAAACCACCCATGGATCTTTCTTATTTTATACTCGAATATTTCTACTGACTTAGAAAATCCATAATTCTCAGATTTAATAAGTTGAATAATTAAAATAGTTTTATTTGGAAAAAATCGATGGGCCAAATATACAACAGAGTTTGAAAATGTAGACCGTCAATAAAAAACGAATACACATTAAACTATTGTTAACTGCATCATTGTCGAGTGTGTTAAAATATTTCTGACAGATTATTCTGCATGTTGTATTCTTAAGATGTAATTTTGGTCCTGTTGAGCTTATCTCAATATGTCTCTATTCCCTTAGTCGTTCGACAAGACAATTGTCACGTCACTTCTTGCTTTAATTGGGATTCTCTTAGTCGATCGAAGTGACGTGACGCGACAAATGTCATCATGTATATTTATCTGGTAATACCAATAATTTCCCAATGTTTGACGGAAAATTGAAGTTTGAGATTTAAATTTTGACGTATTCTCTAAACATTTCATTCGAAAATAGAACAAAAAAATTCAATAAAAAATAAATAAACATCATTAAATTTTAAAAATATGAGCAGCGTTGAGTTTTTTTACACTGATAGTGACGAGGAAGATAATGTAGTCGATATGGCTATTAATCGCAGGGAACTAAGGGATTCAACCAATCCATTAGAATAACCTAGTTCCTTGTAAGTTGTTTCAGCTAAAAATATTTACCAATTTTTATTTATTGCTTGTGTCTTTCAGATTCCATATCCGTTTGAATAAACAAGGATTTCATTTCCTACTTACAAAAGTAGAAGAAAAATTAAAGCTGAGAACAAGGTCGAGTTCTGTGTCACCAATTATAAAATTAGCGCCCGCATTGCGATTTTTCGCAGAAGGCAGCTATACCAGACGGGGACTGGTAACGCATTTATAGCTGGGTTAACTCAATCAACGTTCTCCAAAATATTAAATGAAGTGTGTGATATACTTGAAGAACAAATTTGTCTCCAATTTATTCAATTTCCTACAACCGATGCGGAAAAAGAAAAAATAAAACTTGGATTTTTCAAAAATTATGGGTTTCCTGGAGTAATTGGATGTGTCGAAGGCACTCAAACAAGGATCATAGCACCAGCTAGACAAGAGAGGCATTTGTATATGAATAGGAAAGGCTTTTACAGCATACACGTTATGATTGTAAGTTGTGATAATTTTCTGACGTTTTATTTACTAATTTCTTTACAATTATTTTTTTAGGTTTGTGATGACCGAATGCAAATAACGTATATTGACAGTAATCGCCCAGGGTCCTGCCATGATGCCTTCATTTTTAATTCAAGTCTCCTAGATACGAAATTGAAAACTGGTCATGCATAACGGTCAAACGAATACGTGGTTATTAGGTAATTTTTAGCAAATTATGAAATGTTTTGTTAGTGGCTATTGTTTAATTTAATTCTAGGTGATGCCGGATATCCTCTTAAGCCATATGTAATAACACCATTTCGGTCAGCCAAAGCAGTTTAATACAAAACATTCCAAAGCCAGAAGTTTTATTGAGCGAACCATTGGTGTTCTTAAGAATCGCTTTCGTTTTCATCTAAAATTATTAATATTTGCTATGCACTGCATAATTTATGTATTTCTCACAGTATGGAGTTTGAAATTGGAGAGACAAATACAGAGAATGATGGAGAACTCGTTGAATCTACTGAAGAATTTATTGGTATGCATATGGAGGGCAACGAGTAAGAGAACAAATAATGAGCTTGATTTGTAAAAATAAATACATTTTTAATCATTTCAATTTTATTAATTTTATAACAAAATGAAAAATATAATATAAAATAATTTAATTCGTAGGCTTTTTCTTCATATAATCACAGTAATTCAAAATTTCCTTGTCATATTTACATAATGTTTGTTCGAAACTTAACGCGTTAAAAATCGACAGTCCGATTCTCTTGTAGTGCCAACTATTTCTCTTTATATTCTTAAACTCTAACTTTATATTGCATATTTTGTTGGCGGTTTTTTCTCGTTTCGAGTTGTATTTCCTTCCACATTTTAAATTTCTGCTCTTTTATTTCATATATTTTTCTGGAATATCTGGCACATTCCTTAACTGTTTTGTCAGTTGTTCGATATATTGCGATATATTTTGTATCTGCGTTGTTTGATCTGTGAAAAGACGCTTTCTTTCTTCTTGAAAATTTGAGCTCACGGATCGATTATGGCGTCTCGTTGTTGATGAATTTGTTTCCACTTGTTCAGTTTCGTCAAAGACAAGCAAGGATGTCAGTTGTATGGCTTCATTCGCTGTAGTTGCGTCAGTGATAAAGGTGGGTAAAGGTGGAATATTTATAATTTCACAATCGGTAGATGACGTTTGAATGTGTCAATCCATAAGTTCGGCTAGAAGATGGGCTATTTTTTTCAAAAGATAGCAGGCTGATAACGTTTTCCTCCAGAGACGAAAATACGTACAGTTTATTTGGGCCGCCGCCAGTAGTCGATATTTCTTTTTTGTTATGCGCTAATTTTTTTTTAATTTTAGTTTTAAAATCGTTCCAGACCTGAAATATTTTTTAATATGTGTAAGTTAATGTGATAATATTGTTTATGAAAAAATGTAATAAATGTTTATTACGTACCTTTTGCCATTCACTACCTTGTCTTATTGGAGTGCCCAAGCTATTTAGTTTCTTCGCGATGCATGTTAAATTCTTCTTTGGAACTGCCAAATGTATAAAATCCTTTCGCTAACTCGACATTTTTTTCCATTAGCTCAACTAAGCACTCAAACTGTCTACAGTTTGTGGGTTTAACACTGAAATAAATGTATGTACATATTTACAAATAAAATATAATTAAATATATTTGAATATTAATAAATTATTATTAAATTTACGATATAATACATATTAAATTTACTTTTTATTGGATTCCATTTTTTATCACTTATAAATTTTGGGTGACAGAAAACGTCGTTTCAAGTGCAGAACAACTTGTCAAACGACTATTAGAAAATGATGTTTGTCACTTCAAATGACAGGCGTCACTCCAATCGACTAAAGGAATATCAAAATTTGATTGTCGGAAGAAGTGACAGGTGACGCGACTAAGAGAATAGGGGTGTAAAACTTTCAAATATCTTTCAAAATTTAATCGTTACGGGGGACAGTGGGGAACATACATTAGTGCTAAAATTAGTACCCTTCATTCTCTTCTTGTAGGTGGGGCGTACCTTAAGCTGTAAAATCGTAATCTGCGCTACAAAATAGGGGTTCCTTTTTTAATTTCAAAATTACCTTCCGCCCCATCTACAAAGCGAAGAGGGGTGCTAATTTTAACACTAATATATGTCCCCTCCGGAATGATAACATTTTAATGATGGACATTTTATTCGTAGAGTGCTTATTTTGCCAGATATTTGAAAGTTTCAGCTTTAAAAAATCACACAGTGGCCAGTATACAAAATTAAGAGCAAATTAATGATCAATCACGGACCACCTTCTCCACTAACATGGTCAGCAGAAATCATCGTTCGCAGTTTTCATTTTGTTCAGGGTAAAGTACACCCAGGGGAGAAGAAGGTATTTGATAAGTGATAAATTTTTCTCTTAATTTGTTAAACCACATGACTCTTCTCATCACAATGGCCTTATTCTGTCTTTCCCTGGGAATAGTGAATTGGGAAAAATATTTTCATAGCCTTTTTGTATAAATTGTATTTTTCTGGCCTACTGAAGGAATAAGTTTAGCAAAAAAATTTTCAAAACAAAGTGAATTGGGTAACTTTTGTTCCACAAAATTTTTATTGGGAAAAATATTTTCCCATTTCACTTTGTTTCAAAAACATTAACACCAAACATGTACCCTCAGTAGGCCAGAAAAATAAAATTTAGACAAAAATGCTATGAAAATATTTTTTCCAATTCCCTATTCCCAGGGAAAGACAGAATAGGGCCACAGGATTCCAAAATAAGATTGAGATCATCGCATAATAGAATATGGTTATGGAGTCTGTTTATTCAGACTCGATATTTCTGGTGTGGTAAGTAAGTTCAATTATTATCTTCGTTCGTTTTATTCTTGACAAATTTACTAAATACTCGTAAGTTATTGGGTTGGCCACGCATTAGATTTGGATCAATTCAAAATTTATACAAGAAACCTGACCCAAATTTTGTGTTCGATCACAAATTTCAATTTGAAATCTAGCAAGCGCTGTTGCGTTGTTCCATGAAACATGATCTCAACTGGATCAGATCAAGCATTAAGAAACGCAGCTAACTTTGGGTTGTGCTGTACTAATACAAATTGTTTGAACATTGGAGTCTCTGCGAACTGGCTTCAATTTCCACAATATCGTAGACAAAATGGTTCAAATTACAACATGCGGGAGGGGGGAGGGGAGGGAGGGGCATCTAGCAAAGCTATAACCATGCACATTGCTTGTTGAGTTCAATTAATGAAATGAAATATTAAAATATATTTTTACTGAATTTTCTGTTGATATTTTTTTGTCTGAAATCTGTAATTTTGGCAGATTTTGATTAGTGCTTAAAAGCCCAGATGGACCAAATGTATGAAGTTTCTGAATCGAACAATATTTTACAAGTAGATTCCACCTTAATTGCGATCTCTGCATCAGTTAACAAAAAAAAAATAGTTCGGAGATCACAGAGTTGAATAAACAAATTTTACAATTGCAGCAGTCATTTTCAATTTTTGTTTATGGTAGTCGCCATCGCTCTAAAAGCCCGCGATCTTCGATAGCACGAAAATTTCCATCGAGAAGCGGCAACACATCTTCCAGTTTAGTAACAAATATTGCTGGTATCTCTATAAATTTGATGGAAGAGCACACAAATGTATTAAACCGTGCGAAATTTCATCTCAAAATAATCTTCAATATCTACAAAGTCAAGTCCTTTAAACGAATAGGTTTGACTCACTTTACGGCAGATAGTTGAATGCATATGAATCACCGTCTTTTTCTTAGAGATCAAAATAATAATTTCCTTTTCCTTGTAGATACTGCGGGGCCGACCTTTCGGTTATTCTGAATAAATTTTTCCAAGGAAATAGATCTCTCACCTTAACCTTAGCTTACCCCAGCATCAGTTAACCGACCAATTATCGGAGCTGATGTTTCAACTAAATTCGGGTTTCTTATGGACTTGCGTTATTCTAGATCCAACTACGAAATTTACTGTCTCGACAATGCAAGTTACTGTTATTACTCCAACACCTAAACACTTTGGGCTTGATAATATTTTTGGGAGAATTACGAGTATTAAAGAAATTTCTGACCCTAACCAAATCCCTAAAATTTAATGTGCCGGTCAAACACAATGTGGTTCATCACATATATATACTAACGGTCAACTTCCGTATTGTAAACTATGGACATATGATCGAATTAGGCATATATCAACCATCGTCATCTCCAGTCTCATCACCATACTCCACATGGTTCAAAAGAGAGACAGTATACCGATTGGCATCCATGTGGAGACTAGGTCGACTAAATAATATTACGGTACTGGATCGTTATCCGTGCAGGAATGCACAATTTTTACAAAATATACCAAATTGGGTCATATACCACGCAATACATGTAAGCTTCCGAAGACGTTCCTAAAACGGCCGTTACTATATGCCATTTGGTTTATTTGAATATAAACGAATGTCTTTTGGACTACGGAACGCAGCTCAAACGTTTCAGCGTTTTATAAATGAAGTTTGTAAAGACCTTGATTTCGTTTTCGTCTATATTAACGAAATTTTGATAGCGAGTAAAACTGAGCAGGCACATTTATTGCACTTAAGGAAAATTTTCGAGTGACTTGCAAATTACAATGTCAAAGTTAAAACATCAAAATATGTTTTCGGTGTTGTAACACATGAATTCCTAAGCCATTCTATTACTCCAGATGGCAATAAACCTTCACCGATGCGCGTTGAAGCCATAACAAAGTTTTCCTAACCCAATTAGATTAAATCGATTCATAGAAATTCGTCGGGATTGTGAATTTTTATCATCGGTTTATTCCACGATTAACTGAATTTGTTCAACCGATTCACGCCCAGTTATAGTAGCTTTTATCAAAGAAGCCCAAAATAGAGAAGAATATCGATTGGCCTGATAAATGCATAAACGCATGTTTTAATGTTAAACGAGCACTAATTGCTAACCAACATTATTTGCACATCCAAATGAAAATTATCAATACAATATTACATGTGACGCAAAAAATATTGCTGTCGCTGCAGTATTACAACAATATAATAATGTTAATTGGGAACCATTAGGTTTTTTTTTTTCTAAGAAACTCTTGCAAGCTGAAGCCAAGTATACCGCATTCAACCGAGAATTGTTAGCCATTTACCTAGCGCTTAAAAATTTTCGTTATTTCGTAGGATTACGTTTTCAATCTTCACGGACTATAAGCCATTGGTAAACTCAATTTACTCGAAGACGGAACGCAGTCCACGTCTTAGCCTACATTTAGACTATACATATCCCAATTTACAACTGGTATTCGCCAAATTTCAGTCTTAGATAATGTGGTCGGAGACACTTTGTCACGCTCAAGCGATCTACCAGCGGCCTCCATCAACGAAATTCCAAATATTTATTTATAAAATATCAGAGTTACAACGTACGGACGAAGAATTGAAAACCCTGATAAATAGAATTATTACGAAAAATATAAAATACAAACTTGAGCTTGTTCAAGTCGCTGGTAACGAACTCTATTGTGAAATTTCCACAGGTAATCAAAGAGTTTACATTCCAAATCATTATGTCATAAAGTTTTTAATTCATTACACTGTCTTTCACATCCAGGAATCCATGCTTCATGTAAACACATTTCTGCTCGATATTTTTAGCCCAAGTTAAATCAAGATGTTAAGAATTTGGTAAAAAACTGTTTGTCATGCCAAAAATTGAAAGTTGTGCAACATACTAAGTCACCGCATGGCTATGTCACCGCTAACTATCGTGGACAGATTTATTCGTTGGCCGGAGGCATATCCAATTCCACACATGGCCGCTGCAACAATTGCGAAGATATTTATTGAGAAATACGTATCAAGATTCGGTATCCCTCTGGAGATTACATCAGATCAAGGCAGCCAATTTGAATCCAAACATTTTCTAGAAACTTCACTTCGGGCTGTAACGAGGAAACACTAAATATTGGAGTTCTGAGTTACCCAGCAAAATATTGCTGGGCATCATGGCATGTGTAAGAGAAGACCTTAGATGTAGCCCGGCAGACTTAGTGTATGGCGAAAGTCTCAGACTTCATGGCAATATAATTTTATGTCCCGGTTCAGAACCTATTTCAACCAACTTCGAACAAATATGCAACATTTAATTCCAGTTGATACCAGAAAATCGACACAGTTTGAAATATTTGTTCCCAAAAACTTAAAAAAATGAGAGTTTGTTTTTGTTTGTATGGATAAAACACGAATAGGCATCACTTCACCATACGAGGATCTTTTTAAGGTAATTCGAAGGGTTCGAAAAATATTTATAGTTGACGTTAATGCAAAACCACAGCATATCTCAATCGATCGCCTGAAACCAGCGTAATTAATATTGTCGAATCTGGATTTGAATAAAATGGTACAAAGGAATGTCACTTTTACGTGCAGATTTTACTGCGAGACCGGTGCTGTAGCGGCCCTGTTTTTCTTTTTTAAAATCATTTCTTCTGCTTACAAAAATAATATAATTTTTTATGATAGATCGAACTATAACCATTCTATCGAACATTACAGATTTCACTCAAAAAAATATCAACCGAAAATTCAGTAAATATATATTTTTTAATTTTATTTAGTTAGTAACTATCTTTGGCCTTGTCAAAAACCCAAAAATAAATTTTATAAAATATAAATTACAATTATTATAAAAGTGTGTAAAAAAAAATTCATTTGGCATGTAATAAAGTTAATTAAAAATTAAATGTTGAGTTTCAATTTTAGTATTTCATTAACTCAACACCTTTATTTCTAAAACATGCATTATTAGTGTTAAAACGTGAATTAGTATTATAATTCTAAGTTTATAATTAAGTTTTGAATTTTCCTTTTAAGTTCGATTTACTCCAATATGATCGGACGTAGTTTGAAGAATAGCTCCCTACTCTACAACCTTCACCTGAGCCTCAACAATCTCGACAATCCGATAGATTTCGAACTTTCTTTTAAATCCAAGTTTTTTGCCTTTGACAGTCGAGCCACCATTACTCCTAATGCGATCTTATCCCGTAGCATCTTTTCCGATTCCCAACCAAAATCACACCTTTTGATTAAGTTTGAAATCTCTGTGGGGAAATGATCGAATTGCTTTTCTTCTTTCTGTGCCCTTGCATGAAATAAGTAAGGGACAATAGTATGGTTTTTGTTTTTATGGTATATTCTTTGAATTTTGCAATCACTTTTTTACATCTACTTTATCAACTTTTGATAGGTCGAAGATACAAAAAACGTTTACGGCCTTCTCTCCGGCTACATTGAACAATTTTGCTATCTAAATTTCGATTTTTTGTTTCATATTTTTGGTCGAGCTTTGAAATATATTGAAAGACTCTCTTGTCTTAAATATGGCATAGTTTTAATAGCACTTTTGTACGATTGCCATTTAAGATAAGAGAATCTGAATATCGATTTTGTCTCGTGAGTTACTCATTTAAAATGAGTGACTACTACTATATATTTCCGGTTACACTCAATTCGTTTCACACATTTTGAGACCAAATCGATATACTGATTAGCAATCTAGTGGAAAGTGTTTCTTCGATTGGTATTATATGCATTCCACTCCCAGACCATCGAAGCTCTTGTGCGGTGCAAGTATACGTCCAATGTGAACAATGTTTGCCGACTTCTAAATATTCTGAAGATCTTTAGGTTTTAAAAGATTTAGCTTGTATCACGTTCCAATTTTTATAGTATTGTCCGTAAATATTTTCCATTGTAGTTTGCGTAATGAATCTAATAAACATAATTCAAGGCTTTTGTAAATGATTGATTACTTGATAGTTTTTGCGAGTAGTTGGGCCGCTGCTTTATCTACTTATTAGGTGAATAGCATTTCCGATATAGATATTAAATCATCCAGTCCTATACGTAAATTTTAAAGCATCCTGCCTTGCTCCTAATCTTGGGATTACATAGACGCTCGGATGGTATATTGGTTTCGCGGCGCTAGTTATTCGTCGTCACATGTAGTGCACTATAAACAAGATTTCATTTACCTCGCCTCCGCACTATATCATATTTAGAGTCACATATAGAGAGCAATGAGAGGACTTAAGAATCTCGTACTTTCAGAATTATTCTACAGGAAAGAAAGTTTATGAAGCTGATGCCTTCTTCCATAGTTGAAGGCTTACTTGTTTTTGAACAACAATTTGATTCTTTATGTATTAATAACAGTATTAACCTTCAACTGATATCAAGCTGATATTATTCATATACTTACTTAATGATTAATTATTCATATACTTTGAATTTTCGCGATTAAACTGACGCCTAAAACCTCCTTGACTATTATTCAATTTCATAAAAATTTTAAAGATTAATTAACAAAACTTTCCTAAGGGTAGGATTTAATAAATTTTCTCTCTGAAATGGATTCATAGCCAGCCTAGTTCTTTATTACCTATAAATATGTTAAAGGTTACTGATTTTAATGAAATTTCATTACTTTCACAATGATAATCCGGTTTGTGCAGACCAAAATATTTTGTGTTTGATTCTTCAAAAGTAGATTTTTAATTTATTTTTGAGTTAAATCTTGTTTAATTATGATCATATTTTGGGTTTTAAAGCATATAAACCGCGACATTTAAATCAACTAATTTCAGAATATCAATGTTCCCCATACGAAGTGTAACTACCACACCAAAAGTAGTGTTATTTTATTTTGCCTGCTGACAGTAGGGGTCAATCGGTTTCAATCCCATATATACCTTAAGGATTTCAAAAAATTCTGTCTCGAGACTGCGTTTTGAAATTAGAATACTTCTTGCTGGCCAAGATACAAAGGGGTACGTCATTGTCAAACAAAACAATTTGAGTTTAAATTTTTTGGAAATGTGGTAGAAATAAGCTTCATACAGCTACGAATGGTTTCAATAATAAAGAAATACATCTTAGACATTGTCTACTCTACATTGTCAACGTAATTTTTTTAATTCTCTCCATACATTCTCTACGTATGTATAATATCACGTATCTACGCGGTGTAGATAATCCGACACAACAGTGGTGAAGGTTAACTTGGTTAGTTTAATGAAAATACCTTCGAAATCTAGATAGTGTGCATCACGGGTCCCATTTGAAACGCGATATTTTAAAACGCGATTTTTCAAAACGCAATATTTCAAAACGCGATATTTCAAAACGCGATATGGTACAAAACGCGATATGGTACAAAACGCGATATTTCAAAATGCGATATTTCAAAACAAGATATGGTACAAAACGCGATATGGTACAAAACGCAATATTTCAAAACGAGATATTTCAAAACGTGATATGGTACAAAACGCGATATGGTACAAAACGCAATATTTCAAAACGAGATATTTCAAAACGCAATATGGTACAAAACGCGATATGGTACAAAACGCGATATGGTACAAAACGCGATATTTCAAAACGCGAGATGGCACAAAACGCGATACGGTACTAAACGCGATATTTCAAAACGCAATATTTCAAAACGCGATATGGTACAAAACACGATATTTCGAAACGTGATATTTCAAAATGCGATACGGCACAAAACGCGATATGGTACAAAACGTGATATTTTTTATCATTAAATCGAATTACTGATATTGAACAAAAGTGTTCGTGTCCAATATACAAAGGGTAATTTATTAAAGATTAGTCAAAAAATTTCAAAGTGTCCAAGTTACAATATAAAGAGGTTGTCAATATACAAAATATTTTTACCATTTTTGTAAAAATAAAAATTTGGAATTTCAAGGGACTGAATGAAAGTGTCCAAGATACAGAAATGCCCAACATTGAAGGTTTTAATAAAATTCAATTTGCACCTGATATCAATTGACGGCCGAAAATTTTAACTGCGTGGTTATACTTCCGAATAGGTTATATACCTCCAAAAATTCTGAAAATCGGTATACTAAGGTACTTTAGAATGCTGATTACGAATATGGCTATGAAAATATCTAGAAACGACCCCAAGTAGCTCTCAATGATCCCAAGTGGCCCAAAATGCCCCAAATGGTCTTAAAAGACAACCCAAACGCGAAAAAATAGTTTTTTTTTTCGAAGCACAAATGCTTTTATGATTATTTTAAATCATTTTATACCTTAAGATTGAGGGCTACCCCAATTTTTATACAAATAAAAAAATTTACTGTTATTACAATTATTTTATTTAAATTTTTTTTTATAATCCACATAGGGGACATTTAATTTTAGTTTAAAGGAATTTAAAAATCGATAGGAGTGGCAGTTAAGGATTGGGTTATATCAGGTGGGTCGGCTCCGGTCGCTTCGCAACGTACATTCTGGAAAAGGGGAAATTCAATTTCAGTTTATAAGAATTTAAAAACCGATATTAGCAGGAAAAAAAGTAGAATTAGTAGAAAAAAAAAATTCAGCAGTTCGGGAGTACAGCAACGGATTATACCAGGCGGGTCACTGCGCTCCAGTCGCGTCGCTCCTTAGTTAGAAAAAAATTCAGTTTATAGGAATTTAAAAATCGATAAGAGCAGGAGTATATGACCGGGTTATATCAGGCGAATCGCTGCGCTCCCGTTGCTTCATAATGCACATTCTGGAAAAGGGGAAATTTAATTTCAGTTTATAAGATTAAAACCGATATTAGCGGGAGTATACACTGAAAACATAATAGGGTGAAGTCTACAAAAAATATAAGTAAATTTAACTTAAAATCACTGTTGAAATTGAGCCTAAGTAGCGCATCGGAAACTTAACAAATTTTGAAATGTGAAATTAACTTCATGCTATGTAAGAATATTTAAAAAAAAATTATGTCGTTGGATGTAATATTTACTTTGCATTTTGTTGATTCAACTTATTGGATGAAATAAAATGAAAATATAGAATACGTAAAATGAAAATATGTACATAATATGTTGAATTAATTTTAATTTAAGTAAAATTTACATTTTGCTTACTAAAAAATTTAATCGTGGGCCGTGGTTCTTTTGAATGGTAACAAAATATTTATTATCATATCGAGATGAGGTCTCACCTTTTCAAAACTAATGAGGTAAACATTTTGAATTTTTTGATTAAAACATTTGATTTCCTCATTAGATTATGTTGTATGTAGCTATCAAACTACGAAAACATTGTTCCCACTTCATGGATTTAAATGATGTAAACGTGAATTGACATAGCGAATTATATTGAAAATGCAATAATAATTGTAAACCATCGCCGACGTAATTTTAAACACACCAGTTTGTAACCTTTACCTTGCAAGTGTAAATTTCTGTTAAAAAATTTATTTTACATTGTCTAAGGAAATGTTACTTGTTTATAATTAGCATAAGAACATAATGATGATTTTTTGATTTTCACGTATGATAAAGTAGTTTTAACTATTTAAATGGTTTTATTTCGATAAATTGTTTTTACATTTCAAAAATTGTTCTTTTAACTTAGCTAAGTAAGGAAAACTTTTTAAATTTTTACTTAGCGTGGGTAAATAATGTAAAATATTTTGTTAGTTTTACAATTTTAAATTTACTTAGCAGATTAAGTAAAAATCGCATCGATTATTTTTTTGAGTGTAGGATCGGGTTATGTCAGGTAAGCACTTCGCTCCTTAGTTAGGAAAAAAAAACTTCAGTTTATAGGAATTTAAAGATCGATAGAAACGGGAGGACAGCCCGTTGTCATATCAGGCGGGTCGCTGCGCTCCAGTCGCTCCGCTCCTTAGAAAAAATTTCAGTTTATAGGAATTTAAAGATCGATAGAAGCGGGAGTATAGGACCGGATGATATCAGGGGGGTCGTTGTGTTCCTGTCGCTTCGCATTGCACATTCTTCTGTACCATATCGCGTTTTGTACCATGTCGCGTTTCGTACCATATCGCGTTTTTAAATATCGCGTTTTAAAATATCTCGTTTTGTACCATATCGCTTTTTGAAATATCGTGTTTTGAAATATCGCGTTTTGTACCATATCGCGTTTTGTACCATATCGCGTTTTGAAATATCGCATTTTGTATCATTTCCCGTTTTGTCATGTCTCGTTTCGAAATATCGCGTTTTGAAATATCGCATTTCGAGCGGCTCCGGTGCATCCCTTATTAATGATTTTTCTAAATAAAAAAACTATTATTTATTGTTTTTTTTCGGTCGGTAATTGTGAGAAATTAATTTTTTTGATTGTTTACATGAGTTAAAATGGCTTGTAAAAGGTGTCTGTATTAACGACATGTTTGCTGGTCATTCACCCAATTAAAAAATTTTCGTTAGGTGAAAAGTAACCAATTCGCGAACCCTCATTATTATTATTATTATGTAATCTTTATTTCAAAGAAAATAATTACAAAATTGAGTAAAATATACATCTTAAAATTTGAAAATAAAGTAAAGCTCCTTCAGACGTTATGCCTGTAGTAGAGCAATTAATAAAAATTTTATAATTAACATTTAAATAGTAATCTTTGGTTAGCATTTTTTACGAACATCTACTATAATATTCAAGTACAGCTTGTGTTTTTGTTATATTACTAAATTTATTCTATGGCTCATTTGGATATAAAATAGATAATTAATTTCATTACTAAAAATTACTAAAACATTGCTCAATATCATCACAAGCAGCCAAATCCGAACTTCCCTGAAAAAATTTTATTTCGGCTCCGATGGGACCATTTTAACGTGATTCGGTAAAAGATGAAACCAATACGGCGCCATGTATAAGTAAAATCTTCTAAACTTCTCATTATTACAACGAGGGCCGACAAATCTTGTTTGGATTTCTCGTATTATCGCACGATATATTCGACTATGATAACTATTGCTGCGAACAAAATATATTTTCAATACTTTAAACACGTATATATATCTCAGAGGTAACATATTCAGTTCACGAAAAAGCGGAATTGTGGGTGTAACTTTCGGACGAGCATAAATTAATTTAACAATTATTTTTTGCGCTATAAAAAGATCAACAATATTAGCATAGTAAATTCCACCCCGCAACTAGTTCGCCCATACATTATGATTGATTCTACAAGTGCATGATATAACCTTCGCAAAACATACGATGGGAACAAAGGTCGGAGATTATACAATTAATGCACAGCAGTAATCACAATTTTCCTGGTATTGTTTAGGTGGGAGGTCCAATTAAGCTGTGAATCAATTGTAACACCAAGGTATTTAAACTCATATACGCAAAATAGGTAATTCTTATCACATTAGTTGCTATGATATTTGATAAAGATATGATCAAGTGTCATGCCAGGACGCCTAAAATGCATAACTCTAGACACTAATAACAGCAGCCGTCTTTAATATATCAGGAAAAGTTTCACAATTTAAGCTTAAATTAAAAAGAAACTCCAATACATCAACTAGATACCAAGTACAATTTATAATAATCACGCTGTCTGTACCGTCGAAACCTTTACAATGTTTGTTTTTTAATTTCTTAATTTCAAGTAGACCCTCAGAAGAATTGATTTCGTCGAAATAGCAGGAAGTTCGCAGTAGTTATCACCAAATCATCAAATATGTTGATTATCCGTAAGAACCTGTTCAGATTTTTTTTTTGTAAATTTACGTTAATTGGTTTGTAGTTGTATTTCTTCCCAAAATATTATCAATTTCCTTCCACATAAGCTTAAAATTGTTCAACGAGTTGTTTGTTTGTTGTTTATATTTTCAACGAGGAGGCAATCTCTAAGCTTGTCTTAATCAACTTTGGAAATGAAATCACTATTGCATTTCACTTGTCTATTCGAAGCCGCCCAAATAATTAGTGTAATTAAATTGTGATCCGAAAATTGAATAGGTAGGTCATCAATCGATAAATTCTTGGTTGGGTTATTAGAAATGCTAAGGAATCCATATGATGCAAGGACTGTTTGGTAATAGAAACTGTTTGCATTGTTCAACAAGTTTATGTTGAAATCACCTAAGATATAACTTTATTGTTTTTGTTGATTGTTTCGAGCAAGTTATCCAAATCATTACAAAAGGCGTTAAGATCACTATTACAAAAACGGTAAAACCCAGAAACGTCTAAACATTTTTGTCTAGTTGTATGTCCAACCTAAAACATCAGCGTACCTCCAATAACAATTAAAACATGATCCAGTTATTAGATATTTATTTATAAATACACCGACACCACCGGCACGGTACTTATCGTTATAGCATGCATTAAAAATATAATTAGGCAAAATGAGTTTATTACTTTTGTGTGAATAAATCCAAATTTCAGAAACAAAAATTAAATCTGGTTGTTTTGTCAGACATTGCAACGATTACGAATTAGTAAAACAGTTTTTAGAAATTTTTATTCGTACATTTACCGTCTAGCATTATAACATTAATTACATTGTTATTATTAATTTTAGTCGTATTTTACTATTATTTACGTAAACCAAATTTTGTACAACACTGGTTGGACCAACACACTTAAAGTATTTCTTAAATTTGTTTCTTTGCTGTTTAGAACGCGTACTAATAGTGATCCAGCCAACAAAATGATATATGTAGCCTCACTTTTTTAAAACAGCCCGCGACATTGTATAAAATAATTGTAGCCGCAGTAAAAGAAATATAGCTTAAAAGCTAAAATTTTACCCGTAAGCAAGAACAGTTACTCGAGTGGTGTGGTAATAGTTTTACTACAGCTTTGAAATTGGCTTGCAATGTAAGCACAAATTCACTTATTCGATCAACACACACGTATGGTAGTGAATCAGATGTTCCAGCTGTTGGTATCATGTCATTATTCAACATAATTTGATAATTTAAGAAAGTTCAAAATGTTTATTACGTTGGCCGTGAATAACAACCATTGTTATTGTAGTATTTGAATGCTGCGAGGGTTTGAGTTCAAGCAGTCTTAAATTTGCTCTTTGTACTTCAATTAAAAATTTTCAACCCTTGACTTATTGAAAAATTTGCCTTTTTTCATCCCGTGCTTTGAGCATAGGGTGGTGGTTTAATGAATTGCTAGTAAACGTGAGAGAAAATTGTCCTAAATCTCTGCCAAATTTAATCACGTATCAATGTATTGGTAAATCGGTAAACTAACGCAATATTGAAACACACAAATAATAATTGAAAGCCACAATGATCAATTAAGTTAAATCGATATTATCATCATTTAAAATTTGATTCACATTTGAAATTGAAAAATTAAAAATACAAACTAAATAATAACCATTGACCCAATCCATTTACTCAAAAATTACTCAATAAGAATTTTAAAATTTTCCAAAATCTGCCTAGATATTCATAAATGAGCAAAACACAGCCCTATGTCAAAATTTAATAACCAAAATTCATTATTTAAATTTTAGAAACCACTTTGGATTATGTTTGGAACATCAACTAACTAACGATCTGTATATATACATATATACTTGCTTTATCGGTCCTTACCGTTGTCAAATAAAACAAAAACCACCACAGGCCATACATGGAACGGAAAAATATTGAAATATTCGTTTCAGAAACCACTATAGGCTTTTGGCCATAAATTAGACAAAATATATGTTTACATTATGTCTAGTCAATTCAAAAAGCCCACACAGTTTGAGGAAATCCTCTTGTCAATAACATGGTCAAATAAGACAAAAACTACCCCAGATCGTTGAATGGAAAAATTTCAATATTTCAGTTCCAGAAACCGTTTCACGTTGAACGAATAATTTTAGGTAATGGTTGGTTCAATCATGAAGCTCACGCAGTTTAAAGAATTAAGTTATTTTAAGCATACGTCTCTACCTATTTCTCTCTCTCTCTCTCTCTTTTTCCCTTCTCATGCTTTCACGTCCCATGGATCGATTTTGACGCCTGCATACACACACTGAAAAAATGCGACGTTTTTCGATGTAACCTTTGCATCTCGGCTTAAACGAAGGAATAGTGTATCACATTTAGATACAAAGCATTCAACAAATCTATTTGCGATGCAGTTGCATCTAAAAGTAATGCAATAATAATGTCGAAAAAAAATTCCAATTTAATCTACGGTTAACTATTGTGTTGCGAATCTAAAATAATCCGCTAAGTCGTTGTGATGATACTTTGTCACGAGGCATCTGATTGTTTTATTAGAGATTTTAAAATCGCGTGAAGTTTAAAATATTATTCAACAGGTTTATCAACTCAATTTTGATTTTTTTTACACTAAATGCAAATAAAATCTAATTGCTGGAAACTCTACAAATTTGCATTGGAACTAAAAAATTTGCTCGATTTTATTTCAAAGTAAATTTGAATCTAACACTCAATTCACTTTACGATACAACTTATATCAATACAGTTTCAATGTACACCAGCTTCATAATTAGTCATACGTTGCATCAATTTGATCTAAATGAAATTTAGTAAATAGTTTGATGCAAACTATAACGCTTTTGTTATGATGCAAAACTTACTTCTTACTTCCTCCATTCATCTCGAGCCATCGCACTCGTCCTCGAGTTTTGACATCTTATTATGATTATGTCTTGTTCGAAGTCGTCCCGCAATCGCAGTCGGTGTCTTACTTTACGACACATACCGGCCGGTTGTTGATGGAACACTTTAATCATATCCGTTATCGCTACCTCCAAGAAATTGTTTTATTTCGTGCTTCATACTCATAGGCTTACCTAATAAGAGTTTCATAAAATTTGCTGCTGATATGCCTCATATATAGTTTATTATGTCAAAAAACGAATGTTTGGCTCAGCCGAAATCGTGGATGAGCTCTTAACGCATGTGACACAACAAAGTGTGTTTATAAATTGGTTCAGTGATTTGTTGCCAGTATAACAAAAATGTAAAATACTATAGCAATTTGAAATGTGTTACTCTATCTGACTCGTGCCGTGAGAAAATTATTTTGGCATCTGTCGCATTAATTCACGCACCCCATTAAAAATTCAGAAGCTCGCGTGCTCAATTTCGTAATTGATTTTTCTCTATGATAATAATTTTCTCATTCATCATTTTATGTATAGTAAAACTCACCCTATATATGATGTTTCAGTAACATCAGTAAATCAAAAATTATTCAATGTTAATACTGATGATTTGAATGATTTAAGCATATTAAAAATGTTAAATAACTTATACTTGACGTATATGATGGTCAAGCAATATAGAATTTCATTAAATTTCCTAATGATTTCAGTCTTGATCGTGGGAAATTTTTTCAAACCATCTGCCTTTATACCACCCTTCGTTCAAAACTTATAGCTCGTGCTTAATTGATTCTAGATCACCCTTAATTTCATATTAAACATTCTAAAGTGGAATTGCGTGTATATAAACGCAATGAAATTCCTTCGATCCGTGTTTCATCGTGAGAAAATATAAAGCAATAATGAACCCCTGAAAAAATCTTGTGTACATAGAATTGAAGGTAGCTCGTGCTCAAATCTATTTGTAACCCCTATACCTAGTATCAAAATGTAATCTCTTGTTTCGAGATTACATTTTTGTGGCATATTCAACCTTAACATTTTCTTAAAAACGAAAATCTTCGTATTAGGCGTGAATATCGGAAATGGGCACAGCACCACATCCAATATAAATCCCTTCTTTAGAATAGTACTTAACACACCTTTTAGGAATTTCCAAAATTCATTCATAATTTTTTTTTAGTGCCAATTTGAAGTTTTGTTTATATTACAGCTAACCACAAATCGTGAGGTCTAAATACCTCGTAAAATCCATTGTCCTATAAAAAGTGATAATCATTTAGAAAATCCTAGTAATTTTCGTTAATCACCAAAACAGCACTAAAAATTTTGTTTGTACTTAGGACATGACGTTTTACAAGAAAATGTAACAAAACAAATACAAGGATTATCATTGCGATTAGCTCTTCATATTATTGTCTACGCCACACTAATCCGCACGATTATGGTCAATTAGATAAGATTTTTTTTTATGAATGAACCCAAGGCTATTGTTTTTGTATTTCTTGATAAATGCTTAAAATTCCAAAGTCCCTGCTAATGCTATAACAACAACATCTGGAATGGATATTTAAAATATGTAATAAAACGCATCTCCGCGATCAATTTCGATCGTCCAAAATTGATCAATTAAACTTCATGTCTTTATTTTTCATCCCCTTTAGGTTTTTGGTACGCGACCACACAAATATTATCAATATCCTGTATATTATACAAAATGAATATGAATAAATTATTTTAATTGAAATTATATAATTTTGATATACTCATCAAAATATGGCCATTATGTTGTTGTTGTTGTTGTGGTCGTTTTATTGTCGATCAATCTAACTAAGGTTTTTATATACAAATAAATGATCGCATTTTTATGGACCACACAAATTTTATCAATATAATTTATATGACCGGCCGTAGTTATATATATAAATTACCGCATGCATCATCATCATATAAGATAATAACTGACTAAAGAAATTAGGCATCAATCTAACGATCAATTCAGATATTAAATATATTTAAAGATCGCGGGGCCACCCAAAATTATTATTTTTCATGGTACGTAGGTAAATTGTGTAATTAACTTTTATTATACCTTGATGTGAACGTAAATGATTTATTGATCTTAAACATTTTTTAAAATCTTTTATGTACATTAATTCAATTATAATAGTTGACTTTCGGTTGATCGTACTGCATTTTATATAAACATACGTGATCACTCTTGCCTCCCAAATACTATAAAAAGAGAATATTATAATTACCATTTTCTAATAAATTTTAATTTAATTACATAATTTCTCTGCGTATACGTAAAGCTATTATAAAAATTGATCGCGATCATCACACACTGAACATGAACTTAATGATCGCATTTCGAAATCACATATGTTAAAAAAAAATACTAAAATTAAGGACCATAAACGATATATTTATATATAATTACTGTATATATATATATATAAAAATGTAATTTAATGATAAAACGATCACACGATCGCGCTTCCAAATGATCCATTAATATAACGGATTTCACGTTGATTGATCTTAATTTATCTTATTTTATATTATTATATACGATCCTCAATCACTTTGCTACTGGATTTATTTAATATACGTAAAGTTATATGATCGCGATCTTGTATACAATAATACAAAACAAAAAAATATTCTCGTGCCAATCATATTTAACAGCGAAAAATAACTATATATATATAGACTTTATACTCGTATAGCTATATATTTTTTTAAAATGATCGACGTTGATGATCATTATCTTAAACCTTAAGTAAAAAAAAATCACTGTTATGATTATCACGTGAACGGAAATTATTATAAAAGTTAAAATAATAACAAAACAAAAGATCTTTCTGTACAATACAACAATTTCTCATGGTTGTTAAAAAGATCAAAATGATGATGATCGTAAATTTTTTTAAGATAAAATTTATTTATTATTATTATTATTTTTTTTTCTTAAAGATCGTTAGAAATGAAATGAAATATATTATTAAAAAGCGCGTGGATAAAGTTGATCTTTGACTTTTTATTTTTATTTTTTTAATTGATTGTTCAATTGGTATGATCGCGATTGTATTTTTATTTTATTTTATTTGAATTCGTAGAAATAATATTATAAATTGTTTCAGATGTGTTTGTATGGGTGAACGCGCGCGTACAACTAACAAAACCACAATAATAAAATATGATCAGTATGGGAAAATATTTGCTTATTTATATATAGGGAGATACATATATAATTGAGCACGAGCTAATATGATGAGGAATTGATTTTTTGATCCGGGTAGACTATATAGTCACCATCTTTCATCTTTGTACCTTGTATGCTACAATTTGGGTTCACGATGGTTAAGAAGCTTGTTTGCGTCTCTGACTATGCATATAACTTTTGAATCCGACCTCTTACGGGAACAATGTCTCTCTCGTCTATTATTTACAGCATTTTTACTTCTAACGGGAACTTTAATTTTTGCATTTCCTTTATCAATATCATATATTTCTCTATATATGGTTCTCTTTAAATTATCCTCGCTACACTGTCCATCCAAAACACGTTTAGATCGCGTTCAACCGATTCACCAATTGCATTCTATTGGAGTTCAATCCTGATAATTTGGAATAACAAACGCTGGTGTTTTCAATGAATTTCTGTGATCCGCAGATGCGATTGTCATTTCTATAGATCTTCTGGTTTCACCCATACCTCCTTCAACAATTCCCTTTACCGGACATTTTCATAATTTCAAAATTAGGTGTTGAATCGAGCGAAGCGACTTTTGTTCGTTAAAGTGATGCCAAGCCATCATCCAAGATCATGTGTCCAATTCCACATCAACACACTGTCCATTTTGCAGTCCAATCGCCTTGAATTCAACCACGTATCAACGAATGGTCCTAGCCAGAAGAATTGTGCCAAATGTGGTGGTCGTCACCACACATTGCATAATTTAATGAAATGTTACATAATCATCCGCGCGTAACAGTCCGATTCAAATCCCAATTTGTCAAGAATCACAAGCCTTCCTTGCTCAATCAGTTACTAAACGTTAAGGCTTACCTAAGACATCAATGCTAGCTCTCAAATTATTTAAAGTAAATCGTTAATTTCAATTGCCATCGGAACGTGTCACGGCGGTCGTTTCGAAAGCCACAAGTTGACAACCAAATTGCTTATATATAGCGTCGATTTCACTGATTGGGATCATATTCGTTACCTGTAACCGATCCACATTTTTTGAATCCGAGCCATATCGGTTTGCTTCTAAGTGCCGAAGTGCATGCTTTAATCCTAAGACCAGGGCGCGTATTCTTGAACCTAGTGGACTTTTCCGCATGCGGAATATAATTTGCTTTAAAATTCTTTTTTCGTCGGTTACTTTAATCGGTTTTTCAAATTTGCTAGCAAGTTTTCTATTATTTATTTCCCAACTAAAAAAATCGGTGGAAATTTTTGAATGGGAAACGACTTCAATGCGGATTTATTCCCTAAGTAGGGAAATAATTAATAGAAAACTTGCAGGCAAATTTGAAAAACTGATTAAAGTAACCGGCGAAAAAAGAATTTTAAAGCAAATTATATTTCGCATGTAGAAATATCCACCGGTTTCAAGAATACACACCCAGGACTCCAATGGCTCAATACACTGATTTGGGATGGATACTGTCAGGTAAGATCATTCAAACTGATTATGCGACTATCAATGTATTCAGCTATCATTCTCAAATCAAAATTGATTCACTTCTACACAAGTTTTAAGAAATAGAAGAAACCCAAAACGAAAAGACATTGTGCAAGGAACACAAGTAGTATGAAGAGTTATTTCAGAAAAGTCAGAAGCGTCTATCTAACGGTAAATATTTAGTCCAATTGCGACTCAAGTTACATTCCATTCCAATGCAGTCATCGATCTTTCATTCCAATCAGCATACTCTACAGTCATCAACTAATATCTCGACTAAGGACAAATGGAATTGGAAACTGCTTTCGAACCGGACTACAGAACCATCAACAATAACGACTCGTTTATTCAGTATTTTTATTTTACACATCACCCATATTGTTCAAGGCTATAGTTCCACCACCAAACTTTGTGTAGTGTTTGATGATTCGGTGAAAACGTCAAATAAACACTCATTGAACGATATTCCATTATCGGATCCAACGCTTTAATCAAATTGTTCAGATGTCATTATCAACTGGCGTTTCTTCAAGTATGTGTTTACAAGTGACATTGAGATGATGTATCGTCGAATCCAGATGTCTCAACAACTGTCTCAATATCAGCGAATTTTATTAAGAGATTCGTCCATTTTCATGAAAAAAATATTTTTTCACTAGATGCATCATTTGCTATTAAAAATCAAATGTATGTCGACGACATTTTTTCTGAATCGATTATTGAACTTCAGGAACAAATCATACAATGTGTCCAGTTAGCTGGGTTTGAACTAAGAAAATGGTAAAGCAATGCATCAAGGGTTATCACAAATTTCACTCGGTATTATTGACACCCTTTGAATCATGATGAATTTCACTACAAAATCAGTTTCGATCAAAAATCTGAGTAGCACACAAAACACGTATTTGTCTAAAATTCCTCGCCTATTTGATCCCTTGGGATGGATCAATCCAATTGTTATAGTCACCATAACATACTTTAAAAGTTTGTGGTGCGAAGGACTTGATTGGGATGATAAGCTTCCATACAATTTAGTCATGTTTAGCAATAATTTTACGATAGTTTGACGTAAAAAAAGTTATCCCAGACTTTCATCCCATAAAAATCAAATATACGCTTGAGGCAATACTAACTAAACTATCATGATATTATGTTATATATATTATTCTATCACGACCTAACAAAAGAAGTTTAAAATAAACCAAAATATTTGTATAAAATAATTTCGGCAAAAGTTTGTTGGTCGTAAGAGACGTAATTAAATATCCCTTTTTCAAAAAAAAAAAAAAAAAAAAAATTATCTCTATTTATCTATTTAAGACCAAACCAAACAAATGTGTGAGTAAAAAACCATAGTATCTAATGGCGTTTTTGATAAAAAATTTCGCTTGATTTAAAGTACAACCCACACAATTGTGTGTCTAGTTACAGTGTATTTTTTGGACGTAAATAAGTCTGAAAGGAATACACAAATGTGTAAGTTGGTTCAAAAAACATACAAAAATAAATATTTGACATAGTACTTTTTCCGTACCCACAAAATTGTGTAACCGGGTAGCGAAAGGGATATAAAGATCCGAAAATCAATAAGTTACTCAATATTTTAATACTCAATCGCTTCCACAGCCCGTTTTATAAAAGTGTCGGATTAGGACGAGTGTTTTTTAGATGCGGCACACTAACATCTTCATACAGAATAAATTTCATGGAACTTATTTGCGTCCAAGCTGCGCAATTAAATTTTAAATTCTCAAAACCATTAAATTACTCAATATTTTAATACTCAATCGCTTCCACAGCCCGTTCTATAAAAGTGTCGAATCAGGACGAGTGTTTTTTAGATGCGACATACTAACATCTTCAAACAGGATAAGTTTCATGGAATTTCTATGCGTCCAAGCTGGACAATTAAATTTTAAATTCTCAAAATCATTAAATTACTCAATATTTTAATACTCAATCGCTTCCACAGCCCGTTCTATAAAAGTGTCGGATTAGGACGAGTGTTTTTTAGATGCGGCACACTAACATCTTCATACAGGATAAGTTTCATGGAACTTCTATGCGTCCAAGCTGCGCAATTAAATTTTAAATTCTCAAAATCATTAAATTACTCAATATTTTAATACTCAATCGCTTCCACAGCCCATTCTATAAAAGTGTCGGATTAGGACGAGTGTTTTTAGATGCGGCACACTAACATCTTCATACAGGATAAGTTTCTTTTAACTTCTATGCGTCCAAGCTGCGCAATTGAATTTTAAATTCTCAAAATCATTAAATTTCTCAATATTTTAATACTCATTCGCTTCCACAGCCCCTTCTATAAAAGTGTCGGATTAGGACGAGTGTTTTTTAGATGCGGCACACTAACATCTTAATACAGAATAAGTTTCATGGAACTTGTATGCGTCTAAACTGCGCAATTAAATTTTAAATTCTCAAAATCATTAAATTACTCAATATTTTAATACTCAATCGCTTCCACAGCCCATTCTATAAAAGTGTCGGATTAGGACGAGTGTTTTTAGATGCGGCACACTAACATCTTCATACAGGATAAGTTTCATGGAACTTCTATGCGTCCAAGCTGCGCAATTAAATTTTAAATTCTCAAAATCATTAAATTACTCAATATTTTAATACTCAATCGCTTCCACAGCCCATTCTATAAAAGTGTCGGATTAGGACGAGAAGGCAAAGGCTCGTTTCATTAAAAACCATCAACAGAATTATCAAACGTCTGATTGTCAAATTGTGTCCATAACCTCGTCAAGAGATAAGCTGACAAAAGCGTAACTGATCAGCTCCAGTCGATAAAGGAGCGCCTTTTGCACACTAATCAAATTTAAATAAATCTTGCTTCATTTCACCTATCCAATGTATATAACCACCATTATTTTTTTTAATCAACACATTTACACCGCCGAGTAGCGACGACGTAATAACCACTAAATTTCAATTGCTTATGGAGGAAGAGCCGATCAGTCTCTTTATTACTTCAGTTTGCAACTGTAATGTCGGGTCACAAGGTCCATCAAAATAGCAAGTCTAGTGAACAAAAAACATACCATATCATCACTTACAAAACCGCCAGCCATCCAAAACCAAAAAATGATAGATTATCTAATGCCAACACGAAATAATAATCTACCTGGAGCATCACAATCAACCATACCTGATGTCCCTAATATTAATACAATTGCCAATGACGTTGAATTAAAAGTACTCGATTCGAGTGGCGCAACCCAGAAAGTGGCTTTTCGTTAGCCGCATACATAATTATTAGATGAACGGTTCCGAAAACTAGTGACAAAGATCGCGAATACTGACGATCTGTTTGCATGGTGCCGATAGCAAGCTTTGGAATGAAATATGATTACGTATCATATAAAATCAATATTCCAGCTGAAGTTTTTCAAACTACCATCAACTCTACTCTGTTACCAGCACGACTGCTTGTCAAAGAATTTGATTGGGTTTTTTTTTGTCATCTCATACGCGCCACCTAATCCAGTAGCAAACTTTATTGTTGGGAAAAATAATTCCACAAATTCGGAATGTAATCATGGCACTCCATAACCTTGTAACATCCAAAAAAAAATATTAAATAGACATTTCATTTTAAAAATGTAAATAAAATGTCTCCAAAGGCAGCTCAATTTCATAATTTTTTTTTAAATCTCATTTTCCGGTTTATATTATCTGTGAAACATCATTCAACGATAAATTTTGGAGTTCGGAATTCTTCCATACTCAATATGTGGTTTATAGATGTGATCGCTTACCCCAAATAAGCATATAAAAATTCGTTGGCGGAGTACTCATAGCTATCGATACATCACTACCTAATGAATTGTTAGATTTAACGAATCCATCGATCGAGCAATTATGTGTTAAAATTGTCATCAATCATACGTAATTTTAATAACTGGTGATTTAAATCTCTCAAATGTTAGTTGGACGTATGATGAAGAAACCAACGAGATTATGGCTGTAAATGTGAATTCGGATAATAAGTACCTATTCGATCGACACCACATTTGACTCAAATTAGATATATATTAAATCTGCGAATTAAAAAATGGACGAGACCGAACCTAACTATAATGAACCAGTTTTGTTAAAAACAGAAGAATCACCAACACCTTTCGTAATTAATGATATTCACCATAAAGCAATAGAAATAATATTGGAAACGAAAGTGAATAACAGGTTCCAAAATTTCCAAAATCGGAAACCATATTACAACTTCAGAAAGACCAATTCGTATATGACGATCAACAAAATAAAAAAGACAAGGCTTATAAATAAAGCTTCAAATTGTATTCCCAGGATAGTAAATAGAAATTTACTGCATATAACCAAAATTTTTAATCTTATTTTGAACTGAGATACAAAAGCAATATTCGCAGTCTAAAGGATCAAATAAAGGGCGATCCCAGACACTTTTGGAAATTTTTAAAAACCAAACTCGAAATTGATCAAAAGTCCAACATGTTTGCTGAGTTATTCCAATCTTTTTATAAAGCAGAAGACATTGATATAACTATAAATAATCAACCAATAGTGAAGAAAGACATTTATATTTACTCCACACATCGAGCCAGAAGACATCCGGCGAGCATTAGTAGGATTCGGAGAAGGATGTGGTCCTGATGGTATTCCGGTTTCTAAAAAGTAAAAAAATTGGCAATTTTTTTAAACATTTCATTTTCCAGAAAAGTGGAAAATAACTAGAGTGACCCAAATTTTCAAAACTGGATCTAGAAATGATGTTTCTTGATACAGAGGTGTTACATCTATATATGCTATACCTAAATTATTTGAACTAGTAATATGCAACTCATTCACCACAAGGCTGTCACGTTGGCCCATGGATTTTCACAATCTTCATTATTGGTATTACTGAATTGATAAAGCATCCCAATATCCTGATGTTCTCAGATAACATCAAAAGTCGAGTCAGTCGACGATGCCAATAAACTACAGGAAGATATTGAAAACCTCTGAGTCTCAATATTGAAAAGTGCAAATCTCTATCATCTCAGCGAAAAACCAACCCTGTTACACAAGGCTACAAGATTAATTCTCTACTCACAAGTTCAAGAGGCTAAACTCAACTTTAGCCAAAATCAAAATTTCGTTACTTTGAATTTGTTTGATTGATTTCGGTTTTTTCCCTATTTACAACTTTTTTCTGTGTCATTTTTACTGTTTCTATTTTTCGAAAACCTAATGGCTAAACTTCACAGGTGGCTACCTAACATTTGGTAAAATGGCTAAACTCTAAAATAAATTGAATAAAATTTTTTTTTTTTCCAAATCGACTAAAACTTACTTAAGTGATCGTTTATTTGAAACGTATCAGTAAAAAACGTTTTGGTAGACAGGCTAAACTCAATATAATATTGTTTCAATATTAATTTTTCGTTTTATTGAAGTGAGTAAATTCGATTTAAGCTATTTTTCCCAAATTTAATAATTTTTTTTATTTGGCTAAATTTTAGTTTGGCTTCTTTACAAAAGTGATTTTATTAAATTTTGGATAATTAGAAAATTATAATCACGGTTTTAGCTGTTTTACGAAAATTGTAATTTTGAATTCACTCAAATTAACAAGAAATAAGCCTCTTTACGAAGTGCAGTGCAAAATTTTTTTATTTAATCAACTTTGGCTAATTTTATAACAATCTTAATGGTTTTTTAATCGAATTAAAAGTGACATTTAAATTAATTTAAAGAGGTTAAAAAATATGTTTAAAAGCAACAAACTATTAAATAGATCACAGATAATGTTGTCTATGGCTCGAAGGAACTTATTAAGAGAAAATACAGTGATTTATGGTGGCGAAAACCAAGGTAAGCTCTATGTTACACACAAAAAAATAAGCGGTGCCAATAGATTTTTTATCTTAATGACTAGTTAATTTTTATCCAATCGGATAATAATTTTAGAATCTAACACCGCATCGTCGGATAAATATTTAACTTTATCCGATGGGATAACTATTTTTGAAAATAAATTTTGTTACCTCTTTTGGTGTTAAGGAATTTTTAACCGTTTCTGAATATGTTTTATATTACATGGGAAACCCCCAAAAACTCAGGGAAACTTCTTTTGGATAAAATTTAATCCTTTTTTGGTGTTTTTTGTTCAAAAAAAATTCAAAGATTTACGATTTTAAATATTACATTTCAGTCTTCATTTGGATTTTGTAGATATCAGTTCAAAATTGCATTACATTTTTGTAAATTTAAAGTAAAAAGTTGTAGTACTGTGTTTTTAATTTGTGAATTGTGAAAATATTCATGTATGAGATTTTAATTCTTAAGAATTAATTAAAATGGTAAACAAATAAATTAATGAAAAAAATGGTACACACAATGTAATTAATTTTAGTTTTGAGTCTTTTAATTTATTTAGAATTTGATGACAATATCAGTGTGCTGCTTGTATTGAAACATCTTTGCGGTACTTACAAAATCACCTTATCAACATCACCAGATATTCCAATGACCAATGTTTGGATACGTAAATGTACTAGTAATTCACGATTATAAATTAAAACTTTCGTTTTAATAAAACAATAACATATATTTTCAGACTGAAACAACAATAACAGATGTAATTACACAGCCACATCTTATTGTTCGAGCACATTTGATTCTTCGAGCGGGGCCCATCAAAAAAATCAAATTTTGTTTTTCAGCATTATTGTCGGTAGTAAGGAAATTCCGCTATCATTAGATTACAAGCTTTGATGATTTTACAACGTTGTTCAAGGCATTTTACGTATTCTGTCAATATCCATTAGTCACGATTCGTTTTAATTATTTATACAGGAGGCATTTCTAAGGATGAATTAAGTGCAGCTCACGCCAAGATTAATGGAGTTAAAAAATATTTTAAGGGCCTAATTTTTTAAGCGACTTTGAATTTAATTTTGGGTGTGTTAACAAAACCTGTTTATTAAAAACAAAATTGTAGGTACTTTGAAAAGAAATAAATTATGACCAAATTGTAAACCATATTATTTACTAAATAATTTTAGAAAAATTATAAAATAAAATTTATTTATTTCAAAAATACCCAATTTGGGTCTGTAAAAATGCCCAAGAGGATATTTGCAAAATATAAAAGAGGTGCTACGATACGAAGTTCATCAATTCGGTGTGATTATCTAACTTTGATCGGTGCTGTTATTAGATTAAAATCGGTGTTAAAATATATTAGCTCCGAAAAATATAATAATATATTTTGTATTCGGTGTAAAAGTTTTTATCCAATAGTATTTTTTGTCATTTTTATTATACAATCCGATTGGATTCAAATTATAAAAATCCGATCGGTGGGACACTATGTAACACCGATTCGGTGTTGTGGTAACCTTTTATTTTTTCGTGTGTATGTAACTTCTTAGTTTATAATTATGTATTTTAATATTCATTTTATTATCCAATATTAATTCTGTAGAACAATCCAGATCCGACGCAAAAGAAAACGAAACTGATTCCGTATTTCGAAACACTCATATAGAAGTGCCAACAACATCAACATTTGCCAAAATTAATTTTGTAGAACAATCTATATCCAACGAACAACCAAGTATGAAAAACGTATTAAATTGTAAGAGTGAAGGTCCAAATTATACATATCAAACATTAATTGTATTTTTCATTTTGAATAGGCAAAGAAGGAGATGTTTTGCTTGAAAAGGAAAACGAAAATGATTGCGTATTTCGAAACACTCATGTAGAAGTGCCAACAACATTAACATCTGCCTCATCTTATGGTTATCGTGAGAATGAGGAAGAATTACTTGAAGTCGAGGAATTCGACGATAGCGATAAAGACCCAAATTATCAGCCATCTAACACCTCATATGATAAAAGTGATCTTGAGCAAATGGGTCTCGAAATAAAGGAACAATTAATGGAAGTTGATTTACCGGTAGCGGAAAAAGGAGATAGTAGGGCTTCAAGAAAACGACGGGAAAAAATAAACTCATCAAAGAACGTGAATTTATACCAATAAAAGATTGCCGTCGAAAGTATGTAGAAACACAATAAGCCTATAGAACAGCAGAAACAAATTTTTCAAAATTACTGGAAACTTGGACAATACCATCTACGGTTAATGTTCGTTTCTGGCCTAATTGAAGTGAAAAACACTGAAACTACAACACTAGCTAAACACAAAATTGCGCCTAGGAATCGAACGCACACTAGTTCGTACTATTTAGATGTAAACCTTCAACGAGTACAGTTTTGTCAAAATTGCTTTCGCACAATATTGGGAGAAACAAACCGCTTTTTGAAAACTGTCATTAAGAAAAAACTGGAATCGGACACACATGATATACAGGACAATCGAGGAACCAATACACATTAACATAAATTAAGTGAAGAAAAACTTCAAGAGATTAAAGATCACATTAATATGTTTCCCGCTTATGAGAGTCACTACTCGCGTAAGAGATCAGCTCAAAAATATCTTTAAGCAGATCTTACACTCAGTAAGATGTACGAATTATATAGACAAGAGACTTCGGCTGCAGCTTTTTTGTCGAAATATCGTGAAAGTATTTCATGAAATGGGCATTAAATTTAAGAAGCCCAAAGTGGACACATGTAATAAATGTGACACTTTTGCATCAAAACTTACGTATGTGCCAGAAATAACAAAAGACGACTTCAATTAGAACAAAAAAGGCATCATGAACAAGCTGATTTGGCGTACAAGACGAAATCAAATGACAAAATATTGGCTCAGACGAATCCAAAGCTGCTAGTTGCAACCTTCGATTTGCAACAATGCCTTCCGACGAACTACCTAAACACATTCGTTTCTTTCTATAAGAGACAGTTATGGACATTTAAGCTGACTGTTCATAACTGCGTTTCAAATGTTCCATGTTGTTTTCTATGGAATGAAACAATAGCGCGGCGAGGGGGGAACGAAATAGCTTCCTGCATGTTTCAATATCTCAAGTACGTACCATCAAATACTGAGCAAATAGTGTTTTATTCAGACTCGTGTGCTGGTCAAAACAAAAATTCTTTTGTAGCTGCAATGTTCCACCTTTCTGTATTGGACAATCAGAACATAAATATCATTGACCATAAGTTTTTGGAGCCAGGGCATACTCACATGGAGTGCGATGTAGACCATGCCACTATTGAGCGAAGAAAGAAAACTACATCATTTAAAATCCATCATCCAAGAGATTGGTCGCAATTTATTCGGTGTCTTAACACGAAAACCAAATTTACGGTTCACGATATGGTAGTGGTGAAAAATAAATTTAATTGGCGAAACGTGGATAAAGGCGGAAATCGATTTATATGGAAAGACGTCAAATGGTTACGATACACAAAAGATTTTGGCACTATACAATACAAAACAACATTAAACGACGGAGAACCTTTAAGAATCCTTAACATTAAGAAACGGGGGGTGAACGACTTTAAGTTAAGTGATCTAACTTTGTGCTACAGTGAACAAGTAAATAAATACATTCTAGTAATGACATTACCACGTTATTGTCGTGCATATATAACTATACTGATGTTACGTATATTATAGCATACCTTAATCTGACGACATTTTTATTAAAATAAAATAGGTATTTTATTAATTAATATTATAATAATATTATATTTTATTTTATATTAATTCAAATACAAATTTCCGGCCCGTATGCATAATGACATGTGAAAATTTTGTTTCATTTTTCAAATTTCAAACAAATAGAACCAACAATTTCTTGAACGATTACTACTAGCTCTTTTTAACTGATATTGTGCCGTCTCTTTCTCATATTGTTCATTCAGACAAAAAAGATAAAGTTAATTCAACTTGATAGAAAAAATTCCGAACAAAAAATAACGTCATTTTGACGATTATGGATTGGTTTAAAATATATTTGTCACGACAAATTGTCGGAACGAATGCAACCGTGAAAGCGCCTTCTATTCGAACGCTTTTCTAATTATTTTTAGCCATTGTGGATTTTGAAATCCTGAAAACGGATAAAGGGAACACCTAATTCTTTTCCAATATTATCGATATTACAAAGACAGATATTAATTTTCAAAAAATCACGATACCGGTCTGATCTTGAAAATCGTAGACCATAATTGTAATCCTGATTCGTCAGAAGCCGACATTTTATTTACGATGAATAATAATAAAAATAAAATAAATGGCTTCCAGTATTTGAACAATTATTTACAATTCATGGAATAAAAGAAAATAAATCAATTCCTCTGGTGTTTGCTGTTTTTGAGCAGCTTAAAAACGTTAATCCTTGCTGAAATTATTTTGAGCAAGCTATTACTAATTCAGCAAGAAACGAGTTCTCACAATTACACAAAGATTTTGTTTATTCCGATTTAGTTTATTGTAAGGACTTAAAGCAAAATATAGTTCAGATTTTGATTTTGCTCTTAGATTGAAAATGTTTTTCGCTCTAGCTTTTGTGACAGTATATGACGTAATTAAGTAATTAAGTATTCGATGCGTGAAAGCTTCTGGCGAAATTCCATCTAGCGTGAATAATTTGAGTTCGTCGATTTTGGAGCATCACGTGAATATTCTGGTTAATATTCACATCTCAGCTCCTATTCAAGAAACCGTCAAACTGCTTACTGTTCCAGATAGCGCAAGAATTTTAGGATTTCTATGTTAAACGAACCACTGCATGACAGAAAAGTTAAATTTATAAAAATTTAACACAATGCGTTTGCGAAAATATTTTAATAAAAAATGTTGCTTCTGAAAATGGTATGATGTCCCATAACGAACTAAATTTTCCAAGCTTTTTCGTGTTTTCACATTTTCTTTATCATGATCATCAATCATCATGATTCTATTGGGATTTGACATCAAAACTTACCTGATTATGGAAATAAAATATTTTAAATAATTGTTCGTATTTTCATATATTTTAGTACTTGGGGCCAACCACTTGCACCAAAGTTCCTGGAATGTTCGCATTATTAAAACAATTCATTTTGATTTAAATTAAGCACCTCATCAAAATAATCCGCATAAATTCTGCTTAAAATTTTTTTTTTTTTTTTTTTTTATAACAACTTTATTGATATGGCTACTACAATCTTAAACATTATTAATTCATTAGTAAGGTTGACATTAGTACTTATGAGATAAGCATAAACTTGTGTGGGTCTGCTGGACCAGTGTCCAGTTCCCTTGGTTTATAATTTTCATACGGTTAGCTCATGTGGTTTGATTCGTTTGAGCCGCCTTACTTCGTCTGTACTGTCCAGTAGTTGTACGGCCTCAAGATTGGTGTGGGTAAGAAGTCTCTTTTCATGTTTTATGGCACATTCCCGGATAACGTCGTCTATCAATTGTATTTCTAAATCATTGTGGATTTCCTTGTTAGTCACAAATCGGTAGGCGTTGGTGACCATTCGAAGAAATTTATTTTGGCTTCGTTGTATAATGTCTCTATTGGATTTATGTGTACAACCCCATAGCTGCGCACCATACATCCATATTGGTTTGAAGATAGTCTGGTATACCAGTCTTTTGCAATACAGGTTCATTTTGGAATGATGTCCAATTAACCAGTACATTTGACGTTGTTTCAATCGTATCTGTTCAGCTTTTTGTCTCACGTGATGTTTCCAGTTGAGCCTTGAATCTAAATGCAGACCAAGGTATTTTGCCGATTCAGCCTGCGGCACTTGCACCCCATTGAGGTATATATGAAGAGTGTTATTTTTATGTCGAAGCGTAAATGTCACATAGGTTGATTTGAGCTCATTCAGTGCGATTTTCCAGTCAATTGTCCATTTAGTAACGTTGTCCATTGCTCGTTGAAGATTTTCCACTGCTCTTGGTTGAGATTCGTCTACTGACATAATTACAGTGTCGTCAGCGAACGTGCCGATGAATGTTTTATTCGTCGTAGGTATGTCCGCAGTATAAAGAAGATAGAGGAGGGGACCCAATACACTTCCCTGCGGAACTCCCGCAATCGCTGGATAAAAGTCGGAACTTGTTTCTTCATGAATGACTCTGAATTGGCGATCAGAGAGGTATGATTCAAGCAGCTTGCAATAGTTTTGTGGTAGCATTTTGCTCATCTTGAATGTCAATCCCTCATGCCAAACCCTATCAAAGGCCTGGGATACATCTAAAAATACGGTGGGACAATATTTCTTTTCTTCTAACGCTTGCTCTATTACCGCAGTTATTCGATGGACTTGTTCTATTGTGGAGTGGTTATTCCTGAATCCAAATTGAAAATCAGGAACGTTTACCATTGGCTTTAGACGTTTTAGTAGCAGTTTCTCGAACAGCTTTGATAAGGCCGGAAGCAGTGAGATTGGTCTGTATGATGATGCTTCTTCATCTGGTTTACCTGGTTTCTTTAGCATAATTATTTGGGCCATTTTGAAGCATTTGGGTACATACTTCAATCTCATACAGGCATTAAATAAGTATGTGATCAAGATGATTGCTTTACGTGGAAGTTTCTTGAATAGACCCGGTGATATTTCATCAATTCCTGGAGCTTTTTTATGATTAAGATTTTTGTCGATTTCTTCAGCAATTTCCATTGGCGTAACCCTTTTAAAGTCCTGACTTGGTTGATAAACAGATGTTACATCAATGTTGGATTGAATGTCATGGGGTTGGAATACTGCTGCTAGGTGTTGAGCAAAGAGTTCCGCTTTTTCTTTGTCTTGTCGAACCCAACTGCCTTGAGCATTCCTTAAAGGTGGTACTCGAACTACAGGTCGTTTAAATCTTCTGGTTGCTTTCCATAACGAGTAGTCCTTATCCATTTCTGGACCTAGCCCGCTTAAGTAGTTATCGAGGCAATTCTGTTTGAAATTTTTGATTAGCCTATTGACTTTGTTACTTATTCGATTAAAAGTTGTCTTATCAGCGGGATTTCTGGTGAGATGCCATATTCTCCTCGCCCTTCTTCTTGCCTTGATTTGTTCCCTGATTTCAGCCGGGTATTTGACTTCAATCTCCGCTTTGTCCTTTAATTCAGGAGTAGCTAATCTGGCAGCCATTCGAGTGTATTCAATGAAATTGTTTGTTTGTTGTTCCAACTCTTCGTTGCTTTTAATGCTAACTTTTAATTCAACTAGCTCTTCCAATTTTTCTCTGAAGATGTCCCAATCCGTGAATCTATTAGTAAGGTTTTGCTTTTTCTGTTTCTTTATTACTATAGCGCTTACTGACAACAGTACAGGAAAGTGGTCAGATGTTAGGTCGTTAATTCCTTCGACTCTAGTGTAACTTAGAGGAATACCTTTTATGATGAAGAAATCCAGTAGATCTGGTATTTTTCCTGTATCCGTTGGCCAATACGTTGGCCCCCCTGGGGACAGATATTCGCATTTGTTTTCATGAATGGCATTGAACAAGGTGTTTCCTTTCTCAGGAGAAATAAGCCTGGAACCCCAAGCTGTATGTTTTATATTGTAGTCCCCACCAATAATAAATCTTGGACCGAGCTTATTGAAGACGTTATTAAATTGTAACTTCGTTGGTGTATGCCGTGGAGGACAGTACGCTGCTGCAATATTCAGATCTGCGCCATTATATTGGATTGAGATAACAGTTGCTGGCAAATAGTTTTCACGAATATCCTCTTGTTGATTATGTTTGATATTATTTTTAATTAGTACAGCTGAACCACCTCTGGCTCTTTCACTAGGATGGGTTGTCCAGTAGGAATTAAAACCCCTTATTCTGATAAAGCTTTTGTTGGAGAAGTGCGTCTCTGAAATCAGCGCAATATCAATGTTGTTTGTATGGAGAAATATTTCCAGTTCTTGGGCTCGTTGGTTGAGCCCATTAGCGTTCCAAGCTACAATGCGCAGGAACGAGTTAATCATTTGTGAGTATGTTGACTTTTTCGCTTGGTGGATAGATACAGATTTCCAGTTTTGCCACCCTCTCTGCTAAATGACCAAGTGACTGTTGAATTTGGCTAAGCATTTTAATAATTTCAATGTTATTAGACTCTTTGGTGATTTGCGCATAGGATAATCCAACTGTGGATGGTGTGATTGCTGTTTGTGGTTTAGCAACTTTGGTTTGTAATCGCTGCACTGCGCTTGTTCTATTATTCTGTTGACTTTTAATTTTGTTCTGATATACTCTGCATCCTTTATAATTTGCAGTATGCCCTTGTTCTTGACAAAGAGCACAAGAAGGCGCGATATCTGGTGTTTTCTTGCATGTTGTCGTGTGGTGATTTTCCGCGCATTTAACGCATTTGGTTTGACGATAGCAAAAGCTCTTGGTATGTCCAAGTTGTTGACAATTCGTACACTGTGGAATTCCCCTTGTCTTGTTAGGTGGCTCAATTTTAACTATACAGTACGCAAGTTTCTTGATATTGTATACTTCTTTATTGTTGTCTTTTTGTTTTAAGTCGATGTAAAACAATGGAAAGTGTTTCCTGACTTTTACACCATCAATTGTGACCATTTTGTATATGTTGGTAATACCTGCGACTTCATGTCCCATTTTTTCTAAGTCTGCTTTAATTTCATCGTGACTAATAGAAGAAGGTAAGCCTCTGATAACCACTCTATAGGCCTTTTCACTCTTCAGCTGGTAGGTGTGATATTGAATATTTTCTAGTTGGTTGCTAGATTCATTTTTTAATTCTTCCAGTAATTTTTTGACATTTCTGTAATCATTTTCATTTTCAAAGGTAATTCTAATGTCACTATTTGAGAGCGCCTTAAAATTAGTTGATTCACTAGTGTTTTTTATTATATTTTGTCGAAAAAGTTCGAAATTATTGATATTGCTCACATTAATGGGTGGAGGCAATAGTATTTTTGGGTTTTTCTGTTCAGTGTTACTGTTCACACTTTGTGTATTATTTTTTGGGGGAGTTTTCGTTTTTGTACGCCTACGTTTCTTGGGGTTTCTGTTATTAGCTCTGGAAACTTCTGCTTCCAGTTCGTCCTCATCTGTGAAATAATCCTCTACACTCAGAGCATTAAATCTATTTTGTTGAGAGACTGGAAATTGCTGCAGCAGCCAGTTGGAGTTATTTGAATGATGTTGACTGGTTGATGGCTGAATATGGTTGACAGGCAGGTTGTTAGCTCGTGCTGAAACCTCAGCTTTACTATTTTTAACCTTGTTTTTATTTTTTAGTGTAGAGTTTTCTCTCTTCAGTTCAGCAACTTCATTACTCAGCTGCGCGATTAGTTTCTCCATTTTCTGAAACTTGGTTAACAGATCCTCGCTGTTTATAATGTTTGTTGATGCACTCGGCATTTGTAATAAAATTCCTTTTTCAATGGAGACTGCGTCTTTTGCAGTTACTGTGGAGGCAGTCGACGTTGGCACAATTGTCTCTAATTGTAGTGTACGTCTAGTTACATGTGGAGGTGGTGATCTCAACATTTTCATGCTCTTAGGAAAGTTGTTCCCTTTATTTGCCAAGGGTTGGTTCCCCCCAGAATCTATGGTACTAACATCCGAAGAAGGTATGGAGCGGCCCGGTTGATTTGATGCTTCTATAGACGCATCCGTCTCGTTTCCTAATATTATTAGGCTATTATTTTCATCATTATTTTTCATCTTAAATTTTTATTTTATTCCCACGAGTAGCACGAGAAATTAACGGTCGCCTATGACAGAGCTCTGCGTTATCATAGGAAGGCTATGGGTTTAAACCGAATGACGCCAAATTCGGAGTTCACATACTAACGACTAAGCACCCTCTTAGCCATGCAGCCATCGGCGTATGTAGTACTACCTTAGCTTTGGTGTGCTAGTTTTTGGTCCGCCCCGAGTATTTAATTTCCCCGGTACCTACCATATCTGGCAAGCGTTCCCCTATCCGCCACCCGGGGAGGCGCCTGATGGGGGTACTAGCAAACCCCACACAGGCTGCTTAAAATTAATACAATTTTATTTTTTAACCAAAGATATCTGACTCATCTTTCCGTACCACAAAATTGAACCATTAAGAGAAAATTGATCAATTTTTTTTTACAGCGCAGCCCCAAAAGAATTTCTTTCTCCTTTTTCCTCTAAGAAAAGTATGAAAAAAATTTGAGAAAAAAAAATGCTCATTTTTTTTTATACTCTTCTGTAAGGAAAACGGAATTCTATTGGGGATGCGCTATTAATATGCATTACAATTCTTTTCGACGAATTTTTCCTTCTTTTGCATATTTATTTAAAATTATTTGTATTGCAGTAAATTATTTGTATTGTAGTGTTTGTATTACATTGTGTTGTACATGATTTTCGGGTTGCCAATGAAAAACCTTTTATTATGTTTTCTCTAATCTTTAGGATAATGGAACGAATAACTTAAATGGCTGAGCATAATAGCTGAGCAAAAAAATTTGTAAGAAATGCATACAATTATTAAGAATGGAAATCTAACTAATTTCCGGCCCTCTTTAGGCAAATTTCCAAGAAGCTCAACGATCTCTGGTTCGTGTAATAATTAACATTCAAAACTCTTGTGGTATATAGTTACAGTTTTATGATTAGCAGGTATTGGCACACAATGTTTAATGTGAGTCACATTTTTTAATATGAATTAAAGATCATATCATTTTACATATGATCGTCTATATATATATAAAGTTGATAACCGGATGTGCTAATTGGTTTGATCATGTATACGATCATAAA
Organism: Nephrotoma appendiculata; assembly: GCA_947310385.1. Lineage (NCBI taxonomy): Eukaryota > Metazoa > Arthropoda > Insecta > Diptera > Tipulidae > Nephrotoma > Nephrotoma appendiculata. The sequence goes on from OX371223.1 coordinate 60,640,779, forward strand.
AATTGAATCATACACCTATCATGATCACTTGTATTTATTATACCAATTACCGCATAAATCTAGATCATCATCTCAAACTAATTTTTTTTTATATTATTCTACGATCACAAATTTGATTGATCATACAACTAAAAAAACACAAATACATAATTGTTGAGATCATTTAAATATGATGCAATTATATAGCCAATTACTAAACAAATGAATTTTTTTATTATGAGTATATGATTCATGATCGATACAAAATCCGCCACACGATCTCGTTCATATACCTAACCTACACCGAAAAAAAATATAACAAAATAAAATTCCAATATTATCGGATGCATGGGATGCGTGTCAAAAGTGTGACCGTCATACGTATATTTTCTTATATTATTACTATTATTCTTTTCTGTGTGTACGTCTTCTGTCTTAAAAATATTAAATAAAAAATTCATCGACTTACCACTCGACGAACACACGATCGTTGTTGAATTGTCAAAACTACTAACAACAAAAATAACAACAACAAATAATCGTAATATTTATAATATCGATCGTCGTCGTTTCTCTGAATACGCGCGCTCTATGATATGTGAAAAAGAGTTAGTGTAAGATGTGCGCGAGCGGGACAGTATTATAATATGATCGTGTTTATCTAAAAGAGAGGCAAACGCTTTCAAAAAAATTTGTATTATTTTTTGTGTATGTAGAGAATGAACTTAAAGCAAAATACGAAACGATGAAGAATAAAATAAGTGGCAGCTGCAGCTATTTTTTTATACAGTATATTACAATACTCTCCTCTATATATACAATGATCACAGGTGGCCGTATTTTATATATGTGCCTCTCATTCGCGCACCCTATCAATTTGTTGTTGTCCCATTGGGTTATTATACACATTTTGCTTTACATTGTTGTTGTACTGTTTTTATTCTCGGTGTGGGAAACAACATCGAAAAATAGTTTCCCACGAGTTTCAATACCTGACTTGTGGTATAAAAGCGAAACTTGTATGACATTTTAGTCATTCTGAGTTTAGAATTTGTTGAGTTAACAACACATAGTAGTTTTTTGAAAAAGTTTTGTCGTTTGATGACTTTTATATTATATAAATAACGAAGTGAAAATTTATAGTTTGTGCGAGATAAGAATTAAGAAACAATTTTGTGTGAAAAGTGAGAAAGTGATAAGAACTTAAGTATAATAAAAAAATATGAGAATTAATTACGAAAATATGGGATACAATAATACACCAACCGAAATGTCAGCAACAAAAACACCATCACCAGCCGTTGAGCCAGTCTCACGCACCTATCAATATCGTAAAGTTATGAAACCGATGTTAGAGCGTAAACGTCGTGCCCGTATCAATCGATGCCTGGACGAATTAAAAGAATTAATGGTGACCGCACTCCAGTCCGAGGGTGAAAATGTTTCCAAATTGGAAAAAGCCGATATTTTAGAGCTAACTGTAAAACATTTACATAAGCTACGCCATCAAAAACGTTTATCATCCGCTAATCCTGTCATCGATGCTGACCGTTTTCGTGCCGGTTTTCGACATGCTGCCGATGAAGTATCACGCTGTTTGGCGACCACACCAAATGTTGATGTACCGTTGGGCACAAAATTAATGACCCATTTGGCACATCGTCTGAATGAGATGGACAAAGTACAACCGTTAACAATACAAGTGAATTATATGCAAACCTCCACACCAATGACAACAACACCTAGTTTATCGTTATTGTCAACGAATAGTTCTAGTGATATGATGGCATCACACTATCAAATGCCGTTGACACCCGTTTCATCGGCATGTTCAACGCCAACGACATCACCGCAACCTGCCGATTATCATAATATGTCACATTATCATCATAGTGTTATTCAGCATACCCAGGGTTTACTGAAGGTGGTGCCGATAATTGATTTAAAAGTTTGGCGCCCATGGTAATCTGTCATATCATAACAAAAAATTTAGTTAATTTTGTTTTTGATTTAAAAATTAATTTTTTCTGAATCTCAAGTGCAAATTTTTTTTAAAAAGAAAATAATGTTTTTTTTATAATTAATTATTAATTAATGGGTAGAAAGCTTTAATTAGGATTAATTTTTTTATACATGATTATGTTTTATATAATTGTTGTTGTGATAAATAATTTTTATTTTGTATAATGTTTACATGTTAAATCAGGCTGGAGGTCTGTGATACGATTTTTTATTATTTTTAAGCAAAAAATTGAAGAAATGAAAAAAAATAATAATAATTAAAAGAAAATATTTCAAATGAAATTATTTTGCTGTTTTTATTTAAACTTCGCTATAATTTTTTTTGTTCATCCGACGGTTTTTTCGTTTTAAACTTTTTGCACAATTTTCAGCTGTGCTTAAAAATCGTGCACGATTTCGTGGGAAATTTATTATTCAACTTGTTGATTTTAATATTGCTTGTGTTACGGTGATTGTTTAGAAAATGTACCACGCCCACAGTGTGCGAGAGGCGTGTAAATTTAATTTATTTTTATTGTGCGCTTCATAGACGAGACATAATAAAATTTAGACGAGAGAAGGGGGTAAGTAAATTTATTTATGAATTATAACAGGCACAAAAACGATTGACGCGTATAATTCATTCATAAAATGTTGTTTTTTTTTGCAGATTGGTATTGAAGTACAATGGCATTTATTTGTTGCAGTCTTCGCATACTTAAGAAATACAATAATAACGATCGTGGAAAAACCATGAATGAAACCGCAACTTCGTTTTACTTCTAAAAGTTTAAATTCTTCAGTTGGTTTTTTCGATAGAATTTTCATGTCGATGAATAAATGCTCAACTATAGATTGAGAATCCCAGGCATAAATGACAGTTCTGCATTTTCGTTACAAATTAAAATATTTATAAATATTTTTATCGAAATTAGTGACCGTTGTAAAACGGTGCTTCGAAATTTTTTATTATTTTGGGCATCCCTTAACTTTTATGTGATTGTGACAAATTTTACATCATATCCTAAGTGGCTGAGGTACGTTTGTACCTTCATACGTTTCGTGTGGGAAATGCACTATTTTCGTATTTTTTTGCGTTTATGGAATTTGATTTCGATTAAATAGCAACTTAAACATGTTCATTATTTATAATCTGTAATTTAGTGTGAGCGAATATAAATGCAAATTGTTTCGTGTTTTTTTCATGAATTTATAGATCCTTCGGAATATCAAAAGTAGTAAATATGTTAGTAAATATGGACGAATTATCTGAAGCTAAATTTGCACGGTAAGTTTGATAATTTTTCAAATCGACCAGTTTCCAAACCGAGCACTTGTTTAGTACTGCTTGTTTTGTTTTTTTTAAACATTTTTATAGACTAAGATATAATCAACAACAAGCTTATTGGATGAAGTAAGCACCGGCGATGGAATGGATCTTGAAGATAACGGATCAAAAGGCGAATGGATACCTCCACGTCATTCAGCTGTTCAGAGTGTTGAAGAATTATCGGACGTTGAAGATGCTTACAATGCACCTGATATTGAAATAAAGTTACATGATAATGTTTCGGATGAATACAAGCCAATATTGACGAAGAAATTTTTGGTGGAAGCGTATCTTCAATTTCCGGGGTCCTATTATGAAATTTGATCGCTTTCGAAAAATTCGATTCGCGGCGAATATTGGTATTATGATTTTTATTTAGCTTTCGGAAAATTCGAAATCGAAAAATTCGCTCTATTATGAAGCTTAAAAATAATTCGATATCGGATTTTACGAAAATGTGACGTTAAAATTCGACTGTTCTTTAGGTGGCGAATACCGTATTGTGTCCGTGTGTCGATGTTGTTTTAAAATAAAAAATTTTTTTATCGTGGTAATAAATTCGGTCGTCTATTTTTATATTTTTTAATTAAAGCAATTATTATTATTGTTTTCAATTTCAACAGATATATTTACCAAGATGCAATTTGTAAAATAATTTACTACAAATAACGTATGTATTTTCATAATATATAAAATTGATTTGACAGATCCACAACAAATGCGACGATTCGCTTTTTTCATAATAGCAATATTCGAATTTTTAGATAACGAATTTTTCGATGGCGAATAATGTTTCATAATAGACCCCTCGTTTTTATTGCTAAAGATGATACGGTACGGACGCAAATTTTACCGGCTGTAACTGTACAAACATATGCATTTAAATGTATATTATCGGAAGTGATGGTAAAAATTACGTAGATCAAATCAGAAAGGTATGAAAATATTTAAGGAATGGAGCCCTAATAATCCCGGAAAACCTGGTAACACACCTTTATTTCAATTCTTACTACAATGGGTGGACATCATTACATTTCGGAGCACCACAGTGTTTCATGGCGTGCGGATTCCTATCCACTATACAGAGCGACCCTGATGATCGATCGATTTCGTCACATTACACAGTTACGGATTGTGTGAGCGTAGACTATTTCGGACTCAGGACTCAGTTCTCAGTTCACACAATGTATACCATTCAAGCCGTCCCAATATGGGTTAAAAATATTTTGAGTTTGTTGATTTATGCTACCAATTTAAAGGTTCTGACCGGAATGTAACATGGACAATTTCTTCCCACTCCATCCTTAGCGCGGTTATTGTTATCGTGAAACAATTGTATTCACTCTATAAGAAAACAAAACTTGCAGCCCAAACGAATTCAAGAAATGTGCAAGTAAAGAAGAATATTCAGCCCAGTTTGGGTTTAACGACGATGGGAATCTGAGCATATGCTCATAAGTTCCGAAAAGAAAATGCATTGTAACCTTGTTGTCAACGACGCACACTACAAATAATATACAAATGGTTCAGAAGATAAACCAGAAAAGATTTTGTACTAAAATGCCACCAAAGAAGGGGTCGATAACATGGATAAGATCGTGGCGCATTATACGACAAAATGAAAGACGATCAGAGTGCGATGATCAGTGCTGGACTAAACTGGCCATTTCATAACCAGTCTTTATGAAAAATCGTATCTGTATACATTTTATACGACATAAAAAAAAATTTAAACTAGAGGAAACTCCGCTATTTCTTAATTAAATTTTGTAAAATTTCCATAACATATAGAGACAATTCGAAAAAAATTTATAGATTTCAATTTTCACTATAATTTTTGTATGACCTAAGCTTTTTTTATTTTTTTGTTTTTAGTCCATGCCATCTGTTTTGGGGCCGAAGCACTCCCTGCTCTTTCGCGGTTTATTTTTCCGTCTTACTTTACGCATAATTTTCCAAATCGAAGACGTACGGCTATAGGACCGATTTTAAGACCATCTGCACATTGCAAGCTCTATGCCAGCCTATACTGGCATGGAAGATGGGTCGGCCCATGAGTTTTGCACTCCGACAGGGGGTCATAGATGTGTTCCATTTCATCACAGATCGTAATCTGTAGATGAAAATTCCCTTTGCATCCTGCCCCTATCGGGATTCGAACCCGGTACCTCCCGATCCAAACGCCAAAGCATTAACCACTGTGCCATTTGATATGACCTAAGCTATTGGTATTGGTTGTTAATGGACTTAGTGGTAAGTGATCTTTGAGATATTGGCCAAAATCTGTAAATAACTTACATGGCTGCAGAAAATCAAAAAATTATAGTGAAAATAGAAAACTATAAATTTTTTCCGAATTGTCTCTATATATTATTGAAACTTTAAAATAAAATTTAATTAAGAAATGGCAGAGTTTCCTCCAGTTTATAGTTTATTTATGTCGTGTAAAATAAACAATACCGTTTTTCTTAAGGACTGGTTATAAAATGGCTAGCTAAGCCAAGCACGAACAGATCCTAGAAGTTTGTTCAAAACTTAATTTAAAATCACTGATCAATACTACTATTTAAATTTCATCGAAATTTGTTATGAAATCGATGTAGTACGGTCCGCATATTAATGAATTATCAGTGTTTAATGTTGCTCGTAATATATGATTTCTTATTAATTTAAGTATATGTATATCAATTCTGTCTGCGTCAAAATTCTCATAATGATTCTTGTTTGAAATGTAATGGAGATAGCCAGTTTCTGCCTTGCGATATTTGTTTCTGCAGTGTCGTATACATTTCCTCTCAAAAACTCTTATTCGTTCCATGTAGCGTGGCACCTGATTAAACAACACCTGGCATCCATATGTTATTAATGGGCGGATGAGTGCCATGTATCCGATTGTTTTAACTCTTTCACCAATATGTTTACTGTTAAAGAAACGTCTCGCTCCCATGAATGCTTTACGCGCTTTCTCCAATTGTGCTGTTGTATGTGCCGCCATGTAGCACATATTGTCAATGTTCACGCCCAAATAGTTGACTGACTCCTTCAATACTATTGGTTGATCGTAGGCCGTTACTCTGAGCTTTCGCCAATTCTTTTTTAAGTCTCGGTTCGCGGTCCTTAGCGGGCTGCGAAAAAGTATCGATTCACATTTGGCAACGTTCATTTCGATTCTCCACGTATTCAGGTAATCCTGTACATAATCTATTGCCTTTTGCAATTGGGCTTGAATATCTCCAACCAAATATTTACTACTATAGATGACCATATCATCTGCGTATGCACACACTTGAATATTTTCCGAATTTAGTTGTTGATTCTCAATCATTTCCGTCGTATATAAATTAAATAAAATTGGTGCAGTAATGGATCCCTGTTGTACACCATTTAAAATTTTGAATTCCTGACTTGAATTTATATTGCCCGTAGTTGTAATGAATTTTCGATCATAAAGTAGTTCAAAGATAATTTCAATTAGATCATTGCCGAAATTTAAATTTTTCAATTTTGCCAACAGTCCGTCCAGCCAAATGGACTCGAAGGCTTTTTTTATGTCAATGAGTACTGCGCCCGTTGGTTGTTTAAAGCTCAAATTGTGACATACGTCCGCTGTTAATTTAGTAATTGCGTGTACTGCGCTATGCCCTTGCCGAAAACCAAATTGATTGTCTGGTATAGTTTTGTTTTTATTGACATGATCCATAATCTTCTCATTGATAATGATTTCGTAGATTTTGCCTAAATTCGACAGGACAGCCTCCTGGGATGGGTTTGTAATTTTCTGGGTCTGTACCATTTTTATTCTTTTTCAGGATTGGAAATATTCTCGCCACCTTCCAACAATTTGGAAAAGTTTTGTTATTGGAAGATGTTTTAGTACATATAATATTTGGGATTAGATCTGGACCAAAAGATTTTTTATTGTTTGCGGTGCGCAAGATGTTAGCCAAATAGTTACAATTATTGAAATAGTCTGGATCATCAGCTGGTTGTTCGGGTGCCTTTGCTCTATTATTGTGTGTAAACTGTGACCGTTTAACCACCAACTTATCTTCCCCATGTCTCCGTTTAATTGGTTCCACAATTGTGTTAACCTGCCTCTCATGTTCTATTTTGCCAAGGGCTGGATTCCGTTTCGTATGTTTTTCGATGTGGTGCCGAATAATATTCAAATTTATTTGCTCGTCCAAAATTGTAATTTTATTTTCAAAATGTGTCATCTCGTCCCATGGTATATTAAGTTGATGATATTCTCCCGTCTCCTGTTCATTGATCTCGATCGCTCGTATACTAATGTTATTAGCCTTCTGTGTTAGTTTCTTAATGTCGGACCACATTTTAATTCCTGGTTTAATTTGCTTCATACAATTCACCCAATATTTCTCGATTTGTATTTTAACATTTTGTTCAATCAATTGAACCGTCCGTTTAATTTCGTTTTTCCAAATTTGAATTTCCCTTTGATTTGTCGCCGCTAAATTGTCGAAATTATAATTTTGTCGTCTGATGTTACGCCGGAACGTTTTAATTTTTGTTATTAAAAAACGTTTATGCTTATATAGACGTTCTATTGTGGCATTTGTATAGCATTGCATATTATTGCAACGCCTAATTTTGGGCTCATTCTCCTTGATATTGTCCAAAAGTAATTTAGTGATTTTTTCAATATGAATAATAATTTCGTCGTCATCTAGATTGTGTGTGTTGGGTGTCATAAATACTTGTTGTTGATGATCACCATTGAAATCCTCCCTTTCATAATTGTCCACTGCTTGATGGTGCATATTCGTCATCTGTTCGGTCCATGTGTCCCAATTTGTATCCGCAAAACTGTACCATATCCTTTTCGTTGCCTCATTGGTGCACATTTCTAGCTCGCCCACTTCTCTCACCACCACCTCAATCGCTTTATGATCACTGTCATATCGATGGGTGGGGATTTCCCCTCTGCCGTTTGTTTAGAATTTTGATGCGCTCGTCCGCGATGGCCAGGTCTAAATAGCTTCCAGATCTTATCATGGTTGGCAAGTCACTATGATAAATTTTTGTTCGATATTCTATTGCATTTTCAATGACCCACTGGTTGAGTCGATTGCCCCTTGAATTATTTGTTGTGTTGGCCCAATTTGTATGTTTCGCATTTATGTCCCCCGCTATTATATAGTAATTGTTAGGATTTTGTAAATTTAAGTTTTGGAAAATTTTTCTCCACTCTGCAACGAAACGATCATCCGAAATTACACTTGTGTTGCCCGTACAATAAACAGATATCAAAAATAGGTGATTTAATGTATTTATAATTTTAAGTTTGATTATGGCAATCTCAAGACCAGGCCGATTATTAAAACCTTGCGGTATAATTGTTTTGAATTTGATTCCATTCCGAATTAAAATGGCGGTGCCACCACCTTGCGTTGCATTGATCCGATCCTGTCTCACCATCTCATAATTTTTAAATTCAATTTTGTGTTAAGCATTTAATTTTGTTTCATTGACCAGGAGACAGTCTGGCGAATGATATTCCAAAAATTTTAATAAATTTAGACGTCTCTGAACACTTACAATTGAATTGGCATTTATTGCAATAATTTTGAATTTTGAATTTTGAATTTTGATTTTGTTGATTATTTACCATGAAGCAATAATCTGAAGGAGTTGCGCGATTTGTTCACTCTGCTCTTGCATCGTACGAGCCATTCCGTCCATTCTCGTTGTTAATTGTTTTATTGTTTCATTGTGCTGCATATTATTCGCTGGTTGTTGCTGCTGCTGTTGTGGTACTGGTGCAGCTCGACCTCCTGCTTTCTCCGCATACGTTCCATTTTCCTTTGTGACCGGGACATCGCAGTATGACCATACCGTTGGCAATTCCTACATTGCATAATGCCGCTCGATTTGTTCAATTGTTGCCATGACACTCTCTGATAATTAATATGTTTAATATTATACACCTTTGTTAGTGGCGTATTTGTTGAAAATTGTACAATGTACAATGGTATTAATTTCGCTTGTTCTCCCGCTCTCTTCGATTTCATTTGGATGATTTTTTCGACCTTTATTTCTGCATCATATTCGATTTCGGTTTGTAACTCTGCAAGCTCCTCATTTTCTGTCAAACCTTTCAGTACTAATGATTTTAATTTTAGTTGCTTTGGTGTATAAGTAAAATATTTTGTTTTGACCTCATCGAAAATAGTCTTTAATTTAGTATAATTGTCCAGATTGTCTGTTAAAATTGTATGTTTATTAATATTTACTCGTCTCACTTCAAATTCTTTAACATTTGTGCCTTTCGCTAGCTCTATTGTATGTTTAATATCCTGACCATGGATATGTATTGGTGGCGGTCTTGGAGTCCGTTGTTGTTTTGTCACTTCGTTATTATCTTTATTATTATTATTATTATTATTATTATTATTATTTTTATTATTATTATTATTATTATTATTATTATTATTTTTATTATTATTATTATTATTATTATTATTATTATTATTATTATTATTATTATTATGAGATTAAATTTGCGTTTTTTTTTAATAGTTTTAATTGTAAATGGAAAATAACATATTATTATTAATTAATGAAAATGAGAATGGTGCTTCTCTAACAGCATCACAACAGTCAGCAGACTGCATGGATATGTTTGTTGAAACGGTAGATATGACCAGGCAGATGGAGAGCGTTTTCAGAAAAAACGTAAGAAAACAGCGGATCCCTCTAGCTAACAAAATAGGAGAACCCTCGGTGGGTATAGGTAGTGAACAGTGTTCCGAAAACGTAGGAAGAAACCAGGAAGAGTTATTGCAGAGGTGCAAGAACACCATTACCAAGATGAAGGCTGCAACCGATAGGCAGAAAAATGTATCTAATGACATAAAAATCGGATTAGCGGAGCTTGAGGAAGCGTTTAGCGCCTTTTCGCAAGATATTTTGGAGCAGCGGAAAACTGAAGCCCAATTACTTAAAGGCTGTGTGCTACAGCAAACTCCCACAACCTCCAATACAATGGGAAGGCAGAAATGGCCTGAAATAAGCCCAGCAGATCAACAGAATCAGAATGAAAAAAAGGTCAGGGAAGAGATACCACATGGTAGTAGGGAACCCTCCTGGGAATTAGTAGTATCTAGGAAGGAGAGGAGAAAGCCAAACCCGGGGGCAATGCCTGAAGAACTTAAAAAACCGGAGAGTACGGCTGAGGTTGCGGCTGCAACTGTAGGAAGGAAGAGACGTTGACGTAGACGTAAGCCTCGACCAGACGCACTAATAATACGACCAGCACCAGGCCAATCTTACGCCGAGATCCTCAGCGAGATCAGAAGCAAAACAAAGCCGGAGGAATTGGGAGCCGAAGTGACCGCAATTCGAAAAACTAGATCTGGTGATGTACTCTTAGAGCTAGGACCCAAAACAAATAATAAAGAAGGGTTCTGCGAGGAGCTGAAAACGGTCTTGGGCGAAAAGGGCAAAATAAATAGCCTTGTGACTAGGTTAAAGGTGGAAATCCGTGACCTGGACGCCTGCACTTGCGTGGAGGAGGTAGAAGCAGCACTTAGAAGTGACAACCCGGACGTAGTAGATGTTAACATTACTGTCTTCGAGACCGGGAGATCACAGAAAGTTGCCATCATTGGGATGAACACCAAAGCGGCCTCAAACCTCGTGAAAAAAGGGAAAGTAAGAATAAGCTGGCTGTACTGCCGTGTGCGCGAAAGAGTAGAAGCCATGCGATGTTTTAAATGTCAAGGATACGGCCACATCGCGATCGACTGCAAGGAAACAGACAGGAGCAAATCGTGCTATAAGTATTTTGGCCCGGGCCATAAAGCAAATGCGTGTACTAACCAGCAGCACCGTTGTATGCTCTGCCTGGAAAAGGGAAGGAACCACGCGGAGCTGGGCCACATCCCAGGATCCGGAAAGTGCCAGGTATACCGAGAGGCACTGCACGCGGCCAGAATTCGCGTATGACCTGTATACTACAGGGCAATATGAATAGGAGCAAGACTGCCGACCTCCTCTTACACTAGCTGACAGTCGAGAAGCGCGCCGACATACTCCTCTTAAGCGAGCAATACCGCAACAAGGAAACACCTAGGTGGTACACTGATCTTCTGGGTACAGCCGCTATTTGGATCACTAACGGGAGTATTCAGGTAGAAAACCATGGGGCAGCAAGGGGTTTCGTCTGGATCAGAGTAAAGGAAGCAACGACAACGACATACATAAGTTGTTATTTCACCCCAAACGAGAGCATTGCCGATTTCAAAGCAAAACTGGATGCATTGGAAGATGAGATCCGTAAGGTATCAGGCCAACTGGTGGTTGCCGGGGATTTCAACGCTAGAGCTCTGGAATGGGGGATGCTGAGCCCGGATACAAGAGGCCGATTGACCTTAGAAATGGCGGCCAGAACAGGAATACTAATTGTAAACAGAGGGTCAACCTCAACTTTTCGCCGTTCAGGGTATGCGGAGACCATCCCTGACATCACTCTGGCATCGGAAAATTTGGTACCGGTTATACAAGGATGGGAAGTATTAGAGGACTATACCTCTAGTGATCACCAGTACATTTCGTTCAGGGTCGGCGGTGGTCAACAGCGGTTAATGCAAGAAAATCTGATAAGGTGGAACCTCAACAAAATTAACACGAGTCGGTTCCGTGAAGAAATCTCGAAGAGCGTTAATGGAAGGGAGAGAATTGTGGCAACGGATAGTAGATTAGCGGCAGAGGCTCTCGTGTCATGCACCATGAACGCAATCATTGATGCATGCGAGGCATCCATGCCACGGAAAAAAGCATATCATGGCAGGCGGCCCATGTATTGGTGGACATAGGAAATCGCGGATCAGAGGAAAAAATGCCTGACGCTCCGACGTAAAGCCCAAAGCGCTAGGAATCGAACAGAGGCCAATATTTTGTCAGCGGAACACAAGGCTGTGAGGAAAACTCTGCGACGTTATATAAACGAAAGCAAAACCCGCTGTTGGAGAAAATTGATAGTGGATATCGATCGCGATCCTTGGGGATTAGGATATAAACTAGTCACCCAGAAACTCGGGGCCCAAAAACCAACGCCCCTAAAAGATGCTAATACGATGGAATTAATTGTCAGAGCCCTCTTCCCTACCCATGCGGCAAGAGCTCAGCAGAATTACGATCAAGATTTAGTGGTTCCATATTTTACGGTGGAGGAACTGGAGAACGCGGTAGCTTCCTTGAAAAATAAGAAAGCCCCAGGGCCGGACGGAATTCCTAGTGAAATCATTAAGATGGTGTTGCAACATAACCCGGCGTTGCTGCTGGACATGTTTAACTCCTGCCTCTCAGCGGGAGTTTTTAGCGCACACTGGAAATTAGCACGGTTATTGTTGCTTAGCAAAAATAAAGGCGACCCGCAGCTACCGTCGTCCTACCGGCCACTATGTATGCTGGATACAGCGGGGAAAGTAATGGAGAAATTAATTAGAGCCCGACTTAGAGCCGCGATATCAGATGCCGGTGATTTGTCACCGAAACAGTATGGGTTCAGACAAGGACTATCAACGATAGAGGCGATACTGGAGGTGGTGGAGGCGGTCAAGGAGGCAGAGAACCACAACTACCACTCGCGACGAATTGTACTCTTGGTAACGCTCGATGTACAAAATGCTTTCAATTGCGCGAAATGGGACGATATACTGAGCGCTCTGGAGCACTCTTCTCACACCCCGAAATATTTGATGCGGATAATGAGCGATTATCTAAACGACCGGACGCTAACCTACAGTACCGAAGATGGCCAAAAATCAATGAAAATCACAGGTGGAGCAGCCCAAGGCTCCATCCTAGGCCCGGAAGTGCCCTACGGGTGGCGTCGTCTTACCGCACGGTGTCAGAATCGGCCATTCTGGTAATAGCTGGTATTATACCGATACATCTGTTGGCGAGAGAGCGGTAGGTTATATACCATAGGAAATCGGAGGGGGAGAAAAAAAGAATACGAAGGGAAGAAAGAGCGCGTACCATGTTGGCGTGGCAGACGCTATGGGAGCAGGAAACCACAGGCAGGTGGACGGCGAGACTCATTGGCACTCTTAGTCAGTGGGTGGAGCGAGAACACGGAGAGGTGAACTACTACCTGACCCAGCTCCTGAGTGGGCATGGATACTTCTGCTCGTATCTTTATAGAATGGGGAAGATTACGTCACCAAACTGTATGTATTGCCCGGAGGATATCGACGATGCGGAGCATACGTTTTTCTCGTGTGGAAGATGGGAGATTGAAAGGAAGCAAATAGATGGCAAATTCGGAGCCTGGACATCTGAGACGGCGGTCGAGATAATGTTAAGAAATGAGGAGAGCTGGACGACAATAAAACGTTTCGTGGAAGTCATTCTCAAAGAAAAGAAGGGCGACCTGGATGGAAACATCACATAAAAAAAAAAAAATAAAAAAAAAAAAGAGAGAGAAAAGAGAGCCTGGACACCAGAGACTGCGGTCGAGGTGGTGTTAGGGAATGAGGAGAGCTAGACGACAATGGAGCGTTTCGTGGAAATCGTTTTTGGGGAAAGGAGGGGCAGCCTGGATGGAGGCATCACATAAAATAAAAAAATAAAAAAATAATAAAAATAATAAAAAAAAAAAAATCATAGAATAAAATAGAGGGGGGTGCTTCGTTAGAGCAAACAATAAAAAACCGATACCCCGAAGCAATGTGTTAAACAGTCCCAGGTTATTCCGGTAGAAGGGGGGAGGTGGTTTTAGCTGGTAGTCCGGTGGCGGGAGTCCAGCACATTGTGCGTAAATGCATTTACACCTATCCTAATAAAAAAAAAAAAAAAAAAAAAAATTATTATTATTATGAGTTATTATTATTGTTATTATTATTGTTCGAAATATTTTTATTATTATTATTATATTTATTATTATTACTATTATTATTATTATTATTATTATTACTTTTGTTATTAATGTTTTTTTTTTGTTTTAAATGTTTGTTTTCTATTTCACTAATGTTCTTGGAGCGCACTTTTTGTTTTACCAGTTCAAACTCATTTTCTGGCTTATCATTATGAATGTTTTTTTGTGATAAAGAGAACATATCAATATCATGATTATCCTCATCCAAGTCATCAAGAAGAGGCAAGATTTATTTGGGGTTACAAAATTTAGCGGAGCCGAAAAAGTGTAACTACTCAAAAGTACTTCCAATTGATCTTTTAATATTTTGTTTTCTTGATTTAAATTTAAAATAATTGTTTTTAGATTGAAAAGTTCACCTGCCTCATTTTGTTTACAAGGACGTTTTCTTGCTGGTGGCACCTCTGGTATCGTTCCGCTAGTTATGTCCTCACTCCCAGAGTGAGAATCTCCATGTTGGGGAACCACCAGCACTGATATCGCTGTCCCGCACTTAAACTAATTATTTTGTAGGCACAGAGCCCCAAATAAAATCGTCACTGACACTTACTGAAAAAATTTTGATTTACAAATTTTTTCGACAAATGTTCACTTTTGTTTAGGTGGGCCCCTTTATTGGAGTACCACCATCACTGATATCACTGTCCACACTTAAACTATCTATTTTGGAGGCACAGGGCGCCAAATAAAAACGTCACTGACACTAACTGAAAAATTTGATATACTAATTTTTCGACATATGTTCACTTTTGTTTTGATGGGCCCTTTTATTGGGGTACCACCAACACTGATATCACTGTCTCGCACTTAAACTATTTACCTTGAAGGGACATAGCCCCAAATAAACTCGTTACTGACATTAATTAATTTTTATAATTTTTTTTTTTTGCGATTTTTTTAGCAAATTGTCTCTTTTGTTTGGCAGCACAATATCACATCCAGAAATATTTTTTTCACAGTTTAGAGGTATTGTATTTGACATAATCGAGCCGCGCCAGTATTTAAAATAGTTCGTGGCAGTAATATTTAACTATAGCTTTAAAACAATTTTTGACTTGGACTAATACCACCAACTACAATAAAAATGATCTCAAAACGAAAGTATAACGCGTATGACATTCAGGTGGCAAACGCTATAATATTCCACGAGGAACACTACAAAATCGTGCAAAAAGAACCACGCGAGAGGCTTTCCGAGAAGAAAACAGGAAGTTCGAGCAGTTGTTGAAGAATTTTTGGATTCTTATCCAAAAAAAAATATGTACAACAACCACTTTCCTGGTAGTAAATGGTTTCAAGTATTTCTTAAAAGACATCCAGAAATATCAATCAGAACTGCAGAAGTTGTAACTAGCTCAAGTGCTTGCGTTTCAGAAAAAAATCTTTTAAAATGGTTTATTCACATTGAAGAATATTTTGAATCGATCTAAAGGGTGGAACAGTGTAATAATGTCTGTACGACAAAGGTCGAAATAAGAAAAGTATGACCGTAATGTTTACCAATAACTTTTTTTTCATTACAAACGGATTCCCAAAGACGTATTGGATTCTATTCAAGAGTGATTGAAGTATAGACTGATTCGAGGTGGATGAACTCTGAAGCTTTTATATGCTTTTATATATCAAGGAAGTTTTTTATCCTGCATTGTTAGACAAGAAGGTAAACTTTCCAGTTGCTCCATATGTCGATGGTCATAAAACTCACTTAACGTACGCTCTATCGAACCCATCCAACCCTTAATGAAAATATTATTGGAGGTGCAATGACAAGTCACGCAAATACCAACATAATAAACTTTACTAAATTTACAAAAATTATTGGAGCTACAAAATTAAAGACGATTTTATGTTACTTAAAAAAATATATGATGTGTTGAGAGGAGTATCGGAATCTTCATTAATTGTAAGTATATCTTACGTCACAATAATTTAATTACAAACACTAGGTAAGTATTTTTTATAAATTTCTATTAAAATTTAGGATAATAATATAAATAATGGAAACACTCATGCCATCCCCCAACCAGGAGTAACAAATTTGAATTTAACCATGACAACCAATCATGTGGAACACTCTATGGTCTGCAATTTAAAATTAAATATTTAATGTAGACTGCAAGTGATACCCAAGTACTTAAATAGAGCGCCAGAGCCTCACGTGCGTAACCTTTTAAAATAATCAGATCCAGACGTCACTGAAGGCTATACACATCAAATCGAGACTTCGGTGCTATGTTTCTTATACGAAAATTGCTTATCCAAAACTGAAATTGGGATTTGTTGTTCGGTTGTTCTAAAGCTTATTACACGAAATATGCATCTAAATTCTGCACAGATTTTAAAGATTTTCGTTGTAAGACATGCTATGGAAGACAATATTTTTGAACGAAAATATTGATTTTAATATTAAACCTTAATATTTTTATTTTTGAGAGAATCAAAACTGATTTTTGTTAAACTTTTAAATAATTTTTTATAAAGTTCTGACATGTAGTGTACATGACTATAAAAAGGATTTCTCCTGCTCGTAGGAGTTATGAATGTAGGGCTTCGCCCCCCAAATTTTACCTACCTACCTAAATATAACTAGATATTTAAGCAAGAATGTGTTTTCTTTTATTATAAAAATATAAATTTCTAAGATGTTCATAATTATATGGGTTAAAGAAGGCTAAGTATTGGGAAAATCGGGACTTACAATTGGCGAAGTGCTGAATTTTAATTAATATCCATTTTCTGAAATATTCCCAAACGGAAATCTAAAATCAATTAATTAATGTCGTTCACAATACCTCGATTCACAATGTACTGCAAGAAAAACTTTTGAAATGATCAAAATTAAAGCTAAACAATCAAATCAAAATGAAAATTGTTCTTCAGAAAGCTCATGACTAGGTACTTCACTTACTCATCTCCATTACTTGTTGGTCATGGAAACACCTTATACACCTGATACTTGAAATTTGAGTTTGTTACTTCGCGGTCACAAACTTAAACGTGTTAGAAATTTCATTAT
This sequence comes from Nephrotoma appendiculata, assembly GCA_947310385.1. NCBI lineage: Eukaryota > Metazoa > Arthropoda > Insecta > Diptera > Tipulidae > Nephrotoma > Nephrotoma appendiculata. The sequence continues at coordinate 60,658,008 of OX371223.1, forward strand.
CCAAGTGACTTCCAGGAATAGCCAATTATCTTGAAATGTTTAAATGTATAAGGGTTAATTTTGAATTTAATGCCAGCATGGTGAGTAATTGTGTTTGCGGCCTTTGTTAAGTTGTGCAATCCATTTGGGAAGGTGTGAATTATTAATTTTTACTCGAAATTTCTGTTTTGTACACGTTTAACGTTGATTCAGCTATAGATGTTTGTTCGTTTAGTTATATCAATAGGTATACCCTTCATTTTCCTCAACACTTGGTATTTTAGATTTGTATTTCCCTGCCCATTTTTCATCTAATGCCAAATAGAACGTGAGCTAATCTGCCAACAAAACTAAGATATGCTTACGGATGTATATCCTTAATTTTGCCTAGTGCTCATTGACATGAAAAAAATTCGGGTCCTTGATCATAACCTTATTTTAAATTTTTTTAGTTGGTATTTTTTCGTGCCATTTTAATCTTCTTAGTAATGATGTTAAATATTCACAAGATCACAAGATCTCTAGAAATGTTTTACCAGCTTCTGTGCAATTTTTTAACTTTTCCATTAGGTCCAGACTAATTCACTAATGATTCTTGATCAGGTGCAGTGAATTAGGATTATCCAGAAATTAAATAAGCGGGGGTAAGGGTGACTGTGTCCCCGATGTCTGAAGACGTGAAGCACAGTGGTCTGAAATTAATACATACTTAATACTTTAGGTTTCCCCTAAAACCTTTTTTATGTGGTATCTAGCTTATTTAACGGTAGCCTCCCATAATACCCCGAAGTGGTGCTGCCGGGGCATTAAAATTTCTATTTATGCCTTCATTTGACAAAATATTAATTATTTCTGAAATATAGGTTTTGTTGAACTCCTTTATGGTAGTCTTCAACTGTTTATCTGTGGCTTTAATTGTCGCACCGCAGTCGCTGTTTATGTGGCTGCACAGTCCTTGACAGGAAATAAATCGTTTTATTGCAGCTTTGAAGATGTTTTCAGCTCAGAAAAATCCCGCGATGTAGTCCTTATAATTTTTTTACTGCAGCCCACTCAAGATTTTAGGTTGATTGGACCAGCATAATCAATTCAAGTGGTTATAACACGATGAGATGGTCTAACACGTGATGCTGGCAATTGCACCATAACTAAGTTGCTCCCTTTGACTTATAACAGTAACAAGGAACAAATTTGTTGATTATTTTTTAATTATTTGTTTGACATTTATATTTCAATATTGGGTCCTGATTTGGCTTATGGTAGTGGCCTGTGGTTTTTTAATAATTAATTTAGCAATCTGATGATTTTTTGATAGAATAATTTAAGCCTTCATAAAATGCAGCCATTTGATTATTATCAATTATTAGGTTTACACTACTCTTTAGTTCGTCAGTCCTTTTATAAACCTTTTTACATAAGTAATGATCAGCTGATCAGTTATCGCAGCTTTTTTTATGATGAATATTTATCCCAAATGTCTCATTGATGTATTGCTGGTTGCGTGGAGTTAATGTTTTGATGGCAGATTCACGTTTTGAAGCCACTTGAGCCCAGACCACAACAGGTCGTTGTTTTGGATTTCTCGGGATCCACCTACAAATTTTAATTTGGCCTAAAATCTGTAACTGTTTTTGAAATTTTATCCAATGGTATTCTAAGTGATCAAGTATAACTTTTTGTCCCAACCATTGTTTTCTTCCCATAACTTTTGCATCAAAATTTCGCGGTTTTATGGGAGATTTTTTCTATCCAATCTATTGAATTAAATATCTTTGCGATGTTTGAAAGATGTTTGATAGAACCATTTCACTTGGTGTTAACGCACCTCATTGAAGCTGAAATCCTAAAAATGAGGGGTTACTAAATTCTCAATGACGAATCCACAAAAATCATATTAAGATTAGTGAACCAGTATAAACCAAGACTTCATTGAAACGCATAATAAGTTCCTTGGCACGACTAAAACATTAAAAGCTCATATTAATGTAGAAGTTTGTAATTCTGTTAAGTGTATCAAATATGTCTCCAACTACAAGTATGCTAACAAGGAGATAAAATATCAAAAAGGTTGTAATTGCAGTAGATCAATCTTATGGAGAATATTTAACTTTCATTTTTTTTGATAAATATCCCGCTTTACCACAACTACAAAGCCGTTTATTAAGAAAACGGGTATAAGTGGTTTAATTTACTAACGAAACGGCAACGCATATGTGAACAGGCTGTAATTATCCATCCTTTGTGATTGTTCGTTAAAATAAATTTTTAATTTTAATACTGGTAGTGTCCTCTATACGAAGCTTTTAAACTACGATTTTATTTTGATAACTTAATACTCAAATCTAAAACCTTACAAATGTGAAATTGAATCATTAAATTTTACGGTATGTAACCCGGCTAAATAATTTTTTCAATGACATGCAAAATGAAAATTAATTATTGATTTTAAATTTTAATCAGTTAGTGCCACGGGAGCGGCTCGAAAACCCGCTTTTCAAAACCCCGTAAAATATAAAAATCCCGTAATGTTAATATCAATATATGTCATGTCGTAGCAAATCACGAAGAAAATGGGCATGTTGGATGAAAATGGGATTTCATAATGATTTTTGAAATTGCTCTGGAATATGACCACCTGGGACGGAACTTTGCCTTTTCTTAACCGATTATGATAACATTGGGTATATTGGATAAAAACGTGATTCTTGGACGGAACGTAGTCATTTCATAACCGAGTATGATAAGATAGGTTTTGTTGGATTGAAATGCGATTCGAAAATGTGTGTTGGAAGAAATTCTGAAATATGGCCACCATTTTGATGAAATTTGGTATTTTGGTTTGAAATGGGATATTTGAAATTAAAAAGAAAGGTCTTTGCCATTTTTTAGCCAATTATGATGGAAATGAATTTGTTGGATGAAAATGTAATTATACCATGATTTTTTAAAGAAGTTCTTAATATGGCTACCTGGAACGGAACTGAGCCATTACTTAACCGATTATAATATAATTGGATTTGTTGGTTGGAATTGGTTGAAAGAAGTTCTGGAAATGACCACCTGGGACGGATCTGGGTCTTTTCTGAACAGATTTATTTGAGATTAGATTGGCCAAATAAAAATGAGATTTTTAGATGAACTTAAGGAAAAGTTTAGAAATATGGCCACTTGCGACGGAACTCAGTCATTTGTTATCCGATTATGATGGGATTAGATAGGTTAGTTAAAAATCGAAATTTAAAATGAATTTTAGAAGAAGCTTAGAAGGAGTCATTTCAACAAAAGAGTCATTTCATATAGATTTATGATGGCAACCAGTGCTTTAATTAAACATTCTACCGGTAGTTTCATGCTCAACGTGTGATATAATGTACCTTTAATCATTTTGGAATCACAGATTCCGATTGTTTCACTTAGCTTTGCTTATCAATGTAATTATGAGTAGTTCAACGTTTAGTTTGCTTCAATATGTTACCTCGTTCGCCTGTAATCCAGGTTCGAAGCACAATGTGACCGAATTTCAAAATACGAAACATCCAACAACCACTACTTTCCTTACGCATCCTACCGGTAGTTTCGTGTTCAACGTGTTGTATACTGTACCTATAATCATTTTGAACTGGAATTCCACCAAAAAAAAGTTTTCAATTTTTCGCGAAAAAACGTGATGGTTGCCTCGTTCGCCTACAATCCAGGTTCGAAGCACAATGTGGCCGAATTTTAAAATACGAAACATCCAACAACCACTACTTTCCTTACGCATCCTACCGGTAGTTTCGTGTTCAACGTGTTGTATACTGTACCTATAATCATTTTGAACTGGAATTCCAACAAAAAAAAGTTTTCAATTTTTCGCGAAAAAACGTGATGGTTGCCTCGTTCGCCTACAATCCAGGTTCGAAGCACAATGTGGCCGAATTTCAAAATACGAAACTTCCAACAACCACTACTTTCCTTACGCATCCTACCGGTAGTTTTGTGTTCAACGTATTGTATACTGTACCTATAATCATTTTGAAACGGAATTTCAACAAAAAAAAGTTTACAATTTTTCGCGAAAAAACGTGATGGTTAGCCTTACTTTTTTTGAACGGATAAAATTCATAGTCACAGATTCCGAATGTTTCAATTAGCTTTGATTATCAATGTAATTATGAGTAGTTCAACGTTTAGTTTGCTTCAATATGTTGCCTCGTTCGCCTACAATCCAGGTTCGAAGCACAATGTGGCCGAATTTTAAAATACGAAACATCCAACAACCACTACTTTCCTTACGCATCCTACCGGTAGTTTTGTGTTCAACGTATTGTATACTGTACCTATAATCATTTTGAACTGGAATTCCAACAAAAAAAAGTTTTCAATTTTTCGCAAAAAAACGTGATGGCTAGCCTTACTTTTTTTGAACGGATAAAATTCATAGTCACAGATTCCGAATGTTTCACTTAGCTTTGATTATCAATGTAATTATGAGTAGTTCAACGTTTAGTTTGCTTCAATATGATGCCTCGTTCGCCTACAATCCAGGTTCGAAGCACAATGTGGCCGAATTTTAAAATACGAAACATCCAACAACCACTACTTTCCTTACGCATCCTACCGGTAGTTTTGTGTTCAACGTGTTGTATACTGTACCTATAATCATTTTGAACTGGAATTCCAACAAAAAAAAGTTTTCAATTTTTCGCGAAAAAACGTGATGGTTGCCTCGTTCGCCTACAATCCAGGTTCGAAGCACAATGTGGCCGAATTTCAAAATACGAAACTTCCAACAACCACTACTTTCCTTACGCATCCTACCGGTAGTTTCGTGTTCAACGTGTTGTATACTGTACCTATAATCATTTTGAACTGGAATTCCAACAAAAAAAAGTTTTCAATTTTTCGCGAAAAAACGTGATGGTTAGCCTTACTTTTTTTGAACGGATAAAATTCATAGTCACAGATTCCGAATGTTTCACTTAGCTTTGATTATCAATGTAATTATGAGTAGTTCAACGTTTAGTTTGCTTCAATATGTTGCCTCGTTCGCCTACAATCCAGGTTCGAAGCACAATGTGGCCGAATTTTAAAATACGAAACATCCAACAACCACTACTTTCCTTACGCATCCTACCGGTAGTTTCGTGTTCAACGTGTTGTATACTGTACCTATAATCATTTTGAACTGGAATTCCAACAAAAAAAAGTTTTCAATTTTTCGCGAAAAAACGTGATGGTTAGCCTTACTTTTTTTGAACGGATAAAATTCATAGTCACAGATTCCGAATGTTTCACTTAGCTTTGATTATCAATGTAATTATGAGTAGTTCAACGTTTAGTTTGCTTCAATATGTTGCCTCGTTCGCCTACAATTCAGGTTCAAAGCACAATGTGGCCGAATTTTAAAATATACGAAACTTCCAACAACCACTACTTTCCTTACGCATCCTACCGGTAGTTTCGTGTTCAACGTGTTGTATACTGTACCTATAATCATTTTGAACCGGAATTCCAACAAAAAAAAGTTTTCAATTTTTCGCAAAAAAACGTGATGGTTGCCTCGTTCGTCTACAATCCAGGTTCGAAGCACAATGTGGCCGAATTTCAAAATACGAAACTTCCAACAACCACTACTTTCCTTACGCATCCTACCGGTAGTTTTGTGTTCAACGTATTGTATACTGTACCTATAATCATTTTGAAACGGAATTTCAACAAAAAAAAGTTTTCAATTTTTCGCGAAAAAACGTGATGGCTAGCCTTACTTTTTTTGAACGGATAAAATTCATAGTCACAGATTCCGAATGTTTCACTTAGCTTTGATTATCAATGTAATTATGAGTAGTTCAACGTTTAGTTTGCTTCAATATGTTGCCTCGTTCGCCTACAATCCAGGTTCGAAGCACAATGTGGCCGAATTTTAAAATACGAAACATCCAACAACCACTACTTTCCTTACGCATCCTACCGGTAGTTTCGTGTTCAACGTGTTGTATACTGTACCTATAATCATTTTGAACTGGAATTCCAACAAAAAAAAGTTTTCAATTTTTCGCGAAAAAACGTGATGGTTGCCTCGTTCGCCTACAATCCAGGTTCGAAGCACAATGTGGCCGAATTTCAAAATACGAAACTTCCAACAACCACTACTTTCCTTACGCATCCTACCGGTAGTTTTGTGTTCAACGTATTGTATACTGTACCTATAATCATTTTGAACTGGAATTCCAACAAAAAAAAGTTTTCAATTTTTCGCAAAAAAACGTGATGGCTAGCCTTACTTTTTTTGAACGGATAAAATTCATAGTCACAGATTCCGAATGTTTCACTTAGCTTTGATTATCAATGTAATTATGAGTAGTTCAACGTTTAGTTTGCTTCAATATGATGCCTCGTTCGCCTACAATCCAGGTTCGAAGCACAATGTGGCCGAATTTTAAAATACGAAACATCCAACAACCACTACTTTCCTTACGCATCCTACCGGTAGTTTCGTGTTCAACGTGTTGTATACTGTACCTATAATCATTTTGAACTGGAATTCCAACAAAAAAAAGTTTTCAATTTTTCGCGAAAAAACGTGATGGTTAGCCTTACTTTTTTTGAACGGATAAAATTCATAGTCACAGATTCCGAATGTTTCACTTAGCTTTGATTATCAATGTAATTATGAGTAGTTCAACGTTTAGTTTGCTTCAATATGTTGCCTCGTTCGCCTACAATCCAGGTTCGAAGCACAATGTGGCCGAATTTTAAAATACGAAACATCCAACAACCACTACTTTCCTTACGCATCCTACCGGTAGTTTTGTGTTCAACGTATTGTATACTGTACCTATAATCATTTTGAACTGGAATTCCAACAAAAAAAAGTTTTCAATTTTTCGCAAAAAAACGTGATGGTTAGCCTTACTTTTTTTGAACGGATAAAATTCATAGTCACAGATTCCGATTGTTTCACTTAGCTTTGCTTATCAATGTAATTATGAGTAGTTCAACGTTTAGTTTGCTTCAATATGTTGCCTCGTTCGCCTACAATTCAGGTTCGAAGCACAATGTGGCCGAATTTTAAAATACGAAACTTCCAACAACCACTACTTTCCTTACGCATCCTACCGGTAGTTTCGTGTTCAACGTGTTGTATACTGTACCTATAATCATTTTGAACCGGAATTCCAACAAAAAAAAGTTTTCAATTTTTCGCAAAAAAACGTGATGGTTGCCTCGTTCGTCTACAATCCAGGTTCGAAGCACAATGTGGCCGAATTTCAAAATACGAAACTTCCAACAACCACTACTTTCCTTACGCATCCTACCGGTAGTTTCGTGTTCAACGTGTTGTATACTGTACCTATAATCATTTTGAACTGGAATTCCAACAAAAAAAAGTTTTCAATTTTTCGCGAAAAAACGTGATGGTTAGCCTTACTTTTTTTGAACGGATAAAATTCATAGTCACAGATTCCGAATGTTTCACTTAGCTTTGATTATCAATGTAATTATGAGTAGTTCAACGTTTAGTTTGCTTCAATATGTTGCCTCGTTCGCCTACAATCCAGGTTCGAAGCACAATGTGGCCGAATTTTAAAATACGAAACATCCAACAACCACTACTTTCCTTACGCATCCTACCGGTAGTTTCGTGTTCAACGTGTTGTATACTGTACCTATAATCATTTTGAACTGGAATTCCAACAAAAAAAAGTTTTCAATTTTTCGCGAAAAAACGTGATGGTTAGCCTTACTTTTTTTGAACGGATAAAATTCATAGTCACAGATTCCGAATGTTTCACTTAGCTTTGATTATCAATGTAATTATGAGTAGTTCAACGTTTAGTTTGCTTCAATATGTTGCCTCGTTCGCCTACAATCCAGGTTCGAAGCACAATGTGGCCGAATTTTAAAATACGAAACATCCAACAACCACTACTTTCCTTACGCATTCTACCGGTAGTTTTGTGTTCAACGTATTGTATACTGTACCTATAATCATTTTGAACTGGAATTCCAACAAAAAAAAGTTTTCAATTTTTCGCAAAAAAACGTGATGGTTAGCCTTACTTTTTTTGAACGGATAAAATTCATAGTCACAGATTCCGATTGTTTCACTTAGCTTTGCTTATCAATGTAATTATGAGTAGTTCAACGTTTAGTTTGCTTCAATATGTTGCCTCGTTCGCCTACAATTCAGGTTCAAAGCACAATGTGGCCGAATTTTAAAATATACGAAACTTCCAACAACCACTACTTTCCTTACGCATCCTACCGGTAGTTTCGTGTTCAACGTGTTGTATACTGTACCTATAATCATTTTGAACCGGAATTCCAACAAAAAAAAGTTTTCAATTTTTCGCAAAAAAACGTGATGGTTGCCTCGTTCGCCTACAATCCAGGTTCGAAGCACAATGTGGCCGAATTTCAAAATACGAAACTTCCAACAACCACTACTTTCCTTACGCATCCTACCGGTAGTTTTGTGTTCAACGTATTGTATACTGTACCTATAATCATTTTGAAACGGAATTTCAACAAAAAAAAGTTTTCAATTTTTCGCGAAAAAACGTGATGGTTAGCCTTACTTTTTTTGAACGGATAAAATTCATAGTCACAGATTCCGAATGTTTCACTTAGCTTTGATTATCAATGTAATTATGAGTAGTTCAACGTTTAGTTTGCTTCAATATGTTGCCTCGTTCACCTACAATCCAGGTTCGAAGCACAATGTGGTCGAATTTAAGCTACATCTACTTTATGATGATTTTCTATCTCATTTAACACTTTATAGGTAAATTCCATCGGATTGGTAGATGTCGGTCTTTTTAGATTTAAAAGCATTGCACATAATCAGCTCCAATAATTTTGGAATTTATGAAGTTGTTGAAATTTTTCTGTAACATGAGACATCCTCTCTCTTATCCGATTTAAGGATACTAGCGTTATTTTTGAAATTTTCGATTTATCAGGAAACACGGCTGTGGTTATTGATTGGTTGAAAAGTTTGTAGAGTTGATTGGTGAAGCTACTCGCAAACCTTTTTAATATTGTAGGGCAGGTATATTATCCGGCCCACATCCATCTCCAAATTCCTTTAAGGCTGCTAGAATATTCTCTTCTTGTATCACAGGAGGAATAACAGAAGTATTGTTGTTGCCTATTTGATCAGTGTAACCCATACAAAGGCTATAGACTGATTGGAAAATTCTGCAAACATTTCTGCTAGCACGTTTGCGTCCGAGGAGCTAGTATTATTATAACTCATTTTGGGTGGATATACCTCGATTTCCCATTTAACATAAACAACAACCTAACACAAAATAAATTATATACTAGGCTAATATTTGATTATTGAACCCTACTTCAGTTGGTATATGTCACCCAATAAACACAAAAACTGGACAACAAAAACGTATACAAAATAGCCGTCAAGTAATTTGACCATGATTGATGAAAATACAGGAAACTAGAAAATATACTGACTTTTTTAGTTACAACTGGAAATCCGCCTAGGCTAATACATGTTAACTCACATATAAAATTTTATCATCGAACCACTTAATTATAACACTTCGATATAATACGCAAAGCAAACTGACACACCTTTCACGGGAATTCAGGTATTTTATAATTTGTAAAGACTCGTTAACATATTCGTAAATACCTGTGTATGATAATTTTAAATCCTATAAAACAATTAATCAAATAGGTAATTTGCAAATTAGTTTATTTCGTATATGACAATGAGGACGTTTATATAAAATTTATATCCGCATATTTCAAGGATAGGTTCAAGTAATATAATATGCAAATTTTCATTACTCCTGTGTACCATTAATATTGCAAAGCGAAATTTTCATGGGCACAAAACACAGGATTACGATACAACACAAATGATAGTATCAATTTCAGTTTCATTCTATAGCTAAAGCAAGGATTATAATTTACTTCACCATTGGGAACAGTTTCATTCATATGAATGGAATTTACCTGAAGTTGCGCCATTACATTACCATTGTAAAGGGTGTGGAGAGTTACATTGGTATTTTTATTACATATATTGTTGAAGAAATTATGTATAAAATATCAGGAATGAAATTGCAATTACGTTTTGGCCTTAGAAATATGCGTTATAAGTCCTAGTTAGACGCAAGGTATAGTTAGAAAGACGATTTGTATAGAAAAGATTTTGCAACCCGCACCACAATATGACCAATTTTAAACCTACAGGACGCACAGTTTAATCGCAGTTTATTTTGTCTTCCATAAAGCTATTATATGGAAGTACAAAACTATACGTTTCCCGCGACAATAATTAACTGTTTTTGATATCTTGATATATTTTGTGGAACTTTCGTGTTAATCGCTCGCAAAACAGCCATGCATAATTGAAATAAAATTGTAATCTCTAATAACGAATTAATTGTATAAAAAATGATTCCAAATGTTTGCATATTTGCTGAGAGTTCAGTTCTACCGATATCCAGTTGAAATTTTTGTTGGTGAAGTTTATGTGAACAGATATTTTTTCATTAAGTTTTATTCATAATCGTTTCGTCCAGGTATTGACAATATTAGTACTTCTCCCCAATTTGCTTATGAATTTTTCTATGCTATATCAGTGACTGTTAATATAGTCACATCAACCACAAACGTCGCTATGTTAGTCTCCTCTATAATTGGCAGGACTCCAAGGTACTTCTTCTGCTGATATTTTCTATATTTCCGAGTATTCGCCTTCTAATTTAACACGAACATATCGGTTAGCTATATAAGATTTTAGTTCTTCATGAAACTGGTTTGGTAAGTCTCTTTGTCATTTATGTTGCAAGCTGTTATGTAATACTGTGTCAAAGGCCTATGCTACATTCAAAAAGATACTTTTAAATATATTTGAAATTGTTGGAAGTAAGGAAATAGAGTTTAAGTATCAAGATTACCGCAGCGACTTTGCATTGGTTTGGAATGTGTTTAAGTCTGAATACTGCGTTAATTATTTGAATCAGTTTACTTAGTTCTTTTTTAGGAAGAGCTTCTATTGTTTGTCCTGTAATAAGCTCATATTTTGGAGTTTTCTTTGCGCTGAAGATATTGTATTGTAGTTTTCCACTTTATTTAATGTTTGTGTGTTTTCATATATTTTTTGTCTAGACAGAGGGTTGAACGTATCCTCGAAGTGGGTGTGCAAAAAAAGAAGATTCTTGCTTTGCACTTATAGGTCGAAGTTGAAGCTTTATTAAATTTTTAAATGACACCTCAAAATTAATAGCATTTTTTGTTATGGGTAGACTGACTGTCATAATAACAGGTGTGTAATCCTAAAAGTTGGTTGATCTCTAGAATGAAACTCGCAACTGAATAGTCGTGCTGCAAACAGCTTTCTTCAGGGTCCTCGAAATTTAGCTTTATTGCTGAAGCTCTACAGATTTTAGATTCCGCTACATTTATTTTAAAGACGTTGTTTTATTATTCGTGCACTATATCCGGAGCCGAATGGGAAATTTCTACTGAAACTGCAGCTATTATTGTCGGTAGCTATTATTCACTTCTTCATGTTTAACTGGTTCTTGAAACAACTTTCCAAGTGGATGGTTAAAGTTTCTGCCATTCTTGTGAGTGTTGAGCTTTTTTTTCTTATTTAGTCTTTTATTCCGTTTTAAGACCCAAATGGTCCCTTTTTCTAATTCTTCTTCTTCCGTATGCAATGAATTAATGTTATCGCATCGATTACAGATTAAGGTGTCGTCCTAAGTTTTGCACGTGTTACAACCTGTTATTTTGGATTGCTAATTTTCTTTCTTTAAAATTACAAATTCTGAAATTCTGAAAATTACAAATTCTGAAAATTACAAATTCTTAAATTTCTGATTCTTGGTTAAAAAATATCCAAAAAGGGGTTAATGCTGAATTTCCGTTTCACAATTTTGTAAAGCTTTCTATTCCTCAGAATTCTCGTCGGTAAAACCATCATTGATCGTCAGCCTGCTCCTAATAATCATTTCAGAATTTATAGAAGCGCAGTATAGTGAAATTGATTGATTGATTGAATATTCATTTGTGTACTTTTCTATTATAAATATTGAACGTCGTTATTAAATTTATCAAAAGAAATATTCGAGTATTTCGAAAAAATATTCGAATACCCAAAGTAGTCAATGAACGAATGATGAAATGAACCAATCAGTTCAGTTTTATCATTATTACCCATAATTATGATACATGCTCATTTATTAAATCATTTGGCATGCTGTATGAAACATAATTTGCTCCTCCTAGTTGCTATTAGTATCGAAAGCAAAAGTACAGAATAAATAATGACAAATAAAAAGTACCGGGGCTTAAAAGTTAATTTATACGGTTAATCTGTAAAATAATGTAACGAGATGAAAATATTATCGGGTGTAGGGTCATATTAAATTAAATTGAAACAATCCATTGAATTGGGCTTTAGAACTATGTTGAAATATCGTAACTCGCATCACGTCATCTTGTATTCTCATTCGGTAAAACAAACATGATTGTTGTTGAACACAAATCACCAAAAAATGTGTCATTATAGTGAGATATGCTCAGCTGAATAACACACCCATCGTTCATGGTTAGTGTGATGAATAAACTTAAAATTCCCGACTACATATTATACTCGACGTAATCTAGGATCCATGAACATAATTCAAATCACTCTCATTCGTAATTTTTCCAGTTCACAGATGCTCAACTTCTGCATCAAAACGATAACGATTTTTTTTCAAACGTCTCAGTGTCTTCAAGGGGTCCTGTTGTCATATGGCAATGCCAGGTAATTAGATATCCGGATTGATACACAGATGAAGCTGTAATGCATTTTGCACACAAGCATCGATAATCCGTAAAGATGCAGCTCCACTACTTTTTGCCACGATAAGTGGTACGGTGAGCTGCAATGTTTTAGTCAAATCGATCGACCCCACACATATTTATTGATTATATTCTGACACAACAGAAGAACGAGTGACATCTGTTTTTTTCGCGCATGTTTGAAATAGCAAGATGCAATAGGTGTGGAACCTAAATATGTTGATAGCTTGCAAACGAGTGAATTATCTACTCATTTCGTAAGACGAATCCTGGTTCCGTTCTGTTTGATGGATTTGTAGTAACCTCGTGGTTTTGTCTTCAATTTTTTTTATGTGGAATCAGACAATTTTTCGGGATTCCATTCTCACGAATGGTACCACTTCCATTATAGCCCCGATTTTTCAAATAGGCCAACAACGAAAAGCTAAACTATCAAAGTAAAATGTAAACGGTAATTCTTGGAGTTTACCAGAAAAATGGTCAATCATGTTGACAAGGGGAGCAGCACGTTTACTGAATAGTTCTTCATATCTTGAGTTTGATCGTGGATTTTGGCCTTGATATATACATCGAAATTTATCATGTAATATATGCAATCATACTTTCATCAAAGGATGAATTCTGTTCGGGAAGGGAATGTTACAACATTTTTGATTTGATATGATAGGTTATCGGTCTCAACTTCCCTATTTTATCAGTGACGTTTTGTAGAGCATGCACGTTCGTTTCGAAATGTAGACTCTGCAAAATTTCCTCAAAGCGATTTCAACGCATGCTGTCTCTGTAACTTTTTTTGACCAGTATATCCGCTAAAAAGCGAAATGCCAATAAAAAAGTGAAGTTCTGTAAAGAAATAAATTTTGTAACTTTGTAACATAATTGTAGAGATAAAAATAAAAACAAATCGTTAACAGCAATCTTCGATTTTTTTTTACCTTTTTACCTTTTTACTTTTTTTCTTAACTGTGCCCTGGTAATCTAATTTAATATTATTTGATTTCGTCAAATGTCAGTATAGATATCAACAAAATATATATGTTTCAATTTTGTTTTAGCATTTTTATAAGGATCCATTACACGGTCAATATTAACGTCAATACCAGTAATATCATTATCTCTTAAAACATGCATCAATACTACTTCAATATTTTTCAACATTACACAATCATTTTTAATTGACATTAATTTCATCATTACTGCTGTCATTATTGCTAAGTATATAGTATTGCATTATTGTTAGGTGTACATTATTTGCGAAGAAGTTTCTTCAAAAGTTATAAGTTATGGATCGAAAAAAAGAAGCGTGTGTTGCTATAATAATAGCACTGTGCTCACAAAAACTGTGAATCGAAAACGCTGGATCACGGAGTGGCTAAAAAAACGAGAAAACTATTCTCACACCGTTCTTATAAAAGAAATAAGTGAAAGTGAAGCCACTGACTATCAAAATTATTTTAGAATGAGTCAAGAACAATTTAAGAAAGTTTTGCTAATGGTTCAACCTTTTCTGGTAAGGGAGAATACCACCATGAGGAAAAACATTTATTTCAATGAAAGATTGGCTTTGATATTGAGGTATATTGCAACAGGAAGAAATTTCGAAGATTTAAAGTTTTCGACTATAATGTCACCATCTTCAATAAGTAAAGCTCATTTATGTCTTGCAAGACTACGTTAACGTATAAGTATTACTTTGTTTAAAGTGTATTAAATAAAACTTCAGATTAAATTCATTAATAAATAATTCATTCAATAATTTCAATAATTCATTAGTTATAATATATTTTATTTTTTTATGTATAAATTAAAATTGTTATTCTTTAAAATTTTTGAAAATTTTTGGAATTATTTGAGACGGTTCTTCATCAACAGGTGATATTGAGATAGGTGAAGTAGATTCTGGACGAGTTGAGATAGTATATGATGGTGTTACCATACTGTCCATTGTCTCTTATCTTCATTAATTTTTACAGAATCTATACCAAGGTTCCCCAAAGCTGCATGAAACAACACGTCATTGAGAGCTTTTTCTGCATAAATTCTCTGTTTGGAATCCAACTTAATTAGCTGTTCACCCAAGCCTGACAAATTGTTGGTATTTTTTGTTTTTGATCTTGGGAATCATCTAAATATTTACACGCTTTGTGAAGAAGCTCATTACGCGTAGCCGTTTGTCCAACATTTCTTTGTTTGTTGGTTTGTAATGGTCGTATTTGTGGTGGCAGAATAGACGATCTTGATGTTGAGCAAGTTGCTCGTATCGGCGATCGTTCCCTGTTGTTACTTTCATTAGTTAAGTAATTTTTAACTTTAATTTGATATGCATTAGTTATTTTTAGTTTCCGAATTCCCCCGAAGGATGGGTTAATATTTCCAAAGATTTTGGAAATTTACACAACTTTTATAAAATATTTGGAGCAATGGATGGTAAGCATATTACCATTACAAAACCACGCAATTCAGGTGCCCTGTAATACAACTATAAAGGATTTTATAGCATCGTTTTGTTGGCGATCGTTAATGCACGGAATGAGTTATTTATGTTTGACGCTGGAATAAATGACCGAATTTCATTTGACAATTTTCATGTTGATTCATAATAATAGATTGTCAAGAGCTCGTGTGGTTGTTGAAAATGCATTTGGGATTTTAGCATCAAGATTCGGCGTTTTTCAAAAAGCCATCTGTCTAGAACCCAAAAAAGCTGAAACAATAACCATGGCAGCTTGTTATATTCATAATTTCCTGTTGAAGGAGAATAACAAAGCATATTTGGCACCAAATAATTCCGGGACTTCAGATGACTACCAACTTGTGAATTTAAACAACTCTAACTAGAAATAGTCCATCAGATACCGAAGGAGGTTGTGATATACATATAGTAAATTATTGTGATAATAAATTGCCAATGATATTAAAATTTATTATATTTTATACATATAAAAATAATTTTATTTTATTTAAACAAAAAATATTTCTTTAAATTTACCCAAATGGGATCGAAAATAATACGTTTTGGCGTTATAAAAAGGTTCTATTTTGCGATACAAAGACATTCCTCGTTTGCACAACGCAAACATACCGCCTTGGCGTTATAAAAAACCTTCATTTTTTCGATATAAAATCATTTCGTTTTTACGGTACGCAAATAGGCCGCTTTGGCGTACCGGAAACGTGATACATCAGTGGTACGATTTTTATTTTAAAATTTATAGTTCAAAATTTGCGGAAACGGTTCGCTTTCTTAACGCCAAAACGTTACGTTTGCGATGTCTTATATATTCATTCATTTTTTGTTCCGCTTATGTTACGCTTTACTTAGAGGGTGGCTGCTTAAATATGTCAAGGAATTGTAAGGCATACAAAACATAGCTGGTTGGTGTATATATTTCATCCATTCCGCAACCCGAGCTCTTGGATGTCAATATTTTTTTTAATTCCTTTCTATAATTAGTACGTAGCGTATTAGTTTTTCGATTAACATCTGCGCGGTTTGCTGTTACTTGTTTTTTCTATATATCTCCAAAAGTTTAACCAAACCTGCATTTCACTTACTTTTAATTATGTAATTAGGATTTGTTGGATTCCATAGTTCTGACAAAACGATATTCCGCTTGCTTCCATATTCGGTGGATGTTTCTATATTAGATAATTCTAACTCACTTAATTCGATTGTGTCGTAGATTCGTCCTCACATAAAACACACATTTTTAAACTTATAACTATAAATATTTTTATATTATACTAACCACAAAATATAAAAGAAAATTGACAATTGTAGTTAACAAACCATACTACAGAGTGTGTAATGAAGAGTGTAATGATGCAAATCCAGACACGCTCATTTAATAATGACAATTTTCCCCACCAATTCTCAGTAATGATGTATGAAAATCAGAAAATCCGGATACTCGTCAATACCGCACATCATTACTTGTTTCATCACATTACACGATCAATATTAATGTCATTCTTAGAAGGTATTGCCGTTAATATTGACCGTGTAAAGCTCGATTTATATTATCCGTTCCTTTCAGTTCCTTCATTTTTCGTATCAGACAAAAAAAAAACATTGTTACATGGTTTTTCATTAGAGTATTTATATTATCCGTTCCATACTTGCAGGAACTGAACGGAACGGATAATATAAATAGTCCTATGAAAATACATGTAACAATGGTTTTTTTGTCTGATACGAAAAATGAATTAACTGAAAGGAACGGATAATATAAATCGAGCTTACTGGTTGCTATAGAGATGACAGTGTGACTTCTTAATTATTATTTTCAAACAAACATTTACTTTGTAAGTGATGCTGCTATAAACGGTTGTACAGAAGATGATTTTTTGTTGCGAAACCATAATTTTGGTCAAAAATCGTATTTCGATTTATTCAACCAATTTTTAGGCGTAAACATACCACGTCGTTTAGACTGGGCATTTAACTGGTGTTTTTGTTTAAACCTTTATATATATATATATATATATATATATATATATATATATATATATATATATATATATGTTTTAAATTAAAACTAAAAACAAAAACATGAAATCATTACGATTGTGAAGTTTTCAACAAAAACCAAAAATTAACAAAACGTATACGGATATAAAATCTGTGATAATAACAAAAAATAACCATGTATTGGTAAAATAGTCGGTAAAAGCAATGTAGCATATTTTCAAATAATCTGTATAATAAAAATCAGTATATCGATATTATTTTTCATAATAGAAACAAAAAATATTCGAAGCTTACCTTAACGTACTATAAGATTTTTATGTAAATCTAAAGATTAATATAAATAATGTGTTTATCATCCAAATAAATTATTTTATTATAAGAAATACTCGTATACAATCAATTAGTCCTGAATGGTTTCATTATACAAAATAAGCCAAATAACAAAGTTTTGCTAGCCTTTTAAAATAAAAATTGGCCATTTAAAAAAAATACGACAAATTCCCGTTTGTTATTGAGGTGCAAACACCACATCTCGTTATGCAATTTTTTAGATTCTAGTGGTTTACTGTATTAAAAATTGGCCAGATCACAGAGTTTTTCCCAGGTCGACACACATATCAAAAGTTAGCTCAAGAAGTGCTCTCTCAAATAAAATTGGCTCTTTAAAAAAAATACGACAAATTCCCGTTTGTTATTGAGGTGCAAACACCACATCTCGTTATGCAATATTTTAGATTCTAGTGGTTTACTGTATTAAAAATTGGCCAGATCACAGAGTTTTTCCCAGGTCGTCACACATATCAAAAGTTAGCTCAAGAAGTGCTCTCTCAAATAAATTTGGCCATTTAAAAAAAATACGACAAATTCCCGTTTGTTATTGAGGTGCAAACACCACATCTCGTTATGCAATATTTTAGATTCTAGTGGTTTACTGTATTAAAAATTGGCCAGATCACAGAGTTTTTCCCAGGTCGACACACATATCAAAAGTTAGCTCAAGAAGTGCTCTCTCAAATAAAATTGGCCATTTAAAAAAAATACGACAAATTCCCGTTTGTTATTGAGGTGCAAACACCACATGTCGTTATGCAATATTTTAGATTCTAGTGGTTTACTGTATTAAAAATTGGCCAGATCACAGAGTTTTTCCCAGGTCGTCACACATATCAAAAGTTAGCTCAAGAAGTGCTCTCTCAAATAAAATTGGCCATTTAAAAAAAATACGACAAATTCCCGTTTGTTATTGAGGTGCAAACACCACATCTCGTTATGCAATATTTTAGATTCTAGTGGTTTACTGTATTAAAAATTGGCCAGATCACAGAGTTTTTCCCAGGTCGTCACACATATCAAAAGTTAGCTCAAGAAGTGCTCTCTCAAATAAAATTGGCTCTTTAAAAAAAATACGACAAATTCCCGTTTGTTATTGAGGTGCAAACACCACATCTCGTTATGCAATATTTTAGATTCTAGTGGTTTACTGTATTAAAAATTGGCCAGATCACAGAGTTTTTCCAAGGTCGTCACACATATCAAAAGTTAGCTTAAGAAGTGCTCTCTCAAATAAAATTGGCCCTTTGAAAAAATACGACAAATTCCCGTTTGTTATTGAGGTGCAAACACCACATCTCGTTATGCAATATTTTAGATTCTAGTGGTTTACTGTATTAAAAATTGGCCAGATCACAGAGTTTTTCCCAGGTCGTCACACATATCAAAAGTTAGCTCAAGAAGTGCTCTCTCAAATAAAATTGGCCCTTTAAAAAAAATACGACAAATTCCCGTTTGTTATTGAGGTGCAAACACCACATCTCGTTATGCAATATTTTAGATTCTAGTGGTTTACTGTATTAAAAATTGGCCAGATCACAGAGTTTTTCCCAGGTCGTCACACATATCAAAAGTTAGCTCAAGAAGTGCTCTCTCAAATAAAATTGGCTCTTTAAAAAAAAATACGACAAATTCCCGTTTGTTATTGAGGTGCAAACACCACATCTCGTTATGCAATATTTTAGATTCTAGTGGTTTACTGTATTAAAAATTGGCCAGATCACAGAGTTTTTCCCAGGTCGTCTGACATATCAAAAGTTAGCTCAAGAAGTGCTCTCTCAAATAAAATTGGCCCTTAAAAAAAAATACGACAAATTCCCGTTTGTCATTGAGGTGCAAACACCACATCTCGTTATGCAATATTTTAGATTCTAGTGGTTTACTGTATTAAAAATTGGCCAGATCACAGAGTTTTTCCCAGGTCGACAAACATATCAAAAGTAGCTTAAGAAGTGCTCTCTCAAATAAAATTGGCCCTTTAAAAAAAATACGACAAATTCCCGTTTGTCATTGAGGTGCAAACACCACATCTCGTTATGCAATATTTTAGATTCTAGTGGTTTACTGTATTAAAAATTGGCCAGATCACAGAGTTTTTCCCAGGTCGACACACATATCAAAAGTTAGCTTAAGAAATGCTCTCTCAAATAAAATTGGCCCTTTGAAAAAATACGACAAATTCCCGTTTGTTATTGAGGTGCAAACACCACATCTCGTTATGCAATATTTTAGATTCTAGTGGTTTACTGTATTAAAAATTGGCCAGATCACAGAAATTTTCCCAGGTCGTCACACATATCAAAAGTTAGCTCAAGAAGTGCTCTCTCAAATAAAATTGGCCCTTAAAAAAAATTACGACTAATTCCCGTTTGTCATTGAGGTGCAAACACCACATCTCGTTATGCAATATTTTAGATTCTAGTGGTTTACTGTATTAAAAATTGGCCAGATCACAGAGTTTTTCCCAGGTCGTCACACATATCAAAAGTTAGCTCAAAAAGTGCTCTCTCAAATAAAATTGGCAATTTAAAAAAAATACGACAAATTCTCGTTTGTTATTGAGGTGCAAACACCACATCTCGTTATGCAATATTTTAGATTCTAGTGGTTTACTGTATTAAAAATTGGCCAGATCACAGAGTTTTTCCCAGGTCGACACACATATCAAAAGTTAGCTTAAGAAATGCTCTCTCAAATAAAATTGGCCCTTTGAAAAAATACGACAAATTCCCGTTTGTTATTGAGGTGCAAACACCACATCTCGTTATGCAATATTTTAGATTCTAGTGGTTTACTGTATTAAAAATTGGCCAGATCACAGAAATTTTCCCAGGTCGTCACACATATCAAAAGTTAGCTCAAGAAGTGCTCTCTCAAATAAAATTGGCCCTTAAAAAAAATTACGACTAATTCCCGTTTGTCATTGAGGTGCAAACACCACATCTCGTTATGCAATATTTTAGATTCTAGTGGTTTACTGTATTAAAAATTGGCCAGATCACAGAGTTTTTCCCAGGTCGTCACACATATCAAAAGTTAGCTCAAAAAGTGCTCTCTCAAATAAAATTGGCAATTTAAAAAAAATACGACAAATTCTCGTTTGTTATTGAGGTGCAAACACCACATCTCGTTATGCAATATTTTAGATTCTAGTGGTGTACTGTATTAAAAATTGGCCAGATCACAGAGTTTTTCCCAGGTCGTCTGACATATCAAAAGTTAGCTCAAGAAGTGCTCTCTCAAATAAAATTGGCCCTTAAAAAAAATTACGACTAATTCCCGTTTGTCATTGAGGTGCAAACACCACATCTCGTTATGCAATATTTTAGATTCTAGTGGTTTACTGTATTAAAAATTGGCCAGATCACAGAGTTTTTCCCAGGTCGTCACACATATCAAAAGTTAGCTCAAAAAGTGCTCTCTCAAATAAAATTGGCAATTTAAAAAAAATACGACAAATTCTCGTTTGTTATTGAGGTGCAAACACCACATCTCGTTATGCAATATTTTAGATTCTAGTGGTTTACTGTATTAAAAATTGGCCAGATCACAGAGTTTTTCCCAGGTCGACACACATATCAAAAGTTAGCTCAAGAAGTGTTCTCTCAAATAAAATTGGCTCTTTAAAAAAATACGACAAATTCCCGTTTGTTATTGAGGTGCAAACACCACATCTCGTTATGCAATATTTTAGATTCTAGTGGTTTACTGTATTAAAAATTGGCCAGATCACAGAGTTTTTCCCAGGTCGTCACACATATCAAAAGTTAGCTCAAGAAGTGCTCTCTCAAATAAAATTGGCCATTTAAAAAAAATACGACAAATCCCCGTTTGTTATTGAGGTGCAAACACCACATCTCGTTATGCAATTTTTTAGATTCTAGTGGTTTACTGTATTAAAAATTGGCCAGATCACAGAGTTTTTCCCAGGTCGTCACACATATCAAAAGTTAGCTCAAGAAGTGCTCTCTCAAATAAAATTGGCCATTTAAAAAAAATACGACAAATCCCCGTTTGTTATTGAGGTGCAAACACCACATCTCGTTATGCAATTTTTTAGATTCTAGTGGTTTACTGTATTAAAAATTGGCCAGATCACAGAGTTTTTCCCAGGTCGTCACACATATCAAAAGTTAGCTCAAGAAGTGCTCTCTCAAATAAAATTGGCCATTTAAAAAAAATACGACAAATTCCCGTTTGTTATTGAGGTGCAAACACCACATCTCGTTATGCAATATTTTAGATTCTAGTGGTTTACTGTATTAAAAATTGGCCAGATCACAGAGTTTTTCCCAGGTCGTCACACATATCAAAAGTTAGCTCAAAAAGTGCTCTCTCAAATAAAATTGGCCATTTAAAAAAAATACGACAAATTCCCGTTTGTTATTGAGGTGCAAACACCACATCTCGTTATGCAATATTTTAGATTCTAGTGGTTTACTGTATTAAAAATTGGCCAGATCACAGAGTTTTTCCCAGGTCGTCACACATATCAAAAGTTAGCTCAAGAAGTGCTCTCTCAAATAAAATTGGCCCTTTAAAAAAAATACGACAAATTCCCGTTTGTTATTGAGGTGCAAACACCACATCTCGTTATGCAATATTTTAGATTCTAGTGGTTTACTGTATTAAAAATTGGCCAGATCACAGAGTTTTTCCCAGGTCGTCACACATATCAAAAGTTAGCTCAAGAAGTGCTCTCTCAAATAAAATTGGCTCTTTAAAAAAAAATACGACAAATTCCCGTTTGTTATTGAGGTGCAAACACCACATCTCGTTATGCAATATTTTAGATTCTAGTGGTTTACTGTATTAAAAATTGGCCAGATCACAGAGTTTTTCCCAGGTCGTCTGACATATCAAAAGTTAGCTCAAGAAGTGCTCTCTCAAATAAAATTGGCCCTTAAAAAAAAATACGACAAATTCCCGTTTGTCATTGAGGTGCAAACACCACATCTCGTTATGCAATATTTTAGATTCTAGTGGTTTACTGTATTAAAAATTGGCCAGATCACAGAGTTTTTCCCAGGTCGACACACATATCAAAAGTAGCTTAAGAAGTGCTCTCTCAAATAAAATTGGCCCTTTAAAAAAAATACGACAAATTCCCGTTTGTCATTGAGGTGCAAACACCACATCTCGTTATGCAATATTTTAGATTCTAGTGGTTTACTGTATTAAAAATTGGCCAGATCACAGAGTTTTTCCCAGGTCGACACACATATCAAAAGTTAGCTTAAGAAATGCTCTCTCAAATAAAATTGGCCCTTTGAAAAAATACGACAAATTCCCGTTTGTTATTGAGGTGCAAACACCACATCTCGTTATGCAATATTTTAGATTCTAGTGGTTTACTGTATTAAAAATTGGCCAGATCACAGAAATTTTCCCAGGTCGTCACACATATCAAAAGTTAGCTCAAGAAGTGCTCTCTCAAATAAAATTGGCTCTTTAAAAAAAATACGACAAATTCTCGTTTGTTATTGAGGTGCAAACACCACATCTCGTTATGCAATATTTTAGATTCTAGTGGTGTACTGTATTAAAAATTGGCCAGATCACAGAGTTTTTCCCAGGTCGTCTGACATATCAAAAGTTAGCTCAAGAAGTGCTCTCTCAAATAAAATTGGCCCTTAAAAAAAATTACGACAAATTCCCGTTTGTCATTGAGGTGCAAACACCACATCTCGTTATGCAATATTTTAGATTCTAGTGGTTTACTGTATTAAAAATTGGCCAGATCACAGAGTTTTTCCCAGGTCGTCACACATATCAAAAGTTAGCTTAAGAAGTGCTCTCTCAAATAAAATTGGCCCTTTGAAAAAATACGACAAATCCCCGTTTGTTATTGAGGTGCAAACACCACATCTCGTTATGCAATATTTTAGATTCTAGTGGTTTACTGTATTAAAAATTGGCCAGATCACAGAGTTTTTCCCAGGTCGACACACATATCAAAAGTTAGCTCAAGAAGTGCTCTCTCAAATAAAATTGGCTCTTTAAAAAAAATACGACAAATTCCCGTTTGTTATTGAGGTGCAAACACCACATCTCGTTATGCAATTTTTTAGATTCTAGTGGTTTACTGTATTAAAAATTGGCCAGATCACAGAGTTTTTCCCAGGTCGTCACACATATCAAAAGTTAGCTCAAGAAGTGTTCTCTCAAATAAAATTGGCTCTTTAAAAAAAAAAGACAAATTCCCGTTTGTTATTGAGGTGCAAACACCACATCTCGTTATGCAATATTTTAGATTCTAGTGGTTTACTGTATTAAAAATTGGCCAGATCACAGAGTTTTTCCCAGGTCGTCACACATATCAAAAGTTAGCTCAAGAAGTGCTCTCTCAAATAAAATTGGCCCTTTAAAAAAATACGACAAATTCCCGTTTGTTATTGAGGTGCAAACACCACATCTCGTTATGCAATATTTTAGATTCTAGTGGTTTACTGTATTAAAAATTGGCCAGATCACAGAAATTTTCACAGGTCGTCACACATATCAAAAGTTAGCTCAAGAAGTGCTCTCTCAAATAAAATTGGCTCTTTAAAAAAAATACGACAAATTCTCGTTTGTTATTGAGGTGCAAACACCACATCTCGTTATGCAATATTTTAGATTCTAGTGGTTTACTGTATTAAAAATTGGCCAGATCACAGAGTTTTTCCCAGGTCGTCTGACATATCAAAAGTTAGCTCAAGAAGTGCTCTCTCAAATAAAATTGGCCCTTAAAAAAAAATACGACAAATTCCCGTTTGTCATTGAGGTGCAAACACCACATCTCGTTATGCAATATTTTAGATTCTAGTGGTTTACTGTATTAAAAATTGGCCAGATCACAGAGTTTTTTCCAGGTCGTCACACATATCAAAAGTTAGCTCAAAAAGTGCTCTCTCAAATAAAATTGGCCATTTAAAAAAAATACGACAAATTCCCGTTTGTTATTGAGGTGCAAACACCACATCTCGTTATGCAATATTTTAGATTCTAGTGGTTTACTGTATTAAAAATTGGCCAGATCACAGAGTTTTTCCCAGGTCGTCACACATATCAAAAGTTAGCTCAAGAAGTGCTCTCTCAAATAAAATTGGCCATTTAAAAAAAATACGACAAATTCCCGTTTGTTATTGAGGTGCAAACACCAAATCTCGTTATGCAATATTTTAGATTCTAGTGGTTTACTGTATTAAAAATTGGCCAGATCACAGAGTTTTTCCCAGGTCGTCACACATATCAAAAGTTAGCTCAAGAAGTGCTCTCTCAAATAAAATTGGCTCTTTAAAAAAAATACGACAAATTCCCGTTTGTTATTGAGGTGCAAACACCACATCTCGTTATGCAATATTTTAGATTCTAGTGGTTTACTGTATTAAAAATTGGCCAGATCACAGAGTTTTTCCCAGGTCGTCACACATATCAAAAGTTAGCTTAAGAAGTGCTCTCTCAAATAAAATTGGCCCTTTGAAAAAATACGACAAATTCCCGTTTGTTATTGAGGTGCAAACACCACATCTCGTTATGCAATATTTTAGATTCTAGTGGTTTACTGTATTAAAAATTGGCCAGATCACAGAGTTTTTCCCAGGTCGTCACACATATCAAAAGTTAGCTCAAAAAGTGCTCTCTCAAATAAAATTGGCCATTTAAAAAAAATACGACAAATTCCCGTTTGTTATTGAGGTGCAAACACCACATCTCGTTATGCAATATTTTAGATTCTAGTGGTTTACTGTATTAAAAATTGGCCAGATCACAGAGTTTTTCCCAGGTCGTCACACATATCAAAAGTTAGCTCAAGAAGTGCTCTCTCAAATAAAATTGGCTCTTTAAAAAAAATACGACAAATTCCCGTTTGTCATTGAGGTGCAAACACCACATCTCGTTATGCAATATTTTAGATTCTAGTGGTTTACTGTATTAAAAATTGGCCAGATCACAGAGTTTTTCCCAGGTCGTCACACATATCAAAAGTTAGCTCAAGAAGTGCTCTTTCAAATAAAATTGGCTCTTTAAAAAAAATACGACAAATTCCCGTTTGTTATTGAGGTGCAAACACCACATCTCGTTATGCAATTTTTTAGATTCTAGTGGTTTACTGTATTAAAAATTGGCCAGATCACAGAGTTTTTCCCAGGTCGTCACACTTATCAAAAGTTAGCTCAAGAAGTGCTCTCTCAAATAAAATTGGCTCTTAAAGTAATTTAAAAGTAAACAAGATTATTAGCAACTATGGAATAGCCATTGCTGACGTTCAAAACTATAATAATGAAAATTATAACATTAAAATTGGCGAGATTCAAGGAAAGATTAAGTTGAATAATGAAAGTTTTTACTTGAAGGGATTAATAAATTATAGTTATTTGGGAAAACATTACACGGCTGTCGTTAAAAGGCCTAACAATGATTGGGAGATACTAGATGATTTAAAACAGTTTCCGTTAAAAGTTACAGACAAGTTACTTGTTAATCCGTCTATAATATTCTACTGCAAATCATAAATTAAAAAGGTTCATTGTTCCTTCATTCCAATCATTGTTAGGCCTTTTAACGACAGCCGTGTAATGTTTTCCCAAATAACTATAATTTATTAATCCCTTCAAGTAAAAACTTTCATTATTCAACTTAATCTTTCCTTGAATCTCGCCAATTTTAATGTTATAATTTTCATTATTATAGTTTTGAACGTCAGCAATGGCTATTCCATAGTTGCTAATAATCTTGTTTACTTTTAAATTACTTAAAGAGCCAATTTTATTTGAGAGAGCACTTCTTGAGCTAACTTTTGATATGTGTGACGATCTGGGAAAAACTCTGTGATCTGGCCAATTTTTAATACAGTAAACCACTAGAATCTAAAAAATTGCATAGCGAGATGTGGTGTTTGCACCTCAATAACAAACGGGAATTTGTCGTATTTTTTTAAAGGGCCAATTTTATTTGAGAGAGCACTTCTTGAGCTAACTTTTGATATGTGTGTCGACCTGGGAAAAACTCTGTGTTCTGTTATTTTTGAAAAAATATTATTAAGTTTCGGTAAGTTATAATTAGAATATTTATTATGTATGGTATTAATTAATATATATTGAGAATTTGAAGCCTATTTTAATTGGTATGGCTGGTTTAACTATTTCTGGCTATATGTATTTACTTCAAATTGTTTTTTAATTTCTTACACAAACATTGTAATAAAGCGATGTATTAACAATTAAAAATTGTTGGCCGACTGTACACTCAACTTACTAATACATACATAAATTTTGTTATTTGTTGCAAACTTCACATTCGTAAATCATTGGCTCCCTAGAGTTTTTATTTATTGATATTTTTTGGTTTATGTTAGTGAAAAAAACCTAAGAATCCACCAAAATTTAGGTTGAAAAAAAATCCAAAAACATTTTGCCTCAAAACCGGTTTTGTATGGAAAACATAATTTTTTTTTAATATTTTATTTCATAATCGTTTTCCTCTATATATTTAATATATTAAATGATTTACTTTTCCATTTATTTATAAAAAACTAAAAGGCTCATATGAAAGCTACCAGTTCTGGTGAACTGATTTCGGCCAAAATTAACTGTTAGATCTTGCAATTTGAGAAAGGAATTTAATTATAAGGTTTCAACCTAATCAATCCGTTTGGCTAGTACTGGGCCGAAATTTTAATGAAAAATAGTTGTTTGCCAAAAACTGTCATTGCCGCTTTAATTTTGGAAAATTTGTTTGTATACCGGTATTGTTGAACATTTAATTTAGAATTAAAGCGATTAATTATTTTTAATTTTACCGTAAAAAAAGTAGAAACCTTCTAAACTCTTTATACCAGAAGTGGTAGCTTCAATGGGATTTTAAATTTTTCGCAATGATGTTGGACAGTTTAACATTTATAAAAACGACAAAGAATTTAAAAATTTAAATAAATATAAAAAATAAATTTTCAACTAATAACGGTTGGTCTATCCGTACGATAGGTGTTTCGCCTTAGAAATGAGGTGTGGTGTATTCAAAATCAATATTTATATATTCGGGTAAAAGAAAGTCGGTTGTTGGCCACAACATATAATCGTAGTAGTCCCTCATTTTTTTAAAGATTTCATAAAATCTAGGACACGCATATAATCATTTGAAGGATGCACTAAATTGAAAGTGCTTAATTATTTTATGGGTATTTGCAAGCATCCGTGTCTTTTGTACTACAAAAATTAACAATTTAAAATATATTACTAATATTAAAAAAATATTTTAGAAATATTCCGCATCTTGATAATCACTAATATTTATTTAACATTATTTAAAATTTGAGTACTTCTACTTCAACATTATAGCACATTTTATATTCGGCGCGGTTTTTATTTCTGAGCAAAAACTTCATTTCCTGAATATCGATTTTGTATCACGTTATATTGAATACAATGATTAGAAATAAATAAATAGTTAAAGTACATAATATAACACATCGAATCTAGACAAGAATAAAATATTTGTTTACATGTGTATACATAACGAGTATATTTTGGTTTTGTATTAACAAGAACTATAAACAAACATGCGATGAAAAGTTTATAGCTTTCACGCGACTAATCCACTTCACAACAGTTGATGGTTTTAATGGCTATTCATCAAAAATTAAATGATGATTTTAATGTATTTATTTCGTAATAATGTAAAGAACTGGTTTGAACATGATTTTTCAAGGAATCAAATATTTTAGTCGCATATAGGGTGGTGGGTACTGTGAGTTAAACAAAATACCAAATTTGATCTAGAAAATGGCAAATCGAGAACCTAGACGACACAAATTTTATATTGATCTTATGTTGAATGTTTATGGAAACGACTGTACTAGTGAGTATTTATTTTATCTTGCATCTCCGATTATTTATAAATATTTCTGTTTTGAAAATTTTATTCAAAAAAAAAAAATTCTTAATTTACATCAATTAAGTGTGGTAGGCATGAATTTTGTTACACCAAATCTTGAGGACGGTGATTTTAGATATTTCCCTAACATGTTGGTTCTGTGAAGTATGTCTAATTTATCGATCAAATATCCACTCTCAATTTCGTCACGATACATTTAGAGAATTAAAGAACCATTAATTTATCTATTTTCATTGGAGCACTATAAAACTTAAAAAATATATAAAAATCCTTTCATATTTAAATTAAATATTTTGACTCGGGTTTGAACATGAAGCAGGCAAAACAATTGTGGCAAACTTATTCTAAAAAGTTGTATAAGCATCATTCGGTTCATATTACCAGAGACAACCTAAAAAAGATATTTCATCCTATGTAAACGTAAAAATTCAAACTAGGTATTCATTTTCTGTAAAAGTCACAGACACAACGATGACATTGGAATTATCAGAAATAAATTTTGTTTTAAATTTTTAGTTCAAATGAAAAATCTCTTTTGATTGTCTGTGGTATTACGTGGGAAAAGCTCATATAAAAGTGGGGTTAAGGAAACCACGGCGGCTGAGGAAATGAATGGGAATTAGGGAAACTATAAGTTATACCGGATGTCTAACACCGTATGTTACACCGGATATATAAATAACCATGTATTGAAATAGTTCAATCTTGAAGTTTCAAAAGAAATCAACATAATCGAACAAACTGCATTTAGTCTTGTGTGAGTTCCAAAATAGATACTACTTAGCCTTGGCCATTAGAAAATTTAAATTGTAGGGTTTACGAATCAAGAACAATAGTCATGTCATACAGTCAGTCAAGAGTAGAGAAATTGAGCTCCTTAACGAAAGTATTCAGGAAAGGTATGGTCATAGATAAGATTCTTCAGCTTTTTTGCGCGAATAGCCTCACCACACACTAAACAAAACCAATCGAGTCTTTCCTATAAAGGACCTTGCGCATTACCTTTCGCTTTTTACTAAATATACTTTCTCTGAAGAGAGCTGCACCTTTCCTACTTTTCCGCCCATACCATTTTTTTTTCATGGTCCTGCTTTTGGAAAAGGACAAATGACATTTGATGTGAAAATATTGGTCAAAAGATATTTCTGAGATTAACGGTGTTAATTTAATATTGGATGGGGCAAGCAGATTTATCTGAAAAATACCGGCTTCGTCGGGTTACTCCAAAACCTTTATAGATATAAAAAAAAAAATTGATATATGAAGAGAATGGAACGTATCACCAATCGTGAATTTTATAAATTCTATTTGAGTACAGCATTAGATAGGGCCAAACTGTTGAGTTTGTGTTTCTGTGGGGTAAGGTTGGTTTTGTTACACTTGATGGAAGAAAATGCGCATCTCCAAAAATATGAAATATTATGTTCAATCTCATTTCCTCTGAATCATTTAGTAATTGATTCAGGTAAAAAAGGCTCGTGCCTTTCAGTCACTAAACCAGAAATTTTGTAAATTGTCATACAATTTTCTTTAGTTTGTGGAGATTTTATAGAAATAATTTTAGCCATTCTGAGCGAGCCATTTTATTTGTGTGCCAAAACGGTGGAACGTCTACCCCAAGAACTACAGCATTCGGTTATATCATATTTGTTTTCATTAAACTATAAATTTTTAACATTTACAAAACTTTAAATTTATTAGATACTCGCAACTTAAATTAAATTTTAACTAATACACATCTATATTATGCCCATCCAGCGAATACTTGGAAGCTTAAGTTGCAAGCTGTTTGTACCATTTCGATTAGTGCTACAATCGCCAAAAATTCTATTGGCTTCTGGTCACAAATAAAAAACAGATCTTTAATATTTTGGTGGCCGTACCGCTCCATTTAGTGGTCCAAACGGACCACAACTTAAGTTCTTAAGTTTTCGCTGGTTGAGACTTTAGTAATAGAAAACAGAAAACTTACTTTTGCTACTCAGGAATAATAAAACATAGATACAATCAAACTGACACATCTGTATGCAATGAAAATTGGAAGATAACTAAAATATGAGATCAGCTATAATAGGTGCATTGACTACCTGTCCTGTGAGATAGAGAGTGGGTACCACAACGCTCGGTCGGGCAAACGCTCTAATCGGGGACACAAGTCGTTTCGATTTATTAAAATTTGGAAAAAGAATTATCATACTATCTACTTGTTGCGGGATCCAACTGTTGTGTACAGAGGATATTCTGAGCACACGGATAATAAAATGGACTATTAAAGGGTTCAAGCCTTTTAAGTTAGCTGGTCAAGATGGGCTTGTACCAGCGGAAGCTCAGAAGAATCTGGCCTTGGCTGGAAGTTATCTTCAAAGGGTATCTGAAGCTGGAGTATACCCTCGAGAGATGGTGGGAGGCTAGAGTGATTTTCATCCCAAAGAAGGGAAGAAGCTTGCACTGCAACTCTAAGGATTTGAGACCAATACCTTTGTCATCTTTTCTGCTGAAAACCATGGAATAGCGTAACGGCTACAGCTATTGACCTTTATAAGGATATTTTCATTTTGTTAGCTATTTTGTTTAGGAAATCTGGACAAAAATTAAACTATGAATTCAATAACTAGTATAAAATTTTATTGTTTTTGTAATTAAGATGCATTTTTAATAATAAATTATCATTTAATCACTTAAAATCCCATTATTCTGAAGTCTTTGAAATTAATACAGCTATTGACCCTTTGTTTCTATTATTGATCTGGTTCTGCACCAATTATTGTCATACCTAAATATAGGACGAAAATTCAGAGTAAAACGCTAACGTTTTCCGTTCAGAACCTTTTTATTAATTTTTAAATTATAAATACATTATAGCTATATATATATATATATATATATATATATATATATATATATATATATATATATATATATATATATATATATATATATATATATATATATACCTATACGTACCTATAGGATTAACATTTCAATATAATAAGTATAATAATAAAACGATCGAATTAATATAAAACAAAAATTAATGTTAACTAGTTCATTATCACAATTAAGGTTACGCAGCCAACCGCTTCTTTAAAGCTCATCGCTCTTTACGACTGTAATTAAAGATTTCTATCTTCTAAAGCAATTGACAACTGGCACACAAAAACAGTGGCAGTATTTGCAATTTTAAGCTACTAATACACTTAACGTGATATTCTCGTAAACATTTATTACATTTGATACCAATATTTTGCGATGTTTGTGTTCTAGAAAAAGAATAGGTGCAATTTTAGCACATTGAACCTTTCGCAATTTTATTGTTCCCAATTTCAATTAAAGAAACTGCTAGAATGGAGTCATCGTTACTGTCTACTTTGTCATTTTCGATAGTAGGGCCATCGAAATGAGCTGCGTAATAAAAAATATTAAATTAGTGGTTATGGAAATTTAAATTGCATTCTCGAAAACATTTTATCTTTACATTCATTTGATTCTATTTATGTCACTACTTCATCAGAAATTTGTTGATTTATATCAGTGTCAAGAGCAGGGATTAACGTTTCTTTTACACCTAGATAAGAAAAGAACTGTTAATTTCGGAAACAAAGATGATGAAAAGTTGACAAGAAGCTTACCTGCAATATTTTTACTTAATTCGAAGGAATCGGCATGTGCATCTTGACTTCCATTTGTGTTTGTTAAAGGTAGCAACTTGGTTGGACGATTCTTTGCTTTAGATTTGCATTTTAGTTTTTTATCCAAACGTTTTTGTTTGGCAGTTAAAGATTTTAATGCGATTTCTTCCTTCTTTATTCTATTTTTCTCAATTCTTTCTGCTTGTCGTTTTTCTTTTTCTAAAATTTGCTTATCTTTCAAGTTTTTTTTTCTCTTTCTACTTCAATCCAGATTGGAGAAGTTATCACAAACGGCTTTTTAGGTTTTGCTGTTTGTGATCCAACCTTCAATGGTGTTACAGGCCAGTCTAAATAATCCTCTATAGATTTGGGTTGACCTAATTCATCGATAATTTGGAGGTCTTCGGATTTGCCGTGATTCGGTAAATTATACACAATGGTTTCATTTTCTGAAGTGAATGCTAGTTCCTCTGTAGTTGTGACCACAACTTCGTTTTCAAAATAACTTCCGTTGCAAGTATTTTGCGGTTTTAAATTGCCTATTGGATTAAAAATATTATCGTCATCAACGTATACGAACTCGGTTATCTCGTTTATATCAAACTCTGCTGTGCACTGATTCTCCTCGTTTATAAAGTTATTCAAATTTCTCGAATTTTGACACTCATTTGTATCCAAATGTTGAGGCAAGACATTTAAACCTTTCGATATTGTAATCCCTTTAAATGTGGTAAATATCCGGAATAGCAATTTAAAATTTTCGTCGAACTGCTCCAAAGTGTGCGGCTGTCTTAAAACCTCTTCAAAACATTTTATTTTTGAATTACCGCAAATTTTTGAAAATTCATCATATTCTATCGAAACGTTGGTCTGCAAAGCATTTGTAGTTGGTGCAGTTTCCATGGATGACTTTCCTAAACATTTGGAAAAATCGATAGCCGAGAAATCCCACGGGAAGAGACCGCATGTCTTAAACCATTTTCAATAATTTGTGGTGTAATGCAGCTTTCAAATGCTCTCGATAACACCGGAGCAAACTGCTCTCTTGTGAAAGAAGCACCACGATTGTCCTTTCGCCATTGGAAAATCATTTTTGTCCAACATCGCATGGCTGTAATATGCGTGTAGCATTTGGGTACAGAGCAATAATTATGATGCCCAACCGCACACATAATTCACTCACTTTTAACGTCATATGCGTGCTGCGACCATCGACAAAATAAATTACGGGAAATGTAATTTTATTTTCTACGAGATACGGGTGAAAATGTTTTGAGATGTACTCGTAGAATATTTGTTTTGTCATCCATCCATTTTCCGATATTGCTAAGGCCCAACTCAGAGGAACAGTCTTACGAATCTCATAAATAACCATAGGGGGAACAGTATTGCCACTGGCACTAAATGTACACATAACTGTCAAGTTTGATTTTGCAACTCCCCGGTCTATTTCGTATATATTTTTGCCCCCTTAGCCGCTAGCACAGAACGAGTTTTTGGACACAACAAAAAATTGGTTTCGTCCCCATTATATATTCGATTAGGTGATTCCAAAATATCAAAATTATTCGTCTCTATTAAATAGCTCGAAGTAGAATTAAACGAACGTTCAATGTCAGAAGAACTAACTCTAGCACTCGCTGCTGGATCAGGCACTCGAATTGCGACGTTTGGATTACGTTTCAGGAAGCTATTGAACCATCCTCTCCCTGGTATGTTGTTCTTAAAAGGTGTAGGTCTTTTGTCTACGTCAATAAAATCCTTTACCGCATCCAATACATCCTCTTTTCTTTTGGGAAATCCTTTCTTTTGGCAAATAATAAGCCATTCCGATAAAGCTTTCTCTTCGCTTGAACTCAAAATAGTAGGTGGACCCGGTGCAACATTTTGAAATTGTTCACTCACCAGAAAAATTAAGGTAGACCGAGGAATATTATAGATTTTGGAAGCCTGATGCTTTGAAATAGCTTTTGATAGAATTTGGAGTAACGCCTTTTGAATATTTTCCTCGCTATAGGTCCCTCGTTTCTTCGGCATAGTTAAAGTCTGCATAAATAGCAGGTTAATTTAAAAATAAATAGCGAGCTATGTTTCTAAGTGACAATCACTATAGCAAATGTATATATTATTGACCCCACACTGTCAATAATTGATCAATAGAAGGTACAA
Organism: Nephrotoma appendiculata; assembly: GCA_947310385.1. Taxonomy (NCBI): domain Eukaryota; kingdom Metazoa; phylum Arthropoda; class Insecta; order Diptera; family Tipulidae; genus Nephrotoma; species Nephrotoma appendiculata. The sequence continues at coordinate 60,692,277 of OX371223.1, forward strand.
TTATTGACAGTCTATGGTCAATTACTGAAATTAGGACTGGAACTGTTTCAGTTATTAACACCCGTTATATTTAAATAACTACACTATTATAATTCATTTTCTTTAGTTTTTTGATAGTTAAAACAATTAGTTTAATAAATAAACAATAAAACTGAAAGTTTCATCACTTAAACAAGTTTGTAATAGCACTTACATTTATGGTATTCCTTGTGAAATTTCACTACAATCGGACAATTTATTTTTCGTAGTATACACTGATCTGTTCGTGATAACGCATGATGACTGTGCGTGATCCACTGTGGCGCTCTACTCTTGTAAAAATGCCATTAGAAGGAAATGAGGCTTGAAGCCGGAACTGGTGCACTAGCTTCACACGGCAGTTGTAAGGCCCATACTGCTGTATGGTCTGGGTGTATGGTGGCCTGCTCTCGAGAAAGTATCATATAGAAATATGATGGCAAAGATACAGAAGGCAGCCTGTTTGCTTGTTACTTGTGGGGCGCTGCAAACGACCCCCACTAGTGCCTTAGAGGATTTGCTGTACCTTTTTCCGTTGGATATTATCGGCAAGCAAATGACGTTAAACACGGCCGCCTGGCACTCAGCGACTTTGTGTTGGAAGTGGGTGCAAAAAGGGCATTCAACTATAATTAATTCAGTGAGGCATGAACTGGTGAATCTTGACTACAAAACATCTCGTTTGTGCTTCGACAAGTTTTTAAGGTGATCCTCCCCTCTAGGGAGGATTGGAATAGTGGTGTCGTTATGGAGACCAAGACAATTAAATTCTTCACCGAAGGCTCCAAGCTAGATGGTAGAGTGGGAGCTGGTGTTTTCTGTGAGGAATTAAATTTAACTTTATCCTTTCGTCTGCCCGAGTTATACCGAAATTATAGCGGTTGAAGAGGTCATGAACTGGTTAAAGCATAACGCAATATCATTTACTGATATCACTATCTATGTGGAGAGCCGTGCGGCCCTTCTTTCGCTGGATTCAGTTTCCCTGCCGTCAAGGGTGACGTCGGATTGTCACACATCTCTTAACGAGATGAGTGATCATTTCAATATCCAGTTGGTCTGGGTTCCGGGCCATTCTGACATTGAGGGAAATTGCAGGGTAGACGAATTAGCAAGGTGCGGTACGACTCTCCAACTGGAATCATGGAAGGAATGTGTAGGAAAGCCTATGTCTTTGATGAAAGCAGCAAGCCATAGAGAAGCAGTTGCCTTGGCAAATGCCAGGTGGAGTGCCAGTCCAACTGGCGGGGTAGCAAAACAAGTATGGCCTGAGCTGAACTTGAATCGATCCAAGATCCTTATCGCTTTGAGTAAGCGTGATTTAAGTAGAATTGTAAGGATAATTACCGGGCAGTGCCTTTTTGGAGATCATGCGAAATACAACAAATACAACATGGTCTGCCTCTGTGATCTTGAAAGCTATAATATGCGAGATCTTCTACACTATATTAATAGTACTAAATGGGTTTAAGGAAGTTTATGATGTCGGCTCCTGTGATATCACAATGGGCAATAATAACTGGCCTAAGTGTGTGATATCAGCCACTGAAACCTAACCTAACCTAACCTATCTTCCAACAGTTTTTGGTTTTTCCTGCTGCTATTGTTATGGGAGACTGGATTGCTACCTAGCCTTTACTCCTGAATGTTTGGTGAAGTTTCGTAGTTTTCATGGTGCCGATAAATGTTCTGCGATAGCTGATTTGTACTATATATTTTTCATTTTTTAGCGCATCGATATTCCAGCGCACGGTTTCCTTTTCTTAAATATCAATTATAATTTGCACTTATATTTGAACAGAAGAAGCACACGATCACTATCCATGTCGACACCTGTAAAAGATCTAGGGTCATTTATTCTGTTTGAATATCTTTTAGAGATCATGACCTGACCAACTTGGTTTTTTGCTCCTCTGTCATTCGATCATCACGTGGCTTGGTTGATTTTCTTATGTTACAAGAACGTATTCGATACGACTAGGTAATGTATTATAGCCAGTTCCGTGGTGCGTTGACCATTGCTGTTACTTAGCTGATACTAGCTGTAAGAACCAATATATGATGTTGTATCCGTGCTCCTATTGTCAAAATTTCCGTCTTTGTTTTTGTACAATTTCCGTGGTTGCTGTTATGATGAATCCAAAACTTAATACTAGACTTTGGTGTAAGATTCATAACTTGATTTTTTTTTTTGACAGTAGGTAGTTGGCGTCAGGATCACGTACAAGTGATATATTTTCTTACATGACAAATGTTTATAATGCAATCATCTTTCTACAAAAGACACCCGCTTTAGCCGCCATTAACCTGGAGAATAGACGATGGTGTAGCAATGGTTTTGTTGCGTCAATAGCTGGCCGTGACTTGTAGTGTCCATGACTATAAACCGAATTCCTCTTACATCGCCTCCACTTTACCGGCTGATTTAATTAGCGTTTCCCAAGGAGAATATGTATGAATCTCGGATTTTGCAACCTATACCTCAATGTATGTTCGTCGTTAATAGATTTCAGCAGGCGTATGCATATAGCATCAAAGAAGTTCTTCTCCTATATAATTATATTAAAGTTCGTCTTATTCAGATTATTAGTGCTACTAATAAATCCGACCCAGTAGATTCTGATATTATAGGCTTTGTCGCAGTAGTCAGAATTTTATAAAATTTGTTGCTTTGAATTCAATTCCTAATGCTTTATATTGCACTGGTTTTTATCTCCATCGAACAGTGGTTTGATTATCTTCATACAAAATGGGATTATGTTAAAACATTTATATATATACGCTTTCATTTAATAACTAAAAGTTTTGGTATAAAAACTAAACTTGTTATTTTGTGATTAAGATTTAAAACTGCCAACTTTTTGAATTCACCCTATTTTACTCTCATCTCACAAAATATGGTGCGTCAATTAAAAATTTGATAAAAACTACATAAAAGAAAAACAGATACACAAATAGCGCCATCCGATTTTCTTTATTCTGGCACTAAATCAACTAATTTATATTATTAGTTACACGCGACTTATTGCCAATTTATATTTGGCAAACCAAGCGTAATAAAATAACGGATAAGGAAACACATCAATCCGAAAAAAATTTATCTAAATTAGATTGCTCTTGAATCTAAAATCAAAAACTAATTGATTTACTCACCAACATGTATTTCACGCGAGCAAATTTCATTTCAAATCTTTAGTGATTTTTAGTGGTTTCGGTGAATATCATGCATAGTATTAAAGATAAATAAGATTTGTAGAAACAGATCGTGTGTACCATAGTGTGCTTATGTTTGTGACTAAAAAATTGATATTATTGTTCTAATAGTGAAATAAAAAGGTTTGTAAAAAGCAGTGCTATGCATAAAGAAGTTTTGGTGCAACTCTTGAAAAGTGATCAAGTAAAAGTCAGATAACTGAAGTTTATTTCTGTGAATTTTAAAACTAACCTATTTGGATTTATAACTGCGAATTATTTTACATTTTGGAACCACTGTTGTCGTTAGTGTATCCGTCAGTTCATTTTAAATCTCTGGCAGTTTTTGACAATTATGTCAAAAAAACTTTTATGCTGAGTACTACTACTGAGTCTAGTTCATCGTGTTTCTGATATCAAGAACCTCTGTATTTATTTGAATGTGCTTGAATAGTACCTGTGTCTGGTTGTTTGAAAATCCTTAACTATTTTGCCTATGAAATTTTGTTACACCTTTTCGTTTATGAATGGGTCTGGCTGGACCTTCATGCATTTTCTATGAAAATATACTGAAATTTGGTTGGAAAATAATAAAATCCATATTTTTTCTTATTTTTTAAAGAATCAATTTAGTGCCTGACTGTTTGTGATTATCTGGGCTATTTTCTGCTCCGAAGAATGGCTCCAATCCCGATTTATTGGAAAACAGACCAAGTACGCTCGGACTATTCCTCCTTTTTCCCGTTATGGGGGATTTCATCCTTGGGCTCATGGCTACTTCTAACATTATGAAAATTAAGCATTTGTCATAATTTTGTATGACATTTACAGCAGTATTCTAAAATATTTGGTCCATATGTCCATATGTCCTACGTCTACTTAATTTTTATTATAAAATATGAGAACCTGCGAGAACCAATGACCTTCAGTTCATTGATTGAACATGACAACAACAAAACGGCCTTATCATTCAAATGTGACCTGAACAGCCAAATTAAACTGCCCTTTGAAGTACTAGTTTAGATCTTTCGAAGGGAGCAAAAGCCATTACTGCCGATCTTAGTTTTTCAACATCTACCAAAGTCATGAATAAATTATCGTCCTTCCACTCTTTTGATATTTACACGTAAGTTCGAATAAGATATTCTTGGTGGCGTTTTCTTTCCTGTCCTGACTCTTTGCCAGTATACAATATTCCTATACTGCAATACCCGCTGAAGGATTCTCAGGGTTTGTTGTAAAAATTGATTGGCTTGCTTGTCGCTCGGTACTTGTTTTTTGGTAGTCGAATCTTATAAAATGGCTTATTACCCAATACCCAGCGGTCTATATACAATGTTGCTCATATACGTGATCAATTTTGGTTGATCAAAATTTGTGTGTTTCATATTTTAATGATATGACGGCCAATAAATTATCAAAACGTGTATGTATATATTCTATAAAAAATCTATTTATTCCATTTAAATTGCACGAAAAAGATAGAGCTGGTCAGACATAGCTATTCGCGAAAAATCTGTGTAGATTTCAAAATTCCGTAATGTATCATATACAAAAATATTTATATTTTCGTAAATTTATTAGCAAAAATGTTTGTTGTAGAATTCATGAAAATTCGTAAAGGTGTCTGTACTATTCCTATGAAAATAACTAATTCAAATTTTAGAAAGGTCTGACTAGATCTATTCTCTGAACGAAGGGAGATTCTTTGACTACGTGAAATTTTGCGGTAACATGCTAATTATCTGTCTGATGTTTCCTGCAATTTCATGAAAATTTAACATAGAATTAACAAGATATGTGAGCATCACAATTTTGAAGCTGGTTCACAGTTTTAAAATTGTCGTAGTGCTGATCCTACTAAAAAACTGACATGATGATTTATATTTGAATTCTGTAAGTTTTGCTCCCTAATCTGAAAATAATTAAACCCAAAGAAATGCATCCGTTTAAATTTAACAACAATTTCGTTGAAAATATAATATTTATGTAGATAGAAAATTGTTTAAACTTCGATACACGTTATATGACTTCATCGAAATTTATAAAACTGTATGGCGATAGACAATATGGGAACTACGAATACCCCCTCAATTAAATATTGATTAAGTTTTCCAAAAATAAATTAGAAGCAAGCATATATGATTTAAAGAAAACTTTAACTATATGTTCCAATAATAAACTTTCAGAGCATCCAATAGTTGGGAATATAGTATATTGAGAAAAATCAAAGCTAACATTATGAGAAGGTTTGGCACTATGAAATTTTCAAATAAAATTTGATTGGTTAATAGGGGACGCAAAAACGTCCAATGTAAAATAATCAGTTTTACTTTATTTTACTTATAAAAGTACTTTGAGCCACACCAGTTTTCCAAAATTTAGGCGGCGACCCGTTTACAACCTAGACAGATAGATTGATAGGAATAAAACTTCTTACTTAAGTTTATAACATAAATTAGATGGTCTCGGTAATGTTTGGTCACCGGAAGTGACAGTCTCAATATGAGCTTTCTCATTTTCTGCAAATATTTTTAAAATAATACGATTTTTGAGAAAAAATACTACGAACCAAAAAGATTAAAAGTTATTTTTGCAGCAATAACGGTCCAGATCAGTTTTCAAACTTTTGTCTTTAATACCGATTTTACAAAAAAAAACTGTATTCAATAAAATTCGGTCCTTGTATAGCTTAGACGAATTGATTGAGCGGGATGGAACTTCATACTTTAAGCTTTTTCCATAAATTAGAAGATCTCGGTTATTTTTGGCCGATATTGGTCCACCAGAAGTGCTATATTTCATAGAAGATTTTTCATTCATTGGAAATATTTTGAAAAGAATATAGAATTTACGAAAAAACGATTAAAAACGGAAAGGTGGTTTTGTGGAAAAAGAAATTGGGGTGTTGGGTACAACATATTCACTCTATCATTTCATGAATTAATGTTTATAAATAAAAATCAAAACATACAATTTTAATGTTTGTTTTAAAATATTAATAAGATATTCAATAAGCGCTTATTTGAAGGAACGTAACCATGGATTCAATGGACATTAAAACTGGAAACTTGTAAGGTAATTTTAGAAATGGGTGAAGGGTTACTGTTCAATTTATAAAACAGATAGTCAGAAGGTGATAAAACGTGAGTTTATCATTATGATCCAGATTCAAAATAAGAATCCATTCAATGGATAGCGCAGGTAAATCAACCACCGTTAATGTTGTTCAACCTTCTGCGGGTAAGATAATGGCAACAATCTTTTGGGTTGTTTATGATATTGTGATGATTGGCTATAGTTATACTTCAAAAGGCCAAAATAACCGGCTCTAATTGTTCGGGACATTTGTATATAAATTAAAAAATGTTATCAGAGAGAAGAAATTTGGTCAAATCAAGGAACAAATATTGATTTGCATGACAACGCATAAGTATATAAGGCGGATGTTGCACTACAATATGTAGTATTATCAACTATGCCTATAACTTCGCATTGCCTTGTATAATCAAAAACCATTGACTCTGCGTAAATTTCAGAAAATCGACAAGGCCACATCTCTTGTTGGATGAAAATTTGTTCTTTAAATTATGATAAATTTTTCAATATCATTGCAAAAACTGATAAAGCTTTCATTTAAAATGCCACTTCCTGCACACAGATATCCACCAAATTTCGCAAAGATCCTTCCGCGGTAATATTTAAAAATGATTTATAATAGTTTTGTTTGTAATTTAATCTACAATCTAGTTCTTTAATCGTTTTTTTCGTAAATGTTGTGCACTTTTTAAAAATTTACAAAAGCCAAAAAAGTGCTTATGAAAGCTGCCACTTTCAATAGACCGATATTAGCCAAGAATCATCTCTAAATTTATAGGCAAAAAATTAAACGTGTTAAGAAACTAAATTGTTTAGATTCCGTCTTACAACCAGAAAGGCTTGAGACCAAATCACTTACCAAAGCTTTTATTTATTTGTTCAATTGCAGTAGAAGTATAAAACAGATGAAAAACAGCTTTACATTTTTAACAGTTTTATGATTTTCTACTAAAAAATGAAGGGTTGAATACGTTGTGGCCTGCACCCTACTTTCTTTTATTAGAAAGGTTTCGAAAAGATCACACATAATTTTTGAATCGAAACATTAAACCAACCGGATTTCTGATAAATACTTTTTTCTTTAATAAAATATCAGTATTTGTGCTTATATTTAAGAAAATCAACAACGTAAACCCTTGTCGAAAATATTTACTGTAATATAAAAATTTAAAAAGCTCCTAAAAAAGCTCTGGGGGTCTACTATGGAAATCGATCGTCGACGTTTTTTGTTCGTTGTTTATATTCAGCAATAGTAATTACTATTGCTGAATATAAACAACGAACAAAAAACGTCGACGATCGATTTCCATAGTAGGCCCCCTGACTTGCGGTATACACAGATATCCACTACATTTTGAATGGATCTCCCAATTTACGGAAAAAGCTTTAAAAGTACAAAGTTTGATTCCGAATAGTCAATCCGCCTGTGCTAAATAGATGAAGAATTTTGATAATATATTTTTGTTTGATCGTAACTCGTCGTTTCCGGAAAAATAAAAATATGTGAAAAAATTTTGTTTGAAACTAAATCTACAAGTTTATAATGTAACCCTTGTTTTCAATGAGGAGGGGCGCAACTTTCAAGGGAGCTTTTTCCTATAAGAGTTGTCATTTCCGGTGAACCGATTTCCGCCAAAAGCTACCCAATTTTTGAAAACGCTTAAACATGAAGTATCACTCCGATCAGTCGGCTCGTCTGGGCTATAGGAACCAACAACATTTAGTCTGCACAACAACACAAACACACGAGGTTTTAATTATAACAAAACAAAACGTATTAAGTCGTCATTAAAGCTTAAAATTTTGAGAACTTATTTTAATTATAATCTTTTAGTTTATAACTCGTTTTCTCGTAAGTGATATACTTTTCCACATATTAATCAAAACGGTAAAGCTCGGCCGAACTTTTGTTAAAATCAGTTTTTTTTCAGATTTGATTTGATATTTTTGATTTAAGCGTTTTATCCGCTTAAATTTTCGATAACTGACCTGGACAGGTATTGTTGCAAATTTAATTTGGTATCAATTTCAATATTTTTTTAGTATCTTTTTCGTTATCTGCAAATATTTTGAACAGTAAAGCATTTACGAGAAAAACATTTATGAACTAGAAGATTCTACATTTATTTTGCAATAATAAAGCCTAGATCGTTTTTAATTTTTTTTAATGACAATTTTTGACAATAAAATTTTGTTTAACAAAAATGCGGCCATGTACATCCGAAACGGGTTAATTGATCATGGTGAAAGTTCACACTAAAGCTTTTTCCACAGATAAAAGGATCCTAGTGAATTGTATGAACTAATATTTTGAAAAGTATATCAATTGAGATAAAATTGAATACAAACTAAATGATTTTAAATTAAATATCGATTCAGATAAATTTTCCAAAGTTTTAGGCGAAAATGATAATTTTTGACAAAAAACTGTTTATGCTATGTTTTATGTTATAAAGTAAGTATATTAATTAAAACCTTTGACCTTGAGATTTTTGTAGATTTACTATTCACAAAAGTAGTACAGAAATCAAAAAAGTAGTAGTATAGTTTTTAAAAAATCTCTGTATGAGCATGCGTATTTGCATGTGGCTGTTTGTGTTGTCATGCTAACTTACCCTCCCTACAGCCGAGATAGTTCTACTAATCGGGATAAAACTTAAAACTTAAACTTTTTTCATAAATTGGGAGATTTTAGGAAATGTTGGTTGCAATGGTTAACCTAAAACACTTTTCAAAATATTGGGAAAAACAAAAATCTACTATAAAACCTGCTTCTTCCAGGTTTTGATAGTAAAATTTTTGTTGTTTCCAAATATTTTGAAAAGCATTTTCATTGTGGAAAAATAAAAATGTTTTTTGTGTAGTTATCATTTTTAGCGGAGACTAAATGTCTGTTTCCTTTACAGATCAGACGGATTAACTGCTCGGGGTAAAACTTAATACGAAAACTGTTCCATAAATCGAATATCCTAGTGATTTTCGCCCGAAATCTGTTTAACAGAAGTTAAATTTTTCTTGCAAAAATTTTGAAAAGTTTATAGCAATTAGGAAAAACTGTTAACATAAAAAAGTTGTAAAATAAATTTCAAGCCAAATTAGTTCAGATCATATTTTAAGTTTCACAGGAAATAACAAGTTTTGATAATGAAAAAAAAATTATTTCACGAAAATTCGGCATCTATACAGAACAGGCGGATTGACTATTCTCAAAAAAACTGCATATACCAATGCATTCTCCATAAATGTAGAGCACTATGCGAAACTATGCAAAATGTGGCGGATATCTGCGTACAGAAAGTGAGAGCTTCCATAGGAGCTTTTTTAAATTTTGTATTGAAGATTAAATTTCTAACAATGGTATAACAATGGTAACATTGTTGGTTTTCTGAAATCTAAAAATTATGGAACAAATTATGCACTTATTGATTCTTAATAAAGTTGGCAACAATACTGGTCTCGTTCATTTTCTCGAAGTTTAAGTGGAAATATTGTTTTTTGACGTAAAAACTGTTTTCAATGAAAATTTATTCTTGTACAGCCTAAGGAGATTGCTTGATTGAGATAAAATTGCATATTTAGGCTTTTTCATAAATTCGGCGATCCTAGTGAATTTTGACCGAAATTAATTGGTCAACCGGAAGAAACAGTTTAAGAGCTTTTTCGTTGCTTGCAAATATCTTGAAAAGTACACTATTTACAAGAAAAACCATGATAAACTTAAAGAGCCCAAATTTAATTTCGAACAATGCCGATCCTTTGCCGTTTTTTGACAAATAATACTGTTTTGCAACCAAAATTCGACTCTTTTCAGACGAAACGAATTGATTGATTGGGGTGAAATTTAATACTAGCGGTAATCAGTGGGAGCCAAGCCTGTAGAATTTGCTGCATGCTGTAAAACTTCCCAACCAAAGGAGAAAATGTGTTTCTGGGTTCATTTTGCTGTATGTGGACGAGAGTTGTTTTGAAGCAATATCAATTTCCGTCTTCCTTGGCCCGTATATGTTCTTTTGTCTTTCAGAGCTTTACTTAATTTGATCAAAAACGCGCAGTTAATAACTCCTTTCCAATCCCACCAGAAACACAGTGACACTTTCTTGGCATGAATATTCATTTTTGCAACTGATGTTGATGGCTGACCTGGATCAACCGATGGTTTTCTTTTTTAAGGATTATCGTACAAAATCCACTTTTTACCCTATTGATTTTGTATAAAAAATTCATTCTTTTGTACCGAGAAAGAAAAATAATACAGATGTCAACTCTTCGGGTTTTATTTTGTTCGGTCAGTTTATGAGGAACCCATTTTCCTTCCTTCTGTATTTTTCCCATTGCTACTAATCAAAGTGATATTGTTTGATGAGCAGCTCCTAACTGGTTTACAAGCTCCTTTTGAGTTTGTCACGGATTTTCATTCAGCAAAACTTTAAGTTCTTCGTCTTCAAATTGCTTTACTGAACCTGGGTATGGATCGTCCTCAAAAACAAAATTGTCATCAGAAAATCTTGAAGATCACTTTTTTACTGATGAATGGCTCACAGCATGTAAACTCAAAGTTGAATTAATTAATTCCATCACATCCATCTCAATTGATGCGCATGGAACGACAGTTTTATGTTGTAAAATAGCACGTAGACTAAGCTACATATGTCCAAAATGGAGGGCGATTACGATTCGTTCAAGTATTTAGTATTTTAGTTTCTGTTTAATTGTTTTCCGTCGTTTTTTATAGAGTACACTCGGGCACAATAGTATTCATTAAAGAAATATTCAGAATAGTGTAACAAGTTACACAGAAGATAGTGTTGAACGTCGAATTCCTGTCACTATTGCCAAACACGATTCGCATATAAGCTGGTATCTGGCATTATTCCCAAATTAACCCCAGTCTTATGATGAGGATTTCTACAAAATTCATTTGAGTTTATATGCGGCATCGATTGATAATCCAATTCAAACCGCCCTAATCAAACCACATTATTCAAATCTACACTTTAAACAAGATAATCTCCAACTTGGGTTGATATAATAATTGTAGCAAATGCGTAGGCATATGGAAATTATTCGATTTTGATGTAATTGTATTATCATCAATATAAAGTTTTTCTGTAGATAAACTGTAATAGAGAACTGCCTAAGTAGAACCCAAAATTTTCAAAAGAGATAGACGAAGTAGAAAGAGAATTTAATAACCATAAAACACTAGCAAATTTCAGTTACGCCAAAACGTTATCAAATTTTAATTGCGGTTTAATTATGACTCAATTATGCTCGTGCGTAGGCACGCACGCACAAATTTTGCATAATTTTACCATATACTGATGCAAAAATTAATTTCGAATCGTGTCTTGAATTATTCTCTGGCATTATATATTGACTTATTTTTTTTCGTTTTCCAGGTTCTGATTATTACACGCATTATTACATTTCGGGAAAGCCAGACCTGTTCTATATACATAAAAATAATTAAATCGTTTATTGATATTATCTTAAATGTTGATAAATCCGTGCGGTTTTTCCAAAAATATGCGATAAAGTGTCAATCTTTTGATTTTCACAGATTTGGCGTGCTTTGAAATATTAACTGAATTTTGATAGAAGTGGATGTGTTGTAAAATGTTTTGCTGTAAATTTATTGATTGTAATGGAAATCATGATGAATTGCACGAATCAGCTGCTGTTTATGTTGAAGGTAAATATGCCTTTCTATATATATTATAAAATTATATTTTCAATAAACCAAACATCATAATTTGTTCTTGAATTATTGAAAATCGATTCGGACTTATATACGAGACATACGTGTAACCATCGCCAATGGATTGGAAGGCGAGGAAAAAGTAAATTTGGAACATGAGAATTAAAAAATTTCCGTAAAATGTTAATAGTTATTATCCGTTGTGTTGAGTATAATATTCCGCACCTATATAGAATTTTATATTTTGGTTTATATTTAAATTGAGTTTCTCAGTTAATTGACTAAATCCGAATCATTTACACGTATTGTGCCTAAATTTAAACAAAAATGTGTTAGAAAAAATTTTTAAAAGATGAATCCAGAGAAATGTAATTCACCTTGGGATCATTTTACAGAATATGCTGGCAAAACAACAATTCATGGCGTACGATACTTAGGCGAGAGGCGACGGCCTGTTGTCGAAAAAGTGTGGTGGATTACGATATTTTTGCTCTCTATATTCGGATGCGGCAAACTGATTATGAATATTTATCACAAATGGGAACAAACTCCGGTAATCGTAACGTTTGGCGAACAGCCAACACCAGTTTGGGAAATTCCATTCCCAGCGATTACTATTTGTCCGGATATTAAAACAAGTGTAAATGTTTTTAATTTTACTAAAATGTATCAAGCAACACGAGAAGGCCAGTTTTCTGAGAGGGAAAAAATTGATCCTACCAAGTGAGTGTTGTGTTCTTTATAGTGAACAGTTTATTAATTGATAAAAAAAAATGTTCTGTGTTTATTTATAGTACACGATACCTGGAGGCAATGTCACAACTGTGCTTTTCTAGTTTGAACGTGACAACCGGTCTATTAACTAATATAACGCAAAATCTGTCTGAAAAAGAATTAATAGATACGTTCCACGAATTAGCACCACCGCAGTCAAATGTGTTACTCTATTGCCAATTCCGCAATGAGCCCATCCCATGCAAGAAACTATTCAGCGAAATCGTAACCGAGTTAGGCATTTGCTACAATTTAAATTTACTCAATTCAAAGGATTTATTTCGCGCCGATGCTGTAGTAGCACATCAAGAAGAATCGAGTCGCTCAAAACGTGCAACACATTGGAGTATCGATACTGGATACGATAAAAACGCGGATCGTGATTCATATCCACTTCGGGCAACTCAGACCGGTGCTGAGGGCAATTTGGAAATGTACATGGGGGTTCGAGAAAGTGATTTAGATTTTTTGTGTCGTGGCCCGACCCCCGGATTTCGTGTGCATTTACATTCACCCGCTAGTTTACCACAAATGACAAAGAAATACGTCTTTATGTCACTGGGACAAAATGTATTCGTTGAGATACAGCCGGTAATGATGACAACATCTGAAGGATTAAAAAGTTACGTGCCGGAACGGCGGCAGTGCTACTACCAAAATGAAAGGTATTTACGTTTTTTTCATGTGTATACACGGGAAAATTGTGAACTCGAGTGTTTATCAAATTATACGCAAAGTAAATGTGGATGCGTTAAATTTTCAATGCCACACGATAATGATGATAAAATGTGCGGTTCAGAAGATACCGTTTGTTACACCAAAGCATCGTTTGAATTTGAAGAGATGATTTTCCAAGGAAATTTAAATGCATTTTTACGGTCGTGTAACTGCTTGCAAGGATGCACATCCCTGAAATATCGAACGCTTATATCGCAGAGTAGGCTGGAACCACGTGCGTCGATAAATTTTATAAAGAAGATTCGTTCGGATGGCTTGAATATGAACAGTTCCAGGTAAGCTAAATTTTGTTAATGTTTTGTTAAGGGGGTCCTCCGATTTGGGCCAGGTTCCGCTATATAACTTTTTTTCAGTTTGCACGATTCTGACAAAAATTTGTGACAGAGATTTTTCAAATGCCAAAAATCGATTTCTTTGGGTTATAATTTCGGGAAAATACGTTTAAAGAGTCCTTCGGCGAGGCTCGGGTACATATTTATTTTTTCCCTTTCGATCGATTTTGATACCAGTAGGGTTAATAATGGGTTTCTGATGCGATGAGCTGTAATTTTGAGAAAATCCATGTAGGAGGCCTTTCAGTAGGGCCCTAATCACATTTATTTGAAAATAAATTTGACTTTAACATTTTCGATAAAAATTGAAATTTAAGATTTTTGGGAGCCATGAATCGATTACAGTGGGTTTGTATTTGTAGTGATTCTTCGGCTCCCAACCTTTTTTTGATTATTTCATTTGGCTTAGCAGATTTTGAGAAGAAACGATTACAAGAATGTCTGAAGTCTGGATAATTCATTTGGAGGTTTTACGGATGGGCCAGAATTTTGTACCATGTTGCACGATGCCGCGTTATGTTGTAATACGTTGTGAGATGTTGCACTACGTTGTACAATTTTTCGTCACATGGCATCATGTTGCGTGATCTTGCGCCGTTTTTCTTAATGTTGCAGCTTTTAAGAGTTGTTCTGTGATGTTTAACTATGTTGCGTCAAATTTTATTTGGCTTCATCAAATTTGATAAAATTTTGCGAGACGGAGTTTTCAAATGAAAGAATATGATTAGACGTAGTTCTAATTTTAGGATAATTCATTTAGGAGTCTTTTGGATGAACTCTTGCATGATGTTGCAGCAAATTATAATATTACATAATGTTGCATTATGTTGCACCATATTGTGGAATGCTCACTATGTTTTGGGACTGCATCATGTTGTGTCATATTACATCATGTTCCGTAATGTTGCACCATGTTGCTAGATGTTGGATATTGTTGCAAGATATTGTGTGATGTCCCACTATCTTTCGTTGCACCATGTTTTAAATGATTCACTATGTTGTGCAATTTTGTACTATGTTGGGTCATGTTGCTTGGTCTTGGATCTTTCTTTAATTAGATATCTGGCGTTATGATTAATACTGTGGCGGAATGTTGCAATGTTATGTTGCGTTAAGGTAACACAGTAGGTTTGCAGAAATCACGTTTTTTTTTTAAATTGTTGGTGTTATAAGGCACAATATTGGTATTGAACTTGGTCCCTTTTTGCATTGCAATGAAGCTCAAACGATATTGATGAGTAATTGTATTCAGTTAATCTAATTAATAATTGTTTCAATTTATATTATTTTGATAAAAATTGGAGATGCTATGGATTCAAATGCCAGGAATCCATTCCGATGGGTGTTACTTTTAGTAAAACTTGTTGGGGTCTTTTGATGGGGCCCGGTTCCATTTATTTACACTTCTTACGATTCGAACGATTTAGTTATAAATTGCGATGATATGGATTTACTAATATCATGAATGGATTGCGATAAATCATAATTTTGGGAAATTAAAATAGAGGCCCCTTTAAAAAAAAAAACGGCTCGAACGATATTGAAGTGAATTTGAATTTTAAGTTATAAACGAATGCTTTTAAAAAATGGTATAGTACCTAGTGAACTGATTCTCATATTCATTCAATAAGTCAATTCAGGAAATATTTTTTATGAAAATCAACCAGTTCTGGATTAGAACAGACTAATGCCTCAACCAGTCACGACTTAAGAGCTTAAGTTACACACTGATTACACCATTTCGGTTAGTGCTACTATCACCAAAATTGTATAGGCTTCTCGTCACAAATAAACAAGTGACCTCTAAAATTTTGTTGGTTGTACCGCTCTCCTAAGTGGTGCAATCGCCGTGTAACTTAAGCTCTTAAGTCGTGATTGGTTGAGGCATAAGCCGTTATGTGGAGCAATGAACGGAATATATTTGTTGTCTTTGATTTCTAAAACAATTTGTGTTGGAGATTCGTCAAATCAAGATTCTTTTCTTTTCATTGAAATTGCCACAATTCTGGATTACCGCAAATTCAATAAGCTGTACGTTTTTCAAGCGGCAATGAACATGCTACATTACTACTTGAGATATGTAATCAGAAGTAGAAATTTGCAGGACAGATTATGTCAGATTTAAAATTATTTCCTTGTAACTGTTATCCGTGTAGCAAGAATCTTTTACAAAATATTTGAAAACTTTAAATGGTTTGTAAATTACTACAGGTCAATCCGCTTAATATCATGCTTCCCGTGTCAGAAAAAATAATGATAAAAAGCGGGGGGGTGATAATAAAAGAAATTCCGCTTAATATCACATTCCATGATATTAACCAAGTTCTTGCTTTATATCACGATTCATGACATTAATCGAAAATTTATTTCGAAACTTATTCGTTTAGTTAAATTGGTAACCTTGTTCCAAGATTCTTTAACTAAAAGTAAGGCGTTCAATAAATTATGTTTTTTTACAATTTTGGTAACTAATATTAGATCTGTGGAAGACTCAATTTCCGCAAGCAATTTTAGCACAAGTAATCTTCTGTAATGGAACTTAAAATTACGGATCACACGGTTGAATTAGTGATGTCACATTAGGTGGTAAACAAGTTAATTCGATGTTATTTAGTTTCAACTTAGGATGAGCAGAACAATTATATAAGATGAACGCAATCTTACGACTTTCGGAAATCAATGCTTTATCACATTCTCGTAACCATTTTTCAAATATAGATATAGTTTTTAAGAGCAATAATTTTCAAATCATCGCAAAATTTAGAAACTTGTTACATAACAACTGCAGCTTCCGGTATGTTTTTTACCGGAAAGCTTATCCATAAAAAATCATAAATGTGCATTAAAATTTTTGGAAATTTTATCAAAAGCAATCATCAATTCTAACTAATGCATAGATTGCAGATTTTCGTTACCATACCATTACCAGAGCCAAGATTTCGTTATTTTTACATCTGGTAGTGTATGCAGGAGGCCATTTAACGTACGTTTGCGTGGTCAGGAAGATCATGTTCATATAGTTTGAATCAGTAGTTTTCCTTAAGAAAAGGGAGTTATTTCCTTCTTTGAGTTATATAAAACAAACAACTATTTATTTCAATGAATGAAAAATTGAATCAAAATTTGGCACATTCACTGCTTCTGGCTTTGACGATACTTCACTGAATGCAGCTGGTTTCGCGTAATTTTGTCGCTTATCTCAGAAATGTTCGTGCGATCTCTTGCATATATTTTTCACATAGGCCGGAAAATTTTCTATCAATATTATGTGAAAACAGACACCGAAGTACCTAACGAAGATTTAAAAAATCAAATAAACGACATTTGAGCTATATCAACTAATGAAATCAAACACTTGGATATAATCAATGATGTACGGATTGAGTAGATAAAGCATAGAAAGGATTCCAGCACTAGTTGAAGACTCTAAAAAATATTTTTCAATAGATATGCGATATCCAGATTGAAGAAGAATATTAGTTGTGAGAATTGTGAAAAATTAATGATGAAAGCGAACAAAATGATAAAATTACTCTCTCAAAAAAGCAAAAATAACCTTTACATTTTTCATCAACTTTTTAATACACGGCCTCACTTCAAAAATATCAAACATTAATCATTGCACAGTGTATTGAATGGAGAAACCAACAATAATTGAACTTAAGTTGTTGGTTTCAAGAAAATGCTTAATGATCTTCATCATGGTAAAGTTTTTTTTTTTTACCAATTGTAAGTAAGCTTGTAGTTGCTTGTAAGATTTGAAAACAACTTGTGAGTTTCCCATGAAAGGAAAGATTCAAGAATAAAGCCAAAGGCAGTTATAATACAAAAAAATGGTAAAGTAATTTTGGACTTTATCATTCTACACTAGAAAGCAATGTAAGTGGACCATGAAATGTGAATTTTTATGTATCAATTGGACAAATATGAACCAAATGTATCAAACACCACATCCGGATCTATAAATCGATCTATATAAGAAGTATCCTTCTAAGGTTGAAAATTTTCAAATAATTACTATTGCGATAATAAGTAAAGTTTCTTAGAAATTTTTAACAGTCTAATCACATCTATTACCGGATTGCATAAAAGAACTACAACCGTTTAATGGTAACCCGACACAATACATCTCGTGGAATCAGAGCATAGAAAATATCCTTAATGATTATGATATCATGCGCGATAGACCTAATTATCTAACAATATTACAAGTAAGAAAAAAAATTAGGACGAATGCCGACTCCGCCCTAATATCTGATAAACGAAACTTAGAGACATTAGAGTATCACACAAGGAACATGTCATTAGACGAATTCTACGCTAATGTCAATCATCAATTCTCACTAATTGTGAATAAAATTAAAACGGAAGAATATTCGACCGACACAATTAGTGTTTTCATTAGGAACATATATAGAAACGGATCGCTATTGACATTTTTATCAGAGGATTAAATGAGGATTTGTCAAGCATGCTGATAACTCAGAAGCCTCAAAAAATGCCAGAAGCCCATGCAATCTGCCTAGAAATCCAGAATTGCAACTTTCGAAATCTTACGGCACATAGAAAAATTGTGAGCAATTCAATAACGGCTCTCATAAACCAAATATTCTCAGAAACAAATGCCACTCCATCTAACTTTCGAAGAAACCACAACTAAATGACAGTGCCAAGAAGAAATCTGGCTTATAACATTTTTTTTTTTATTTTTTTTTTAAAAGAAAGTATTAATCATCCAATGAGTTTAATGTCCTTTTAAGGTCAATTAATACTCCCCTTTTCATTCACGCACTCACCCACCCATTCACCTACTCACACATTTACAGTATACCACCTGCACGTTGCAAGCTCCATGTCAACCTGCACACTGACATGGACGGTGGGTCGGCGATGAATTCTGCACTCCAACAGAGGTTCTAAGTTGTGTTTATTAACATCACCGATCGTAATCGAAGAAGAAAATTCGCTTTACATCCTGCCTGTGGTAGGATTCGAACATAGTACCTTCCGGTTCAAGTGCCGAAGCTTTAACAACTGCGCCACTTGTACGGTAAAATTTAAATTTAGCATCAGAACATCAAAGCACCACCCAGGCCAATACATCCCAAGCTGCAAGGGTAAATGAAACTACATAAATCCCCCGATGCGACAAGCCCTGCAAAGCTAACCAAAGCTTAAACGAGAAAGCTCGCATTACAGTGATCTCGAGAATGAAGACGAGACCGAGGAAAATTTCGGAATAAATTTTATAACAACGAGTTCAAAAATAAAAACATATTCCGGATCACAACAAATGGTACCGCAAAAGATTCCACGGAAACCTGAAAGTGGAAGCTGCATCAGGACAAAGAAGAGCAAAGGAGTTAAAAAAGAGCTTGTGACTGGATGAGTGAGCTAACCAGCAAATTGCACTAAAAACCACTTTGGATTACGAATAAATGCAAAATTAATCCCTGGGTGAAAGAGATAACCAAACAAGTTAACATCGATTTTAACGTACGAGTACATTTCAATTTCAATTTTAAATTTAATTTTATTTTCAATTTCAATTTCAATTTCAATTTCAATTTCAATTTCAATTTCAATTTCAATTTCAATTTCAATTTCAATTTAGAATTTAGAATTTAGAATTTAGAATTTAGAATTTAGAATTTAGAATTTAGAATTTAGAATTTAGAATTTAGAATTTAGAATTTAGAATTTAGAATTTAGAATTTAGAATTTAGAATTTATAATTTAGAATTTAGAATTTAGAATTTAGAATTTAGAATTTAGAATTTAGAATTTAGAATTTAGAATTTAGAATTTAGAATTTAGAATTTAGAATTTAGAATTTAGAATTTAGAATTTAGAATTTAGAATTTAGAATTTAGAATTTAGAATTTAGAATTTAGAATTTAGAATTTAGAATTTAGAATTTAGAATTTAGAATTTAGAATTTAGAATTTAGAATTTAGAATTTAGAATTTAGAATTTAGAATTTAGAATTTAGAATTTAGAATTTAGAATTTAGAATTTAGAATTTAGAATTTAGAATTTAGAATTTAGAATTTAGAATTTAGAATTTAGAATTTAGAATTTAGAATTTAGAATTTAGAATTTAGAATTTAGAATTAAGAATTTAGAATTTAGAATTTAGAATTTAGAATTTAGAATTTAGAATTTAGAATTTAGAATTTAGAATTTAGAATTTAGAATTTAGAATTTAGAATTTAGAATTTAGAATTTAGAATTTAGAATTTAGAATTTAGAATTTAGAATTTAGAATTTAGAATTAAGAATTAAGAATTTAGAATTTAGAATTTAGAATTTAGAATTTAGAATTTAGAATTTAGAATTTAGAATTTAGAATTTAGAATTTAGAATTTAGAATTTAGAATTTAGAATTTAGAATTTAGAATTTAGAATTTAGAATTTAGAATTTAGAATTTAGAATTTAGAATTTAGAATTTAGAATTTAGAATTTAGAATTTAGAATTTAGAATTTAGAATTTAGAATTTAGAATTTAGAATTTAGAATTTAGAATTTAGAATTTAGAATTTAGAATTTAGAATTTAGAATTTAGAATTTAGAATTTAGAATTTAGAATTAAGAATTTAGAATTTAGAATTTAGAATTTAGAATTTAGAATTTAGAATTTAGAATTTAGAATTTAGAATTTAGAATTTAGAATTTAGAATTTAGAATTTAGAATTTAGAATTTAGAATTTAGAATTTAGAATTTAGAATTTAGAATTTAGAATTTAGAATTTAGAATTTAGAATTTAGAATTTAGAATTTAGAATTTAGAATTTAGAATTTAGAATTTAGAATTTAGAATTTAGAATTTAGAATTTAGAATTTAGAATTTAGAATTTAGAATTTAGAATTTAGAATTTAGAATTTAGAATTTAGAATTTAGAATTTAGAATTTAGAATTTAGAATTTAGAATTTAGAATTTAGAATTTAGAATTTAGAATTTAGAATTTAGAATTTAGAATTTAGAATTTAGAATTTAGAATTTAGAATTTAGAATTTAGAATTTAGAATTTAGAATTTAGAATTTAGAATTTAGAATTTAGAATTTAGAATTTAGAATTTAGAATTTAGAATTTAGAATTTAGAATTTAGAATTTAGAATTTAGAATTTAGAATTTAGAATTTAGAATTTAGAATTTAGAATTTAGAATTTAGAATTTAGAATTTAGAATTTAGAATTTAGAATTTAGAATTTAGAATTTAGAATTTAGAATTTAGAATTTAGAATTTAGAATTTAGAATTTAGAATTTAGAATTTAGAATTTAGAATTTAGAATTTAGAATTTAGAATTTAGAATTTAGAATTTAGAATTTAGAATTTAGAATTTAGAATTTAGAATTTAGAATTTAGAATTTAGAATTTAGAATTTAGAATTTAGAATTTAGAATTTAGAATTTAGAATTTAGAATTTAGAATTTAGAATTTAGAATTTAGAATTTAGAATTTAGAATTTAGAATTTAGAATTTAGAATTTAGAATTTAGAATTTAGAATTTAGAATTTAGAATTTAGAATTTAGAATTTAGAATTTAGAATTTAGAATTTAGAATTTAGAATTTAGAATTTAGAATTTAGAATTTAGAATTTAGAATTTAGAATTTAGAATTTAGAATTTAGAATTTAGAATTTAGAATTTAGAATTTAGAATTTAGAATTTAGAATTTAGAATTTAGAATTTAGAATTTAGAATTTAGAATTTAGAATTTAGAATTTAGAATTTAGAATTTAGAATTTAGAATTTAGAATTTAGAATTTAGAATTTAGAATTTAGAATTTAGAATTTAGAATTTAGAATTTAGAATTTAGAATTTAGAATTTAGAATTTAGAATTTAGAATTTAGAATTTAGAATTTAGAATTTAGAATTTAGAATTTAGAATTTAGAATTTAGAATTTAGAATTTAGAATTTAGAATTTAGAATTTAGAATTTAGAATTTAGAATTTAGAATTTAGAATTTAGAATTTAGAATTTAGAATTTAGAATTTAGAATTTAGAATTTAGAATTTAGAATTTAGAATTTAGAATTTAGAATTTAGAATTTAGAATTTAGAATTTAGAATTTAGAATTTAGAATTTAGAATTTAGAATTTAGAATTTAGAATTTAGAATTTAGAATTTAGAATTTAGAATTTAGAATTTAGAATTTAGAATTTAGAATTTAGAATTTAGAATTTAGAATTTAGAATTTAGAATTTAGAATTTAGAATTTAGAATTTAGAATTTAGAATTTAGAATTTAGAATTTAGAATTTAGAATTTAGAATTTAGAATTTAGAATTTAGAATTTAGAATTTAGAATTTAGAATTTAGAATTTAGAATTTAGAATTTAGAATTTAGAATTTAGAATTTAGAATTTAGAATTTAGAATTTAGAATTTAGAATTTAGAATTTAGAATTTAGAATTTAGAATTTAGAATTTAGAATTTAGAATTTAGAATTTAGAATTTAGAATTTAGAATTTAGAATTTAGAATTTAGAATTTAGAATTTAGAATTTAGAATTTAGAATTTAGAATTTAGAATTTAGAATTTAGAATTTAGAATTTAGAATTTAGAATTTAGAATTTAGAATTTAGAATTTAGAATTTAGAATTTAGAATTTAGAATTTAGAATTTAGAATTTAGAATTTAGAATTTAGAATTTAGAATTTAGAATTTAGAATTTAGAATTTAGAATTTAGAATTTAGAATTTAGAATTTAGAATTTAGAATTTAGAATTTAGAATTTAGAATTTAGAATTTAGAATTTAGAATTTAGAATTTAGAATTTAGAATTTAGAATTTAGAATTTAGAATTTAGAATTTAGAATTTAGAATTTAGAATTTAGAATTTAGAATTTAGAATTTAGAATTTAGAATTTAGAATTTAGAATTTAGAATTTAGAATTTAGAATTTAGAATTTAGAATTTAGAATTTAGAATTTAGAATTTAGAATTTAGAATTTAGAATTTAGAATTTAGAATTTAGAATTTAGAATTTAGAATTTAGAATTTAGAATTTAGAATTTAGAATTTAGAATTTAGAATTTAGAATTTAGAATTTAGAATTTAGAATTTAGAATTTAGAATTTAGAATTTAGAATTTAGAATTTAGAATTTAGAATTTAGAATTTAGAATTTAGAATTTAGAATTTAGAATTTAGAATTTAGAATTTAGAATTTAGAATTTAGAATTTAGAATTTAGAATTTAGAATTTAGAATTTAGAATTTAGAATTTAGAATTTAGAATTTAGAATTTAGAATTTAGAATTTAGAATTTAGAATTTAGAATTTAGAATTTAGAATTTAGAATTTAGAATTTAGAATTTAGAATTTAGAATTTAGAATTTAGAATTTAGAATTTAGAATTTAGAATTTAGAATTTAGAATTTAGAATTTAGAATTTAGAATTTAGAATTTAGAATTTAGAATTTAGAATTTAGAATTTAGAATTTAGAATTTAGAATTTAGAATTTAGAATTTAGAATTTAGAATTTAGAATTTAGAATTTAGAATTTAGAATTTAGAATTTAGAATTTAGAATTTAGAATTTAAAATTTAGAATTTAGAATTTAGAATTTAGAATTTAGAATTTAGAATTTAGAATTTAGAATTTAGAATTTAGAATTTAGAATTTAGAATTTAGAATTTAGAATTTAGAATTTAGAATTTAGAATTTAGAATTTAGAATTTAGAATTTAGAATTTAGAATTTAGAATTGAGAATTTAGAATTTCGAATTTCGAATTAAGAATTTAGAATTTAGAATTTAGAATTTAGAATTTAGAATTTAGAATTTAGAATTTAGAATTTAGAATTTGGAATTTTGAATTTTGAATTTTGAATTTTGAATTTTGAATTTGGAATTTGGAATTTGGAATTTGGAATTTGGAATTTGGAATTTGGAATTTGGAATTTGGAATTTGGAATTTGGAGTTTGGAATTTGGAATTTGGAATTTGGAATTTGGAATTTGGAATTTGGAATTTGGAATTTGGAATTTGGAATTTGGAATTTGGAATTTGGAATTTGGAATTTGGAATTTGGAGTTTGGAATTTGGAATTTGGAATTTGGAATTAGGAATTTGGATTTTGGAATCAAGAATTTTGAATTTTGAATTTGGAATTTTGATATTTGAATTTTGATATTTGATATTTGATATTTGATATTTGAATTTTGAATTTTGAATTTTGAATTTTGAATTTTGAATTTTAAATTTTGAATTTTAAATTTAAAATTTTGAATTTGGAATTTTGAATTTTGAATTTTGAATTTAAATTTGATTTTGAATTTGAATTTGAATTTGAATTTGAATTTGAATTTGAATTTGAATTTGAATTTGAATTTGAATTTGAATTTGAATTTGAATTTGATTTGAATTTGAATTTAAATTTGAATTTGAATTTGAATTTGAATTTGAATTTGAATTTGAATTTGAATTTGAATTTGAATTTGAATTTGAATTTGAATTTGAATTTGAATTTGAATTTGAATTTGAATTTGAATTTGAATTTGAATTTGAATTTGAATTTGAATTTGAATTTTGGATTTCAATTTCAATTTCAATTTCAATTTCAATTTCAATTTGAATTTCAATTTCAATTTCAATTTCAATTTCAATTTCAATTTCAATTTCAATTTCAATTTCAATTTCAATTTCAATTTCAATTTCAATTTCAATTTCAATTTCAATTTCAATTTCAATTTCAATTTCAATTTCAATTTCAATTTCAATTTCAATTTCAATTTCAATTTCAATTTCAATTTCAATTTCAATTTCAATTTCAATTTCAATTTCAATTTCAATTTCAATTTCAATTTCAATTTCAATTTCAATTTCAATTTCAATTTCAATTTCAATTTCAATTTCAATTTCAATTTCAATTTCAATTTCAATTTCAATTTCAATTTCAATTTCAATTTCAATTTCAATTTCAATTTCAATTTCAATTTCAATTTCAATTTCAATTTCAATTTCAATTTCAATTTCAATTTCAATTTCAATTTCAATTTCAATTTCAATTTCAATTTCAATTTCAATTTCAATTTCAATTTCAATTTCAATTTCAATTTCAATTTCAATTTCAATTTCAATTTCAATTTCAATTTCAATTTCAATTTCAATTTCAATTTCAATTTCAATTTCAATTTCAATTTCAATTTCAATTTCAATTTCAATTTCAATTTCAATTTCAATTTCAATTTCAATTTCAATTTCAATTTCAATTTCAATTTCAATTTCAATTTCAATTTCAATTTCAATTTCAATTTCAATTTCAATTTCAATTTCAATTTCAATTTCAATTTCAATTTCAATTTCAATTTCAATTTCAATTTCAATTTCAATTTCAATTTCAATTTCAATTTCAATTTCAATTTCAATTTCAATTTCAATTTCAATTTCAATTTCAATTTCAATTTCAATTTCAATTTCAATTTCAATTTCAATTTCAATTTCAATTTCAATTTCAATTTCAATTTCAATTTCAATTTCAATTTCAATTTCAATTTCAATTTCAATTTCAATTTCAATTTCAATTTCAATTTCAATTTCAATTTCAATTTCAATTTCAATTTCAATTTCAATTTCAATTTCAATTTCAATTTCAATTTCAATTTCAATTTCAATTTCAATTTCAATTTCAATTTCAATTTCAATTTCAATTTCAATTTCAATTTCAATTTCAATTTCAATTTCAATTTCAATTTCAATTTCAATTTCAATTTCAATTTCAATTTCAATTTCAATTTCAATTTCAATTTCAATTTCAATTTCAATTTCAATTTCAATTTCAATTTCAATTTCAATTTCAATTTCAATTTCAATTTCAATTTCAATTTCAATTTCAATTTCAATTTCAATTTCAATTTCAATTTCAATTTCAATTTCAATTTCAATTTCAATTTCAATTTCAATTTCAATTTCAATTTCAATTTCAATTTCAATTTCAATTTCAATTTCAATTTCAATTTCAATTTCAATTTCAATTTCAATTTCAATTTCAATTTCAATTTCAATTTCAATTTCAATTTCAATTTCAATTTCAATTTCAATTTCAATTTCAATTTCAATTTCAATTTCAATTTCAATTTCAATTTCAATTTCAATTTCAATTTCAATTTCAATTTCAATTTCAATTTCAATTTCAATTTCAATTTCAATTTCAATTTCAATTTCAATTTCAATTTCAATTTGAATTTGAATTTGAATTTGAATTTGAATTTGAATTTGAATTTGAATTTGAATTTGAATTTGAATTTGAATTTGAATTTGAATTTGAATTTGAATTTGAATTTGAATTTGAATTTGAATTTGAATTTGAATTTGAATTTGAATTTGAATTTGAATTTGAATTTGAATTTGAATTTGAATTTGAATTTGAATTTGAATTTGAATTTGAATTTGAATTTGAATTTGAATTTGAATTTGAATTTGAATTTGAATTTGAATTTGAATTTGAATTTGAATTTGAATTTGAATTTGAATTTGAATTTGAATTTGAATTTGAATTTGAATTTGAATTTGAATTTGAATTTGAATTTGAATTTGAATTTGAATTTGAATTTGAATTTGAATTTGAATTTAAAGTTCAATTTCAATCTATACCTCAATTCCATTGGACTATATATTCCCCAGTTCATGTCTATGGACAATAGAAACAACTTTAAACATTTACGAGGACGATGCCGCAATAGCCCTAACAAGAAGAACTATTTGACTGGTTAACACCAACAAGTCAAAACCAAATATTGGACAATAACAACCAATTTTTCGAAATCAAAAAAGTCTTTATCGACACATCCCAACAAACCACACTTCATAAATTCATATCATTAAAGCAAGCAAGCAAAACAAACGGACCTACTTGATGGATCTCAAACAACTTTTGCTCAACCGAATCGAACTTTGTGAAATTATACAAGAAACCAAGTTATCGAAGCCTTAAACGATAACACGGTTTTTCTAGGCCAAAAATAACTTCGTCGGTAATAACCTAAGCAAGAGTTTGGAAGGAATTGTTTTTATACAGTGCCACAATGAAACAGTTACAATCAACTACGCAACTTTTTCAAACGAGAAGATAAAAACCCTCCAGGTACTGCCACCTATGTTACAAACAAACATTACAGAGAAAGATTGACTCTGGATACTTACATAATTTGTATCTAGACATCATATTATTGGTCAACACAGCACGAGTATGGAGCCAGACGAAAGTTTTATAGTGAATAGTTAATGCACCGTGGTACACAAGAAATGATAACTTCTATGGGAACCTGAAGATAGATTTCGTCAGTGAAGAAATACACAAATAAGCGAGGAAACATTTGCAACGTATTATAGTTACATCGGAATGCTGAAATACATCATAAGATAACCGTGCGAGAAGAAACGATTTGATCTGCTAGATCCAATTTGTATAAACCAAAAATTTAATAAAAGCCAAAGATTTATAACCAAAGCGGGATGCAACATAGACTTCTCAACATCAAGCTGCGATCTGTGATAAAAAGGAACAAAATTATGAACCCCCGTTGGAGTGCACAACTCGGCGAAAAAGTAAAAACGTTAAAAGCAAACCGCTATTAAAGATAAAAAGAAAAGTAAATAGGTGTTCATGTGACATCCAAACTAGAATTCAAATTTCATCCATACCCAATAAAATTTCGTCCGATATTCATTCCATTTTGTTGTCACTACATATTAAGATTAAACGGACGATAATTTTTTTTAATCAAAATGCGGTTTGCGGTTAACAAATGATATTAAATGAAAACTAAAATATTTTTTTTACTGGTTGGAAAATTCTAAGCCACAAAGAAATATTTACATTGATTTGGATTTTTAATTTATTTATCACACTTCATTACATTTCCCATATGGATTAATCTCTTTGTAAATTCGCGTTTATAGTCGTCAGTCATTCAGTTTCGAATATTGGTTGAAAGATTTAGGCATTTCTAATTTTGAAAACGTGATTAAATCGTGCACATTTAGCGCGAAATTTTTTTAAGTTATGTGAAGTTTATTGATTTTGTATTCAAAGTGAATTTGTTATTATGTCAAAATGTCAGTCGAACAGTTTAAACAAGGATTGTATATCTTCCGAAAAGTCGCTATCTATTTATTTTGAAGGTGAATATTTTTTATATAGTCACAAATCAATCATAAATGTTTGTAATTATTCATAATTGGCGTGGAAATAACTTTCACTGTTATGTGTATGTGCACAGTCACGAGAAAGATGAATTTGTACACAATGTCTACATATTCATACCTACCTGTTACGTTTACAATGCAAAGATACCGCACCTAATTTTCTATCTGTTTTGGCGTTAGTTTTCCCAACTGAAAATACTAATATAGGACGATTTTGTTTATATTTCAATTCAGTTTTTAATTATTGAATTGAACTTCAGTTAAGCGAAAACGTCCGGATCATAAACATCTCATCTAGAATAAATTAAATAAATTTTAAATAGTGATAGATATAAAATTCTCGTATAGCAGTGAAATAAAATAAAATTGTGTCAGAATGAATACGAAAATAAATTCACTTTGTGATCAATTCACAGAATATTCTGGTAATTCAACAATTCATGGTGTTCGATACTTGGGTGAGAGGCGGCGGCCCATTATCGAAAAACTGTGGTGGATTACAGTATTTCTACTCTCGATATTCGGATGTGGTAAACTCATCATGAACATTTATAAGAAATGGGATGAAACGCCAGTCATCGTTACATTTGGCGAACAGCCAACACCAGTTTGGAAAATACCATTCCCGGCGGTCACAATTTGTCCAGATGTAAAGGCAGAAGGAAGTGTTTTTAATTTTACAAAAATGTATTATGCATCACGTGATGATGCCAATGCAACAGAGAAAGCTTTGCTTAATTCGACAAAGTGAGTGTAATGTGTGAAAAGTGAAATGTGTTTAAACATAAATGTAATTAAATCTTTGTGAATATATTTCTAGTGTACGATACCTCGAGGCCATGTCCCAATTGTGTTTCCCTAGCCTGAACGTAACAACAGAATTATTAACAAATTTAACGGAAAATCTCTCCGAACGCGATTTAATAAAAGCGTTTCGTGATTTAGCGCCCAGCCAGTCTAAGGTGCTACTATTTTGCCAATTTCGAAACCAGCCGATATCGTGCAACGAACTGTTTAGTGAAATTGTAACTGAATTAGGAATTTGTTACAATTTAAATTTACTCGATACGAAAGATTTATTCCGCGGTGCTGCTGTGCTCGAATATCAACGTAAATCGACAAGCACGAAACGTGCCACACATTGGGACATTGACAATGGATACAATGAAAATGCAGAACGTGATTCGTATCCGCTTCGGGCAACCCAAACAGGGCTCGAAGGAAATTTAGAAATGTTTATGAGCGTACGAACGGCTGATATCGATTATATGTGTCGTGGTCCAACTCCTGGTTTTCGGGTGCATTTGCATTCGCCCACAAGTATGCCACAAATGACAAAACAATTTGTTTTCATGTCATTAGAACAAAATGTATTCGTTGAGATTCAGCCGGTTATGATGACCACGTCACCGGGACTACGGAGTTATGTGCCAGAACGTCGACAGTGTTACTATCAAAATGAGCGGTATTTACGCTTTTTCCATGTGTATACGCGAGAAAATTGTGAACTCGAGTGTTTATCGAATTATACGCAAAGTAAATGTGGATGTGTTAAATTTTCAATGCCACACGATAGTGATGATAAAATGTGTGGCTCAGATGATACGGCCTGTTATACACAAGCATCCTTTGATTTTGAGGAAATGATTTTTCAGGGTAATCTGAATGCGTTTTTACGAAAATGTAATTGTTTGCAGGGATGCACATCGCTGAAATATCGGACACTTATCTCGCAGAGTAAATTGGATCCGCTGGCCTCGTTGAATTTTATAAAAAAGGTGCGATTGGATGAGTTGGAGGCGTTGAATGTAACAGAAGATATAAAAAAGAAACGATTGATTGAATTGGATGAGATGAATACTACAAAGTAAGTGATTAAATATGTGTTGTGAACTTATACAATTTAATAAGGCTTTGAAATAATTTCAAAGATTATGAGCTCAACGAAAATTCCTATACACCACAAAAATTTTGTAGTTTGATAATGTAGATGTAAAAATAATTTCAAAAGTGAAAGTGTGGTAAATAAGACTTTTTACATGACCTTAAACATTTTTGCTCTCAGTTCAAAAATTATAACACTCAGTGATTTTAACATCCGTGTACGGTATATTATAAATATTGTTTCCGACGGGATTCCAAGTGATGTCGAGAAAAAAAATAGGTTTTACTTACACTGTATACGAGAGAAAATGAATAAATAGACAGCATGGACACGAATTTAAAATAATATTTCTAAAACTAATGCAATAGGCACTTTTGAAATACTTCAACTAGATAAAAAAAAATCACAATGGTTTTCGAACTTATATTATAGTATTCCACTCCTATTGTCTGAAAAAATCCTCTGTAATTTCAAAAATATCCAGTATTGTTCATCAATCCTACCACAAGTATTTGATTTGACATTAATGAGTAAGTCTGAACGAAATTTGGTGCAAGTGGTGAAAAATTTTGAACTCGAAATTTTGCAGATTTACCATGTATACCACCATATACCGGCTATACCTATAACTTGGTGAATCTTTTATCATAAATCGGGAGATTCTAGAAAAACAATTATGAGCTAGAGATTCTAAATTTATTTTGAAACAATATCAAATTTCCCTAAATTCCAGTGACTTTTGGCAGCTTCCGCAGGAGCTTTTTTGTTCTTGGCAAATCTTTTGAGAAGTAAATCATTTACAAGCAAAACGATTATGAAATAAAAAATTCTAAATTAATTTTGTAACATTACAGTTCCAGATCAGTTTTCTAAAATTTAACCCTACAGTGCGCGATTTTTTTCCCCAAAAAAAAAATAAATGGGTGGAAACTGAAACTGGAAATTGAAAATCAAAGTTCGGGAAAATCAAAAAAAAATTGTCCTGTATTTCAACGCAACCGGGTTTCATTCCAAATGGAAAATTGATTTATATTATCTAAACGAGTATCTTTGGTAGGTAATGGGTGTACATTTCGTTTTTTTTTTCTCTTCATATTCCCGTTATATCTCGGATGGTCTTCCTCGTTTGGCAAGGGTTGGTGCACCTATTGTCAATAAGGTCTGAGCTAATTCGATTCAAAAGTCGACTAATTTCATAAGTTGGCCCTTATTGGTTCTCCAGTGTAGAAGCCAAACATTTATAATGTTGATAACTAACAAATGGTAAAAGAGTCTCATGTACCATTTGCGTGACCTCACTTTTATTTTGTACCGGCCAATCAAGGCTATCAAGTAAATAGACCTCTCCCGTAGGTCGGTTGTATTGCTTAACAATGGCCGGGCAAGGTATCTGAATCCTTTCTTTCTTTTTAACGATCATCTCTGTCGACCGTATGAATTGGCTCGGTGCCATCAAAAGATGAAAGTAGCGTGACAACCTTGTTATCGTTCCAATATACATTTTATATATCTGTTCCCTTGAAATCATAGACAAACTCATCGGAGGTATATTCTGTTACGTCTAACAGTTCTAAGAGAGTGAATACCACCTTTGGCTAAATATCCTACTACGGGCACAGACGTATAATAATTATCAAAGTATAATTTGTAATTTGAATTTTTGGGAATGTCTCGAGCAAGCCGGACCACTACATTACTATTGGCGCCCAAATCTAATTCATGTGAAAGGTGTTTCGCTGTGTCATTTTCTGTTCCAGAATAAATCTCGAATTTGTAGCCCCATTTGTGTGGCTTTAGCGGCAGATATGGCTTTAAATGGAGACGAGCTTTTATAACGCATACTTGCTCGTCGATTGACAACATTTTCTCCATGGGGACCTCTAAAAATTTTGATGAAAGCGCTCCTAACACCGGCCGTAGTTTGTGCAGTTTATCGTTCGTTTTGACAAAATTATCGTTAAAATGTAAATTCGATTGTATTTTTTCGAAAAATTTTTGGCAAATTGAATTTTGAATAATGTCCATCCCAACATTTTCGTTCCAATACATTCGCATGTTCGAATGCGTGCAAACCGAAGACATAACGCAAACGTCTAAATATCTAAAAATTTAATTTTTAGACAAATTGAATTGGTTTCCACTGTTCTTAGAATAACTGTACTTCATGCTTTCTTCAATAATTTTGTGCAGCAAGTTATCATCGAAAAAAAATCTGAAGTACTGAAATGGGGTTTCTAAATCCTTCATCGAGTCCGGCTGTTCCGTATTTCCCGAAAAGGCGCAACGCACGTTTTATATATGTTTGCGTCTCCATTTCAGTTCTTCTGGTTTTTAAACTTTAGGAGCTGTTTTGTTTTTCTTTGGCAGATTTACGATTGAAGCTGCAGCAGATATTGAAGGTTCTTGATTAAGATTTTTTTCAGGATCAGAAAATAATCGTCTAATATCATAGTTCACCGTCATGCATCAGGAATGTTTTCGATAAAATCAAATAATTCGTCGCTTTTCATACTCTGTAAATCTGTAATTTTGGATCCAGTTTATAAATTGAAACATGAAAAAAGAAAGTTAAAAATAACCCACTCTTAGAAGAAAGGAACGGAAATAGAGTTGTCAAACACAGTTTTGAAAGCGTGATATAATTCATAATTATTATATATTCTTTTTACCAAAAATGCGCGGTGATTCATTTATGAATCGTGTAGTTTTATCAGTATTAAGGAATCACTGTACATACAATTTTCGATAAAACTACAAAACTAGACACACAACACCATATAAATTAAAAAAAAAAAATACTTTGCACATACCTTGATATCGAATTATTTATTATAATAAAAAAATCTACCAGAAATTACTTATAATATTATTAGCACGACTCCTCACACCACAGTGCTCTGCTCACAACTAAATACACATTTGATAGAAAAAAAATTAATTTAATAACGGGGAATCCCCGTAATACAAACCAAGCAACCATTTTGTATATAACACTTGTCGTACAAAGTAAAACGATGAAAACAGAAACGATTCATATATGAATCATTGCGCACTGTAAACCTAAAATTACGACTTCTGACCAAAAAAAGTTATTCAACCAAAACTCGGGCCCTATAAACTTTTTCTTAGAAGTTGGGAGATCGGGTCTTTTGCTGTCTTTTACATAGTAATTTAAATTGAAGTAAACATGGATTGTTTTGACTACTCGTTTTTTTAGATTTACCACTCGCTATATAGCCGAAGTAATAAAAAGTACTTTATAAAATATCTGTGTGTTTGTGTGCCTGTGTGCGTACAGACTAAATGTCTCTGTCATCTCTATAGCCCAGACGGTTTGCTCAATCGGAGTGAAACATCAAATATAAGCTTTTTTAATAAATTGGGAGATCCTAGTGATTTTTGCTCGAAATTGGTTTTTTAGAAGTGATAGCTAAATTTGCAACAATTGCCGTCTTTCACGATACCCATTGATTCGGATCTGTTCAAATTATTTATGGAAAACATGATTTAAATTTTGCTTTTAATTAAAAATTTTGATTGGTGTTCTAGCAAGCGCTTTTTTATTGTTTCACGAAACATAAACCATGAAGGTAATTTTTTTCAATATAACCAAAAAAGCGATCTTTCACTAAAAACTGTTTTTCAATAAAAAAAATTGGCCATGTTCAGCACAGAAATTTTGATGGAGAAGAACCTTCATGTTTTTTCTACAAATTGGCAGATCCCAGTGACTTAACAAAATAAAAGTTCGGCCTCTATATAAAAAAAGCCCTTACGGATTGATTGATTGGAACATAGCTTCATAAAAAAAAATTTCCATAAATTTCGAGATCCCAATAATATTTGACCAACATCGGTTAAAAAATTTTGACCATCTCCCATTCGCTTTATTAGTTTTCCGGCCCGCAATTACCATTGTCCTGTAAAAAGAGTATACGAAGTAGAATCATATCAAAAATTTATTTTTGTGTATTTTGGAGCAACACACACAGTTGTACATACGACTTAAATCTTTTTCGTCCGCTAAAAGTACTTTTTAAAAAATTTCATTGTGTGCGTGTGCGCGTCTAGACTAAACTTTTGTCTCTTATCTACGGCCCAGACGATGAACGATGGCGATGTCTGATCGAGATGAAACCTTATACATAAGTTTTTGTTATAAATTATGAGATCTCAGTGACTTTTCGCCGAATTCGTTCACCTACAGCTGCGAAAAATTCGTACCTTTACAGCCCAGTCGGGTTGACTGATCGGAATGAAACTTCATTAGTACTTAAGCTTTACAACAAATTCGGAGACCTCGGTGAGATTTCGTCGAAATTGGTTCACTGGAAGTCACAGCTTCCATAGGAGCTTTTTGATTTTTTTTTTCAAATATTTTAAAAAGTTTATCATTTTAGCAATTATAAACTAAAAAGTTTTTAATTGATTTTAACTTAACAATCCTGTTCTAGATCAGTTTTTGAAAATTTAACCAGAAATAACGATTTTTGACAAAAACGTTTTTAACAAAAATTCTGGCCCTGTACAGCGCAGATGAACTGATTGATCGGGATGAAACTTCATGCATTACTTTTCCACAAAATGGGAGATCAAACTGAATTTTGGTCAAAATTGGTACACCGAAAGTGACAACATTCATAAGCATGTTTACGCTACAACAGAAGCTTTTTCGATTTATGCCAATATTTTAAAAAGTGCATCAATTATGAGAAAATCGAATATGCGCTAAAAGATTTTAAATAAAATTTGCAACAATATTTGTTTTGATCAATTTTGCAAAACTTTAGTGTCAAGGTTGATTTTTGACAAAAAAAATCTTTGTTTTTGTACAATAAACATGATGATTTTTCAGAGACCGATTGGAGTGAATCTATACTAATGTTTTTTTTTTCATAAATCGGGAGATCCCAGTGATTTTTGGCCGAAACCGGTTCAAAGCTTTCAAATTGTTAGCAAATATTTTCAAAAGTATATAACTTTTACGAGAAAACAGTTAAGATGTAGATTAGTTTGCGAACAAAATTATTAGTTTAGATCATTTTTGAAATTTCACCAGAAATGACGAGTTCATGGAGAAAAAAATAATTTTACCAAAAATTTAGCATCTTTTTCTATGAAGATCCTTGCAAAAGTTGGTTGAAATCTGGATACTGGTTGTGGAATGTTCCATGAGAGTTTTTTAATTTTTTTAAATGATGTTGAAAAGCTTAGCATTTACAAAAAACGTTTAAAAATAAAATATCCATATAAATCAGGAGCAATTTTTGTTTATACAGGACAGTTTTACCAAACTTCCGATAAGTTTAATTTTTCACTTTAAGAACGAAAAAATGTCGGTATCTTTGTGAAAATAGTTCAATTGGGTTGAGATAAAGTTTTTCAAACTCAGAAATTATTTTTTGGCCTGATTATTGGCTTCCGTTTGGTGATTGAGGAAGATTTATTGAAATTTCTTTGATTTTTTCAAAATAAATTTGTAAGGTGAAGTTGAGATATATAGTTCCTCAAACCCATTCAATGGTTATAGACCAGTGATTCTCAACGGGGGACATAGGGCCTCCTAGGGGGCATACCATATATTTGAGGAGTCATTCTCTACAAAGTCATTTGTGGTTCACAGAAGATTATCATTTATTGAAAGTGAGCCTATGGCAAAATAAGGTTGAAAAACATTGGGCTAGACTATCGACTTATATCTAGTAATTGAGGCAGATTTAAAGTTATTTATGAGAATTTTTCTGTAGAGTGGAGTTAAGATACAGCCCCTTAAACTCAGCAACTTTTCGTAAATTAATCTTCGTTTATCACTAGATATAAGTCAATAGCCTTACCAACGAACAGTTCCTGAGTTTGAGGAACAATATCTTTACTCGACCAAAAAGAACAATTCTGAAAAAGTTACAGAAAATACTTTTAATATTACTCTATTGTAACGATCTTTGGGATGGGCGAGTGGGTCACAAGAAAATAACTACTTGATCTCAAGTTCATTTTTCCCAAGATCGTTAACAGAAATGTTATATTTGAGAAGAGGCTTTAAGACGGACTAGTTTAGCACTCAACTATGGCTCAGTGGACGGAGTGGAGGTAATTTATAGCATTCGTCAAATCTGGTTTTGCGGTCAGAAGCAAATAAGACATAAAAAAAATAAAATAAAAATTTATAAGAAAAAAAGCAAGACTTAACTATGGCCTTAACTACCCATCGCCAGAATTGAAGGAAATAAAACGTTAATAAGTTGGTTTACAAAATTGACTTACTTAATTAATTGAAGGTTTAATAATTTTTGTATAATGATTACACTATTCTGTTGATACTGATGACGTGTTGACGGTTGGTATTCAGCAAGATTGTCGTTGACGGTAATATCCATTCAAATAGGTAGATGTTATCCGTTTTATTGGTGCAGCGGGACTTGTACATGTATATGATTTAGCAAACAGTACTGAGCACGATTGTCCGAATTATACAGCGCAAAAAAACGAACGACATTATATTTTTGATCAGTACGTATTATAGTCGGAGAATTGGTTTTAATCTTAATGTATTATAGTTGGTACTAGAAGTCGATTTCATTATATTTATGTTTTATGTTAATGGTTGGTTCTTATAACAGGAATCCGTCCATATCGCTAACAACAACATCGCCGACCACACAGATGCCGGCACCCACATCGCCGACAACCACATCACCAATAACCACATCGCCGACAACCACATCACCGACCGGAGTGATGGCCACCCGCACATCGCAGATACTTACATCGCTCAAATCCACTTCCACAACCACATCGCTGACAACTACATCGCCGACAACCACATCGCCGATTACCACATCGCCGACCGGATAGATCGCCGACAACCACATCACCGACAGGAATTTTTCTTTATTTTAATTTAAAATAATTTAAAATTCCTGTAGGCGATGTAGTTTTCGGCTATCTGGCCGGTTGGCGATGTGGTTGTCGGCGAAGTGGGTGCCGGCGATGTTGTTGTTTCGGCGATGTGGCTTGTCGGAGAAGTGGGTGCCGGCGATGTTGTTGTGTCGGTGATGTGGCTTGTCGGTGATGTGGCTTGTCGGCGATGTGGTTGTGTCAGCGATGTGGGCTTGTCGTTCAAAATTTCTGTCGGCGATGTGGTTGTCGGCCATCTGTCCGGTTGGCGATGTTGTTGTCGGCGATATGACCCATACCCATGGGTGGCGATGGTTGTGAGGCTAGTTATAAGAGCGATATGACCTATTATATATACCCCTTATAACTAGCCTCACATCCATTTCCATATTCAACAGTCCTGGTCTCAGATAAACTACTAGACTTATTTCACCATTTATATTAATTTATATTTTAGAGTTTTATAATTTTATAGTTTGTAAGATTATTTTATATTATTTCTATAATTTAAGACAATTATTTATTTTGTTTCGTTATTTAGTAAAATGTTTATTAATTGCTTTAAACAAGTTCTAAGCGGTTTTTCTGATTTGTGACCACACCGAATTTGACCTTTAGTGATCACTTTACCACCACACACCGTTACGTAGATTTTGGTATTTTTATGTGTTTAGGTCCTCCATATTCGTGGAAGCAAAGTTTTATCACATTTGTTTTTGTTGTGATTTTAATCACTTACTCGACTTAAAGTTCTATTAATGGTTTTTCTCTTATTTAACTTAAGTTATTAGGTACTTTAAATTCTACAATACTAATAAATGTATAGTACAAAAAGAATTACAATTTTTTTTTATTTTAGGAATTTTGAGTAAATTTTCTAATTATTTTCTAATGACAATTTTTTCGTTTTTTTTAAACTCACAACCGTACTCCCTAAAATCCCCGACTGAACTCCACTTTTATTTCTTTTTCCCTCGCTTCTATTTTTTTTTCATTTGAATTTTTCTCTGTCAAATCAACCATAAAAAGGTATACTAAACTAGTTCATTCAACCCAAAGGTGACCACCCGCACATCATTGTATCGAAATATTTCGTTAAACTATCACCAGACATAAGCTGGTAGTCCTGCCATAACGAATAGTTCTTGTGTTTGGTGGACTACATCTCAACTCCATACTACTGGAAATTTTTGAAATAATCACAGAAAATACATAAAATCTTCCTCCATCCGATAGACATTAGGCGATAGTAGATCCAACGAATAGTTTCTGAGTTTGAGGAACTATATATCAACTTCATCCTGCAGAAAAATTCTGAAAAAATCACCCAATATCCAGGTTAAGCCGATAGTTCAAAATTGTCGTCATAGTTTTCATGTATCACACAAATGTTATATTTTTCCTCTCAGACCCAAAAACTAATTGTTTCAGGATAGTGTTAGGTTTCATGATAGTAAATATTTTCGGGACTGAAAAAATTAATTTCAACAAAATTAAACATCTCTACAGTTCAGGCTGATTGCCTCTTCTGAATAAAACTTCATACTTAATTTTTTTTCACTAATTGGAACGTCCTTGCGATTTGACGCAATTTTGTGTACTGGTATAAGCATTTGCAAAAAACGACAAAGTATTCTAAAAATTATGTTGTTAATTGTTGTTGTTAGTTTTCTGAATTTCTAGCAGGGATAATATTTTTTGATTATACAAAACAAATTTACCAAAAGTCCTGTAAGTTTAATTTATCGCTTTAAAAATAAAATGAGTGTATTTAAGATTTAAGTACGAGTATGTATATTCGTGGTAAAAGAAAGTCGGTATTGGCCACAACATATTCTATAATTTTGTTAGAAACACAGAAAGATGCTTGTAACTTGCGAAAAACCAACCTGTGCCGCACGAATTTTAGAGAACTAATTTAACATCATTTGACTGCCAAATACAAAGTCTAAAACTAAAAATACATCCCAGTTCAACCCAGAGGAAATCTAGACAGCGGTAAGAGTAATAATCAAAGTCTCACAGAAAGAAGCCTTTGAAAAAGAACTAAAGAAATTAAAATTAAACTAAAATTTACTAAAGAGCATTACAATACTAACATTCATAAGGTAATGCTCCAAGGCTCACAAGTGGTAAAA
This sequence comes from Nephrotoma appendiculata, assembly GCA_947310385.1. NCBI lineage: Eukaryota > Metazoa > Arthropoda > Insecta > Diptera > Tipulidae > Nephrotoma > Nephrotoma appendiculata. The sequence goes on from OX371223.1 coordinate 60,731,208, forward strand.
TTGTTTATCAAAAAAGCTTATTTAAAAACTATACATGAAGGCAATCAAGTAACGTTATCAAAACTGAGAGCGCAATTGTGAGTAATAAATGCCAAAATGCAGTTCATAACACTATACATACGAGTATAAACTGCACCAGAGTAAAGAAATTTGCATCAACTCAGCTAACGGGTATATTACCAAAGGAGCGTGTAATACCAGCCCCACCGCTCATAAACATCGGAGTAGGCTATGCCAGCCCAATTAGTATAAAATTGTGGAAATGCCGCTGTAGTAAACAAGAAAGGGCCATATTGTCATTTTCGTATGCCTTAGTCACTAAGGCAATCTATTTAGAACGAGACGTTGAACGAGGGACGAACTTCGTTCTATAGCTGATAAAAACATGCAAAGGCAAGCGAAGCATCAGAAAAGTGATGTCAAGAATAAAATAGCATATCTCTCCCTGGCACGTGCTTGCATTACTTCTAGCTGAAATAGAAGCATGTTTGGACTCCAGGCTATTAGTTTCTCTTTCAAACGGTTCAGATCAAGACGAATTTTTAAGTTCGACACTTATTTGATAGGGAGAGCTACTATCACAACACCCCAGCTTGTCATCAAGGATATTAAGACCTTCAAAAGATGGAATTTGCTGAACAAACACAGCCAAAGCTTTTGGAAAAATGGCCCACGGATTATCTCCGTGGAGGAATTATATCAAAGTATGCTGCCTTCTCTTTACTATAACCAGCCTGAAGATCATGTCAATACGCACTCCGAGAATAGTAATCCTGCTCAGTCGGTAATAGACGAAAACAGAAATCAGTATCAACCAACAACACAAAATACAAGAATGACCATGCCAGGGTTCGCACACGCCCCGATCAAAGACATTTCATTTAACCATTTGACAGGAATATATTTTGAATAACTATAAACACTTAAAGTAGTAGCTATGAAGTGGACCTTAGAAATTTATTACAACATGACGAGTTATTGAAGGAAAGCACAAGTTGGCACATCCCTGAGAGGAATTGTTTGGTTTAAACTGTAATATAATCCGAAGTACAACAAGCATTATCTTAGGAGATGTGTTTGGTATCCTTAGTTTGAGTACATTAATATCAACGAGAAACTGTTAATGACATTAATTAGAAACCAGACATCAATAATAGACAATACAATCAAAACAAGCTGGTAAAAGAGCAACAGAGGTAAATATTGGAAATGAAACAACTTGATGAATATCGACCATTCGAGGAGAGAGTATATGCTTAATATTAAGAAGCATGATAGAATTCACTCTAATACTAAAAAACCTAGGGGATACACAACAAGTGCGTGTAATTGAAATCATCATACCGTTATATTTTGCACTGGATTATAATCTGTTAACCGTTACGCCAGTTCCTGATATTAATCATAACAACACTCAATTAAACGTTATTACATCAACAATGTACCTAGCAGTTGACAAACATCAGAACTAGTGAATCATTGCCAAGTATTTCCACATACACTGTTTTTATGCGAGGGTCAACAAATTCCAGGAGCACCAATCATTTAATAAAACTTCATGCTCCAAATGAATGGATATTCGTGATTCCTATAACGAAAAAACAGTTGAAATCATATATGCATCCAACATCTACGAGGGCGGATTGAAAATGAAGCTACCTAGAAGCTAGATGGCGGCACAAACACAAATTTTTTTTGTTTTTTAGAAATTGTGATCTGTCAAACTTCAGCTGTTAAAATTTCACCCAAATTTATCAATTAGTTTATTTGTTGTAGTCGTTTGAAGTAAGCAACTTTTGTGTTTCTTGAAAAATGGAAAAAAAACGAATTTCGTGCAGTGATTAAACACTATTATTTGAAAAAGAAAACGGCGAAAGAGACAAAAGAAAAGCTCGATAAACATTACGGTGAGTCTGCTCCGTCAGATTACATGGTAAAATATTGGATTGCTGAATTTAAAAACGGCCGAAGAAGCACTGCAACAATACCATCAACAAGAAGGCCAAAAGAGGTGGTTACTGAAGAAAATCCTCGATATCGTTATGAATGATCGCCGAATCAAGTTGCGTGAGATTGTTAAAATGGTAAACATATCATATGAACGTGTGTTCAACATTTTGCATGAACATTTGCATATGAAAAAGCTATCGGCAAGATGGGTGCCGCGTTTGCTCAGTGTCGAACAAAAACGAATTCGACAGACCACTTCACAGTGGTGTTTGGACATGATAAAGCGTAATCCTGTTGATTTTTGGCGTCGATTAATTACTGTTGATGAAACGTGGGTCCACCACTACACACCTGAAACCAAAAATCAATCGAAACAACGGGTGGAAGTGCACCGAAGAAGGCAAAGGCAGTGAAATCGGTTGGCAAGGTTATGGCCACTATATTTTGGGATGCACACGGAATATTGCTCATCGATTATCTTTAAAAAGGATCCACAATCACAGGAAAGTATTATCGTGCATTATTGGATCAATTGGTTGATGTAATCAAGGAAAAACGACCACATTTAAAGAAGAAAAAAGTGCTCTCAACGCACCGGTTCACACAGCATTAGATACGATGCTAAAATTAAGTGAAATACACTTCGAAATGGTTGATCATCCACCTTATAGTCCAGATTTAGCTCCTAGTGACTTTTTCCTGATTCCAAACTTGAAAAAATGGCTCGCAGGACAAAGATTCATCTCAGACGAAGAAGTGATTATCGAAACTAACGCGTATTTTGAGGGGTTCTCGAAATCGTATTATTCAGATGGTATAAAAAAGTTGGAATATCGTCTTACTAAGTGTGTCGAATTAAATGGAGAGTATGTTGAGAAACAAACGGTTTTTGGCAAAAAAAATTTTAGTTTTCCTACTTAGGTAGCTTCATTTACAATCCGCCCTCGTATATGTGACTATAAACGCTGGTTGTTCACAAAGAAACGAAAATCCCCACATTATCGCTATCGGCACAGCATCTAACCATATTAGTAAATCGTTTCACAAATCATCTAACACGATAAACGGGGCAACCAATTTAAAGAAATTCGGTCGAAAAATCAAAACCAGAACAACATTAAACCAAAATCTTACATTGATGCACGCACTTGATACTATACAGATTTGCAACTATAAGAATCCTGATACTAAAATATGAGGCCCCTCATCAGCACAAGCCGTTCTTTCCCGAGCTGATTCTAATAGTGACGCTTAAAGTGCAAAACCATAAAAACCTCTGTGTATCTTCGGAATATTTTGGTTCAACATCGAACTTTAATTAGGTCTAATTGCAATTATTTATTATGAGCATGATAGGCATTAAAAATTTTGTATAAATATAAAAAGCTAAAATTGTCAAAATAAATCAAAACAAAACTATATCTACATTTATTTACCATCATCACATTTATTTACCTCCATCCGTGGTACGCGCATATTCCCTAGATAGACATATTGGCTATTAAAATTAAGATTTGTTAACATTTAGTACCGAAAACTATGAAATCAGTGACGTTTCAACCATTTTTGCTTGTTGAAATGACTTACAGAAGCTTTAGCAGCTTTTACTTTGTTTTGAGCAAAAGCTTTACAAAATTTATTACAGTCCACTAGTCGGAGTATGATTGAAACGACATACAACCTGAATTAAAATTTGCTCAATTATTAAAAGTTCATTCACATTAAATTTTTCCTACCTGCGTTGTTTTAGCATACAACTCGTGACAATCGGATAACTTTAATTTGTTTTAAATAGTTTAGCAATCGGGAGCTTACGAAATCGAATTTATAACCCGTTGCTTATATTTATACGCAAAAATATTCAAACTAATTAATAATGAACCATTTTTTTGTCTTTTGCAGCACATACGTATCAAGATTGCGACTCACATTCAACGAAAACGATTTATTAACATCACATCGATCAGAGCGATATGGAATGACCGATTTTATTGCAAACGTGGGTGGTCTACTAGGCCTCTTCATGGGCGTATCGATTTTAAGTTTGTTCGAGTTTATTTACTACTTTACGATCCGGCTTATGGGTAACTGTCGGATGAGTCGAAAAGTTGGTGAAGTAACAACAGACAATAATAATGTTCAAAGTTTGGGTTAGTTCTAAAACCTCACAAATGTTATTTTTGTGTAAGTGTATGTATATGGTGACATCTAGTATTTATATTTTGTTACTATATTTATTTGTGTATGTACCTTTTACGAATTTGTGCGTCATCTATATAATAGTAGGCGAACTTTCTAATAAAGTTGAAAGTTTGTTATAATTTGATTAATATTTTAAGTATTTTTTTAACTAATTACCTACAATGAGCTTTATTTAAATTTAAAATCATTTTAGTTAATAAATCTCTAAGCCAAACAAATATTTTGTAATAATTTTATTTTATTGTAATTTAACAGTTTTTATTTAATAAATTATTTTGACGGTGTAATCGACAATCGAATCAATCTTTTATGTCCTCTAAGCAGCGAAACTTAAAATTACCCATGCTTCCTTATACCTAGTAAAATTTAATATTGTCCTAACTGATATAAATGTGCTCTTTATGTGATGTAGTCCTAGCGGAGAAGAAGAAGAAGAAGAAGAAAAGCAAACGCTTGGTGGGGGAAAGCCTTTTATACATTGCACCAGATTGCTTATAGCAATTCATTATATGTTTTTTTAATCAATGCCATTTTTTCTGTGGTCAAACCACTACTTATATTTTTTTTGATGTTCACTTTTCACATCCCACCTTACGTATTACCCAAATCAAGGACGTACGACTTTTGCTTAAATTTACATAGAAGTGCCTTGTCAATTAACAACTGTAATGTCTGTATAATTTGTTGACATTAGTTCAGCAACGCGCTCTCAACAAAGTTCTCTAATTCTAAAGGCCGTCAATATATTCGCAATGATTGACTCAACTGGCTGTTCCATATCCTGTGTTCACTATACGAATCTGAATATCCGCCATGAATGTGTAGTATATAACAATTTCTGTAGCTGGTTGAATACCTAGTGTCTTCCAAAAGATGATACTTGCATTAAATTTCCAAAAATGTAATTTGACACGTTTAATCAGCGAGACATATGAAATCATGGCGATGGCAGGCTTCTGTGACATTCCTATAATTTCTTTTTACCATTCATTTTACTATGGGCGCTGCTTATAGCGCCTTGGATGGAATCACCGCTGCAATACACATCTGAAAAACGACGCGACGGCTCATCATTCTAATTATCAAGTTTATCAAATTTAACGCCTGATTTGGCCAGCTTGATGTATTCAAGCACAGGGAAAACAAGCACAATAAAATGAAGTAAACCGCGATCCACAACGCAGTGATTATATGCCTATCAATTAGACATCCACTTTAGTTCGCTCATTCATGAAATCAGGGACGACACCACTTATTGATTATGAAAAATTAAGAGAGTATTGTTTTATTAAGATGACGAAGAAATTGATCGTTAAATCTGAAGATGATAACAACGGACTGTCTCAGACGCTTTCGGAAACTCACACTTCTGTTGATCGAAGGGCGTCGCTAAAAATAGCGACAACGGTATAAGCAGAGGCACGCAATTTACAATTCAGGATACACTCTGTTCGTGATTTATTACATCTATTTACGAATATAGTATAGAAATAAGAAAGAAAATGAAATTAAAACATTAACCAAAATGAGCCTGAGAATCCTACAAAAGGATCAGAGTTTACAAATTAACCTAAAGGGCGCATGGCTTTTTTAAATATATTCTTTGGTCGTTTGTATCATATAATAATATTATTGCTAAAATAAAGAATTATATATTTAAAAAAAAAGTGGTTAAAGCTTCGGCGCTGTGGCCGGGAGATTCTGGATTCGAATCCAACCAGAGGCTGTATGTTTTTTCTTGCTTTGTTCGTCTCAATACAGTAGCGGCTTATGAAAAAAGAAAATTCGGAAAAACCAGAAGGAAAATCTGGAATCTCGAAAAAATCGGAAAATCGAAGTAAATTCGCCAAAACTCAAACGAAAACCGAAAAATAAAAAACAAATGGAAAATCGAAAATTGCGTTTTGCACAGGAATTTTGCGGGTCCCATTTGAAACACGATATTTCAAAACGCGATAATTCAAAACGCGATACGGTACAAAACGCGATATTTCAAAACGTGATATTTCAAAATCCGATGCGGTACAAAACGCGATATGGTACAAAACGGGAGTTTAGGGTCGGGTTATATTAGGCGGGTGAAGGGGAAATTTAATTTCAGTTTATAGGAATTTAAAAATCGATAGGAGCGAGAGTATATAGGATCGGTATCAATCAAGTCACTGTGCTCCCGTCGCTTCGCAGTGCACATCCGGAATTTTTTCATAGAAATGCACTTGAAATGAAAATTGTATTTCGACAATGATCATTCATTTATATAGCCACTTCGGATTATTTTGAATAGACGGCGCTGGTGGCGGTCTATGTACAAAATTAAAATCATAATTGTCTACATTATAGCATACGTCAAATAATTGTAAAAAATTAAATAGAAATTCTTCTTGCATCATTCATGTAAATCGAAAAATGATATTTTTGTACTGGATTACGCGTATCCCATCCAGATGGTCTTTTGGAAGCGAACAATTGGGAAATCTCAGTGTAAAACTCGGAAACTTCCGGAAACACCCGAAGAAAATTAAATTTTTTTTTTATGAAATTTAGAATTTGTTTGCATGTTTTGATGATTTTGGGCGCTGTGAAGCGTGAAAAGTCAATGCAAAACCAGGAAAATCTCAGAAAATCATAAAATTATTGATAAAAACAAAAAGTTAGCGAGATAAATAAGAGATGACGCTGAGGTTGGCCCTTAGGCGTTGCCAATTTGATAGGTGTCCTTTTCGCATTGGGCGCTTTCAGGGCACCCAACAGTTGGGAACATGTTGAGTAAAATCACAATTTCTATGGAGGTATCCAGATATTTTCTCACACACACGCAACAGTATAATCAATGCTTTCACATGACGTCATTTAGAACCGATGTGTTTATTCGCCAAACCGGCAACGATCGCACCTATAAGGAAATGACGTCACCACGTGTTGCCACGAGCGCTGATGGCACCCAGCGAATGAAGCACCTAAGTTCCTTCAAATTTATTTCGTGTGAAATTCCGAATTTGAATTAAGTTATTGTCTTGCGATTTTCAATGCGTCAAAACGGGAGATAATCGGAGAACTTCGATGTCTTTTGCATGAATACAATGCGCTAATTCGTTTAGAACCTGAGGCCATGTACGACAGTACAATGCTCCCACTATCGACTAAGTCACGGTTATGATTGTTGGCAACAATGAGGATTCGCGTAATATTGTGATCAATTGGCGTGATGACAGACGAATGCGGCGCACATACCAAATCCATCGATCATATGCTCCACATCAATATCCATTGATGTTTTGTCATTAAGAGGAAGGCTACCACTTTCAGATAAAAATGGTCAATCCGCTGACTGGTTAGTTATTGAGTTGTCGATTGTACTTGAATTGTTATACAAAACACATATTCATTTTGCAGATGAAGAAACGAATAAGAAGGTCAGTTCCATTCATTTTTATTCTAATTGGTTGATGATGTGGCAAGACGTGGACAATAATCGTTTGAGATATCGTCAAGATCGTTTAAATTTTAATCCACTGCAAAAAATCAAAATTATGTTCCGAGCTGTACATTCATCTGCGCGATGCCATCAATCTCCCAGCTATATAAATAAATATGCGCAGGGTGCTATAACGTGTGTGCAGCATTACGGACGGCCAAATTTGTTCATCACGTTCACATGCGATCCGAAATGGCCTGAAATTACCGGTAATCTACTGCCAACTTCGAATCGCTTGGTGCTATATAGATGCAGACTGCGCCACTTAGAGGCTTGCTAACGTTTGAATTTCTTGGAAAACGACTCACATTGGGACTCAACACTCACCGATGCTAATGTTATTCCGCCGGCACATCAAATTAGTACTTTCTTCGCGATCATCATAGCGACATCCATCGAACGCATTAGAATTGTGGAACAAATACGAGGACGAGATGGCTGACGACATTTTGCATCGAGTTTGCACTGCAACATTGAATTATATGAGCTCGAAATGAACGACGAGATACGAAACAAAGATTTAATCATGATCGAAGACATGTGCGTGATTATGTGCAGCAGCTATTTAGTCGTGAATTGCAACGAGGGCAAGTGAACGATCGAGGTTCATTGAGCCAAATAGTACGAACGAATGTCTTGCTTTTGAATGCACAGCAATAAAGAACGTGTCGATGAAGAAGTGAATGGAATGTCCATACAACTCAATCGTATATTGAGAATCGGGTTGAGTCGTTTGACTTTTGATCTCATCAAAATCAATTTTCGTGAAGCACAAAATTATTTTCTCGCCGGGTCAGCTAGTATAGTATATAAACCAAATTGTATATGTGTAGGTACATAAATAGAAGGGTTATAATTAGTAAATTGTTATAAGTAAAGTATGTTGTATACATCTTGTTTCTGTGTATTAATGCCAAATTGATTACAGATGATATTATGTACTCAATCGGGCCAAAGGTGGCATGGGTGGTGAAGTTGGTACTGATAACATTTAATTATTTTTGGATTTCTTACCATTCAATTTTAAGAAATGCTTAATATGACTAATTTGAATTTTACAATGTTATTTTTGTTTACAAAACACTTTATCTACTATAAATAATCAGCAAGAGTTACCAAGCGAATGAATTGACCCTATAGGAGTGTCCCAATGTGAGGTAAGTTCGATCATCATTCTCGATCCATCTTTAGAGTTGAAACCTTTGTTGTTTGTGTAAGTGTTTTACTTATAAACAATTCAACCATCCGATTGTCGGTGTATGAGTTTAACTCGCTTTTGTGACTTTTTTATCCTTTCCTAGTACCATTCAGTAACCGTTAATATTATTCCATTTTAGATGAAATGAACAATTTGAGGAAGTTTGTGTTTCTTAGAGAAAAGTTGAACTCAGTCTAATGAGAATTTACATTCAATCCCTTATTAATTAAATATAATATTTCTGAATTAGATTAACTCAACATTTTAATATACAGTGCAATTAAGCTGTTTGTCAACAAGGTGGAGGTTAAACGCCATTATCCACAATAATTTTTTGTACAAACCCTTTCAGTACCAATATAACATATTCTATCTACACACAGCAATTGGCGTACATCGCGGGTTGATATACATATAGTGATTGTAATGAGAGATAATTAGCGATTATTATTTTTTATAAAACCGGATGATTTGTTTAATGAAGCTGTTGTCATTATAACATTATAAGTTTAGTAAATAAATTCCAGTTCGATTGAAAACAATTATAAAATAGTGTCTGAAATACTTTAGACGTGCGCGTATCTGTTATCTAATGAGTATAAAAAAATCAAGTATGGGACCACACCCAAACGAAGCGGACAGTGAACCTGAAATTCAGCCACAATTATTTCGCGAATTAAAGGAATTATTATCGGAATATACGAAAAGTTCAACACTTCACGGTGTTCGTTATTTTGGTGAACGTGGACGGCCTCTCGCCGAACGTATCTGGTGGATAATTGTGGTAACCATTTCATGCTATATATGTGGTAGTTTAATTTTAAACTTGTCTCAAAAGTGGAATAACAGTCCCGGTATAGTAATCGTTGGTGAAAAGTTAACTTCTGTGTGGGAAATTCCGTTTCCGGCCGTTACTATATGTCCAGAAACCAAAACGCAAAAAGAATATTTAGATGTGACCAAACTATATCATTCAGCTTCGTACGGGCCGCCATACGCAAATACGTCAGAAGATGAACTCCGTTTGCTAGGAACGATATCACAAATCTGTGATGCACATTTATTTGAGAACGCAGAACTAGGAAATAAAACAACAGATTCAACCTGTATTGATGATATGAGGATGCTAGCACCGGCTGATGTAATCATGACGTGCAAATGGGGAAATACTGTTTACCCGAATTGTTCTAATTTGTTTACGGAAATTTTAACGGAGGAAGGAATTTGCTATTCGTTCAATATACTTGACCATAAAGAAATGTTTCGCGCTGAAGAGATTCATCAAAATTATCAATATTTCAATCATTTATTTGGGTCATACGGTTGGACATTGACCGATGGATATTCATCTGGTGAAGGTAAAAATACATACCCTAATCGGGTACTTGGAGGTGGTGCGCGTTCCGGGTTATTCGTACTGTTAAAACTTGATGAAAAAGATTTGGATTATATTTGTCGGGGACCAGTGCAGGGCTTCAAAATTATTTTACACAGTCCAGACGAGATGCCGCAAATTTCAAAACATTTTTTTAGGGTTCCTTTGAACAAAGAGGTTATTGCTTCGGTACGCCCACGTATGGTTGCGACATCTGACAACCTTAGATATTATGATTCTTCTCAACGCCAGTGCTTTTTTAACGATGAACGATATTTGCGATACTTTAAACAGTACACCCAACAAAACTGTGAACTTGAGTGCCTTGCAAACTACACGATTAAGCAATGTGGATGTGCTAAATTTTCGATGCCACTCGACAGTGTAACACCAATTTGCGGCGCAGCTAGTGTTAAATGTTATAACGACGCAGAGGATAATTTGACATTAAACGATTTAAATAAAAATCGTGAATCACCTTCATGTAATTGTCTTCCTGCATGCACCTCAACTACGTATGAAGCTGATTTGTCACAAGCTGATTTTGATTCTTACAAATTATTTAAGGCATTTGAAGTAGATCCTAATGAAAGCACAGGGTAAGTACTTTATATAAATTAATTTAATTATTTAATTTACCAACTTTTATAAATATTATTTTTTTCAGCTGGCACCTGTCACGCTTATCCATCTTCTTTAAAGAACAACAATTCATTAAATCGAGACGTACGGAACTAAATGATCAAACTAGTTTTATTGCTAGTTGTGGAGGTCTACTTAGCTTTTTTATGGGCGCCTCGATTCTAAGCGTTATTGAGCTAATATATTTTTCCACCATTCGTCTCATTTGTAATTTTCGTTTGAAAACAGAGAAAAAACGAAGCAACAGCGAAGTTCTGCTAAATATTAATAGCCACAATCTCCTCGAAACTGAAAGTAATAATTTGTTAAATGATCCGACCAGTTAAAATAAATCAAAATAAAAATGTTTGGAAATTATAAAATGGTTTCAAATTACAATGTACAGAGAGCCCTCCCATACTCCTCCACTGAATCTAGTTAACACTAATTATTTCAATTGCATTGACCTAATTCATTGATTGTTAGAAATAATATAACAACCGGATACTGTGTGGCCCTTGAAAATAGCATTAAAGCATTGAACAGGAAAATTAGGTTAAAATTTTTTATCTTAAAAATGAAAATAGTAAAGAGCGAAATAACAAATTATTTCAAATTAATTGGCTAATAATGTGCATGTCTTTGATCGTGATATAGCTTTTTAACATATCAATATTCCAAATATTTTAGCGCTCGCTCTTGCGAGCAAGCTTATACAAAGACTTAGGCCGTCTGTCTGTTGGCACTATCACAGCAAAAACTGTACATACCAAAGAGCTCAAGATTTGCACACAGATAGATACTACTCTAAAAAATTCACATTTAAAATTTGGGAACTCTAGGTTAAGTAGTTTTTGAGATATTCTACTTTTTCTAAAAATAGAGGTCACACAGATGCGGCTGTCTACTTTTTTTTTAAATTTTCAATTATTATTCTAGGCCTTCTATAATAAAAAGAGTGTTATTTCAAAACTAGTTTCTGTAATTTTTTTTTGATTTGCTTAAGATTCTATTCATTTTTTGTCTATTGGGCTAATTTGATGTCCGACAAAATTTTACTAATTTCTTTACGAATTGTTTAGATAAATTTTTATTAAAAATTTCTCAAATCGGATGGATCATGAGAAGTATTCACTAAGCCATATTTTTCTTTATATGTATTAGTGAATTAACCCTGCATAAGACGAAATTCAAAGTTTTCATTATAAATTTTATTTAATTTCAAATGACCGTTAAATAAGATTTTTAATATCAAAGATTATAAATGTAAAATCAATGGCCACATGGCCATATACATAGCGTAATAGATTAAAGTTGTGACACTTCCATAGGTGTATGCGGATCGTCAGAGTGCCCCAACGAAAATGGAAATTCTGTGGAGCAAATCCTGGAGATTTTGCCACATGGCCACATACATAGTGCAATAGATTAACATTGTTACATTTCACAAAAATACGCCACATGGCTATGCGGATCATCAGAAATCTCCCTTTTGTGTTTTAAATCTCCCTTTTAGCGTTGTTACATTTCACAAAAATACGCCACATGTCTATGCGGATCGTCAGAGTGCCCCATTCTGGCCCTTTCATTTTATCATAATTATAACGAAAAAGTCTGAAAATGGAAATTCTGTGGAGCGAATCCTGGAGATTTTGCCACATGGCCACATACATAGTGCAATAGATTAGCGTTGTTACATTTCACAAAAATACGCCACATGGCTATGCGGATCGTCAGAAATCTTCCTTTTGTGTTTTAAATTTGAATGAAATATTTAATTTTGAATTCAACATACAATAATTTGTATTTTTTAAAATTATCAATAATCTACAATACATACCGGGTGTTTCTTTTAAACTGAGACGATCAAATATCTCGAAAAATAGCCACTCTACGGAAAACATATCCATAATCAAAATTTAATCATACCGCGGGGGAAATACATTAGTGCAAAAAAATAATCCCCCTCCCCCCGCTTTGTAGGTGGGGCGGGGGTAACTTTTACACTAAGATAGGAAGCCATATTTTTTATTGCAGATACGGATTTTACGACTAAAAGTACGTATGATTTAAATGAAATATTTGGTTCGGTTCATGATAGATGGCGTTGTAATCGACGAAATTCAATTTTTTCAATTTCTTCTTCTTAGAACACACGCATTCGATTCTGTGATACGTTTGAAATAAAAAACATCACGTTTTCATTGGAAATACTCGAAATTCGTCATCAAAACAATTTATTCAGTTTTGTAAATCACATTTAACGTTTGTGTTATTTCTTATCTTCATGTTTTTCGTAATTGCAAAATAAACGATAAAATACTTTAGAATGGAGCGTTTAACTGTGTCAGAGAAAATTGAAATGGTTCTGGTTTATGGAGAAGCTGGCAGAAATCTTGAAAATTCTGTTGCTATTTACGCAAAATTAAAAATTTTGTTACATTTATTTAAATGTAACAACTTTAATCTATTGCACTATGTATGTGGCCATGTGGCAAAATCTCCAGGATTCGCTCCACAGAATTTCCATTTTCCGACTTTTTCGTTATAATTATGATAAAATGAAAGGACCAGAATGTGGCACTCTGACGATCCGCATAGACATGTGGCGTATTTTTGTGAAATGTAACAACTTTAATCTATTGCGCTATGAATGTGGCCATTTGGCAAAATCTCCAGGAGGCCTATTATGAACTTGATGCGAAGCGAATCGCATTTCGCATTTTCATGCGATATCGCATTTTGGTATTATGAAACACCCTTTTCGGATATTAAGCGCTCTTAATCGCATGATCTGCCATATTATAAAATCAAACTGCGGTTTTTGAGAAAATAAAATAGACAAATGCGACTGCTCAATAGCAGTCGGATATCGAATTTGAGTAGTGAAATAATATTTTGTGCGGCGATAAAATGTAATTAAATGTTATTTAATTGCAAAGTTTTTTTATTACACTAAAATTTTAATATTTATTTTAAATTAATTATTTTGGACCACCACTCCGAAGCAATTTGAGATTATTTTCGACTTCATGGTGAAAAATGAAGGGCTAGCTAAACAATGGGCTATGGTCGGAATTAACAACCCAATTAAACAGCGAAGGCCCCCCTTTAAAAAGAGTGAAAGGTTGGAAAAAGGTTAATATTTAATTTGAATGTCATATAATATGTTCTACAAGATACTATTTTTAATGCTAGGTTTGGAAAGATTATAAATACCACATTAAAACCAAGCTAAAGCACAATAAAAAATCAATTCATGGGACAGGGGGCGGCAAAAACCGATCTTATAAATTTTCCAGTTGCGAGGAACAAATTGTAGCCCTACTGGATTTAAATTCGGATGTTGATGGATTTAGTGCCCAAACCTTTGGAGCCCCAAAGCCCAACATTGACAGTGAAGCTGGTCCAAGCCTAAGTGCTAGTCGACAACGTTATTCATGATATCGATTATACACATGGACTGGAGGTGGATAAAGAAAATGCTCCTACTGTCTTATCGAATCCACCAAAGAAAAAAAAATCCACTTTTGGTTTGGTACAAAAGCAGGTTGACTCTCAGGTGGATTTTCATAAAAAAACAATAAAATTTTATGAAGAATCAACAAGTAACCAAAGAAACCTTTTACGTTGCTTGAAGGACATACGAATAATAAAAGAAAAAAAGCTTAACATTTTTATTAAGAAATGTGATAACGAAAGAGAAGACAGACTACAGAAAAGAAAGCTGATTAAAGAAAAATTGGAACTTAAAGCTACTCTAATAGAACTCCAAACAGAGTGCCTTAATGTACAAAAATAGATTTAAATTTTTTATTACATATAAACAACTAATTTTGCAAATGAATTATTCTTATTTTTATAATTAATTTTTAGACAAAGAATTGTTTTGTGATTTATTTTTTATTTGAAATGTTATTGAATGTGATGTACATAATTTAATGAAATTATAATAAACTGATATTTTCATATAAACTAAACTATAATTAGTCCATTGAATTGATTAGTCCATTTCGTATTTCATCTCGAATTCGTTTTGCTTCTGGTTGTGAGTTCGATGTGATTGTATTGCCTACGTGTTTAAAGTTTTCATCGTTTACCAACAAGGTCTCGGCAAACTCCACATTATACTTTATGCAAATGTTGTGGAGCATAAATGACACATTTATTATTTGAGCGGCTTTTTCGGGTTTGTAATGCAATTCTCTCGCACTTAAGAGACATCTTAACCGACCTTTTATTACACCAAAGCATCTTTCAATGGTAGTTTGGCATTTAGAATGTATCTCGTTATATTTCGCTTCATATGTACCATCTAGAGCATTTTTATATGGGGTCATTAGCCAAGGCTCTAATGGACACCCAGAGTCACCTGTAAAATAAAAATGTTTTATTATGAAAATAATAAAATTTTGATTAAATGTTATACAAACCTAACAGCCATGTCGATTTATTTCCAGTTCTATATTTAGTTTCCAAATAATGTCGTTCTAAGCTCGTCGACCATATAGAAGAATCATAAGAACATCCTCCATGGATCTGCAACAACAGAAGTGATTAATAGGTTGTGGTTGCACATCTAAAATAATAATTTAATGAGAAAAAATTTAATTAATTTTTAGCCTAATGAACAAACAGCCATGACATTTATGCTGTGACGCCCTTTTCTGTTGTAAAAATGATATTCATTTTTAGTTGGCCGGATAATGTTAACATGGGTGCCATCTATACAACCGATGATACCAGGAAACCCCGTCTTTACATAGTAATGTTGTTTACACGTTTTTTGTTCCTCCTCCGTTTGGTCAAAATTTATGTAATCATTGCAAAACGACTACAAAATATTAATAACTTCCGACATAACCAATGAAACTGTAGGTTGTGTCATGCCGACTAAATAGTCTTGACCAACGGACTGCTGGTAAGAACCTTCAGCAAAAAAACGTAACGTTGCCGCTAATTTTAAAATTGGTGGAATAGCACTTTTATATTTTGTCGGTTTAAATTTAGGGTTTATTTTGTCCAACAAATGTTTAAATGACTCCTTAGACAGTCGGAAAAGTCGTTTAAATCTGTAATAGAATTAAATAATAAAATAATAGGTACAGTGTTATTAATAAACTAACTTTTTCCGGGAATATCCAAAGGACATGATTCGTGCCGCAGTAGATTTCGTCTGATTCTCGTATTATTTACATTTTCCTCTTCGTCATCCTCATCACATAAAAAATATAAAGCCGCAGTATCCATATTGTTTTCTTTTTTTTTATCAAATTTACGTTTTTTGTTACCTCAAAAATAATTTTTAGTGAAATATTCGTGCAATTAACCTCACTTTTTACAACAATTTGACAGAAAATAAATTTCCCGAATAGGGGGAATGCGATATGCGAAAATGATATTTCATAATAATCTCATACGAAGCGGATCGTATTTGATAAATCGCAAGAAATGCGAAATGCGATTCGCTTCGCATAAAGTTCATAATATGCCTCCAGGATTCGCTCCACAGAATTTCCATTTTCAGACTTTTTCGTTCTAATTATGATAAAATGAAATGGGGCACTCTTACGATCCACAAAAACTTGTTGCGTAATAGTCGAAATTGGATAGCTCTTATCTATTGCACTGTGTAGATAACTTTTGTTCAGATTCCTATTATTTCATACAATTTTTTTATTTATCTTTTATTTATTACCATCTTACTTAGATAATTTTTGGTATTATTAAATAAACATTAATTATTATATTAAACACATTATATGACTTATTAAATCAATTGGGATTTGAAATATCCGATTTTTTTCGGAGGTTATGTTTTTATTTGTTTAATTCTATACTTTGTACCAATTTTGTTAAAATTTGTCGAGTATAATTCAAGTTTCGTCTTGTACAGGTAATAACACTAATACATATGCATTTAAAACGAGTCGCAAAAGTTTCGCAAACACTTCCAATACGTGCTAATTTGTTGTATTAGCACCTTAGTTGTTTCAGAGGTTTTACACCTCTGTCCGCCCGTCTGTTGCATTTTTCCTATTTCATCGAGCGCTTGTCGGACAATTTCAATTGTCCGCTTCTACTAGTTTGACAATATCGAATTCCAATTCCGCACAAAATACTCGTACAACGGATTAAACAAAATGAGCAGAACACTTGATGTCCCACTTTATTATGAGTCACACGCAAAATTTGCTTGGTAAGTCTTAAATTTTGAGCTTGGTAACAGTCGAAAATGTTATTAGCCGATCGGTTGTCTTGATGATAAAGGCAATTACTGTCTTCAACTGACTAATATATTAAATTTGATTCAATGATCGTCCAGTAAGTTTTCAGTATTATCAATGGTCGTGCCTGGGTCGCTCCGAACGCTGCTGAGGTTTTACGACTACAGAAAAGATTTTCTGCTAATCGTTTCAAATATTCTAAAGATCGAACACTGTCGCAAAAATGATGTACAATTCGGCATTTATTTGTGAAAAACGTTCTTTTTACTTTCAAATATAAGGTGATACCAACTCGTAGATTTGCAAAATCGTTTTTAATTGTAGTACCTGTTTTATATTTTGATCTCAGTTTATTGAAAAATGAAAAACAAAGTACGACGAAACGTTGAAAATCGTGATAATACAACATATCACCCTGTAAGGAACTCTTAATGGTTTAGGCAGGTTGACTTTCACGTCATAATACGTTTTTGATTTTCTATTAATATTTTGGTAATTCTATTTTCATCTTCTTCGCTAGTGCTATTTCCCATTAAAGGATTTGGACGGCTTTCAATGCTTCTTCTTATAACTCAAACCGCAATAAAATGGCACCAGACCATCGATATAAGAATATAAAAGGATAGATTATGGTGTAAATTTGTTTCGGCTTGCAAATCTGTCAAAATGTAGGGGAAGCGTTGGATGCGTTATAGGGGAGCAAAAGACGTAGACAAAAAACTTAAAAAAGGGGGATTGTTTTTTTCACGATCATTAAACTAATAATTAATTAAACATTTCTCTTAAAACTTATAAATTACATAATATAATATTGTTTTAATAAAGCTATATACATAGATAAAATTAAACTTAAATATTTTTAAATATAGCGATTCGAGTAAGGTGGTTTCTAACTGAAATTTGATGTTTTGTTTTGGATGACATATAAAAATACCTAACATTTAAATATTTTTCTATAAATATTATTATTTCAATTGGGTATTCCGCATTTTTACGTTTTGCAAGAATCCTTTCGCTGATGCACTTGAGTGGTCCACATAATTCTTCGAGCCTGTCACGGTTTCCGGCCTCCACTAAATTTTTTGCCTTCAAAGATTTCAAAATAGTAGAAAGATCGGCAATCCGTCGCGTTTTGTAAAGATTTTTCCTGAGAAGATTTCGCTTAGCCTTCCTAAGCTGCACATTATCGGCTCTTAATACTCGTTTCTTCTCAATGTTGATGTACTTGGTATATTTTGACGAGGTTACACAAACAGGATTGATATTGACTGGTACATCGTCAAGCTAAATCAACATGGTAAACAAAACATTTGATAAATTAATTTAGATTTTTTCCTACATTTTTTCTCATGTAACCGGATTACCTTAGGAATAACTTCCTTCTTAAGATTTCGTCGTCCGGCTATATTTAATTGGTATAACCAATCCGTATAACCAAAATGTTGGGAACAAACAACAGCTATGTCGGATATAACGTATGCACTATCAAGTTTTAGTGCTAACATCCATTTTTCTCTCGAAATAGGGTCTTTTGGTAACCTTAGATTTAATGTAAGATGATTATTACTAATTATGTGTAAACATAAAATAAATAAATTCAATTTAATATTTAGTTAATTTACAAAATAATTAGTTGAAATATTCTAACCGAAAGAATGTATCATAAAACTGTATAAAACATACATCTTTATTTCAAAACTGTTAATTTAAAATAAATAAGCGTTTCTACAAATAGAGGTTTGTAATTACAAATGAAAAACACCCCAAAAATTTAAGTTACAAAACTATGTAGTAAAAAAATTCTCACACAAAGGACATTAGTCATAAAACAATTAAGTTTATCTTAAAAATCATTATTCTTATTGAATACATTATAAACTTAGTAGGATGTTTCTCTTAATACAGGTAAACAAACTGTGTTTTAACTAAAATACCCTTCCTTTTAATTTAAAAAAATATATATTTAGTCTCGATGGTCGAATATTTCATTTTAAATAGATGTTATAACATATGTTAACAGAAACTGCCTAAACAGTTTATCAATATAGAGTTTTATGATAAATTTTATTGTCTTATGACTAATACTTTCAGATTAAATTTTTAAAAAAATACTCAATTCGGTCACAAGCAGTGCTGCCAGATCGCCAGAGTTATCCGTTAATTTACAGATTTTTTATTTGCAATTAGTAATATTAACATATTTTGAAGAAAATTAATAAATCAATCAAAAAACATTAAGTTATTTAAAAATATTTAAAAAAAGGTTAATTTTGTAATATAATTTTACATTTTTAATTAAATTTATTTAAACAAAAATTAATTGAATTTTATTAGTATGAACAAAAAATACGTTAATATGAAAATTGAATAATTTTGATCAGTTTTTGGTTAAAAACTTTATAAATAAATGTATCCTGTTTATTAAAATTATTATTAATTTTGGTATCTCAGAAAAAAAGAAAGTTAAGATTGGATCGGTCACGAAAAGCATTAAAAGAATTTTTTTTTTCAATTTTGATTATTTTCACAAATGAAAATTGACCCTTTAAATTAATTAAATAATACGAAGCTTATGGATAAAACCATGCGTCGCAATGTCAAAAAATAAAAAATAAAAAAATTTCCAATACGTATTAAATATGGAAATGTATGATTTTTAAAACTTAAGTTTTCTAAACAATTTTCATTTAACACTAAATATTTTCAATTAAACTAATTAAAATAAACTATAAGTGTTGGTTATAAATACGAAAAACACAATCTATATAAATAAAACAAAGTCGTGTTAGTTACACCATTTATAACTCAAGAACGGCTGGACCGATTTTTATGATTTTTGTTTTGTTGGATTTGACTCCGTTCCGAATAGCATAATAACTATTAAAACATTGGAAAAATTCACCAACAAAAAAGTTATCAAGAAAATTCATTTTCTCATATATTTAGTACATTTTGTTTTTTTTTATTTTGTTCGTCTCAATACAGTGGTGATTTAGGAAAAAAGAAAAGTCGGAAAAACTCAAAAGGGAAGCCCCAAAAATCTAATAAAAAACCTTTTTTTATATGAATTTTGTAGGTGTATTTTGTATGTGACGAGTGGTGCAGTGGTTAAAGCTGCGGCGCTTGGACCGCAAGGTACTGGATACGAATCCGACTGGAGGCTGCAAGCAAATGTTCCATTTTATTTTTTATCCAATTTTTTTTTATTTCATCTACTTATCTATTTATATAGATAAAATCTTCGTCCGAGTTACGATTTCAGTGCGAATAGTAGATTTTGACAGCTCCAAAAAAAGTTTTTTTCCTTTGCGATTTTAATATTAAATTTAATTTATTTTTGGTTTTGGTTATTTCATATTAGTTAAGTGGTTTGTGGTTTAGCATATAATATTAAAATAAGTGGTGGAATTTAGTGAAATAAGAGGTTGTGTGGTGTATGCCAATAACAATAAGAAAACAGTACTTTTTTGCGTACAATAGTACGTAATTTTTTTAGTGGTACAGAGTGTCCCAACACCGGACACCAGTTTTTTTTTTTTGGTTTTTTTAATTTTTTTTTTATTCTGCGGAATTCTATTTTCGATCGGGATTTTTAAACGGTAAGTTCCCTTCGAAGATGTTCACTTTGTGAGGTTATCACATTTGTGATTGTGCGCACATCGATAATTGATTATGTAATTTTGGATTGTGTGATTAATTTTCCAGTATTATTTACAATGCCGCGAGCCAGAAGATCTAATCTTTCACCACGAAGCCGTAATGCAATTAGACTTCGGACTATTGCGAATCAATCCACTGCAGATGAACAAGAAATCACACGAGAAGTGCGCCGCGTTAGTATGGCCCGACTTCGCGCTTCACAAAGACAAGCACAAAGAGAGGCAGTACGTCAAATGGCTCAGTTTACAACTCGCATCCTTTCGTTCGAATTGGCCCAATGGAGTTTGTGTGCGACCATTGCGGTGCATTGAAGTTCGCTGGAGAAACGCCTGGATTGTGCTGTCTCAGTGGCAAGGTGAGATTGCCATTATTGCCTGCACCACCTGAACTGTTGCGTTCATTGCTTCGTGGCGAGACACCAGAATCACGACATTTTCTATCCAACACTCAAAGATACAACGGATGTTTCCAAATGACTTCATTTGGAGCAGACATTATCGAAGAACGCGGATTCAATCCAACATTTAAGGTCATTTCTGCTCGAGAGAGTAAACATTCATTTTCTTTTGGTGATCAAAAATCTATAATTCTGACTTCGTCTTCGACTTTACAGATTCAAGGCCAAATTCACCACCGAATTGGGTCATTGCAACCGATTGAAGATGGACAGCATAAATTCATCCAAATATACTTTATGGGCAATATGGAGGATCAACTTGATCGGCGCCAAACGATCAATACAGCAATGAAAAGGATAGTTCTGAAAGATTTGCAGCAACTACTCCATGAACATCATGCATTGGTTCGATTGTTTAAATCTGCGTTGGATCGCATGCCAAGTGACGACTACAAAGTCGTGATCAGAGCAGATAAACGACCCGCTGGAACACCCGAACGCCAATTTAATGCTCCAACAATAGATGAAGTCGCAATTGTGATTGTTGGTGAAAGCGTGGAACCGCGCGATATTGTGCTTACACGTCGCGACACTGGACAACTGCAACGAATAAATGAAACACACCGTTCATACGATACATTGCAATACCCGCTGATGTTTTGGCAAGGAAACGATGGATATCACTTCAATATCAACATGATAAATCCATTGAGCGGTGAGTACTGATATCATAATTTAGATTATGACACTAATTTTACTGATTTCATTTCAGGTGAGGAAACTAACAAGAAGGTTAGCTCGATGAATTATTATGCATATCGTTTGATGATTCGTCAAAATGCTGACAACTATTTGCTGCGATTTCGTCGTTTGCTTCAGCAATATATCGTCGACATGTACGTCAAAATCGAAACAGAGCGCCTCATTTTCATTCGGTTGAACCAAGCTAAACTGCGTTCGGAGGAATATATCCATTTACGCGATGCAATCAGCACCGAAGGAGATGCAGCTAATGTTGGTCGATTGACTATTCTACCGGCGACGTACATTGGCAGCCCGCGTCATATGCATGAATATGCGCAAGATGCAATGACATATGTTCGTCATTACGGTTGTCCAGATTTATTCATCACTTTTACTTGCAATCCGAAATGGATAGAGATTGTTCAACTGTTGCTACCCGGGCAAATAACAAGTGATCGGCACGACATCATCGCACGTGTCTTCAAACAAAAAATCCGGTCGCTGATGATCTACATTGTTAGGCATTGCGTCTTTGGGGATACTCGATGTTGGATGTATTCAATTGAATGGCAGAAACGAGGCTTGCCGCATGCTCACATTCTTATTTGGTTAGCCGAAAAAATTCGACCAGACCAAATAGATGACATCATATGTGCCGAGATTCCTGATCCCGAAACCGATCCAGACCTGCATGATGTTGTAATTACGAACATGGTTCACGGTCCGTGTGGCTCCATCAATCCCCAATCACCGTGCATGGTCGACAACAAGTGTTCCAAGCGTTATCCACGAAATTTAACCGCAGAGACTATCACTGGCAATGATGGTTATCCACTGTACCGGCGTCGATCAGCCGATGATAACGGTAGAACTATCACAACGATAGTGAGAGGAAATGAGTTCGTGGTCGACAACACTTGGATTGTTCCATATTCGCCACTTCTTTCCAAAACATTCAAGGCGCATTGCAACGTGGAGTACTGCAATTCAGTGAAGTCCATAAAATACATTTGTAAATATGTCACGAAAGGTAGCGATATGGCAGTTTTTGGTGTTCAAAATCCCAATACAAACGATGAAATCACGCATTATCAAGTTGGTCGATATGTGAGCTGCAATGAGGCGATTTGGCGTATATTCTCATTCCCTATTCATGAACGTCATCCCACTGTTGTACATTTGGCGGTGCATCTGGAGAATGGTCAACGAGTTTATTTCAACTCATCGAATGTTGCTCAACGTGCTGAGACACCTCCAGCAACAACATTGACCAGTTTCTTTTCGATTTGTCAAAGTGATCCGTTTGCACGAACATTGCTCTACTCTGAGATGCCACGTTATTACACTTGGAACGCCTCATCAAAAAAATTTCAACGTCGGAAGCAAGGCGATGAGGTTCCTGATCATCCAAATGTGCGTTCTACTGATGCTCTTGGTCGCATTTACACAGTTCATCCGAAGAATGACGAATGCTTCTACTTGCGGTTGTTGCTGGTGAATATTCGTGGGCCGACATCATTTGAATCACTTCGAACTGTCAATGGTGTAGTGTGCCCAACATTTCGTGCTGCATGTCAACAGCTCAACTTGCTTGAAAACGATACTCATTGGGACATGACAATCGCTGAATCAATTGTTTCTGCAACTCCAAACCAGATATGCACATTATTTGCTATCATTATTTCGACATGCTTCCCATCAAATCCACGTGAACTATGGAGCAAGTACAAGAATGACATGTCAGAAGACATTCTACATCGAATTCGTGTCAGTTTCGGAAATCCCGATCTCGAGGTGAATGAGGAGATACATAACCAGGCTTTGCTTTTGATCGAAGACACGTGTTTTCGCATGTGCGGCAGTTTGTTAGTCAAATTAGGAATGCCAACGCCATGTCGTGGAATGAACGACGCTTTCAATCGAGAATTGGAACGTGAACATGAATATGATCGAGATGCATTGAACCAATCAGTTCGAACCAATGTACCACTGTTGAACCTCCAACAGAAAGGAGTGTACGATACGTTAATGAAGGCAATTCATGATGGAAATGGTGGATTATTTTTCCTCGATGCGCCCGGTGGAACTGGGAAGACATTCCTCATGTCATTGATTTTGGCCACTGTTCGTGCGAGATCCGATATTGCTGTAGCAGTTGCTTCTTCTGGGATAGCGGCCACATTGCTAGAAGGATGCCGAACAGCTCATTCAGCGTTGAAATTACCGTTAAACCTTCAATCGGCTGAAAACCCGACATGCAACATTGCAAAACACTCAGCAATGGCGAAAGTTTTGGTAGCAAGTAAAATCATCATCTGGGATGAATGTACAATGGCGCACAAACGCGCATTGGAAGCACTCGATAGAACTATGAAAGATCTACGCAATGACTCAAGATGTTTTGGAGGCGCAATGATTCTACTTTCTGGCGATTTCCGTCAAACAATACCAGTTATTCCAAGATCGACCGCTGCTGATGAAATAAACGCTTGCCTCAAATCATCGACTCTGTGGTGTTATGTGAAGAAACTTCAGCTGACGACAAACATGCGAGTTGCATTGTTAAACGATCCATCTGCCGAAGAATTCTCCAAGCAATTGCTGACTATCGGTAATGGCCGTGTTCCGGTCGACAAATCGAACGGATTGATTTCGTTTCCTCAGAACTTTTGCATTTTTGTCTCAACGAAGGACGAGCTCATCAACAAAGTGTTCCCGAACATCATTACTAACCACAAAAATCACAATTGGGTGAGTGAACGAGTAATTCTTGCGGCAAAGAACAAAGATGTGGATCACTTAAATTTTACAATTCAAAATCTAATCGTCGGTCCACTTCATTCCTTCAAATCTATTGACTGTGTGACAAACGAAGACGAAGCAACCAACTATCCAACTTAATTTTTAAACTCATTGGATCTACCTGGCTTGCCACCGCACAATTTACAACTAAAAGTTGGCTCGATAATCATCATGCTACGAAACCTGAATCAACCAAAACTATGTAACGGAACGCGTTTGGTGGTGAGAAAACTCATGGGCAATGTAATTCACGCGACGATACTTCAAGGGAAGTTCAAAGGTGAGGAAGTTCTCATTCCGAGAATTCCGATGATCCCAACCGATATGCCATTCGAGTTTAAACGAATTCAATTTCCGATTCGTCTTGCATTCGCCATGACGATCAACAAATCACAAGGCCAATCCTTGAGTGTTTGTGGCCTGAATCTAGAAAATGAATGTTTCTCTCACGGCCAATTGTACGTAGCATGTTCACGTGTCGGTAAACCATCCGCTTTATTCGTTCTCGCACCTAACAATAAAACAAAAAATGTCGTATATCACAAGGTGCTACAATGAAGGGACTCGACTCCATTGCAACTCACCCAGCAAATAGTTTAAAAGAAAGTAGTGCAATAATGCTACGCGAACCATTTCTATTCAATTCAATAAAACGAAAGCCTTGCTGCCACGTGAATTACATTCATTTCAATGTAATTAAAATATATTTAATTTTGATTTTTGTAATTTCATTGAATTTAATTAATTTGGAGTATTCATTTAATTTATTTAATCTTAATAAAAAACTCAATTTTATTAAGCTAATAACTTTAAAAAACATTTATTGATTTTGAGGCGGTACGAAGTTCGCCGGGTCAGCTAGTTTATTATAAAATCAATATAACTTTTGCGACACGAAAAAATTACGATTTTTTTTTGGCACCATCTTTTTGAGTATGACAAATAGTAAGATCAAAATTTTATTAAAAATTAATATTTCACATAAAAATACTTATATGCTTTTTATATTCAAATGGTTTACTTAACATTTTAAGATATAATTACGGTTAAATTAATTCACAAATAGGCTCAAAATACGAAAATTGTTTACCTATGAAAACTTAGAGCACTCAATTTTTTGCGTCGTGAGTTTTACACGTAGGAACAATGCACTTCATTTTTATGAATTATAATCACTTGATTTAATGTTAAATAATTTTTTTAATAATCTATTTTAAATTATACACGCACTAAAACAGTATTATTCACAAGAACACTTTGATTGTTTATGATTTCAAAACTATAAACTATTTTGACAATGCCGCAGAGGTAAAGCGATAACATGGCGACAAAAAAAGAAAAAATTGCGAGAAAAGGATAATATGAATTCTAAATATTTTATTTAAGTGAGAGTGAACCAAATGTATAATTTCAACGCATTTCAACGATTTCAACTGACAGAAGTGTCAGCCGAAATTTTATTTTAGATTTGTACGGAAAATTTTTGGGTTCATACGGCGTGCATCAGACATGCTAGCCACAAGCTTGAAAATCCTAATCAACTTCGTCCGTCCACAGAGTGGGGAACATGGTGCCGACTTCAGGACCTTATTTATGGTACGATTTTGGGAACGTAGAACGTGTTCGAGAAATGGAAGCTTTAATGATCTGATTTTTTTGATAAAGTAACTAGTCTCCAATCCTTAAAAAAAAGATTGATCGGTTGTCAACCTGCCTGGATGAAAAAAGCTCTGATAGTTGTGGCTGAAATTCGCTCGATACAAATTGATAACTTGTCAGTAACTACGTTTTCTAAAACCTTGTAGCCATTGTTGTGCAAAACACTTTCGCGACAGTTGCTTTACGATTCAGCCGATTTTGTTTTTTATGTAATGGACAATTAAGACTATTTTCCACTAGTCTTGAATTTCCATAGTGAACCAAATGGTTAAAACCAAACATGCAGGTGTAATCCTCACCAGGTGCCTTATACTTTGTCTTATTTATTATGAAGCTCCACACCTCATCGTAACATGGAAGGGGTGGTGCTATCGTTTCTCTATTGATACCTGATTGATACCATCATACTGGTTGGTGGACAACGTTTGTCTGTTTAAGAGGGACGAAAAATAATTTGGCCACACCGTGGGTCAGTATTTTTTTACCACGTGTAACTGTTCAATCCGTTTCGAATAGCACTACTAAGTGGATTGGTCGAGTCAGTAGCAAATTCTTTTACAGAACGGTATCTCTTAAACAGGCAGTTAATATTTTTAACACCTGTTGAGGAAACACACTTTTAATGTGTTTCTGAGTTAGCTCATTTGTAAATTTAGTATCCGCAAACGTTAAACGTACTTAAATGTACTTGAAAAGAGAGCATCCACTTGCGAATTCATGCAAGTAAAGTAACCCTTGCTTTGACCAAGGAATTATTGTGTCACTATTTGTGTCAGTTAGTTGTGGGCACTCAATATTTTCTATAATAATTATCCTTAAAGCACTGATTACAAAAATTTTGACTACGAAGGTATTTTTGTAAAATTTACGGCACCCCGAGCAAGCTGATCTTGAAACATCACAGACATTAAAACGGTCGGACCAATTTTTTTGCATTTTTGGGAACACTAACTATGTATATCTGTATACCGCGCAATCAGTGCATAGTTAAGTTCTCCTATCCAAAACCATCTAGAGTGATTGTAATATTTTTTATCCGTTCAGCACCAAGTACCAAATTAATAAAGTGCTAAGAACACTTCCTTAAGAAATACCACAGCTCACACCTAAAACGGAGCTTTTTACAACATTAAAAATCACATAGCTACTGCTTTCGATTACTAAGGTAGCTTGCTAAAAAATTTTATGATAGATCTCGGAAGCCATAGGTTTCTAATTTCTTGAGAAGTCAACTGTGATCTTTATAATCAAAAGCTTTTAGAAGCTCAATAAATAAGCCAGATATATAGTTCGCCTGTTAAAATTACAAAAGATACAATCAGTAATGTCAATTAGGACCAAAACTGTATCAGAACCTTGTCGAAATCCGTACTAACGAGAATAGAAAATATAGTTATTTCTAAAAATTTATTAAATGCCAGACATTCGGACCGGTCAAATACCGGATTTCCAGACTTAAAGAGATTGACTTCACATTAGAAATTCTAAGGTAATCGGGGTAAACAACGCTTCCCAAAACTACATTAAAAGGTAAGATTTCAAAAAAATTAAGAAGAAAAAAATTAAAAGAAGAAATTTATATACAGTAAAATTTTTTAAACCAAATAAAGAGTTTTCAGAATGTTAATGTGTCTACTACAATGTTCAACATCATCATACAAGTTCCTCGGTTCACAATCCTAATAAACGCCCAAATATGACTGAAATCTCACTGCATAATTCAAGCAATATAACTCCGCCGAAAAAGGACCCAAAAAAAACGTCGATTGATAATCAAATGGTGAATCTATCGGACAAATGTAAAATCCCAGCTAACTCGAATAACATGGAAATGACTTACAATAAAAAATGATACTTGAAACCACATAAAACAACCTGGTCTGCAGTCGCCGTTTGAAAAACAACCAAAATCACTAAAATCTAGTTCCAACTATGTTAAAGACAGACAAAACTTTTGACACAGCAAATTTCTGTTACAACTTTTAGACGAACTTAGCCTCGCACAGTATCTTGATAATCGATTAAGTTTGTGAAAACACTTCGCATACCGAAATTTTATTTGACCTTGTTAGAACCTTAACTCAATTTTAACTCGATTTTCTTAGCAAAAATCTTAGAAGATTACATCGACGTCAATGTAAAATCGATACTACAAAGCAGCAAATGATAATGAATCGTGTAAACGTTTGCGACAAGCAAATAACGGGAGCCACCAGTGTAAGCTTAAGCAATATCAACTATATGCGTAATATAGGATCTATGAAATAATTTTAATTTACTTCACGAACGATGGTACTTATGGTTCTACCAATATCAAAGACATCGATTGACCAACTTATTCCAATCTCACTTATTTGTTTCGTACAAAGTGAATTTTAACTTCATAAATATAGATAAACCTCGCACTGAAAAACAGTGGAAAAAGAACAAGTAAAGGAATAATCGATATTAGCCGCATTGCTTTCGTAACCATAAAATGGTTTTATTTCCCATAAACCTAAAACTTTTTTGGCTTTCATTAAAGCCATTCGGCTTTACACAATGCAATTGTTGTTGTAATCGTTTACGGCTTTGCGAAAGTAACACACCTATTGTCTACGACTTGTTTACAACTTCTACCAGTTTTCGACATTGTTAATTACTCAAAAAATTTCGACACCAACATGTAGACAATACGAATATCGTTCTGCAATTTTAAGTTGAGCGAGATGACATAAGCTTAGGTAGCCGTAATCCAACAACATCGCAATTTTAATTGTTAATATTTGTGAAGTGCGTGTATTGTGATTGGGTAGACAAACCGTGAAAAACGTTGAATACTCGTTGACAATGTGGACTTCTCGTAGACAAGGTTGATTTCTCGTAGAACAACCTCATGTAATTCCGTCAGCTATACGATTGAATGATCGTCGCTTTTTTTACTTGTTTACGGAGATTTAAGCTAATGCAAATTACATATTGATGTCTCTATTGCTTTGAAACCAAAATATGCGTAATATTTGCATATTAACTCCAAACTTTTTTCAGATTTATCAATAGCCGTTTAAATCAAATTTTAATTAAATGGCAGACACTTTAATTAGATGTTTTGCGACATCTAGGAAAGACAAGTATGAACTAATTTTGCTAATCGGAAATCAACACAAAAAAATCGAGATGCACACAATTATAATTACCGACTAAACTATAAATTGTCGTTAGTTTGTGTTAGTGATTTATAGTCGTTATACTGTATCCAGAAAACTTATTTAGTAATTATCCACCATCGATGTAAATGGTGTGGGTCACTGCAGTAGGGAAACTTTCGAACTGCGAAATGAATCTTTGCATACTGATTAAGCCCAATTTGTGGAAGTTAGTGCCCACGAGTGAAAAATTAGTACCAGTCCGGGAGCCAAAAAAAACAGGAAAAGAAAATTTCAAATTTCGCCTGAAAGACGACACAAATAAATCCCGATTTCCAGAAAAAACAGAAATAATTTAAGCCTAATTTTAAAACTTTCCAAAGGCGAAAAGTTTTAAAATTAGGTAAAATATGATTTTCATGAAATTTAATTCATAAATTGAGGAAAAAACAAACTAGCCCCTAAAAGATTAAGCCAACAAAATTCAAAAGTAGCTATACCTTTCAATAATATTTCTGTTGAACAACAAATTCAAAAATAGAAATAAAATACAATAACATACAAGAATAAGCAATTCAAATAGCATATTCCTTTCAGGCATTGTCATCCAGAAAATTGTTGAATTTGTGATAATCCAGAATTGGTTTAATTCCGTTGAACAACAAAGACCTTTGAATTAACAATTTTCTGACAAAAATTGTTCTAGAAACCAATGAAGTTGGTACTTCTGCATATCGATTTTGTCCCAAAACGTGTGAAAGAAATGAGTGTAACCGGAAAGATATAAAGTAGTTAGTATGTGTGTTAGTGTTAAAAGTGACGTGCATATGTTTTTTTTTTTACTTTACTTCACATATACTATGTGTCGCGCGTCATTGGCTTTTTTCATTCTATTATCCATTGTAAACGCCATATTTTTCTGTTGTTTACAAGACAGTGTTACGTTATAAATAATTTATGTCTCGATTTTTTTATATTTAGTAAATTATTATTTTATTTTTAAAATTTAAAATAAATTTAATTATAAAATTTTATTAATAAATATTCAATTAATTTATGATAAAAAAAAATATTAAATATAAAATATATTAGCATGTTAAATAATGACACTCCACAGCTCAAGGGCAGACGTAATTTGTTGAGAAAAGGAAATAAGCAACATAACAATTAAACCGATTCGCCCGTATTTCGTTATTTTGGAACTGTTTATCATAAAAATGACACAAATCCGAATAGAAGAAAAGTGCAAATACAAGGACATAATTATGTATTATACACGTATTCAATTATTTTATCTTCACTCCTTATAAATGAGTAACTCACAGGACAAAATTTATATACTGATTAGATTACATATTCCTGGTTTCTAGAACACGTTTTGTCAAAAAAATTGTTCATTCAACGGTCGTTGCTGTTCAATCGAGTTGGGCCAATACCGACTAACACAAATTCAGCCACTATCTTTTTCTAATGGCAGTGAATATACCTGCACTGAAAAAAATTATTGGTAAATTATCCGATTTATTACATACTTTCTTACTATAAATATAGGCTGTTTTGGGACAGCAATAATTTGTTGTTAAATATCCCATATTTTAGCTAACAATATTTCAGACACACTATCATTTTTTCATGGGAAGGAAAGCTATACTTATAGATACGCAATAGATTTCTTACGCGGAAATTCAGCTTTAAATATTGGCAATCTAGTTTAGTTATTTGAATTATATCATCAAAAATATTGGCAAAACTACGATTTGTTGTGCACAATTTCCAACGCTCAGTACATACTACTTCAAAATTATGAATGGCACTCCTATCTGCATTACATCAAGACTATAATGTATGGAGCTAAAACATCTATAATGTCTATAATATTTGTACTTGGTTCGAATATTTAGGAGATTTGTTCAGCACTATTGGACCATCAGAATTCTTTTATGTTAAAAGTACAAATTAGAAGGGGGTTTTACCCATATTAAGGATACCAGGCAAATTTGGTTTTAAATTACCTATAATATTTAGGTAAAACTAAAACAGTTTTTTAATAATTTCCATAAATTAGGGATGGATAACTGTACTCATAAAGAAAACGAACGAGAAACTAGCGACCCATTTGGAATTTTACCTATAACTTAGGAAGTATACTTACTCTTACTGGTACAAATTTAAAATAAACGTATAAAAAATAAAATATTGTTTATTCTATAAATAGTGACATATACATCCATACACATTTTGTTTTTATTATTTTGCTTTCATACATTTTGTTTTTGAGTGTATTTATATTTTTGTCGTTTACTTTTTCCCCTGATATAATCGTGAGGGAATATAAAATTGAAATGCCGTATGATGATCTACAATCTACATAATACATATTTTCTATTTCGTAATTTACACGAGCTGTGTTTTGTAGGAATAGAATAAACGCACACACACATACCAAAGATCGCGCGTTGCATAATTTTTTTAATTTCGTTTTCCAAAATTGTGTTTATTATTATTTATAAAGCGCTATGTCAATCGAATTATTGAGTGCTTAAAGCTGCGCCAACCAAATTGCCCGCCTCAATGTAATCTGTACGATAATTTGTTAGACATTAATTACAATTTATTACAACAAATCCCGATTGTATTACAGTTGCCATTTTACAGGAACGAGTGGTCGATCTAGCTTACAAATAAACTTGCATCGCCAAAACTGTAACTTTATATGTAGTTATGATATCGGGATGGTTCTTGGAGCAGAATATATTACAAATTAATTACATTGAATAAGTTAGTTCAAGACCACCCCTTTAACATGCCTAAGCGTAAATTTCATCCCAAAACGATTGTTTATTTCATAAACGCCAATTTAACCAAATTTAATAAGGTTTTTACACCAGACTGCCACCAGATCTTGGACGAAATGTTGCTCCAAAGCCTTTTCGGTAGGTAGGTCGACCTTATCCACGTGTGTAATAAATTATTTTTGTATAATATTAGACGGAATATGCATAAGAAGATATAGGTTTCAAATTACGATATATAGGTTGGTTTTGCCACATTTAAGAATTTATTACACCAGATTCACTATTCTGGCTTTCCCTGGGAATAGGGAATTCGGAAAAATATTTTCATAGCATTTTTGTCTAAAATGAATTTTTAGACTGAAGGAACAAGTTTAGTGCAAACATTTTTAAAACAAACTTAATTGGGAAACTTTTGTTCCACAAAATTTTTATAGGGAATAATAATTTCCCATTTAACTTTGTTTCTAAAATATTTACACCAAACTTATTCCCTCAGTAGGCCAGAAAACTACAATTTAAACAAAAATTTTATGAAAATTTTTCGCCAATTCCCTATTCCTGTAGGAAAAGCTCAAATAGGCCTACAGTGGTACTATATTCTCGTGATTCCCCGGGAACAGGGGAGGAAGAATTTATATGTAATTTTTATTTAAACATTTTTTTCTGGCACTGAGATAAAAAGTATGTACATATTAATTTTTTTGAAAACAAAATTAAATGGGTAATAATTTTCCCTGCCAATTTAGGTATGGAACTATTTTTCTTATTTTATAAATGTATACATCAAGCTTTACTCCTCAGTAGGCCGGAAAAATGTTTCAACAAAAATTACATATAAATTCTTTCCTCGGCTCCCTATTCCCGGGAAACCACCACCAGATATTGGATCAAATGATACTTCGTTAACCTAGTGAAGGGAAATCAACATTGTTCAGGGGGTAACAAATTATCTTTGTATCAGGTTAGACGGCTTTAAAGGTAAAGGCTACATATATGTAATTTAAAGGACGACTTTACCATATTTAATAATTTATTACATCAGACAGCCACCAGATATTAGTTCTGTTGAAACTTGGTGATAGTTGTGAAGGGCAGGTCAACTTTATCGAGGTGTGTAATAAATTATTTATGGGCTACAAACGGGTTACCCACGAAATCCATTATGTCACGATCCTTTTTGACAAAATCCATTTTGACAAAATCCGTTTTTGACGTAATCATTTTTTGACAAAATACATCCTTTTCAAAATCCATTTATGATAAAATCCATTTTTGACAAAATCCATTTCTGTCAAAATTCATTTTTGTCAAAATCCCTTTTGTCAAAATCCATGAAAAAACCATCGAATCCATCGTTTTTGTTATTTTTTACAAGCCCGGGCTTGTAAAATATAACAAAAACGATGGATTCGATGGTTTTTTCATGGATTTTGACAAAAATAACAAAAACGATGGATTCGAATTTTTTTTTCATGGATTCTTGGATTTTTTTTTTCATGGAAATACGAAATTTATTTTATTTGTACGATCATGAGTTTAGTGACATTATACTAGAGGATTTGGACAACAGTGGATTGTGTCATAAATGGATTTAGTAAAAATTGGAAAATAACAAAAAAGGGTTTCAACAATCATGGGTTTCAACATCAATGGATTTTGTCAAATGAGGATTTTTATAAAAAACTACGAATTTTAGCAAAATGGATTTTGGAAAGATGGATAACGGGGAGATCCCGCTACAAACTTGTAATTTAAAGGTCGATTTTACCACCAATAATAAATTATTACACCAGACCACTACCAGATATTGAGTCTTATGTTAATCCATGCCTTGTGAATGGTAGGTCAACCTTATCCAGGTGCGTAATAGATTATTGTTGTGTCAGGTTACACGGAACTGCAAAGGCTTCAAATATGTGATTTAAAGTTTGATTTATCACATTTAATAAATTATTACACCATTAAATTATTGCCACCAGATATTGGGTCAAATGTTACTCCATGGTCGTTGTGAAGGGCAGGTCAACTTTATTCAGGTGTGTAATAAATTATTTTGTAGTCATATTACACCAGTCAAATGTTAAGTCCTCGGCCATTTTGGTGGGCAGATCAATATTATCCAGGTGTGTAATAAATTGTATTTGTGTCAGGATACGCGAAATTGGCTTCAAAGTGCAAAGGCCTGAAATAGGTAATTTAAAGGTCGATTTTATACAACATTTAATAATTTATTACACCAAACCACAACCAGATATTCACAAGGTCCATGCGGAGTAATCATTTTACCTAATATCTGGTGGCTAGACCGTGTACTAAATTATTAAATGTAGTAAAATCGTCTTTAAAATTACATATTTGAAGCTTTTAACTTCTGAAGCCAACTTCGTATAACCTGACCCAAAATTAATTTATTACACACCTGGATAAGGTGGACCTGCTCTCCACAAGGTAAATAGAGAAGAATTTTATACAATTTCTGGTGGCGGTCTGGGGTAAAAAAATATTAAATGTGGTAAAATCGACATTTGATCATATTTGAAGCCTTTACTACACTCTGAAGCCAATTCCGTTTAACACGCTAACCTGATGTAAAGATAATGTATTACCTGCCTGTGGCACTCTTTTCTGGTAATTCCCTGGGAATAGTGAGGGAAAGAATTTATATGTAATTTATAATTTAAAAAAAAATTCTGGCATAGGTACAAAGGTAAAAAACTAGAGTTAATTTTTTTTGAAAACAAAATTAATTTGGGAGTAATTTTCCCTGAAAATTTAGATATGGAAAAATTATTCCCAATTTATAAATATTTACACCAAACTTTTTTCTTCAGTAGGCTGGAAAAATAATATTTGAACAAAAATTACATATAAATTCTTTCTCCAATTCCCTATTCCCGGGGAATTACCAGAATAGTACCTCTGAATAAGGTTAATTTTCCCTTTACTAAGTTAACGAGGTAACATTTGACCCAATATCTGGTGGCAGTGTGGTGTAATAAATACTTAAATGTGGCTTTGCCAACCTATATATTGCAATTTGAAACCTACATCTTCTTATGTCTAGTCCGTCTAGTATTATACAAAAATAATTTATTACATACCTGGATAAGATTGACCTACCCTACCGACAAGGCTTTGGAGCAACATTTGATCCAAAATCTGGTGGCAGTCTGGTGTAAAAACCTTATTAAAGTTGGTGAAATTGGCGTTTATGAAATAAACAATCGTTTTGGGATGAAATTTACGCTTAGGCATGTTATAGGGATGGTCTTGAACTAACTTATTCAATGTAATTAATTAGTAATAAATTCTGGTCCAAGAACAATCCCGATATCATAGCTACATATAAAGTTACAATTTTGGCGGTGCAGGTTTAATTGTAAGCTAAACCGACCACTCGTTTCTGGAAAATGGCAATTGTCATAAAATCGGGATTTGTTGTAATAAATGGTCTAACAAATTATCGTACAGATTTCATTGAGGCGGGCTAATTTGGTCGGTGCAGGTTTAAAACAATGAATTATTGAGTAATTTACGTAAAGCGGTTGGTTAGAAAATAATCATATCTCTACTTATATTCAATTACTTCGAATTTGCGATCTGCAGAAGAAACGGTTGTACTAAACCGTTAAAATTTTCTTCTAAAATTAACATATACTTGACATTCAGAAGTCCTACGCGGATCAATCAATATTTTTTGGGAAAGATGTTTTCAACAAAACATGTTCTGTGTTTCTTCAACGCGTGCCTACTCCTATAGTACACCTATTTTTGTTTCAGTATTTATAATTTTCTAATACCCTAGACAGACACAAAAAATATCGCGATTTCTTCCAATCGCGATTACATGTCAAACAAATAAAATCGCGATTTTATAATTATGGTGCGACAGACACAAACCCGATTTTGTAAATCTGCAAACGTTCAAATTCATATTTAATTAATGAAATAAAGCAATTTAAATGCGTATTTGATGATTTTGAATTACATCGAATCAGTTACAATAAGTTAATAAAAACTATATTTATAAATAATTTTTGTGACAGTTTAAAAATTTTAAAATTTAATTTACAATCTAACAATTTTTCTGTATACATTCAATGAAAATGACATGTTCCCCATCCCCATACAATCGTACTGATTTTTTCTTATATTTCACATTTATCTTCTTCCTACAACCCGATTGTAGTAATCTTGTTCTATAAACGCAATAATCCTGTTTTGCCAAAATCGTGTACTGACAGACTGAAAAAATAACTACGTAATCTTGAATTCGCGATTAGCTAGTTTGTGTCTGTCTAGGGTATAAGACTCTTTAATCAGTTTTTAAACGACAAATGTGAGTAGCGACAATTTACCACAGCAAACGAAAAATTTATATTAGAAAATAAATTGATTAGTTTTAAGATAGGTTAAAAGCTGTTTGTAATCAGCGACCTTACAAGCTACATTTTTTTATTTTCAAACTTAAAAACTTATATTTTTCGTTTTAAAACAATAAATTTTCAAATTTTTTAACGGAATAGTTAAAAAGTCAAAAAAGTTATTATATGTATAAACTTTAATATTTAAGCTGCCAACACAGGTGTTTTCATCGAATTGGCGGCGTCTATAGCCGGTTACAACATACTTATGGTGTCTGTAAAATCAAAAATTAAGAACATAAGTTAATGAAAAAATTAATTGTTTGATTAATAATCATAATCTCAAATTTAGATAATTTTATGGGTATATAAATTAATAAATATAGTGTTCACTGTCAACTTAATCAGCCTTATTTAGTATATTAACAAAGTTAGTTTCGAAATCTATTCAATTTTAATTGATTCAAAACATCTAAATATGTAATATAAAGAAAATTAACAAATATGTCGTTTATTGGTCTGATCGTGGAACGTACAATCGTATATTTCCGTGAGCATATAAAATTTTGTATTTTCCTGCAAATACGAATTTCTATTTATCGGTAAAAAATATACATAAAGAATTAATAGAGAACTCCATGTGAAAGATAATGCATAAAAATAAAAGGTGTTTGTATGTAAATATATGTAACCATTTATAGAATAAACAACGTTTTATTTTTTATTCGTTTATTAGAAATTTGCACCACTACATATCCAGGGTTGTAATGATTTTTTACAGCAACAAACAACATAATGGAGAGATGTATTCGGCTTTATAAATCTTATTAAATATAATTAATCTATGATAATACTCAAAATAAATTAGGGAATTAGCATAAAAGTTCAATGCAATACGTTTTACGACATCTATTGGAGTCTCTGTATTAGTGATTTTAGTGATGTCGATTTTTTTAAAGATTTCCGACTAATTGAAATGTCTCTAATATTCATAAATCAAAATATGTTTAATATTCAGTTCTAAACTGCAATTTAGCTTAGATTTATCAATCTTCAATTAGAAATATTTTGTAGATTTATTAATATTTACCTTAACGAAATTCGTCTTGGAGTGAACTACGACCTCGATTGAATTCACCATACCATCGATAAACACTGGTCCTCGATGGAGCTTTATCTCCAAAAATTGAATTAAGTTCATCCATCCACTCTTCCTGCCTTAATCCACGTCGAAAGTTGTAAAAAGTAATCGCACGAAAATGTTCACGATTTAGTTCCATTTTTTCGCCGAGATGTTCAGTTAATGAGTACTGTACACAAGTCAAATAGCGCTCGAATGTCAAAACGTTCTGAGTACGTATGATCTCAAAAATGTCAAACTTTACGATAGAGCTGTCAGTTGCCAGATTGCAACACTAGGATTGTCCAATCCCGAAATATAAAAGGCAACACTCGTAAAACCTTCTGAAGTTAAATTGGTTGTTATGTCAAATTCAAATAACCGGGTGCTAATTTAATTTTCATATTTCAATCATATTGTCTAAATTTATCGAGAGAGTTTATAAAACGATTTGAAATAAGAATAAGCTAATATGAGTTCCAAATCTTTCATCAAAACATGCTTTGAGGAGTGTCGGTAGTATTAGAGATGTGCTAAGAACAAATGGATATTACTTATTATTACTAGTCCAGCTTATTAATAACTTACAGGTGTCTAGTTTCACTTTCAGTCATCAATGAAACCCAGGTAATTCGCTCTATTTGAAAAGGTCAAGCTGATTCCATTTCGCTGCATCCCATTCAAACTTGCCTTGTGTTAAATTGAACCATAGAGGGATTAACAACTAATTTGGTTTGTAAATATGTTAAAATAAGTTAGTAATTTAAAATCATAATCAAGAACACTTTCATATTGCTGTGTTTATCCAACAGCTATGACAAATATAGCTCCCATATAACCGCTACATTATCAGAGTTAGATCATATTACTAGTAATATAAACAGTTAACTTTACTGTGCGACTGTTTGACAAAATTGAAAATAAATTTTAAAATTTCATATCGAGATTTAAAATATCAAAAATATATATAAAAGCCAAACGCCATTGTTTAAAATATATTTTCCTACTAAATGAAATTTGAATTATTTTCTTGCAATTGTTTCGCTTTCAATTTCTCATATTCAATTCTAATCATAAAATTTCGTTACGTTTATGTTTGCAAAACTAATACTATCAGAGTTTCATAGTAATTAATACAAAACACAAAGAGCATAGTATCAAAATAAAACAAAAACATATCGTTAAGATGAAAAAGAAAAAAAAGGTTTAGCTTGGACACATTCTTGGGCATTTAAATACCGACATCAAAACAGATTTTTTTTCTGAGTACCATATAGCGTTATAAGGGAAAAAACTGCGGTCATCAGCTCAAACTAAAATTTTCCAAAATTTTGAAATCAGTATTCTGTAAAAGTTTAATATTGCGGTTAGACCAATTTGCTTCTCAACGCCTCATTTTAACCCCCAAAATTGCAAAACGTACAAAATTTACAGTGTAATTAAAATATTTATCGATTGACGAATGTTAAAGTTGGAAAACCTAGCTAGCGGAAAAAATTAAAATTATTTTAGCTGTCCTTCAATGACATTTCGTAATAACAAAAATCACGCGTATTCACAAATTGGCATAGCCAGTGCTGGGATGTTGTAACATCACATTTTGCTATATGTTATCGAGGTCTATGTCTCTCTCAGCTAGAATTAATTACACTTCTGTTTTAATTACTTATTACTTTTTCTCTATTGCTATCACATTCAGTGTTGCCATATATTTTAAAATTTTAACTTAAATAAACTAAATAAAACTTCATTTATAAAATAAAAACTTAATTTTTTATTTCACGAATGTATGTCTAACCTCCTTGGTTATAAACAAATATTTTTTAGAACAATGAATGATAAATTAAATAACAATTCATTTGAATACATACTTGTGGAGGTCGGTGCGGCACTGATATATCGCACTCGCTCCCACAGCCCGCAGGTATTATTCATGATACCTGCGAAGCGAGTGTGAAGTATTAGTGCCGCACTGGTTTCTACAAGTATGTCTTCTGCTTAAAGCGCAAAATGTGAAAACAGCCTATTTGCCTTACACTTAAAATCAATTACCATTATTACGCATACCTACTCTGGTTCAACAGTTTCAACATTTGGTCGTTCTGTTGAAACGTTATACAGTTATTGTTGGATTTTCGCATATAGTCTTTGGCCAGTAAAATAGTGTTTCTGGTTCTAATCTGTTTCGTATTTTAGTTTTGTTTATATTTATTTGAGAACAAATTCTCTCGACATTCGCGGTTGCAACAGGAATAGTCAGTACGGCCATTAACACAGTCTTAATCAAAGTGAAGGCTTTCGACCCATCACAGCGCTTACTATTAAAAATGGTTTCCCAAAATAATTCTACTCCAGTTTTCTTTTCAATTTTAAATGATTTAAAATCAACGTGACGAATTTATCGCAATTTGTCGTCAATTACTTGCAAATTCTCAAGGTCAATTATGTGGGGAAACAAATTTCATAAATGTGTAATTGTAAATTGACTTTTACTGATTATATTTAAAGGAGCAATAGTTTCAGCTGTCAATAAAAACTTGTCGTTTAAATCAAATTTTTTTAGTAAATTGTTACGAAGCTCCACGTAAAACTTAAGGCAAGTAGTTCTAAACTCGGTTTCTTCATTTTTATTTAAACACCTTGTTTGTAAAATGGATAATACATCCGATCCCAAGTAAACGTCGTTAAAAATTTTAATTGTATTTTGGTTGTTTAAATCTATTGTGTTAAACGCCATATTATAAATTGATTCATCCTGATTCTGAATAAAATATTCAAACATTTTTGTATTTAGACGGCGAACTTTCGACTGTAATATATGAATTTGCGGTGACTCGCTTTGAAAAAGCCGGTTCAGTTTGTTTTTAAAATTTAGACAATTATTATTTTGAATAATTGCAATTTAAATAATACATATTATTAGTCTCAGTATTTTAATAAGACTAACCTAGGATGTGGATTGGAAGTGGATTGTGAAGATGTTCAATTAGACGTGACTAAAATTCCGTTGACGAAAATTTTTCTAACTCTTCATGAATAAAATATAGTTTTAAAACTTCTAAGCGACTTAATATTTGATTTTCCGTTGATTCCAATGATAACCATCTAGTTTGTGGGGGATGCAACATTTTTCTTGGTTTAAAGTCTAATAAAATTTGCTAAGTTCTATTCGCTTGGGACGGTTTTGAATGAAATTATATATATCGAGCATTTTAAAATAATTTGATTTGGGCAATCATTTTTCATAAATGTAGCTATTGATCGTTGTGTCCCTGTCATTACGTTTGCCCTATCCGCAGCGAAACCCATATTTTTTATAATCAATATCCCTTTCTTCGAATATTTCTACGATTTTTTTATAAATTCCAGTCGCATTACAGCTTTCAACTTTTACAAGCCCGAAAAACATATCTTGAATCTTGTTTTTGAACGGTATTCGAACTACTATGCTCAAAAGTTTTGTTGTCGAAATATCAGTCGATTTATCGACGCAAATACTAAAAGGAGTTATTTTCATTAAATCACACAGCTCGTTCAGTTGGATTTTTCCAATTATATTTTTAACAATAGATGTTGTTTTTGTTCTCGCACACGAAATGTCTTTCATAATTGAAGAATCGCTGATTCTTGATTTTAACATTTGGGTCAAATGATCCATTGTTCGAAATGACATATTGTGCTCTTAACAAAAGGTATACTTAATTGTATTTCAGCCATACACACATTCCTTTTTATGGTGACTAATGGTTGGTTAATATTTTTGAAAGTTAAAGTATTATTTGAATGTAATTTTAGAGCCGCACTGCGTTCAAAATGTTTTTTACATTTTACATGGTTGTACAAATCCCGTACCCCTGCTTTAGCTTCTAACTCTGAATTGCAAATTTTGCAAAACGCCAAACTATTATCGCTTCTTTGGATCCACGATTTAAGTATATCATCATTTTCCCATTTTTTTAAATACATCCGTTCTATTTTATTTTTTTTTTTTGCTTCTAAAATCATAAAATACAATTATAATTTAAAGCATATTCGCAATAAATCA
Organism: Nephrotoma appendiculata; assembly: GCA_947310385.1. Lineage (NCBI taxonomy): Eukaryota > Metazoa > Arthropoda > Insecta > Diptera > Tipulidae > Nephrotoma > Nephrotoma appendiculata. The sequence goes on from OX371223.1 coordinate 60,772,967, forward strand.
AACCTAGCGGTTGCGTTTCATCAACTACAATTTCGTCGTTATCTGAATGGGATGATGAAATGGGTATATGTTCTCTAATAGTTTTTGAGCTGGAGGCTGTTGACATATATAAATGAAATTACAAATAATGCACGAACGAAAATATTTGTCAAAATTACCTTGTTCCACAGTGAAATAATTTTTATTAGTCGACATTTTTTTATCTTAACCAAAAATAATCCAATTTAACCAATAATTTACACGATATCGCCATGCCAGAAGAAAATTCAACGAAACAGAAAATTGACGGTTGAGTAGAATTGATTGAACGTTGGTTAGGCATTGATCGAGTATATACGAAAAAAATACCCTAAACGCTATTTGTCTAATAATGAATTTGATATTTTATTGTAATATATAAAAAATATCAAACTATTATTCAAATTAATTGCTACAAAATAATAAATAAAATAAAAACTTCAAAAAGTACAAACTTCAAAAACTTCACAGAGGCAAAACAACTTCAGAAAGAAGTTGAAACTTCACAAATGGCAACACTATTCACAGCCTACTAGAATATATTTGAACAATATCTATTCCACCTTTGGTGATAGTAACACATTAGAAACGTCACAATATGTTGCAATCTAACAGTCTAGAAAATGACATAAAAACTAAAACAGAGATCAATTTTATTTAACAGAAACGAGAAATAAATTTCGATAAATTATCGAAACATGGTATTGTTAAAACATCCCAGCCCTGGGGCGAGATTTTGTAACATCACTTTCGAAACTATCGAAAGTGATGATCGAATCGAAAAAGGTGCTAGTAGATATTTTGTAACATTTTCGACGAGATGCGATAGTTAAATATGGCAACCCTTTGTCGAAAATGAAATGACAGTTCTTCATTCTAAATTTGTATGTCAAAAATTATTCTGCTTTTGAAACTCAATAAATTTTAATTGTTAAATTTTTATCCACGAGTAGTGTAAAAGTGTAAAATGAGTAGTGCAATAAACTTGGTATTATTGTTAAACGTTGATTATTCGGATGTTACCAATGAGCCCCAAATAAATTTTTATATTGAGTGGCGCTTTTTACGTGACCGGTATAAGGTATTGGATTTAAGTATAATGAAAAGTAAGTTTGTCATCTGTTGTACGCATACAAATTATTGCAATTCACAAAATTGTAATGTATGAATTTACGTTATTTTATTTCAGATTTATGCAATCCTTCAGACTGACAAAAGATATTTTCCTTTATTTATGCGACCAACTAAAATCTCGATTAAATTGTGGAAGCAGAAATACCAAAGTTCCACTAAATATAAAATTGGCAGCGGTTTTAAGTTTTTACGCTACAGGATCTTATCAAAGAACTGTAGGCGACATTATGTTGCGTTCGATGCACCAATCAATGTTATCTACCTCGATATCGGAAATTACAAGTGCTTTAGAAAACACAATCTGCCGTCAGCACATAATATTTCCGGATGAACAAGCCAAATCGGTATATAAAGAAAGATTTTTTGAAAATACTAGTCGTCCTGGCGTTATTGGATGTGTAGATTGCACCCACATAAATATGATTTCCCCGATAGATCGGCGTGGTAATCACTCGATGAATGTTCAATTGGTAAGTACCCGAGCAAAGCACAGTACATCCTTCTTTATACATCTTAATTTATTTTTCAGATTTGTAACTACGACCTTTTGATCCTCTCCGTGTGCGCCAGATACCTGCGATCGGCGCATGATGCCGCAATATGGCAAATGTCCAAGGACCGAATGAAATTAAGAGCGTCTTACGAGAATGGGGAGCGTAATACTTGGTTGCTGGGCGATTCTGGATACCCATTAGAGCCATACACAGTAAAAAAAAATTACATATTTTTAAGGGTAAACAAAGTGCCTCGTAAATGTATTTAAATTTCACGTATGGTATGTACCGTACATAAGACATGGAATTTTCATTTTCTGATTTATGTAAAATTCAACAATGCAGATATACAATTTTCAACAAACCATTATGTAATTTTGTATACTGGGTTGGATAAAGGTAATATTCCATATTTAAATATTGAAATTTATAAAATTTACCTAAAAATTACATAAACAATGAAGAATTTCATTGCTCACAAAACATCAGATCCACCACAAGTTCGTTCTTGTCAGTTTGGTCTCGTACTGATAAAAGGTTGTTTTGTTCTACTTATCAGGTTGCCCTTGCAACGACCAATCTGCAAAAATTCAAATCTTGCTTTATACTAAGTATAACAAAAGAACATATCGATTTGGCGAATTATATCACATTAAACAAAATAATTACGCGACAGTATTCTACATAATAATTATGGAATATTTTAGGAAAGGATGTAATTTTCTTACAAAACATCACAAAATTGTATAAGATACTTAAAATTACATAGACAGGTTACTAATCTCTACATAAAATATTTTTTTTTTCAGTATATTCTGTGGAGTTCTTTAATTTACATACTGGGTTTACTGGCTCTATTCCGTCACTTGTTATGGAAACAAAAGTTTTACATAAATGATGTAAATATTTTACCATTAAATGTATGTACATTTCCATAAATCATGTAAAATTTTTTTACTGTGTACCTAATGACGCCATATCGCTAATAATTTGCACGCTAAAGCACGAAATCCGATCGAGCGCTGCATTAGTGTACTGAAACACTCTTTTCGGTGTTTATTAGGGGAGCGGGTACTGCGATATGATTCAGTAAAGATTGTCAAAATAGTTAATGTGTGTGCGGCTTTCTACAACATTTGCTTAAAAAATAAATTGGAAATGATTGACTTGCCACGGCCTGAAGAGAACAATGAAATTGTTTATGAAACGGATTTCGAATATGAAGAGCAATCGAGACATGCCTCTGCCGTTATAATTCGAGACAACCTTCTAAATTGTTGTTAATCTGGCAATAAAACAAAAATCTTATTCAAAAATTATAAAATTATAAGTAGGTGTTTAATATATTCATAAATTTCAATAAAAATTTAAATTTCATTTTTTTTTGTTATTCATTTTAATTGACTAGTGCGCCCAATTGCGCAGAAAGACGTTGCACAGAAAAAGTTAGTTGTGCGCCAGTTAAATTAGTTGAGGCGGTCCTCAGAAACTTTCAATCGTTTGTTGCTAATGTTATTTGCTTCTCTTAATAAATCGAGCATGTTTTTTTGAAATTGCTCTTGTTTTTTCCCTTGCTCCTTAATTTCGTCAAATATTTTTGTCGAAATATTTTTCCAGCGACGTTGAGTCCTGTGGGGTGTTGTTGAGGCTGTACTAGCGATCGCTTCCTCAATTTGTGCACCAGCTCTACCAACTTCGACTTCGTTGTTAATCACTTCTTCATCTGAGTTGTGACCCGCATGTCTCCCCGCAACTCCTACAACGGTTTCTATAATGCCCGCTAATTGCACTACCCGTTCCTCAAAAGGTTTTAAATGTACTGACCGTGACCCTCCACCCGTTTAGTGGATATCGACATGTACTTTCGATTTTTTTTTTAAATTTTTTTTTCAGATCGGCCCATACCTGAGATGGATAGAAACATATAGTCATTAATTATTATAAATTTGATTTGTACCTTGTAACAAACCTTTCTCCAAGATTCCTCATCTTGCACAGGCGGCCCGTCGCCATTTAGCCGGTTGGCCAGTTCCTCCCAACTTTTTTGCATGCTCTGCCGAGTATTTAAATTATTAAAACTCCCGGATACCAATTCTCGATTGTCTTCTAAATAACTTAACATAATATCAAATTGTTTTGAGGTTGCTATCTTTTTTTGGCTGGAAAAAAAAATTAGGTTATATCATAAAATTAACAATACAATTAAAATTATACAACTAAACCCTATTTAATTATATAATTTACGTACCTGGCTATTTTAAATGTTTTAATTAATGATTATAATATATTTTTAAATTAATAAAAATAAAATATTATCACAAATGCGTATAAGCGCAATTGAGCGCTCGTCAATTGAGACATAAAGCAAAATATATATAAGAGGAACCATGTAGAGATTCCGAGGTTAATCTATTTTACTTTTGGCAATCTATATAGGCCTAACAAGAACAATAAACTATAAAATAACTATGCCGATATGTTTATAAGATACGTATACATGGATTAAATATAGAAAAAGATTAAATTTGTGTATATAAATATACTAAAACTATAAAATAAGATTAACCTCGGAAAAACCTGCCCATAAAATTTGCACTACTTGATTTCTCTTATATATTTATTGCTCGATGATTGAGATTAAGGAAAGTATAGAAAACGCTATACCAGTGGAAAAAACCAAGCTTGCTTAAGATACACCCGAGACATTTTTTCCATTTTTCCCCCTAATTTTAATATTAATTGTAAATAAATTTATAGTTTTTATATTTTAATGCCATATATAAATAATATTAAAATTTCCAAGATCATTTTTCATTGATAATTCATAGAAAAGCATGACTAAATTTTTTTTCGTGTAGTAATAAATTTTTCCACGAGAGCACAGGAGTACAAGTCAAACGAAAAACGAAATAATTTTTTACCCAACATACAAACCAAACGATCAGTGTGGTGAATAAATGTTAACCCTAACTCTGTCCATTGGGGTCATATTGACCCCAACCGTTTTTAATATCTAAAAAATCATAATTTTTGTATTATAAACAGTGCGAATAATTTAGATAGCCTCAACTAAAAGCTTTGGGTTCTATGTAAAAGGTTTTAGTTGAGGCTATCTAAATTATTCGCACTGTTTATATTACAAAAATTATGATTGTTTAGGTTTTAAAAACGGTTGGGGTCAATATGACCCCAATGGACAGAGTTAGGGCTAAAAAGCAATCACGAAAATAAAATATTTTTATATTCATGCGATAGGGGCACGCTTGTTAGTGTAGAGATGTGTACGACAAAATAATTATTCGAAACTCCGGTTTACGCCAGACCGTTTAATTTGGGTTAATCACCAAAATCAATTTGCTATACGTAGCGTACAACAGCTTGTTGCTTTATCTGTTTATAAATACGGCCATAACAAACAATTTGCGCGCGTACGCACCAAATTACCATTTATTTTAGAGAATACATTATGTTTGGGTAGTGTGTTAATCAAATGCTCCTATAATAACCGTAATTATGACATGAGAAATGTGACAATTTAAATTATAGTTTGCATGCGACATTTCTACCTATATATCTATCTGTAGACACGATCATGCAATCAACAAATTTATTTCTAATTCTTAATAAAAGTGCGTAAAGTTCTAGTTTATAGTGAGACATATACCAAAGTGGTGTGCCGCCGTCCACATCACATTAGCTGTATAGTGAATTGAAAGTGTTCTATTTTTACGGTTGTAACAGTAATCTGGATTATCCAATGGATTGGGATTGTCGCTGTCACGAATAATGGACATTACTACCGTCCACGAAATTTTTAATTAGATATAGTTTTCACACTGTTTATTGGTCTAGGTAAGTAGTAACAACAACAACATAAAAAAATGTACATGAAAATGAGAAAAATGTGTAAATTCGTATATTACCTGTTACATGGTCGGCATATAATGTAGATATGCCGCTCCCACAACTCTTTAATAAAGTAGCCAAATTAATTTTTTTTCCAATTGTAGTCAGTTCTGTGAAAATTTTTGGATAGTTAACATCGCTTGCTATATTTAACAGCATCATTATGGTTAAGTTCATAACTCGGCCCAAACTAAAGGAATGCTGGAATTATTTTTGTGAATACGCGGGTAACTCTACAATACACGGTGTACGATATTTGGGAGAACAGGGTCGCCCCTTTCTTGAAAAGTTATGGTGGGTAGCTGTATTCGTGTTATCGCTAAACGTATGTGGCCGATTGATTGCAGAGATTTATGATAAATGGGATAAATCACCGGTGATTGTAACGTTCGGTGAACAGCCGACGCCCGTTTGGGAAATTCCGTTTCCAGCGATTACCATTTGTCCGGATATTAAAGCTCGAGGTAGTATTTTTAATTTTACTAAAGTGTATCTGGCCACTCGGGAATTGGATTTTGACTTAACCAATTTGGGGTACAATGAGTAAGTACACTATATATGAAAATATAGAAAATAGTTTTATTTTATTTTCTGTTTTGTTATTGTTGCAGAATACGTTACCTTGAAACTCTGTCCCAATTGTGCCTACAGAATTTGGATGTCGCGCAGGCGGTCGCAAATGTAACAAGAAATTTATCGGAGCAAGAATTAATCGATGCGTTTTACGAATTGGCCCCACCCCAATCCCACGTATTGTTATTTTGCCAATTTCGTAACGAGCAAATACCGTGCAACAAACTATTCAGTGAAATTGTAACAGAAGTTGGAATTTGCTATAATTTTAATTTACTCGATTCAAAAGATTTATTTCGACCTGATGCGGTACTCAATAATTTACGCAAGGGTCATACAAAACGTCTTACCGACTGGTCTATCGATGGTGGGTACGGTCCAAAAGCTAATCGTAATACGTATCCACTTCGAGCTACACAAACCGGACTCGAAGGTAATCTAGAAATGTTTATGGGTGTTCGTATCGATGACATTGATTATACATGCCGAGGGCCCACCCCTGGTTTTCGGGTCCATTTACATTCACCAACGACTATGCCACAGATGACCAAAAAGTATATTTTAGTGGCACTGGAACAAAACGTTTTCGTTGAGTTGCAACCAATGATGATGGAAACGTCAGACGGATTAAAAAAATATGACCCGAAACGGCGACAGTGTTACTATTCGGACGAACGATATTTACGGTTCTATCATATATATACGGCGGAAAATTGTGAACTCGAATGCTTATCGAACTATACACGGTCGAAATGTAAATGTGTAAAATTTTCAATGCCTCACACTGTTAACGATACGGTCTGCGGTTCCGATGAGACCCATTGCTATAACGGAGCAATATTTGAATTTGAGGAGATGATTTTTCAGGGCAACGAAAATGCGTTTTTGAGGCAATGTAACTGCTTGCCGGGGTGCACGTCACTAAAATACCGAACCCTTATATCACAGAGCAAATTAGAACCGCACGCTTCACTAAACTTTATCAAGCAGCTGAAAGACGCTGATATGGATATAAATAGTTCAAGGTGCGTAAATTTTTATAATTATAACAAAATTCTAAATCTTTCTATTTTATAGCATACACGTCTCCCGATTGCGGATTACATTTAACGAATTCGATTTGCTGTCATCGATACGTTCGGAACGATATGGCTTGACCGATTTTGTGGCAAATGTGGGCGGACTTTTAGGATTGTTTATGGGAATTTCCATACTAAGCGTATTTGAGATTATTTATTACTTTACACTACGGGTGTTGGGCAACTGTCACTTGAACCGCAAAGCGAATAAAGTCATTACCGATGTTAATCAATAATTTGATAGAACCTTATAAATGTCCAGTTTTTTGTATTGCCATCTATTTTTCAATAGCGCACATTTTTGTACTAAAATTGCTTTTGCTTTAGCGCGTCCATGTTGGGTAGGCGCTGCATTCTATGTTATAGATTTTATATGTCATAAATGTTCAAAATTTAAAAAATGAAAAACCATCACAAAATTAGAAATCGAAACCGTAAGCGAGAGCGACGACGGCGGAGACGGAGGGGACCAAAACTTCTGTTTGCCAGATATATTTATCGAATCATGAAGAATATTAATGAAGGGTTAAGCATATCAACCAAAGCGATGAGAGTTATGGATAATTTGTGCATGGATATGTTTCATCGATGGGCCAACGAGGCGGGTGCCCTTGTCGAGATAACTAATCGACAAACTATGAAAGTGCGTGATATGATGGTCAGCACGCAGCTTCTACTGAACGGTAAATTAAAAACACATGCAATTCATCAGGCGCATAAAGCGTTGCGAAAATATCGTAATAGTTTCGCATAAAAAACTTTATAATTTATTTAAGAATTTTATGTAATTTTGGAAATATATATTTTGTAACTATGTGTATGTTAAAATGCTTATTTAATTTTGTCGTCGTTTGATGCGTCGCTTAGCCAATTGCTAGTCTTTTCGTGTCCACTTCCAGGTGGATCAATATTTATGTGGATATTGCTGGTACTTAGTTTTGCGAGTTTCCTTCTTTTACGCATCCGCATACCAAGGTTACACATGAGTCGAATTGTGCAAAAATAGATAATTTCAACGATGCTGAGAATCGAGACACCCATAAATAGACCGAGTAAACCACCGCAATTGGCTAAAAAGTCCGTTTGACCGTACAATTCGGAACGCTTGGACGTGATGAATTGGGTTTCTTTGAAAAAGATGGACAAACGTGATAATTGCCACCTGAAAAATAAAATAATTTTAATTCTTTATCATTTACAGTGGTAAATACGAACCCCATAGTTTCATTAACATCAACTTCAAACGCTTTAAATAATTTTAGATAATCAAAATCAGCTTGCGACAATTCTGCCTCGTACGTAATCGAAGTACACGCCGGAAGACAATTACATGACGTCTCACCTCTATAATTTACATCACTACTTTTTAAACCCTCGTCAAACTCGTTCGACAATAAATTATCCTCTGCCTCATTATAACACTGAACACTAGCCGCTCCACAAATCGGTGTAGCACTATCGTGCGGCATTGAAAATTTTACACAGCCGCATTGCTTCATCGTGAAATTGGCGAGGCACTCTAGTTCACAATTTTGTTGGGTGTACAGTTGAAAATATCGCAAATATCGTTCTGTATTGAAAAAACATTGACGCCGACTCGGCGCATAATGTTTTAGGCCATCCGAAGTTGTGATCATGTTCGGTCGCACCGAAACTATTACCTCCTGGCTGAGCGGCACCCTAAAATATTGTTTCGATACTTGAGGCATTTCGCCAGGTGTATGTAGCAGTATTTTGAAGCCTTGCACAGGGCCGCGGCAAATGTAATCCAAATCTTTTTCGTCAAGTTTTAATAGCATGAATAATCCAGCACGGTGTCCTGCACCAAGTACCCGATTTGGATAAGGATCTTTGCCCGCATCATTTGAATATCCTTCCTCTAATGACCAATCGTGTGACGCAAATGAATGGTTTAAATATTGATAGTCTTGTTGAATGTGTTCCTCGCGGAACATTTCCTTTTGATCGAGGACATTAAACGAATAACATATTCCTTCCTCGGTTATAATTTCCGTGAACAATTCCGAACAATTATTGTAAACCGCATTTCTCCATTTGCATGTCATCATTACGTTAGTCGGCGCCAACATTCTAAGATCATCAACACAGGACGAATCTGTTGTTTTATTTCCTAGTTCGGCGTACTCAAATAAATGTGCATCACAAATTTGTGAGATGGTGCCCAGCAATCGCAGCTCCTCATCGGATGAATCATTGTACGGCGGTCCATTTAATCCCATATGATAACCCTTAGTCACATCTAAATATTCTATTTGTGCTTTCGTTTCAGGACAAATAGTTACGGCGGGGAATGGTATTTGCCACACTGGCGTTGATTTTTCAGCAAAACTTACAATCACCGGGCTTAAGTCCCACTTTACATATACATTTATAATTAGGCTACCACACGTATAAAGTGAGATTGCAAACACAATAATCCACCAAACACGTTCAGCAAGTGGGCGACGACGTTCACCCAAATATCGAACACCATGAATAGACGAAGCGGACGAGTATTCCGTAAATAATCCCCATAGTGCTTGCGCTGGACGACCATATTTTATGCGACGGCGAATTGATAAAATGGTTCCCGTTTCGCTTGGTGCAACACTGCTAACCTCATCGAGATGCGGCGGCTTACCCAAAGAGCTTTTACTTTTTTTACTCATAAAAACTTAATAACTTTCACAATATAACCACCGACACACTTTTTTTTTATAATCCTTTCTTGTCGCACATAAATTTAGCAACTAAACTTTTATAGTGCTAGGACTGTCCTTTATATAGTTTCGACTAGCAAACTCTCTCGAGAACGTATTGTGACTTTCCAATTCATTCCCATAGTTCACATAACATACAAACATTCGACACACCTTTTACATTTTTTTTTCGTCCAGAAATGTCCTTTGAATAAATTTTTCGCAAATTAATGGTTACCAACAATTCCCTGATGAGGGCTTCTGTTCATTAAGCAAAGAGTTTCTGTATTCTAATATCGTAATGTATGCGATGGTTTTAATTATCAGCGGCTATGTTCGCACTCTACATCTATACAATTGGATAGCATGATACCAAAATATTTTGCTACTTTTCGGTGATAGGTGTCCCAAGATGATTTATCCACTATTTTTTAATGCTACTTTTCTAGATAATTATTTTTAGTATAGAACTTTTCAATGTCAAAGTTCAGCCTCACTTGTTTGAGTGATTTATTTAAAGTAATTTTTAGGTTAATGGGTTATAGTGTTCTGGTCATAAATGGAACCTTAATCGGTTGTTTTTTTAGCACAGCAGAATTGTTTATAAGAAGTTGAAATTTGCTAAATTCAATAAAACATGACCGACGTTTACTTGGGAATTTAAATAACCAAAGTTAGGATAAAAAAAATTTGGAAATTTAACTTTGATTACAAAAAATTTGTCAATTGAGTTCCGAATGATTTATTCGAATTCGTTGGAGCTACATGTTTGAACTCCCTCGCTCTAGAAAATTTTCGAAACTAATCATTCTTTGAATTATGTGCCATTGTAGTGTCGACGACTAGCTAATGTGCTTTGCACTCGAAGTAGTAGTTTCTCAAAAGTATAAAAAAATGATAGAACCTCAAAACGCGATTAGAATTTTGATAAGAAAGTTGGGAGCCTGAAACATGATTGATTTTGATCAGAAAGTTGCTTCCAAAGATCATTCCAAATTTTCTCTTATGAACGTCTGTTATACTCTTATGAGTCACTACGTGCGATTACTGAATTTATAAAGGCAACTTTTTGCAAGTATACATCATGCTATAGTAGCATTCGAGACACACTCATAAATTTAGTTACTACTACTTACCACCAGTGGAAGGTGACAAACTGTTTTATTTTTTAAATACAGCCAGTAAAACTCATTTTCAGAATGGGCAACGTATATATATTATTGTGAAATTAGAGTGACTAAAGCGAGTAACAATCAACCTGTTATTGCTACACAAATGAGTTGAATTATAATAAGAATAACAATCTGACAATCTACTCCCAAAATGTAACCAGAATGGCTTCAAAAGCATCACAATTTGACAGTTTTGTGCTAACTACTTTTTTTCGGCTTATATACTATGTGGGGCGCCCTTGAATAAACAGGTAGTATGTACAGATGTTATACACTCGCAATTAGATACATCGCTTACAACTAACAAGCAACAAAAAATGAGGGGGAGGTGTAATGACAGCGATAGACAAATCCGGTGTGAAATTTTCAACATCTATTAATTAACTTAAAATAATACACAAATAACACAAATTAACAAAAAAAGAAGATGTAGAGACACAATTCAACAAAAAGTGTAGAACTACATAAAAAAAATTTGGCAGGGTTTAATTTGTTAGCATTGTCATTTTGGGGACACTTTCAAGAATTTTTAGTGATTAGGGGCATAGCACTGCGACCTTCGGGGATTTTTTTTTTTATGTAATCTTATACAGTGTGGTACAGACTGATATACGAGATTTACAGTAAATTTATGTTGTCACTTTCAGAGTGACATACGACTGCAAAGTGTTAAATACAGCAAAAATACAACAAAATCACAAAAAAGAAATCACTCGAGGCGGACAGCTCAGAATCTGCTAAAATAATTAAAACTAAATATACAAAAATTTCCCCGAAAGTCACAATGAAATGCCGTTTATCACTAAAAATTTCTTGAGTGTCCCCGAAATGCCAGTACACGTAGATTTGTGCTATATCATCTCTAGAATTAATTATTGATGGCCCTTATAAATTCATAAGACCCGGTTTTCAGTTTTTACATGTGCACTTTTACGTTTTGAATTTTCATTGATTTTATAGTAGGTAGGTTACCGGAAGGTCGCATTAAATGACCGGAAATCATCAACTTCAATTATACTCAAACATATTTGAAGTTGTTTTTATAATGGTTGAATGAACGAATTTCTACACATGCAAAACCAGTATCATGAACCTGAAATCATTTTTTTATGTTACTTCAATACTGCTGTTTCTACTATGAAAACCCGGTGCATAATACATTGGCAAATTATATATTTAGGTTCGAAATTTTGAATTGAACAACAAGCTAGCAAATTTTTGAAGTAAAGACAGAAAGAAAAATCGAACTTGCGTACGGAATCGACACCAATAATTCTGGAATATTTTGCTTATTTGAAATTTCTCTCCAGCGAGTTTCCATTTTTCTTGTAAAAACAAATTCGAGTAGGATAAATAACAAATTGAACCCTGCCATAATTTTTTTATGTAGTTCTACATTTTTTGTTGATTTGTGTATCTACATTTTTGTATTTTGTTAATTTGTGTAGCAACACTTTTAAAAAATTTTGAAAACTTCACACAAATCGTATAGATAAATCAATTCTTTCATCGATCAAGGATGTTTTAAAGCAACGATCATTAAAATATAATTATTTATCTATGTTGCATATATCCAAGCTGAATTCATTAACTTCTTATACTGCTTGCTGCGATAATATCCTAGAAATAAGCAAAAATACCAATACATTCGACACTATTCTTTTAACGGGTGATTTTAATCTGCCATCAATTAATTGGACCTATATGATGATGAAATTGGCAAGATTATACTCACCATCGGAAATTGAGAGCCTGTTCATAGATATACCACTGTCATTTCTAACCTGATTCTTAAATTCTGTTACTACTATTTAATATGTCAGAACATATTTTGGACCTGATTTTTACTAATTCACCTGTTTTGTTCAATATATATATATATATATATATATATATATATATATATATATATATATATATATATATATATATATATATATATATATATTGTTGTCGGGGTACAGCTAGATTTATTAAATTCCTGAGGAAATTTAATGCTGTACTTTTATCCCGAGTTGTATTGTAGTTAGTAGTAGGTAGGCGTGAATGGTTTTCAAGTTCCCCGTTTTATATATTAAATAAAATTCACAAAATGGTTTAAAGAAATATTATTTATGAATGTTTTATTTTAATATACACTCTAAGGGATTACGAAGTGAACTAAATTTTTACTTGTTAGTTGTTACAAGTTAAGGAATGAAAAAGATTGCCTGATTACATCATTTTAAATTCAATTATAGTTGAAACGATATAAAAATAAATGTAGACTTAATGTTCTATAAAACTAAGGTAGAATTACAAAATATTAAACATGCTATAAAATTAAAGTAGAAGTACTAATTACTAATAGAACATGGAATAAATGTACTAATTATGGATAATGTTCACTGAACAATATTTACAAGTGACAGTTCAATGAAAATAATAATAATTTTGTGTTATACAAAAGGTAATTAAAGATTATTTAATTATATATATAGTTAAATTGTTAAACATTTAATTGATTTATCTTTTTCAGATGGGGATTTGATTCCAGTTCCTTCGTCAACTGTGAAACAGATGAAAAACTGTGCTGGATATTGCGGGTTTTAAGATGAGTATACTTTCGGTAGTGTTGTTTTCGATTTTTAATAAAGCTTTGTTTTTCAGGAACTAAACATACTCCCCCCGTTGAACTGGCAAGTTCAAATGTGGATATTGTGTTGGGTGATTCTTCTGTGTTCATGGATTCGTTTCAGGAACTATGATGAGTTACGTGTAATCGAAGTGAATGGTGGTAATTGATGATGATGTACTCGTATGATATGGAAGATGACATATGTGCTCGTATGGATATGGATTGATGCGGCAGGGATCGTCGATGAGATATAATTATACGTTTATGCGGGTGATATGGCTGGTGGTATATAACTATGTAGTTTATGGAATAAATGTTGAAGTTGATGTCTTTTATTGTCCTGCTGGATTATCCTCGGAGGCTGGGAGAACGCATAATTTATGTATCGGGCGCTTGATGTTGGTGTTTTGGGTTTTGAGGGTAACTACTCTGACGAGACCGTCAGAGCCGGGATGAAGTTCTATGACTCGTGCAAGGGGCCACTGGTTTACGGGTAAATTGGTGTCTTTGATCAGCACAATGTCTTTCATTTGGATTGAGCTTTTTCTGGTTCGCCATCTAGTTTGCTGTTGAAGTGACGTGAGATATTCGTTGTGCCATCTCTTCCAGAAATGCTGACTGAGTTGTTGGACAAGCTGCCATCTATTTAAATGTGATGGTTTCAGATGGGTTATATCGCATTCTGGAATTGTAGTGTATGGGTGGCCAATGAGGAAATGCGCTGGTGTAAGCGCATCTATTTCTGTGTCGTTAATTGCGCATAGCGGCCTCGAATTTAGGATGGCTTCTACTTCGGCTAACAAGGTATTCATTTCCTCCAGGGTTAATATATTCTTCCCAATGACTCTTTTAATGTGGAACTTAGCTGCTTTTATTGCTGCCTCCCATAGTCCACCAAAGTGCGGAGAACTAGGTGGTATGAATTTCCAGGTGATTCGATTGCTAGAAAGATAATTAGACATGGTATTAGAAGATTGAATTAGTTTGTTGAATTCTTTCTGCAATTTAGTGTTGGACCCAATAAAATTAGTACCATTGTCACTCAGCAACTCACAACAAACTCCACGTCGCGCTGTAAACCTTTTTAGAGCTCCTAGAAATGCCTCGCTAGACAAATCAGTGACTAGTTCCAGATGAACTGCTTTTATACTAAGGCATATGAAGAGAGCTATGTATGCTTTGTAAGTTTTTTGACCGCGCCCTTTAGTTAAGTGGATGGAAATGGGTCCTGCGTAGTCTACACCTGTTTTGAGGAAAGGTCGAATAAATTGCACGCGTGACTTAGGCAGACTACCCATCAGTTGCTGTTGACAATCAGCTTTGAATTTTATACATGTAACGCATTTTCGTATAACTTCTTTGGCTTTCATTTTACCTCCTGGTATCCAATATTGTTGTCGTGATATTGATAAAAGAAGAGTGGGACCTGCATGCTTATGTTCTAAATGCATATCACGAAGGATTAGAAACGCGATTCTTGACTTTGGGGAAATGATTGCCGGATGCTTAGTTGAATATGATGCCAAGCTATTATGGAGTCTCCCTCCCACTCGAAGTAGTCCCGAGTCGTCAATGAACGGATCCAAGGATTTAAGTGGACTTGATTTATTGATTTGTCCTGTTGATTGCAATGCCTTTATGTCATCTTTGTAGAATCGACGTTGTTCATATTTGCAAAGTATATGCACAGCTTCGAAAAGTTCTTCTCGTCTTAAATGGATTCCATCAATTCTCGCGACTTTGGGTTTCGTTGAGTTGTTAATATATCGCAATACATAACATAAGACTCTTTGCAGTTTGTAAAATGACGAGTATTTGGAGATTTGGTCATCAAACCAGTCAGTTGACTGAGCGCAAATAATAGTGAATGTGGTAATCCTTTTTGACTTTTCTTCTTGATGGCCATAGTCGCTTTTCTGTAGAGGCCAAGAATTAGACGATTGCAACAACCAATTTGGTCCATTCCACCACAAGAGAAGAGATTTCAGTTCAGTAGGTGACAAGCCTCTAGAGGCACAATCGGCAGGGTTGTCGGCCGAAGGAACATGCAGCCAATGTTTTCTTGATAGGCTGGTAAGAATTTCCGCCGTTCGATTACCAACAAAAGTACTCCAACGTCTTGGATGATCCGCTAGCCAGTCGAGAACAATCTGGGAGTCAGTCCAGGCAAATGTTTCGTTTATAATTACGTTTGATTCGCTTTTGACAATTTCGATTAGCTTTGTTAACAGTACTGATGCGCATAATTCGAGTCGTGGTAGCGTTTGCTGCTTGATAGGTGCTACCTTGGTCTTAGCGGAAACAAGTTGAATGGAAATTTGACCATCGGACGTGATTGTTTTGAAGTAAATTACTGCCGCGTAGGCAGATTGACTGGCATCACAAAATCCGTGTATATCTGTAATAGACCCTCGAACAGTGTTAATAAATCTTGGAATAGAAATTAAGTTTATGGCCTGCAGATTGTTTCTTATTTTCTCCCACATAATTTGTCTATCGTGTGGTAGCGGATCGTCCCATTGAAGATTGTCGCCCCAGAGAAGCTGTAAGAAGATTTTAAAAGTAATAATAATTGGAGCCAACCAACCTAGTGGATCAAACAATCTGCTCGCTTCAGACAGAACTGTTCTTTTGGTGAAGTTTTTGGAAGCTGGTAACCGTGACGTGAAAATGAAACTGTCTGTTTTCGGATTCCACTCGATTCCCAAAACCTTTATAGATTCTGCTGATGTTTCACTATGATCATGAATTTCTTTGTGGTTTAATTCCTATAGTTCTTGAGGAGTTGTGCTTAATATTTTTTGGTTGTTGGATTTCCACTTCCTAAGGTGAAATCCGTAGCCTTGTAATATATCAGTAACCTTTTCTTTTAGTTGCAGAGCCTCATCTTCATTGTCGGCTCCTGCCATAAGATCATCCACATAGATATTTCTAGCTATTACTCCGGAAGCGTGTGGTTCGGAATTTTTATTTTCCTGTGATATTTGATTGATGACACGGGTGGCTAGAAATGATGACGAAGCTAAACCATAAGTGATTGTCTTCAGGCAAAATAGCGAAGGGGCTCGGAAGGATTGCACCGCCACAAAATTTGCTGAAATTTTGAATCCTCTGGAGATATGTCAACTTGACGGTACATTTTTTCTATGTCCGAAGAAAATGCGTGCTTGTATTCTCTGAACCTAAGAATAATAGCGTATAATGTTGATTACACGGTTGGCCCAACAGCTAAACAATCATTCAAGGAAAAACCCGTGCTAGACTTGGCAGACCCATCGAACACAACTCTCAATTTGCTCGTGCTACTGGATGGTTTCAGTACACCATGATGAGGCAAGAAGAACTGATTTTCTGATGATTTTGGTGGAGTGATTTCTACCATGTGGTTAAGACTCTGATATTCGGACATGAAATCGTAATAGAGTTTCGAAAATAATGGATCACGAATGAAACGACGCTCCACACCTCTCAGTCTTTGTATCGCTGCTGGTAATGATTCTCCCAGTTTACTTGGCGGTTCCTTGAATGGAAGTTTAACGACGTAGCGACCTTGGGAATTTCGTTCTAAATTCTCGACAAAGTGACGTTCACAGAATGATTCCTCGGGCGACAGAATATTCTCTTGATAATGGAGGGATTCCAATTCCCAAAATTTACGAAGAGTTCGATCCACGTTAACTATATCATTATCTTTACTCGGTAGACTCATCATCGATGTTACTTCTGGTACTGCGAACTGTCCAGGGGACCCTGAAATAACCCAGCCGAACACCGTATTTTGAAGAACTGGCCCATTTGAATTTGGTTTAATTTTCCCATCTTGAACAACATCGAAGAAGTGGTCAGCGCCGATAAGCAGATCTATGGCTTTGGATTTGTTGAATTTAGGATCAGCTAATTTGATACCGTTATAGGCTGTAATATCGATGTTTATATTTCGAGGAGGCAGCTTGCTAGTAATTCTGGACATAACGAGTGCTTCTACAGAAAATTCTGGAAAGAGAGTTGGTTTAAGCGTTATTGTCACAATACCTTTGGAAGTTCCCGAAATGGACTGTCCCAAACCACTTATTGAGATACGTGCGTTTCGTTTTTGTAAGCGTAAGCGTTGCGCGAAAGCCTCTGTGATAAAACTGGCTTGCGACCCGGAATCTAACAAAGCCCTGCACAACATAGTTCGGCCGGAATAATCAACCGCGGATACTATTGCTGTTGGAAGTATCGCGTTCATGCTTGTGTCGTGAACATGTAGAGTTGTGATCTCCTTTATCGATTTGGTTTGGATTTCTGATGCTGAAGTACCTGGAGTTTCCTCTGAATGCAGCAGGGTGTTATGCTTTTTACCGTATTTCTGGCAACGACGTCTTGAGGTGCATCTGAAAATCGGATGGCTACTACTCAAACAATTGAAGCACCGATTCGTTGATTTGGCAAACTCTTTCCGTTCACTTGAGTTCAATGCTTGGAACTGGCTGCATTGGAAAATTGAATGACTTGTGTCTTGGCACATTGCACATTTATAGCTGAAAGATCGGACTGCCGCATGGCCTTCAATTTCACTCAATGTACTTTCTGACGCGACATGACCCTTTATTTGTGCCTTCGAATTGGTCTGCTTGGTGGTTGAACTAAGCGTTTCTAAAGTGTCAATACGACGACCTAAAAATTTAAGAAATTCAGTGAATTCTGGGTTAACTATATCTGCCGAGTGCTCGGCCCACATTGTTTTTGATTTAGCATCCAATTTTTGGAGTAGAATGTGGATTAGCCAGGGATCTCGAGTTTCCCCCACATCTCCAAGGGCTTGCAATCCACGAATCACTTCATCAGAAGTGTCCATTATTCGTTTGATGTTAGCAACAGTGGGATGATAAGCTGCAGGCTGCTCAATAAAAGTTCGGATAAACGTGCTGATGATGTATTTCTTTCTGTCGTATCGCTCTTTCAGTTTATTAAGTGCACCCATGTAGTTCCCCTCGGTAACAGATATGTGTCGTAGAAGTATTGCAGCTTCCCCTCTAAGAAGCCCTTTCAAATATTGAAATTTTTGGACAGGGCTCAAGCTCGTTGACTCGTGAATAATTGTACTGTACATATCGTAGAACGATTGCCATTCTGAGTAATCCCCAGTAAACGGAGGTATATGAATTTTTGGCAATTTAACTTGAGAGTGTTCGCCGGTTTGGGATTCGTTGTGTGTATTATCCAAACTTATCACCCCTTGGTGGAGACTTTTGGATCGAATTACATTATTTAGCGTCGTGATAGCGGTATAACAATTTTCTTCATAAGCAAGGTCACTTTCTTCGGTAGGATCGGTTGTGAAGATACGCGTCTCAATATCTGTAAACTCCTCCATGAGTTTTTCAACCCGACGTAACCGCGTGGTTAGTTCGCCTAAATCGGCCAGTTTATGATCTTGCCGAGCATATTTCACGAGGTTTGTTAACTTACACTTATTAATGCTACGTTGCTTTTTAAGACCAGCGATAAGTACCTCGGACATATTGAATTTTATTTAGTTCACAAAATGGTTCACTAAGAGTATTATCACTAGATATGTAATTTCACCACACTTTATTTGAACGTACCGTTCGATTTTTAAGGATCACTGTTTCTTTAATACGATAGTTTTTAAGAACGAATAGCAGAAATTCGTACTACGGTCAAATTATTGAGAATTGAAAATAGAATAAAAGTAAGAAAAATGTTTCTATTTGAACGAATACTTCGATTTTATTGAATATGAATTTCAAATGGAATATACAAATTGAAGAAGAAAAAAGGATACTTATCTTAAACACGAGGTGGTTCCTTTTCATCAAAATGGCCGTAAATTTTGCTGATTTGTAACTTCTAGATTTCACTGGATGTGATGCGGGTGGTTAATGTAAATTAACTGCAGCACGTTGGTTGATTCCTATAGCGTTGATCTGAATAATGCGGATGCCTCGATCCGGCTCGAAGGACCAGTGTTGTCGGGGTACAGCTAGATTTATTAAATTCCTGAGGAAATTTAATGCTGTACTTTTATCCCGAGTTGTATTGTAGTTAGTAGTAGGTAGGCGTGAATGGTTTTCAAGTTCCCCGTTTTATATATTAAATAAAATTCACAAAATGGTTTAAAGAAATATTATTTATGAATGTTTTATTTTAATATACACTCTAAGGGATTACGAAGTGAACTAAATTTTTACTTGTTAGTTGTTACAAGTTAAGGAATGAAAAAGATTGCCTGATTACATCATTTTAAATTCAATTATAGTTGAAACGATATAAAAATAAATGTAGACTTAATGTTCTATAAAACTAAGGTAGAATTACAAAATATTAAACATGCTATAAAATTAAAGTAGAAGTACTAATTACTAATAGAACATGGAATAAATGTACTAATTATGGATAATGTTCACTGAACAATATTTACAAGTGACAGTTCAATGAAAATAATAATAATTTTGTGTTATACAAAAGGTAATTAAAGATTATTTAATTATATATATAGTTAAATTGTTAAACATTTAATTGATTTATCTTTTTCAGATGGGGATTTGATTCCAGTTCCTTCGTCAACTGTGAAACAGATGAAAAACTGTGCTGGATATTGCGGGTTTTAAGATGAGTATACCTTCGGTAGTGTTGTTTTCGATTTTTAATAAAGCTTTGTTTTTCAGGAACTAAACATATATATATATATATATATATATATATATACACACTAAAAAATTTTCGGATATTCGATAAATGTATTTATATTTTTGTTCAGATAATTTATATTTATATGAAATTCTATATAAAAATTATAAATATTGAACCTATAAAATTCGTTTATATAATTCTGTAATATATTTTATACAAATTCATAGTATACATACAGTTTCTATACTTCCATTTGTATGCTTTTTATAACCTACCATATAACATTTCACTGTTTATACCTTGATTAGTATGAAATTAATATATTTATCATATACAAGTTTTGCTTTGTACGATTAGTCTTATAAAATTAATACAAAA
This sequence comes from Nephrotoma appendiculata, assembly GCA_947310385.1. NCBI lineage: Eukaryota > Metazoa > Arthropoda > Insecta > Diptera > Tipulidae > Nephrotoma > Nephrotoma appendiculata. The sequence continues at coordinate 60,793,676 of OX371223.1, forward strand.
ACGAATATTTTTTGTTAAAAACGGGATTTTGGGATTTTTATACTGTAAGGATCGTTGGATATTTTTTTCAGTTCCGTGGATATCGTGTAGTGAGTGAAGTGTTTTTAAGTTTTAGAGTGAAGTGTTGTAGATTTGTGAAGTTGTTAATAGTGTCAATTAATATAATTTGGTAATTGTATAGTGAAATATCATATTAATAAATCGAATAATTTACTATTTCAATTGTTGATATAATGTAGGTATATTATATACCAATGTATTATGTATACACAATCTGTGCTAAATCATGTATATAAAAAATGTGAATAAAAAAACGTGTGGTTCATTTCACGAATATTTAAAAAATTTGAATAAAAATCAATGGATTTTAAAAATGTTTGCAGAAGCGTAGCAATTTGCCAACAACAAAAGTTTTCGACTCTTATCTAATAAATCGTTGAATATATCGTTTATTAATTATAATACACACAATCGCCCTGGATTATTCTAAGCCTCACCAGGAAGTGATGACGATAACCATAATGAATTTTATGAAATAAAGTTAATAATTTTAGAGATTACTTAGTTTTAAGATTATTTTACGACATTCTTAAAAGGTCGCAACAAAACTATTGCATGAGAAAGGAAATGAAATTGAAATTTTGTGACTGAGCTAAAGTAAGAAATAATCTTCGTTAACTAATTTTTATCATTTAATTAAAAGCTTTTGATTAAGTTAAAGTATGAGTGTGTGTTTGGAAAGTCTTAACTTAGACATTTATTTTCCAAACTGAGTCGAAAAAAAGACCTAAGCATTGATAAAAATCATGCTTTGCGAGATCGCAAAAATGGAAAAAGTTTCTTGCTCATCATTAAATAATTTGGCAAAGATTCTTCAATTTGGAGGTACATTTTATGAGATCAAGAAAAGAAACTATAAGAGGATCAGAAAGATACCCCCCTGAAGAGACCGGCAAATTACTCAATCGGCCTTAAATAAGCGCAGAACAACGACAGACGAGCTTCAAAAGCATTTTAGTGAAGAAGGGATAAAAATATCAGTGATGATATTGCGATGAAGGCTATATGAAAATAAATTGAAATTCTCTGGGAAAATGCGGAGAACATCTAATTTGGGGTAAACTTCATAAACATTGGACAGTAGACGACTGGAAGAAGGTAAATCGGAATTTTAACACTCATTATATATTTTCAAAAATTAAATAAAAGAAATCCGAAATTAAAAAGTTTTTTTTTAATTTATAGGTTATATTTAGTGATGAATGCAGGCTAGAGGCCGTTACAGAATCGGCCAAGTTCATCTGAAGGAGACCAGCAGAAAAATTTAAAAGAACTGCGTAGCCAGGAGCATAAAACATCCGCCATCAGTAATGATAAGGAGCTGCATTAGTGGAGATGGATCGGAGGAAACCATGAGGAAAGAATAATATCAAAAGGTGTGCTTTACAGAAGTCTTATTTTCTCACATAAGGTCGCTAGCTCAAGGCCAATACTTTTACACTTTTATGCATGATGGAGTTCCTTGTCATACCGCAAAAATTATAGAGAATGTCCTCCTTAAATAAAATATTGACATCCTCTCTTGGCCTGGCAATTCTCCGGAATGAAACCTTATCGAGCATTGTTGGGCCTTACTAATAAGTCCAACGTATATAAAACCCCCAAACCTACAGTGGCCACCCTAAAAAAAATATTGAAAAATTTGGAGAAATAGTGATGAAATTTGCAATATGATCAATACTTGTATAATGTATTAATTTAATCGTAGCTCTTGTACACTTTTGTAAGTAAAATTTTATAAACATAACACTTATAAAAATAATATGATTTTGATAAATATATCGAATTTAAAAAATAAGCTAAAATTGTTTTACTAATTTGTCAAAAATGATTCTTAAATTTCATCAGTATTGAAAACTGAAAAAATATGAAATTTCCAAATTTCTATACTACAGCAACTAAATTTTATACGATAACCAGATTGATATTTTCTATAAGTAATTTATATAAAGTTAATACTACTCCCTTATAAACAAAAATTAACATTTAATGGATAAACTTTATATTTTGAACTATATACAGATATTTATTCGTTGGAGTATCAAATTTATACCAGTGACCTATCAAAATAATTATATGCAGTTAATATAAATTTTATACAACATTTTATAACATTTGGTTATCCGTTAAACTAATATAAAATCTATAAAAAAATCGTACGGAATTATATTTATATTATAAGTGTATTCATTTTATTTGTAAATTTTTTGGTGTATATATATATATATATATATATATATATATATATATATATATATATATATCCCTTTCCTGCATGACTTTTTTTTTTTTAATTTAATAATTCTCCTCGATTGTAAATTGTCATCTTGTACATGGAAATGGTGTTAAAAAAATTTAAAAGTTGAAGGTTTTTCCGGAATTTTCATTTTTATGGTTCTCTCTTATATGATATACTATGCAAAATTGAAATGAAAGATATGGAATAAATAATATGTTATTTTATTTTTCATAAGGCCTAAGGAAATTATAACTTTATTATAAATTCAGTCTTTTACATTTCAAAAAAAAAAAAATCACAATATCACAAAAATTTATAAAAAAATAATAGGAACAAAATATTTCATTTGTGGAAGTCAGGAAGCAGTTCCGATCCTTGTTGAAGCACAAAGATGCATTACATTTAGAACATTTAACAAATGTTAATTTTCCACATTTAGGTATTTTGCAACCAAGGCGAGATTTCATCCACTCTGGAAAGTGGTCATAGTTATCTTTGCGCACTTCCTTAGGTGGGATGTGAGTGGCATTTGGCTTTTTCCTTTTCAACTCCAACAATTTACTTACAGTTGAAGAAGGTCTTTCCATTTTAGCTTGTTCACCGATCAAGCAAAGGGATTCTGCTACTTCAACTTTAAAGGCTGCCAACGATAAAAGATTTGATTCTGGTATACCTTTCGATCTTTCAACTTTTCTAAAATAAAATTAATCCATTAAAAATCTAAAATTTGATAAAATTCATACACATACCTATATAAAATCCAACTATTGGTAACGGTCATATCTAAGAAGTGGTAAAAAACTCGGAGATACCATTTCTTCGATTTCAGTTTTATTTTGCATCTGCCCAAAAAGCTATCTAATAAGTCCACTCTTCCCATGAACTTATTATATTCTATAACAATGGCTGGGCAAGGAATAGTTGCTAATCCCGACTTTTTGTCTCGTCTTTCAGTGGTTTGCATTGGTTTTTCGCCAATAAAATTTGATATTAAATTAACAATTTTCGTGTCCTTCCACGATACAATACATATCTTCATATTATCTACTTCAGAAGTCAATTCTAAATAAGTTCCACGAGGTTTGGATTTCCAACACTTTTCATCTGGCAGTGTATAACTGGCCACTCTATTTCTACGTAGAGTCCCTAGACTTAAAATTCCATTCTTTCCTAATTCAAATATCAAAGGAATACTACTATAGTAGTTATCAAAATAACATTTGAAGTTTTGATTTCTTGGTAAATTCCGTGTCAGACGCATTACTACATTTCCACTGGCACCAATATTTATCTCGGATGCCAATCTTTTGGATGTATCATTTTCTTGCCCTGTATAGAGCTCAAAATTATAACAGTAACCAGATATGCCGGCTAAAATAAAAAATTTATAGCCCCATTTATGCGGTTTTGCTGGCATGTACTGCTTCATGAAATGTCTGCCTTTGGTAGAGCACATTTGTTCGTCGATACATACATATTGTTCGTAAGGAACCTGCTGAAATTTTTTTTGTAAGATTTCGACTAACGGCCGAATTTTATGTATACGGTCGTGTTCAATGTGTGATCTTGGCAGCATAGTACTGTTGTCGTTAAAATGCAACATCTGTTTATTTTTCTCAAACCGATTGAATGACAAAGTTTTCTGTATTAAATCGTTACCGACAGGCTGCCTCCAATACTTCCGAGTATTAGTAATTTGAACAATGGACGTTAACAAACATATGCCAATGAATTTTTGAAGTTCAGAGACCGTTAAATTGCCCGTATTGTTAATATTTTTTTGGAATGCATACAAATTTGATTGTTGAACTATTAACTCCAACAATTCGTCAGTAAACAAATATTTAAAAAATCTAAATGGAGATTGCAATTTTTGGATGTCGTCTGGTAAAGAATCATTTCCTAGAAACGTTTTATCTGCTTCATTTATATCGAAAGAACGTCGTCGCCATTTCAAATTGGACATTTTTTCCTTGACTTCTTGGTATTCTTCGGAATCTTGCTTAGACGTTTCTGTTGGTCGCAAAACGTTTAAACTCTCGATATCTAAATCTTCAGCAAAAACTACTTCCATTTCTTCGATATTGAATTGTCCTACATCTTCTGAAATATTGATAATTTGAATTGGCTCGTTATCCGACATCAAATCCTCTTTGGCTAAATGTTGGATTTCCACATCGTGAGTATCATCATCTTGATCGAATTCGTTTCCAAATTCGTCTTCACTGTCATTCCACCCATCAACTATTTTAAGTATCTCCTCTTCGGAAAGAGCACCTGGTCGCGGCCCCCTAAGCATGTCTAAGAAAAAGTATTTCATTAGCTGCATGGTATTTCATATGTGATATTATATCAAATATGGAGGATTTTTACCTATTACGATCAATGCGCATTATATCATATTTGATATAATACTCTTTATCACGTAATACTGTTCTAATTATAATTTAGTTTACGTAATTTTTGCATGCAATTTGTTAAACTAATATTACAAATTATAAAAACACAACTTACTTGTATAAAAAGAATTTTAATACCGTATTATTAATAAAAAATATATAGGAATGACAGGCGATCGACGTTGTCACTGCAGTAGACTTATAAACATACGAATTTTTATAGTGTGTGGCGAAAGTACACTGTTGAAATTTATTTTGTAAATATAAATAGTGTCGTCGCAGCCAAAAACAGAAAAATGTTAAGTTCTTTTAGTTATGATTTTAATAATAAAGCGCTTTTTCTCGGTTATATCTTATATGATATTCTATGCAGGAAAGGGATATATATATATATATATATATATATATATATATATATATATATATATATATATATATAATGTGAATCATTATCATTATTCGTTATCAACGATATTAACCACAAAGCGATCGGAATAGTTTTGAAAAGCGAGACCAATATTATAAGCGACCTGAACGATCGACCATATATCGACAACTACAATGGTCAATTTTGCTATATGACGCCATTTATGTCAACAGTCCTAAGGGACTAGAGATGGCAGTATAATCAGATAAATGATATGATTGCTTTGAAAAACGTTATTTTCGTAAAACGTTAATCGCGCTGATAAAAACAAAATATTCTACAATGTTTGGCGTGTTTCATGAGACACATTGATCCGTTCAAATTATACATAAAAAACCTAATCCAAATTTTATTTTAGATCAAAAATTTTAATATGAAATCTAGTACAAGCACCTTTACGTTTTCTTCATGAAAATGGACCGAATTAATAATATCAGCTGAAATACAGCTAATATTATTAATTTATTATTTTATAATTAAACTATCCACTCAAAAATTCGGTAAAACTGTAACTAGACACTAAAAAATTTTCGGATATTCTATACATTTATTTATATTTTTGTTCAGATAATTTATATTTATATAAAATTCTATATAAAAATTATAAATATTGAACCTATATAATTCGTTTATATAATTCTGTAATATATTTTATACAAATTCATAGTATACATCCAATTTCTATACTTCCATTTGTATACTTTTTATAATCTACTGTATAAAATTTCTCTCTTTATACCTTAATTGGTATAAAATTAATATATTTATCATATACAAATTTTGTTTTATACGATTAGTCTTATAAAATTAATAGGAAAACGAATATTTTTGTTAAAAACGGGATTTTTATACTATTAGGATCGTTTGATTTTTTTTTTCAGTTCTGTGGATATCGTGTAGTGAGTAGAAGTGTTCTTAAGTTTTATTGTGGATTTGTGAAGTTTATAATAGAAGCTGCGTTTTTTTTAAAAACAATCGAGTAGAGTTCGCGATAGCTATTTTTCAAATTTGTCCAATTTAAAATTAAAATCATAATTAAATATTTTTTAAATTAAATAATTTAGATTTAATATAGGCATTCATGTATAACCAAACAAATCTATCATAAAAGTTTTATGGTTTTCTTGTAATATCGTTGTTCTGTATATAGTTCTGAACTAGTTCGTAAGTATAGTAACGATATTACAAGAAAACCGTATAACTTTTATGATAAATTTTTTGGGTTATGCGTAGATTTCTATTAAATCTAAATTATTTAATTTAAAAAAAAATAAAAATTTTAATTTTAATTTTAAATTGGACAAATTTGAAAATAGCTATCGCGAAGTCTACTTGATTGTTTTCAAAAAAACGCAGCTAGTGTCAATTAATATAATTTGTTAATTGTATAGTGAAATATCATAATAATAAATCGAATAATCAACTATTTCAAGTGTTGGTATAATATAGGTATATGCCAATGTATTATGTTTACACTATCTGTGCTAAATCATGTATTTAAAAATGTGAATAAAAGAAAGGTGTGGGTCATTACACCATTGATTATAATTTCAAAAATTTAAATTATAATCAATGAAATTTTCAAAATATTTACAAAAGCGTAGTAATTCGCAAACAACAAAAGTTTTCAACTCTTATAAAAGATTTAAATCTAGAAACAAAAGTGGAAAATGGGAAAATACTTTACTTAGTAAAGAGTTTATTCGAGAAAATAATTTATCTCATAAATCGTTTAATATATCGTGGATTAATTATAATACTCCCAATTGCCCTGGACTATTCTAAGCATCACCAGAAAGTGATGACGATAACCATACCGAATTTTATGAAATAAAGTTTATAATTTTAGAAAACGCGATATTGCATTTTTATCTGAAAAGTATTTATTTTTTACGTTTGACAAGCTATGGTAGTCAATACTGAAGTCCCTGTTCAATTATAGACACTATTAGAATTTTGGAAATTCCTAATTTGTGCTATTGGTTTATATTTTAAAATATTAGCAGTGAAAAAACTTGCTATCGGAGCATTAATTAAAACAAAAAACCATTCATACTGCGAGATCGCCAAAATGGAAAAAGTTTCTTGCTGAGACCTGATGAGACCAAGAGAACAAGCTGTAAAGGGATCAGGAAGACAATTGCCCAGAACAGACCGGAAAATTATTTAACCGGCCTTAGAAAAGCCCAGAGCAAGGACGAGCGAGCTACAAAAGTACCTTAGTGAAGAAGGGATAAAGATATCAGCGATGACATTGCAACAAAGCTATATATTAAAATAATTTGAAATGTAGGCGTCCAGCAAAAAAACCCAGACTCAATGAAAAAATGCGGAAAAACGTCTTATTTGCACTAAACTTCATAAGTACAAGACAATAAACGACTGGAAGAAGGTAAATCGGATTTTTAACACTCATTATATATTTTCAAAAATAAAATAAAAAAAAATCCGAAAGTTAACAGTTTTTTTTAAATGTATAGGTTAAATTTAGTGACGAATGCAGGCTAGAGACCATTACAGAATCAGCCGAGTTCGTCCGAAGGAGACCTGGAGAAAAATCTAAAGAGAACTGCGTATAATCAGGAGCACAAAACATTCACCATCAGTAATGATATGGAGCTGCATTAGTGGAGATGGACCTGTCCAATATACTTCGTAGAGGAAACCATGAGAAAAGAATAATATAAAAAGGTGTTCTTAATAGACGTCTTGTTTTCTCACATGAGGTCGCTACCTCAAGGCAAATACTTTTACACTTTTATGCAAGGTGGAGCCCCTTGCAATACCGCAAAATTCATAGAGAATGTCCTTTTTAACCAAAATATTGACATCCTCTCTTGGCCTGGTAAGTCTCCGGATTTAAACCCTATCGAGATTTTTTGGACCTTACTACAGTCTCCACCCCAAACAAAATATTGAAAAATATGGAGAAATAGTGATGATATTCGCAATATGATCACTTCTTGTATATGTATAGCATGCCAGAAACAATAAAATGCATACTCAAAATTATTTAATTTTAAAGAATTTAAACATTTAAAAAAAATTTTGTTTTTATTTATAATTTGCTAAAATACTGGAGTTGTTCACTCTATATTGAATAGTGTTCATAATTCAATGAATAGGGCGTCAATAAATTAATTTTGAAACATTTTAAATTCAACAGAAGTTACGACACTGCCGTGTCACGGAAAACAAAACATATATGTATGTATTATATTAAATAGTAGCATATAAATTACTTTACACTTAATTTAATCGTAGCTCTTGTACATTTTTGTAAGTAAAAGTAAATAAACATAACACTTAAAACAATAATATGATTTTGATAAATATATCGATTTTAAAAAATAATTTAAAATTGTTTTATTTATTTGACAAAAATGTATCTTAAATTTCATCAGTATTGAAAACGGAGTTCAATTCTAGCATATAAAATTTCCAAACTTCTATACTAAAGCAACTAAATTTTATACGATAACCAGGTTGATATTTTCTATAAGTAATTTATATAAATTTAATACTAATCCCTTATAAACAAAAATTAACATTTAATGGATAAACTTTATATTTTCACTATATACAGATATTTATACGTTGGAGTATCAAATTTATACCAGTGACCTATCAATTTCAATATTTTTATAAAATTGGGTTATAAGTTAAACTGATATAAAATCTATAAAAAATTCGTACGGAATTATATTTATATTATAATTGTATTCATTTTATCTATAAATTTTTGGTGTGTATTGAAACGTTTGAACCAAAAATTACTTCCATCTGCAGTTCAGAAAATTAACTATAAAAATAAATTTGATGACGTACCAAGCAGTACTGCCTGGTCCTCTAGGTGTATTGGATCATCGAACCCGTATTTATATATATTCCCGATTCACCGTAAACAATCACAACCAATTTTGTAATGGATCACCTTGTGCATCAAATCGTCTTGGTTGGGTAGCTTTGCCAGAAAGTGGGAGGTTCATTTGTCGCTAGGTTTTTGAGGATCCAACAAAACAAATTTACGTGTCAATAAAAAAAAATATCAAAATCATATGCGGGATGCAATAGTTCTGCATATCACAAATCTCATCATCACCCAAATAACAAAAAGACTTATCTTAGCATTTTTTTTAAATCAATCGAACAAACTATATGTATAAATCATTAATGCTATGATACATGTTAATAAAAATATATGTAAATGTAAATGTATCGTTCTTCTTTTATGTTAAATAAAAAAACTAATTAAGAATATTTCCCTATGAATACGCTAATCGAACGAAGTGAAATATTTTTCGCCGAAAGAAATAATAATACACATTTTCTGATTTAAAATTTAGATTGTGAATCAATGCTTTAATCAAAAAAAAATATATAAAAAAAGAGGGAAAAACTCACCTGTGCATCCAAAGAGCTCTTCTTCTGCCTGGTTGTTTTATATTTGTGCTAAACAGAGCTTAACATGCAAAAATATTTTTTTTTCATACACACTAATTCACTCACTGTACAATTAAGAAAAAAAACTGAATTTAAATTATTTAAGTTAAACCAAGAGCACTACTATTCAAAATAGGGAAATATGAATTATTCACTAAATTATCACTAAATAATAAACTAAGTTAAGTAAAGACTAGAAAATTTAATAACGCGCGATTTTTTTTGCGTAAACGTCAACTCCGGTTGACCTTGTATAGCATTCGTCCCGTTCATCCAAATATCCGTAAAATTTATATTTTTTTTGGATTTTAACCGCCAAATTATGCGTTCCGTTAAATTAATAAAATTGTAATATTTTTAGGTATTAATAAATTAATGAAGTCCGTCTACCTGCTCCAATAGCTTGCGATAAAAGCCTTAACGAAACAAAATCAAATGGAAAATATTTGTTAGACGCGTTAACAAAAAGAACAATAATTTAGACTTACATTGGTAAGGTAGGCTTATTGCGTAATTATCACAGCAGATATTCCGGTAATTCCGACACTTAATTGTTTCAATTTTAATTACACACTTGTTCCCGAACTATTTGAAAATTTCATATACTATATGTATATAATTTTTATATTTTAACTTAGCCGGCTCACCAGTTTTATTAATATTTATTATTTAGAGTTAAATTTTTCTTTATTTTCTTTTTTTTCACAATTAGATTATTGGTTTAAGTTGACTGACCTCAAACAACACACTGATTACCAAAATATTTAATTAGTTTATGGAAGCTGCGATTATACATAGACTCTCACACATACATTTAATTCAATGATTTATTCTTAAATAATTATCAGTAATTGCTATCAAATATGATAACATCTCTCAATACATTGATGTTATTTATTCTAAAAACATTACTACTCAAGTCTATATACTGATTATACAAGTAAACAAGTACAAATAACAAATACCATTCTAAAGCTCACGCTCGTCATCATTCAACCAATGATGGGTAGTACCAAAACCCAAATGTGGAAGCAGCTGAACAAGTTAAACTCCAAAATATTTTCAAATGGATCAATACAGTTGAAACCAGCGACATTCGTTATAATTTGCTTTAATCTGCAATAACCACTAAACTGCTATAAATCTACTTCTGATGCTATTACTTAAATCAAGATGTCTCTACTCTGACCAAAAAGATAATAGACGTGTTTTATTATTCGAGCACTATCCGGAGCCAAATGGCAATTTTCTACTGAAACTTCAGCTATTACTCACCGGTGTCGTTGTACTATACAAATTAAAACTGAATTCATCAATAAAACAAACATTTATCATCTGAAATATACTAGTTGACATTTATTTTAAAATGACGTTATAAACAAGAATTCATCTTGCTGCGTTTTAAATTTTTATTGTAAGATTTAGACTGTGTGCCTGAGAGTGATTTTTTCGACTAAATTGCCGACTAAACTAAATTAATGTGTAATTATGCTATTACCCACCAGTTTCTATCATTTAGACTCCTGCTGAGGTTGCTTGACTATTTAGTTGTCATTTTAATTTCTTGTTTTTATTATTTTTTTATTGAATACATACGAGTAAAAATGTTTAAAAGGAAATATCTCATTCTTAAATTTCGGTTGTAATTTATAATCACACTCATGAATAATGCGATTTCCATATCTATATTTGTTTTGTTTTGGCTATTTTCTTGATTTTAAATAATAAAAAATCGATATTGTTGAAAACAATATGACGTATGAAAAGTCATAATTTAGTTTAGTTTACAATTTAGTTTACAATCGGCGGCACAGCATATTTAAAAGATACTAGTGCCACCTTTGAATGAATGATATGAATCTGTCATTAATTTAGTTTAGTCGGCAATTTAGTCGAAAAAATCGCTCTCAGGCACACAGTCTAAGTTTCTAATGGTTTCAGGGGTTTACAAAATAAAGGCCTTTTCAAATTTCCTATTGAAATGGATAGCGCTCCCGATAAATAGGTAGAGCAAAATATTTTTTTATCGATTTTTAACTAAAAAGTTGAATGAAAAATCTTAGTTTTTACACCTTAGACCACCGGAGGTGGCTGCTTCCATAAGAGCTTTTTCTTTTTTGCAAATATTTGGAAAACTATAGCATTTACCAGAAAACAAATTAGTTTCCCAGTGATAGAAGATCCCAGTGATTTTTGGCCGTAATCGGTCTACCGGAAGTGGCTGCTTTAATAAAGGCTGTTTCGTTTTTTGTAAATATTTTGAAAAGTCTATTTAGAAAAGCTTTACGAAAAATTGAATCAAACAAACAGATAACAATCAAAACGTTTGCAATTAAATTTCATAATTAGATCAGATATCATATTTTAAATGTAACCGAAAAGAACGAATTTTCATAAAAACAAATTTTATTTCACAACATTTCGGCATCTCTACAGATCAGCCGAATTAACTTTTCCGATTAAAACTTCTAACTTGATAAATTCCGAGTTCCATGCAAAATCTGGATTACATATGCGTACCAAACGTGGCAACTTTTATAGTTTTTTAAATTATTGCAATGAAGAATAAATTTTAAATAGGGGTTGGCCTTGTTGGTCTTTGAAAATTTAACCATGAATATTGGTTTTTCATAATACAAGTCCATTTCTATTACAAAACCGGTAGGTTCAATTTTTCGCTTTAGAAATTAGGTACGATGTGTTTTCGAGATCTTTGTACATTTGTCGTAAAAGTATACTAAAAGTATTGTCGGGGGTGGTGTGCTAGATACAACAATTAAATTTCTCCATTTTTTCTCAATATCAGGTCGCGACGACCGATATTGTATTACGTACATTGAAATATTGTCCATATATATATAGAGTAATACCATGTATTTGTAGTACTAGCGAATTACTTTCTAGTCTTTTCGCATAAAAATCGTTTTCGCACAAAAATCCTCAAACAGCATCGAGAGAATTACAAGAACATCTACACAAAATAGAAGATTGGTTAAAAACTTGGCGGATAAGGACGAATGAATGTAAATCAACACATGTAACATTCACATTGAATAAACGTACATATCCAGGAGTAAAATTAAACAATATCACCAAACAATTTCATCTCGATAGAAGATTGACATGGAAAAAGCACATTGAAACAAAACGCAATCAATTAAAAATAAAAAATTTTAAAATGTACTAGATAATCGGTAGAAAATCGAAACTCTCTCTAGACTGCAAGGTTCTACTATACAAAGCGATCCTAATCCCCATATGGACATGTGGTATCCAACTATGGGGCTTAACTAGTGCATCAAATATAGATATCGTACAAAGAACGCAAGCAAAGATACTTCGTAGCATTACAAATGCCCATGGTATATTCGAAACAGCAACATCCTTAAAGATTTAGGAATCAAAACTGTTAAAGAGACAATTAAATCATGCAGTCTAAAGTACCAATTGAAACTGGAATCACACCCTAGCAAATTAGCTAGAGAATTACTAAGGCAACCGAAATACAGACGGCTGCGCAGGGCAGATCATCTAGATTTAATTAACTGAGAAGTATAATCTAATAATTACGTGCATGGCGAGCTAACACACTAAAATTAAGTAAATAATAATAATTTAATAATAATAATGCATAATGATATTAAGTATTAACATAGGTTAAGGCTTAATTTAAAATAAAAATATAGTTTTGAAGAATTTCACACTTCTTGTTAGTTTCGTATAAAGAAAGATTCAAGAATAAAGCCTTTGTCAATAGCTAGTTACAAAAAAAAAAAAAAAAAAATAAAAAAAAAAGTCTACGAAATTTTTATTTCATTCGCACACAAATACATATAATGTATTGTGATGCTTCCAAATTTTGTTGATTTCTTTTTTTTATTTTATTTAATATTTTGGGCCAAAGAATGTGCCATCAGTAATTTTTATTCAATTTTTTGTTTTTTGAGATGGCCAATATTATATCCAAGAGTGAAATTTTTTGTATTATTTCGTTCGGTATTAGAAGAAATCTAAGAAAGGTTTTTCCAATATTAATTTCAGGGGATTAGAAAGTCTGTTTTTAAATGACATGTGGATTATTTTGTCTTGAGAATTATAGTTTATGTTTCCCAAAGATAAAGGTTCATTCGTTTTATGTAAGGTAGTGCCGAATTTTGACGCTGTTTTTGTTATTAGTATCAGGAATGAAACCCTTTTTATACAATATATGGAAAACACTATCGACAGATTTGAAAACAATGAAATATTTATAATATTAGTTATAGTAATAAAATCGTACAATGATTAAACAAAATAATTGTTTATAAGCCTTTTTTGATTGTTAATACTTTAACAACGAATATTACCAACATGACTGCTATAGTCGTATTTAGAGATATCTAGCGTATCCTAGATCATCGCTATTTCTTTAGACGCGGCTGTATTGTTGAAACCAGCAATTTTTAGTAATGGCTATGGTTGAACTACTAAATTTTTGAAGCCTTTAAAAAATAAGAGTGGTATACCATCAGGGCCGCATCCATCTTTAGACGTTTCTATAGCGTGATGTACAGTATGTAAAGAAATCTACTGGAATTGGTCATTTAAAAAGTCCGTTTACAGGAATTGTATTTTTTTTTTGTTAAGAGAGATCTACTTGGTCACTTCATCACAAGTGTGTTCCTCGATTTTATAATGAATAAAAATATCAATATCTTCGCGTTGTGTCAATTAAGCGACAAGAAAACTACATTCCTTTTTAGCGGGCTTTTTAAATAGCCAATAGTTTTAAGTATTTATCTATATTTCCTAGCTTATACATGTGTAGAGAATGTATTCAAACAATTATAAATTTGATGTCGACAATGTAAACGAAATGTCGAAAATTATGTTTTATGCTATCAATCAGTAAAATTTTAGGATTTCATGGTTTATTTAAATTTGAAAACAAGTTAATAAACCGCAACGTCGTAATATGTGACGCTATGCTGGAAAAACAGAATGATAAGAAGAAATGAATATTTCTCACATTGAGTTGTGTTAGTACAATTTTATAAAAATGCGTGAAAGATTAGAATCCTACTCGTATATGTTAAAAAGTACAATGTCATACACAGTTAAATTTTAAAATTAATTACAAAGCTGTAAAAATAAACTATACTTTGAGCGATGGCCCTTCAATGCGCAAAATCATCACTACACAGTAAAATGCTAAAGCAACAGCGGCACTATTCTGGCTTTCCCTAAGAATAGGGAATTGGGAAAAATATTTTTATTGCATTTTAGTCTAAATTGTATTTTCTGGTCTACTGTGGCACTTTTCTGGTAATTCTCCGAGAATGGAGAACTAGGGAAAGCATTTATATGTAATTTCTGTTCTAATATTTTTTTGCGGCTTACTGAGGAGAAAATTTTGATGTAAATATTTATGAATTATGAAATAATTTTTGCATTACTAATTTGGCAGGGAAAACTATTCCCAATTTAATTTTGTTTTCAAAAAATGTATCATTAGTTTTTTACCTTAGTATGCCGGAACAAAAATATTAGAACAGGAATTACATATAAATTGTTTCTCTAATTCTCTATTCCCGGAAATTTATCAGAATAGAGCCCACAGTTACACTATTCTGGTAATTCCCCGGGTATACGGAACTGGGGAAAGAATTTACATATAAATTCTATTTAAATAATTGTTTTCTGGCATACTAAGGTAAAAAGTTAGTTAATTGCAATTTTTTGAAAACAAAATAAAATTAGAAATAACTTTGCCTGATAATTTCGCTATGGAAAGATTATTCCCAATTTACAAAAATACAGAAAAAACTGAAAGCTATGTAAAATCTTTTTCCAGTTCCCTATTCCAGGGGAATTACCAGAATAGTGCCACAGGTGTACTTTTCTGGCTTTCCCTAGGAATAAAGAATTGGGAAAAAATAACAGTTTGGTCTAAATTGTAAATTTCTGGTCTACTGAGAATATAAAGGTGTAAATATTTTTGAAATAAAGTTAAATGGGAAAATATTGTTCCCTATAAAAAGTTTGTTGAACAAAAGTTACCCAATTAAGTTTGTTTTTAAAATTTTTGCACTAAGCTTATTCCTTCAGTAGGCCTGAAAATACAATTTGTACAAAAACGCTATGAAAACATTTTTCCCATTTTCATATACCCAGCGAAAGCTAGAATAGTTCCACAATTCACATGGTCGGATTAGTAACAGCTATCACATAGTGAAATTTTATTCCGGGTTTAAACCACTCAAATACCTCAATATTTATATGAAGCTTTTAAATCTAGCAGGCAAAAAAATTTTCATGTACAGGTATATCAGTATGCCGCCTTTTTGTTTAAGAAGTGTATGTTAAACTTGCGAAATGAAGGTTGATACAGTATTATTTTCGAAGATGTATACAAGGCAGCCGGCATTGCACAAAGAATTGCTTTCATAGCAGCGAACTTAGCGTTGTACGATGTTATGATTAAAATATATTTTTATGAACTCTATTCCGACTGTATAAATGAAATTTTTTATTTCTTTTTTAAAGCACCGCTGGATGCAAAAATGCTCTGAAAATGCCTCTATTATCAGATTTCTTGACTCCAATTAGGGGATATATATCAAAAATTAAGGTTGTTTACTACTGCATTGGTTTATCAACATGAATTGGGACATAACACAAATTCGTAAACGGATAAACTTATAGACAATGCACCATTCCTATGGCGACCGAGAAATATACTAATATAGCCGGATACAAATCTAATCAAGTCAGCGATGCTCGTGTACTGTCGCACTTGCAAATGCACTGTTAATAGGCGGAAACTGCGGGTTCTATTGTTGTAAGCAAAATACTCGCAAGTTCCCACAGACTACACATTCTTGTAGTACAAGCCTTATTTTTATATGAAAACGTCAAGATCAACGTGTAAAATTTTCAGAAACAATTTCTATGCAGCTCTAATATTAATTTTGGTAACTGAGTTTCAAAAAAATGAAAAACGGTTACCTTCGGCTGGAGATTATAAAAATTGTTTACGTATGATTCATGCAAAATTTTCAGAGCTGCAACAATTTCGATAATAGGAAAGAAAGATTTGGATTCAAGAGCTGCGATAACACCAGCTGAAAGATTTTCTAGAACATTACGATTTTTTGCAACAGGACAGAGCTACATATATGAAAACCTCAAATCCTATACGGTTATATTTCCTCAATGCCTATGTATAGCCATAGAGACATGTAATGCTTTGATATCAATGTACAAATTATGATGATCAAGTTATAACCAGATCCCTAGTCCATTAATTATTAAAAATTTGAGTTCTTTAATTTTAATTTTATAAAATGTTGTCTACCACTATAATTGAAAAAATGTTCATTAGTTGAATTTGGATTTTATCAAATCCACCATTATCCGATGTGTGACGCACAATTTCATAACGTGGTATTGAAGTAAAGGTCACAAAAGATTTCGGGATTAAACTTGACCCCGGCGATGATAAATTGGGCTAACATATTTTTACACTATTTCTGCATAAAATGCTAAAGCCAACTCCACACAAGACATCATATATCACTTTTCGTGCGAAAATTGGTTTTATTAGTCTATTTGTAGAATACCATATTGGTTTTCGCTACGATTAAAATGATCACAAGCCTAATAGCAGCCTGCACCTTAGCTTGGCAGCTTGATTTTAATAGGTCTACGCCAAATATTCCATTAAATTTTGTCATAAAAATTTATAAACTAGAGTTTTAATTTAAAATTCCGGAAGAGGTGCATCTGGAGATTCTTTATCTGCCAGTATTTCTGTTTTTTGCTGCTATTGGTAGTTGACACTTTGACAATTTCAACAAATATTTTATTCCTGCTCAGTTTAGTTCGATTAAGTTTTATAAATTAGTATAGTTCCGTAAATAAACCACTAAATAAACAAAAAATGACATTATGTAATGCATGCAATATGCGGCGTTGAGTTTGGTAATGAAAAAACATACGGCGCTGAAAATCTAAAATTGGAAAATATCTTGAATTTTTTTAAACATATGTATACTATTATCACTACACAATATTGGAAATTCATTTAAACTGAACAACTGAGAGATAGCAAATTCCGGAAAAACAATGGGGAAAAGTTCAATAAAATTCTGTATTGTCTACGAATATTCTGATATTCTACGAATCCTCGACATTGTATACGCCAAAATGAATTGTCTATACGTTATTTTCGACACCAACATGTCGAAGATTGCAGAACACGCGTAGATGCACAACACTGGTGCTGTTTAACTCGTCGTCCCAGTTGATGTTTTTAAAGTATAAATTGAAATTATGTGCCCTCGTTTCTGTAGAAGTCATACAGTATGCAATTTTTCCACTATGTGGAAAATACTGTTTTAATTTTATACTAAATTCTGAAATACAAAATATCACAGTTGCATAGTAGAACAATAAAAAAATTTGCTCTTAAATTTTTGAAGCCGTTAATTTTACTGTAACATCGGAAAAATAAACAAATGTTTTTGGAAAAATGCATTTTGAAATTTAAATTTCCTTGGTATAATTGATTGAGTAGTCAGGATTTCGGCTATGGAGGCGATCGAGTATCGATCCCATTATCCAATATTCAGTGAGGTTGGAACTAGAGAAACAGATGAAAACTATAGAATTAGATGAAAATAGGCGCACAACCAATATTTTTCACAAAAATATATGTTCCAGCCTTATCTTTTTTCGGAAACCAAATGTTAAACTTTCAACCACATATTTTTACCTTTCTGGTAAATTTTTCACTTTAGATTCGCCGTAAAATCATATTTTGGAATATTTAATATTTTTGTAAAATAAAATTATTTTTATGGAATTTATTTCTTTATTTGTCTTTCTGTGGCATCAATCCTTCGTAGTTGCGGCATTATCTTTGCCGATAATCGGATACCTTTGGTTTATTTATTGCATTAAAATTGAATTTAATTTAATTTATAACTTTTTATTTGATTTTCAATTTTGGTTTATTTTATTTATACACATAAAACAATTAACATCGACAAATTAAATTGAATTTATTAATTTTTTTATGGCGAGTCTTGATATTGATTTCTCTATATTGAGTTGTTTGATAAATATTGTACGCAATGCTTATATTCATCACTTCATCAGTTTTGCGATGGTTTTAACCAATTATCTCCTGTTACTGTTATAACTGAGTCTTATTATGCAAATATACAAATTTAATTAATTGCGGAATTAATCACAGCGTATTGGTTATTTCATCCACCGTATGTATCACTCAAGATAAAACAGCAAATCGACGAAAATAAATTGTCTCTCCACATGACATATTTATTAGAATCACCAACAAAAAATAAATAAATAAACGAGCTGTCAAATACAAATAGAACAATCATATAACATATTACAATTTATAATTAAAGCTGGATACATAAGAGTACTTTGGCAATATAAATGTACAAGAGCAGTGTAGTACAGCCAACAAAACTAAAACTGGACAGTTAATATATCCTAAATAACAACAACAAATCAGGTTACAAATCAAATTGATGGCCTCTCATTAGAACTGACTGACTTTTGTATGGTTCTCCTCCTCGTCTCCTTGTAAATTGTTTACTTCACAAATGCATTTTAAATGATTTTGAAATAGAATTGCTACAACAAATACTATACACGAGTAGGTAGTTATAGAATGTGCAACAAAAAACTACTTTTTTTGTTCAATTTGTCCAAATTTTCTGTATATACTGCTGCTGGTACTGTTCTGCTATAGCTGTATATAAAACCTTTTAACATGAAATATTACAAAACTTTAAAAATATACAAAAAAAATTGTTTTTGAGTTCGAGGAATGCATAGTAGTAGAACGGGAGGGAATATATGTCGCAATTGAAATGAATTATTTGGATTAAGGCACACTGCTCGTTTTTATGAGGCTAAACTGCACATTGAAATGATTTGTAACCTAAATATGATTAGTTGTTACGTAGTATTTACAACCAATGTGCAAAAATTAGATTTTATTAATATTAATTTAGTTTTTATACGATTGAGACTAACTGAATCAGTTACTGAGTTGGTATAAGATCAAGTAAGTAAAGGTTTTCTTACCGACCAAACAGCACAGTGGTTAAAGCTGTGGCATTTGCACAATGCAAAAGGGAATTTTGATCAACAGATTACGATCTGAGATGAAATGATGAAATGGAACACTTTCATGCCAGTATAGGATGGCTTAGAGCTATATGCAATGTGCAGATGGCGATAAAATCGGACCTACAGTCGTACGTCCTTGATTTGGCAAGCAATGCGTAAAGTGAAAAGTGAACTGCGAAAGAGTTGGGAGTGCTTTGATATCAGAAAAAATTGCATAGATTAAAACTTAAAAAAAATGTTTTGTGTTTAAGTTGTTTCACTAAACAACAACAGAATTGTCGGGACGCACTTCGAATGGATCCATAAAAAAACAAATCCATATAAAATTCACAATTATATTTTTTCAGCAAGCTTAAATAAAGCTATAGTTTAAAAACATTGTGCAAGAAATTTTTATTTTGCAAAAATAATTTTATTGATTTTGGCGTAGATATGGATAGATTTTAATCCAATAGCTATACGTAATAGATGGTTCAAAAGTTGTTAAGTCGCCTAAGTTTTTTTTTCAAAACGGGTGAAGACTGTGCAAATTAATTAACATTTCATATTATAGTGAAGTCAGTCCACGAGACTATGTAGTTATTGTTGACCAGGTTTCTATGTTGATGCCCTTATGACATGATTTTAAGAAAACATTTCTGTAAAAGTCGTTCGTCTAATAATTCTTTGGAATGAATTAGAGCCCAGTGACCATATTCTTGAAATCGGTGGAAATTTCTCCAAGGAAAAATTTCGACTTGGTAAATGGATGCGAAATTATTCGGTAGGGATCTAAAAAGTTGAAACTTGCAAACACATTTGAAAAATGATTAAAGTAGCCAGCGAAAAATATAAAGAATTTTAAAGCAATTATATTCGAATGCGAAAATTTCCACCGATTTCAAGATTAATCCGCTGGGCGGATTGCTTCATTTTTGAAAGCTTAATACATTTTCATATAAATATTTTCTCTTTTCGAGTTTTCATTCACTCATTTTCATTTTCGTTTAAATTTTATTCTTACATGAAATTTTTTTTGTGTCATTCAATTTTATATTCAAGCTTTATGATGTGGCTTTTGCCTGGAATTGGGGTATAAGGGTAGATTCTAATCGCAAGCGGTAGCTCGGTTTGCTCATTTGTTCGTCAATCGAGTTAACACAAGTCGCATATACTTCAAATGCCAAATATCTTTATTTTGTACTATCTGTTCCTCATCTTCCTGTTTGGCTTAAATTTTCGAAATTCCATCCCCATCTTAAACACTGAACTGTTGATCGGCAATCGTATTAATTGGATGAATTGATGAACTGCTGTTTTTGGCCCTTTATAAAATAAAGTAATACAATTATAATTAACCTTTTTTTCCATTTCTATGAACAATAAAATTTGCACCTATCATAAATGGCACGATCGATGTTATGTTATAGCATCCATCCAGGCGAGGTAAGATGTATAATAAATAAATATAAAATAATCATATGGAGGGAAATGAATCGTCGTTAAGAATTTGGAAATGTAAAATTAAATTTTAAAATATGCGAAAGTTGCAGTTCGACATCTTAAAGATATCAAGTTTTGTTGATGGGTAGAAGGTGAAAAAGACGAAGTTGTTTGATAGTGAATGAAATTTTGTAAAAAATACAAATGGTTGGCTTAAGCTCTGTTTTTTCAATGATGTAAGCTAAATTTTCATTTTACAGCTTCCCGTTTTGGTTTTAAAAACTCAAATTAGAGAAACATTGTAGATAAAATCTCAGGATCAAACCAATCTGTAAAATAATATATATATAAATGTTTTATTCTTGCCTTGGAAATAAATAATTAAATTACGTCACTCATAAAATGAGCGATGTGAGTTTTTTTTCTATCCCACAGTTTTAAATAAAGAAATTAATAAATCAGGACGTACGAGTCCATTTAGCCAAGCTCCCCAAATTCGTTTACACTCATTTCGGCTTGTCAAAGTGAGCCGAAAAGCTGTGATTTCAAAAGATAGCTGTATTCGCTGAAAAAACATACCTCAAGTGTGCAACAGGCCTTAGAAATAAAAAAAAAAACTGTTTCAATATAAAATCTGTTCCTATTTTTCCGAGTATAATTTCGATATGTATTTTTTCTGGAAGGTTGAATTGGAACCGTACACCTAGCAATATGGTGAAGAGTAATAAACGCTTGCTTTTTCGTGTGTGAAATTGAAATTTGCAAAACGTGGATAAAGTGAAAATTACATTTAAAAAAATTAGGAAGTGGACAGAAAATGCTGTCTGCTGATGGTCTACTTTTCGAATACGAGAATTATTGATATAAGGGGAATAATGGTGCACATAGTCAATAGGTAAGTCACCATTTACTTTTTCTCTTATTATTTTTTTTTATTTCTTCGTTTCATTGTGCTGTTTTTTCGTGTGTAAAATGTACAAGGTTTGCAATACGTAATTAATTGATCGCGTTTTTTCGGGATATTTAGTGGTATAGTATTGTGGGCGAGATTTCAGTCCGCGAAAAAAATGAATTCGGCTCATGTCGTTTTTAGTATAGTATACTTACTACTACACTAATAAAAATAATAATATTTTCTCCGTTTTGATGACGCGGAAAAAATTATTTGATTTGTCATTTTAGACAGTGCGATAATTTTGCGACAACCTACATAAACAAAGATTGTCATTTGAGCTGTAATAATCTATTGTATTATTAATAATATTATTGTTAATATTAATTTAATTTCTAATTATCATTGTGTAATAATTTAAATAAATAAAAATTGTATTTATTTAATATGGACGAATATGATATCAATAGTATGTTGGAATACGACATTATATGTTCGTAGCATATATTTTTGTTGTCACTGTTAGCTGATGTAACAGATGATTGTGTCGAAAGGCCTGCAAGACGGTATTGGGAACATGCATTGGGAATAAGGAAAAAACGTCAAGGCTTTTTCCATAATCTTGTGAAAGAAATGCGCTTGCGAGATCAAGATACATTCCGAAATTTCCATCGGATGTATCCATTCGAATTTGACAAATTATTAAATATAATTGGGCCGCGCCTACAACGAGACGCAACACGACGTCAAATTATTACGCCGGCCGAGTGATTGTCCTTAACTTTGAGGTAAGTTTATTATTTTATAATTTTATCCACATTTTAATTATGCTTTTCTATAATTGCAGATACTTAGCTAGTGGGGATTTCATGGTGTCCATTAGCAAATATGGATATCGCATAGGGAAATCCACTACTTCTAAAGTAATAAGGGAGACATGTTTCGTCATATGGGACTGTCTTTTACCAGTTGTACACTCAAAAATATAATTCAATTTTTCTTACAAAATTTGCTTTGTAAAACTATAAATTGTAAATTTAACACCATTTTTGTTAAAATAACATAATATTTGTAAGGTTTTTGTTGTAAATTTAACAAAGCGCTCGTTAATATATCGAAATTCGTTTTGTAATCTCGACTTCCATACAAAATCTCTTTTACAATGTCAAGTAGTAGAACTTACAACGAAAATTGTAACTAAGCTTTACAAACTATTTTGTAAAAATAACATATAACATTTTGTAAAATGAACATATTCTAATTTCACATAACTTTCGTTAAATCAACGAATATCCTGTAAGGTTTTCATTGTAGAATTAACAAGTTTCCTTGTAACAATAACGAAAGATCAAAATTGTTCGATTTGCAAAACATTATTACTGCAAAATACGGGTTAATATTTTATTATCCTTCAAGATCTAAAGATCTGGAATTATCCGGCACTGGATATAGTGCTGATGACTTTTATATGTTTTTTTTTGTAGGTTGCCGATATTTTGCAAGACTTAAGCAATATTTGCATTGAGGATGCTACCAGTGGGCCTAAAGATGTCAGAAATACGTATAAATTTACGTCTTTTAGATAAGTGTAAAAAAATTGATTGCAAGTCTTTTTAATAATCTATTTTAAAAAACATGGATGTTTTTAATAGGAATACCACATAAAAATCTAAATCTTTAGTGACCAGATCTAAAAATTTTTTATTGTATTCCACCAATCTCCATTTTCCAATGTTAGTCTAGATTCTAAGAAATGAATTTCATAATAAGAAAAGATCGAGCTTACTTTATCGACTACAATGGCATAAACTCATGAAAAATTCAATGAGTATGGGATCTTCAATAAATTAAAATTTATCTTGAATAATTTGTATCTATTCCTGTAGTTTAATTTTGTCTTATTCAGTAAATATTACATACAAACATTGTCCAGAACATGTATTATTCAAGATTTCGTTGGCTTCTATTTCAACAAATTTCTTTGTAAAATAACTAGAAATGACCTGCGTATTTAACAAAAATATAATTGTTAACACGTAATATAACTTGTAAACTAACTTGGTTATTTTGATAAACGAACCAACATGTTTCGTTATAAATATAACATGTAACTTTGTAATGTTTACAAAATTCTGTTAAAAAAAACATATAATCCGTAAAATTTACCAAATTTTCGTAAAAGATTTTCGTATTCATTCGATTCACTATATTTATTCAGTGTGAGACGAGCTACCGGTTAGAGTGGTTTTTAAATATAATAACTATAAGTGTAAAGTGGAAAAATAGTGGAAAAAATAGTGGAAACGTGTTATTCAAAGGAAATTACTAGGAAAATATCAGGAAAATACCATTTAAGCTAGTAAGTATTGTAAAAAAGTATGTTTATCCATTATTTTAAGTTTTAAAGGTGATCTTAAATAATATTTATTAAATGTTTGTGTGCTCTATCTTTCGATATCATTCTCGGTATATAATTTTCGTAATACAAACACCTTCATTAAAGGTTTGAGAATTTAATCTGCACGACATGATAGCGAAAGAATTAATGAGAAAAAATTCAATCTGAGAACCAATAAAAGTGTAGTTTTATTCCTTGTAAATGCTCAAAGCGAGGTTAAGATTACGGAACAAAGCCACAAAATTAACAATCTGTGAAACAAATATATCCGTTTTCCGTCCATACAATTTTTTTTCTCTTAAATTTAAGTCCACTGTACACAAATGTGTATATAAATAATCATAGTTTGTAATGATTTTTGTTTTTTCATGATTCTTTTCGTAACGTACACCATTGTGATCGCAGGCCGGAAAAGGGATATGCTACTAAATTTATCTTAATTCTATTTTATTATTTCAGCAAACATACTTTACAATTCGTGAAGGGCAAAGATCACCAACCGGTCACTTATACAAAAAATTTGACAATATGTTTCGAAAATATTTCAAATTTTTCAAAACGCGTGACATTTCGGTAACTGAAACATCTAAAACATCAAAACTACGATTAATGATCCTTTAAAAAATATTTCAATCGAAGAATATTTAAAAATTAAAACAGAGTTAAAAAATTTGCGAAGCCCGAGGAAGTTGGTTATTCAAAAGTGGCAAACAACATCCTTGTCAAGAACGAAGGAGCTACTATCAAATGAAGATAAAATGATAGTTAAGATTTTCATTGACTGGCCTATTCTTAACACCCGATTTGGTAATATTCTTTGAACTTTATTGTTTATATTTTTAGATTTAACAACCTTTATTTGTAGATCGATATTGATTTTAACACAATATATACGGGAATTAAAAATATATATTCGAAATGGGATATTTTCATCAATAACATAAACGGTATTCTTCAAAGAAGGACCTAGCGTAATAACTCTAATAAACGATTTAAATAATTCAAATTTAAACCAATGAAAAGAAATGAAAATACTTGTAAATGAAGCATATTTGCAGATAAGACTACCTACTTAAATTCGCCAATTATGAATTTTTGTTTTTATTCTATAAATTGAAATAACAACAATTGGCTAACGATAATAAAAATTGATCAAATATTTGAATACAAAAAAATATTAATATGAAAACTATAAAACTTAAGAAATATATTTTTGTTATTTATCATTTTATATTAAATAATTTTATGTTTGATAATAAAAAGTTGAAAAGTAGAAGATATATTTTATTTAACAATTGAAACACTTATTTTCTATATATCCTATATATTCTATATACATATATTAACGGGTATATATATCCCATATATATACCCGTTAATAAATCTAGTAATTTTGTTAATTATAGAAAATAAGCTTTGTAAACTTAACAATACAATTTGTTAACTTAACGTGGTATTTGTAACTATGTTCTACAGTAGTCTTATTTCTCGAAAAATTTATAAAAAAAACGCAGCTAGGTCTGTTAATTTTATAAATTTATTTCGTAGAGTTATCAATTTTCTTTGATCATGTACACTAACATGATAACAAAAAATTTGTAAATAATACAACAACTTATTTGAATTTTACAAACAAGTTTCAGAATCTTTACAACATTAAACGTAAATTAAACGAATACAATTTGTAAAATCTACGATAAATTACATTCATAACTCAAGAAATATTTGTACGTATAACAAATATTTTAGTTATTCTCTCTAACATGTTTCGTAAATTTTACATTTTGGATTGTTAATTACACCGATAAATCTTTACAAATTTTACAACAAGTTTTGTAAATAATAACAATAACTAACTGTAGATGTAACTTATTTTGCTTTGTAAATTTAACAGTCGACCTTAATAAAATTACGATAAATTTCGTAAAACTTTTACAAAACATCAGAGAAAAATTTACGAATCATCCGGAAAATACCAGGAATTCAAAATGGTTGTAAAATTTACGAATAAAAAAACAGTTTATTTACGAATTGAAGCGTTGGCTGAAAACGAACAACATTTTCTGTAAAATTAACCAGTATTTTTTGTTAAAAACACCCGATTTTTTTTTTAGTGTATTGGCGCCAAAAACAGAAGCAGAGTGGCGAACAATTAGCTCAGATTTTGAAACGATCTGGAATTTTCCAAATTGTTTAGGAGCTATAGATGGGAAACACGTTAATATCGAGGTATTATTAATTGCATATATAGTTATAATTATTATTACCAAATTTAATTGTTTTTATTTCAGGCATTTGGTAATTCCGGATCAAGCCATTTTAATATTGGTAGTGGTGGCTGAAATAGTGATGGAGGAATTTTCCGCAAGTCGATTTTTGGATCTGGAATCCTGAAACAGTTGTCCCTTTCAGTTGTCCCTGGTGCAGCAGTAGATGGAGTAACACACCGCACGAAACATCTCACATGCAAGTTTATGTTGCTTTCCAATATCGTCAACGATATCTCGAATGTCATGAGGAGTGTAACCAGTTGTCGATGTTGGGGTTCGAGAAGTTCTGTTGGCTCGATGTTTTGTCTTGGTTCGAATTGGCCCTATATTGCTGCTGGACGGACCAGAAAGTGTATCCAATTGTGAATGGACTGATTGAGCAATAGGCTGGATCAACAATGTAGGTTCAATGACCGCAGTAACCAAAATTTCGCTCGAATCCGTCGCTTGGCATTCATCGGTATATCTCTATCGTCGAAATACGGCAGCTCAGGAAATGGGAAAATTTCATCGGCATATGCTTCTTCCTCTATTATTTTCTTGCTGAAATTGTCCAGAAACGATTGGGATTCAGATTTCTCGACCACCGGAGGTTCATAATTAGAATTAACAGTTCTGCAGTTAAAATAAAATAAGATTCATTCTAAAATAAATAGTTATAATTTATAAAATGGTACTAACTCTGCGCTAATAAAGTATTTTCCAAATTATTCCATTTCCAAGATGTACTAAAAAATGTCATGAGAAAAAAATGGACGGTTTTTTTCCGTCAAGAGAAAAATATTTGACAGGAGACCAGCCATCAACCTCTTTTTTAAATGTTAGTTTGGAAATTCGTTTATCCATAACCCGATAACGTTTAAACACGTTACTATTTGGCGCCCAGTATGTGGAATGCTGAACTAGGCACTCTCCCTGCTCTTTCACGGTTTATTTTTCCGTGTTTCTTTACGCTTCATCAGTTAAATCGGAGACGTACGGCTATAGGTCCGATTTTTATCACCATTTCCACATTGCAAGCTCCATGCCAGCCTGTACTGGCATGGAAGATGGGTCGGCTCATGAGTTTTGCACTCCGACCGGGGGTCATAGATGTGTTCCATTTCATCACAGATCGTAATCTGTAGATGAAATTACCCTTTTGCCACCTGCCCCTATCGGGATTCGAACCCGGTACCTCCCGATCCAAACGCCGAAGCTTTAACCACTATGCCATTTGGTCGGTAGTTATCTTATTTAATGGCGAATTCGTTCATAGTGAGTTTAAAACCAAGTATAATGGGAAAAAGTTTTTCTAAAGCGAACACCAAAAGAAGTAATTTATTTTGTCTGCCTTAATTTATCGGTTAAACTTGCAAGTTTATTAATTGATCTGATTAACTTTGGTAATTAGTTTAATTGTTTAAGTTCATTAATTTTATTTAATTTATTGATTATTAAACGTTGTATAAATAATTAAAATCAATAGAGAACTGTTTGTAGATCTGACGGCAAAAAAATTAACCTATAATTGGGTCTTTTTTTGTATGTTAATTTTTATTTTCATAAAGTATGCCGTGCTAAAATTTCATGTAAAAAAAAAACCCAATCAGCTTATTTTTAATGCGCCAGATGTCACTACCCCGAACATTTACAGTTCTCAATAGTATTTGACAATTTATCAAATAATTAAAAGTACCCTTTTTTTATAACAGGTGGCGTTGTTTAGGAAATTTGACATTACCGTCGTGTACTATCATCTGTCAAATATAGTTCATGCATTTCTCAATAAGTAATATCGATAGGTATGCGCTTTTTATTTTTGAACGGAAAAACATGCAAAGGACTAAAAGCGAAGTTCACCATAATTCTATCAACGAATTAAGATGTGGTCGCACATCTGTTTTTGATGATGAGGGCAGACGTTGTTATCGAAGAAATCGTTGAAAAGGTCCACGGCATGATTTTCGCTGATCGCCGAACTAAAGTGCGCAAAGTATAGGAGAGGGTGTATGCGTGTCAAATGGAACAGCAATTAATATTTTAAATGATAAGATAAGTGTCGCGATTTCACTCATTCCAGCCCCTTATTTATCCGGAATGTCACGGCCATGTTGCATGAAGTGCGTTTCGAATTTCTGCTGCAGTCACCGTACTGGCCCCACCTGACTCTTTCGATTTCTTTCTGTTCTCAAACATGAAAACGTGTCTTGGTGGAACAAATTTAAGCTCAGACTAGGAGGCTATTGCAGAGACAGTAGAGTATTTTTAAGAGCTCGAGAAAATCGACTTTAAAGGAGGTTATTCATTGAAAACTTAAAAAACAAATTTTAAAAAACTTGCGTCTTCATTCCTAACACGGGTACTTATTGATCGACCCTCGTATAGCAAGGGTTATGAGGATCGAATATGCTAATTGAATTATTTAAATTGCATGTACACATGTATTTTAGGTAAAGGGAGCAGGTAACTTTTCATTTTCTTCAGAACAATTTTCCGTACTTCTTGGTTTTGGGAAAATATTCACTCTTCCAATATCATGAATATAAAACGTTGATAATCCAGATTAATCGATTGACGTTCAAGATTTTGTAGAATTCAAGCCAGAATTTTTGCTTCGCTTTTATAAACGTCTACTTTGTTTAATTTTAATATTTGAATTTATAGTTACAGTTACTATAGCGAATTATTGTACTATTTCCATAGTTTAAGAGAAAATACAAATTGAAAAATTGTAACAATTCAATTAGAGAATTTTGAATTTTGGTGTTGAATATCGATTAATCACAAATTAGTAAATTTCAATTTTGCTTGGTTTAGGTTAATCGTAACATTGTCGAGCGAAAATATGTTAATTACTATATTTCGATTCAGAGTTGGAATATAAAAGCTCACGACACGCTATGCTATTCCAAGTGAAGTGGCACGCACCGTTTGAAGATTTTCGATTTAAAAAATTTTCACATATCAGAAAATGAACCATCCATATGTAAGAAATTGATGATCAGAGAAATTTTTCGGATTAAATTGAGCCGTTGACAACACTCCAGGGCACCTTCAGGATAGAGCTTTTTTATGTTTGGGTAAAGACGAGAAGAAAAATGAGATACTATACGAAATTGTACGAAATATTTGCAGAATAATTAGAGTATGTCAGGAGAAAATGGCATGGTCACACGGTATAAGTCCCAAACCACTTCATTCAACAAAAATCCGAAAATCGAAGAACCGAGCGATTAACCTACGATTAACCTAAAACCAAAATCCCAATAGATTTTCGAAGCAAAGAAACATCGTCTAAGAAAACTGGAGCGTCAAGAGGGACGCTTTATCCGAATGCAGATTTATGACAGCAATTAAAGAATTTAACGATGCTTAATGCTCATTAGAAATCACCAACAATCTCGTAAGAATTAAGGAAGAATCGAGAGATGCTTTATGTGACACAAAGAAAGATACCTTCAAAACTGATGGTTTCACCAAAAAACTCGTTACAAAGGTGTATTGAGTTGGATAAAGAAATAGCTGAGTTGAACATCAGACCACACCACCAACTCCAATATTTCGATTTTATGTGCTTCGAGGTTTTACGAGGTTAAGTGCTTTTTCTATAGTTTGCTGAAATTGTAAGAAGAAACTTCATCAGAGTTTCGGTTGTTCTAGCAGGTTTACTGCTAACTCTTTCGGGTGTTGCATGGAGTGAAGAGAAAAGGACTGTGGAAAATGGTGGTAAGAGCAGTTAGGAGATTTGCCTTGACCGCAGAGTTTAAATAAAGTCCAAAATTCGTAACGAGCGGTTACACAAACGGGGGAAGTGGTAAATTATAACAACTCAAAAAATACGGACGTGATTGAAGTTAAAATTATTAGCGCGGACCAAGAGGAAAACGAACAAAATTAACAAGTAAAAAAGGTGGGAAACCTTTTGAGGAAGTCGAAAGTAAATATAAATCCAAAATTAATTCAATCGAAATGGACTTACAACTAGTTTATTGAACATAAACATAAGGAAGCTAGTCAACAGATTGTAGAGTTCGTTGAGAATATAGAAAGAAATAACAGTCCTCAAATACATGTCGAAATCGTGGGATGTGAGGTATTTGCTTACCATGCTCGATTTGGAAAGCTGCGATTTGGAAAGCTTGGGATAGAATTGTTTCAGACAAAAGCAAATGAAAAACAGCGGATGTAACCTTGCATTCCGTATGGGGCATGCCGCTGTCTTACCTTTTTTGGTGGTTTAGTGGTTAAGTCTAGGGTTCGGATATGTATAGTATCAATTTTTGGGAGGATTTAAACATCTGGCAACATTGCAGACAAGCATTAGTTGAAAGAGCATTAGTTCAACGATTCAGTATTAGTTGAAAGATCGTCAAAAGCTGAATTTTAACAGTCAAGCTTTCTTTCGTCGCGGCTCGTCCTGACCAACTAGGTTGCTCTCATATGTCCAGAAGAAATTAAATCTGGAAGTTAATCGTATGAAACGTTTGAGAGTATTAAAAGCTGCTGATCATAAAAATAATTTCACAGCATTTTTGTTTTTAATTGTATTGTCTGTCCTACTTGCTGAATAAATTTTGTGTAAATAGCTATTTTGCAAACAAAGTTAAATGGGAAAATATGTTTGCCTAGAAAATTTTTGTGGTGGAGTAAAAGTTCTCCAATTAATTTTGTTTTGAAAATTTTTACACTAAAATAATTTTAATAATTTCATAATACTGAAAGAGGAAGCAAAACGTCTACTGAATCTAATCTTTCGATTAGTTGAGAGAAGTAATGGTTCTGTCTTAATGAAATCAAGTATCTTGGATACATGCTCAACGAACACGGATCGTTTCTGAGTAGGGTACCGGCATTCTGAACTTTTCAACACCCAAGACGGTCAAAGATGTACGGAGGTTCAATTTTGTTAAACCCAGACGTGACGAAAACGTTTATCGTCCAGACGGATACATCTGATACTGAAGTTAGTATTATGTTGACACAGGTAGTTCTTGATTTGGAACTCGTGATAGCGTATATGAGTCAGAAAATCACATTCTCGCAAAGCAAGTATACCTGGCCACAAAGCGTCAATGTCTGGCAGTGGTGTCGGCCATCGAAAAATTTAGGCCTTATATCGATCTTGCAGTTCAAAGTGGTAACCACCTTTGCTTCTCTCGTCTGGCTGAGGAACATAAAGGAATCTGTATCGAGGTTGGCTCGCTGGTCAAAGCGTCTCCAACAGTAAGAATTTGAACTTCAGCACATGAATGAAAAATTAAATGTAGTGTCTGATGCATTATTTCGGGTTATAAATTGCATTCAAGTCGACATCAATGTCCTGGTCTATGAGTACTCCAGCTAACTTCTAGGGCAGTGATATATGCAAATCTTGTCAGACTGCTCTATATTCGATGGATACGTGGGATTGGACAAGGTATCTCATGACATGAAAGAAAAACAATTTTGTAAAATAACAAGGAAATCGCTTTGGCTGCACACTTTGACTTCTACATAACACTACGCCGCAGACGTTTGGAATTATGTCAAGGTTTGTGACAGGTGCGAACTGCACAAACGCTGCACCGCGAACTACACAAAATGATCGAGTCATGGGAGTCGGATCTCTCACCTCCCCACGGGTACCATTAAAATTGCGCATATTTCGTTTGCTTATTTCGCGTCTCTCACAAACCTTGACATCGATATTCGAGATGATCAATTTGATTTTTCGTTCTTTCATCTTTCGATCGTCCTGTGACCTTGTTTATTTTCGTATGTTGAGAGAACCTATACATGATACGATTAGACTATACATTAAAGCCAGCTGATTTTTTTATGGGGTCTAACCATGCATATCCTCACGTTAATCGGAAGTGAATAATATTATACAGTTTTAGAGGCAATTGTGTAGGGCTCTTTACTTAAAATTTGCCCATACACGTGGAAGTATGAATCTTGGACTTTGTTATGCTTTGTGATTGAGGAATACAAGAATAAAAATTATTTTGAGCTTGTTTGCGATTACGTTGCCGTATATACGTGCCCCGTAAAGGTAAGCTATATCAACTTCATATATGCCCCATATAAATCACCACATCCTCTGGTTTTTGTACCATTGGATCGAAAAGATACAAAATCGTTGTTCAATCAAAGTGAACTTGAATAGAATATTTTTACCTTGGATGCAATTTTACTCTTACATATTCAATAGTCCAAATTTCTACACCCAATAATTTTTTTCAATTTTATCAGTTTCCACTCATTACACTTCGTAGTACATTTTGATTTATTTATTTATTTATGTTCTAATTCACAATATCTACACTAAACTCAGAATGCAGGAAAATGTTTTTAAACACCTAAAAATGGGACACAAAAATTTAGCACTATTCGCATTTTTCACACACATCGAAAATATCTGTATCTATTATTGTGGTATTTTTACAATGCATTCACCAATATTTGGAAAAAATCTATCAGAATAGTTGGAAATTTTTGTTGCAAGATAATACGTTGTGTATTCAGCATTCAACCTAAAACGCGGTAAGCTATTATAACCAAAAAAAAAAATTATGACAACATTTTTATTCCTGCTAAAATACATTTTCATCTTTTTTATATTATTTTTCCAACTAAAATCGTCTCACCCCGTTCTAAAAAAAATATGCACACCCACACGTAACCCCAACCAAAGCAAGAACAACGTAAATTTTTTATTTGCAACATTTTTTTTTGTGTTTAAATAAAAGTGGTAGTTTCATCGTGAATGAAATAAAATAAAATGAAAAAAACAGCATTTTTGGAATAACACAGATTTCCAACTTTTTTCGTTGTTGTTGCTTTTTAATTGATAAACCTAAAATTGTTGTTCCATTTTTTTTACCGTGTGTTGAATAAAAATTACTTTACATTTCTATGCTTTTAAAAAAGTGATACAACAAAAATGGTTTTGTGTAACATGAATTTCAGGGGGAAAAAAGCTCATCGAATTTTTATTTATAAAAATGTAATAATCATAATTAATTGAATAACTTTGTTTGAGCTTTTATATTTTTAAAATAATATGATTTGTTTCGGATATGTTGTATATTTAGAAATGACGGGTTCGTTAGAAAGCATTTTTAGTGATTCCAATATAATTTTTGAATAATCGTTTTAATACTCTTTACGCTATTTGCCGTAGGCACTTGGCGAAACACACTAATACTTAATAAACAAATTTTTATTAATCACTTGTTTTTTGTTTCGCAGAATTAATTCTGCGAAACAAAAAAACAAGTGATTAATAAAAATGTGTTTATTAAGTAATCGTTTTAAAATAGTGGTAGAAGCAGGGCCATATATTAACAGGCCTGCTTGTATGAAAATTAAAGCTTTCGATAAGGGTACCCAAATGGCTATTTTGTATGGAAAAATGGCATTTTCGGATGTTAAATTATCACATAAAATGAAGTTCATTTTACAATTTAATTATTCATGAATATAGTATATTTGTTTAAGCTCATTTGATTTTAATTTCACACCATAGAAATATCGATTCGATAGATCGATAGATTCACAGAAGTAATGCTGAGTTGCTGAATAACTTTTGCAAAATGCCAAAAATTTTGTGACATGTTTTGTTTGGTTTATATTGTCGTCAAAGTTGTTTCCTTATTGTTGTGTTTTATCATAAATAAGCGATTTCTAGTGTTTTATTATGAAATTCCCGATTATGAAATGCGACACATGAATGCATTATTCTAAACATATAATTTTAGAATTTTCCAATGGACCAGGCGATTTTCGTACAAATCAGAATGAAATATTTTTTAAATCTTGATATAAAAATTCGTAAGTATGTATACGTGAAATTGTATTTTTAATTCTAAACAAACAACAATTTTTATTCTCTCAAAGTCAGATTGCCATATAAATACTAAGACATTAAAATCATTTTAGCATTAGGGGGGGCTGACACAGTTTAATTCAAAATGTTTAAGAGTGTTTTAAACTGGATCGCATTAGTCAACTGGTAAATTTAAGCGAAGGCAGAATATCAATTTGAAATATATATCGATTTATTGGCGAAGTATAGATGCACCGTTTGTTTAAACATATTTTGACGTTGCTAAGTAATGTATATCTTAAGGTTAAATGCAAAAGATATTTAAGCTACGGTTCACCCGCATACGTATCAAAAATGTTCGGTAATGAATGAGTGCGATAGTTTTTCAATATTTAACAAACGCCACAGGTCAACGCGGATTACCTTATTTTCATACCGCATGATGTACCACTTAATCGAAATTAATTTTCGAAACTGCCACTACTAACTTTGAAAATATGAAAGATATGTATATAAATACTCGTAAATACAAAAGAAATATTCTCTACATTCTAAAAGTAAATTTCTTGTACTTTAATTTCAGTTAGTTTCAATATACCATATACATACTGCACAGCCCGATGATAAACCAAATTACCAAAAATTTCGAACCATATTAATTAAAACAATCAAAAATTTTTAAAACCAATTATTTTATTTTGTCAAATAAAACATAATTAAACATTTTAAAATTGAAAGTAAATATGTATATTTTTAAATTCATTATTTTTATAATTTTGGGATACACATCATAACAATATACAACAAATTCAAACTGCTTCCAAGAACAGTAAACAAATTTTGTAGTGAATCGTCAACATCTCAACACGTCAACATTTAAAAGCTAATTTTTTATGCTGTGCTGTTTTTGTTTAAAACCAAACCAAATCGTTTTTTATGTAATTTCGGGGTTACAACTGGATAACATAGAACATGTATTACTTCTGGAACATCTGCCGCAAAATTTTAAAATCTATGAAACTTAAATAAATTACATAGTTGTAAGAAATTTGTCTAGAGTTGATAACTAATAATATGATTAGAATTAGTCAGCTAGCCTTTAATTCCATGATTTGAAACCTCTTTATTTAAATCTAAAACAACATAACAAAAAATATAATAAAATCTTAATAATTTATTAATCAAAAATTTATGAGAAATAATTTAACGAAAATCATTAATTTATATAAAAAAACATTGCTCGATAACAATAAAATTATAATTGTATGGTGAAAATAAAATTGTACAAAAAATAATGACACATAATTTGTACACTGTCGATAATTTTATAATAATATTATCCCCGAAAATAATTATTGCACTAGCTTTGCCAATTTTCGTTTCTTTCCAAGATTGTTAGAAAAATGAGCTACGGCATCGTTTTGATTCTTTGAATAGTTATTCAAAAATATATTGCACCAAATATGGGCGCATAGTTTTAAAATTTCATAATTTGTAGCCTGACATGTAGCGCAAATTTCATCTATGAATTGCATTTCACAATAATCCATTACTGAACTGATTATATATGTTTTTTGGTTCACTGATTGTAAAAATTTCTTTCTAAGAAATAAGGGTAAATTTGGGTATAGTGACCGTTTCAACAATTTAGTAAACTAAAATTCCAAATGACAATGAAAATTCTGTTGGATATTTGAGTCCCCCGCGGTCTAAATTTCGTATGTAAAACAAATCCAGTTCCATTTCCATTTGTAATTCTTTATCAATTATTAGTTTATTGATGCAGTCGGTGCAGTTTAGTTTTTCAGTGACTTTCTTCGAAACATATCCTGCCATATACATTAACGCGGAAAAGACTTCAGATGGAACAGTTATGCTCTCTGCGTTACTGATAATTTGTCCAACTTCGTCGTCTTCTTTTTCGACATTATACAAATCTTCATTGAAGTCAAAATTATTTTTTAAACCTATAAAATGATTCTTGATTTTCATTAATTTTGTCATATTGATAATCTTTAACCGTTTTTCAGATTGTAAAATCTCTTGCACTGTTACATTGTAAGAGCCACCGCTCATTTGTCTGCATTGGCCAAAACGGTTTTCAAGACGATCTGTTGTAAATTTATCTAATAAAACATATTTAAATGATTTTCGATGTAACAGTATCGTGAAAGTAGTTTTAAACCTGTGCATGTATGAGTTAAGGCAATAAATGTGTCTTGTGTTAGTGTATGTGCTTTTTCTATTTCTTCGGAATCCCTCCACTTTATTTACCAATTTGTAATCCGTTCTAAATATGCTAAGTCTAGTGAATTCTCTTTCGTTATCGGATTAGCCAATGGATCTCTACTCAAAACGCCCTGCTTAGTAGATTTTACTGATACGACTGTAAATAAGCTACAAGTAATATCGAGTAAAGTTGATGTGCCGCTTGCTTCTTTATTCAATATTGAACTGTAGTGAGCTATGGCGGCTATATTTCTTCTGTCACATATCAATCTTATTTAGCTATTAAATTCCGCTCGTGTTTATATAATGCCTCCAAAATAGATATTGTAGCAATATTGGTTTCGGAACTTTGTAATGCTGCGGATATATGAAAGTTCTATCTTTTGAAGTTAACCAATTATTGCGAAAAGATTGAACAGTGTCAAATAGAAAAAAAAAATTTGTTCTTTAGAATAGGGTGACTCAACAAAAGTGGGTAAGACGTTTTCATCCGGTTTAAATTTTTTAAATGCCGCTCTATTTATTCGATGGTTGTCTGATATTACTGCTACTACCTCGAAACCAACTTCATGTACAACGTCTAAGACATCATTAATTGTTTCGTATAAGTATTGTGCAGTTCATTTTTTTACAGGAAAAAGCCCCACGACATCTAAATTTTTTGATAGCAATGAGCTGATCATTAACGCCTGAACGGTCCGAGCTAATATTGGCTCTTCATCTACGGCTGTAGAATTATTAGCTACTCCTTCCAATTTGCTATTTTTGTAGGTTAAGGCTGGTTTGACATATATTTCATCGACCATAAGAGTTACAAGTCGTTCATGGGACTCTAAAAGAGCTAATTTTTATTCTAGGTGTTTCTTCAAAACGCCGGAATTTATATTCTCTTTCGACAAACTTCGTAAATATGAAGGATGAGGCAGAGTTATATGTCCTATATCCCTGATAAACTTATACGCAGTAGGGTATGAATATTGAAATTCAGCAGAAAAAGCTAACAAATGTAAGCTATATCTTTTCAATTTCGAAAAAACTATTTCAAACTGCTCGTATAAAAAATCCAGTTTTTGCCTTTGATCGTATTGCATTTTATGTGACTGTAACAGAAACATAAAACTGGTTTCAACATTGTTTTTATGGTAATCATAATCTAGATTTTCTAATTCAAAATTTTCTAAATTAAATGTCAAATTGTTCAATTTTGAAAATTTATCACACAATAAAGTGCAATCTAAAATGTTAGAAAATTTTTTTAAATTCTGTTTAAGATTATTAATGAAAATTTCTACTTCTAACTTGATGTTTATGGTAAAATAAATATTTATGGCTTATCTTTAATCAGTAGATCGTTTAATCCTACGATTATGTCGTTGTTTATTATTTCGGCAGTCTACTTCTTTGGTTAAATATTGAGGCAGGCTTGGAAAAATTGTTGAGACAGCATCAAGACGCAAACGCAATCTGCTGCATTGTTTTGTGCTTTTCGCTTTAACAGTAAGCAGAAACTCTTCTTTAAAATGGATTTCACAAATGCGAGTATGTTTAGATGGAGTCTAATTTTTTCTGGGGTTGTTATTCAGCCATAATACTTTTCGATCTTCCTTAGTTGGTTTGCTAAATAAATGGTGAGTCTTCCAGTTTGACTTGCACGATGGCACACAACAATAAGCTTTCATTTCTTTCAGAAGGCAATTTCAGTTGAATTTTCTTGGATTCTAATTTCAGAAAAGCGAGTTTTAATATTTATTATAATATTAAATTGTAAATTTAAATTGTTTAATAAAAATGAATATAAGATATAAACAATATGTGATCAAAAAGTTAGATATTTAAAAACGTTCAAAGCCGGGTTACATAGGCAATTAAACCGAACATGGCAAAAATTATGAAATTATCTCAACATTTTTATTTAAACGATATTTCATGTCGATCAGTTAGTCCGTGGGCAACGTGTTTTGAACAATTTTTAAAATTATTTGAATATACGACCTAAGAATAAAACAGTTTATTGTACACTACAAAGAACATCCAGATTACAAAATTTTTATACGTATTATATATTTAATCTATTTTAAAAGTGTTTGCACGAAATGATAACGCATTCATCATTACTACCCACACCAATTCTTATAAAGAAATATTTATTGATAATTTCTAATCCAAAAATTTGTAAACTACATTTTTTTATTAAAAGCTGTAACAATTATATTTCATTGAAATCTCCATTAGATTGTTTAATAAAATTGACAGTTCTCAGTATAAGGATTGACATTTAAAATTTATAAAGTTTACGTTAATTATCATCAAATCACAACACAGAATACAAAAACTCCATTCCCATCATATTTACAGCACATAATTAATTTAAATTTTAAACATAATTTTAAAACTAATATTTTATAATTTACCGAAAAATTCATAATTAAACCCCCAAACAATAAAAACAAAACGCACGAATTTCTTTTTTTGCCGTTTTATTCAGCAAATTGCTGTATTAAGACGATATAAATGTACATCTGGCAGCCCGTCGAAAGTTCAAAATTTTACCATAGATTTATAATAAATGTATTTTGTATTTAACTGATTTTTTAATATTATCGCCAAATTTATGAAATGCAATTTAAACTAGGTGGAATTCAAAAAATACGTAACGTATATTAACTCATAAGTAATCAAATTAATTCTATTTCATGCAGTAATTTATTGTTGGAAAATACGCTTTTCCATAGAAAATACACATTTGGGTACAGAGCCATCTATGATTTTGAAGAGCCGTAATATTAAAAAGAGAGCTTTCACTAGAGGGGAAGCTTTTATTGAATTACTACAAGAAACCGTGGTAATTGGAAAATTTTTAACCATGAATTTATGAATAAAAAATTAAACAAATCATCTAAATTTTAATTTTATATTTTTAATAAACTATTCAAAGAACTCATATTAGAAAATCAGCCATCATAATGTAGTATTTATTTAGTAAATTTAAACTAAATTTAAGTAAATTTAAACTAAAGCGGAGCATAAATTTATTAATTTTCTATAAAAAATGAGCTTTCCGTTTAGTTGTGTAGGTTTATAAAGTAAGATAATAAAGGGTGGTGCCGCGGATTCCTCTTACATCCAATTTAAAATTTAGTTTTATCAAAATGTAACTTATTTGGTAAATTCTGGTCACATGCACCTCAGAATTTTTGAGATGAACAATGCACTTAATAGCAATCTAAACATTACCCATTTATAACAAAATTAAAGAGAAAACGTGAGCTAAAATAAAATTTTATGAATCACCATGTAGAAACAATAATATTATTCATATAATAAAATTTTTACATCAA
Organism: Nephrotoma appendiculata; assembly: GCA_947310385.1. Taxonomy (NCBI): domain Eukaryota; kingdom Metazoa; phylum Arthropoda; class Insecta; order Diptera; family Tipulidae; genus Nephrotoma; species Nephrotoma appendiculata. The sequence continues at coordinate 60,833,734 of OX371223.1, forward strand.
AATCTATTTACGAAAATTATTAACGATGTCATGGCAACGTAAATAACTTCAATTTTATCCGATTGCAAAAACGAGCTTTCTGTAATTTGAAAATCCGTTTACAGATGTCTCTGTAATAAATTTACTTGAAATTACAGAAAAGCGTAAAATAATTAAATAACTATTTACGAAAATAAACCATTATTATTGTAAGTTAAGCGCGAAATCTTTAATACAATAATTTAACATAATTAATACAACTCAAAACAATTATTAATTTTATTTATTGTTCGGTTGGCATAAATAAAGCTTTTCATCGCAAAATATTTATCATCGTAGTTGCTGCGCGCTGAAAAACAATAATAGAAAAATGTCACATTTTTCCAAATTTTTTCTTTTCTTATTTCAATTCGCTCGTATTCGGTTATTTTCAGTTCCAGGAGATCTCAATAATCTATTGAACCAGGCAGTATACATAATAAATTGTTAAATTTGTTAACAAACTTTAGGTTTTAATATTTAGCTTTAATGTATACTTAGCGACATCTTTTGATTGGTTTATTAATTGCGAAAAGCTCTATAATATAATGTTTTTATTTTATGAAGCTCCGGTTTGTTTATACTACAGGATGAAACAGTATAGCCTGCGAATTTGGTACGATTAAATTTTTAACAAATGATGAAAAAACAGTTTTCGAAGATTGTTCATCAACAATGCTGTAATAGAATGCAGAACACAATAACCCCCATATTACATAGATACTCAAAAAGCATTTTTTAACGAACGTTTGTTTTGGGAAAGAAATGATAAAATTTTTGATGGAACACTCTATACTAATTTTTTACATACACATATAAACAAATTCTTATTTCTACAATAAAAAAAAAATTTGTGGTAGACTAATTAGAATATTTTTGCGTTAATTCGACATAATATGACTCAATTTTAAAATATGCTATTCCTGAATATTGAACTAACCATTCAAATTAAAAATTGAAAGGAAGCATTACTGTTTTTATATACAAAAAAGCTTCTAAAAAAATATTATAATACACTGATTGGTATGAAAAGGAACAAAAACCTTCCCCTCTATGGAAAGCTCATGGAAAAAAATGACGGAATCTTACGGCTCTTATATTAAGGTGGCTCTGTTGGGTACCCTTATTGAAAGCTCGATTTTTTTTTTTATACAATCAGGCCTGTATTTCTTTGGTCTTAGTAGAAGTAATTTTCTTTCACTAAAAAATAATGTGCTTATTATTATTTGCCGATGCGAAGCTTTTGTCATATTTATGTAAAAGATGAAAAATATATCATAAATAATATAAGAAAAGTCCAAATTTTATGAAAAAGCCATTGTTGGTGGTTTCACAGGAAATTCCGGGATTATTTCGACTTCTTGTAGCTGCAACTTGACACTTCGTGTATTTTTCATGAACCATCACAATCACAAGTACTAATTACACAAATTTTCGCGCCCAAAGAAAATTAACTTTATGACAGAGCGTATGTCTTTTATTTATTTTAAATTGGCTTATTTTAATATTTCTATTGTTATTGTGTATTTAATATTTTTTTTTTCATTTTGCTTTTAAATTATTGATATTTTTTAAATAATTCATTTTATATACTAAATATTTCGCTGGCTTTTTTAATATTGTTTTTTTATGTTTTGACATCCGTTCACTGATTCACGATCAGAACGATATAAATATAATATTCATTTCTCATATATGGTATGCTACTCCAATAATCACGATAACTGGAAAGTGTATTAATTCCCATTAGAAAATTCATTCCTACGAATGTTCGATTTTTTTTATCATCAGTTGGAGTGTTGCTTTTGCCCTCTTGCTCGGCGTATACATTTGTTTAAAGACAACCAAATCAATGATATCATGACATATAAATTGACGGCAAATATCGTGCGGTGATTTTAAAGATCGATGATGTGTTGAGCTGGGCCAGAATTATAAGAATATAATCCAGGTGATGCTAGCTTGTTATTTTTTCTCCGTTGTATAATCAGCTGGCTTTGGATAACTTCATTTTTAAATTGATCTTCTGAACTAGAAATGATCCTCGTTCTCTTCCTCTGGGTTCTAAAAAATCGGTCTTCATCGTCACTAAGATCAATGTTGGATTCGTTCAAGATCTTATGGTATTTCTTCAATGGTCTCTTCAGCCACCACTTTTTCCCTCTTCATGTTTGCCATACAGATTCTAATGGGCGAATATTTTTATTTAAGTACTTAATTTATTAAAAAATTTATTCACTCAAAAATTCATACCTTTATGAACCCCAACAATCCACTACATCATACGCAATGTACCAATGGTAATCACAGCATCATCGTATATGACTATATGAGTAACTTCAATTTTTCAAGGTGGGTTAAAATATATCCGACTATCCATAAAAAGCTAAGTAAATGGCGGGACAGTTTTTAACCCACCTAGCCCTAACGATTTAAATTGAGCTTTTCCACTACTAGATTTTCTATCTCCAGAAACCTTAGTGAACAGTTGTCCAGATTGCTCTCTTCCTGCTCTATTTAAGCGTTCTGTTCTTTTGAGTTCGTTTTTTGTTATGATCTTTTCGATGGATAGCATCTCAAAGATATTATCGGTGCCAACTATGACATCAATCGCGACAGCCTGGTAAAAATGCGTAGTGTTTGAATTGATTTACGCTGATATAACTTTTACATTCGGTTATTACATTCAACGGTTATTACATTCGGATGTAGATGATTGTTTAGTGGCCAGTTTAAGGACTACAAAAGCTTGTATCTCAAACGTTGGTAGTTGCTCCTATATCCCTGACATGACTTGTTTAGCGTTGCTTTTTTTAATTTGAATTTATTAGACACATTTTCCTGAGATTAATCCTGAGATCCTGAATCCAAAAAATTGAACCTGATTGGTAATGGTTATTTACGTCTACCACTGTCGCTGTTTCACTTTAATGCCGTAGGTAGTAATATACTTCTTGAATGATATGTTGTTGTGGTGTAGATCTGCTAATTGGGTTTGGATTTATTTTCTTCATCTACACTTAATATATGTATTCTCTTTTGATAGATCTTCAAGCAGTAGTGTATGATGTTTTGTATTACACTGACAACATTGAAACTTTGATTTACACATGCAAACGTATTGAAATTATTCTTTAACGCAAAAATATGTCCGCTGCTAAAATAAAACAAAATGCTTAAAATATTTCTAAGAACGAATTTGCACGTCCTTAGAAAGAATTTTTTTATGAAGTGGCTCATAAAAAAATTTACAAAAAAAATGATGCTTTGGTTTTGATAGCGCTTTGGTCATGATGTCCGCCATCTGCTCATCTGTTTGCACATACTTCAGTTCGAAAATTCCGTCTTCAAATTTTTCACGAATGAAATGATACCGCACGTCGATGTGTTTTGTGCGCTTGTGAATTCGGATTCTTTACTCAGCAATTTTCATAGCCAGACCAATTCCTTTATGGCGTGTAGTGCTGCCATATGTTCCGATTCCGTCATCGAAAGCGCAACTGATTTGTGACGTTCCAATGACGCTACGTCCAAACATAAAAGTGGAGCCCAACGTTGATCGTCGAGTTTGTGTGTCGCTGGTGTAATACGCATCGCTGTATCTGCAGAAGTTCAGATCGTTTTTGCCTTCGAAGCTAATTCCCGTATCCATCAAGCCTCGAATGTACTTCAGAATGCGTTTGACTGAATTCACATGTGCTGCTGCTGGCTTTTCTAAGTATCGGTTGACTCTTCCAATTGCGAAGCTGATATCTGGTCGATTGGCGACCGCTAAATACATCAAACTTCCGACTGGTTCTCGATACGGAAACTCCACTTCCTCGTCGGCCTCAAAATTTCCCAGATTTTGTGAACTGTCCAGTGGAGTATACATTGCATTGCAATCCGTTATGTTTTGATGTTTTTCTTGCGTAGTCTTGTTGATTTATGTGAATCGATTCGTCCGATTGCCGATCATTTACAAGTCCCAGTAGTGTCTTAACGAACCATTTTTCCTGCCGCAGACGAAAACAGATAGATCCGATTCACTTGCTCTGAATCCAAAATTTTTGATAAAAGCAGTGAATCTTTTGTTCCTACAGCTTGACACCTATTTCAGTCCATGCATACTTTTCGATAGCTTGCACACATTTCCACTTCCATCGTCATATCCAATCGGCTTGCTCATGATACTTTTTTTTCTAAATCTCCATTTAGAAAAGCCGTTTTGACGTGGAATTGCTTCAAACTCATTTGCTTCGCCGCTGCCAATGCCAGGATTGCTCTGATCGAAGTAAACTTCACCACTGGACTGAAGGTTTCTTGATAATCGATACCATATTCTTGCGTGAATCCTTGCACTACTAATCACGCCTTGTAGCAATCCGTCCAAATTATTCTTGATCTTTTAGACCCACAGATTGTAGATTATTCATTCGTTAGTTGATGCTTTAACCAAAATTCATGTACGATTTTTAATGAGCTAATCGTACTCTTCGTCCATTGCACGGTCCCACTGTTTGTGATCATTTGGTTTTATTGCCTGCTCGTATGTTTTCGTCTATTCGCTGATTGCCAACATTGAACTGTGTTGCGTCGATGCAAAAAATGTTAGATGCTTCGGAGACGTAATGGAGCACCGATCGCGCAATCGTCGATTGACAACATTTCTGTTCTGAAGTTCGCCACTCGCGCCACGTTCTTAACGTTGTTCTGGCGTAATGAATTTGTCTGTATCCTTTGGAATGTGCACGAAGACTTTCGAACCAAAAAACCGATCTTCGTTCCTTGTTGTGCCACAATTCATACGGTGTTCCCAAAACTTCTTTTCCATTTGCTTCGCCTGAAGCATCGTTGTCGCTGATACGACGATCGTCTGCATTTCTCGCTCAGCAGACCCATTTTATTTAAGTGTGTATGGCACAGTTAGTTGAATGCTTTTTTCCTCGAAAAATGCCTTTTAATTCTGCATTCACAAATTCCATGCCATTATCAGACCTGACAATACAAATTTTGTGCTTGTATCAACTGGACGCATTTCTTGATGCAACTTTCTACTTTAGATTTTTGTTTTTTGAATTAAACGAAATGAAAAAGTGAATAATCGTCTTTTAATAACAAGAAGTACTTGGCTCCGCGAATTTAATTTTCCTGGAACGGTTCACACACGTCCTTATAAATTATCTCGCCACATGAAAAATTCAATGTTTTGGCTTTGCAAGAACTTATTAATATGTGTGACATTTTGTTGTCCCAGTCGCTCGTGCCACGATTGAAGTGACGTCTTTTTAGTTGCTACGTTGGCTCTAGCCTCGAACTGTGGTGATTCGTCTGTTTTGAAAAGCATCTGAAACAAACTCTCTCCGCGAACTCCCACTGCAACGACGTTTTCGTTTTTCAGTATTTCGCATCCTTTCGTTGTCCATGCTCGATTTTTGTCCATGATCTGTCACCTTTCCTGATGAAAATAGATTTACATACTAGTCCGGTAAAATAGAACCTCCATTAATCGGTTGCGAATCCAATCGTTGCCATTGGTAGCACGAATTCCGATGTCACCTTTGCTTCGAGCCATGATTCTATCACCATGGCCTATTTTCATCGATTCGTTATGTTTTTCTTTTCTGGGTAGTCCCGCTTCCAATGGCGGCCTATTCCGCACTTAAAGCACTTTTCTTTTGGTTTGTGGCTTTTATTCGCCGCTTTGCTGTTGTTATTCAACGAATTTCCCTTTTTGTTGTTGTTGTCCGTCGTTGGAAAAGTTCGCTTGGCCATCAGCGCTTCCACCTCCTCGACCTAGCTTTGTGACTTGAGTCGCAATTTCTTCCGCCATCAAACGCGCCTTCAGATTTGTTAGTGATCGATCGGCTACACTCGCAAATGCCCATGTCTTATTTAAATGGTTGTATTGGACAGGCATCATATTCAAAATTTTCGCAATTACCATCGAATCACATATGGTCTCCTTCTCTTTCTGGTGTATAATTTCTGTTAATTTTGATATGAAAGTCGGCATTCCGTCTGATGGCTCCTTCTTGAATTCAGGAGAGTAATACCTATTTTCTGCAACAACAGTATTACAACTTAAGTGAGCCGACTTTTGCTCATACGTATTTGTGAGCTCGGTCCACATTTCACCTGTTGCCTCACAGCCCATGATTAGCCGTATTGAGTGTTTTCCTCATGTAGTTGAAATTGTCCGCTTTGCTTTTGCGTCTGCCGCAGTTGGTTTGTTGATTGTGCCATCGACGTAGTCGAAAGGTTCAGCTGCTTCGAAGTTTTGACGCATCTGAAATTTCCACATTGCCTAATTTTGAACGCCCTCCAATTTTTCAAAGCTTACATTAATCAGGTCTAATAGGTTGTTGAATAGGTTGGATGGAGTGGATTTCTGAAAACAAATTTTACCTGTAATAAATAAATAAATAAAAAATAAAATAAACACGACATACTCGTCAGATGATATGATATCAGTGTTCACTCGCGACAAATACATCTTAATCATAAATTATGTACAGGAAGGTTCAAGCTAGCAAAATGTTTTAAAAATACCATAAGAAGTTATCCAAATCACATTTATCAATTTTCTTTTCTAAAATGCGACCCCCGGTTTTAATTGTAGAAAATTCCTGCTAGTTTTAAATATAAAGGTCCAGATAATTTTATATGCCCCGAAAAAAATTATTTTCTTCTTTTTAGTGCATTAGAAAAACGTGGTATTTTAAAAAGTTTTTCTAAATATTTTATTTTACTATTTTTAGTTGTACGAATTTTGAATCTGGTTATCAATTCAAACAAATGGACAGACAGATAGACAAACAAGAAAACAAGTTGAGAAAAACGTTAATGCAATCGATTTAAAAGCCTCCAATACTTCCGGCGCCAATTCGGATAGTTTACTGTAGCACGGGTCATAGTAACTGCCGATCGATGGTTGATTTTGCACTGGCTGTGTAGCAACATGTTGAGCATGACTAACCGGAGGTGGCTGAGTGAGTTATAGCTGTTGCTGAACTGGCATAGCCTGTTGGGATGGTGATGACCGGCTAAAGGCAGATTGTTGTGGCTGTTATTACATTGGTTGATTTGGATCGAATTCGGATCGACTTGTGAAGCCTGGACAAAAATATCAGTGCGTGGAGGCTGCTGAGGTTTCGTTTGAAATACATATGGTTGAGGTACTTGCTGCTGCCCAAAAATGCTTTGGTGCCCCCCACCAAACGGAGGCGGATTAGCCTGAACGAGTTGAGTGGGCTGCTGAAATATGGTTTGTCCTCCAAAAATGTTAGTAGGTGGTTGTGGTGGTCTAAATACATTTTGAATTTGTTGCTGATTACCAAGTTGAGGCAACGCAAATTGTGAGGCCACATTTGCCGGTTGAAATGTATTAACAGGTGGCCCAAACACTGTTGTATTAGGCTGAGCGGCTTCTCCAAATATAGGTTGCTTTGACTGTTGAGTTTGAGCACCCCCAAATATTCCTGATGTTTGATTAGGATTGGTAAATAAGTTCCCTCTAAAGATGTTATACCACTTTGTTGTTGGTTTGATGCTGTACCTCCAAACATACTTGTGGCTGTTTCATCTGTAGTAGTTGCAATGGTCGATTTACCAAATATATTCTACGCCGGATTTTCTGTTTGTGAGTTGCCAATATTTTGCCGTAGCAAAAGGATTGTTACCAATGGCAGAATTGTTCATTTTTGGTAATGACCCAGCATCATAATGTGGTAAAAAAATATTCATCATCTCGAGGCCTGGCATATTCAATTGCTGCAGCTTTGATTTGCTCTCTTGAATTAAATTTATAAATCCTAGACGGACTTTCTCAAAGTTACCGTTAATTTTCGCCTCATAAAATTTGTATCAAATTTCTTCGAACGATTGATCTTCTATAAAATTCGGGATACAAGACTTATCCTTGAATGGGACAAAACAGGAGATTGGCCATCGGTTGCCCTTGATAGTTGAGTTTATTTCAACGCGGATTATTTGCGTAAAATAATTACGCAAAATTTTCAACTTTATACAACACGGTCATTAAAACATCGGCGCAATTATCACCGATAAAAAATTGACACAAAACCATTTTAGCCTCCGATTGAGTTTGGAATCAAAACAGAAATAAATTTTAGATGATGAAATGTCAAAAATTGTACTAGATTATTTTGTTTAGTACATACGAGGAATCGGCTTTTGACATGCTTTAATTCACATATCCATCTGTCAAACGCTTGTAGTGTAAATTTGTGTTTTTTTGTGTGGTTTCTCGTGAATTATGATGTCAGCAAACAAATTCCTGATATTTCAAAAACAAAATCAAAGACAAAATGAAAAAAGAAAGAAAAGTTTGGAAAAATTTTGACATTTTTTTACAGCGCACAGAAACTATGACAGTAAGTTCATACGAATGATAAAAATCTCGGATTTTTCTATCCCATCGTTTAAACCAATTACATCACGTAAATTATACAACAGACACGCCTCTTTTCATAAAAAAAAGTTGAAAAAATTTAAACAAAAATCTGGGATAGAAAAATCCGAGATTTTTATCCGTCGTATGAACCGGCAGTGATGGTGAACATTTTACGATGAAAGTTTTCTGAAATTTAAATTTTTGTTTCGAATGTTTGATAATATGAAATTGTGAAACAACCAAGTGAACCAAATTTCAGCGAAATCGATTGATGATAAGTGATTCAAATTTCGACCTCAAATTTTGACCTAAATAGATAGCCAGACAGATGGACAGACAAGAAAGCAAGTTAAGAAAGACATGGTAAAATAGCAACCATTGCTTCGATTTTTTTAAATTATAATGAAAAATATGTTTGACACTTGCGATTTTTCGGGATGTTTCTGTATCCGGCTCGAAATACCAACTATACTATATACATATGTAATAAACTTCGGTTTAAGATTGAAGTAGGCCTGATAGTCGCGTTGCAAAATGATATTTTTATTATTTGTGATCGATCGATTCGTTGGTTAATGTGGTAATAATGGGTGCTTTCAGGACACCCAACAGTTGGGACTATGTTAAGTAAACTCGCAGCCAACGTTATGAAAATGTTTAGCTCTTTGAAATTTTTAAATCAAAATGGCAATGATTTTGCTAATCTTGATAGGGTACCTGAAAGCGCCCAATGTTATAATTCTATTTTTTTAAACGACAAAAAATATATAATTAGTTTATGTTTCTAAATATAAACGGCTACACTATTGACAAAAATGTTATTAATAACTAAATTTTACGCATGGTGACAACTTTCTCTGTTCTTACCAAACTCATGTCCAATCTATAACGAAACTATAACGTTAATCAGCTTCAAAATTTGAGGCAATCAGGGGTGGGATGTTGTTATATCATTTTTTTCTCGATACTATCGAAACATACATCTCTTTCATCACGAATAAAATTACCCGATTTTCAATATTTCTATTACGTTCAACTCTTATGCTATCACCTACTTATTTTATGAGTGATACTTTACAAAAAACCAAAAAAGAGATAAATAATAACCAAACAAATTGGTAGACCTTGTCAAAAGAAACCTATCCAATACAAAAAAATGAGCGAACGACTTACATTCTTGTTTTGAATTAATTGGTAGACCAGCGTGTCTGTTTGATTTCTAAAAGTAGATCTCATGTAAAAATTAGTGAACAACAAGCTGTATTTTTGTTAAAAAAATTCACAAAAATTAGATAAAATTGAAACAGGCATCAATAATTTCCAAACATTTTTAGTTTTATTCTGTTTACACAAACAATTAAAAAAATGGAAACGATTCCTACAAAATTCCAATAACTTTATTTAGTTGTCAATGTAAGTTCAAATGCCAATGCATTAAGATTTTCAATTTGTCTATACATACGAGTAGGAGTATCAATCAAAAAACTACAATCCAATTATCGAAGAACGATAATAAAAATAATTGTGAAACTTCTATAAAAAAATATTACGTCATCGTCATCTCTTAAGATGTCTCAATATAAAACTCAAAATCGTATCCATTAATAAGTCAATTCAATTATACCTGAGAAAAAGTTTTTTCGTCAGATTATCATTAATGTCGATCAATATTCATCAAAAATGATTTCTTAACTTCTTCGTGTATATAAACAGCTTTATACCATTTGGAGAAAACTGTACTATACATAAATTCTATATCAAGCGATTTTTATATTCGTATATAAAATATAAAATTTATTTTCCAAAGTGGATTTTAAGTTTTTCTCTTCGAGCTTTTTTCCTCTCGTCTAACTCAACTCGTATCTAACATTTTCTTCCAAATGTAACTAATTTTTTTATTGAAATTTATAAAAAGAAATATTTCTTTTACTTTAGAAAATTGAATAAAATCATAAAAAAAAACTGAAAACGAAAGAAAATTAAATTCAATTTTTCATTCAACAAAACTAAAATACACACACAAACATATACGAGCACAGACAAAACTAAGAAACAGATTTTCCAATTTTTCTTCATTTTAATAACAAAAAATTCGTATATTTTGAGCAGAAAGTTCGTTTGCAAGAAAATATTGTATAAACGAAATGAATTTGACTGAATGAAAATTTGTAAGTATAGAAAAGCTTTCTGTAAACGTACGGATGTGTTTCTGTGTATAAATCATACACGAATATTTTTGTAAATTGTAATTGGAACATGTGAAGTGAAAAGATAAAAACAATTATGTTTCTGGTATAACTGAACACATAAAGCTTATAAAAGCACAACAAATTAAGTTAAGGTGGTTTTGTATTTTCATCGAATTAGGTTTATTTACTGTAGCAGATTTTTTTTCTTTTACTTCGCGAAGGTACGGGCTTCATATTTGGGTAATAAAATATAATAAAATTCTTATATATGAAGACGAGATAACACAGAAATAAATTAATACACGAAAATCGTATAAAGATTTTAAAAAAATTCTAACAATGTGACAAAATAAATTTGTGAGTCAGTTGCGATAGTATAATTAATTCATCGTTCATTGGTATACGAAAAAATAATTTTTATGAAAACTTTTTTTTACGTAAGCTAAAGTTTAGTTATTAAAATTTTCAATGATGTACCTTTTTCACATTGTTGGTATGTTACCTAGGAAATAATCTATATTTTACGCTTCGACGAAAATAAAATTTTATCGTCAAATTTAATATACAGGTAACCATCCAAGAACACGGTATCCAAACAACGGTATCCAAAGAACACGGAACGAAATAACCGTGCTCTTGGAGAGTTTCTTGTATAAGAATACTCTGAACCGTCTTTGCTGGGATAAAGATATTAATTTTCATACATTTTCTTGCAAATAATTTAATACTTATGGTAAATAATTACAAGTCAGGAGATTAGCTGCTGTGTTGGGATCACGAATAACAAAGGCACATTTTTGACAAAAATACACGAAGATAATAGTTCTCATAAGTACTTATCGCTTATCCATGATTATTATGACAACAACAACAATGTTGGGCAAAAACAAAATTTTAACTATGATATAAATAAAATTCAAAATCAATCCCAATTTGAACTAATTTAAATCCGAGTTCAGTAATTATATATTGACATCTGGTCCTTATAAGTGTATAATGTGTTATTATCGGCCAGATTTATTTTGACAAGAACAACAACGTTTGACAAAAACAAAATCTGGACTCTGATTTAAATGAAACTCAAAATAAATCCAAATTTGAACAAATTTAAATCCGAGTTCAGTAATTATATATTGAAATCTTGTCCTTATAAGTGTATAATGCGTTATTATCGGCCATGTTTATTTTGACAAAAACAGCAACGACTGTGAAAAAAAAATCTGGACTCTGATTTAAATAAAACTCAAAATCAATCCCAATTTGAACCAATTTATATCCGAGTTTAGTAATTATTTATAGACATCTAGTCCTTATAAGTGTATAATACGTTACAATCGGCCATATTTATTTTGACAACAACAACAACGCTTGACAAAAACAAAATTTAGACTCTGATTTAAATAAAACTCAAAATCAATGCCAATTTGAACAAATTTAAATCCGAGTTCAGTAATTATATATTGACATCTTGTCCTTATAGGTATATAATGTGTTATTATCGGCCATATTTATTTTGACCACAACAACGTTTCACAAAATCAAAATCTGGACTCTGATTTAAATGAAATTCAAAATCAATCCCAATTTGAACCAATTTAAATCCGAGTTCAGTAATTATATATTGACATCTAGTTCTCATAAGTATTTAATGTATTTTTATCAGCCATATTTATTTTGACAACAACAACAACGTTTGACAAAAACAAAATCTGGACTCTGATTTAAATAAAACTCAAAATCAATCCCAATTTGAACCAATTTAAATCCGAGTTCAATAGTTATATATAGACATCTAGTCCTCATAAGTGTATAATGTGTTATTATCGGCCATGTTCATTTTGACAACAACAACAACGTTTGTCAAAAAAATATCGACTCTAAATTAAATAAAACTCGAGATCAATCCCAATTTGAACAAATTGAAATCCGAGTTCAGTAATTATATATTGACATCTAGTTCTCATAAGTATTTAATGTATTTTTATCGGCCATATTTATTTTGACAACAACAACAACGTTTGACAAAAACTAAATCTGGACTCTGATTTAAATGAAACTCAAAATTAATCCAAATTTGAACAAATTTAAATCCGAGTTCAGTAATTATATATTGACATCTTGTCCTTATAAGTGTATAGTATGTTACAATCGGCCTTATTTATTTTGACAACAACAACAACGTTTGACAAAAACAAAATATGGACTCTGATTTAAATAAAACTCAAAATCAATCCCAATTTGAACAAATTTAAATTCGAGTGCAGTAATTATATATAGACATCTAGTCCTCATAAGTGTATAATGTGTTATTATCGGCCATAATAATATTTTGACAACAACAACAATGTTTGACAAAATCAAAATCGGGACTCTCATTTTAATAAACCTCAAAATCAATTCCAATTTGAACAAATTTAAATCAGAGATCAGTAATTATATATAGACATTAAGTCCTTATAAGTGTATAATGTCTTATTATCGGCCATGTTAATTTTGACAACAACAACAACGTTTGACAAAAACAAAATCTGGACTCTTGTGGAGGTAAAGGGTAACTAACTACGAATTGATTGATATTACACCTTTACACACAATTATAATTTTATATTTTATTTATAATCATTTAATTATTACACAATTTATTATTTAATTATGATTTTATATAATTTTATTAATATAAGAATCGGTTCACTGAATTTTATTTATAGCATCGAGCAATAAATATATAAGAGAAATCAAGTAGTGCAAATTTTATAAGCAGGTTTTTGCGAGGTTAATCTTATTTTATAGTTTCATTATATTTATATACACAAATTTAATTTTTTTCTATATCTAATCCATATATACGTATCTTATAAACATATCGGCATAGTTATTTTATTGTTCATTGTTCTTGTTAGGCATATATAGATTGCCAAAAGTAAAATAGATTAACCTCGGAATCTCTACATGAGTCCTCTTATGTATATTTTGCTTTATGTTTATAGTTACTTTAGTGAACTCTATTGGGTTTTTTTAGCACGAATTATATCCCAAATACTAACTTTTATTTTTTTCTTCCATTGTATTTATAGTCGAGAACAAAGAAACTCATGACGCTCTATCTATACTCCGTATTGCACAATCCACAATTCTACACGAAAAATCGAGGACACAATTCAGGTTTGAACCTCCACTACTATAAAGTTGATTCTGAAATTTTACTACTACAAAATGCATTGGTTAACCGCCACATTATCCTTCCCCCAGTGAAACGATACTTTTTATTTAAAACGATTTGGTTTATTTATAATGCGGCCAGATCTTGATTTAATTGGTTCGTCTATCTTTGAATCGAAAGTTACTTGCTTGCGAGATTTAGTGAATTTTGAATCAACTATCGGATTTGTTGAACATGGATTTGGACTTGGTGTGTTCTGATGTTTTATAGCTGAATCATCAATGATGTTTGTCTGTGGTAATTCCTCAAAGCATGGTTTGAGTCGATTAACTGATACATTTGTTTTAACTCCTTTGATTAACAAACTGAAGTATTTCTCGCCTTGTTTAATGACAGGGAAGGGTCCCTCGTAAGGTGGTTGTAAAGAACGCCGAATTGCGTCCGTTCTGACAAACACTGCTTTACAATCGTACAACTCTTTAAAAACAAATACTTGTTTGTTAGAGTGTCGTGCAGCTGTCGATGGTTGTATGTTGTTAAAATGTTTTCGAAGTTGGTTTACCAATTCTGTTTGACTAACGAATTTACTGGTTGTTACAAAATCCGCTGGTAGTTTTAAATTTTGTCCGTAGACTAACTCTGCCGAAGTGCTTTTAAAGTCTTCACGGAACGCCGTTCTTAGTCCTAATAATACCAGGGGTAATGATTTAGTCCATTGCGTATTGGCAGTGCACATAATTGCACCTTTTAGCGTACGATGCCAACGCTCGATAATACCATTGCAAGCTGGATTATACGCTGTGGTTCGCTTGTGGTGGATACCTAGAAGTCGGGTTATTTCATCGAAAAGTGCAGACTCGAATTGAGCACCTCTATCGGTCACTATACTTAAAGGTACACCAAATCTACTGATCCAGTTTTTAACTAATGCGTCAACAATGGTTTCCGTACGAATATCTGGAATTGGAATAGCCTCAGTCCAACGAGTGTATCTGTCGATCATCGTTAAACAATAATTCTGATCTTCAGATGGTGGAAGAGGTCCAATGAGATCGATATGCAATTCCTCAAACCGATTGCTGGTTGTTCCGAATGAACCGACTTGACTGTGCACGTGTTTCGTTACCTTACATTTTTGGCATCTAATGCAACTTTTTGCTCAATTGCGTATTTCTCTGTTCATAGATGGCCAAATGAATTTAACTGAAATCTGTTTCACTGACGATCGAATGTGAAATATTATGATAGGCCTCAAAGACTTGCCTACGAAACGCTTTTGGGACAAACGGTCGTTGTTTGCCATTTGAAATTTCACACGTTACAAGATTGTCTGATCCAAAAATTCGAATTTTTGCCCATTTTAAGTTTGGATTTGATTCTACAAGGGCCGCTAATTCTGAATCGTTAGTTTGTGCTTGTGATAGGGTTTCATAGTCGATTGTAGTACCTATATTGATTTGCTCGATTCGAGATAAAGAATCAGCTACAACATTTGAACTGCCCGCAACGTGTTGAATGTCTGAAGTAAACTGCGCAATTAGATCCAGATGACGTCGTTGTCTCGGTGAAGCTTTATCTAACTTTTGATGAAGTGCAAAAGTCAAAGGTTTGTGGTCCGTAAACAATACAAACTCCCTTCCTTCCACAAAATTTTTAAAGTGCTTGATTGCCGAATAAGCCGCTAGTAGCTCACGATCGTATGTGCTGTATCTTATTTCAGCGTCATGTAATTTTCGCGAGAAAAAGAATAATGGTTGCCATCCTTCTTTTGTAAACTGTTGCAAAACTGCTCCCACGGCTATCTCGGACGCATCGACAAAAATTGCAAATTTAGCATCCGGAATTGGAAACGCTAGTTGCGTACAATTTGCTAATTTTGATTTGCAGATTTCGAAAATCTTAATTGACTCGTCAGTCCAATTGATTACTGATTTATCTTTCTTTTTTTTCCTAGATTGCTTAAAATAATCGTATAAGGGCGCCTGACTGTCTGCTGCTCCTGGTATGAAAATCCTATAATAATTAATCATTCCAAGGAATCTGAGCAATTCATCTGCAGTTTTAGGTCGTGGATAATTTAATATCGTTTCGACTCTTTGTTGATCTGGGCGTATGCCATTTTTAGAAATTTGAAAACCTAAAAATGTTAGTTCATCTAACGCAAACTCACATTTGTTTAGGTTAATAACTAAACCTGCCTCGTCCAATCTTTGCAATACAATTTTAACATGTTTGCAGTGTTCATTCATATCCTTTGACGCAATAAGTATATCGTCAATGTACGTGAATACGAATGGTAAGTCTCTGAACAAAGCATGTACCATCCTTTGGAATGTTTGAGCTGCGTTTCGTAAGCCGAACGTCATCCGCGGAAACTCAAACAAACCAAAAGGTGTAATTATTGCCGTTTTTTCTATATCCGCGGGTTCAATTGGTACTTGGTGGTATGCCCTTACTAAATCAATTTTTGAGAATTTTGTGCAAGACTGTAATTGATTCGTGAAATCTGTTACGAAAGGTATCGGGTAGCGGTCTGGCTTCGTTAATGTATTCAACGATCGGTAATCACCACACAATCGCCAACTACCATCCTTTTTGGGTGTCAAGTGGAGAGGACTAGCCCAATTGCTTTTAGAAGGTCTGCAGATCCCTTGAGAAAGCCACGTCTCAATTTCTGCTTTTGCAATTGCCATTTTTTCAGAGCTCAATCTTCGAGCTTTTGCATAGCAAGGTTGACCTGTTGTCTCGATATGATGAGTCACGTTATGTTTTATGTTATTTAAATGTTGTGATTCTCGCGTTACCGAAACGAACTCTTGTAGTAATTTTAAAATTTCCGCTGGATAGGTGTTTGCTCTTATAGTCGTAATGCCATAGGATTGGATTTGTATAAAATTTCCCGATGTTTCACACTTGGTATTGGTATCAATTTACTTTTTCCGTTTGACATCAACCATTAACCCGTAATATGCTAGGAAATCTGCTCCTAAAATGCATCTATCCACCTTTGCAATGATAAATCTCCAATTAAACGACCTACGTAGACCGAGGTTAAGTATTAAATTTTTATACCCGTATGTATCGATTGACGATGAATTTGCTGCGAATAATTTAAACTCCGTTGGTTTAGCCAACTGTAAATTTGTAGGTGGAACTACTGAAATTTCGGCACCTGTATCTACCAAAAATTGTAACCGACTTTGCAAATCTAAAATTGTGAAACGACTATTAGTTTTTAGGCTACTGTCGCCCGTCGAATGAAGCGCAGTGCCTGATGGTTTTCCGATTTACGATCATCGAAGTTACATGGTTTTGCACACTTTCTTGCATTGGATCCATATTTGAAATGATAATAACACATTGGGTGCTTAGTTACCTGCTCTTTAGACCGCGAACAACTGCGAATTCGTCCAGAATTTCGCGACCGAGATCTGTCAGATCGATGGTTGTGTATTGGATTAGGATTTGAGGAATTAAACTTCTTGAATAATTCTTCAACCTTTTTAGTTAATGCGTTGATCTGGTAAAATAGATTGTCTTCTTGCAGATCATTATTATTTGCATTTACCCCACAAATGGTTGCTGGTCTCTGTACATCCACGATTCTGTCCGCCGCCTTTGCCAATTGATTTAGACTAGACTCACTCATGCACGCCAAAATCTCCTGGGCATGAGTTGGTAGCCGTTGCATCCAAAGATTCCTTAACACTGGTTCCGTCACTTGATCCGTGGACAATGTTCCCATCTCACGCAACAGTTGAGACGGTTTTTTATCTCCTAACTGTAGTCCAGAGAGAAGACGATCTAATTTATTTTTGGCAGATTCACATAATCTCTCGATTATTACCGCCTTAAGGGATTCATATTTATTTATTTGCGGAGGATTGAGAATTTGATCTCGAACGCACTTAACGGTTTGCGAATCAAGCAATAATAATATAAACTGAAATAAATTACCCAGAATTATCGTGCAGAAAGCGGAAATATGCAATACAGAATATAGACAGAGTGCAATAACGAATTTATTTATTTTTTTTTTTTAAACTTTATTAATTCCGAAGACAATGGAAAAAAAAAAAAATAAAAAATAAATGGATAAAATTCGCTTACCGATTAAACTTTTGATTCTGCTTTGGTTCAGGTCAGTTGTTTCTTTGTTGATTATTGAATGGCGTATTCCACTTGAACGAAAATTCTGATATTGGAAACTTGTTGAAAGTTGGTTACTATTTCTGCCAGGTTACAAATGTTGTATTAGTCAGCTGCTGGACGTATTTTACTGCATCTGGATGTTCGTGTAGATTGATATTACTTGTGGTTATTTTATAATGTTGTCCGTTGATCACCGTTTTATTTACTTTCCATAAATAACGATTAGAAAGGATTTTGTAATTTCCTTGGATGGTATGGTCGTCTTTCACACGTTTGTTCTAGTATTGCTAAAACTGATCGCTGCTGTTGCACTTGTGTGGAACTAGTAATACGGAAACACGACCGAAATGAGGTTGTTAAACGATTTTTGCTGCTCTTGTTGTGGTTGTTGGTATTGCTGTGTTGTATCGATTTAGCACTGATACAACTACGATGTGAACAATAGTGATTTTTGCACGTGTTGTGTACATACATACATAGTTTTGATTTGTACTTCACTATTCACTGCCACTTAATTTTTTTGTAATCATGGTATATTGTTCGTTTTTCGGGGTCACTAGTTTGTGGAGGTAAAGGGTAACTAACTACGAATTGATTGAATATTACACCTTTACACACAATTATAATTTTATATTTTATTTATAATCATTTAATTATTACACAATTTATTATTTAATTATGATTTTATATAATTTTATTAATATAAGAATCGGTTCACTGAATTTTATTTATAGTTACTTTAGTGAACTCCATTGGGTTTTTTTAGCACGAATTATATCCCAAATACTAACTTTTATTTTTTTCTTCCATTGTATTTATAGTCGAGAACAAAGAAACTCATGACGCTCTATCTATACTCCGTATTGCACAATCCACAATTCTACACGAAAAATCGAGGACACAATTCAGGTTTGAACCTCCACTACTATAAAGTTGATTCTGAAATTTTACTACTATAAAATGCATTGGTTAACCGCCACACTCTGATTTAAATAAAACTCAAAATCAATCCCAATTTGAACAAATTTAAATCCGAGTTCAGTAATTATATATAGCTATGTAGTCCTCATAAGTATATAATGTAGTATTATCGGCCATATTTATTTTGACAACAACAACAACGTTTGACAAAATCAAAATCTGGACTCTGATTTAAATAAAACTCAAAATCAATCCCAATTTGAACAAATTTAAACCCGAGTTTAGTAATTAGATCTTGACATCTTGTCCTTATAAGTGTATAATGTGTTATTATCGGCCAGATTTATTTTGACAACAACAACAACGTTTGACAAAAAACAAATTTGGACTCTGATTTAAATAAAACTCAAAATCAATCCCAATTTGAATAAATTTAAATCCGAGTTCAATAATTATATATTGACATCTAGTCCTTATAAGTGTATAATGTGTTATTATCGGCCATGTTAATTTTGACAACAAAAACAACGTTTGACAAAAACAAAATCTGGACTCTGATTTAAATGAAACTCAAAATCAATCCCAATTTGAACAAATTTAAATCCGAGTTCAGTAATTATATATAGCTATGTAGTCCTCATAAGTATATAATGTAGTATTATCGGCCATATTTATTTTGACAACAACAACAACGATTGACCAAAACAAAATCAGGACTCTGATTTAAATAAAACTCAAAATCAATCCCAATTTGAATAAATTTAAATCCGAGTTCAGTAATTATATAAAGACATCTAGTCCTCATAAGTGTATAATGTGTTATTATCGGCCAGATTTATTTTGACAACAACAACAACGTTTGACAAAAACAAAATCTGGACTCTGATTTAAATAAAACTCAAAATCAATCAAAATTTGAACCAATTTAAATCCGAGTTCAGTAGTTATATATAGACATCTAGTCCTAATAAGTGTATAATGTGTTATTATCGGCCAGATTTATTTTGACAACAACAACAACAACGTTTGACAAAAACAAAATATGGACTCTGATTTAAATAAAACTCAAAATCAATCCCAATTTGAATAAATTTAAATCCGAGTTCAGTAATTATATATAGACATCTAGTCCTTATAAGTGTATAATGTGTTATTATCGGCCAGATTTATTTTGACAACAACAACAACGTTTGACAAAAACAAAATCTGGACTCTGATTTAAATAAAACTCAAAATCAATCCCAATTTGAACCAATTTAAATCTGAGTTCAGTAGTTATATATAGACATCTTGTCCTTATAAGTGTATAATGTGTTGTTATCGGCCATGTTTATTTTGACAACAACAACAACAACGTTTGACAAAAACAAATCTGGACTCTGATTTAAATAAAACTCAAAATCAATCCCAATTTGATCATATTTAAATCCGAGTTCAGTAATTATATATTGACATCTAGTCCTTTATAAGTGTATAATGTGTTATTATCGGCCATGTTAATTTTGACAACAAAAACAACGTTTGACATAAACAAAATCTGGACTCTGATTTAAATAAAACTCAAAATCAACCTCAATTTGAACAAATTTAAATCCGAGTTCAATAATTATATATAGAAATCTAGTCCTTATAAGTGTATAATGTGTTATTATCGGCCAGATTTATTTTGACAACAACAACAACGTTTGACAAAAACAAAATCTGGACTCTGATTTAAATAAAACTCAAAATCAATCCTAATTTGAACCAATTTAAATCCGAGTTCAGTAGTTATATATAGACATCTTGTCCTTATAAGTGTATAATGTGTTATTATCGGCCATATTAATTTTGACAACAACAACAACGTTTGACAAAAACAAAATCTGGACTCTGATTTGAATAAAATTTAAAATCAATCCCAATTTGAACAAATTTAAATCCGAGTTCAGTAATTATATATAGCTATGTAGTCCTCATAAGTATATAATGTAGTATTATCGGCCATATTTATTTTGACAACAACAACAACGTTTGACCAAAACAAAATCAGAACTCTGATTTAAATAAAACTCAAAATCAATCCCAATTTGAACCAATTTAAATCCGAGTTCATTAGTTATATATAGACATCTTGTCCTTATAAGTGTATAATGTGTTGTTATCGGCCATGTTCATTTTGACAACAACAACAACGTTTGACAAAAACAAAATCAGGACTCTGATTTAAATAAAACTCAAAATCAATCCCAATTTGAACAAATTTTAACACGGCTTCAGTAATTATATATAGACATCTAGTCCTTATAAGTGTATAATGTGTTATTATCGGCCATATTAATTTTGACAACAACAACAACGTTTGACAAAAACAAAATCTGGACTCTGATTTGAATAAAATTTAAAATCAATCCCAATTTGAACAAATTTAAATCCGAGTTCAGTAATTATATATAGCTATGTAGTCCTCATAAGTATATAATGTAGTATTATCGGCCATATTTATTTTGACAACAACAACAACGTTTGACCAAAACAAAATCAGAACTCTGATTTAAATAAAACTCAAAATCAATCCCAATTTGAACAAATTTAAATCCGAGTTCATTAGTTATATATAGACATCTAGTCCTTATAAGTGTATAATGTGTTGTTATCGGCCATGATTATTTTGACAACAACAACAACGTTTGACAAAAACAAATTTGGACTCTGATTTAAATAAAACTCAAAATCAATCCCAATTTGAACAAATTTTAACACGGCTTAAGTAGTTATATATAGACATCTAGTCCTTATAAGTGTATAATGTGTTATTATCGGCCAGATTTATTTTGACAACAACAACAACGTTTGACAAAAACAAAATCTGGACTCTGATTTGAATAAAATTTAAAATCAATCCCAATTTGAACAAATTTAAATCCGAGTTCAGTAATTATATATAGACATCTAGTCCTCATAAGTGTATAATGTGTTATTATCGGCCATGTTCATTTTGACAATAACAACAACGTTTGACAAAAACAAAATCTGTACTCTGATTTAAATAAAACTCAAAATCAATCAAAATTTGAACCAATTTAAATCCGAGTTCAGTAGTTATATATAGACATCTAGTCCTTATAAGTGTATAATGTGTTATTATCGGCCATGTTCATTTTGACAACAACAACAACGTTTGTCAAAAAAAATATCGACTCTAAATTAAATAAAATTTGAGATCAATCCCAATTTGAACAAATTCAAATCCGAGTTCAGTAATTATATATAGGCATCTAGTCCTCATAAGTGTACAATGTGTTATTATCGGCCAGATTTATTTTGACAACAACAACAATGTTTGACAAAAACAAAATATGGACTCTGATTTAAATAAAACTCCAAATCAATTTCAATTTGAACAAATTTAAATCCGAGTACAATAATTATATATAGACATATAGTCCTCATAAGTATATAATTTGTTATTGTCGGCCATATTTATTTTGACAACAACAACAATGTTTGACAAAAACAAAATCTGGACTCTGATTTAAATAAAACTCAAAATCAATCCCAATTTGAACAAATTTAAATCCGAGTTCAATAATTATATATAGACATCTAGTCCTCATAAGTATATAATTTGTTATTATCGGCCATGTTTATTTTGACAACAACAACAATGTTTGTGTAGCTTCTTTTGTTAATTCAAAACAACGGAGAAAAAGAATTTCATGTACTGGTTTAGTTTTGGTTTTTTACTCTTGCAACACAGGTTTTGATGGTGGAAAAATGTTGTTCAAGGAAAGCAATATCTTGAAAAGTGTTACCACGCACGATAGTGCTGTGTTGTAGTTATTTTTTAATAAGCAGTTACGAAATAAGATGGTTCACTAATTTTCTACTACAATACACGTAGGACTGCGATATTTCAAAAAGTTTTAAATTCGAATTATTGATGAAAACTGTTGAAATAGGGAAATGCTTAATTTTTATTATATTTTTGTAGCGATGATAAACAAAACAAATTATTAGGGCGGTCAGCATAAAGTAAGGTACGTAGCTCCTCTAATATTTCTTTAATTTTTTAAAAAACTTTCATCACGATGCTATACTTTACTTTCAAACAGGTAATTTTATTTTAGTAGAAAAATACGATCGAAGTTAAAGTGTTTACCTATTCAACGACTATCATCAATCAATTTAATCATAAAGTTTGAGCGAGAAGGTCTGTTTTATTAATTTTCATCAATTTCACGTGAACTTTACTCGGACAATTGATTGGAAAATATTCAAACAAAATTGAAAAATACGTACGGAAAAACTTGTTTCAAACAATAGAAAATCAGAGTTCATGTAGAGTGCCGACGCTTAATAGATAAAAGGGGGTTGAAAAATTAAACATTTCTCTATACCAATTCCCAAGAAATGCAGTTTTTACTGTGTGCCTCCATATTTTTACAGTGCTGTAACGTACACGACCACCGCACCGGGTTGGACACAAATACATGGGTGAACACTATCGATTAAACAACTTTGAAAGGTCACACACTACAATTTGCTAACTCACCTATTAGAAGGTCACCCGGAAATGCAGCGTATACGTTAACAGAAAATCCATTATTAAATTCCGAAGAGCAGCCATTAGCCCGCTAGCTGATTTCGGTGATGGGCGGGGTACTTCGGATAATAACGGATATATACAGCTGCAAAAAAAAAATACAAACAAATGGCGGACAATCACTGAGAATTTCGTTTACTCAACCCATCTCCCTCCACAAATTAAAAAAAAACTTAAATCTGGAACATAATTACCGTTTGTTTATTCATAAATAATCTTCAATCTGATATAAACTTTCATAATACTAAAAATGAGTTAAACTAAGTGATATGAATTTTCTTATATGAATTAGAACCGTACACCGAGGTTCGGAGGTAAACTGACACCCTCGCCAGAAGTAATAAAAGAAAATTATACCTTGACAATTATTCGATACCACACTATATAATACAATATAATATCAATAAAAAAGAAATTTAATTTACAAAACAAACTTACCACTTATAGCTGCCACGATGAAGCGCTTCCCCGCGTAGACATATAAGGTGAGTTTTCTATAGCTGGCACTAAAATATTATATATATCTATACAATGTGGAAAATCGGAAAGTTCGCGTCACTCAATCTATATTGTCACAAATTATATTGGCTTGTGTTTTATCCAAATTGATATCACTTAATATAACAACATCACTAAATATAATAATGATTTTAATCTTTAACTTAAGAACCTAAGTTATCGAACATTAACCTAATATTGGTTATTAATTACGAATGGAAATTGATGACACTTAGTTAAATAAAACTAATCAATTAATTCAGGAGACTTAAATTAAATTATAACAAAATAGCACTAAACTAAAATTATTGATTCACTCGCGCGTGCGTAACATAAGTTGCTCATAACACATGATTGTACACCTTGCACAAATTTTATAGAGGAAGTCGCCGACCATCCGTACTCTATCCAATGTACTGTATGCTTTTTTAGCATGTGGTTGGGTAGCGGTCGTCACCATGCAAAAAACCAAATTTTGTTGATTTTGGTTTCTTTTCCAATTACCCACAACGGAGGGTCTAATGTCCTTGAATAGCCGCAATTTTCGCACCCGCGTGAGTATAATGCGTTTTCGTTGCAATAGCCCTGTTTTCTTTAAGAAACGGTATATGCTGCTGTGTTACAACGGAAACCCAAATCCGAAAATAAACGCCCGTTGTAAGTTCAACAAATCGCGTATAGTGATGTTTCTAGCTGGCGTTTGGTTAAACTAATTTTTAGCTGAAACCACACTTATTTTAGTTTAATTAATGTTATGACACGTTAACAGCTGGCGGTGAACTGATTTAATCGATACTTGGGAAAATGTATGGTAGCAATCGCAATGAAGAGAGGTATATTATTTTTTATTTCTAAAGAGATTAAATTTAATGAGAGGCTTCACCATTTGATCTGCATACTTGTACTGGTACATCAATATTAAGCAAATACATCTCATATAAGATTGATTGGGGAAATTGACATTACACTAACAAAGATCAAATGGAACGGTGTGCCAATAGTAAATTTAATCATTCTTTAAATGTGCACATCATCAATCGTACTTATACACAGATACAATGTATGATTACGCTGCTCATAATCAATATACCCAAATTGGTTATTGCATTGAGATCATGTAGTATTTGAGATTATAAAAACTTCAACTTCGATGTATCCGTGAGAGATTTTGGTTTGAATTTTTGGATTGAATAATTAAAATTGCTAGTACCTTCTCACGGTAGTCAAGTACCACAGTGTCTTAATGAACTCGTTCGTTACATTCGTGGGGAAACCTACCCCTGAGATGTCTCATAGCCGGGTTTAAATTTCGTTAAACATGTTGAATGTCCTTGGTATGATAAGTCCCTAGGTTCTTCCCTTCTTCGTCATGAACTTCGTAAGCCACGTTACCGACATTTTTGTGAATGACTCCTTTGATGAATTTTGGTGCTAATTTTGCCGAAAAGTGCTTGCTAGCATCACTTTGCGCAAAATTTCTGACATACACATACTCGCCTTGACGAAAATTACGAGGTCGTGTACGCAGGTTATAGTATTTGGCACTATTCGCGTGCGAAATTTTTAAGTGTTCAAGGGCTTTTTGTCGGATATTACTAAGTTTATTGGCTTTGTTGGTGACAGAGAAATACCCATCCTCAGAATATCCTAGCAGTTTATACAAATCATATTCTTTCCCGTTTAATATTTGGTTTTGGCCAAACAGCACAAAGTGCGGGGAATATTTAGTTCCGCTGTGAACAGCGTTATTAAGTGCAGATTCAAATTCAGACAGATACTGATCCCAATATCTTTGATCTTGTTTAATAAAACAACGAACTGCGGATAATAGCGTTCTGTTTACTCGTTCAGAGGCATTGCTCTGAGGCGAATATTTTGGAGTGTAAGTGTGATTTATTCCGAATTTATTCATAAAATGTTTAAAACCCACCGCAGTGAATTGCGTTCCATTATCGGTGAATACCTTTTGAGGCACTGAGAATCTAAGGAAAAGTTTTTCGAGAATTATTATTGTACTTTTAGTAGTAGCTTGCTTCAGGGGGTGTAACCACACAAATCGAGACAGTTTATCAAGTATTATTAGGATATAGCAATTTCCTAGCTTTGATCTAGGATAAGGACCAAGGTAATCTAAATATAAAAATTGAAAAGGCCTAAATATTTCCTCATGGTAATCTCCAATTGGGGGACGTGTGACATAATTAACTGGTTTGCAGGTTTTACAGATGGAACAATTGTTGACGTATTCCTTCACCTGTTTAATCATTCCTATCCAATAGAACTGCCTTTGTAAACGCTCCAAAGTCTTTGCAATACCGAGATGAGCCGCCGTTGGTGATTCGTGGGCTCTTACGAGTAATTCAGGAGTTACAGAGAAGGGCACTAACAGCTTCCACTGGTTGGGAATTGAGTCATCATATGAGATTCCAGTATTTAATAATATGAAAATTTTTCCATCTTCAACCCGGATGTTAGTTATAATATTAGGATGTTGTTGAAGCTTATGTATTTGTGCCATGTATTCGGGACTTGAAAACGCCGGGGAAGAAAGATTAATATGCAAAGCTGAGGGGTCATCACACGAAGTATTATTATGTTTGTCGGGAATATCGCCAGAAATGAGCAACTCTTCCATATTCATCCTGGATAAAGTATCTGGAACAATGTTTTGTGCACCACTACGATGAACAATACGAAAGGTGTATGGTTGCAATTTTAATGCCCACCTTGCCAGTCGTCCAGTGAGGTCTCGTTGCGCCATAAGCCATTTAAGACTGGCATGGTCCGTGATGACTACGAAATTGTATCCCTCGACATAAGCACGAAAGCTTTTAATTCCATGCACTACCGCATAACATTCCAACTCCGTGATGGAATAATTTCGCTGGGCGGAATTAAGCTTTTTGGACGCATACGCAATTGGGTGTTCACTTCCGTCGTCCGCAACCTGGAATAATACGCTTCCTATACCCACCGAACTAGCGTCGCACTGAATAAAAAATTGTCTCTTAAAATCGGCGTTTTGAAGTACGGGGGCTGAAATTAAGGCTTGTTTCAATTTATCCAGGGCCAATTGGGCTTCTGATGTCCAACGAAAGGCTTTATTTTTACTTAACATATTGGTAAGTGGGACAGCTATTGACGAGTAATTAGAAATGAATCGTCGGTAATATCCAGTCATACCCAAAAATCTTCGGATCTGCCTAATGTTTTTGGGTACCGGATATTCTTTAATACATCTAACCTTCTCCGAGTCAACTCGAATGGTACCATTACCGATAACGTATCCCAAATATCTTGTGGATTTGAGAACAAATTTACTCTTGGTCACATTAATGGTCAAACCAGCCTCCTTGAGTAAACGACTAACTTCCCGCAAGAGTACCAAGTGCTTCTCGAAGGTAGCAGACGTAATTAATAAGTCGTCAAGGTAGACGAAGATTCTGTCATGAAGATGATGTGGAATCACCCGGTCCATCAGTCGGCACATTCGTTGAGGGGCATTACAGAGCCCGAAAGGCATAACCGCAAATTGGTATAATGGCCGACCGGGCACGGTAAAAGCCGTCTTATCCCTAGACCCCTCATCGAGAGGAATCTGCCAGAACGCATCCTTCAAATCGATACTGGAGATGTATCGAGTTTGATCAAGGTTTCCAAGCAGCCCCTCAATGATAGGTAAGGGATAAGCGTCTTTCACCGTGGCCTCGTTAACCTTTCGGGCGTCTAAACACAACCGAATTTTCCCGTTGGCCTTTCGGACCAATGTGACTGGTGAACTCCATTCACTCCCACGACACTCCTCAATTACCCCAAGCCCTAGCATCCTGTCAATTTCGGAATCGAGATCTGCTTGCTTGGCAGGAGAAACGGGATAATAGCGCTGCTTTACTGGTACGGCGTTTTCAACCAGTTGGATTTCATGTTTGGTGAGTGTTGTTTTCCCAAGACCCAAATCTTCGGAAGAAGGAAAATTATTAACAATTTCATCGAGAAGTGATTTTTCTGCTGCGGTGAGATTATGCACATTACTGTCTGATTCAGTGGAAGATACGGTCACCGAAGCCAACGAAACCGAAGAAATAGGAACTGGTTTAAGAGGCGCAGTAATAGTCGGGGCTATGCCAAATTCACGCCAAAAATCGATGCCAAGGTATAATTTTTCAGTTAAATCTGGACATAAATGAAACTTGAAAGGCCTAGAATGCTTATTGAATGTTGTAAGTATGGTTAGGTAACCCAAAACTCTTTTCTTCTGTCCGCTAGCCGTTCTCACCAGTGAAGGAAGATTTGTAACTTTGTAAGCTGGATTGGATAAGAAAACTTCACAGCCTTTCCCTAATACGCTCAAATTCGCCCCACTATCTAATAGGCCGCAATATTTATATTCACCGAGCTGTACGTCGACACGAGGACGGCCATCATTGGAATCGGTAATAATTGAGGCAGTTATTTGATGGGATATGTTTTTCCGTAATTTCCAATATTTAAATGATCGCAAACGATGGGGAGACATTTTGGCTATCACTTCCGTAGGGGAAGTTGAAAGATGAAAAGGAAGGGAATCATTGCAATAGAGATTTGAGATTGAATTTAAGGTTTGTTTTTGTTCGGCCATGTATTCGCCGACGAATCCTCCGTCTGTTTGCCCGCTTTTTGCGCTGGTTGCGTCGGTAGGGGACTTTTCCCAGCTAAAGAGCTCCCCCCCTGTACATTTCCCGACCGTAATTTACATCTTGGGCAAATAGTTTCTTCTGTATTCGGAAAACCACACTTTTTACAGAACCTATGAATCCATTTTTCATATGGACACTGAGTGTAGGTATGACCTAACTCCACACAATTATAACAAAATATGGGTCTGGGAGTAGTAAAAGGTTTTAGCGGAGGGGATGAGGTAGTTGGATATGGTCGACTATACATTTGTTTCTGGACCATGGCTGAAATATTTGAGTCTCTTGCTGAGTTTTCGGTATTAATTTGTTCATGTAACGGGGTTTCATAGTATTGTAACAACGGCGGGGGTAAATTTTCAAGTGCTATGTTGGAATCCTCTGAGTATGGACTCTGAAAAGAAGTAGTCTGAGTAGAAAAATTTTTTTGACCGCAGGTGGAAATTGCGTTCACTTCGATCCTATTTTTCTTAGCTGGAGTAGTTTGCAAGCCATATTCGGGATTAAAACCTTCCTCTTTCCACCCTTCTTCCAAATCACGGCAACGGTGTAGCATCTGATCAATACTCTGAAATACTTCTCCCCTTGTAGCTATTCTGAGACCAGGCCGCATGTTCTTCTTAACTATTCGCATGAATTCCGCGTCTGAATATGGTACATGAAGAGAACTGGATATTAGGTACATGTCTCGAAAATACGCCATAAATGATTCATTATGTTTATAGTTTTGTTGTCGCTTATCGAAATCAGTTTTTATATTATCGTCCGTTCTAGCGTCTCGAAAATATCGTAACATTTCCTCCCTCAAATGGTTCCAAGTGATTTCTTTATCAAAGTTACGTCGAATAAACGCCCAATACCATTCCAAGGCATCTTTAGCGAGCAACGAAGCGAATTCTTTAGTGAGCCGACTTTGAGACACGTTAAAAGCATTCGCTAAATATTCCGCTTGAAATAGGAACTTTTCGACAGCACGGTCTTTTCGTTCACCTCCATATTTAATATTCCAGTTCCGGAGTAGCTTGATTTCATTATGCGGGGCATAAGAGTTGTACACGAAGCTATGATCTGAATTTTGGTTAGGCTGACTGGCACTCTGTGACGAAATTGGAATAAACCCAGATACGCTCTTTGCGCTCGCAAGGGGCTTTGAAAAATAAACTGAAGTAGGCTTCATATGAGGACCTACATTCGAACGGAGTGTATCTTCTGGCTTGAAAGAGCTTCCTTTAATTGCTTTAAAATTAGCACTGCCTGTCTTTAAACTTGTTATTTCAGGAGGTGAAAATTGATCTGCAGTGTAACAAGGATCTGGTTTAATTGCGGCGAGTTGTAGCTGTAGAGACTTAAGCTTCTCGGACATATCTTCAAACTCGCTTTGGAGATTGGGAAGGAGGTTGGGCATTGGTATTGTTTGCCACGGCTCGTGTACAAGTGGTTGAGCCAACGCCATAGATTGTGAAGAGCCTGCTTGAGGTTCATTAGGATTAACACAGTTGGTTTGTAATTTGGAACTGCTGTGAAAACCGATACTATGTGTTGGTTTAACCGATTCAGCAAGTGAAGCGTTAGAATCCTCTTCATCGGCTGATTCCCATCCAAGGTTTTCTACTTGGATTGATGAATTATGAACAATCTCTTTGATGGAGTCAGTATTTACATGTTGGTGAGCTTTATTAGCTTCGCATACAATCGCCAATAATTTAATACACACCTCTAAGGACAAAGTGGCCGAATCTTTCGCAACCCCGGATGATTGAATACGCAATAATCGATCTTTGACATGGTTCAAACGTGACTCAGTTTTAGCAAGAAGTGACTCGTCGTCATTATTTTCGGTTAAGGCTGTCTGAATCTGAGCTAATTTATGATTACAAATTTCGACCTCACGTATTGGGTTCTTCCGGGCATTTTTATGGGCACGATTGGGTTTTATTACTGGTGTACGAGCCTCCTCTTCAAGAAGAGTTTTAAGGGTTTGATAACAAGTATGCGCAAGACCAGTCAACTCCCTAACGTCACATTCTATTTTAAATTCATCGTGAGTTAAATTGTCTATATTCATAATATTCGAGTTTGTTCTGACTTTAAGTACCGAAAGAATATTTTCGGAAGATGAGGATTTAACTAGCTTTTGTGATTGTTTATTTTTGTTGTTTTCACCACCGTTAGGAGTACTTTCGCTGTCACTCATCATAAAAATTCCGGGTAAGGTTTGAAGTAAAAAAAAATAAAGATTTAGTAAATTATTTAATCTACGCTAATACTTAAATAATTAGATTTACTTAATCAAAATATGGTCTTAAAATAACTTTTTAATGAGTTTCAATATTTAGAACTTAAATTCAAGATAGTTAGTTATTGATCAAAAATAATAATTCATATGGAGGGATATATGGGAAAGAGTATAGTCTAAACAAAATTCTCAGTAATGTTCCACACAAAAAAAATTGATTTACTTTAAGAGAAAAAATTAAAAAAAAAAAAAATGTCAAAATAACATTATATAATTTACAATTTCTAATATAACAGCTACCAGTAATTATTCAACAAGAAGGGAAACCTTTTGGATATTATTACTACAAAGGTTAAATTAGAAAATAAAAAAAATTATGATATAATAATTACAAGGCAAAAGAAATATGTTACGAATATGGCATTGGTAAAATCAAAGATGGTAGGACAGAAATAGTCCCCTAATTGGAATAAGCAAAATAATCGACCGAACCAATTCGAGATTTACTTTTCATTCTTCCTAACATAATATGATCGAGGCTAAATAATCCTTATCAAAAATGTATTAAACAATCGGAACTAATGAGTCATTAACAATTCGTCGTCAACAATGGTTCAACACATTGGATTAAGAATAAAGCACACATAGATCATCAAAAAAAATAAACCAATGCAACATGTGGGGGTATATAACAAAAGCTTACAAAAACATAAAACTTTACTGCAAATAATTCGTAACTCGATCGCTTAACACATAGTTGTCTCTAAAAACCGTTCACAAATTCAACAATTTAAATAATAAATTGAATATTTGGAAATGGTTGTACAGAACAAAAACAGTTTGACACAGCATTTTTAAATAAAATATGTTGACAAAAAAAAAACGTATTGAATGCCAACCTCATACGTATTGCAGTAACAGTTTTATAAATAAATTGTAAGCCGTGCGAATGCACAAGGACGTGCACCCTTGGGCGCCACTGTAACGTACACGACCACCGCACCGGGTGACCTTCTAATAGGTGAGTTAGCAAATTGTAGTGTGTGACCTTTCAAAGTTGTTTAATCGATAGTGTTCACCCATGTATTTGTGTCCAACCCGGTGCGGTGGTCGTGTACGTTACAGTGCTGAGCATTTAATGTTCGGTAGCTTTTACGTAGCATTATTATTGTGAAAGGAAGAACGAACTTGTTACACAATATTCCTTTTATTATATTTTATGGTCTTTTAAACTTTTTATATATATATTTTTTTTCGTTTGTAAACTTAAAATGATTATATTTTTTTATTTTACTGTTTTAATGACAAAAAAGGAATTTTTATTTTATAGTATGGTAATTAGAATAAGATAGGATTTTTATTTTGTATCCTTATACTTTCTTTACTTTTTATGTTATTTTTTAATAAATATTTTTTTTGTTTTTGTAAAGTGGCTAGTATCGCTTTTGGATATTAAAAACTTAATTAAAATTTATAAAAAATGTTAAACGGGATGAAGGTGGGTATTAAAAACTCCTTTTGTTGGTAACTTTCCATGTTTTTCATTTTGTGTATATTTTAATAAGGAACTCGGGGGAAAAACTCAACTTGATGATTATGACTGGTGTTACTATAAAGTATTAAATTTAATTGTATACGTTAAAATTGAACTTCCGATGGATAATTTTTAGTTCCTTTTAATATCCGTCGCATAAAATGGTGTATGGTGGTCTGAACAAATCGGCAAGAAATTAATTAAGGTAAGAAGCTTTAGTTAATATAAAAATTAGTGTTATGTTACAGTGTTAGTGAAAAAATGATTCTGCGTTGGATCCCCTACTAATCGAAAAACAATTTTGTAATACATGTTACTCGTTAATAAATACTCACGTATAAGGATTTAGGTGTTACTTTTGTCGAAAACGCGAATTTTATTCCATTTAACACCCAAAATTTGTGTTTCTCCTCTCCGACTACAGCACGTACCGGTACAAAACCAAACTAAGTAATTCCTATCTTGCTAATATCAGCTTAGCCGCAGATTCACCAGTCCAGGAAATATTGGTTGACCACAATTGTTTTCTAAATAAAATTCGCAACTAGGTATTGGGAATATTTCCAAAGATTTCCAATATGCTTTACTAATATGCATTAAAAAAATTTGCTTCTAGTGACAATAAATGGAATCGTCGTAATTATCTGTTGTATCATTCACTAGAGATTTTCAAAGATAACCTCCTCTTCTTTGTTTTGGTTTATAGTAGAGCTTTCGGTCCAGAGATGGCAGTTTAGCATTCCAGTAGTTTAGTTAGTTAGTTGATTTATTGTTCCAAAAACCACACGAATATGCGCCTACAACTTTTTTAGAAAATTTGTTAAATACGCCTTCTCATTACTTTTAACCATCTCGGTTTATATGAGAACAAAGTTTGTTGTCTAGATCATTTTGGCTAAACGATCTACGTAAACGATTTTTGTTATCGCATGTAGACTTAGTCGAAACCGGTAGGTTACATCCGCAAGACTTTGCATGATTTGATAAGGCCCTTCCCAATCACTTTGTAGCTTTGGACTGCGCCCAATTCGCCTCTTCGAATTGTATAGCCACACAAAGTCTTCAACGTGGGTGCGAGGGCATGGATCATGTTGAACAACATTAAGTATTTAAGCAATTTACTGAAATTCTGCTACTTCTACTTTGAGAGAAGTAATTGGTCCTCGCGCAGCTACCCATGTGGCTTGCTGGTAGGCCGATCGACATAGTGTCATAAGGCATAGTGGCAACATTTCATCCTAGTTGTTTTGATGGTCATCTACAAACATAGCCAGGTATTGGAGTATTGTTCTATTCTGTCTTTCAACTAGTCCATTCGACTGAGAACGTATACCTGCAGTACAAGTTTTATGTACACCCAACGTGCTCATTACAGTTTCGAAAACTGGTGACGCAAAATTTTTGCCTTGATCTGAGTGCAGTTACACGACGTACTCCAAATCAGGTGACCACATTGGATATCAATAATGCATTATCACTTCGGTTGTTTGATTGAGTCGAGCCACTATTGCTGTTAAGATTGGCAATCTGTTATGTCGGTTTTATAAATTTTTCATTGGAAATCGTCTATAACTTCCAACATTTTCCTGGGTATGACGATTGATGTTTTAAAATGTTACTACACAGATCGAATGCTGACCAATTTGCCAGCCCCACCTGCATGATAAAATTTGAGTAAATGGCCGACACCCTAATTCTCAGGTCAAGTTAAATAAACCATTGCATCTCTTAAGAACTTCTTATTTCGGAAATAGTTCTTCATGTATCGAGCTGGTTATGATATAAAGACAAGCTATGGTGCGCTTCTCACTGTCAGTTGTGTCCTAAGACTGACACAATTTCCCGGCTTATAAATAAGACCCCATATAAATTTATATGAAAGTCGTCTATAAATCTGGGGACCTTATATGGCAAATCCTGACGAAGTGGCCGGCACTAGCCGTATGTTCAAATTGGTTTTAATGGCCAACATCAAAAATCTCAAGTAAAGTAAAATAAAAAACTTTCTGTTTGGAATTTATTAGGATAGAAATAATTTATTGTGTTTTGAATTCGTAATATAAGGGCAAATAATGGTGAGCTCTCTAGCATCTGTTGTATGCTAGAATCCCACCAGCTTCGATCTGGTCTAAAATACATATATCTGAAAATCGACTATAACGACTAAGAGCTTCGTGGGCGACAAATGACGATTGTTTTAAAAAGCTACGTTATAGAAAGAATGCTGAAAAATTTGGCCAGCACCAGCCGTAAGTCCCAATTGGAGTAAATTACTAACGTCTAAAATCTCAAAAGAAATTAACTTAAAATTAGTAGGTATTTCTTAAGAACTTCATAGGCCGGAAATCTTTATTTATGTTTTGAGTTGGATAAGGACAAACTATATGGTGCACCCTCGTTTGCCAGCCTATGTTAGGATTGACAATATCTCCAGCTTCGAAACAGCCTTACATATGAATGGATATGAAAATCATGTATAATTTCCAAGAACTTCATTGGTCTGAAATGGTGATTGATGCTTTGAGATGGCACGTTTTAGTGTGAATGTCGACTAAAAGGCTTAGCTGCGATATGGCTCCATATAAATTATCGAGGGTAGTGTATTGCACATAAAGTGTTTTTGCTCCCCGCAGCATAAGCGGATAAGATCGATTACGTATTGCAAGAGTCTGCAATTGATAAGTACGCGAGTATTTAGCAAAATTAAATTAGGTGATCAAAAACCACCGTACATGTTGCGCCGAATAAAATCGTTTGCCGGAAAATTTTTTATGGTCAACGTCTTTACAAAATTATGGATCAGGCAATTCCCTGTTTAGATACAAACGATGATGTTGCCTACTTATTTCTTCATGATATTGGCACGTGTGCTTTTAAACTTTTTTTATGAGTTCATAAAAGAATTTTTAAAAAGCGGGTTTTTCTAATATTCTTTAAGTTAGTGTAATGTGCTAAATGCGTAAAATTTTTGCTGGTTCCGAATCAAACTGGATTAGGATTCTACATAATAAAGTGGTTAAGAATTTTGAGAGTACCATTTAAAAAGAAAGAGTTTAGTTTGATTAAGCAATGCCAAATTTCCTAAATGCAAATCGATAATTTAAATTTGACCATGATCGGTTCAGAAATTGTCAAGTCCATTTAGAATGGCCTAATTCCAGAAGATTTCGTTAAATCCACGTTAAAATCGCAATCCAGATTAAAATACGAATTCCGATACTTGGTTCATAATTTAAGGAAGAATCCAAATAGAGTTCTCCATATTAAATTTGACAATTATTGGTTCAGGAAAAGCCAGGTTCCATCAATCAAGGACAAATTCCAAAAATTCGTAAAAATGTATGTTAGAATGCAAACCAGATCTTCGAATTTGTTGAATCGATTTTGTTACTCAATATAAAGAATCAGCAAACACCGATTCCACAAACCATTAAGACTTATGATCGCGGCAGCAGATCTAAAATAATCGTTGCTTATTTTTTCAGGATTCGGTAATTATTATCACACTCTTGATAGGTATAGCTGATTTAAGCGTAGTCCCGTACATTTCAAATACTAAAACTTACTGAGGAAATCGTAATGTCGATTTATTTGTGCCAGCAGCAAACGGCATCGTAATAAATACCTACAGAAACAAATTATTAGACGATGATATTGGATTGAGAAGCCAAGACACGTCTTCATCTTTGCCAACATAAATTGTCGCAAGTTTGCAATCAACGCAACATCTGCCGTCCTTCTTCATCACCAGTGTCATGCCCATTTCACATGATAAAAAAGAAGCAAAACTACTGCAGAATATGTGAGGACTACAGAAGGTTTAACGCAGTCACAATTATGGCCGTTACTTAAAACAACAAATAGCTAATCTTTTCTTGTAACCTGAGATTTTAAATTAAACTGCTTATAGTAAAATAAAAATTGTAAAAGTTACATAATATTTTACATTAATTACACATGTTCTGTAATAAATTTAAAAATTTCTCCTTACTTATCATATGATAAACTAACAATTTTTGAAATGCTAAAACAATATTTCGAAATAAAAACAATTAAATAGTTAAATGAACTATATCATACATAAAAATCGTGCAATCAAAAAATCGACAGAATATTATTCTTATTCTTCTTAACAAGCAAAATTTACTTAGACACTGTGAAATGTTTTTTTTTTTAAATTACACTTGCAAGGTAAAGGTTGTAAAATTGGTGTGTTTAAATTACGGTAGGTTCAACAATTATACCATCAAAAACTACCACAAAAAATAAAATTAAGGAACATGGCTACGCATACCGAAATTTACTTTGATCAAACAACTGGTATCATAAAAATACATGGAAAAGCGACTACAGTGGGCGAATAAACATAAAAACAAAGATTTTACGAATATTATGTTTACCGATGAGTCATCCTTTTTTGGTATAAATGTTAAAAATCGTGTTTGGCCAACTAAGCAAAAAAAAGGATTGTCCCATCTATGTAGCATCCGTTCTAGCTCCCATATATGGAGCTTCACCAAGCAAAGTTTTGGAAAATTAATCATTTCCACTCGGAATTTAAACGCACTTTTCATGAATAAAATTTATTCATGAGGTTTTTTACCATGATCCTGCAAGAAGACAACGATAAAAAAAACCCATAGCATCCTCTGTTCGAAATTAAAACTCAAAAAAAGCATCACAACATTGGATTGGCTGGCCATCTCAGTCACCTAATTCCAATCCGATCAAAATTTATTGGCACTCATGAAGATTACGCTTAAAATGTACCACAAAAAAATAAAATTTGTCCGGAAAATATAGAAAATTTTATCACCACAGTATGTATAAAAATGGTGACTTTACTATGTACTATAGTTGATTGCGCCCAAGAACATACAATAAACTTTCAGAATAAAAGGAAAAAAAATCGTAGTTTTAGTAGTATACACTCGCTCTTGTTGCAAATAATGTATATTTCTTATACATAATTAATTCACTAATTTATTTAACTACAAAAATTTATTTTTCAGCTTAATTTCTTAATTCGTTATAAGTTATATTCCTTGTTACAATAGCTGCATTTCTTGACGCTGGATCTGATCCGGTTGAGTTCATGTTTCATGAAACAACACAGAGGCGGTTGCTATAGATGTTAAATCAAAATTTCACATCTAAAACAAAATAAGGATCACGTTTTCCAAATAAAATTTCAACTGATCCGGTTATCAACAGGTATTATGAAATATGGCAAATGTTACCTAAACTTCTAACTAAATCTGACAATTTTTGACACAGGTTAATATTTCCAAGATTGCTCCAAGATATTTGCAGAAAAAAAAACTAAACAAATACTAACATAAACGAAAATTAAATATCTAAAACGGACGAGGATCACCTAGAAGAAGACGAAAAAGAATTTCGAGTGGTGTGTGAAATTTGCCACATCGAATTGAATTCCCTCGCTTTTTAAATACAAAAGAAGAAAATTATTAAGATGAATAATTTTTATTGTCATTTGTTGATATTTGTCCATAACAATAAAATTGACAAACATAATGGTTAAATTTTCATTACAAATATACTTCCATGTTACTAATAGTAAATAGCCAATCCTTTAATAATTTGCAAAAATCATTAACATTGTTTGTTAAAAAAAAATTGACGGTAATTGGCTCTGTATAGTTTAAGAATTTTTTAAAATGTTCCTTATTAGGTCGTGGAAAATTTATTCCATTAATGTTGCGCAAATTATATGATATGCTATTCCAATTACTAACTATATACGGTTACCGCTAATTAAATAAAAAGCTTTTAATACTTTAAATATACATAGATACCGAAGCAGCAAAATTTTGTATTTCACAAATAACGGGAAGGTTGGAGTCGATCTTGGTTTAAAGTTAATTATTCTCAATACTGCTTTATGAACGGACATCAACGGTCTAATATTGGATAGGTAAATTCCGCCCCAACAAGTAACCCCATGTCTGAAATGCCAGTCAACTAGTGCGTAATATATGCATTTTAGGAATTCCGGACTACAAATATTACGAAGATAGTGAAAAGTTTTGAGTGTCATCCGTAATTCACTTTTTGAATTGTACACTAGCCCCATAAAATTAAGTTGAGAGTCCAAATGCAAACCGAGTTATTTAAAAGAGTGCAGGGTTTCAATTGGAATGCAAAGGGGGTCACAATTGATATGATTGCAAGACAACGAATGATAAATTAAATATGAATTTAATTCAGACGTTGTGCCGTCTATGGAAAAATTCATTAGTTTAGACTTGCTACTCAGTATCATATTATGCACAAAGAATCACATTTTCAACAAGACGACGTCTTATTCATTATCATGTTCTAGGGAATCTATATAACAACCAGAGTAAAGTAATGCCATATCATCTGCAAACGCGAGGTCCAGGCAAACGCAAATCCAGGCTGAAAATTGAATTACAATAGATTAGAAAAAACAATGATCCCAGAACTGATCCTTATGGAACTCCAACATTAACTATTTTTGCATGACTAAACTTCCCATTAACACAAACAGTTTGCTTGCGATTGACAAGATATGTTTTAAACAAATATATTGTATATTTAAATATAAATATTTTATATTTTTGATAATAGAACATTATGATTAACAGTGTCGAAAGCTTTAGAAATATCAAGAAATAAAGCTGAGGATTTTAAACTATCATTTAAATTACGATGCAGAGGTAACAAAAATGCTATTAAGGCTATTTCCGTTGAAGAATTCTTAATAAAACCCTACTGTCTTAACAATGTATGTTTAATTATTCTTCTAAGATTTTAGAAAAATGCTCGAAAGCGTAATAGGGCGGTAGTTATTCTTTTGAACAAGTATTAAAAATAAAAGTCAACACATGAACCAGACTACTAATTATATTTTTGATTATTTTATGTGAAACTTCGTCAAAGCTGTATAAGGTACTATTTTTTAAATCGCGAACGATCGCAAACATTTCTTCTTCACAAACTGGAAAAAGAATAAAATTTGATAACTTCAGTTCGAGAAAATTAAGTTATCTCTAACAGGCTCCTCTATATAAATGGTGTTATGATTAATTAGCATTCAACATTTCTGTAGGCACATTGGTAAAATATTCATTAAAAATATTGGCTATTTAGATGGATCTTTTTCAATTTTATTATCTCCAGCCGCAATTGAAGTAATTTTATTAGTGATCAGTGTGTTTGTTCAGAACACTATTAACTACCTTCCATTTCGATTTTAAATCCTCAGAAGAAGTAAACTGAGCCTTAAAATAGAATACCTTTCCTTTGCTTGAGGAACTAAACGTTTTAGTTTAACATTAATCTTTTTAAGTTTATTACTCAACATCACAGGTCTGGTTCTTTGCTAGTTTTTTGGCTAAATGGTTTTTATAATCATTCAAACTTAGTAGCGATGCGGTTATCCAGGGTTTTATTTTGAAGCCAGACATTCTTATTTTAGTTGTCGATTTGTTCTTATTTATCTTTCCAGTCAGTTTATTAATAAAAATGGAATAACATAAATTTGGATCATTAGTAGAGAACACTGCCCGAAGACCAATCATAAGACTTTAAAGTATTCAATAAATCGCAATAACTAATTTTTGTTTGCAATCGAGGATGACAACGCGAAAACTGTTTGT
This sequence comes from Nephrotoma appendiculata, assembly GCA_947310385.1. Lineage (NCBI taxonomy): Eukaryota > Metazoa > Arthropoda > Insecta > Diptera > Tipulidae > Nephrotoma > Nephrotoma appendiculata. The sequence goes on from OX371223.1 coordinate 60,873,741, forward strand.
TTGTATCAAAAGTCTATTCAAAACGGGCCATTCGAATATATTTCTATGTACAAAATTAGTCAGGATCATTTGGAATTGTTTTTTTCTTCAGTTAGGTGTCGTTTAGGCTATAATAACAATCCTACTGTTCGGCAATTTGCGGCCACTTATAAAAGACTTTTATTCCATGTTAAAATTCAAAATACCACTGGAAACTGCTTTTCACAGTGAGACATTTCAATACTGCAAATAAATATTGTAAAATTGTCAGTTAAGTTAATAAATTAAACCTTAACTCAGCGACAGGCATTTTTTTCTGATGTTGATCAAACTGAAGAAAATATAAATTTAGTTGAACAGCCGGAGTTGCCTTCTTCCCTTTGTGACAAAGATAATGAAACATTAGGTGATATTTCAAATGATGCAGATTTTGTTTTTCAACCAAATATAGAACTTACAGAATATCACACCGACATAGTTGAATATATATATATATATATATATATATATATATATATATATATATATATATATATATATATATATATATATATATATATATATATATATATATATATATATATATATATATATATATATATATATATATATATATATATATATATATATATATATATATAAATATAAATATATATATATATATATATATATATATATATATATATATATATATATATATATATATATATATATATATATATATATATATATATATATATATATATATATATATATATATACCCAAGCGGCAATTTTTAGTTCCAATTCGATTTCAAACCCGATTTTCAACTTTGGTTTCAAAACCGAAAAGTTTCATAAAACATTAGAGAAACCGCACACATACTGCGTAAAACCGTACTGAATACTATGTTTGTCCGCGATTTAAAATACTCTAAAGTTTTTTTGGAACCTTTCTGGTACGTTTATAATTCGATTTAAAAAAACCGCAAAAATGTTTTGAAACCGCATTGGTTCTATTTTGAAATGGTTTCGGAAAAACTTTAAAATAAAAATGAAACGTTGTAAAACAGTGTCTGTAGGGGTTTTAGAATTGCGAATTGTTTTTAAAAAACCGTTTTATAAACGGTTTTCCCCCGTTTTGGAAATCCAGAAAAGTTATTGCTAAACGGTTCTTGTCCTATTTTGTCCAGTTTTAAAACAACTTAAAAGTTGTTTTAGTTATTTGATAGTTTACGAAAATATTCGCGTCGTTTATAGAACTCGCCAGACTTACTGCGGCGGGAGGCCAAACTCTATATAAAAAAAATCAAAATCATTAATTTTGATCAAGATTGCTTTGAAAAATGGATTTATTTTCATATAATTCAGTTTTTTCGATTCGTAAACCATTCGTAATGTTTTTGTTGCGGGTTTCGAACGAATATTTTTGTTTGATTTGTATGAAAATAAAACCAGTTTTAAATGCAAGCTTGATCAAAATTCATGACTTAAATTTTATTATATGGAGTTTGCCCTTCCGCCGCAGTAAATCCGGCGAGTTCTATAATCGACGCGATTGAAACCCGGTACATACATCGGACGGAAATCCGGATTTTTTGTTGAGTTAAGATTTTGTCAACTTTTTGCTATGAAAGCGGGCGAGTATTTGTGTTATTTCTTTCATCTGATACACGGCTAGATGTGAAGTCCCGGATTTCGACCCGACGTATATACCGGGCTCGAAGGACTGATTTGCTAATAATTAACATAAAATTTGAATAAATTTAATAAATTCTACAATTTCAATAATTTTTTAATAATGTTTATTTCAAAATTATTTTTTATTTAGTGGTGAAAAATACATTTAATTTAGAATTGAAATTCGTTTATGATTAGCATGTTCCTTTTTACGATTTGTGATTTTTATGTTCCTTTTCGGCTGCACGGATTAATCGTATGTTAGCAGATTTTATGTAATCTTTCAAAAAGTATTTGGTGTCATGGGCTGTGAATCCATCAAATTTTTTTTTACCGCCATCGTTATAAGGTTTTGTATTTCAAAAAATGGCAAGAATGGTTTTTTAATATTCGTGCCACCCCAGGAATATAAAACCAGCACTGTATCCGAAACGAACCTTTTCATAATATTCCGTGCGCATCCGTTAGCATTAGGTCCTCCGAACGTAGCCATATACGAAATCTAAATAGTAATGAAACAAAGAATATTATTATGTACATGGAAAGTAGTTGTAATGAAGACTAAACTCTGTTCTGTGATTAAATCGTTATATGATATTCTTTGACATGTGCCTATACATATCTTGAAAAGCAACTAATTTCTATTATTTCCGATTATATGTAAATATTATACATATTAAACTGTACACCAAATCAGTGATAAGGTGAACCTGGATCTTATTTTTCTTACTTATACTATAGAATAAATTATGTTGACACTGCTGCCAAAATTAATTTAATTATAATTATTAATAAACAAGAAAGTAAAAATAAATAGTATTATCTTCATAATATAATTCGAAGTTTTTGAAAAAAGCTCCATTATGGGAGTGCGACTCAAATTTTTTTTCTCATGCTAAATATCCATAGATAAAAATTTAAAAATTTAATTTTTTTTATTAGTTTTGGAGTAATGCATCTATCTTTTGCCATTAATAAGCAATGACGGTTTATTCATAGTACACATTGCACTAATGTATTATATGCCTAACTTGGAAAAAAATTATATGTACTATATACTGATTTTTAAATTTTATTATTAAAAATTAACATTTCTTATTTAGTGGAAATAGAATCATTTTATGCTTAAAAAATCATTTCTAAACCTGTCCAAAATTTTATTAATTTAAATATTTTTTATTCAATTAGTAAGTTAGAATTGGTTAATTAATTAATATAACAATTCAATAGAAAATTTTGTGTCGGATTCAGCTTAATAAAAGAAATAAATTTCTTCTCACAAGATTTTCGATGAAATAAGATATGAACTTGCTTATGACGTCGCATTTCTATTAATCTTTTCATACTTACCATTTGGTTTTTCAAATCTAGGTTTGTTTTCAACTTCCACTCCATATCTTGAAGTTCATTTATGGAACCAATTGGGAGTTCCGTACCAGGTGGTTGATCGTGGGGAGCAATCTTAGTTGCCAAAGGAGGTATTTTTTCTAAAATAACGTTCATTGTGGCTTTTAAATCGGCCAAGCATTTCATGATTTGGTTGACTTTTAACTTTAACCCGTTTATGTCGTGAGAAATTTTTTGTAGCTGGTCTTGATTTGTGATGGCAGTATGAGCTACAAAATATAACCAAATAATTATATTAGAAAACCTATTTAAAGAACTACAATAATTACATCTTACCATTCGTTGATCTAGAATTAAAGCTTGCATCCAGATCCAAAATAGTGTGTTGCTCTCTTATTGCATATCCCGTTGGATTAATAAAGTTGTGGTCCCGATTAATATCTATAAATAAACCAAAAATAGTGTTTATCAAACATGACTGAATCATGATTTTATATCATATACATATATTATTCAGACCCATTTTAAAAATGTGCTCATAATGAAATATACATGAAGTTCAATAAAGGATATAATGACAGTCGTGTACTCCTACTATGAATCTCCCCTAAGCTAGGCCGGGCTATGTGGCGTTACCAAAATCCATTTTTGGTATTATGATTCTCGCTGTGGTTGAGGTTAATGTCACATATCTACAATTTTCGGGCGATGCCAGTGAATAATTTGGTATTTAACAGTAACGTATAGACGTTATAAACTATATTTAAAATTATATTTTAGCTTGTATCATAGAATAAGTAAAAAAATTAAATTCGCATTTGGTGTCGCTAATAGATTACTGGTGAGGATATGTGACATTTGCTTGACCATGACGAGAATCACAATACTAAACTCAAGTAGTTATTTATATATAATTCGACAAATTTAAATACAGTGACGCGAAGTGTGGTGAGAATAACTTGGATATTAATCGCGTGAATCTTTGATATGCTCACAAATGTTTTGTACGATTATAGAGCACCTCCCTTGCGGTGATGTTGCCAGACCGTCTATGTAAAATTGTTAGTGAAAGGAACTCTTTTAACATATAAAGAAATTGACCCAAATGTAAAATTAAATTGTATGTTAAGTATTTGTAAGTAGCCAATCACCACATCTACATGAAAAAAGATTCAATGTGTAATAAATGTCAGTACATAGTATATTATGCATTGACATTTATTACACTTTGAAACTTTTTAAAGGAAAACTGATAAACTGATTATATTATATACATGTACTATATTTATAAAATGAGTTTATTTTCTTAAATCTTATATATATATATATATATATATATATATATATATATATATATATATATATATAATTATAACATAACCAAAATGCTGAGTATAAAACCTAACCGGATGTTTCAAGCCACGCGCTTCATTAACATACGATTAATACACGCGCATCATACCAATAACCTGATCCCATTATTTTGTAAATGTAGCAAAATAAATTATTATATATAGAATGAAATAAATGTAATGAGGTAGTTTTTAAGTGATCGCAATGAAATTAAGTTTGTTTTTCTAAATGTATTAAAATTGTAATAAAAAACTTTGTGAAATAAATTTTTTTTTATGAACCGTGAACACTTGAACTCCTAATTGGCGCAGCCTTACGGAGAGTGATTTGTGTAAAACAGTGTAAAAATTAGTGAATAAAAACTAATTTATAAGTGAACTCGTATGTGAAGAAATTTTTCGTGTTTCTCTTAATACATCTTGAGCTAAAGGTTTTAACCGCTCAAAAGATTTGTAGTTCCACCGCGCATCACTCGAACCGATCGTTTCCATCGACTGCTATACAATATCATAACGGGCAATACTACAAGATAGGTGCAGAATTTGATAATTGTATCGAGGTAAGATTTTTCTTTAAATTTTTACCGGAAGTAAAACTTTTTCGTGCACTACAAGATAGACACGAAAAACGAAATAATTTTAATTTAAAATAAAATTTGTGCTCGCAAAATCGCTGTGTACTACAAGATAGGCACAGATAGTTGAACACAAAAACATAGTTATACAAAATAAATTTTATCAATTTAAGTTTTTTATAAAAAAAAAAAAAACAAAAGTTTAAAAATGATTAATTCAGAATTGTTGGCATTTCCTGAGGAAACTTCAGATGTGCAACAACAATTGTTAAGCCAACTTGCTGCAATTATACAACAGCTTACAAAGCTGAATAATACGCAAGAGGCACAAGACAAACAATTAACTTTTCTTAGCGAAAAAATAAATCAAAATAATATGAATCCACCTATTGTGCCCGAACCAACTAGTTTGGTACAACAGCAAATGGGTGACATATTCAAGATCCCAGATCCAATAAAGTCTATCCCAAATTTCGATGGGAATCGGCGCCAACTAACAGCTTGGCTCCAAACGGCAGAAAATACACTTAGTGTATTTCACCCATTGGTTACCCCCCAACAATTTCAGTTATACGTTCAAGCTGTGAGTAACAAAATTCAAGGGAAAGCAAAGGACATTTTGTGCCTAGCAGGTAACCCAATGAATTTCGTCGAAATTAAAGATATTCTTATGGAAACGCTTGGAGACAGGCAAGAACTATCGTATTACAAATCGCAATTATGGGCAACCAAACAAACAGAGAACATATCAGTTCATAATTATTTTAATAAGATAAAGGAAATAACACAAAATATCAAAACTTTATCGAAACAAAATCCAAAATACAATCAGGCATGGGCAGCAATAAATGCGTTTATCGAGGAAGACTCGTTGGCCGCATTCTTGTCCGGTCTGCGAAAGCCTTACTTTGGTTATGCGCAGGCAGCAAAACCAAAGAGCTTAGAGGAAGCGTATGCTTTCCTCTGTAAATTCAACTCAAATGAAAACATATCGAACTCGAGGAAGTTAACAAACCCTCAACATACTTATCAGACAAACGAAAAGAAACAATTTTCAGTTGAACAAACAAATAGAAATCGCAACCAAAATAGTTTAACAAATTTAAAATCGTACCAAAACGTTAAATCAAATAATTCGGTACAACCAATGGACATTGATTATTCGTTAATGTCAAGAAAAACCCTGAACGGAAGAGTAATAAATAACCACGAGTTAGGTACGGAGGAACAACAAAACCCGGATAATAATGAAGATGAAATACAAGGAGAAGAAATAAATTTTCATGGGGACCAGGAATCAGATACGGAAACTTAAATTTTTTGCCGTATCTGCCCCTAAAACATCCGACAAAAAACGAAACAATTAATATGTTAATTGATACCGGTGCGAACAAGAATATAATTAAACCCGGTATAATACCAACAAAATTATTAAAATTACAAAAAAGTTATGTAAAAAATATTTTAGGTACTCATAGAGTAAATAAAAAAACCGAAGTTAATTTAATAAGTGAGAAGGTACCCGTCCAAAATTATTTTGAACTAGAATTCCATAGATTTTTTGATGGAATCATAGGATCGGAATACCTTGCGCAAACCAATTCTAAAATTGACTATAAGTCACAAACAATATCAATAAATAATCAAGTATTTAAATTCAAACGTTATTACCCAACAGCAAATTTTTATAATCATACGGTAGTATTCCCAACCACTCAAACAGGTGATTGGTTCGTACCCCAATTCAGTAAACTAAATGAAAATATCTTAATCCAACCAGGCTTATACAAAGCAAAAAATTTCAAAACAACAGTGAAAATACTGACAAATGACCCCGAACCACCCAAAATATTACCCAAATTAAAACTTTTAATAAACAATTTTGAAGCAATAAAACCCATCCCAATTGATAGCAATTCTATAATAAACAAGGAAACAATAGCGAAGTTAATTCGAATGGACCACCTAAGTGTGAACGAGCAAAATGCTTTAATAAACGTAATTCACGAAAATCAGCAAGTTTTATTAAAACAAAATGAAAAACTATCGGCAACAACCATCATCAAACACACCATTATTACTAAAGATGATGCGCCGGTCTATACTAAAACTTACCGGTATCCTCACCATTATAAAAAAGATGTTGAGGAACAAATTCAAGAAATGTTGGACAGTGGGATTATTCACCACTCTAATAGCCCGTATTCATCTCCGATTTGGGTTGTCCCTAAAAAGCTCGATGCTTCCGGAATACAAAAAGTAAGGGTAGTAATTTACTATCGAAAATTGAACGACAAAACAATAGATGATAAATATCCAATGCCGCAGATCGAAGAAATCCTAGATAATCTGGGAAAATCAACATATTTTACAACACTAGATTTAAAATCCGGATTCCATCAGATTCCGATGGACGATAAATGTCAAGCAAAAACTGCTTTTTCGACAAGTAAAGGTCACTTCGAGTTTTCTCGAATGCCCTTTGGGCTAAAAAACGGCCCAGCAACCTTCCAAAGGGCCATGAATAACGTTTTACATGGACTAATTGGCAATATTTGTCATGTGTACCTAGATGACATTATTGTTGTGGGACACAACCTCGAAAATCACATTTCAAATCTTAAAACAGTATTGGAAAGACTTGCACAGTTCAACTTAAAAATACAGTTGGACAAATGTGAATTTCTAAAACACGAAACCGAATTTCTTGGGCATATCATAACTCAAGACGGCGTTAAGCCAAATTCGGATAAAATCAAAAAAATATTAGATTGGCCGTTACCAAGGAATCCGAAAGAGATTAAGCAATTTCTCGGATTGTCTGGATATTATCGAAGGTTTATAAAAGACTATTCGAAAATAACAAAGGCTATGACTAAATATTTAAAAAAGGACGAGCAAGTTAATGTAAACGATAATGAGTACATTAAATCCTTTGAAACACTGAAAAAGATTTTAGCCACTGACCAAATCCTGGCGTACCCTGATTTTAACCAACCGTTTATTTTAACAACAGATGCGTCAGACTTTGCTTTAGGTGCTGTGTTAGCACAAGTTCAAAATAAAGTAGAGAGACCAATAGCGTTTGCCTCCAGAACATTAAACAACACAGAAACAAACTACGCGACTAACGAGAAGGAAGCGCTAGCTATAATATGGGCAGTTAAAAAGTTCCAACCATACCTCTACGGTACTAAGTTTACATTGATAACTGACCATAAACCCCTCACGTTCATTAAAACATCAGAAAAGAACTCAAAAATTTTACGGTGGAGACTAGAACTTGAGAACTATGATTATGATGTCAGATACAAAGAAGGAAAGACGAATGTTGTGGCAGATGCCCTCAGCAGAAGACCAACAGTAAGTAACGAAAATGAAATTAACTCTAACGAAACCTCAGCTGCTAACTTACAAGATTCCGACGAAATTCAAACTAATAGTAGCGATATGGATACAATCCACTCCGCTCATACATCAGATGATTATTATATCCATTTTTCCGACCGACCAATTAATTACTACAGGAATCAGTTAATTTTCAAAATTTCAAAGATTGATGTAATCATTTCTGAAAACATGTTTCCAAATTTTAAAAGAACCATTATATCAAAGAAATCGTTCGAGTTAGAAGACATAACAAATTCAATAAAAACCTACCATAATGGAAAACAAACAGCGATTCTTGCACCAGAAATCCTATACGGAAAAATCCAAGAATCATTTAGAAACAACTTTTCTCAGAAAGGCCATTTAGTTTTCGCCACTAAAATGGTCGAAGACGTCACCAATATGGATCGACAAAACACAATCATAATTAAAGAACACGAAAGAGCTCACAGAGGTATTAGAGAAGTTGAAAGTCAAATAAGAAGGTCGTACTTTTTCCCTAATTTGGCAACTAAAATTAAAAGTCATATTAATACATGTGTAATCTGTAACACTCACAAGTACGATCGGAAACCTTACAACATAAAAATATCACCAAGACCAATAACGGAAAGACCCCTAGAACGAGTACACATAGATATATTTAGCATTAATAAAATGAGCTTTTTATCGATCGTAGACTCATTTTCAAAATTTCTTCAAATGATTCCTATTGAAACAAAAAACTTGGTTGATACAACTGCTGCCCTCACCAAATTCTTCACACTTTTTGGTATTCCCAACTCAATAGTCTCAGACCAAGAAACAACATTCAAATCAATTCAATTTAAGGAATACCTAAATAATCTAAACATTAAATTAGAGTATACATCTTCTTCTGAATCAAACGGGCAAGTTGAAAAGACTCATGCCACGATGATCGAAATTTTCAATACCTAATAAAGACAAGAGAAAAATTATTCACAACTACAAGCCCCGGCAATTACGTACAAAAACATACAAATATTAAAGAATTACAAGATGATTGTATTCAACCACTAGTGATGGGAAAAAACAGCATTTGCAATGTTACTTCAGATAGAAAGACAACAATCCAGTACATCGCCGAGGATAAACTTTTAATTAATAATGCAAACAAAGAAGCCTTGTCGTCAGACTGTGGACCCGACAATCGCACACTCAATGGAAATTTCCCGATCACCTTTTTGAATTGCTCGTTAACATTCGACAATAAGATTTTTAAGTCTTATGAAATCCAGAGTGAAATTCAGGAGATTCAAGGTGCTCTACACAATCTGCAAGCAACACGTCAACTTATTTCAGAACTTAATATTGACGAAATAGCACAAGTTAATATCGAAAATAGGAAACAACTTCAACACGTTTACCTCAAACAATGGAACCATCAACTATGGATATGGTCATTATCAGGCGGTATATCTATTTCAACAATCGGACTTGTGGTATTACTTATTTACGTTTCGATCCAGAAACGCACGAAAATTGTAAAAGTAAAAGCTTCATTAAAGGACCAATCGACGACGATGCCAAACCTTGAAGAGATGAAATGGTGTTCAAAACTATTGGTGAAATTTGGAATTAACCCAAAGGTCGAGGACGCCCTTTCTTCACCCCCGGGAGGAATTATAACATAACCAAAATGCTGAGTATAAAACCTAACCGGATGTTTCAAGCCACGTGCTTCATTAACATACGATTAATACACGCGCATCATACCAATAACCTGATCCCATTGTTTTGTAAATGTAGCAAAATAAATTATTATATATAGAATGAAATAAATGTAATGAGGTAGTTTTTAAGTGATCGCAATGAAATTAAGTTTGTTTTTCTAAATGTATTAAAATTGTAATAAAAAACTTTGTGAAATAAATTTTTTTTTATGAACCGTGAACACTTGAACTCCTAATTATATATATATATATATATATATATATATATATATATATATATATATATATATATATATATATATATATATATATATATATATATATATCATATATATATATCAGGCTATGTAGTTAAGCACTTGTATGCCAAAATTAAATGCAGTTCTTGTTTAGATCTATTGCACTCAGATCTGGATAATCATTTATTAATAGATATAAAAGACAGAAATAAAAAATTGAATAAACCATCTTTTGATGTAATAAAAATTTCGAAATACATTGAACAACAAATTAGAATGAACATTAAAAGTAATAATGCAATATCCAAAAAAGGTTTTTAATAAAATAATATTAGAAACTGTATAAAGATTTGGAAATGCTTCTATATTTGTGGAAGCAGAATGCCACAGAAATTTATTAATGAGATGTATCGCAGAAAAATATTTAAATATCAGATTTTACTACATAGCAAAATTAGAAAACAAAAAAGTATCGTTCCGATCATTCTATAAACGAATTATTAATTTTCAAGGAATGTAATTTAATTAAGTTTTTTGATTTATTGTATTATTTTTAAAAGTTTTATTTAATATTATACAATTATTATTTTACCATTATAATGCATTAATAAAAAAATTTTAAAAATAAAATAATTTTCATTTAATTTATTTTTTGCCCCACCCTATATAAAACAATTCACACCGCCACTACATGATGTTATGAAATTTATAATGTTGTTATCCCGCATTATTTTTTCTCTTTTCCAAAAAAATATCAAAACAACAATAAAACATTACAAAATTGATACTTCAAACAATACTGTCGGTATTCTGTCTGTGGTGTAATCTAAGATACAGACGTAAATTTGCATTAAAAAACTTCAAAAAACTTAGTGAGTTTACCGAAGTAAATAAATATGGTTGCCTCGAGTAAACCTCACAGAAAATGTTTTTTTCTACAGCTTTAGCCAATTACACAACATCTCGATAGGTCGTGTCACTTAAAACTTGGTTAATTGACCCCAAATTTCTTGCAGTGGATGCTATTCAACCACCATATGTTTTAAATTCACAAAATAAACTCTGTACATATAATAACGAACCTGTAAATAAACACAATATTCTAACAAACTGTTCTGATTGTATGTTATTTAAAAATTCTATGCACAGCAAAAAACATATTTTTGTGCTCCCAAACATTTGCTTCTAACTTTCTGTGTAACAATGTAAATTTAGTGTGGAAAACATTGTACAGAAATTTTCCGAAGCTAAATTTTTGTATTTTCTTTTTTTGTGCCATACAATAACATTTTTTTTTGTTTTTAGTCAATTTCATCAACATCATCATGACAATATCATAAATGACTCTTGAATACATATCTGTATGTAGTACTCGATATATATGTTTAGGTATGTGGATATGAAATGGATGGATACAAAAGTAAAAAATAAACAATGTTGGGATTAACAACAACAAAAACAAAACAAAAAGCACAACAGAAAAGTTTTTTTTTTATTTTCATTATAAACTTTTCGATGATGAGTTTAGTTTTTGTGTATATACGAATGGATAGTGTACGAGACGGGGATATACGAGTGGGTTATAAATGTACGGTTATTGACTAAGAGAGTGGCAAGAGGTAGCATGTATTTTCTATGATTATATGATGATAATGTTGTTTATATTGTACTCTGTTGTTCACCTACATATATCCTCCCAAATCGGGGGAATACAAGCATCATATATGGATGTATTATCTCGATTTTTTCATTTTATTTAGATTACTATTACAAAATAGATATAGACATGATATTATTATTATTACACGGCATTATAATAAAAATAAAACAAATAGGGAGCTTTCAGCGTATATGAAAAAGTACTATAAATTCATAAACTCTTCGGAAATAACTATGTACTTACATGTACATATATTACGATATAATGATGATGTTCACTAGAAAATTATATAAATAGAAGTATTATGTATACTAATTCACTATTACAATGAGCGTTTAGCGTTTATTACAAAATTATTAAGTTCAATTTTCAAGAAAATGAGATTCACCTAATTGTTTTACATGTCAGAGTTTCATTATTCATCTAAAATTACAAATTGATTATTTTACAATGGCGGAATAATGGTATCTTGCAGACTGATGGTTATTTTATACCTCATATTTACAGTGCATATTGTGATTATGTATAACTGTATAACTTTACCTTTTACCAAATATGCCAAAATAAAATACTTTAGAGCCAACAATTTTCAGTATTTCCGATTTTTTTTATATAAAGACTTTATTTAGAACTTTAAGCAGTTAGAATCCAGCCTTAAGTATAATAATCAACTTTATTCTAGCTTAAATTAGTGCTCTGGGGTTTATCCATTGACGTGTCACATATATTTGGCACTATCGTTTGATTGCTGCTGTAAAAACCATCTGTTTCTTTGAATCATCTACGAGGGGAATCATCCTTTAGATATCCTTATCGAGATGCATGCTCTCCGAACACTCCTCGATAATATTAAGTACCAACAACCTGTCTGTATATTCGGTATACAATTATACCTCTTTTGCACGAGAAATCGGATAGTGCAAGATGATGCAAGATATCTGTCTGACCCAAGCCAAGTTTGAGGTATTGCTTAACGAGGTCGAAATCAGATGGATTTTGGGAAACCTGACGTGAGAATAATGTTAATTCGTTAATGTAAATCTGAATGTTAAAGAGTGAGAGGAAGTCTGTGCCAAGAAATTCAGCAATTTTTTCAAATATAGAAACCTTCCCTAAACACCTACGTTTATCGTGAAAATAGAGCTAGGATTGATGAAATTTTGGGTTTTTGTTTTGATATTATTAAGATAATAATTTAACTTTTGCTTCTCGATGGCATTCTGGGATTGCATTATTTTGAAAGACGGTCTCCGAAACAGGTGCTACCTTGAGTTTGCCGGAATTCGTTGATTAAGTTTATTTGAACTCTCGCTGCACAACGAAAATTTTACATTTTCAAACAATTCCTAACCAGAAATTTCGCAGCCCCAGCAAGTGAATCTTTCCGGTTTTTTAGGGGTGGTTCCAGTGTAACAGGTTTTCAAGTGTGAGCTGTGCTTATAAAAGCAGTAACGTTCGAGGGGAACTGAGTTGAACAATTGATAGGGTCTGACTGGTTAAGGCAATCCATCTGAGTTCCATTTGAGTTCTTTAGTTCATGAACTTGAAGGTTGAGCATAATTTCGACTTCGGGCACATAATCATATTCGTACTATAAATCCTCTGGTTGAAGACATTCGTGAGATAGGTTCGCTATATTTTGAAATTTATGTTAAATTTATGTAATTACGTTAAATCGAATCTTGATATTACACAAACATTCCATCCAAGTATATAGGGGCTGTGACATTATATGTTGGGGAACATATCTGACAGTGACATTCACTTTTTTTATATGGGAATAACTTTGGAATAAAACGCTCGAGGGCGATAAAAATTAGCTGTAAATTTACTTAAAGTATCACAAATATATCTGTAAATTAAAAAGTTCTTAAAATAAAACCTCAGTAGTGCTCCAAGAATTTTCCGAAACTCTCTCCTATTGTGTCACTCTTTCACACTGCGTTCTAGAGTGACACGGATAATGTTTTATAGTGGATAAAAAATAATAATTACACTATTTCAGTGTTATACATTACAGCTTAAAAATTAAAATCACATTAAAGTTCATTATAATAATCCCACTTCCCTACCCTATTTCATTTGGCATATCGTCCCCAAAATGTTTAAGATCTTAAACTTGTATATAGCCATTTCAAGTGTCGAGACATCTAAATAAATGTTGGGTTAGCAATTAACGCACATTAAAACAACTTAAATCTGTTTCAAAAGAAAACGTTTCTTTTTGCCGACTTGCATGACAATGAAGAATAGGGTCTGGTAGAATCATGTTTATATCAGTAACATGTACAATTGCTATATCCTCTACATCACTACAGCCTCTTTATCATTAATACTTAAAATTTTCCCAACGTAAAATATATTTTTTTGTTGCCCGAAAACTTTAAATTTTACTAATACAAAATCGTTTTCCCTCTACTTCTAACTTACCTTCAGTAATCTGCAATACGATTTCCATTTCTTCAGAAGCATCAGATTCATAACTAATTTGTTTTGCTACTTTTTTATGGGCTTTATTTTGTTTTACGATGTTTGAAGTCAAATCAGCTCTGTGCCGCTCCTCAATTTCATTTTATTACAGAGTGTCAGTGGTAAGTATGCTTTTTCCTCGTCTGCGTGGTTTACTAGTTTGTTTCGTTGCTGCGGCTTTAGGACATTTTTTGAACATCTCAGGAGATATAAATTCAATTTTTGGCAATTCGGTGTTTCCTAATGTGTCGTGTTTCAGTGAATTCAAATTTAAGGGTAGGTTATTAATATTACTTACCGTTACGTTTCCTATATACGTACTGGTAAATTTTCTACAACAAAATTTAAATAGAAATTACAAATTATATTATAATAAAGAGATCATTAACCAGGGGTAGAGTGTTACCTTGGTTCATATTTTCATTGCAAAATGCAGCAACATCTTTGTCTGTCACACTCGGCATAAAATCCGTTTCGGATAGAACATTTGCATCGTATGGATATATTCCAGTATTCGTAAAAGATTAGATAAAATTTTATGGTGTTAGTGCCTTTTCGTATGCATAACCTTCACTGGCCGCAACATTGTAAATATATAACGTTTTTCCAGGATTCCGCATCATCCATGAATCAACTGATTAATTGTAGGCCGTTTTAAATGGTTTAAAATAATTACGTATAGCGATTGAACATTATTCGAGGAATGCGGAAGAATTGTTGGAATAGTAATTCCGTTTTCTTTCAGGGCTTCCACACTTAAATGGCTCTCATGGTTATCGAAGAGCACCAGACAGCATAAGTTTTTTAATGTGAGGTTTAGGAAAAACCATAACTGGAGGTAAATATTGACCTGTTGCATTTATTTTGCAACATGTTGGTACTAAATGGCCCCTTTTGCACCTTTTTCTGCGAATTCTGTTTGAGCATTCTGGACTGTCATCGAACTTGTTTCGTACAAGTTATAGATTTGGCTACCATTCATGAAACCCGTATCTATTTATAACGCTTGACCAACAGTACAGATGTGGTCAAATTATTATCACCTCATACGAAATTCATGGTATAGAGTGATTTTCAAAGGCCGAACTGCAACCTTTTGTATATATTAGTAGATGTTTTTAAGATATTGACCACAAACTGAAAAAAACTCATATGGCCGCAGTAAACCAGAAAAGGGCAGTGAAAATTTTAATCAATAAATTTTGTTCGAATTGTTCCTGTATTCGATCCAAATATTATAATTATTTATTAACAAATAGCCTGTATAGTTCTCTCTAGCTCAAAATTTATTTTACTCCTAAAATCAATCTAGAAGTCAAATTAAATGTTGATTACTTATGCAATGGCCAAGTTTAGTCCAGCAACTATAGCACCTCTTATTAAAGAGGGTAATTCATAGCCAGCCATTACCACTAATTGCACTTATATTTATTCAAATCATTAATTCATATAGTCCATTTGTTGTTTGTATTTTGCTTAAGCATTCAAATCTTCTGATTCATTTCCTTTATTCATTTAATGCTTTTATTTTTATTTGTTGCTTTCTAGGATTGCTGGTGTATATGTATACATATATAGAAATACATAAATTTTCGTTGGATTTCAACTGTATATAAAGCTGAAAATTGTTGGAAAAATAAAACATAACGAATACAATTTAACCATAAAATAAAATTTAAAAAATAGCGGAGATTTTATTTTTCATTTTATATCCGATTAATTTTCGAAAAGTGGAATACCGTGTAATAAGTTTGCGGAAAAATATGACAACAGTTACAGAAAAAACAAAACACAGAAAAATGTACCACAACCCAAGGAATTCTATTTTGCTCAACTTTTATGTTATTATTTTGCAATTTCAATTTTTCTCTGGTTCCCGGAGCAAATGAAAAATTGTTGTGAAAAAAAAACGAAAGATTAATGGAAATAAAAATATGTGACCGGGTGTGCATGTGTCGCTCTGGAATTTTTCATGTACCACTTGTGGATAAGCCGGGATAATTTTTGTTATATTGAAATTAAATTCTACTTCTTTCCATAAAAGGATACGCGGCCCAATTAATTTCTTTTGTCACCACGTTATATCCCAATATCCCAAAACGCTATCATTTTCTTAATTCTTTAGTGCATAGCAAATCAAATAAAATATAACAAAACTTTTCTAAAGTTCCCCATAATTTTATCTTTTATGCAAATTTAATTTTCTAATGCATATAAAGAAAATACTAGTAAAAGCTCACCACTCTATAAACATAAGGGACAATGCTCATTGTAATTGTGTAAACCATCAATAGAAAGAGAATAATATGAGATATTTCAAACAAATTAAAACATACCAACAACATCGGTAACATAAATTTTGATTTATAAATTTATATGTCGAAGTATAAAAAATTCAGTTGAGCTTTTAGCTCGCTCTATGTCATTCGTTATTTTGTAAATGTTCTTCTCGGTAAAAAAATAAAAAATAAATTATTATTGCAAGCTTTTAAAATTTAATTTTTAATTTGTTTGTTTTCGACTGTCCCAGTAAAACGTAAAAGGATATTACTATTCAATGGGATTTGATGGAAAGTATATGATTTGTGTGAATTCGATATTCTGTTATCTATCTATTATATTGTTTCCAGATTTTTATTCTATTCGGCTTACGCCAAACCAATCTCGCAAAATAGGTTAAATATTATATTTTTCAGTCATTTTCAGTTGTTTTTACTAAAGAGCTTTGTTGTGTTTTTTTATTTGATATTTGCTGAAGATAATAAATTATATTGAAGCTGATGGAGTTGCATGTTAGAATTGTTTCATGTTACTACACGAGGGATTTTCGAATACCAAGATGTGATTGCAATTAGTGCTAATTTGCGGTAGATCTTTTGAGACTATCAGTCCGAGTACCTATTTAAAAAAAAAATCAACGCCCGCCATTTTTATAATAAATGCTGCCGGAGTTCTTTCGAGTAAAAATAAAATGTAATGAATCGCTATCGATGGGTTTTAAAGTCGGAAAAATTCATTTCGGGAGTCGATCGGTGAGACACCGAACCCTTTCTTAATTTATTATCTGGTCGTTTGATGTTGACAAAAATTGCAGTTAGAAAAGGTTTCTAATGTCAGAAGTGAATTGCAATGAGTCCTAAATTCGAGAAAATTCATTTAAGTGATGCCAGGGAATTCTTTCAAAATAAATTTAGCGTGAAAGCGATGTTGATAAAACTTCGAGGGTAGGGTTTGCTGTATTATGCTGCATCATGATGAGGGTTGTTGCAATTTGTTGTGGGATGTTATATCACGTTACGTCATATTAAAGCGATGCTACACCATGTCGCATGCCTTTGCATCTTGCTTATTCGTGTTGGCTCCAAGGTTTAGGCGTGAATGCTTTTCATAAAAACGGTCGAGAAGGGTAATAGAGTGCTAAGAATCGTACGTAACTCGAATGTTAATTAATTTTTCCGCTTGGGTGCATAGAAGTTTCATGAAACTTGGCCGGTATGAAGATTTTGGTATGCCTCCTCAAAGAAACATTTTTTTTCCGATAACGGAGCTTGGGGAAGGGTGGCGAATGAACACAAAATAAATCCGATATTTGACGATTTTCGGAGCTTTAAAGTCAATTGTGTCGCTTGGACACAAAAAACTTACATGAAGCTGAGAGAGAAAGAAAATGTTTGTATTCCACATATAAAGCAACATTAATTTTTTTATAAACTTTTGTATTATAAATAATTATTATTAAATTATATATTTTAATAGAAATTTAAATATTAATAATAATAATTATGATCATATTTTAGGTTTCTATTATTATGACGTGGTAGTATGGTATTTATAATATAACAACATGGAAGTTTTTTTTAGTCTTCCCTAAATCCCTAAAGCATATAATTTGGTTTTTAAAGGATGAAAGTCTGGGATAACTGGTTTATCTTTTTTCATTAACATTTTATTGAGGTTATAGTAGTCTTTTCTAGTGAAAATTGAGTTTAAATGGAAATGCTGTTTTATATGTCACGGTTGATTCAACACATAAACTCGAGCTTAAACCAACACCTAAGTCCATTCCATCGCGGAATATTATAAAAAATGCTATTTTGAAAGTAGTTTTTTTATGTTTATATGAAAACAAAATATATGATACTACCAGATTTTGAAAAACATAAACGCACAAGGCATATAATAAAAATGAAACTACTAGAATACGTAATCCTCGTAATAATAATCATAAAAGTAGTAAAATATAAAAAACATGACAGTCTATCATCCCTTATGGGTGCTAAATAAATTTATAAGCATATACGAATCAGAATAAGTGAAATTAAATCATTTTCCTTTCGCTATACAATATAATTCCAGATTTATTAATAGAGATATTCCATAAAGGAATGAGTAAAACAGTGACAGCTCAATTTGTCAGTCAGTGTTATTTATTTTTATAGTTTTTGGAAGTCACGTTCTCGAGACGATTTTTGATTTTGGATGATAAAAAATCACAACATATTATTACGTTGTTCGTGTTATTAAATAAAAATTTGTTGCATTTTAATGGTTATATTCAAACTAGCTGGAAAAGGAATGCATCAACCATTCTATGCCACTATAGCAGTTCTAGGTCCTTTTACATTTCCTACGGCAGAAGGTACCTGATCAATATTATGAATAAAATACATAAATTAAATGATAGGTATTTTAAATGTATGTCAAATAATATATGGTAATGTAAATTGTTTCCCCTTCTGCTTAACAACACATTTTTACACCAAAACTTTCGATTACCTTCAGACATTTGTGCTCCATCACCCCAAAAATCACAACAGGCAATCATCTTTTTTTGTGGATGCACTGACTTTTCAATTAACACTTGCGGATTTTCTTCAACCAAGATTCAACAATTTGGTTTGAATACAAATACATCCTATTGAAACTTTGTTTCAACTTTAAAGAACCAAGGAAGGAGTTGGTGGAATATGTAATTGCTGTAGACTAAAACGAATTTACGCTTTTGAACTTTCATTAACACCAGCAATTACATCAGTAATATTTTTTTCTGAGCACCCAATGCCTTGCGTTGTCTGTACAAATGACGAATTTTGGTGAAATAAAGTTTTTTTTATCAAAACTCATCTTCGGTATACATAATTTAAAATATGATCTGAACTAATTTTTTAGAAATTTAATTTAAAATCTTTTGATTTTATATCGTGTCCGAGACGCACACCAAACACAAATAACAAACAGCACAAATTAGCATTTTGTTATATTTATTAATATATAAATATGCGGGAATCCATCCTATCCGAGAAGTTCGAATCATGCTAAAACAAAAGAGACGTCATACGTATTAATTTCGATTCATTCTATCTAATAATAATACTTAGCTTTCCGTTGATGTGTACCGGCTAATTCATCTCGGACACTATGGATACACGCATATAACTCCATATTCATCACCTGAAATTATGTAAATTAAGTTAATTAACATTATATTGTAGAATTTAAGCTAACACAAATTACTTACCTACAAAAAATAGTAACATATTTAATATTTTTTGACAACAATCGTATTGTCATTCACTGCTGTCATTTAGTATAGTATAGTTATTAGGTGATTTCATTTTTTGTGTAATGAATGTTGCAAGATGAAAAACAATAATGTAGTCTAACTTCATGCGATGGTAATTGAATACCTACAATTTTTTATGCTTGTAATCATGGAGAAATAATTGTCATCTTGTAAAATTCAGATTGTTGTTCATATCACACTTCGAAGCAGTACACAACATTAATTGATTAGCCAAAGGCGGTGGTGTAAAACAAATAAAATTATAAGTTATCAAACAAATCGTGTAGTGTTTTATTGGTATCGTATTCAGTGAATCGTGTTCTAATTACCGAGCCATCCATCCAGTAAAGATAAAATTATACAGTCCACTTTATTAAATATTCGCTCGAGTTTTGATATATCGTTTTTTCGTAAATGTCATATACTTTTCAAAATATATGCAAAAAATTTAAAAGCTAAAATTTAAAAGTCAAATTTTTATTGTAAACAGTTTTTTGGCAAAAACCGTTATTTCGCTTATATTTACGCTTTGGAAGAATTTACTAAATCTTACTAAAATTTTCTTCTTGATTGATTGTGTGGAAAATTGAAAGATAATGAATAATTGATCAAAAATATTATAAAGTTATTTTTCACATGCACCGAAATTAAAATGCAACAATTATAACTTAATTAATATAAGAAGCAATAAAATAATGATAAATAAAAAAAATAAAATATTAACATTAAACTTCGATTATCATAATAGTACGTAACATTAAGTATTTTTAATTCGACAGATTACCCTTCATTTTAACTAATAACAAATAACTGCCCATTCACAAACGAATGTGTTTTGGTGAGAGGGATGGTCAACTAAACTAATAGACAAGTTTGAGCATTTTATCATACTTCTGACCTGAGATAGAGAGGTGGTTTTGTTTGATGCTCAAATTGTTTAGAGTTGAATTATGTAATCGCTTACTAAACTACTACAAACTATTTGCCCGCTCACAAACGAATGTGTTTTGATGAAGGAGATGGCCAACTGAACTAATAGACAAGTTTGTGATAGATTTTAAGATTAATTTAAGATAGATAAATTACTAGATGATCTTTGAATCAGTTGTAATATTGTATCAATAAATAAATAAATTTATTAAATAAAAAATGGAAAATGAAATGACATTGTTACTAGCCACTAGCGAATAGCATGATAGCCACTGTCGATGGAAGACCTCATATTTTCAAATTATTGCTTTTTATGAATTCTTCTGAATTGCATCCCAACACAGACACATGAGCACCACTATTAAGTAGTCCCCTACACGGTACCCCATTGCTCGGAACAATAGCATACAGTGTGGAATCAGCGACGGGGTATACGACTGATTCAAATACCATTTTCTGCAAGGTTCTCCCTAACTTGAAATAATGCAGAGAATGAACCATTTTACTTTTTCGGCTAGGAGGTGTCTGTGTGGATCGTGAAGGGATGTTCGTTACGATTCTTTCTATAGGACTGGCTCTCGCTGTATGATTTGGTAAAATTCTGTGTCCATGTTTGTCGCTACCTCTGCTAGAGTTTGTCTGGGTTATACGTTTTTGTTTGTTGGGGTATTCAGAATTCCAGTATTCATGAAATCCCTCTTACCGTTTCCCTGTCTATTATTTTTACAACGATTACACTAGGACTTAAATATATTTGGTGTTCTACAACGGTACCTATGTGATATTCTACAGCCTACGAATTCTGCTTCTACGCATTCTTCAGCCAGCTCATCACATCAGAATGTTCATTTCATCTTGTTTAAGTGATTTCATTAATAAAAAAAAGTGGTATTTCTAGAAATCACAAAAGTGAGCTTTTGAAATTAGGGTTGAAATAGCAGGGGTTTCCTACGGTAATTCTGGATGATGGTTAGTAGACATAATCATGAAAATTGATCAATATGTTCAGTAGAAGCAGTTTAAGTGATTGCATTAACAAATGTTGCGATTTCCAAAAATCATTCATAAAATGAATTTCAAAAATTTAACTTGTAAATATAGGGTTAATTGAGAGTTTTTTATTGGGGAATTGTGACTATAAAACTTAAAATTATTCAAACATAGTTGATCTACTTCAATAGATGTTGTTGTTTGACACAATTTAACTAAACCAAAACATATGCTTTATTTCCCAAAATACATGATGCACAAATTTTATCATAAGACGTACAAAATCACACTATCAGATACTACTCGACAAAATAAGAAAACTGTGACATTACCAAAATAGAATTTCTGGAGTAGCATTCCCTCTTATGGTAATGAAGTTTTTACTAAATTTTACAAAGTGAAGTCAATTTTTATAGTAATGTTTTACTAATAACTTCATTTGTGTTTATATTTTGGAAAATTGATAAGGACAGGTATGTTATTATTTGAAAGTAAATTTGGAGTTGGTTAGTTGATAACCGTTTTTCTCTTTAATGATAAAATGGTGGCAAAATATGAAAAAGCTACTTGACATTTCTTCGGCACTTAAATTTTTCTAGTTTAAATTGGGATGTACCTATATTTTGGGTGTAAAAAAATAATTTTAACAAAAGAAAAAGGTGAGATTAGAACTGTTCACGCATTTTAATAAATATGTAAGACTGGTGCTCTGACCTTGTTTACTTGTTTTATATTAAAAAATGATTATGTACCAAAATAATAATTATATAACAATAACTCACTTTGTAAAAAATTAATTTGAAGTTTTCGTTATTATTGTAATTTTTGGACACTAAAGTTCTTCAAGTTTATAAATTTATAGTGCGTCGAAAAATTTATATAAAACCATCACCATTTATTTGGTCCTTCGACCCGGATGGCATTTTACATCAGTGCAAGCAATTCTGTACGTGCTGTTATAGTGTTTAATACAATAAGAACTGTGCATTTAATTAAATTTTGTGTGTGCTTGCGGCTAAAGATTAAGTCTATTCGTTAATTGAGGTAAACTAAAATTACAACTATTCAAATAGTTATACCGTTGTATAAATAACGATTTAAGTAAAAGTTACTTGATTGTTCTAGTTAATAATAACCGCGCCGAACATCTTGGTTAAAATTCTATAGATTAATACAGAAGTTATTATTAGCACTAATCGTTGGTGTAACATCATAGTTAAAGTTGTTGAGTGCCACCATACAGTTAGTAGTGTTCTTTAAAGCCAAGATTTTATCATCAGTTTGTTCCAGTTACATATACTATTATACACATACAGTTACCTATTGTTCTAGTTTTGTGTAATTATTCAGTTTGGTTACATTTACTTTGCTGAAGAATAGTTCAGTCGAAGTTATTCGAATCATTTCAATCCATCCCGTCTTCGAACATAATTTCATTCATTGCCAGAGTCAAATTATATTATATTTCTAGCGAGTTAGTCCAATAACGTATGGTGCTCGATTATTTCATTGAACATTCTGTTATCGAAACCATATATCACGTGCTGCAGAAACTTAACTGGTCATTATTACTGCATAAACATGTCGTCAACCATCCATGGTCAAGTAATCACGGAGACCATATATCACATGGTTTATACATTACAACGTCCATCAACTTCAAACATTAACATACATGGCATACGGTGACCTTTAAAAGGATTCTTTAAAAAATAATAATGTGACACAATTTCTTAATAAGCTTACGCAGTTATTGAAACTATTGGGTCAATTGAATCTAATATATGAAGGCTGCAAATCATGTATGACAAATATCAAAATGTACAATTGAAACTAGAAATGATGGACGAGTCTGCTTCAACCGATCGAGTGTCATCCAAAGTAGATTACGAATATGTAGAAAGCAATTTGTTAGATAAGCTTCATAATTTAAAACGCCTCTTCTTGCTCATCGGAAGTAAGTCGAATTCTAACTGGAACAGCTTAAGTTAATCTTACTTCGGATTCTAACAAACAGTTATTATGTCGGGCAATGCTAGATTAGTTCACAATTAAACTTCGTTACTGAAAACATTGTCAATATAATGAAAGTGAAACCAAAGAGAACAAACAAAATCATTTCGGGTATTTGTGGCAAAGAAACTAAAATCAGAACTACGTCCTCGTTCATTATTTTGTTTCGAGTTTCAGGTTTTTCATCCACTTTGGAATGTATTTGTGATTCCTAAAATAACGAATTACTTGCCAGCAAGTCCACTCAATATTAATTTAAATTTAATTCCTGCTAAAATACAAATAGCAGATCCATATTATATAATGTAATCAATGCAATTGATATCTAGATTGTGGCTGAAATCAATAATCAACTATTTATGGGTAGAACTGCGATTACTCAGTATAAAAACCTACCTGCAATGTTATTAGTGGGAAGGCCTTAGGTAATAATGGCACACAACCGTAACAAGCAATTTTGGGAGTTAGAGTGAAATGGTCTTTGAACAATTATTCATTAAATGAAAAATATTGTGAGCAGCAATATAGTAAAACTTGCATACGTCTTTCTTCGGGTCGCTATTTGGGTTCTTTTCCTCTGAACGATAACATCAGATAGCTATGCTTGTCAAATTCGTCCTCTCTCGCCCAATTCTATGCTATTGAGAAAAGTTAATTCGTCAACCTAATATTTATCATTAATATAAAGATTTCATGGCTGAGTATATTTGTCATTAGGGCATATGGAAGTAGTTAAGAATCAAAATAACATTAACAATTCTTATAACAAGGTTTTTTATTTTCCTCGTCATCTCGTCATTAATGATACTAGCATTACTGCTCAGATAAGGGTAGTATTTAACGGGTCTTCCAAGGCATCGTCAAAATTATCATTAAATGATTGTTTGTATAATGGTCCTACTATACAACAAGATTTAATGCCCATCATTCTAAGGTTTAGAACACACATAATCGCTTTTAAAGCTGAGATTGCCAAAATGTACTGGGAAATCCTAATTGATCAGAGTAACCAGGATTTACAACGAATTTGATGTGCACTGTTACATATGGAACAAAAAGTGCTTCTTTCCTTGCAACACGTACTTTGCATCAATTGGCGTCTGACAAAAACATCTTGTTTCTGTTGGCATGAAAAGTATTATTGTCGAACCTTTATGTTGACTATTGTCTGACAGACTCTGATTCAATTGAAAATGCGTTGAAAATTAAATCGGAGTTGAGCCAATTATGGGAAACGGGTGGGTTTCAATTACGTAAATTTTCCTCGAACATACCTGACCTTGCGTCTCATTCGGAATCTCCCTCAAACGTGTCTCTAGTTCTTGGCCTTTCATGGAATATGTCAAGTGATGAATTCAAAATGAATTTCTCTAAATTCAGACATAATCCTCTTTGTACTAAGCGAAACATTCTATCAGATATATGTCAGCTATATTCGATCCATAAGGATTTTGCTCTCCAACGATACTTATAGCTAAGATAATAATGCAAAAGATTTGGTATGTTGGTAATCTATATTGGGATGATCAGAACCCACAACAAAAGTGTGGGTGGAATGGGTTTAAAATGTAATAAATTAATTTAAATAAGATAAAATTTCCTCGATGCATTTTAGTTCCGAACGCTAATGTAATAAAAATTCATATTTTCACAGATGCCTCTAAGAAAGGTTAGATGTGTGATTTATTTGAGAGTCACTGACAAAAATAATAACATTTTGTAAAATTGATTTGTTCAATATCCAGAGCGGCTTCGCTTAAAATGCAAACGATTTCGCGTCTAGAGCTTTGTGGAGCAATAATTCTGGCTCAAACCTTAAATAAAGTATTCAGTATGATTAACTTGAAGTACAACCCAACATATTTATTGTCCGACTCTGAAATAACGTTACTACGAATTAAACGTGATTCGATTTAACGTTAATCGAATCCGTCAAAATATGCTACTTTTGTAGCTAACCGAATAAGTCAAATTCAGGAATACTCGTCAATTCAAAGGTGGTGTTATGTACCGACAGCTCAAAATCCTGCTGATTTTTTATCGTGAGGATTGATGCCAAATGATTTTGGCGTCTGACTTATGGTGGAGAGCCTGCATTTCTGAAAGAAAATTTGGTTAGTTGGCCAAAAAATATCAATTCAAAAATAATCTCCGAGTTATTGAATTTAGATATTCGTCAAACGTTGTTAACCTCTATATGGAACTCCTCTTCATCATGGGATATTTTTTGTCGTTAGTCGTCGTTTACTAAGCTCAATAGAATAACAGCTTACATCCTTCGTTTTATTAATAATCTCAAAGCTAAACATGGTATTAAAGTAATAGGCGAGCTAACTTCTGCTAAACTTAAAAACTCGTTAAATTGTTTAATAAAAATAGTTCAGCTATCTGAATACTCTAATGAAGTTCAGTATATTAAAAAGCATTCTGTTGTGCCAAGTTACAGCAATTTAAAATTAGTATCTCCCTTTTTAGACAAAATAGAACTTCTTCGTGTCGCTGGTCGAATTTCCAATTCTAACCTAAATTATAACACTTAGTTTCTAATTTTGTTGCTTGCCAAACATAATTTTAACAAGCTTCTAGTTCCATTTGAACATCAACGTTTATTACACTGTGGACCACAAACGTTTTTGTATATAATTAAGATCACAATACTGGATTACCAGAGGTCGAAATTTGTGTAGACAAATTGTCAATGAATGTATCCCTTGCTTTCGAAAAAAGCCAAAAATATCACACCAATTAATGAGCGATTTGCCTGTCGGCCGCGCGAATCAATCTAGACCGTTTTCTGTTGTTGGTATAGATTTTTGCGGGCCATTCTTCACTAAATCCAACATTTCCTTCACTAGACTCAACGAGAAGAATATTACGAGTTATTGTGAGAGTCGGCCAAAATTAAAATCAGCATACAATAAATCATCAAAAATGCCACGATTGATGGAAGGAACAACCTTAGACAAGTAAAATGCAAGAAAAATGTGAATCGTCTGATTTTAACTACGTTGTGCTTTCAACCACTTTACAGCTATACACTTTCGTCGTTGGCGATTGATTGAAAAAGTCGAACTAAACATCATTGTTCAAATTAATTTTGTTTTTTTTAACCATTTAGGCTATCAACATTTTTTTATTCCAGTAAACCCAATTCAATTTGTCAGGAATCACAATACAAATAAATCAATACACATAACAAAAAAAAAAAAAAAATTTGGGCAAACATTTTCCAAACCATAATCACAATTGTCCCAATATAACGCAAACATAAAAAGATAATAAGGTTTCACTTTCACACCCCAAAGTCAGTTGTACGACAAAATTGGCCGTCTAATTATAATGAATATAATCGAAGCTAAATAGCGTACACAAAAAATTCTAAAATCCAGTTCAAAATTAATGTATTTCATGCAGAATTTTCACAAGAATTTTTTTTTACATTTCCTTCGCTCCATTTCCTATACAAATAAATAATACATAAAGGAGCGAAGGAATTAAATTAAATTTATTCATTGGTTTTAATAAAAAAAAAAAGCTACGATTTGCTGTATTTTGCCATCTCGTCTTTCTAGAGATCTTCTTATGCTTTTTTGTCAGATTTTTTTCGACAGTCATTTCTATCAAAATAATAATAATAATAATAATAATAATAATAAAATGAAAATATTATTATTATTTATTTTCATTTCGTCGATAAAATGATATAAACTAAAAATAAAATCATCATCGGGAAAATCCTAACAAAACAAGTAAATGATGTGAAAAGTTTTCAATATTTCTTTTTTTTTTCTGTTTTGTGTGACACTGCTTTTGGTGTGCTGCTTCTTCTTTCTGTCGTTAGACATACATTTCTTGTGTGTTGTTGTTCCTGTTACTCGATGGCAAATTTATACGGATATTTATATATTTTTTCAGTTTTCATCAGAAAAATTATGATATCTTATATATTATATATCGAGCGTAGCGTATACAGCTATTAACCAACGAAAAATGTCAAACGAAAATCCTTTATTTATTTTTCCAATTTTTTGTTTTTCTCCAACGACTGGCAGCAGCACTGTTTGAGACTCACTGTGCAAAATTAAATATCGGAAAAATCATCTTGGATGCAAAGAATAAAACATAAACGTAAATCATAAATAAAAATGTTTATGTATATGTATTGATGAATAGAATTCAATAATGTCAAGCACAATGTGACGTCAAACTGGAAAAAATCGTATTAATTATTTTTTAATCATCGCCAAGTATATTTATGTATTATATGTGTGTACGAATAAAAGCTCAAAGCTTTATTTCTTAAAATTTATTATTATTATCATTATCATCAACATCATCATGGTCGTTGTTGGTATTGTTGTTATTGTAGTTGTTTATGCTGCTTTTTGCCAAAATGAAGTGCACCACCCGCCAGTAAAATTAAATTAAAATGTTTACGAGTTTTTCGTTCGTATTTTTAATTAATTGGAATTATATGATGGGAAAAAGCACAAAGTTTGATTCTCAATAGTATTACAATATTTAAGATACGAAATTGAAAAGCGTATTTTTATACGACTAAATAGAACTCTATTTAGTTTCTTGTGACTTTCGTTTTTGTTGATTTCAATAAACATTTTATTTCGTGGAAAAGCATAACATTATGTTGGTTGACAGTTTTGTAACATTGACGCCTGGTGATTTATGGCCTGATGGGTTTATTTTTTTTGTTTATTCCAATAAAGTCTTTATAGCAAAAATTGTGTCAGTATATTCGATTAATATAACATAATGTTATTATACTTTCTTTGCCTGTCTGTCTGTAGTGCATTTTTGGAATAAAATTTTTAGCTACTTATACACTAATTAGAGATACATTCTAAAATTATGTTCGACATGAAATCATCAACGTTTCGATAAAAATTAATAATCTTATTTTATTATTGAACATTCAATGAAAGAGAGAGAGAGATGAGGGCAGAGAAAATGTAAAATTGGCATTATCTTCGTTTTATTTTTTTTTGTGATCAATAATTTAGCGAATATAATAAGATTAGAATTATTTCAAGCAGGAAGTGAATATTATATTTTTAAAGGCCTCTATTTACAAAACACCAGTAAAAGATTTAAAATTAATTAATCGTGTGATAATCGGAAAAGGCTTCTAATATAAAAATTTATTGATTTATCAATCAAATATTTTATTACATATACAAAGTAAATATTATTGTTAAAATAACAAAATTAATTTGGTTAATTTAATTAGATGCAGGAAATGAAATTTTCTCTTAATGTGGTCAAATATTTATTAAAATATAAATCCAAAACCCAAACAAACCTTTTTAAAATAGTAGTTCTATTCCTGTATAATTCGACTAACATCTTACCCGCAGGAAGTTTATATGGTACAATTTTACATGTAAGTAAATATGAGTGTTTTATTTAACAAGATTTAATTTATCATCCATATTTTAGATGAGTCTATTTATATAATTTTCTGTTTAAGCTTTACTGCAATAATATTGTTTCAAAAATATATTAGGATACTGGAAGAGATTGCTTCGTTTATTGTAGCCATATAGACCAGTGAAAGTTTAAATCGAAATAATAATGTTGTCGTTTAGCATCCATTCTTCGAAATTCATTGTATTTTGTGCGTTTTATTTTTTTCTGTTAACAATTTTTTTAATAAATATAATTAAAATTATTTCATGCAGGAAGCAAATATATCTTTATTATAAACTTCTATTAAAAAATTACATCCAAAGGTTATTAGAATGTATTTATGGTGTGATATGTTTGTAAAAGCTATTAAATCTAATTATATATTGGTTTATCAAACAAATACATTATTACATGCATGAGGAAATACTATTGATTATTTAATAAAACCTTTTAAATTAACGAGATACATTAAAAATGGAATAGTTGTTTAGTTTTCGGTTATTAAGTTAACACAATTTTAAATCAAGTTAATTTTGGTTTAATTAATTGCATGCAGGACGTGAAATCTTAATTTAATATTTGTTAACTATTTATTAAAATTTAAGTATAATAATACAGGGTTATCCAATTCGAGGTTGATAAAGTAGAAATCTGTATACCGACATCTGTCAAAGATAAACGTCAAGTACGCTGTCATTTATTTAGTTGACATTCTGCCATTTAAGAATATGGAGCATTTAACAATCGACCAACGCGTTAAAATTATTAAATCTGCTGATGCTGATTTTTCGAACAAAATTTTCTTCAGTGATGAAGCTCATTTTTCGCTTGGTGGATACGTTAATAAGCAAAACTGTAGAATTTGGGGCTCAGAAAATCCACAATTGATTGTAGAGAAGCCATTACACCCGGAAGAAGTCACTGTTTGGTGCGCATTGTGGTCTGGTGGTGTGATTGGGCCGTATTTTTTTGAGAACAACCATGGACGAACCGTTACCGTCAATTCTGAGCGCTATGGCCGCATGTTAACCGATTATTTTTTTTACGAAAATCGAAGATTATGATCTTGACGATATGTGGTTCCAGAAGGATGGAGCAACCAGTCACGTAACACGAGCAAATCGAGATCTTTTGCAAGAGAAATTTCCTGGACGTTTGATTTCGCGATTGGCTGATGTCAATTGGCCTCCAAGATCCTGTGATTTAACGCCTTTGGATTTCTTTTTGTGGGGCTACGCGAAAGATCGTGTTTACGCAAACAATCCTCAAACTCTTGACGAATCGAAAACTAATATTCGTAAGGTAATGGCCGAGATACCGCCCGAAATGTGCCGAAAAGTCATTGAAAATTACCTCAAAAGAATCAAGGCCTGTAAGAAGTCCCGTGGAGGACATTTGAATGATATCTTGTTTAACTAAAAATGGCAAGGATCAATCTGTAAAATGAAATAAAAATTACAATACATTCCGAATATTTTGTGTTTTTTTTAAGTTTACTTTATCAAGCTTGAATTGGATAACCCTTTAAATATCTTTCACTTTCCGTTTGTTTAAATATAGTCCAATCCTCTATTTTATGTTGCAAATTTGTATAATTCGACAAAAAAGTTATATGCAAGAAGTGCATATGATACATATTTATATGCACGAAGTAATTATAAATGTTTTATTTAACAAAAATTAGTGTAGAAACTTCATTTCGGTTGGAAATATTTATTTAATTTTCGTTTTAACGATTATTGCAATGAAATTGTTTCACAAATATATTTAGACTTATTTTTACAAGCAGGAAGAGAATGCTCCATTTAATGAAAACATATTAAAGTTTAAATAAAAATAATAAATAAAAAATTACAAAATTATTTAGGTTACAATAACATTTAAATCTTTTATTGCATTTAAAAAGCTTGTATAATCAGATTAAATATTTTTCATGAAGGAAGTGAATACGGGTTTTGTAATAATACGCAAAATACAAAATGCATTTAAATGAATTTAAATCTTGCTGAATAATTCTTTTGTTTAGTTGGTTATAATTTACTAAAATTTTTAAATAAAATTTATTTTATTACATTTATGTGTACTTGCAGGAATTGAATAATTTCTTTCTACTAATCGGTAATGGTATATAAGTTTAAA
The DNA here is from genome assembly GCA_947310385.1 of Nephrotoma appendiculata. Lineage (NCBI taxonomy): Eukaryota > Metazoa > Arthropoda > Insecta > Diptera > Tipulidae > Nephrotoma > Nephrotoma appendiculata. The sequence continues at coordinate 60,905,164 of OX371223.1, forward strand.
TGGATGAACAGAGTATTTTGAAAACTATTATAGCAAGGTAAAAATAATTACATGCAGGAAGTAACAATTTTTCATTTTGCAAGTTTTAAAACACAACTAAAAAGTATAAAAATACGGATATACTTAAGGTTTATTAAAGTATGTTGCTAGACGCTCTAATGCAATTTTTTATTGGTTTAACAAACAAATGAATTATAACACGATTGAAGTAAAAAATAATGTTTGTTTAAAAAAATTTAGTAAAATAAGTACAATTCAGTAGAAAAAATTTATTTAATTTTATATTAAACATTTACAGTAGTTTCTAAGCAATAAATTATTTAGATTAAATTTATTACATGCAGGAAATGAATTATATCTTGAATATAAACTTATATTTTTAAATTTTAAACCAAAATACTAACTGCTTTCGGGTCGTCATCGGGCTTTAGTTTATTTATTATTACAAAAATAAAATATTATTAAGTAATTACATTTTTAAAATATTAATTGGTTAAAAATCTCAACTTTTAAATAATACAAATTAAGGATTTAGTTGTGTTTTTTGGTATTTTATATAATGACGAGTAATTGGGGTTATTAATCAATTACTACTTTAAAATTGTAAACATTTAAAAATAATTTTTTATTTTCTAATGTATAGCAAAGATAAACCTAAAGATTGAAATATCGGTATTAAAAATTAAAATTAATAATCTAGACATAAAAAAACTATGTTGTATCTATTAAAAAATATTAGATAATTAAATTGTTGATATAGTAGCTAGATCCAAATAATAGGTCTAAAACAAATAATTCAACGAAGGAAAAAAAAAATAAATTTTAGTCGAAAACTTTATGTAATCATTAAAATTTATAATCAGGACTCTTAATATATAAAAATTTAATTTATTTAAAAATTCTACATAATCAATAATTAAATATTATTTAATCTAAATATTCATTTATTTTATCAATAAATTAAATTATTACATGCACGAAATAAATATTATCACTTATTTAACATTGTTTTTAATATACAACATACATTATAAAAAAGAATTTTTATTTAGTGTTCGATTAAAAATTTATTAATTTAAAAAAAAAATATTGGTTAAATTAATTACATGCGGGAATTGAAATGAGAATTCATTGTAGACAAATATTTATTAAAATTTAAATCAATGATCTTAATATTTATTTAATTTTCAGTTTAATATTTTTAGCAATAATATATTTAAACTAATATTTATTTAAACTTATTATTACAAGCAGGAAGAGAATGCTGCAGATAATAAAAACATCATCATATTAAAGTTTAAATCAAAAAACTAAATCAAATTTTTCCAAACTTTTTAGGTATAATAATATTATATAAATCTTAATTTGAATTTACAAACTTGTATAATTAGAATAAAAATATTATAACCACAAAGTGAACACGATTATCATTTAAATAAATTTAAAGAAATATGTACATTAAAAAAAATTAATTTTTGTTGATAATTTACTACAATTTTTAAACAAAATTTATTGCGTTACATGTATGTATAAATTGATTAATTTAAAGTTATATGCTGTTGGTTATGGTATTTTAGTTTAAACCAATCAAACTTATTCCGTATGATATTAAAATAAAAAGAGAATTTCATGCAGGAAGTAAAAAAATTTAGTTTCGTCGGCCTCAAGACACAAAATGTATATAATATGGGTATGGTGATGGTACATATACATATATCGGTAAACGCTGCTAATGTAATAAAGATGAATAATAATATTTGCTAAAAATTAGTAAATTTGTTGAAACAGCAAGCAAATCAGCAAATCATCTGTGAACCAAATAATATAAATTTTAGATATAGTTTTGTACATTTTTATATAAATACTAAGCTTAAATCTGGATGGTCCAATATTTTGGTTTACGTATCAAAACTTAAAAGTAAGAAGAAAATTATCATAACAATTATTATTTGTATAAGTTAATATTTACAAATGATTTTTCAACTACGTTAGAGTTTACATTAGAGTAACTGGAATCTATACATAAAACACTGTTAAATTTAATCTGCCTTACCTTTAAAAACATTATGAATGTAAATTAAAAACCTAATAAACTTTGCCATACAAATTGTTGTGTAGAATTTTGCACATTTATTTAGAATTATTAAAACTATTTACTTTAAGGCATTTATGTATACAGCTTACCAAAATATTTATAATAAAATAAAATTTCTTCTTTACACTGACCATCTAGCTGTTCACAAGTGAATTATAATAAAGTTCTTACTACGTATATTGAAAACGTATATTTATTAGTCATCGAACAAAGTTTATCATACCATAATTTTTCGTACCTTTTATTTGAACATTAATATTGGAACCTTACTCATTGGTACGAAACAAAATTTATTTAACATTAACTTTTAACTACAGTGTTACGACTTAATTTTTACTACAGTTTCTAACCAAATATATTTAGATTTATTTTGGTACGTGCAGTAAGTGAATTTTACTTTTAATATAGTCAAATGTTCATTAAAGTTTGAATCTTTAAAATTTAAGCAAAAAATAATGGTTGGTTTAATTACATGTACGAAGTGAAATTTAATTTTAATGTTGAAAAATATTTACTAAAATTTAAGTAAAAAATAAATATCTTGAACTTTCCATTTGTTTAAATATCGTGTAATCTTCTATTTTAAGTTGTAAATTTGTATTCGACAAAAGTATTACATGCAGGAAGTAATTATTAATGTTTTTTGAACAAAATTAATTCAGCAAATTCATTTCAGTAGAGAATATTTATTTAACTTTCGGCTTAACATTTATTGCAATAATATTGTAACACACATATATTTAGACTTATTTTTACAAGCAGGAAGAGGATTAAACACTAAATGATAATAAAAACATATTAAAGTTTAAATAAAAAAATAAGTAAAACTTTAAAAAAATTTTATGTTACAATATCATTTAAATCTTTTATTGAATTCAAAAAACTTGTATAATTTGATTAAATTTATTTCATGCAGGAAGTGAATATAATTTTTGTTATAACCTGAGAAAATATAAAATTATTTTAAATGAATTTGAAATACTGCTGAATAATTATTTTGTTTTAGTGTGCTATTGCAAAATTTAAAAATTTTTGTACTTTGATTGCATTAAAAATTCTTTTAAATATTTGTTAATAATTTATTAAAATTTTTAAACAGAATTCATTTTATTTACTTTATGTATATGCAAGAATTGAATAATTTTTTTTAGCCCAATATTTATAAAATTTAAATCAAAATACTATCTTCAAATCAGTAATGGTATATTAGTTTAAATGAATAGAATTAGTATTTGGAAAACTAATATAACATGGCAAAAATAATTACATGAAGGAAGTAACAATTTTTATTTTGTAAGTTCAAAACACATTTAAAAAGTATAAAAATACAGATATATCTAAGGTTTATTAAAGTATATTGCTACACACTCTCATGTTATTATTTAATAGTTTAACGAATAAATGAATTATTACACGCGTGAAATAAACAATAATGTTTGTTTAAGCAAAATTAGTAAAACAAGTACAATTTAGTAGAGACAATTTATTTAAATTTATATTAAACATTTACAGCAGTTTCTAAGCAATAGATTATTAAGATTAAATTTATTACATGCAGGAAGTGAATTATATCTTGAATGTTAACTAATGTTTTCAAAGTTAAAATCAAAATACTCACTGCTTTAGGTCATCATCGGGTTCATTTTATTTATCATTACATAAAAAATTACTATTAAGTAATTACAATTTTAAAAAATTAATTGGTTAAAATACGCAATTATAAAATAAAACAAATTAAGGAATTAATTGTTTTTTTTTTGGTTGTTTTATATTATGACCAATAATTGGAGGTTTTAATCAATAATTATTTTAAAATTGTAAGCATTTAAAAAAAAATTATTTTAAGTAAATTAAATGTATAGCAAAGTTAACCCGAAAAGTGGAAATATCGGTATTAAAAATTAAAATTAATAATATAAACCTAACAAAAATTAAGTAGTATCTGATAAAAAATATTAGATAATTAAATTGTCAATAAAGTAGACCGATCCAAATAATTTGTGTAAAACAAAAAAATCAACGCAGAAAAAGAAAATAAATAAATTTTAGACGAAAATTTTATTTAATCATTAAAATTTTTTATCAGGACTCAAACTATATAAAAAATTAATTTATTAAAAAAAATTACATAATCAATAAATAAATAATATTTTTTGTAAATATTTATTTAGTTTATCAAACAATTACATTATTAAATGCACGAAGTAAATATCATTTATTTAAAAAAAAAATTTAATGTACAACTTATATTATAATAAAGAATTTTTATTTAGATTTCGCTTAAAAATTTATTACAATTTTTTGCAAAGAATGCAAGAAGTGAAATGTAAATTCTTTGTAGGCAAATAATTATTATAATTTAAATCAAAGATCTTATTATTTGTTTAATTTTTAGTTTAATATTTTTAGCAATAATTTGATTACACTAATTTATTTAGACTTATTTTTACAAGCAGGAAAAGAATGTTGCAGATAATAAAAACATGAACATACAGTTGCGGCAAAAATAATAGTAGTGCTACATCATCTACACATATTCGAATTACTCATACTTGGCCATATCTGTCCTTGTCTATATTTCATAAAAACTTTGCTGTAGCGATCTCTTTTTCGAGAAACTATAGTTTTTTGTGTTATTTTTGCGGTTACGATAAATTTTCCATTCCGTATAACAAACGTAAAATATAGAATAGGCAATAATAATAGTAGTGAATATTAGTTGCTGTTGAATAGTTTTTTCTGTTTAATTAAAAGTGGCATTTTCTATTTTTTTTCTATTTATCAGTGAGTTTTCCAGTTAACAAATTTAATATTTATTTAAGTGTTGTTTTTATCTGAATAGTGGGTCGTGGTAAGCACTGTTCATCCGAAAAGAGAGATCAATTTATCAGATTGCTGTAACAAACCAAAACGTATGTAAATATTTAAAAAATTGTTGGACGCTCACAAACGATGATTTCTAATGCTGTTGCGACTGAACAGTCGTAACCGTCTTATGCACCCTTTGTCTTGTTTCATTTTAAATCGGTTGGGTTTGTGTCTTTGTTTCACTCCATCGGTTGATTGTTGTTGTCTGAACGCACTTTGTGGTAATTTGGGTTTTGTGCATCCATTTACGAGATGACGCGATGGAGAGAAAAATGATGGAGCGAGACCAATGTGCATCGGATGTCTGTGCGAAGCAATGCGCTCTATAGGAATATTTTTTGTTTTATGTTTACTTGATAGAAAAGAGAGACAGAGAAGAAAAGATTCTTCTAGAACGTTTTGGCGTTGTTTGGTGTGAGAAAAATTTTCTTTAGTCTTGTTTTGAAGGTCATATAAAAAGTCGTGCAAGTAATACAAAAAAGAGAGTTCATTTTTTTCTAATAATTTGGTGAAAAATTGATGTGCCATTATTATAACGTTATTTATATATAAAAAAATTAAAAAAAGTTATACAAGTTGTTATTAAACCAAGTCAATGGTTAAACGTGCTGAAAAAAACAGTTGTGGTTTGCTCAATCTCTCGATATTTTTTTGCGGATGAAATAAAAATTTATTCTTGTCGAATTTAGGTGTTTTTTTAATTTTTTTTCCGCAGTGCAAAGTGTATTTTCGTTTTTAATTTCAAACTTTCCGGAACGGGAACGAAATATCAAAGTGGTTCGGAATGTAGAGGCTGATTTTGATGTAGCCGTCAAATTATAGAAGATGCTTGAAATATAAAATTACAAAACAAGATCCGACGCTATTGATGTTTTTAGTTCATTACCGATTTGACAGGGAAGATTTATATTGCCATTTTGGAATTGTTTTATAAACAACCGAGCTGATTAATAACATTAGTACTAATGTCATCACCGCAACTAACAAGTGGCCAGTTATTTACGGTTTGCAAGACAACGCCCCAGCTATTTTGGCGGTCAGTCAAGGCCAATACATTTATCAACAGGTGGGCCGCAACGTCTTTACGGTTTTGGCGAGAGAAGTCGCCGAACGAGGCGGAAATAACGCCCAACAAATTATTTACGGCAGCCAGTCGAGGCCAGATGTATTTTAGTTTACCGGCGGTTAGGTCGCACTGGTGAAACACGCAGGGAATAATATAACCAAACCGCAACAATCCAAATGATGAACGCCTGCGGCATGACGGCCGCACAAGGCCGAAACAATTTGGTTGTGTGTTAAGGTAAGAGTTTATTTAATTTTTATTTTAAATTTTTCTAAATTCTTACTTTTATAAAAAATTGTTATCGACCGCTGAATACCGTCGTTTGTCACGCGCTCGATGCACGTTGGTCTTGCTACGCATATTCATCGTTTGGCAGCCATTTTGTTGTTGTATATTTTCACGTTCTCCAAATTTTCCCGTTCAGCAATCCCGTTATTAATTTTTTTTTGAGGTTTGGGTTGTTTAATGGTCGCGTATTTTCCGGCTATTCTTGTTGTTGATGTCGCCTTAATATTAAATAGGATGAATTACTAACCGGAATGGTCGGTTCGGTGTGATGTTTGCGATCCCTTGGTGCTTGCATCCAAATTCGAAACCAGCACTTTGCGTTGTTTGAGTTCGAGTGGATGCGCGCACCATGGCAACTCCCCATGTTATAATTATCTCATTTGGTTCCTCAAGCTCCAGCCGACGAATTTCGGCGGAACATCCGGGTTTATTATTATTTATTATTTGCGTTTTTTTTATTCGCCTATCTGTAATTAATATCTATAATCACGGTGTAGGTCAGGAGCCACGTAAGCCTCAAACCCCACGACCCATAGCACTTCTCCCTGAGTTGTAGTCTGCAAAACATCGCCGTGTGAGGTCTCTGCGTGTGTTTAGATAAAATCTGCAGAATGGTGTAGAACCTAAAAATATGTGGCAAATGATTAAACGAGAGGTAGAAAACCGTTATTAACAGAAATATGCACCGTCAACGGAGATTAAAAAGGAGTTAAATGTACTAGCATTTATTCGAACAGTGAGAAATCGCCTTGTCGGCAATAAATTAAATGCCCGAAGCCCATGAAAAGTGCCAATGTTGACAAAACAACATATAGATAACGGTTAAGATTCGCTAAGGAACATATATAATGGCCCATTGAAAAATGGTATAACATTTTATGGTCGGATGAAAGTACAGTGGTATAATATTGCAACCGAGGTTCTTGACTTTATGTTAGGCAACCTCTTAATACTGCATACCATCAAAAAACACTTTTGCTACTGTAAAACATGGAGGTTGAAGGATAATGAAATGGGTCTGTTTCTCTTACTACGGAGTAGGTCCGTTATTCTGGATCAAGGGAAATATGCGGATGCCGATGTATACGTTAGCATATAACAGAATACTATGCTGCCTTATGCAGAGGAAAAACTGCCCATCAGCTTTGTGTTTGTGCAGGATAACGATCCGAAAAATACTAGTAGAAAAGAAAAAGATTGGTTTAGCACAAACAATATTCAGTTTCTGGAGTGGCCTCCAAAATCTCCAGACCTGAATCCAATCGAGAACTTATGAACTGATATTAATAAGACTGTGTCAAAAACTAAACCCACAAATAAAGAGCAGCTATGGTGTACTGTAGTAGAAGCGTGACATGCGATACCTGTGAAGAGATGTAGAAAACTTATTCATTCAATGAAAAATCGTTGTAATTCGGTAATTAAGAACAAACGACATTCCACCAAATACTAAACTTATAAATTTCAAAATTATGAAAATTAAATTTTAATTTAAGTTATTATTACGTTAATTTTTGTTAATTCAAACGCAAAATTTGGTATCACCACTATTTTTTTCCCCACCCAAAAATGTAATGAAATATAATTGGAGTATTTTTTGTTATTAAAATGTGATTTAAACAAAATTATGAAATTATTTTCTTAATATGCAATAAATAATGGAAATTTGGAAAACAAAATTTTTTAAAAACTATGTTTTGTTTTCAAGGCTGTATTAAAATTTAAATCAAAATACTAAATAAAAAATTTTCAACATTTTTTATGTTCAGTATCATTTAAATCTTTATTTAAATTTACAAACCTGTATAATTAGATTAAATAGTACATGCAGGAAGTGAATATGATTTTTGTAATAAACCAAAATATAAAATTCATTTAATTAAATTTAAAATGTTGCCAATAGTTTAAAAAATGAATGCCAGACGACGACAACATTTACAATTTGGAAATCTGCGCTTCATATTGAAAATATCTTGTGAACAATTTTACAAATTTACAAAAAAAGAAATATTTACTTATTGCATACATAATACGCTTTCTTTTATGCTTATATTATTAATTTTAATATTTAATATCATTATTTCAACTTTTCGCGTTATCTTCGCGATATTTGTTTAAAATAAAAGAAATATTCTAAAATACTAACAATATTAAAATAACAATTAATTTAGAACCTCAATTGCTTGTCATTATTTAAAACAAACATAATATAACATAATTTGTTTCATTTAATCACAAGTAATTGCGATTTTTAACCAATTTAATATTATAAAGTTTTAATTATTTAATAATAATTTTTTTGTAATAATATAATAATAAATGAACCCCGATGACGACCCGAAAGGTAGAAGTAACGGTATTTAATCAAATTTAGCAGGTAGTGTTTTGATTTAAACTTTAACATGATAAAATTCACTTCCTGCATGTAATTAGTTAATTCTAAATATAATAGCTTAGAAATTGTAATAAAATTTAAGGAGAAAATTAAATCAATTTTCTCCACTGAATAATTTACTTATTTTACTATTTTACTAAATTTTTTTAAATGTAATTTTAACAAACATAAATAAAATTATTGCACTCAGAAAGTTGATATTTTTTTTATGTAAATCTTTATTCAAAAACTCATCTAAATGGTATCCAAATAATTTATTGGTTTGATGTACCGGTAAAAGCATTTAATCTTAATACTTAATGGTTTCTCAAAAAATTACATTATTACATGCACGAAGTAAATATTAAAATTTATTTAACATATTTTTAAATTATTATAATTAAGAATATTTGTTTAGTGTACGGTTAAAAAATTTAATACTGTTTTTAAAAAAATGAATGTTGGTTAAATTTATTACATGCAGGAAGTGAAATCTGAATCCATTGTTGACAAATAATTATTATAATTTAAATCAAAATTCTAAATATTTATATAATTTTCGATTTAATTTTTTTAGCAATAATATTGTTACACAAATATATTTAGACTTATTTTTACAAGCAGGAAGAGAATGCTGCACATAATGAAAACTTAATCTTATTAAAGTTTAAATCAAAATTCAAATTATTTTATGTAGCAATATCATTTAAATCTTTATTTGAATTTTAAACTTGTATATCTAGAATAAATGTATTACATGCACGAAGTGAATACGATTTTTGTATGAAACTTTATAATTCAAAATTCTTTTAATTGAATTTAAAATATTGCTGAATAAATGTTATGCTTGTGTATGTAGGCTAATACAATAGAAATATATACATTATATTAAATTTTATTTTAAATATTTCTTAATAATTTACTTCAATTTTCAAACGAAATTTATTTAATTTAATTTATTTATAAATCTTCGAATTGAATAATTTATTTACTCTAGCCAAATATTTAAAAAATTTAAACCAAAATACTATCTACAAATAGTGCTTCAAATGGTTAGTTTAAACTTTTCAATTTAATATTTTGATATTTTAACTAACACATGGTTAAAACAATTAGATGCACGAAATAAATTTTTTGAATTTTGTGAGCTTTAAAATACATCGAAAAGGCATAAAAATACAAACATACTAATGGTTCATTAAGGAAGTTGCTGAACACTCCTGAATTTTTTTTATGTTACAATATCATTTAAATCTTTATTTGAAATTATATGCACGAAGTGCATACAACTTGTGTCATATACCTCAAAATTCGTTTAAATTAATTTAAAATATTGCTAAACATTTTTTTGGTTTAGTAGACTAACATAGATCTCACAATAGAAAAACTTTTCCTTTTGCCTTACAAGTTTGTATGAAAATAAAACTTGAGAAAAACATTTTTTTTTGTTTTTACCTTAAGGAAAAAGTTATCAAACTCTAAACTTTTGCCTTAAGAAACGACTAATGTAGTTAGCTACATTTCAAGATAAGAGTTTTTTTGTCATTTTCCAGACGAAACATGTATAAGAACTAATTTATCGGTTTAATATAACTTAAAGTTATATTTAATATCTCAAAATATAATTTTAAAATTATCATTAGTATGAAGATAAATAAAATGAAGTTGGTTTCAATCAATTATTTTTGCTCATTCTGCGAGCAAAAGGTAAAGGCAACATTTTTTTCTATTGTGAGAGCTCTGTAGCTCTAAATTTAACAAAATATATGTACATTTCATTATTTTTTTTTAAATTTTGTACCGAATCGTTTATTGACAAATTCATGATTTTCAAGTCACTGGGAAGGGAATAACGCGACTGTTACTCAAACTCAATTTGACAAACCATATTATCAATGTGAAATGGAATTTAATAACGTGCTAGATTTTACAAATAAATATTGTTCTACTTGTTCAGATAATTCTAATTGAATCAGTGGTTTTATTTAAAAATTTAAGTGTTGATGTCCAGAGGCGCTATATAAAGCCGAAATTGTAAACGAAAAATTGAGTAAGATTTAATCAGCTGAACAAATACAAATATTAAATAGTAAGCTAAAATAAATAAATTAATATAAAATATTGTGTTCGAAATTATTCGGAGTTAGATGTATCACTGCTTGGCCACCAATAGTTTTTACATCTAGCCAAACACATAAATAAGTTTTATTTATTACTTGCTGGAAGTGAATATTTTTCTTTTAAACTTCAAAACACAAAACGCTTTTAAACAGCATACAATTACAGATGAATATGAAAAAATGCTGTTTATCTAAATAAATGCTGTTTATCTAAATAATTCGTGAATTATCTACAACAATTTATTATTACATGCACGAAGTAAATTAATTATTAAATACTATTTATGATTAAATACTTTTGTACAAGTACAGTAACTAAGTTACAGCAGGGGAAAATAATTTATTTTACATCGCGATAGAAAATATTAGTTGATTTTCCAGACTTTTCTATGTTGAGATAGCTTCACTCCGTCACAATGACCCCAATTATAATTGTCATTGTCGTGTCGATATCTTTTCGACGACAAAAATTGGTATTATAAGTGTCGATTGTGAATCGCCCTTTGTCGTAAAATCGCCATTTTCTGTCGATGATATTTTAGTTGACGACTAGGGCTGATGTTGTTCATATCTATTAAAAATTATGTTGTAAAATGTAAGTTAATAAATAAATTTGATAAAAATTAGCTGATTTTATTAAATTTTATTTATACTATGATTATCAAAAAGAAATATGTATTTATTTGTAATAAGTATAAATACGAATGTATACAAATCTTTGACACTTTGACGTTTCATACGTATTTACACTAAATAAAGTTCACAATTGCTAATTTAGCTGAAAAATTCACAAACCCATATCATTATTTTAGTATTGGTGTGGCAATACTAATATGTCGTTTCGTTATTGTTACATAATACCAAATGAGAAACGAGACGACAACACCGAGTCGTGTCGATTGTAAAACGACACGACAATTATAATTGGGGTCAATAATTTTATTGTACTTTTGAAAAGAAATATTTTTTGTTACAAATTCTTTAATTTTTTTACGTGGTAATTCCTTTGAACATTTTTCTTCTCTGGAATTTTGCTAGTGCTATAACGTATAGTTCTGAGGTATATTTTTCATTATAACAATTAAAATTTCCTTGATATCTGTATATCACTTTATCTCTATGTTGCATTGTTATGAATGCTAGCAGTGAGCACAATATTATTGTTCGTTTACTATGCAGTTTTCCTCGAAAAACTGTATCTACCTTATATCTAAAATACTGGATCTCGCCCGACTAAATTTTGGTCGTTTCTCGGTGTTGTTTTGACTATGAATGTGTCTAAGTCTGGATACCGCAGCTTACGACTGCGGTAAATTGTAAATAAATTAGCCCCACTTTCTCTCCGCGCGTGTCTCAAAGAAAATACCATTCATAAGTAGAGGTTTAGAATAATGGACATAATTACATTTAATATGTGTCATCTTCCACCACAAGAAGGTTAAACTAACGATCATTATTATTAACATTTATGTATGAATCAAAATTATGCATAGAGATTAAGCATAAGCCTACATTCAAATTGGACAAATATTAAGATCTTCTTGAATTAATTAATCAATATATTTAAATCGTCTTGTAACTTGAGGTTTACTATTATCATTTTACATGGTTTCTTTGTGTGTGGATATATAAACAACGAATACGTAATTTTTCCAGACATATTACTAATTTCTGCTGTTAAGAATATCTTCAAGAGACGGGCCATTACGTCCGTAAGGATCTATAGGCACCATAAACAATTCTTTAAAAAATATATAGCCTATAACTCGCGTTTCCACTATTTTTCTAAATTCGGAACTTGAATTAACAAAATTTGAAAAATTATTATTCGAGATAACTGCCGCATTTAATTCAACAGCTGTCTGCAATATGATTTGGTCTTCCTCGGTTGATGGTCTATTTCCAGCATTTGTGCTAGTGGTCAAAATTAATTTATTCGCATTTGTTAATCGAAGGAGAGCACTTCCTGGGCCCGCACTGTTTATCCTAAATTCCGGTATCAAAGCATACACTTCGTGCCCTTTTTTGTCAAAATATGTTAAGGCAATCTCAATGCCATCTTCCGAAAAAAGTTTATTGCTAGTATACGCCCATGCCACATTATTACCATCAATTAAAACTATTCTTTTGTCACTGGATGGTTGAAACTGTACATTTTTCGAGGATTCGACCCGTTTTATATGGTCGCACTGCTGATTTTTTATTCGTCTTTTGCATTTGGTTAGCATTCTTTCTGCGGCGTTCTCAAGTTTTAGAACCACTGCCCGCCGTCTTCCGCTACGTTTCGTTAATTTTCGTTTTGGCTTTTTTAAACGATTTGACCGCCGTTTCACCATCTTTAATGAATTAAAATATTTTTAAGCTATTGGTAAAAATAATGTAAAAAAAAACTTTAACTGACAAATGTAAATTTTGCAAACTAATTATTTTGATCGGTTGACAATACAAGGCAAAGCTTGCTTCGATCCAGTTACCATCTCCTTAATTTTGAAATATTTAAAGCAAGCCCCTTTTTATCCCGTCATTGTTATTTTATATTTTTTTACTGATAAAATTTCAACTTGAAAAAATATTTTCATAAATAAAATTAATTCGTGACAGCACAGGAAATCTTTTAACTATTTGCATGTTTCTTCCGCAACGGAAACAGGCTTAATAAAAAGAACAACATCCAAAAAAATGGTATGTTCGTATCTTTTGATATTCACATGAAGTTATTTCTGTTGTTAGGTAAAGTAAGCGCAAAGGCGGAAAAGTAGCACATCTATAACTCGTATAGTATAAGAATGACAAAATGTAAAACTTTTATTTTATTTCGCGGCGGTAAATAGCAACGGAAAACACGTAAATTTTAAAGTTTTTTTCATTTGTTTGTTAAGCAAACAATATTCTTCATCATTGTTAAGAATCATCGTTGTCATCATCGCATCATGATGGTATTGTTTTGATGCCACGAAATTGTCAAAAATGTTTATGGCAAGAAAAGTTTAATTTTGGTGAGTGGGGATATTGAGATGAATTAGGTGTTATGTAACAGCACAAAAGGCATTATTTTAAATCATTTTGTTGTTTTTGGTGATATATTTTTCAATTACTCTGAATTATTGTTTGTAATTTATCTTCAGTGGTAAGGAAATCTGGCCACCATATTTGCCAGTATTTGTTTAATAGAACCTATTTGGGTACCATAGGTCAGATGTGTAAGAGATACTGGCATGCTGGTCAGTACTTTCGCGTCGGCCGTTCCCTACATAACTTCGATGTATTTCCATGCGATCAATCAAATTTATACCAAGCAATGAATGTTTGACATTTGGGGAGCAGTTGTCTCTCTTCACTTTCTTCTACTCGTTTCACGCTCCGATATCTCCCGATAACATCAAAATCAATGTAAAGCTTTTGATTTTTAAAATCTAATTTATTAGCGGGTCCATATGCTCAAAACAATCACTTTCGGATCAATGTAAGAAATATTTGATCATACAACTTTATTAGCGTCAATAGGTTGCAATTGCTACGGATGACTGAAAGCCAACCCGTACATTTTACTAAGCAAACAGAGGCCTCTCTCAAGGTAATGTTTTGCCACCTAGATCTCACAGTAATGGCATGGGTTGTGGGCGTAATTAGAGCGTCTGGTCTATACCGTGGAACAGAAATAAAATGAATATAGAAGCAAACTATAAACTGAAACTGAATTACGTTGACCAGAATTTGTCGAACAAAACTTGAGGAACGTCATACAATTAATAATAACCGGGTGTGTCTGAATGACCCATCGACCCTGCAAGGCCGATGCCCAGCCATAACGAGGTAGCATAAGAAAGTAGGGACTCTCTACAACAGATCAGTTCTCTCTTCACCCGAAGAGACCTCAAGCGATTTTCCTACAATACACAGTCCAACACTGTGTCCCTCTGACGCTGTGGATTTTCTGCCAAGAAAATGATGAGGAATGACAAGCCCAGCCTGTAAATATGGAACTGACACAGAACGGGAGCTCGCCCTCCCACCACACCGAACCGAAAAATTAAAAAATTAAGCATTTCATTTTATTACTATTATTCTTCAGTTAATTACTATTATGAGGCCAAATGCCAAGAGTCATTCGCCGTGTGGTTTTTATATTTGTACTCAAATATACGAACCAAAAAAAAATTATCAAAGGAAAAATAAGAAAAAATTTGACCAAAAGGATCAACCGTAAAAGAAAAAAGTTTTGAAGCGAAAAATAAATACCAACAAAAATATAACGGGAACCCAAACTAAAATATGGTCGCCGAATGTAAAGGTTTTGAGCGATACCAATGTGCAACCCCGCGCCCGTGTTGAACGACCATTACATAAAAAGTTTACCTGCGCCACTCTATACCGCACCACCCATATCATGATCATTTAACGCCCCTATACCCCCTCCCACACACACCATTCAGACAAACCCTCATCCATCAAATCCCAATTCCCGCACCAAACCAAAAATACCTCATCCCACTAGCCCCCTCCACCTCCCATACCACCACTCCTCCCCTTATAACCATGCCACCCAAACAAACTCACATCCACACGAACAATATTTTTATTCCACATTTACATGCTCTATGAAACCAAAATAGGATAGAAAAAAAAAAGTTCATCAATTTTAAGGAGGGGTGTCAACAAAACCCTACTTATCTCCAAACACCCTAAACACAGAAATGTCCAAAACTATAAGGCTCTATCCCATGACTTGCTTGAACTTTTAAAGAAGAAATTAAGTTGATATCTTAATCCGGTCTCAAGTTATCGTGAACACAGACGGACAGAAGGCAAACCGAAACCAAATAGCATTTTTTTAACAAAAATGCTTAAAATGCACATTTATTACTAAAAAAGTTGGAAAACGCATATCCTTCGGCTTCGACAGTTTGTGCAACACTAACAAAACAACTGGAAATAATATTTTTGTTGTTTTGTAATTTTGTACAATAAAATTTCTTTTGATTTTAAAAGAACGATTCGGAGCGAGAGACATAACGTCGACAAGCATGTTGTCATCATTTTGTAGAAGCAGACGGTCTATTGCACTGGCCTAGACTCAGGAGCTGTAGGGTGCGATTTTCCGGGACTTGATATAACAGTAATGACCGTAAATAGAAATAAGAAACGAAACTACGAATGAAAATTAAGATTCTCGACAAAAAAAAACTTGAAGGTCACATGCCCAGCCAAACTACTCACCTCCGTTGCATCTCCATCTCTTCAAAATTTACCTCATTTTCATTAATTAAATGAATAAAGCGATGGGTAATTTGAGATCAAATTCATAATTAACTACTACTATTATCATCTTTATACATGCAAACGAAAATGTAAATAGATTTACCTTAATTTACTAACATTAGAAATTTATTTGAAAGTTTATTTCGGAAGTGCATCTGCTACGTCAATTGAGTAAGTTACCTTTGAGGTTCGCCCAAGACCTAATCTTTCGAAGCTTGAAAATTGATCGATGATAACTTGAATCGAGTATTTTAATGTCCTTAACCATTACGGGTCTTAAACCAAAAGCCTCCCAGAAATCGCCTCCCATAAACGATCGTAGCACCGAATCCGTAACAAAACAAGTGTTGAGGGGAATTGAACCATCTGAAAAAGCATGTCCTATATCACGACAATTTCAGCACGTAGACGTATATCTGTAAATATTAGAAGTTGTTGTTGGCTGTTTTGCTCATCTCAAACTATTGGAAACTTACACCCCAACATTCACGGGATAACTAAAATGGTTCACTTCCTGAGTTATGGTTTGCGGCTTAAAATCATCAGTCGTAACTGTAGAAGAAACGAGTGGGAAGATTCTAGTTTTGCTCTAGTGTATAGCTAAAGTTCTTCCAAGTTTCTTCAATAGAGATGCATTTTTTATTAAAGAAGCCACCGAATAAACCTGATCGCCCGGTAATTATGTTTTTAAAGTTGGTCGCATGTTTTTACGAAGTACGTCGATTAGATCTTGATCGGATAGAGGAGTTTTCAAAGTAGTAAAAATTTACAAATGTTTCTTTGCGGTACCTTTGCTTCCGGAGGTCTTAATTATTACAAGATGCGCAGCTATAGGCTGACAATGAGTGATTAAATCTAAGCGAATACCTTCTGGCACGACCAGTTTTAAATCCGGATAATCAGGCTTTAGAGAATCATATGAAACAGGTAACCGAATATAGACCCTGTTGTTAATGATGTAAAGTTTCAACTCAATTTGACTCTTTCGCACGCTTTCCAACATTCTGAGATACTCAGGCCTTTTAAAAGCATTAGAACAAAGATCCAGATTGATTAAGTCGATTTCTGGAACAGGACATATAAGAAAAGGACATCTGGAATTCCGAAGCTCAAGCAGTTCATCTATAATTTCTATTCTATTTCAAAATTAAAAACCTGAAGTTTATGACTCCACCGAGCCAGTCTACCTGACACGTCTTTTAAGGACAATAGCCAGGTCAACCTGACGTGGTCCGTTATCTCAGTAAAATGTTATCCTTCTAAGAATGCCCGAAAATCTTTTATTGTGAAGACGGCGGTGAGACATTCCAACTCCGTGACGCTGTAGTTACGTTGTGCCGGATTGAGCTTTTGTGACATTGAGGCGATAGGGTTGTTCTGTGCCGCCTCCGTTTTCGAAAATAAAACCGCCCGTTGCCGGTAGAAATTACATCGCATTGAATGTAGAATCGCGTACTAAATTCGGGATTCGTAAGTATACGGGAGGTGTGGTAATGGCGAACTTCAGGTCGTGAAGGGATGTCTGGGCTTCTTCGGACCAATCGAATCGTCGACCTTTCTATATAGGTTAGTGAGAGGAGCAGAGAGAGTAGAATATTCGTTGATAAATCGGCGATACTACCCCGATATGCCAAGGAATTTTCGAAACTGCCTTATAGTTTTGGGAACGGGAAACTCCGCAATGGCCCGACTAAAGTAAAAAGTGACTTTTTTCTACATTAATTGTGAGACCCACATTTGTTAGCATATAGCTGCCACCTCGGATAACAAAGAAAAGTGCTCATCAAATGTAGATGTCGTTATGAGTAGATCAACAAGATAGACGAAAATTCGGTCATGTGGGTGATTAGGGATTACCTTGTGCATCAACCTGCATAAGGTTTGGGGCGCATTACAGAGCCCGAACGGCATAACTGTAAAGTGGTATAAAAGACGTTACTGTTTTTTGTAAGCTATTGGGGTGCACCGGAAATTGGCAAAATGCGTTTTTCAAATTGATACTAGATATATACTGGGCTCTATCCAACCAAATAAGTAAACCTTCCATTAAAAGGAGAGGATAAGCATCCTTACAATTAACCTCATTGTGTTTGCGCGCATCCATACATAACCGTGTCTGACCATTCGCCTTACGTACTCTTGCCATTGGAGAGCACCATGGACTTTGACTGCTATGACCCCGAGTTGCAATATTCGATCTAATTCGGAGTATATTTCTTTAAGAATAGAGTGAGTCAAGAAAACAGAATAGAATATTAAAGCCTATTCAAATGAAACTTTAATGTATTCGATTATACCGAAATTTGTTTTAAAAAATGAAAAATAAAAAAAACAAATTAAATCATGTTATGACCCTCAAGATGTCATAACACAATTACTGGATTACTAGTGATTATCCAGAATATGTACATTTAAAAATTAATTCTCTATATAAGGCAATAAGTTACTTATTTCTCACAATAATCTAAAAGACAAACAACTAAAATCCAACATGATGGATTGTTTACCGTTTCTTGGCGTGCTTGGAATAATGTTTTTCCTACAACTCCTACTATTCATAGCCAGGAGCGAGGAGCAATTTTTTGTGTATCTGCCGGAGTTAGTGTGTGATACTTAGGGCAATGGTTTATTTTGTTTACTTCGAAAACGCCTAATTAAAGTTTATAGTTAAATCGCGGTATTATTGATATTGACATTTCAGCTGACTTCGGTTTTATTTTCAAGCTGCTAGTGGCACTCGAAATAATAAGGCTTGGTTATGAGCATGTATATAGATAATTGCTAGTCTATACCGGTTCTCCGTTATTGGTTGCTATTTTCACAAGTACTGTTAGTAAAGGCACGTACTTATTCTATGTTTCTAAGCAATATGAAATTATGTGGTGCGCTTATCTGATACTGTTAAAATAAGCCTAAAGTTTCCAGCCGAACGATGGTAATACAGGTAGTGTCTTTGCTATCCCAGCCGAAAGATGGTAGTGTAGATAGTGACTTTGCTATTCCAGCCGAAAGATGGTCATGCAGAAATAAATTTTGTTATCCCAGCCGAAAATATTACAAAATGTTGATAATGTAGATTGCATCGATAAAGAAGACTAAATTCAATAATCAATCCGAAAAATGCCAGCAATACAGATTTAAAAGTTGCAAATGAATCCTTTATTTCAGCCATGAGACGCAGTCACGTTTAGCTGATGAATGGTTTGTATATCAAGATTTTGACAGATAAACTATTTAAATGTACCAAATAGATGATAACATAGGGTTGGGGTGGGTCTGATGAGGATATAGGTGTGAAATTTTTATTTGCCCCATTTTTCAACCATAAAATCGTTTGTCATTCGAGATTTTGGCATATAGACACCAATCTGACTATGCCAATACAACAGCCCATGACCATAGGCATAACTTTTTTATAGGTTAGAGGTGAATCTGACGGTGTTATAGGGATAAAATGGCATATCTGTTTCATACAGCCGAAAGTAGTCGATAAAAAAGATTGAAAATTATCAAGCATCGTGAAGGATCCTTCGTCATTCGACATTTTAGTATATAGACACCAATCTCATTATGCCAATTCGATAGACCATGACCATAGGCCGATTCTGCTGAGTATAGGGTTGCCCAACTAACAATTTTGAAATTTATAAGCATCATATAAGAGTTAAAATGCATCTTATATTAAACTTTTAAGAGTCTTCTGGCGAACTTTTTGAGCATATAAGGTTAAAATAAGTGACGTGTAAGGTGTATATAAGTATCATATAAGGCTCATCTTTCTTGAGAAAGAATGATATAAGTTATAAGAATAGTCGTACAGTAGTCTTTCGTGAGGTTATTATCAGAATATAAATTCTTATGTAAAAGCGTTTTAAGACTTACGTTGTATTCCTTCCTATATAATTCATCGTTATAATCTTTGAAAATTATGTTATAGGATTATACAACTTTAATGACTCTTAATTCAGTTTTATAACAAACTTGGTATTATCATTGACAATTAAAACAGATAAATTAAATTAAAAGAGATAATGCTTGAAAAACTAATTGCTTTTTATATAATTAAAATTTACATTGAAATTATGATAGAATTTAGCTGCGAATTCAAATTTTTCAATTAAATATAATAGCTACCTGATCTAATTTTTTTGCGCTCTTAAAAATTCGAATAATAAAACAAAGAATTATTATTATTTAAAAAAATAAAAATTATAAAAAAACAAATATCATAAAATGGACTAATTAAAATAGTATATAGCACTTGTTATGAGAGGAAACTCTATAAAAGCACTTACTAAATTCCTAAAATTGCCAAAATATACCAAAATATTCCATTTGAAAAAAACTTTTCTAAAAAATTAGAAAATGGATGCTTTGGAAATTCATAAACCAATATGGACGAAATGACGTTCTATGTGAAATATCTTATAAGTGACTTATAAGAAAACGTTTAAATTAGTTTCCAGGGTCGGCTTGAGTTTATATACTTCGGTAAAACTGAAGAAATAAATATAAATTAATCAGCAAAATATGCAAAGAATTCTACACCATTTCCTGGACTTGGCCTGATTCACCTGATACAACAACTCGGTTATACTGTTGCTATACTATGTATTTGTATACTTTGTCATCAAATAGTTAAATGAGTTTACCCTGGGCCCGCCACTGATAGAAATGTCACCTAAAATAATATTTTTAATTATTTTCTTATGAAAGAATATAGTAAATATCTAATAAGGGAAAAGTATGAGTTTTTCTTATACAAAACATCTAAGAGTATTTAAAGAATATTTTTATCTTTATCCTATGTAAAAATAAAGTAAGTATGTAATAAGGGAGAGGTATGAGTTTTTCTTAAAGAGAACTTATCCAAGAATATTATTAAGAGAATATTTTGCCACTGGCTTATATTTTACTATATTATTTTAAATAAAAAAACTGAATTAAACAGTAATATATCTAATACTCGATTTTTAACATTAATTAGTTTTAGAGTTACGTCGATCACTAAGTTTTGTTATCTGCGGTACTCAAACAAATGTCATATTTTCTAAAAGATACACACTTTAAAGGCTCTTGTTAAAGAGTTTAAACAATATGGAATCTTATAGCGTTCTCTATAAAAATTTGTTTATGTTTTAATCTTACAAAACTCTTGTTGAATAGAAATCCTAAAGAACACTCATAAAGAAAGAAATTAGGAGCTCTGTAAGACTAAATATGTCTTGGCTAAGAAAACTTTTCCACTAAAAACAATAAGAGTATACTAAGTGAGATGTAAGAAACAGCATTACAACAGAATCTGTCAAGGTGTAAAAATGACATGTAAGAATATAATATAGTTTATAAATCGACATTTCTTTGACAAGAAGCTAATAAGTATTCAGTTTAAACATTCTTGGAGAATGTTATTCTAGGGCTCTTTTAAGTGAAAAATATTCTTAAAAGACAATTTATAAGGCAAAATGTTAGTTGGGTGGGGTGGGTCTGATGGGGCTATATAGGTGAAATTTTGATTTTCCCAATTTTTCAACGATAAAATCTTTCGCCATTGAAGATTTTGGCATTAAGACACCAATCTGACTATGTCAATTCGATAGTCCATGACCATAGGTAGATTCTGAACATAGGGTTGGGGTGTGTCTGATCGGCTTATAGGGGAGAAATTGGATTTTCCCCATTTTTCATCGATAAAATCGTTCGTCATACAAGATTTTGGCATATAGACACCCATCTGGCTATGCCGATTCGATAGCTCATGACCATACGTAGATTCTGAATATAAGTTATGGGTGGGTCTAATGGGGTTAAAGAGGTGAAGTGGCATTTTAACCTTATACAGCCAAAAGTAGTCGATAAAGAAGATTAAAAATTATCAAGCATCGTCAAGATTCGTTCGTACCTCGAGATTTTGGCATAAAGACACCAATCTGACTATGCCAATTAGATAGCCCATGACCAAAGGTAGATTTTGATTATAGGTTAGATGTGAGTCTGATAAGTTTATAGGGGTTAAATTTTGATTTTCCCCATTTTTCAACGATAAAATCGTTCCCAAACACACCTCAACCCTATACTCAGAATCTACCTATGACCATGGGCTTTCGAATCGGTATAGTCAGATTGGTGTCTATATCCCAAAAATCTCGAATGACGAACGATTTTATCCGTGCAAAATGGGGAAAACCAAAATTTCACCCCTATAACCTCATCAAACTCACCCCTAACCTATACTCAGAGTCTACCCATCATCATGGTCTATTGAATCGGCATAGTCGGATTGGTGTCCACCTGGAAAAATCTCGAATAATAAACGGTTTTAACAAAATTTCACAATTGATATGAGACAATAAATTAATATCGGTTAAATTGAAGATTTTAATTATTGTTTGTTTTAATTTGTAGTTGCTTTCAGCTGATTTTGTAGGTTAGTCACTTTCGGCTGAGATACTTCAATTTAATATATAATTTGACGGCTGAACTAGTCAAAACACTATCTGTATTATCGATTTTTTCACTTTTGGCTGGTTACTTTCGGCTAATTTTAACAAGGTGATTATTTGTGGCTCCAAATTCGTTCTTTTTCTCTTGAGTTCTTGTCATCTTTTATGTTATTATGTTTTGTTATTTGTTATTATGTAACAACGGTTTCTGCAGAATTGAATTTGAATTTTTAACAGTCCAGAATGTGATGGCCCTTTTCACAGACCTTAGACGTTTCCTACAAGGTTTCTCCTGTTGGACTATATTTTGAAATAATTGTTGAAGGTTTGCGGATATTGTTTGTCTTCTCGCGGAATTCCGATCCTTATTTTGGAAATCCTTGGAATGTTGGGATTCTTTTGAATATTTATTAAAAACGCATTGTTAGCAAAATCCATTGCTTCTATTTGCATTTATCGAAAACAATTTCACACATAAAATGAGCTAAGTTTAAAAATGACGAGATGATTACATTTAATACAATTTAAGATTCTCTAACTTCTTACGACGACGTATTACGAAAAACTTTCCCGAATTTTCAAAACGAGTTCAATCTTGCAGTAAATGCCACCATCTACGAACTTTGTGCACATTTGTCCCAGGATGAGAACCATTTATACTAACCAAGCAAGGAATAATTTGGGCACTGAATTCGTTAAGAAATTTCCTGCACCGAATATAAATTTAAAAATCTGAACCCACCACAAACGGCAATCCCAAATAATCACGGAGCAGGAAGAAAAATAATAGAAATATTCGAGAGATATTATTTTCAAAAAATTAATAGAAAATAATATGTGACAAAACTAAATATGATCGATATTCTAACATTAAAGTTATAACACCTGCACCCATTTTGAACTATCACAGCCACGCTCTGCATATCGATTTGTGCTCAACTCAAAACAATCAAAACTTGTTTTATGTACACAAATTTAGCCCAAAACCAAAGAGAACCATAGACAAGAGACATCCTTTTAGAACAATAGAGAGAGAAATCCCAGCATTATGGTAGATTAAAACATCAAAGTTTTCGAAACTCTGTCTTCTAAATCCTAGGTTAATTGCCATGTGGAAAGTTTCCATTGCAGTCTCACCGAAAAAATTATGTATATGTCTCAAATCTGATAAAGTAGGAAAAAATCCTTCAGGAATTACTAAAAAGTTCCGTAAACGATTATGAAAATGTATCATTACAAATATACATATGTCGGAAGTGTCCAAACATATAGAAAGCTGAATAGGGCTAAAAATACGCAACTTTGATTTGGCTCTGTCTTAATTACAATATACGAACAAATTGTTTCGTATTGGTTGATTTGTCAGCTTCATTTGAAAGAACTTGCATCTCCAGCAATAATTTTATTAATTTCCACTACTCGTGACGTTTGAAACAATCGAGATCTGCTAGACGTGACTTTAGCTAATGATATTCTCTTTTGAATGAATTAATGAGTATTGAAATAATATTCCTTGTCTAACCACCGATACTGGAATTTTAATATACTCAAAACGTATTAAGGACCATTGGAGGACCAACTAGAGCATATAACGGGGCATTCTAAGAGAAAATTAAAGAAGTCTCTGTGTGAAACTTTGTTCTCAGAAATGACTAAATATTTTAAAGGGCTCATGTGCAATTCTCATTCTTTACATACTGGCAAGATCTAATGCTGTGACCGAGAAACGACTTTAATGAATTTGAATCAGCCTTTTCCTCCAATATGGCTCATCAACTATCATGGAAATTAGAATAACCACTATTAACTCATGCATATGCGGTACGCCAATAGAAATAGGTGAGGTTTGGCTCCTGATACACTGGCTCTCCACTGCAATAGTAAGACCATCACACTTTAATGAGTGTGAATATAATGGTTAGTATTTAACAAAGTCGTTTTCATTAATATTATGGAAATGATTCAGAGAACGACCTGTACGCAATCTGGGCGATAATACTTATGTTCTACCTTTTTCCGGTGGACAGTTTGTATTTTGGCCAAATGTCAACAGTAAATCAGTGGAAATGTCCCTCGCTAAAACATGAGTTTGCGAATTTATATTATATCTAACTTTCTTCAAGCTTGTATAGAAGGTTTCGACGGCTTGTTCTTTCAAAGAATGTGGAAGGAAAATTCGGTACCGAAGATTTAATTTTTACAGGCGGCTCCAAACTAGATGGTGGAGTAAAAGCCTGAGTCTTCTGTGACGAACTAAATCTGACTCCTACTCATAAGTTAAACCTGATTAGTATACCAAGCTTGGATGATATTGACTGAGAAGGTGGTTCAGTTATAACTTAATATCTTTGATTGATATTATAATTTGAACGAAATAGCAAGACAAGCTTAAGCTTGTCAAAAGCTGGATTTTGGTCCATAGCAAATTATTAAAACTTTTTTTTTTTTAATTTTTGTTTAATCAACGATCTATCCCGATATGCACTCTGGACCATAGATAAACAAAGAAAAGATGATACATCACTAAACATTTCAAACGTGACACAAAAAGCAAGGAACGGACATACGCAAAAATATATTATTATATTATGAAAGAAGAAAACCTTCATCTTTAAACTTCGTTAACCGGGAATGGTGCGGATATTAATTCGCGTAAAAACTAAAACCCAAAATCTAATTCAATTTTTGAATTTTTAAGCAGCTACAAGGAATTATAATTGTCCTAAGCCACCCGCAGATGAAAAACATTAATAAACTTCAAACAAAATTTAAGTCCCTTCAAGTCATCTTCACATTTAAAATATGCTATATGAAAATCTAATCCTTTAATATAAAATAAAATCCATTACCTTTATGCCATAAAAAATTTATATTCAAACACAAAACAAAAATGCATAAAAAAGATTTCACCCAATTTCCTTACTCGAAGACCGTAATCAGAAATTAATTAAAAAAATTTCATTACTTTTACTGTTGACTTTACGGGATATAACAAAAAAATAAAAAAGGAAAGAAAAATTCTCAGATTTTTATAATATATCAGCTGATGTGCCATTTTCATTGCTTTTCTATTTTGTTTTATTAAATCGTGCGATACCTTAAAAGATATAACCAACTTTGTTTACTTTATACGAGATAATTAATATTCAAGTTTAACAAAAATTAATGTATCTTAAAAACTTTGAAGATTGTGTATGCGTACACTGTACACATATTAACAAAATCCATTTTTGACGGTGACTTAAAAGAAAAATAAGATATAACATCAATAAAAAATTGTTTTATATGTTATCTTATATTTTGGAGATAATAATTTAATAAATGTTTTAATTGTTTTATATATGTTTGTTATATGATGTTTTAATTTTATAATATGCTTGTTGTTCTAATTTATTATATTTTTATGTTATAATTTGTTTATGTCTTTATTAATATCACTAGATGCAAGAACTACCCTGTATATAAAATTAAACCCTTAATGCAGATTTGTGTCATATATGACACATATTTATTTTTGATTAGTTTTTTCGTCATGTAAACTATCACATACAAATAGTTTATAACAAATTCAAATAGAAGGATTTACTCGTTTGTATGCGTGAGTTACTTTCACATGGCAATGACATTTATTCATTAAAATTGGCGGGAATCTGATGGTTTTAGTTTTATGTAATCGTGTGGTGTTCAAATATAAAAATAAAATATAATTAAAAGTATTATCCTTTTACAAATGAATTATAATTATATTTCAATAAGTATTAATCATTTTGATTGTATTTCCTCAACGAATCCTGAATTATTTGTTTAGTTATATTTGACACAAAAACTCGTTAAGCAATTTTTCATTAATGTGTCATATATGCTTACTTTCTAATTTTGGTAAATTTATATTCATAACCATTAGACGAATTTCCATTTTAGAACTGTTATGATAAAGTTGTGCAATAATGTCGTCTCGAAAAAAATATTTGACTCTAGAAGAGGTTGAAAAAATTGTAGAGGAGTGGTCTGATAACAGTGAAGATGATTTTGAAGAAGACAATGAGGAGGAGCAATTTCAACCACAACAAACAGAAGAATGTGATAACAATAACGATGAATTAATCGAAAATTTAAACATCGAGACTATCCTGTCGTGATCGCCAATGATATAAATATGGAAGATGCATATATTTTTGATGCTGATGATATGGAGTATGGACGAAATATTGAAAATGGAAATGATGTGCGAAATGAGGAAGTTGAGTTGAAAATCTGAGAGAGAGATTTAAGAAATTGATTTGGAAAAATACACCGCTTGAAATCTAGTCCAATTCAGCCCAATTCAAAGGCGATGCATCACTACCATCAAATATTTTAGAACTTGAGACACCACTCTCATTTTTTAATTATATTTTTGATGATGAAATGATAGATATGATTCTAAATGAAACCAACCCGTATAGCGCTCGTAAGAATATTTCTAATACATACACACTTACTAAATTGGAACTTAAGAAATTTTTGGGCATCTGCATTCTATCGTCAATTCATCAATTACCGAATACGAGACTCTACTGGGATCCAGATGTTGGCAACAAAATTGTGCAAGATGCAATGTCATTAAAGACGTTTATTAAAATAAAAAACAATTTGCATGTCGCCGACAACCATTTAATGCTGCCGAAAGAACACCCAAATCATGATAGATTATTTAAAATCCGACCATTCATTAATACATATTTAAAAAAAAAATTTAAAAACGCGTTTGGAAGCAAATCTTTCAATAGACGAGCAAATTTGCAGCACGAAACTTCGAAGTTATATGAAGCAGTATGTCCCATCCAAGCCGCATAAGTGGGGATTCAAGATATTTGCTTTAACAGGGGGCAGTTCTTGTAAATATTAGGCTTATATTAAATGTGTAATGTAAAAGTATGTTTTCTCGAAACTAAATTATTTATCTATTATCATAGGCTATATGTACAATTTCGAGATATACTCGGGTCAAGAAAACATGTACCGTGAGATAGAGGAAGACAATTTAGGAGCCTCGGCTAATGTCATTATTCGATTGTGTCGTATAATACCAAGGCACTTGAATCATACTGTATTTTGTGATAATTATTTCACTACAGTACCTCTCATTAACCACATACCGAAGTAACCACATACCGAACTCGAAATTAAAAACAGGGAGAGAAATGCGGAGAAGTGCTAGGGGGTTTCACGAGGAGTATTCATCCACATTTGACGATGTTCCAATATCGCTCGTCCACTGGAAAGACAACAAAAGTGTTACCCTAATATCGTCTTACTGCGGAGCGCTTACTACTTCAACTGTACTGAGATGGGATAAAACCAAAAGGAAATCGATAAATATTCAATGCCCGAAAATAGTAAAAGAGTATAACCGGCCATGGGAGGTGTCGATTTGCATGACAGCTTTATCGGACGATACAGAATTAAATAATCGTCAAAATGGTACTTATGGATATTTTTCCATTTTCTGGATGTATCAGTAGTAAACTCGTGGATTCTTTACAAGCAACTGTGCGCTTCCAGAAATATGCCAGCAATGACTTTACTTCAATTTGGGACCGATGTAGCGATAGACATTTGTTTAGTTGGCTCCTATGAAAAACCAGCATCAGCTAGTTCATCAAAACAAGTAAACCAAGCATTAGTGACAAAGACTCGAAAAAAATCAGCCCAAAATCTTCCGATTAAAGATATTAGAATCGATAGAGTAGATCACTTTGCAATATGGGACAAGCGAACGAGCTGCAAATTACCGTCGTGTAAGGAGCAAACTTTTATAAAATGCTCGAAATGTAAAGTCAGCTTATGTTTAAATGCGACAAGAAACTGTTTTATGGACTTTCACAAGTAAACAAACCTATAAATTAATTATTATTAAGACTGCAGCAACAGTGCTGTGATATGAAATTCATTTTTTATTTTTTATTTTACACTAAATGAGTTAATTATGTGATTTTTGTGATTTATTTTATAAATAAATATATGTAGAACTATATACTCGTATCTAAATATATATCTACTGAATTCGAAACGAAATATTTAGTTTTAGTCCTTACTACATTTTGTGTCATATATGACATATTAATATATTTTGATTTTCCAGGAAAATTATTAATTTTTCAAAATAGGGCCCAATATTAAACTAGATTAACTCATTGAGCTCCGTCGAATCACCAAGTTTGGCCAAAATTCCTTTTATCGGCGCACTAAGGGTTAAGTTTATTTAGTAGTTTAGTTATTTAGTATTTATGTAGTAGTATTTATGTACAATAGTATTTGAATGAAGCATACCAATATTTAATTTGTATTTTTCTTTATTTTATCACACTATTCGCGACACAATAACATCAAAAAAACATATGGATATGTATATGTACGAGTATGTAATTCTTACGCGATATATGCGGTACAAGAAAAAGAATGCAATTAGTGTGAACTTGCAATAATTGTATTGTGTTTCACTTTATTTGATATATTGGGCTAGAGATTTGTTGAAGATAATATATATGTATGCATAATAAAAAAAGGAATTTTTATTATGTATAAGAATTTCTTACCTTTGTTGTTGCATTGTGTGACTCATAATATGGATTATGCATAGGCGACTCGTGAACTGGAGAGTAGAGGAAGCTGCGTTAAAAAATGGAGTTTTAATTTTCTTGGAATTTAGAATAAAAAGCAGCCAAATTATCAGACAAATTAATGAAATAATCTCATTTTTTTATACTTACATCAAAATATAAAAAAATAGACCTAATATACACAATAACTAGGAAAATTAAATTAAGCCTGATTTTTATTGACAGCATAAAAATGTTTTATTTACAAGATTTATTTAATATATAATTCAATTCGACGATTCTTTTTAAAACAAAAATTTTCATTACAAATTAATTTATAGATATCTGGTGACATTTTAATCTGAGACACTAGTTTCTTTTCAATACAAATTAACGAAACATGAGAAAGCCGTTCATCTCCAATAGTACTTTTTAAATAAGTTTTAATTCTACACAGTAAAAAAGTTTTACGTGATTTATGCAAATTTACATACATTTAATGGTAAATAATTTACACCATTTATGTAAAAATTTTGTTTCCATAACAAGTGACGGAATATTCAGTAAACCAGTATGTAAATTAGATAACTCCACAGAATATACTGAAAAAGTTTTTATTTTATGTAGAGATTAGTAACCTGTTTATGTAATTTTAAGAATCTTATAGAATTTAGCGATATTTTGTAAAAAAAATAACATCCTTTCCAAAAATATTCCATAATTACTATGTAGAATATTGTCGGAGATAAATACGACAAATGAGAAATCCACGAGTAATAAAAATTATGACGCGTACCGAGATTAGTTTGCTTAATTTGATATAATTCGCCAATTCGATATGTTCTTTTGTTATATATAGTAAAACGCAAGATTTGAATTTTTCGCTTGAACAGTTCGCTTGTTGCATTTTTATCACTTGTACGAAACTAAACTGATAAGAAAAAACTTGTGAAGGTTCTCATGTTTTGTAAGGGTTGCATCTTGCATTGTGACAGTTGTGTGTATTTTTTACACAATGTCCCTGGGGATAAAATAGGGGGGGGGGGGGGGGTGTTAATTTTTTACTTTTTGTGGTTAACGTATTTTGTTGTAAATGGCCTTGTAAATATTATAATATTTTGTCGGAAAAAGCCGAAAATTACATATCTGCACTGTTGAATTTTACATAAATCAGAAAATGACAATTCCATGTCTTATGTACGGTGCATAACATATGTGAAATTTACATACATTTACGAGGCATTTTGTTTACCCTTAAAAGTATGTAATTTTTTTTTTACTGTGTATGTAAAGCAGAAAAGCTTCTTTCGGATAATACACTTGTAGATGGAATCGTTAGGAATAGTCGACAAAAGGGTGATACTTCATTGAATGAACTTATTAAATCATTGTCTTTAGAAATTCTAACATCTCTAATATTGATTTGTCCAAAAAGTTCTCATCGCTATACACAACAATTAATTCACTTCTCAATTTTGGAAAATCGAATCGTTTGCCATAAAAATCGTGGAGATTTTTAAATTGTTGCTCCGGAAAATTCAATTTAAATTTAGATTTTTTTTTTGAATTTATAAGTCCCAAGAACGTGAACTTAGCAATATTTTGAAATCTAGTACTTAATTCGGTTGAAATATGATCAATTATTTCAAAAAATAATTTTCTATAATAAGTTTTTAAATCTTTGATGATTTCGAGTGTGATTCTCACTCGCACCACTCGAGTGAGAATCGCGTTTCATCAATTTCCACTACAGCTTTAGTTTTTTCCTAAAAACTCTAAAATTTATCCCTAATCACATCTTTATTACTTTTTTTAATAAATTTTTCAATAAACCGATCACTTGTTGCTTCACAAGAACATGAGAAGTTAATTTGTGCAAAATTGAAAACAAATAATTCATTTCAGTATGTTCTTAATAAGCTGCTAAAGTTGCAGCGTATTCTGAGAGTAACAAGTGAGAGTATAAACAAATCTATGAATAGATGAAACACATACACATCGATAATTAATTTTGTTAATAATATCACGGTGAAGGGAAATAACGTAAAGCTAACTAAAAGCAGCTTCCATCAGAGAGAATATTTTTTGTTATTCTGTTTTGTTGCGTTGGATGCAACACGCATGCTATAAATCAACGAGAGTATTCGTATTTATTTTGGTTCTATGTATCAATGCCTTCTAAACTACTGGCCTTTTACTACTCTCATTTTTCGCACATGACGTCAATTTAAGTCTAAACCGAGACTGCGCAATAATAATTTTAACATATTTACACTAACAAAGCAACTAGAGAAAGCAACAACAACGTCGGCTTAGCGTGTCGTCATCATTTGGTGTAAGCGGCCAGTAGTTTAGAAGGCATTGGTACTATGCAGTATGCGATATGAAGGTGGATAATGTGTATAAAATAAATTATAATGAGAAATCAAAGTAGGAAAGAAATATACAAACTATTTTTAAAGTTAATTGCATTAAACTAGATATCTATATGTGCAGACCTGTAAGGCATAATAGAATAGTGCATATTATTGTGAAAAAAATATTTTTAATTAAACGTGTTATACATAAAATAAATCAAATTTGAAATTTTATTTTAACGATAGTGATTTTTGAAAGGGATGCAGTGCTTCCCTAGCTTCTATGGACCCTTCGCCCCTGGGATTATGTAATGAGGTATTTGACTACGAGAATTTCTTTAATTTTAGTTGATTACTGCGAATTGGGTAATTACAATTTGTTTACACAAAATATTATATAATTTGATTTTACACAGAATATTTTAAGTCTTTAATTTTGAACAAATTAAGATTTTGATTTTGTTTTACACAGAATATATTTTATATCATTAACCCTTATGTGAGTGACGAGGTACCCGGGTACCTTTTGCACTTTTAAACGTCTAGCTTTGTATGTTCTTGTTATAATAAAAAGTTTTAATTTTGTGAGAACTTTTAGTTCAATTGATAGATTACGATCACACTTAAAAATGAAAAATTTTATAACTTGGACGCACGTGAGAGCAAAAAGTAGTTTAGTTGTACGAATTAGAGTAACAAAGGTACCCGGGTACCTTTATATATTTTACACTATATTTGACAGAAATAATATGCAAATATTTTATATTTTTGTGTTATATGTCGTTGTATTTCATTGTTTGTGTTTCTGTTTATTTATTTCATTTAATTTATGTTTATACTTTTATTTATTTCAAAAAAACTAACCAACATTTTTTTATTACTATCGATCATTTTTTTCACTGTTGTGATATGTTGGATTATTTACGTTTTTTTACAGAATGTTCTTCGAAAACTGACATGTTGCAGCTAATGCAAAATTGTTTTCAATTTATGTTATTTTAGCAAAATCCGTTATAAATTTCGTAATTGCAAAAAAAATTAGTTTTAAGAAAAGTTGCATGTAGGGTACCCGGGTACCTTAATCACTCAAATAAAGATATTTTTTCTTCACTCACATGAGGGTTAATTTTAAAAAGAATATTTTATATTTGTTTTACACTGAATACTTTATATATTTTTTTAGAATAGAATAAGATTTTGATTTTGTTTTACACAGCATATATTTTATATCGTTAATTTTGAACAGAATATTTTTAGTTCGAATATGATTAAATTTTATTTTAAGTCAAGGAACTAAATTTTTATCCCTTTTGTTTGAAAGCCACGGAACTATTTTGTTTGGCCTTTTTCGATTGAGAGCCACGGAACTAATGAATTTTTCTTTCTTACTTTTCTTTTAGGTCGATTTTAATTTTCTTTGGTCTTTTGCGCTTAAGCAAATTTTGATTTAATTGATTTTTGTCGATTCGACTTTTCATGCCCAGTACATTGTAATTTTGGGTCATGGTGTTTTGGTAGTTCGGTAATTTGATAATTTTATGCATATTGTTGTTGTTAATTTTCTCTACTTTGTATTTTGGGTTTAATTTTTTATTTGCATTGGTTTTTTATGCTTATATTTAGTTTTTAATATTGCTATTTTTTGTGATCTAATTTAGGAGTTGTGTATTTTTGAAATTTGCGGTTGTTCATATTTCCGCCTTAAATACTTTGTTCTCGTGTAAATTGTATGCACTTTGTATATACTGATTTACTTTTATGGGCTTTGTATCACAACAAAATGCGCTATAACAATTTTCTTTATTTCTAATAAGAATTTGATATAATGGAGCTCTATACTCCACCTGATTCTCCCTTAACATCTTATACTGCTTTCTTCGAAAAAACAGTTCCAAAGATATTTGTCTTGTCTTCAAGACAATATAAGGAATAATAGAAATTTATTTCGAACCTATACGTTTTCAAAGAACGCGTGAGACTAACAGTTAGCCGGGGTATATTACATTTAAAGGGCAAAAATCATATGATCCACAAGTCATTATCAAACACGTTCATCAAAATTTTTTTTAATCAGTATATAAGCCAGAAGACATCGATAAATGCAGGGTGGGCCATCTGGGAATAAAAATCAAATTTTTTTTATTGATATAAGGAAAGGTGGTTCTATGCCATTTATGTAAGAAAAGCAATATCGTTCATATGTTCACTACGGCATCGTCAACAGGCCTGTTGTCCATTTATGGATGATAAGCATGCACTGTACCATTCAAATAATCCAACAAATATAATCAAGTTGAGTTAGATCCAGGCTTTTTGGTGGCCAAAGAACTTCACAATTTCTTAAAATTGTGCGGTCGGAAAATTATGTTGCCAATAAATGGCTTATTGCACGTTTGTCTGGCGGGGCATGTCGCCCCGTCTTTTTTCTGTTCGTTTTCAAAGAAAAACCGTCCAATTATGCCAGCAGGTCATAAACCACACCAAACAGTGACTTTAGGAGGATGACCTTCTGACGTACAAAATGGATCAACATTTTGATACGGTTAAGGACCTTCTACTGAACTAGTTTCTTCAAAACGAACAATAGTTTTGCCAACTACACCCTCAGTAGCAACTCTCATGTTGTTTTTGAACGATTATTTTCATAATGCATTTGAACAATCAAAATGCGTTGTTGAAATAAATGGCATATTTTTGACTTTTCATATGTCAAATAAAACAACAGATAACACAAAGTACTAAAACTCATTGTCTGAAAAAAGGACCAACAGGTGGCCTCACCAAACGAAATGATAGCGCCAACAGTATGCGTCCATATAAATTCCACAAATTGCAGCGGGAGATAAACATCACGATCTAGAAATGTTTAAAGCTGGATGCGGCCCGAATAGTGTACCAGCAAGGTTGGGCGACATACATTACGTAATTTAATGTACGCGGTTTTCGACACGATATCTAGTACGTAGATTACATGATGAGTTTTTGTGTTCCAGATGTTGACAATGTAGCAAACGTCGAAATAATGCTAAAACACTGCCAAAATGCTGTCAGGCATTAGATAATTGTCTTATAAACGTAGTCGCCAAATAAGTTTACATTTTGACATTAAATAGTGCCAATAGTTAGTACATATGGTCAACTTGGTCAACATTCTCATCGTACACCGTTAGTATGATGACTGCACTTAAAATTTCTACATGACACATATATGTACCATTTAATCTTGTATTAAGGAAGAAATAGACTAGTTGCCAAAGAATCAATTTGACTATAAATGGTTTTTGTATATTGTTTTAATATTTAACTGCATTTTCAAATTAATTTATGCATGGAAGAAATATTTGTGGGTTCATTGAACAAAACAAACTATTTTAGTTCAATCCACATTTTTTTAGTATGGCCAAATGCTAGTAGATGATAGCAAAGAAAATGTGGTTAGATTTTTTTATCTTTTTAATAAAGACGTCAATTCTCATTTGTGGCTTTCAAACGAACATTTATTAATGATCCTATAATATGCGGCTGTTTACAGTAAGTTTGTATTTAGTCTGGAATTAACTGAAATAATTAAATTTCTTTTAGTTTATTACTGAATTAAATTAACAAATTACCACTAAATATGAAACTTAGACGTTCTATGGATACAGTAAAAACCATAAATCACTAGTTTACCAGTTAGAAATTTTGACTGTTATCAAATTTGTATCAAAATTTCCGACTAACAAAATTAACAATTATAGTTCATACTAGAATATTAAAACAGCCTATAAGTCTGGTCGTACCACCATCTATCAAACTGGCAACAGTCGAATAACAGAACAAACGCTCTATTTACTCTGCTTTATCGAAGGCGACAGTACGTTGATAACAAACCTTAGCTGATTTTTCATCAAGTAGTACTACAGTATTTGCCGGTTTTTTAAATTGTTTGTTAGTGAATATCAGCCATTATTACATATTTGGTGGTAGTAAAGTAGAACAAGCTGTGCCTGGGTATTTATGGTTCAAAATTTCAACATAACAGTGGAAATTGACGGTATTTCTTGCAAAAATCTATTCAGCGAGTTACAAAAAATTAGGAGGAATTTCAATTCAAGCGTAATATAACCGTAAATTACATTAAATTTTAGTGTACACCGTTAAAAATAAAAGTATGAAATCTATTCTTTTCCTATCCTTCTGCGGAATAACTATACGTCCATCCTTTTCTAAGCAGTAAAATTATACTTCCCAAATAAATAAAATGTATACTTTCAAAATTAAAATAATTTTGTCCTAATCTTAATAAATTTTATTTTTGTCCAAAAGATTAAAATTCATCGATCGAACAATGATAATTTTTATTCTTTGGCCGAATGTTAAAAGCACTCAAATATAAAAGAGACTTTGCTCTTTGAAAATGACTAAATTTACTCTTTTTGGCGTACACAAAATAAATCACAAAGAATAATGTTTATCTAATTAAAAGATTAAAATAAATTAACCATTACCATATTTTATACAATTCAGGGAAAGATTTTATTCTTTTTACTCATCAAATTCAACGTTTTTATAAGTGAAATTTAAGTAAAAAAAGTATAAATTTTAATAATAAAACATAGTTTTTTATTTAAAATATTGGCAAATACATAATATACATAATAGTTTATGAAAATTACGTAGATTATATCCTATCCTCCCGCGTATAATAATCTACCGATTCTTGAATATCCATTGGGTGAAATATCAAGGTGATTACATTCCATGTTATTAATTCGTGGTTTAGGTCCATCTAACTTGTTTTTGTCTAAATAAATTAAATGTTTATAAGAAAAAAGTATCAAATACATATTTGTACTATTTATTTACCCGTACATTTTCAAACAAAAGGCAATTTCCATCCGTGTTCCTGTAGTGTGATTGATTGCGGGCTGGCTGTAGTGTGTTCTGTGTTTTTGTTAAGAGTAAATAAATGTTTAAAAATAAATAGCGCTAATTATAATCAAAAACTACATAAATTGTGTAGAAATAAAAACTTACCTCTTAATTCACAGCAGAACCTTTTCAAACAATCGGCAACTGATAACTTATTTTTACTTGAACTAAATAAACATATTTTTACCAAAAAGATTGCTATCCCTTATTACCCCACAAAAGTAATAGAAAAGATAAAGACATAAAATTTTAAATTTTAGAAGTTTCCTGTACTGCAAAACATATTAATTTATGTTTTTAAAAGCTAAATAATTTGTTCAGATTTTTAGGCTAAACTGCTTAAAAATGATAAAAATATTTTTATACTAAAAAGGACAAAATCTGATTTTCACTTCAGTTTTTAGTTAAAAAACTATGAGATTCACCGGGCATGTGGTAAATACCTAAGTATTAGAAACAGTTATTATCAGTTATTTTATCATAAGTTTTCAACCGCTGGTTGGCCACCATTATTATTCAAACGTATCTAAGAACTGTATAAGAACATGATTAGGGAAAATAGACCGTCATTAGTTCAGCAATGAAATTGAGAAAACAAACAAGTTGTGCCGCAACTCCAATTAACGTCTATTAAGTTGCCTATGTGATTATCCTTCATTCGCGTTAGGACTCCAATAATATTGAAAATTTAAAGCCTCCACCACGCGCGCGACTATTTTGGTTGAGTTGAATACTATTTATACAGTCGAACCAAGTCGAATTACTAGTTGCCAAAATAATAATATGCTTGAGTTAGAGAAAATTCGAGTAATGGAAATGAAGAACCACTTGCTCGAGTTATTCGAGTATGTATTTACATAATATGGTATATACATGAAAATTTTCCAAGGATTTTTCTGTCATAAATTGAAATTCGATTTAAGGAATAGTTCGACTTATAAAAGTTTGACTGTATTTTGTTTTAAATGTATTATTTGAGCAAAAGGTATTACACTGCCATTCAGACGCTAAGATTAGCCATCGTAACAATGAATATATTACACGCACAAAACGTTCTAAAATTGTGTATTTCTCATAAACACTCGTAATATACCTTTAATTTTCAAGTTTTGTTGATAAGAAAACCTCTAATTTCTTCATGTTTTATACGATATGTGGGGAAAATGTCTTATCTATACAAAACGGCTCTTTCAACAAAATCATATCACAATGATATCAATTTGAGCGGAGCAGTAAGCTGTTGAAAGTAGGCTGAACCTGTTGTATGTTGTAGTTTACATTGTTATGTTCTCACATCATAATAGTGTTCTCCTAGCCGTTTTGTTACTTTGATTATCTAGAAAATTGAACTTGAAATGAGTTAGTTTTAAACTGGATGTCAAGAGTTACAGCTTACGTGTTATACTCATACAATATCAACAAATTTTATCTGTACATATTTACATTTCCATTTGTTCTACTCGAGGCGTCTAATTTCGAAAACCATCCGCTAAATTTTTTGAGATTGCCGTAATAATCTCTGCCGTAATGATGCAAACATTAATACGAATCATATCATTCTTTGTTTACTAAAAATGGACGATAAATTGATTATTTGTACTTTTAAGTTTAAATTATTTTGCAATATTTTATTCAATTTGGAACAAAATGAAACATTTAGTTAAAATTCATTAATATTTCTAATGTTTAAAATATTTTAGGTTTAAATAGACAAACATTATCATTAAAAGGACAAATTTTTATTTTTGCAAAGAATAACACGAAAGAATAAAATTTGTTTTAAATAAAAGGATAAAAAATAAACAAAATAAGAATAAAAACCATTTAATAAACAAGAATAATGTTTAGCTTTACGAAAATAATGCATTTCATCTTTCAAATTGAATAAAATTTATTCTAAATAATTTTATACTTGGGCTAAATCTAATTTTTATTCTTTTATTTTTAACCGTGTACGATCAAAGAGTTCGCAGCATAACAGTTATACACAGTAACAGTTTTACGGAATCCGCCCATATCGTCCACAACAACACCGCCGAAAGGAAAGATAGCCGACAAGGACAACCAAATCGCCGACAGGAATTTTGGATGGCAAGCCCTAATCGCCGACCCAACCAGATCGCCGAAAAGCCACATCGCTGACACAGCAACATCGCCGACACCAACTCCTCCGACACCCACATCACTGACAACCCATAGGAATTTTATCTGACAAGTCACTTTGCACATAAACCGACTTCGCCGACGAACTACTTCACCAAAATAATCGCCGAAAGGAAATTTGATATGGATATAGCAAAATAAGAATTAGCAAAATGTAGTCTAAGGATTAATAGTTGAAACATATGCGAATTATATTTCCAAATATTTAGCTTTAATAAAAAAATAATAAACAAATAAAGTGCGCCTTGCTTTGATATACATCGACATGTTTATTAGGCTGCGGTTACATTCGATGCGAATTCGTAAGAAATTTTGTTTGTAAGAATTCGTACGAATTTTTTTGTAGAGAATGTGGTTCGACAAAAATGGAGAGGTTTACGAGACACATTTAGAAAACAGCTTTCTAAATTATATCTAAAACGAAGTGGTGACCCTGCTGAAGAAGTATCACCCAAATGGCAATTTTTTAATAACTTGTTGCTTATTAATGATCAGTTTGTACCCCAGAAAATAGTTGGAAATATTACAAACTATCAAAGGGATGGTATTATTTGGGATGAAATCGCAATAGAAGAGTATGATTTGTTAGAATCAGTAGAGAGTCCTAATGAAAAATCACAAAGTGTAAGAGAATGGAACTCGGAAATGAGAAATTTAAAAACAATAAATTGTGCTGATAGTAATAAGGAATCTTCATCTGAAACTAACAACACTTCGTTTAAAAAAAAGAAAAAAATGTAAGAGATAATACAATGAAAAAGCTGTTTGATATCGAAGATATATAATCTTGTTCCCCATCTCACACAATTGCCAACCAATAGAAAATTATTTGTAAGAAGCAAGTTTCAAGAATTGCTTCTGCAAGAACGTGAAGCATTATCTCCGAGCAAATGTGCTTCTAAGGCTTTTTGTACAACACAAATATCAGGTCAATGTTCTCCTGTTTCAACACAGTCACCAGCTTTCAGATCACTAACGACCAAGTTATCTGATCGTTTATCGCCTCTTCAATCAGAAAATTGTTCCTGTTGCGATATAATGACCAACATGGACCAGCCAATGAACAATACAAATACACAAACATATTTTTCACAATCTCGACATTCGTAAATTCGACTTAATGGAAATTTTATTGTAAATAATTGATATACTGTTTATATTTATATTGAAATACCTTATGAAGCTAGTCTCAATAGCTTTTAATATATAAGCAAATGTAGTTGGAACCATTCTCCTAGAAAATTATTACGAAATGTCATCTTTTTAAGGTTATGTTTCATCATTATTGCGGTGATTTTCATTATTATAAATTTAATTGTGTGTTGATTCTTGAAAAAAATAATGGACAGACGTACACAACTATTGAAAAAAATTAAATATATTAAAGAAAATGAACACGAATTACGAAAATCATGAATTTCGATATATTAGCACAGAATACAGAGTTAATGAAATATATTCTAACAAAAATGTATGTCTTTACTCTAAAAAATTAAATTTATAATGATGAAACATAACCTCAAAAACATGAAATTTTGTAATAAGTTCATCATAATTTATCGTAAAGCAGCCTCCTGATAATTTGCTGATAGTGTCATAATTTATAAAAAATACACAAACATTGATACTCTGATAGAAAATATCAGTGATTTTGACTCTAGGTGACCTAACAAAATATGCCTGTAGTGAAATGCAATTTTAAGCTTAAGCTTAGTATGCAGTTTGATTTCACATGAAATTTTCTTATGATTTTACCAAAAAGAAATTAGAAATGCAAAATTCCACTTCTGTTTTCATTTTGTAGTACTCAGTTCACCAGCGAAAGAGCCAAGTGTGTTCAATACATCAACGATGGAGCGCATAAACTCTCCAAATTATTTTCATGTTAAAATAATGTCTCGGCATATTATTTTTACGTGAAATTTTCACATTTGTTTATGTTTCGCAATTATCAAATTTTTTAAATATCTTTTTTAAAAATCTTTAAATTTTAAATAAAACCAATTTAATTTAATTTATTCACTTAAAATTAAAAAATTCATCTATGTATGTCTACAAATTTATACGTTAAAAATAAAAATTCTCCAAATTTCTCCAAAAATAAATAGATTTTTGGAGACCGTGGTGAAATTTGTTTCACTTTGCACTTAGTACTAATATTATTTAAATTGATTTTATAAAAACTTATAAATTTATG
This sequence comes from Nephrotoma appendiculata, assembly GCA_947310385.1. NCBI lineage: Eukaryota > Metazoa > Arthropoda > Insecta > Diptera > Tipulidae > Nephrotoma > Nephrotoma appendiculata. Next base: position 60,945,889 of record OX371223.1, read on the forward strand.
GTGTTGACAATTTTTTTCTTGTCAAACACAAGCAAATGTTAAAGTTTCACGTAAAAGATGTTGTGCCGAGATATTATTTTCCAATGAAAGTAACTTTTTTTAGATACAAATTAATCAATGCTATATAGCAGTGTCCGTCACGCCAGCCGGAACCATATCAGCCGGAACCAAACAACTATGGCACAAGTAGCACGATGCATTGTGCATCGTTGAGCACTATATGCTTTTTCAGCCGGAACCTTATAATTCCAGCCGGAACCTGATAAAGCCACACAGAACCATACAACAGCCAAACAAACTAAATCACTAGTAGCACGATGTATTGTGCATCATTGTACACTTTATAATTTTTCAGCCGGAACCTTATAAATCCATAAATATAACATTTATGGATTTATAAGGAACCATACCCTCTACAGCCAAACTAACTATGGCACAAGTAGCACAATGCGTTGTGCATCATTGCGCACTATATAATTTTTCAGCCGGAACCTTATAAAACCAGCAATATATGATTTTTCGTTGGAACCTTATAATTGCAGCCGGAAACGATGGTTTGGTTAAATACAGTCAAACTAACAATATCACAAGTAGCACAATGAATCGTGTATCATTGTGTACTATATTGTTTTTCAGAAAAAACCTTATAATTCTAGCCGTAACCTAATAAAACCAGCCAGAACCATACTATAGCAAAACTTACTATATCACAAGTAGCACGATGTATAGTGCATCATTGTGTACTTATACATTTTCAGCTGGAACCTCATAAATCCAATAATATACGATTTGTCGTGAAAAAACCTTACAATTTCAGCCGAAACCATACCCTCTACAGCCAAACTAACTTTAGCACAAGTAGCACGATGCATTGTGCATTATTGTGCACTATATAATTTTTCAACTGGAACCTTATAATTTTGACCAGAACCTTATAAAGCCAATCGAAACCGTACTACAGCCAAACCAACAATAGCACAAGTAGCACGATGCATTGTGCATCATTGTGCATTATATAATTTTACAGCCGGAACCTTACACATCCAGTAATCGAAGATTTTCCGAGGAAAGAACCTTACAAGTTAGAGTAAACTTGCAGTCAAAATAACTATATCATAAGTAGCACGATGCATTGTGCATCATTGAGCACTATATATTTTTTAGCCGGAACCTTATAATTCCGACCAGAACCTAATAAAGCCAGCCAAAACCGTACAACAGCCAAATTAACTATGGCACAATTAGCAAGATGCATTTTGCATCATTTTGCACTATATAAATTTCCAGTCGAAATCTCATAAATCCAATAATATACGATTTGTCGTGAAAAAACCCTACAATTTCAGCCGGAACCATACCCTCTACAGCCAAACTAACTATATCACAAGTAGCACGATGCATTGTGCAGAGGGTATGGTTCCGGCTGAAATTGTAAGGTTTTTCCACGACAAATCGTATATTATTGGATTTATGAGGTTCCGGCTGAAAATGTATATAGTAGACAATGATGCACAATACATCGTGCTACTAGTGACATAGTTAGTTTTGCTATAGTATGGTTCTGGCTGGCTTTATTAGGTTACGGCTGGAATTACAAGGTTCCGGCTGAAAAACAATATAGTGCACAATGATACACGATTCATTGTGCTACTTGTGATATTGTTAGTTTGACTGTATTTAACCAAACCATCGTTTCCGGCTGGAATTATAAGGTTCCAACTAAAAATCATATATTGCTGGATTTATTAGGTTCCGGCTGAAAAATTATATAGTGCACAATGATGCACAATGCGTTGTGCTACTTGTGCCATAGTTAGTTTGGCTGTAGAGGGTATGGTTCCGGCTGAATTTGTAAGGTTTTTTTCCGAAAAATGTTATACATGTATTTATGTTATACATGTATTTATATATGTATTTATGGTTTTATAAGGTTCCGGCTGAAAAATTATAAAGTGCACAATGATGCACAATACATCGTGCTACTAGTGTCCTACTTTGTTTGGCTGTTGTATGGTTCTGTGTGGCTTTATCAGGTTCCGGCTGGAATTATAAGGTTCCGAATGAAAAAGCATATAGTGCTCAATGATGCACAATGCATCGTGCTACTTGTGCTATAGTTGTTTGGTTCTGGTTGATATGGCTCCGGCTGGCGTGACGGACACATATCAAACAAACCAAAATTTCTTAAAAACTTCTTAAAGTTAGTTGGTAACAAAAAAACACGTTATAGGATGAAACGTGTGCTCATCTTATCAAATTTGCACGTTAGATTTCACAAAATTCAGTCAATATTGATTCAATTTCTAAAGTAGTTCGCGTGGTATGTTTATTTGATAGAATGTTATTCAGGTACACATTTTAATGAAAATTGAGTATCCATAACGCCTGGCTAGAAATGTTTTTATCACCTGCAATTAAAACGCCCTCTCATGGTATGTACTGATATTTTTGAACTATTATAAAAAGATCGGTCACCGGTAGTTTTCGGAATTGTATAAATATCAAACTGGCTTCGATGACATTCCACCAACATTTTGATAAAATATAGTTAGATTTTATCATGAGATGCTGAAGTCGACTTGGCATATGTAGTTGTCCAGAAATTGAACTCAATTTTGATGACGAAAATTTCCACGCTGAGCCTGATACTCTTTAACGAGAATATTTAGTGGTCAGGATGCAGTGACAGTACATTATACAATTCCGATTGGAATTTAAATGGTGTTTCATTGATTTCACCGTCGCATCCAATAACCCTGCAAAATGGAAAGCTTTTGGTGAATAACAAATCATTTTGTTTGATTCGCGCTTGAAAGAAATATCTATTAGCTCCAATATAATTAGAACCACCAGTCAAATTAGTGGAAAGCTCAATATGAACTGTTTACTCATTGACGAATAGCAAACGTATGCTTTGAATGACATTCGACCTCTTCCCCGCTTATAAAATGAATAGGCACTTCGAAATCTGTTCCCACCTTTAAAAACGTTTTAATGTGCTGAACTCTGCATAATCAAATCTTTTGCAATAGAGGGAGTGGTTTAGATCGAAAACAAAGATAAACAAAGATAGACCTTAACGAGGTTAGATTTGACAATCTAGATAGTGCTATTTGGTGATTGGTTGATATATCGAGGATTCGTCCTCCGACCCTCAGTATCCTAAGATCATCAATTTTGACTAGTATGACAACGTTCAATTAGACTTGCTTGACTTAAATCTAAAACTTTATAAAAAAATAAGTCATTCTTATTCCAGGATCAATAAAAAATACTTTATATGTTAAATAAATTTAGCGAGCACATTACGGATAATGACAAAATTCGAAATTGTGATGCTATATTGGTATAAGACTTTGTCCATCTTAAAATTAAATTACGTTTATATTTGCCTTGTGAATATTTTCCTATGTAAACAAGAGTACTTTAATAAATTTAAATAAAATTTTTTTCTGAGAATCCCCATTAAAAATATCTACGAATGCCTACTGAAGAATAAATTCAAATTGATGGAAGAGCACACAAACAATTTATTCACGGCCAATACTTACAAAACAATCTGTGCTCTATATATGCACAAATATATGGTTCTTCGTCTCATATATATATTTTGAGTACCATCGCTTCATAATATAGCAAGAAGAACACCCACTGTGTTTAAATAATTTTTCCTTTTTTCAATTTTGAGCTTTTTTCTGCTGTACCCAATAAAACATTAAAAAAACAACTTGATTAAGTTTCAATTAAATTTTTATTTACTTACTTGATATTTTTGATTGTTCCCAGTGAGAGTTTTGTCTGCAGTATACTGTTGAAATCAATTTTCTTTCCAATTTTTAATTAAAAACAATAAATTGAACATGTAGCGGTTGGAAATTTATTTTTTTATCAATCACGTTTAATAAAAAAAAATATTTCCGTTTAATTTTCAATTACCGCACCTGAACTAATTAATCTAGGTGGTGAATATTTAAGTTGAGCTTCACTGTTGTAGACGGGTACAGCTGTATTTATGTACATTATAAACCAGTAACCAAAACACCAACATAAAGTCAAGGATACCAACTCAAAAAAATTAATGAACGATGATTCCGCAATTTTTCATGTTTTTTAGCAAACTTTGTTGTGTTGTTCTTGATTCGTTCGCTCTTTTTTTATATAATTTTTCCCATGAGAATGTTGTTTTAATTATTGTTTAATTTAGTTCGCTGTTTCGCGTACCCATCCGCATATATACACAAACCATTATGTAGCCATTTTAGAAAAAAAATTAAGTAAATGAAACTTTCTTCAGTTTTTTTTGTTCGGTGCTTTTGTGTGTTCTATAATTCCTTTTGGGTCATAAAACAAGGAACGAATTAAATGAAAACAACATGATAATTAGTAACACAAGAACATCAGACCAGAACACGCATATAAAATACAAAAAGGTAAAGTGTTGAATAATTATTTGGGTGGGTGACCGACCAGTGGCGGTGATTTTCAATTAATTGCGAACAAACAAAAATGAATATAATTCGAGTATAATTTATTAGAATAAAATTTAAATACAAAAAGGTTTAAATTATTTACCTGTATGGAGGCATGGTTCAAAATCAGGAGCCGTGATTAAAATAAACAACTTAAAAGCAAAATAAGACTCATTTTCGGTATTTGCATGTTCAACGATTTTAAAAATCGATATAATCTGGGATGAGAAGAAATAGTATTGTTTGAGGATTTTTTTTTCTTGGATAAAAAGCTGGGGGGGGGGGGGAGAACTCGTACTTTCCCAACGTCTGTTCTCCAGGTTAGAAGTGGCGGAACCGAGCGTCTATATACCAAGCGGCTTACAATTTAAATGTTTTCAAAGTAGGACTGGATGCTTTAAGATTCTCACGGCAGGCGAACAACCTTTTCTCATAAAAACCAGTAAGTTATGAACCCTCAGGCGACAAAATCTCTTCATGAGATGCAAAAGCTAGAGAGAGAGAGAGATGAAAAACTTGGCTAACTTCATATTCTTAAGTATTATTACAACTATATTTGATACCTGAACTGCACCCTAATATTTGTTACGAGCAACTTTTTTCAAACCTTTTCATTTTCGAAAAGCTCACTATAATTTCTATTAAAAGGTCTGGTAACGAGGGGAAAATAAAATTTCTGTGAATAAAGCAGCGGCACCGATACTGCAGTTTTGGATGGGTCTTAAACAAATTGAGGCATTGCTAAAAATAAAACGAATTACTATGCAAAAAATCAATTCAATTTTGAAATCGCTCACCTACCAATGACGAATAAGTATGAAGTGCTGCGAGATGCAATTATTAAATGTCGATCCATGTCAGAAAAGAAAAGAATTGAAAATTGTCTTTAATGCACTGATATGGATCTTTTAACTCTATCAGACTTTTACAGACATCTTGAAGAGAAAGCAGATTCCTCGACGGCCGCGAAGGCTCAACTTCTCAATCCCCCCCATATATAGTTGCGAAATAAATAAACCTAATTATGTTTGCAATGCTTTCGAACATGGATCTGCAAAACCAACGAAATCTTAATCACAAAATTCACTTGCATTCTACAGAAATCAACTAATCAACAAACCGCTAGGTTCAATTGCGAATTTAATGATCAGACTCGGTCAAGGTTATGATCGACTAGCAGAACTAGAAAACGAAGTGATAATTGGCCTTGGTGGTACCACAAAAGAGTTCGTAACCGACCCAGAAAATGCGAAGGTTGTACTTATGGGAAATGCCGAAATCACAGGCAGACCCCAATGCGGGAAACAAAGTCGTTTCTTCACCTCACTATTAGATGTCCAAAACCTAGGTTACGATTTCTCATCGAAACTGGCGCGGACGTTGCAGTTGTACCAAAAATTCTACGGTTTCTACGGAGTCTACGGTTATGTCGATTAAGCATTTCCAGCGCTGTTTCGCCTTAACATTTAGTACCGAAATGTTGTTGAAACGTGAATTCAGCCACACCGAATTAAAAAAAATAAAATCTTAGCCATGAAATCACCAAAAATGGTTTCAAGCCATCTGCGGATCGAATCTTGGTAACCAAAACCTTTCCCCAACAAACTTTGTAACGTTTTTGTTTATTTCGTAATGACACAATCAATACCGTTAACAGACTCTTAGCAAACTTATGGTGATGCAGCATATTGCCGGCAGATGGCAATCGTCGGGTTGGGTACTTTTCACCATTTACCAAGAGCTTGAAAATGCTGCTTTTAAATAAAGGATTTCACTATTATGAATAAAATTATTTGTGCTCCACAATTTACCATTAACCCTTACAGGTTCACTTTTGATCCGCCATCCTAGGTTGGATAACCATACCTGTTGTGGTTATCGTATCCCACACCTCCTTACAGATTTCTTCAAAATGAAATCCTCCCATGGTATGGTGGACACTCAACTCATCGTATTTAAAATTTTAATTTAGTTAGACATTTAGTTTTATTTAGAATCGCTTATGCACTTGAAACAATATTCCCGAACATCACCCCACTCTTACAAAAAGAAACTGAACAATAACTTCCCAACACACAACTTCTTCTAACAGTAAGTCAAAATGGAGTTATAAGAATTCACAAAATTTATGATTAATATTTTTAATAAATTTTAATAAATGAATAAATTAACTTGCATGCGCACTTTAATACGATATATAATGTAAATATAAGAAATAAATATATAAATATAATATAGATAACTAATAAATATAATTTAATAAATAACTACAAATATTTTATCATTTTTTTTTCACATGCTTAAATTTGAACCATGGTTCTTGGAGGGTTAAAATTAATTGTATATATATATGTAATAAATTTTATAATATAGGTATAATATATAAATAATAAATTAATATAAATAAATAAACAAATCAATATAAATATATGTATATAGGAAAATAAATCATAAGTTTTATAGTTGAAAGAAATTAGTATGCATGAACTTAATTTGTTCCAAAAAAAAAAAATTACATTCAAAACTTCGCTTTATTGGCGTCGCAAATCGCCATTACTTTCGCTACGACCCAATATTATTTTATATATATGTACAGAATTTTTCTGGTATTGGTGGTCGTTTAGCGGTCCAAATTATTATTTTATTAATGTGATCGATGGATTTTAAAATTACGAGTATAAAAAAAATTACGCTTACCAAGAAAACGGATCTGCACGTCACGTACTGTACTATACGTATGATTATAAAAATTTGGGTTTCAATCCGTTTCTAAAATTTTAATATCACGAGAGAAAACTTATAAGCACACAATTAATAAATCAAATTAATAAATAGGAATACCTTGGTAAGCGACTCCGAAAACTAAAAAAAATCCAACCGGTATGATCATCAATTGACTGCCAACACTGTGTAATTTGTACCTCCAGTCCACATAAATATTTGTTCTTTTTTTTCTTGGTTTTAACTTGTTTTATGTTTTAATTAATTAATTTTTTTTGTGTTATTACTCTTCAGATAAATATTTTAAAATACTTTGAACAACTATGTTAACTTGCTGCGACTAATCACATATTGACCATACCGATCCAATTTATTAAATTTTCTTTAGCATGGAGGGGAAATTATAAAACTTGTTTCTCCATCTACTATAAAATTATATCAACAAACTTGATTGTAGGAGTTGTGCGTTGTCGTAATTACATTTCGTACACTGCGCTACTAGAGTATCAGTCGAATTGTTGTGTGACCACGATTCTGTGTGATGTGCGAGATTTGCAAAATTTAAAGGACACCAAAGTAATAATCTGTAACAGCAAACTGTTACAAACGTGGGGACGACTCACACCCAGGAGATAGTCTCAGCAAACAGCCGGGCTTAACTTTGTGATTTATCTACGATATCGACGTTTTATACTCAAATGTGAATTTGGATATTTGATGTTAACTCAAACTTGTCAACAGCAAAGTTCACCAATACACTTACATTTTAGCGAATATCCTTGGCGTGGTATACTCCTAAATATTTTCCGTCTTTGTTGGATACTTCGTAGGCAACATTTCCAATCTTTTTCAAAATAATTGCTGGTATAAATTTTTGCGCGAGTTTTGCTGCAAATTGTTTCCCCGCGTTACTCTGCACAAAATTGCGGATGAATACCTCCTGCCCTGGGGTAATTGTTCGTGGTCTGGCACATAAGTTGTAGTTTGAAACGTTCTTCTCGTAAGCTTTTTGCACATGACTTAACACAATCTTTTGAGCAACTGACAGTCGGTCTATATTATCATTCGGGAACATTTGATTGTTATTCAATATGTTAAGCCTTCTCAACAGGTCATAAAACTAAGAGATGAGGTGAAAACCCTGTACTGGAATGAACAACGTTTTGAAGCGCAACCAGCTATTTCGTCGAGATATTTATCCCACATTTGGTGGTCATCTTGAATATATGCTCTGATAGCGGCTAAGATGGAACGATTTACCCGCTCACAAGCATTGGCCTGTGGAGAATATTTTGCCGTAAAGTCATGTTTAATTCCGTATTTATTCATCAGTTCTTTAAAAATATTTGAGTTAAACTGAACCCCATTGTCTGTTAAAATCCTCTCAGGCACACCAAATAGATAAAAAATCTTATTCTCCAATATCTCAATGACTTTTATCCCAGAAGCTGTCCGAACCGGAAACAATAACGGAAATTTACTATATTGATCTAGTACTATAAGAATATGCGTGAACCCATTTTTAGTGCGCGGATATGGACCCAGAAAATCCATATACAATCTTTGCCATGGTCGGATTACATCAAAAGCTTTGCCCATTTCTGGTTTAGTTACGTAGTTTACGGCTTTCGTACATTTACAAATTTCACAATCATTTACAAATTTGATCACATCTCAAACTAACGTTGGCCAGTAATAATACCGCTGTAATACCTCTACTGTTCGTCTAATACCCTGATGTGCCGCTGTTGGAGGATTATGAGCAGCCTCAATTAATTTTGTTATCAACGTTTTCGGAATAACTAACTTCCAATCTGGGAGGTCCGTATTTGAGATTTTTCCTGTTTTCCAGTATATTCGATTATCAATGACCTTGAAATTAGATGTCGCAGTTGTGTTCTCTTGCAATGCTTTAATTCTTGCAACATATTCATCATCTTCAAACGCATTAGATTCTAATTCCACATGTAACGGCCCACTTAATACCTCATCTAATTCATCAATATGAACTCGCGAAAGGCTATCGGGTACGACATTTAACGATCATTTTCGATATTCTATATTGAAGTCAAATGCTTGTAATTGAATTGACCATAGTGCTTATCAACCAGACAGGTCCCTTTGTTCCATTAACCAACGAAAACTTGAGTGGTCAGTTATTATTGTAAAAGGGTAACCTTCAATATATGGTCGGAAACGTTTAACACTTAAAACTGCTGCAAGGCACTCCAGTTAGGTAATACTGTAGTTCTTTTGAGCCTTGTTAAGTTTATGAGACATAAAAGCCACTGGGTGTTCGTCATCATTTTCCCAACGCTGAAATAGCACACTTCCGATTCCCGTTGTCGATGCGTCGCATTGAATATAAAAATGTTTATGAAAATCCGGATTCACTAAAACTGGTGCTGTGACAAGAGCTTTCGTTAAGTCCTCAAATGATGATTGTGTTTGCTGATTCCATTTTTCTTTCGATCCTTTTTTTAAGAGATCAGTTAATGATGCAGTTAATACTGAATAATTAGCGATGAATCGGCGCTACCAGCCGGTCATTCCCAGGAATCTACGAATTTCCTTTATGTTTCTCGGTACGGGGTATTCGTCTATGGCTCGCACTTTTTCGGGGTCCACTCTAAGGCATCCCTCACTAATCACATACCCAAGGTACTTTGTTTTTCCTTAAGTACGAACTTGCTTTTCTCTACATTTATAGTTAGGTTTGCTGATTTCAAACGTCTAGCTACTTCAGACAAAAGTGATATGTGGTCTTCGAAAGAAGCGAAAACCACCAGCAAGTCGTCTAAGTATACAAAAACCCGGTCATGTAACTGGTGAGGAATGACCTTATGCATAAGCCGACACATCGTCTCAAGCCGTCTTATCCCTTGATAATGGTATCTTGCTCCAATGGTATCTGCCAATACGCATCCTTCAGATCGATGGTGCTGATATATCTTGTCTTGTCTAATCATCCTAGCAACTTCTATCAGGCAAGTGCAACGTTTCGTGGGCATGATTAATTATTATCATCGCTTAATCACTCACTTAGCTGAACATCTAGCTCCAGTGCATAGTCATTTAAGCAATCTAGGTAAATTAAATAAGCCAAATCGATTGTCATGGCCACCTGATTGTAAAGCTGCTTTAAATTCAACTAAAGTTGCAATCGCTCAGGCTACACTTCTTATCCACCCTACGAATCGTAACCCAGTACGTATTTGCGTGTTGCTGTGGGCACTGTTTTGGGAAGCTTTCACCTTCACAACACAAATATTCTGCTTTTGAGAAAGAGTTGCTGGCCTTGTATTGTGCTGTTAAACACACATGGGATAAACGATATGGGAAACGTGAAAATCGGTGAAGAGAAATTAGCCACACCGTAAGCAACGGATGATGAGCCTAAAATGCTTCAGAAGCAAAAACACTTTCGTAATACGTAATATGCAATCTCGAACTCGTACTTGAATTAGATCAGGTATATTTCTCTGTGGTGTGATACTTTTATCAGTGCAAAACGCCTACTACTCAGATACAAATATCTTTAAGATGCTTCATGGACTTTCTGATCCACAAGTTTCAGAAGTCAAAAGTATACAGACATGCCCACTGTGAGTATGGACTGTTTAATTTCCTTGTGGCAGGTGTGAACATAATATACATTTGGATCTAGTAGGATTATTATCTTCATCAAGCGAACACGTTTATATTCTCGCGATAATCGATAGATTTACGCGCTGGCCAGAAGCAAATCCTTTTGCAGCTATGATAGCTTCCGTCGTAGCGAGAGCTTTCCTAGATCAGTATTTTTCGAGATTAAACATTCTACTGTGGATAACCACGGACCAAGGTAGTCAGTTCGAGAGCAACCTGTTTAAGGAATTAACATAATTATTAGATTGTCACAGAATGCATACAATAACGTATCACCTTCAGGCAAATGGAATGGTTCAACGATTACATCGCCGTAGCATCAATATTAGCTAAATCGAACATCATTAGTTGAAGTGAAGAACTATTATTCTTTCTTTTTGGAATTAGAACGTTGATACAGACTGATCTTGGATACACTCCTGCTGGTCTTGTCTATATATGGACAAACGCTAAAGGTCCCAGCAGAATTAGTTATACATTCCAGTCCTACGCAATTGGCAGACCCAACTTCACGATGCGTAACCTCGTTCCTAAAGATACGCGCAATAATTATCAAAACAACATTTACATTCGTAAATGATTATAAAGATAAGAATCAAGCAATTGCCATCGACCGACTAAAACCGACACGAATAGACGAAATCCAAACAATGCCATTTGTATCGAGAAATACAGTAACACGCCATATCAAATTTAAAGAATAGGAAATTTTCAATATTTACCAATCTTCACCGGGTTGCTGAAAATTGAGCGGTGTGGTGCTTCCTTTTTACACTGGAGTCAGCAATAATAAATCAGTTCTGTCTAAGGGTAGCACTATAGGATATACTACAGCCATCAGTACCAAGCGGTACCACTACAACTGCGCATATGTTTAATTTCGTCGATGCCACAATTTCGGTTTTCTAGAAAATATATAAAACCGTAAAAAACTGACGTTCAAATCTGATAGCCTGATACGTATCAGTTTTACTAACATTTGTTGTCAGAAGTGTGATGTTGCAAATACCAGAAATGGTTCAAAAATTAAAAACACTAAATATCACGGCAGTTAAGGGAAAAGCTACAAAACGTCTGGCTTTCAACCGAAGGCAATGAGAGAGGGCTGTTTCTAGACTGCAGAGTACCACGGAGGAAGATGCTGAAACAGGATTGTGAAAATCGCAGCAATCATCACTGATAACAGGGCCATCAAGGGTCAATCCAGATATCATAAACGATGAGCAGAAAGCCCAGCTTTGCGAAGAAGAAGTTAAAAATGTGACAACCGGGGCGATGGAGCAAAAATAAACAACCATATCTGTATAGCCGCCTACACCTGAACAAAAAAAAAACCTGTTTTGGACATGGGATACATGATGCAGGTTATTGTTAAATTCGGTAATAAATTAGACCAACAATGAATCAACAAAGTACGCAGTTGGTAGAATTGCGAGCAGAGCAAGGTGAACAATTTGCTGATCTTTGTAAAAAAAACTAAATGCACTATTGGCAGAACTACGGGCAGACGAAGGTGGGTGGTTTGCCGAGTTTGACCAAAAGCTCAAGAAAATTCAGCACGCCCAATATCTCCAAGTTAAAGAGCTAAGAGGAGAAATAGAGTCTCTGAGAATTTTACAATTAAAATTAAGCAAATAGAAGCCCGCCTCCAATCAAATACGTCACAAGCTATTCCAGAGGGCAGCTCAAGGAGAATTTTAGAACGTCCGACATTTGGTGGCGAGATCCCATTTAAACATTTTTTATCTTCGTGGTAAAGCAGCAGATGTTTAGCAAACTGTCTCCGCTGCAAAGAAGAGCTATGAGCTATAATCATGACTGAGTTGGAACTAATATAAGGACAGTTACAACTTCATTTAATAAAAATAGTAGAGGTAAAAACATGAATCTACATTCATTGGGGTTGGCTTTAGAATATGATGGAGCTATAGCATGTTTGGTTACAGGCGCATAATTGCGTAACCTGGATGTCGAGGATATCACGCAGATAAAAGCTATAACTGTCACTGTGTTATTGGAGCCGCAGAAAAATGCGACAGTCAAGTGGTAAGCCAGGTGTCATCAAAAGTCAAAGAAGATGTTTCAGATGCGGGAAGATAGGGAATAGAAAAACTACAGAGGGTCCAAGAAAAAACTAGGACAAAATGCAAAAGTTGATTAGCAAGTCGGCTTAAAAATAGTTTACGATCAGATATAAGGAGGGACAGTTTGGCTTATCAAATGGAGTAAAGATTCATTAGAGAGCCCCAAAAAAAGATTCCAGTACTATTATTGAGGAGTTGATTGCTGAATGGAGAGTAATCTAGAGTTGAAAAGAAGGTATGCTGAGGTTCGACGAGGCAGAGAAATGATTAAGAACATGATGAGTCGAATGGATGAGGAACGATCCGCAGTAGAGAGCAACAGCACGACCAGAATACGACCAGAATTGGAGATTTGCCGATTTTCGACGAGGTGACTTAGTGTGGCTGAATTCCAGGAAGCGAAAAAGCTGATCTCAAGATACACATCCAGAATTGAAAGGTACCATACATATTTGTCAGAAAGATTAGCTACTTTATATATCGGTTACAAGAATGCTTTGGAGTTGGACGGAAAATCGTGAATAACGATAGACTAAAGCGATACGACATTGGTCGTGTCTTTTGGTGACGAACAGATTTAAGATTGGTAATCCAATTATGGAAAGGATTATGTAGATAACGGACGCTATTATAAACGGAGGCGTGTAATATCAAAACAGGGAAAAAGATGACGTGGAATATTCACGAACAGAACTACATGAAAGTGATTTACTTTTGCAACACACATACATCGCCAGATGCAATAATATTAATAATCTCGAATAGCGATAGGCAAACATTTTAGCGCGAGCAATTTAGGGCGCAGACAGAGTTGTGAGAAGTAAAAGTAAATTAGTGAACAAGTGAAACTAGTGATTTTTGGTTAAAAGTGTTAAAGAATGAAGTTTGGAACATTAAATCGCTGAGTGTTTTTATTTGCAAAATCAAATACAAATGTATATCAAAAATCCAAAATTTGTAATAATATAATTGTGGCTTTCATTCTGGAAAGTTTATATTTATATGCAAATTATTTTAAAACAAATTTTAAATTTACTTCTAATTTCAACCAAACCATTGAAAATATGAAATTAAATCATAAAATTTACTCAAAAAAGAATTTATAAATAGCTAGACTCGTCTCAAAGCATCAAAATTCAATAGACACCCCCGAACTATATTCCAAATTATTTAGAAAAATATTTCATACACCGATTAGAGTAGTTAATCCAATTAAAAACTGTATAATTGAATTAAATCCGGCTTTGTCTCTCATCTCATTCAAATTAAAAATTTATTCTTCCCTCATTTCCGTTTCCTTTTCATTTTCTATTTAATTTTTTTTATCAATTTTCACCAAATTTAATACTAAAGAAAATGTATATAACAGCAACGTGTAGCACACAGAATTTTACTTCATAATTTTAATCCTTTCATTTTCAGCTCCGTAGCTCTATATACGAAAATATTTTAATATTAATTTTGGAAAACAAAAAGAAAATTCAATTTATCGTCTCCTTATTATCCTTTTTTATATTATAATATTTATTATAGAGCAATATTATAGACGTAACCTTTGTGCTCCGTATATTTCATTCAATTTAGACTTATAACATATCGAGCTATATACGAGTTTATATTACACAGACAAATAAGATTTGGAGCTTTTTTTTAAATTTTAAAGTAGTCGAAAAAAAAGTTTATTTTTTGAATATGTCTGGATTTTGTTATTGTAAAATAAATAACTTTATGAAAAGCTTTTGTGATTTTTTAGCAAATGCATCCAAATCATTTTGTTTTATCCTCGTTTTGGAAAATAATTAAATATAATTGAATAAGGATTCGTAATAAAATCTATTATTTTCACTAATGCTTTCGTGAGTATACAATATACAATATACTGCTCCGTCTGATATGGTTTTTTTAACCTCGAAAAAAATATTTATTGTGCGGTGGCAACCCGAAAATTGTTTGACACAACCACTTTACGCTTTACACTCTAAATAACTCTACAACTGAAGCCAGTTGACTATAGGCGACGTCTTTGTTTTGATCGCATAATTTTAAGAAATTCTGATGTCAATTGATCACCAAATCCATGCGATTTGACACTGTCAGATTATTTTCTTTTTGCATTCATAAACAATTCATGATCCTATGGAATAACATTCGAGCTGAACTTGAGGCCATTGAACTGTTTTCAAAAAATTTGATGTTCGGGCCTGTAATAGGAGGTGGTTGTCAAATGAACGATGTTCTATTCCATACATAAATGGCATCGAAAAACTTTCATTTTCAATAAAAAAAAATTGAATTTGCAACATACCTTATGTGTTGTTATTTTTGTAATATAAAAAAAAACTTACAGATGGGGCACTACTTTATATGTTATGCACACCGAAAAGCTTTTTGATTAGCTTTTGACAAATTTTTAGATGCATTGCTTAAGTTCAACTCTAAATTTGTAGTATTTACAGCCCCGTTTTAATTCCGAGTATAACAGCTCTGTTACTACTGTGAGAAATGAACTCACAACCCCTGTAATAGCAATGACAGAATTTGAATTTGAGAAGATTGAGACGATATTCGCGATAATGAATGGTGAGCATGCTAGCAGCAATGTTTATATTTTATTATAATACGTGTGGGTAACTGCAGCAGGGAAACTTTCGAATTTCAAAATGAAACTTGGCATACCGATTAAGCCCAATTTGTGCTAATTAGTGCTCACGGGAAAAAATTAGTGCTAGTCCAGGAGCCGAAAAAACGGGAAAAGAAAATTTAAATTTCGCCTGAAAGTCGAAAAAAATAAAACCCAATTTCTAGAAAAAACTAGAAATAATTTAAGCCTAATTTTAAAACTTCACAAAAGCGGCTCCACCGACGAAATTTGTGCTTATCATAGAAATATGATGTTTATAAATTTTCATTAATAAATTGAGGAAAAACAAATTAGCCCCTAAAAGATACTATATTGAACATACAAAATACAGATGTAAACCGTTCAATAATATTTTTGTTGAACAACAAATTAAAAAATAAAATAACTTATTATAAAATCAAAGAATAAGCATTTCAGATAGCATATTCCTGTCACGCATGTTCATTGCCATCCAAAAAATATAGTGGCCGAATTTGTGCTAATCCAGAATTTACCCAATTCCGTTGAACAACAAAGACCGTTGAATGAACTATTTTCTGGCAAAAAATGTTCTACAAACCAATGAAGTTGGCATTTCTGATTGCATATTCCTATCAGGTATGTTCATTGCCATCCGAAAAATATAGTGGCCGAATTTGTGCTAATCCAGAATTGGCCCAATTCCGTTGAACAACAAAGACCGTTGAATGAACTATTTTCTGTGACAAAAAATGTCATCATATAGGAATATGCAATGAGAAGTGCCAATTTCATTGGTTTGTAGAACATTTTTTGTCAGAAAATTGTTCATTCAACGGTCTTTGTTGTTCAACGGAATTGAACCAATTCTGGATTAGCACAAATTCAGCCACTATATTTTTCGGATGGCAATGAACATACCTGATAGGAATATGTAATCAGAAGTGCCAACTTCATTGGTTTGTAGAACATTTTTTGTCAGAAAATTGTTCATTCAACGGTCTCTGTTGTTCAACGGAATTGGGCCAATTCTGGATTAGCACAAATTCGGCCACTATATTTTTCGGATGACAATGAACATACCTGACAGGAATTTGCAATCAGAAGTGCCAACTTCCCTGGTTTGTAGAACATTTTTTGTAAGAAAATTGTCCATTCAACGGTCTTTGTTGTTCAACGAAGTTTGGCCAATTCTGGATTAGCACAAATGCAGCTACTATATTTTTCGGATGGCAATGCACATACCTGATAGGAATATGCAATCAGAAGTGCAAACTTCATTGGTTTGTAGAACATTTTTTGTCAGAAAATTGTTCATTCAACGGTCTTTGTTGTTCAACGGAATTGGACCAATTCTGGATTAGCACAAATTCGACCACTATGTTTTTCGGATGGCAATGAACATGCGTGACAGGAATATGCTATCTGAAATGCTTATTCTTTGATTTTATAATAAGTTATTTTATTTTTTAATTTGTTGTTCAACAAAAATATTATTGAACGGTTTACATCTGTATTTTGTATGTTCAATATAGTATCTTTTAGGGGCTAATTTGTTTTTCCTCAATTTATTAATGAAAATTTATAAAAATCATATTTCTATGATAAGCACAAATTTCGTCGGTGGAGCCGCTTTTGTGAAGTTTTAAAATTAGGATTAAATTATTTCTGGTTTTTTCCAGAAATTGGGTTTTATTTTTTTCGACTTTCAGGCGAAATTAAAATTTTCTTTTCCCGTTTTCTCGGCTCCTGGACTAGCACTAATTTTTTCCCGTGAGCACTAATTAGCACAAATTGGGCTTAATCGGTATACCAAGTTTCATTTTGAAATTCGAAAGTTTCCCTGCTGCAGTTACCCACACTTATAATACTTATGCTCTCGATCGGAAGGAAGTTGAAAAATGGTTATATGGCATCTATTTTATATGAAATTAAGTGTATTAGTAATAAAATGAATTTGTATGTATTTGATAATAATATAATAATATTGTAATTGGTATAATATGTATGTATTGAATACTGTATTGTTCATGTAAAATGATGAGATATGGTCATATCGTGTTGGACCGTAAATAAAAGATGATCTAAATAAAATGTCGTCCTAGTCAAGTTTATCTTATTAAAATATATAATAAATTGGCGACGAGGATGAAAAAACCCCGCAAGTAAATTAAATAGTACGTGTATTAAAGGGAAGTTTTTTTTAGTGGGATTGCTATAAATGAATTTAAAGTAATAGTTAAATATTAAATTATTGCTAAAGTGCATAGTGTGATTGATAATTGGCCTTGAAAAAGAAACGGGTCGTAAATAATGAGTTCGTATGTAGGTCATATTGAAGAATATGAGGCCGGTGAAGATTTTGAATCATACGAAAACCGCAATAAAATTTATTTTAATATAAATAAAGTAGCAGAAGCAAATCAACCGCAATTATTGTTAAGTATTATTGGAAAAAATACGTATAAGATCATTAAGTCGATTGTTCAGCCAGCTAAGCCGGTTGATAAAAATATAACGGAGTTGCTAACAGTGTCACGTCCACATTTTGCACCAAAACTAAATAAAAGAGCCGAACGTTTCAAATTTAATAAAGCACATCAAGAACAAGGTGAATCTGTAATGGAGTATATAATCAGATTGAAGGCTTTAGCTTCAACCTGTGAGTTTGGTGATTATTTGGCAATACCTATGCAGAAAGATGGTAAACTTGAAACTACAGCACTACCAGTGGAATATAAATCAATGGCGGTAGATGATGCGTTAACGGATAAATTCATTTTGGGCATTAGAATTGAGGAGATTCAGCTTGTATTATTAAATGATGTAACTTTAAATATCGAAAAGTGTTGTTCTGTTGCATTAAATATGGAAATGTCAAAAAATGAATCTAAAGCAATTCAACCGCACACGTCGAATGATGGTAAAAATTTTGTAGCCAAGTCCAAGGTAATGGAAAACATGAACAAAAGGTTTGGAAAAGGTAATTACAAGTTAAATAACCAGACAAGGTCGACTAGTCGTCAATCAAGTAGAAGCAACACTTCGAGTGATGCGAGATCAAGCGGGAGCATGCGGTCATATGCTAGTTCAAGAATATCTCGATCTTCTGGCAGAAGAAGAAGATACGTAGATATATATGCTTTAGGTTGTGGGAAAATTCATAATATACATCGTTGTCCAGTGATAAGGTGGAACTGTTTTGTGTGCCAGGGAAGAGGACATATTGCAGCAATGTGTCGAAATAAAAACACAAATAATCGCAGTTTGAAATTTGTGGACACTTTATAGGAGGTGCACCAGCTGATATATATACGTTAACTGTAGTAAATCGTGATTAAGAAATGGAGTTAGATACTGGAGCATGTACGACTATAATAAGCGAGGCATTGTATCGGTCCAATTTCGCACATTTACAAATTAAATCTGAAGATAAATCTGTTTTTTCAGTTACAGGTCAAACGGTGCCAGTTTTGGGAAGCATTTCAGTTGAAGTTAAATTTAATGGTATACTTTATTACTTGGAGATGATCATTATCAAATTGTCAAAAAATGTTAAACCATTGATTGGTCGTACCTGGTTGGATGTTATAGTACCAGGGTGGAGAGGGAGATGTTTACAAGAACATGATCAGGTGAATTTGATAAGTGAGTCTAAGGAAAATTTCCTTAAATTGATTAAGCACTCGTATTCCGGCATTTTACCATCCTCTACTCCTATAAAAAATTGTAAAGCCACTATAAATTTAAGCGACAATTGCCGCCCTATATTTTTTAAGCCTTATACTGTACCCTTTAAATATAAATAGAAAGTTGATCAAGAATTAGACAGGGTAGTTAATGAGGATATATTAGTTCCGGTTAGATACATTGATTGGGCTAGCCCCATTGTTATTGTTCTAAAGGGATCTGATGCGATACGTATATGCATTGATTGTCGGGTTACAATCAATAAATATATTATTACGGATCATTATCCCCTCCCCAATATTGACGATATTTTTGCGAGCTTGGCAAATACAAACGTTTATTGTGTTATTGACTTAACTGGAGCGTATCAACATTTAGAAGTTACCCAGGAGTGCCAAGAATTATTAACAATTAATACACATAAAGGGTTATTTAGATTTAAGCGTTTACCGTTTGGTGTAGCTTCGGCTCCTTCTTCATTTCAATCAGTCATGGATAGCATTTTGTTTAGTTTAGTAGGCGTTTACTGCTACCTAGATGATATAATCATTGGGGAAAAAGGTTTGGAGGATTGTCGTGTAAAATGGTTTTGAAGTTCTCAATCGATTATCTCAAAATAATGTTACTATTAATCTAGAAAAGTCAAAATTTTTTGTAGAGTATGTAAATTACTTAGGGCATACTCTATCAAAAGATGGAATTAAACCAAATGAAGATAAAATTAAAGCAATTCAAGACGCTCCTGGGCCAAAAAATATACAACAGGTGCAATCGTATTTGGGTTTACTAAATTATTATAGTAAATTCCTTCCAAATTTATTTAGTAGGCTAAAGCCGTTGTATCATCTATTACGTAAAGGCACAATTTTTAACTGGGATGAACATTGTGAAAAGTGTTTTCAAGAGAGCAAAACATGGTTGCTTGGAAAAACATTATTAGAATTGTATAATCCAGCTAAATCTATTGTAATTGCTACCGATGCAAGTCCGGATGGGGTGGGCGCTGTTCTCTCCCACGTAATCGGTAACTGTGAGAAATCAGTTCTCTTCGCCTCGAGTACCTTAACGGATGCACAATCGAGGTACTCACAATTATATAGAGAAGCACTAGCTGTAATGTTTGCCGTTGAACGTTTTCATAAGTACATTTATGGTCACCCATTTGTTATATATACTGACTGTAAAGCACTGAAATCTATATTTAACACAAGGGAGCATGGAGTGGGAGTTGCAGCAAATCGCTTACTTCGCTGAGCCATACATTTATCCATGTACGATTACTCTATACAATATAGACCAAGTAGTAAAATGCAAGGGCCAGATGCATTATCTAGATTACCCCTTAGTACATATACCGAGACTTCAGAAGACGTTAGCTTGGTACAGTGGATTGAATGTGACAGGGAAATTCCGTTAAGTTTGATAGAGATTGCGATGGAGGCAAGAAATGATAGTGAATTACGTCAAGTTTATGATATGGTGATGAATGGCTGGGATATTAAACAGGTTTCTAAGGATATGCAAAAATATTATGTGAAACGAAATAGTTTTGCTTGCGAAAATAATTGTTTATTTTATGGCAATAGAGTTGTTATTCCTAAAAAGCTGCAGTCTCACATTTTACATTTATTTCATGAAGGAATGAATCACCCAGGTGTTGTTAAAATGAAAATTATCGCTCGAACATATGTATGGTGGAATAAAATTGATGTTGACATTTAAAATTAGGTTAAACTGTGTGCTATATGTCAGCAAACAGCCAATGTTACAAAAGAAGTAACAGTTAGTAGATGACCCGAGCCCGAAGTTCCATTTGAACGTTTCCATTTAGATTTTTTCTTTTTTAAAGGATTTGTATTTTTACTAGTAGTCGATGCAAAAACCAAATATTTAGAGGTAAAGATTATGAGTACCACAACTGCGTCAGCTGTAATTGGCAAACTTAAACAAATATTTGCAATTTTTGGTTTACCAAAATTAATTGTAAGCGATAATGGTCCTCCGTTTGGGTCTTTCGAATTTATTAAGTTTTGTAAACATATGGGTATAGAAGTCTTTAAAGCTCCACTGTATCATCCACAATCAAATGGGCTTGCGGAGAGAAACGTCTAAACTGTGAAACGAGTGTTTAAACAATTTTTAATTGAACAGGAATCGCGCTTAAGTAAATCAAATATTGGTAATACGATAGAAAATTTTTTAATGATCAATAGAAACACTCCAAGTATGGCGACCTTGTAGACTCCGACTTAAATGATTTTCTCCTTTAAACCTTAAATTTTATTATATAATTTACTTGTAAGTAACAGAAAGAAAGTAAGATTTAATTTGGAAATTGGAAATAAGAGAATAGGTTATAAGTCAAAATATAAGTATGTTACTAAAAACAAAATAATTGATAAGAAAATATTTAAAATTGGGGATAAAATTTTTATAAAAATCACTTTAAATGTTATATTAAGTGGATTCCTGGGAAAATTATAGGAACATTTGGTAGATAATTATATAAAATTGAATTGTATAATAGAGATAAGCGAGTAGTACACGAGAATCAAATACGCAGACAATATCAGTACAACTTTTATAGGAGTCCACCATATCATAGAGATAAGGAAGAAAAATTTGGTGAGACCACTAAACCATTGGGTAAGAAAAGAAAACAAAGCGCAGAGATTGAGTTTATTCCGCGTCGGTCTTAGAGGAGAAAGAGAATTGCGGATAGGTTAAATTATAAATAAATTATAAATATATAGTGTACTAATAATTTTTGTGAATAGAATATAATTATATTTCTTTCTGTCTTTTTTTTTCCTTTTTTAGTAGACTCGCCCCTACTATTATATATGAAATTAAGTGTATGTATTTGATAATAATATAATAATATTGTAATTGGTATAATATGTATGTATTGAATACTGTATTGTTTACGTAAAATGATGAGATATGGTCAGATCGTGTTGGACCATAAATAAAAGAAGATCTAAATAAAATGTCGTCCTAGTCAAGTTTATCTTATTAAAATATATAATAGCATCAAAGCACATATTCATTAATTCATTGAGCACCACAAGATGAATTGTTAACCTAAGTTAAATCTAGGAGCGCTAGTTGTCATGAAGTTACCAGCTGATTAATCGGATGCGATCATATCTTTCCTATCCTTTTGAGAAAATAGTCAAAGACTGTAGAAAATCAATGGACAATGAGTCTTTTTATTATCTCCTCAACCAAACGTTGGCGACATGCTGAGTTTCATCAAAAGGCGGGCGGGAATCTGTGATTACTATCTTTTTTAAACGACTCGTTAATGTCACCTAAAAACCAGATCAATCTGCTAGCCACAGTAAAGGCAGTTTTTTTTTTGGTTCGCTTTGGTAACAGTCATAATTGCAGAACACTTTGTGATACCCGGTCGCAGGCAAGCTTTATTACGGTTCGGTTTCCAAAAATATAAATATTGGCAAAGAAGCAAGATGAATTATTAATCGAAGGAATCGGGACATTATTATCGGGACAAAAATATATAAGATATATAAGATTGGCATTTTTCCGATAATGTAATGCTAATAGATGAAGATTTGAATTTACATTTAAGAAATAATATAATCAAATTACAATCTTTAACTCATAACCAATTTTCATCTCCACGCTATGAAAATGTAAGTGCCTGGTAAAAATATGCCTGGTACAAAAGTGGATATATTGCCGATAAACCGAGTGAATTCGAAAATCCAGTACACTTTGAATTTGGAGATTCATGCGGTACACATTGTGAAATTGCAGGCTGCAGTAATGTTGCAATAATCCGATGTTCCTGGTGTAAGAAATCATTATGTCTGAAACACTCTTTTGAAGATTATATAGTTAGGGTATGTTACAACCCCCACACATCATTGATAGTCATAAGAATCGATGGTAATCATCATATTGGAGGAGAGAAAACACTTCCAGTCTAAAAAATCCTTAAATCCCTCAAACTTCTTTTTTGAGTGATATTCATTTTTTCCACTATTTCCCGCATCAAATTCTCCCCTCCTAGGAGTTGTTTCATCCCGGGATTTCCAAAATTTTTGAACAAATAATAAAAATCTTGACTTTCCGAGATACGTATTTCATAGTAAAAAACTTTCGGATTTTTTCATGTTTTGTAGGGAAAATTATGGAGAGTCGCTCTTACACCCCCAAATTCAAGTGCGGTTGAAACCATTCAAAGCGGATGATTCACGAAATTTTTGAACGTGCAAACCTTTATCCCAATTTCGCAATTTTATATATTTTTTCTAGAATTATACCACCAAATTGCGAAATTTTCTTGGAATTTTTAACAATTTTTACAAATTTCACCCCCGTTAGGGGATCCTTCACCCCTAAACATCAATGATGTCGGTAAGAATCTATGTTAATGATCATAATTGAGGAGGACAAAGAACTTTCAGTCGAAAAAATCAGATGTCCTGACCGAATTTCCAGAATCGTCTCTTCCTCTGAGAAAGTGTTGTTTCGAAAAACCCTCGAACACGTCAACCTTATTTTTTTATGGAGTAATATAAATTTTTTCCACAATTTTTCGCATCAATTTGGATTTTTTAGACAGTTTTTTGATTTTTCAACCCCTTCCTAGGGGTAGTTTCACCCTCTAGGTAGAACCAAAATTCTTGAAATAATAATATATAATGTAATTTTCTGAAATACCTATTTTGAAATAAAAAACTTGCAAATTTATTATTGTTTTTTGAGGAAAATTTTCGGAAGTCACTTTTTTACCTTCAACTTCAAGGGCGGTTTTCACCCCCTTAGAAGGGGATTGAGCACTTAAAAAAAATACTTGTCACTTATTTTTCACTCCTCTACAACATATTAAAGTTTCATCGAAATCGGAGCCGGATACCTGGACACCCTTCCTTGTAAGACCATCTTAGCTAAAACTTTATTGTAAAGACTTTTTTTTAAGACTCATTGAAATTCTGAAGGCAGTAGTCTTAAATAATATATCATAAACTCTCCAAACACTTTTGTACAGCTGCCAAACCAAATTTACACCATATTGTTTCAAATTTATGAACGAAAAGCGACAGTTCAATTCGAAATACATATAATTATTGTTTCTCTTTAATGTCAAAATTATTGTCAAAAATTAATTAATTATTACACCACATATTTCGCTGATATTAACGAAGACAATTTTTTAAGAATACTTACAGATAAGACTAAGTGCAGAATAAGAATTGAAAGTTTATAGTCTTCGCTAAAACAAAAGTTTTTGCTAGGACTGAAAATACGTCTGCTGTGACTGTACGGTAGAATCGGGGGTTTAGTCCGCGCACGGTAATCAAAAATTTTTAACTGATTTTGGAAGGAGGTCCGTTTGAGATGATAAAAGGCTATGCAAATTCAAGCAATTCGCATTTAGATTGGCCAATCGTAAAGAAAAATTTAAGGATGTTAAAAGTTTTAAGCAAAAACTGAATTATCTCAATGTCGCTAAGCTATTTCTTATCTATATCTCAAAATTGATTATAAAGATACCCTGCAGGTTTCTTAAACCTTCTTTTTTATGTATATAAACAAATTTGCCAATTATCTATACGCTTACAAAATTAAGATACATGCATACATAGTAAATACTACTGTAATTTATTTTCTAAATAATATTAAAAAAAAAAAAAAAAAAAAATTAACAAAATTTCTAAATAAACTTTTTCCAATATAGATTTTCTTGGATGAGTAAAAAGTTTTTCCCAAAATATCTAAAATGAAAAACGAGAAAAACTTTATTGAGAAAATATGTCAAAATAGTTTTATATATAGATAAACTGAAAGATATAAAAATTAAAAACTTTTCAGAAGTGGAAATGGGAAATGTGTTAAGAAGATATAGTGCTGCTTTTATCTAAGGCGTTATTTAAAACAAATTTTTTGTATGTAACTTTAACTTTAAGCGCCCTCATTTTACACAAATATATAAAAAATAGTTTTATATGGATTTAAAAAATTTATTTTTATTATTACAAAATACTATATGATGGCATTACATATATATACATATATACGGATTCGTATTCACACATAAAATTGTACATAATCAAAATATGAAAATTTTTATGTGATTCCGTTCGATCTGAGAATATTGTAGGAGGGGGGATTATTATGTCTGGTGTGCTCAAATTTGTAGGAATCCCATCTGTTGCATGCACACAGAAATTGTCTTTTAAAAAAAAATATTTTCGCTAGAACACAAAAAGTCAAGTAATTTTGATCGTGTATTACTTGCTGCATGTAGAGTAGCGTTTGGAAAACTGATCCTTATAAATTTACCACTATGTTGTGTTCGAAACTATAAAAAATAAGTTTATGCAAATATTTTGTATGGTTTAGAAATTTTATATGTTCGCTTAACATTTTCACTCAATAAAAATATAGATTTTCTATCGTTATGTTGGTACACCCGCGAAAAACAATGAACGATCTATACATTTAAGATAATTTTATATGTTGTTTGTTTTATATAGCGAAATTGTTAGGGTTACAAATTTTTTTTATTTTTATTATTCATTCCGAACGATAAAATATGTATATACCGAAATTCGGTTGCCATTAATATTTAAAATATACCCCGGCACAAACAAACAATATCCACAAAAAATAAAAATTGGATTGATCATATATTGAATTGGGGTTGCCACAGAAATAGTTATGACCTGAAATCTAATGTGATCCACCCCTAATAACAAATCGACTGTGTTATTATACGAATATACGATTTTTTGGGGCTATATCAATCTATATCCTATCTCTAAACAGCGCACAACGATATAATATGCCAAATACCAAAAAAAAATTTCTTCCACATTTCGAAATAAATTTTTTTTGCATTTTCCATCTTCGAGAAGCATATCAAAATACAAAACCTAAAAATAAAAATTTATTTCCTTTCGAATATAGAATATCAATCCAATATTTTCATTTTATTTAGACATTTATGTTATGTAATTTTTAATTAAATAAGATTTGTTTGCTTTGGTACAGAATACTTATATATATATATATCTACAATCATATACATTCACGGCAGCATCAATTAAAAAATTCTCGTTCAGGTTAATTTTACGATTTGCTCTTATATATTGAAGTCTTATTGTACAGAATGACCAGACAATTAGATAACTTTTAATTAAAATAAAGTGCATAAGGGGAAGGAGATCTCTGTTGGATTTTAGAATGCTATAGAAATTAAATTAAATTCGCATTATATATAACAACACTAGTTGTTAATTTTGTGGGATTTTCTATTCATTTAAGATGTTCATAAAATTTAAACAATTTACAGTTACTGACTTTTTAATTTTTAGTGCACATTTTTAATTTAATAAGTGAAAAAATCTGGTGACCTACACCTCCTAGGCTAGGCTGAAAAAGGATGAAATCAATTTTTTTTTCGAAATCTAAACATAGGTAGTGTGTGAAAAGTGAGGTAGGTAGTCATAAATTCACTAAATTTTATCTTCCATTTTTCACAAAATTGAGTTTTAGTGAAATACATATATTGATTAAATCCTAACTCATCATTTCTGGTAAAGTTTATTAAATTATCTGAACTAGTATTGTTTGAAATTTTATTTACAATCTGTTTGGTATTAATCGGTTTTTTGTAAATGCAATTTACTTTTTAAATTATTAGTAAAAAACGAAAAAGCTTCTGTATATGCTGCTGGTTCCAGTGGTTTACGGAAATGTTTCAAAAGCTACGTTTTTTTGACTATGGCGATAAAGCAAATCTAAGTCCGCAATCTCGAAGTCATAGTTTTTAAACGTATTTATTTCTATTTGGCAACGTCAAGAATAACGTGGTAAATGTCAAAAATATTTCTGTGACCACCAAGAAAAACAAGGATGTTCGTGTACCTTGGTCGTGTTTTATTCAATCCCATTAAAACACGACCAAAGTTTTTCCAAGAAAATACTAATAGAAACACGTAATGCTTTTACATATATCAGTGGTACGGGGAAACATTAAGGTGTGTTAAATTAAAATTATGATGAACAAATTACTTAGATTAATCCGTTATAATTTTTTAGTTTTATCAAATGTTGTCATTTTGACCAGTAAAAATCAGTCAAACAGTCCAAGCGGAATGACTATTTAAAAAAAAAAAAAAAAACTTCAAACTTAAACATTTTCATTGTGGAAGCTTTCATATGAGCTTTTTCTATTTTTCAAATGATGTTGATCAGTTCAGCTTTTCAAGCTTTAAATTTTGAACCAATTTGTGTCTGTGTATGGTGCCGTTTTCTCTCTCTCTCTCTCTCTCTATCTCTTTCTTCATTATTTTTCTTTTTCCATTATTTGCACATTCCATTAAGCGGTTTTGATACCTGCAAGGTATTAAAGGTAGTTCTCCAACTATTGGTGCGCATGCTACCTCCGGTTAAGACATTTTATTGTTCATCTTGCTCGAACTTTTCTTATCATTCGTTGGGATTTAGGTATCGTCCAACGAAGCACGACCATCTTACTCGATTGGATTTAGTGAATCTAACATTTTTTGATGCATTCGAATCATCTATTTGATGTTTGCGTTCTTATCTGAACCATAAATGAATCGCTTCCAAAATTTAGCAAAGGTTTTATAAGCGCCTTGTAAAGTGCGTGTTTACACGATTGCATTATTTTGATCACAACAACCTGATGTTATAGCTCACCCTATAAATTTCAAGCTGTCCACATTCTCAAAATTATGGTCGTCTATTCCAAAATCTACCATATCAATGCCACTTGGTGTTGATAGTCGTTTAGTTTTTTCCGATTTACTTTTAAACACGTTTAGGAAGATCGGAATTAAATTGTCCTTGATATCATTATGTCAAAAATTCAATACAACTTTGTATTACCAAATACTTGAGCACCAGAATTAACAGTACAGGCGCGAGCAAATTTTTCTGTCACACACCTACAACATGTCAGACACAGTCACTTCTACTACAATTTTACACCGATATTACTAGCTTACACATAAAGGAACAACACGTACATATGATAATATCATATTAATAAATGTTTATTTTGTACTCTCAACATTTTTCCATGATCATCATCAAATTGAAACGCTGATCAGTATTTGATTGGTTGAGACGAAAACTACATTGGTAGTCACTGATGATATTTTCGGCAAGGGGGATGATTCAGGCAAGTACAACATTAGCAAACACTTTGTAAGCGGTAACAGTGAAATGTTCGTTAATTTTTACATTGGAGATGGTTGCCTTCTTTTTACAGCGAACATATCAGTGTGGTCTTTCCTCCTTGTCATGCTCCTGCTATTTCAAGATCGCAAGTTTTTTCTTGCGTTCTGTTAATGCTAATATTTTTATTACGTTCGTTGATAAATTATTTGATAAACTGGCTGAAGCTAATAACACAGGAGCATGGCTGGTACAATCCACAAAACTAAAGAAGTGCGTGATAAAGTTAATGAGACAACTCATACATTAATTTTTCTATCTCCATACTCCCCGATATTGAATCCCATTGAAAAGGTTTTTAGCAAAGGTAGAATTGTCAGCGAGGGATTTGCTGCGGCTGATTCACAAACTAATATAAATTTAGTAAGTGTAATTGTAACATCCGTGGCAACTGTTACCTCACCGATTGCAATAATTAATGTGAATGATAATTTGAACTTAAGTTTGAACGTAATAAGAATATGATCACTGTCTAAATCCGCACCTCTATAAGTTATTATGGTGAAAAGTCACATTGAAATCATACCTTGATCAACTTGATTTTCCGTTTTTCCATTATTCTATCATCACGTGACATTTATTATTTTCTTATGTTAAAGAACGTTCTAGATGCGATTAGATTATACTTGTACATTATTAACAAATAGTTGAAGTACCTGGCTTTGCCCGGGTTACACAAAAATTATTGGTTGGCCATGAAAGAAGCAAGGACTTTCCAAATTCACGCCTACAAACTTTAGGGTTTGTTCCTTGAGCTTTGTTGATGGTTATGGAAAATTGGAGTCTTACTGGGAACTGGACTCGTTTGAAGCTGAATGGCCGGTCAGTTGGTATTAAGGGTATGCGAGGTATGAATACGTCCTCGGCAAAAGACTTTCGATACGGAGCCGTGTTCCATTTCATAGTTTCGGCGAGTCCGGATTCCGCAGAAGCATTACTGATGATCCTTTCTTCAATTTCCAAACATTAAAAGGCATTCCAGGCGGCTCCATCGTGTAATATTTACGGTCGATAAACAACAAATTATGATACATATAAAATATTTGTTAACACTTACACGATTTTTCTCGGCTGCAAAAATGTATTCGTTCGAATTGAAAGCACTCCTTAAAGTGGATCAAAAGTTTGCATATCTATGTCTCTTTCTTACAGGTGAGCAGGGGGAAGGGGAAACATTTTTTGATCAATAAACCCCCTTTGTTTTTAATCGGATGCCTAAAAGTATTGGTGCGCGGAATTTGAGAACAATCGACCGAGTGGTTAAAAAGTTTTCGTAAATTTTAAATTTCTGCTTACAGGTGAGCTTGGAGAAGGTGTAACGTTTTTTATTCGTGCAAAATTTGGGAACAATCGCTCGAGTGGATCAAAAGTTAAGCCCCCTATGTTTTTTCTCAGTTCATCAAAAGTTGTCATATTGTATATTCATCCTTACAGGTAAGCATGGGGAAGGAATAACATTTTTTGATAATTAAACCTCCTTGTCTTTCCTCAGCTACTGAAAAGTATTCGTTCATAATTTAGGAGCAATCGTTAGAGTTCATCAAAAGTTGTCTAGTATTTTAAATTCCTCCTTACAGGTGAGAATAGGGAAAGTGTATTATTATTAAACCCTCTATGTTTTTTATCGGTTACTAAAAAATATTGGTGCAAAATTTGGGAGCAATCGCTTGAGTGGATCAAATATTTTCATATATTGAAAATTCCTGCCTTCAGGTGACCATGGGGCTGGTGTAACATTTTTTGATCACTTAACCCTCTATGTTTTTTTCTTGGCTGCTGAAAAAATTCGTACAAAATTTGGGAGCAATCACTTTTGTGGTTTCAAAGTTTTTGCGGAACAAACATAATTACACACATACTTTTCTTCTTTATATATATATATAGATTTAATGCAGTGCCGGTCATTTTTGTTACTCAGCTAATGCAGGCTGTAGGGACGAATATGTGACGTGTTACTCCTGCTCTTACTGATTTTTTCAACGAAGTCGCGACACCTGATTCAAATTAGAGCTACCCAGGGGGACCGCGAAGAGGTATGATACTTGGATTTTGCCCCCAGCGTGATACTATTAAAGTTAGCCGAAAGTTTCCAGCCGAAAAATCAAAAAGTCGATATTGCAGATAGAGTCTTCGCTTTCTCAGCCGAAAGTAAATAAATACGTCACCGTTGATCAATATTCTTCAGCCGAAAAATCATATCAACAACACAACAACAGAAACTAATTTTAATGTTATAGTCTGCAAAGGTTGTTGTAAAACCTAATTCTATTTAAACTTGAGAAATACAAATGTTTAAATCAATCAATCATAATTTGAAAAGCAATATTGTTAACTTTGCTTCAAATGAACATAAAGTATGGTGGGGATGCCACTATGGCCATAATGGGCTAGTTATTTAGCCGAAAACGAAACGGACCGAAACGAAACGAACGAATTGAATACATGAAAACATACTAAAGCAATTATATAGAAGAAACGAAACGAAAACGGACGGAGAAATTGATTCAATTCAATTTACTTCCGTTTCATCTTTGCGGTTATACACTATCGGTTATGAGTTTCTTTGTTATCCTGACTAGCACTTATGTCAAAATATTTTATATTTTGTATAAATTTATATATTTTGTATATTTCTATTTAGTTTGCCAAATATAAAATGGAGTTTCAAAGTTATTTTTCATACACACGAGAAGTAAACTTCAAATAATATAAATTAAAAACAAGTATGAAAATGTCAAAACCGTTTCACCTTCCCCCTCTTTCGTCTTTCGTTTCGTTTCATTTCAGTCCGTTTCATTTTCGTTTATATAACTAGCCCATAATTATGAAAAAATTCTGAAGGGGATACAGGGGTGTAATTTATCAAAATTTCGCTAATTCAATATATATTAAAACTGCATTGAATTTCCTGTCGTTCTAGATTAGTATGTCTTGTCATTGATGGGACTATGGTCACAAGAAAGGCCATCATGTTGGTCAACTTCGGTCTTACTGTGGATACATATTGAATAAGAGAAATTGCACCCTCGTTTGCGAAACGAAATTAACCGGTTAATGAAACTGAATAACGAAATTCTGATGGGGATACGGAAGTGCAATTTGACAAAAAGTCCATTGTTCAATTTCTGAAAAATTCATTGAATGGCCTGGCGCTCTTGTTAAAACTAAATTCGCATTGATGCCATTATGGTCATTTGATAGGCCCTAATGCCTGTTAACAACAGTCTAATTTTAAAGAAATTCTGATGGGGATACGAGGGTGCAATTTGACAAAATGTCCATAAGTCAATTTCTGAAAAATTCATTGAATATCCCGGCACTCTTGTTTAAGCTAAATTCGCATTGATGCCGCTATGGCCATGTGATAGGCCCTAATGCCTGTTAAATATAGTCTAATTTTGAAGAAATTCTGATGAGGATACTATGGTGCAATTTGACAAAAAGTCCATTGTTCAATTTCTGAAAAATTCATTGAATGGCCCGGCGCTCTTGTTTAAAACTAAATTCGCATTGATGCCACTAGGGCCATTTGAAAGGTCCTAATTCCTGTTAACAACAGTACAATTTTGAAGAAATTCTGATGGGGATATGGGTGTGCAATTTGACAAAATGTTCATTATTTTAAATTACACCCCTGTATCCCCATCAGAATTTCTTTAAAATTAGACTGTATTTAACAGGCTTTAGGGCCTAACAAATGGCCATATTGACATCAATGCGAATTTAGTTTTAACAAGAGCGCCGGGCCAGTCAATTAATTTTTCAGAAATTGAACTATGGAAATCTTGTCAAATTACATCCCTGCATCCTCATCAGAATTTTTTTAAAATTGGTTTGTTGTTAACAAGCATTAGGGCCTAGCAAATAGCCATAGTCGCATCAATGCGAATTGAGTTTGAACAGGAGTGCCGGGCCATTCAATGAATTTTGCAGAAATTGCACTATAGAAATTTTTTCAAATTACACCCCTGTATTCCCATAAGAATTTTCTTTAAATTGGACTGTTGTTAACATTAGGACCTATCAAAAAGCCATATTGGCAGCAATGCGAATTTAGGCTAAACTAAGCCTACAAATTAATTTTATTTGTTCTGCGGACAAAGCAAAAATGGTGAAATGGACTCAACATTAAATATTGCAAATTTGAATTGCTTTCCATTTTTTTCCTAAGGTCATTGATATCATCCTTTTCGCTATCCAATAATGATAGTACCTCCGACCGCGCGACATTGAAAACATTGAGACTTTTAAAAGTTCCCAAATTTCCTTCGGACTTTAGTTGTAAATCGCACTTAGATCGCAGTTCCGTTTGAACATCGGTTGCGTAAGATGTGACCAACTCTCGTTTTAAAACATTTCTATTTCTTTTTACGGTTGGCCAAAATTTTACTAACCCTTTGTTCCCACCATAATTCCGTCACAATCAAGCTTCAGTTACCAGGTATGAACTAACCATAGTTGCATCAATGCGAATTTAGGTTAAATAAGAGCGCCAGGCCATTCAATAAATTTTTTGAGAAATTGAACTATGAAATTTTGTCAAATTACTCCTCTGTATCCCCATCAGAATGTCTTCAAAATTGGATTGTCGTTAACAGGCATTAGGACCTATCAAATGGCCATAGTAGCATTAATGCGAATTTAAGTTAAACAAAATCGCCGGGCCATTCAATGAAATTTTCAGAAATTGAACTATGAAATTATGTAAAATTGCACCCCCGTATCCCCATCAGAATTTCCTCAAAACTGGACTGTTGTTAACAGTCATTAGGGCATATCAACTGGCTATAATTGCATCAATGCGAATTAAGAATAAACGACAGCGTTAGGCCATTCAATGAATTTATTCACAAATTGATCCCCATAAAAATTTCTTTACAATTTCCAGACCAAATGTAGACATAACATATCATAAACTAAAACTTTTATTTTAATATCAATTTAAAGAAGTAAATAAAATGAATGAAAAATAATTTTTCTTTAATATCGGCTGGTATCGTAACTTTCGGCTGAAATATATTGATCAACATTGTTGAATTTTTATTTTCGGGTATCAAACCATTGACACAATCTGCATTATCGTTTTTATTATTTTTGGCTGGCAACTTTCGGCTAACTTTAACAAGGTCCCAGCTTGTGGTGCCTTTCATAATGTCCCTTTTAACTTTACAGCCCACACGGACCGACTGATCAGAATGAAATTTTATACTTAAGCTGTTTCCATAAAGTGTGATATTCTTTTACTTTTTAACAGAAATCGGTCTAGCGAAAGTGGTAAAGTAAAACATTAACGAAAAAACGAACGTGAACTAGAAGATTCTGAATTATTTTTGCAACACTATCGGTTGAAATCAATTTTCCAAGTAGTAGCTCGTCGTCCAGCGGAAGAAGCTTTCCGTTTTTTTGAAAATATTTTCAAAAGAATATCATTTACGAGAAAAACGGCCTTGGACTACAACGGTCTGAAACTATTTTGTGGACTGGTATTGGTCTACAAGAAGGGTTTTCCATTATTTAAGTGAATATGATGCCGTTTTTTTTAACAAAGAACGTGTTTTCAACATGATGGATTAATTGAGATTATATAGAATTATTGGTATATACATCCGTCCACCGGAAGTGACAGCTGTCATAGGAGCTTTTACAATTAAGTAAAACGATTAAAAATAAATTGATTGTAAATAAAATGTCAAAGAAAATTAGTTCGAATTATTTGTAAACTCTACCGGAATGGACGAGTTTTGATAAAATAAAGAAATATTTCACCAAAATTCATCTTTATCGTTTAGGCGGATTGGCTATATTCGAACTATACTAGAAAAAAATCTTCCATTATTTGAGAAAGAGCTGGTGTTTATTCGTTGTTAACGTTACTTATGAGAAAAACAACAATTAACTTAAAGAGTCTAAATTAGTATTGCAACAATACTGGTCCAGGTCATAGTTTTCCAAAATATAATCGGAAATGATGATTTTAGACAAAAAAAAAACTGCTTTACAACCAAAATTTCTGCCCACGTGCATACTTCATACTCGTAACTACGTTTTTTTCTTCCTAAAGTGAGAGCTTTTTGATATTTTTTAGAAAACTAAATTTGCAACGATAATGGTCTATAACAGCTTTAAAAACATAATCGGAAATGACGGATTTTGATTTAAAAAAAACCTTTTATGAACAAAAACCTTTTTTTATTCGAGAGCCCAGACGGAATAACAGATCAGAATGAATCTTTGCATTGACTGTGAAAAAGTGAAATTTGTTGTCAATCAGCAAACCACAAGCTTCTATTCCTCGGGAAAAGGTTGAATAAATTGAACATGTTGGGAACATATTGAAATGTTTAGCACTATGATATTTTCAAATCAAATTAGCGATGATTTTACTAATCATGTTAGTGTACCTGCCTGCGTCCAATCGTATGCTAATGAAGTTTATACTAAATCAATACTAAATGAAAAAATTATTTTTAGTAAACATTTAGTAAAATATTCACGCGCCTATATAGGTGTTAGAAGTTTTTACTAAATTATACTAAATTAATAATTGATCAATATTGGATAGATTTCTGGCATTGTTAGTCAATTTTTACAAATGAATATTTTAGAATAAATTTCTACATAAAAATTAAATCAAAATTAAACCAAAATTTTTTTTAAACTATTAATTGCCGACTGCACAGAAAAATTACTACCGGCCGGTTAGTTCGGGATGGATTTCGTGCCAGTGGGGTGGTTTTGAGTCGTGTGGGATTTCATTGGACTTGAGCCAATTGAACGTTGAATAAATCACTATAAACTGTTTGCCCAATCACGAACTAATAAATTTTGATAAGGACAATGATCAACTCAGACAATTAGCCCTACTTGAGAATTTTGTAAAGTTAAGTTTTCGTGCCAGTGGGGTGGTTTTGACTCGTAATGGATTTCATTGGACTTGAGCCAAAATTTATTAGTTGGTGATTGGGCAAACAGTTTGTAGTGATTTATTCAACGTTCAATAGACTCAAGTCCAAAGAAATCCATTACGAGTCAAAACCACCCCACTGGCACGAAAACTAAACTTTCCAAATTCTCAAGTAGGGCTAATTGTTTGAGTTGATCATTGTCCTTATCAAAATTTATTAGTTGGTGATTTGGCAAACAGTTTATAGTGATTTATTCAACGTTCAATTGGCTCAAGTCCAAAGAAATCCATTACGAGTCAAAACCACCCCACTGGCACGAAAACTAAACTTTACAAAATTCTCAAGTAGGGCTAATTGTCTGAGTTGATCATTGTCCTTATCAAAATTTATTAGTTGGTGATTGGGCAAACAGTTTATAGTGATTTATTCAACGTTCAATTGGCTCAAGTCCAAAGAAATCCATTACGAGTCAAAACCACCCCACTAGCACGAAAACTAAACTTTACAAAATTCTCAAGTAGGGCTAATTGTCTGAGTTGATCATTGTCTTTATCAAAATTTATTAGTTGGTGATTGGGTAAACAGTTTATAGTGATTTTTTCAACATTCAATTGGTTCAAGTCCAATGAAATCCAATACGACTCAAAACCACCCTACTGGCACGAAATCCACCCCGAACTAACCGGCCGGTAGTAATTTTTCTGTGCAGTCAGCAATTAATGGTTTAAACAAATTTTGGTTTAATTTTGATTTAATTTTTATGTAGAAATTTGTTCTAAAATTTTCATTTGTAAAAATTGACTAACTATGCCACAAATTGATCCAATATTGATCAATTATTAATTTAGTATAATTTTAGTAAAAACTTCCAATGCGTATAAAGTAATAAACAAACGGAATAACTTGTGACTATTAATATGTTGACTTGATAATTGAAAAGTTTTTTATTTTGTTTCGAAGCTTTCATAATATGATAGCCACTGGGTATCGTATTCCTACGAAAAAACAAGATGCTAGGCTGAAAGCTCTCCGTTAAATTTTGTTTAAGAATAAGTGTAGCCTGGTCTCCGGAACATGTTTTTCCTGGAATTGTTAAGTGTACTATCTCAACTGTTTAGATTAGTTAATTCTAGTGATATAAAAATATTATTTTGTTCCAATTTCAGTTCAAATTTAATCCTCTTATGTCTCGAGTATAGAACTGTAAAGTATGTACATCAGTTTATTTTGATTTTAACGAAACTAGTATCTTGTTTTTTGAAATACATTTACAAATAATGTTTTAAACTAAAACTAGTAGGTAAATATTAAATTTTTCAAAAATAGTTTTCCTCTTTCAGTTCCACTGTAAAGTTTTTTTTTTCAATTTTCTTCGTAAAATTTGCACTCCGAACAAGAAAAGCTAGATAGAAAAACTTTTTGTTGTGTTGTATTACAAAACCGTTTCATATAGTTACGGAGCTTAAAACCAGAAAATGTACTTTAGTTGTATTCTAATCTACATGAGTATTATAAAATGAAAAATACAATTTTTATATGTATGAAACTATCATGTTTAATAAGACTTAAAAAACACTGTGTGATTAATAAAAAGTTTGAGCTTTTTTTTTAATGTTGGTGTCAAAAAATTTGAATTATTATGATGATGACATAAATCTTAAATGACATAGTGCCAGGATACGAAACAGGTAATTTTTATTTTGTTGTGAACGAGTATGAGTACATAATGGATATTTTTTATGTATGAAAAATAAACTTTTGAAAAGCTTTACCTGCATGTGAAGTACAAATTATTTTTTTTTGTCGAAATTCACTTCGTGACATTTATTTTATGACATGAACAAAGTATTAAATAATTTGAAGTTGATTATAATTTAATCGGATAAAAATATGTGAGTCTTGTGAATTTTTTATGTGGCTGGGTAAAAATGTTGTGTAAAAATGAAATGTTTGGTGACATTATTAGAACATTAAAAAACTGCAAGATAGAGGAAAACGGGTCTTGAGATTGTGAGTGTTTTAAGTGAAATAATCAAAATAAGATTAAACCAAGCAGGTTTATAGCAATGAACAGAATATCGTCATAAAATATGAAGAAAGATTTCTCGGCATTTTGAATCACAAAAAGATCTGTTTCATCTTAAACTTACATGCAAATGCAGTAAGCTCATATAGTTTCCATACAATAATACTTTGGAAATACATAGGAGATTTTTTTCTATTTTAATATTACTATTTGGCTTGTACTGCCTGCCATCTTAGTTATTGCAAGTCCTTACAATATCAACTCAAAACTGTAAAAGTTATTTTTAGCAAATCATACTAAAACTTAAAATTATAAATTTTCTAAAGCTGGTATTACCAGATTGATCTTAAAGTAATCTACTCAAAACATAAATTATTTTTACCTAGAAATAATAATGTGGTTCAGAACAAAGCAATTTATTATTATCATGAAATACCCGGAGTACAAAAGCAACAAGAAACATAAAATTGTTAGGAAATATCTCGCTAAGAAACAGTAAAATATAAAATAAAGTGTTTGTATGGCTTAGCCATACGAGTAGCCCTAAATTTACCATTTGCTTCAGAATAAAAAGAAATTTCTTAGGTTATTTTTAAATGACACAAAATGTTAATAGTTTTCATTTTTAAGCTATTTGTAAGGTGACGAATCTAACTCTTTATCTCTCCGTTAAACTGTCATCTGAAAAATGATCCAATTTATTTGTTTTTTACAGTGTCGACCGGTAAAATTGTTCCTAATTAGATTTTATGTTATGCGGCTATGTGTAGAAAAAAAATTATATATAGTAAAAAACTGTCTAGTAAAAACTGTAACACTTGTGACTGAACATAATGTCTTAAAACTCAGTTCGAATTTGCTAATTTGCCTAAATAAATGTAAGGCTCAGTACTTTTTATGAATACAGTAAAAATTATAAACCACCAGTATAAATAAATGCCGCCCTGGTGGCAAAGTGGTTCGCATGCTGGCTCCAGCGACCGGAGGTCCCAGGTTCGATTCCCGGTGGTGACAAGGAAAAAACTTCACGGCTGGTTTAGGATCCATGAATTAATCACTCATTATCCGAAATGAAAACATGATTATGAAACCTCATTGCAGGTGGCCAAATCCCTTGATGGGATATAGTGCCAGAGAGAGAGAGAGATAGAGTATAAATAAATGTTAATTTAAATTCGATAGTAATTTATACTTTTGGTACATCTATTTTTTACCAAACAGTAAAGTGAATACCTTATAATTCCTGATGAATACCCAACTCCAAAAATTTAATTTAACCCGTCAAATCTAGGCGAAAATAAATTTTTCACAATCATAGACCTTCGAAAAGTTTTTAAAACTTCAAAACCGTTTAAATTACTACAATAAGGAAAAAAAATCCTCGGGAGTTTAGCTTCGTAAATTTTAATTTTGCAAGGCTTTGGATTTATAATTTCCAAAGGCAGCATGAAAATCAACAAAAAATCAATAAATAATTTCCAAATATTAAGAACAAAGAGAGAACTCAGATGGTTTGTTAGACATGGCAGGATTCTATAGAATATTTATAAAGGACTAAGCCAAACTAGTAAAGTCCCTGGCTTTTCTGCTAAGAGAGGATGGTGGACATGTATCTAAAGCAATCACGAAGAGTACAATCGACTATTTATTTTCACAGGCATAGTAATAACCGTTCTTAATAAAATCAAGAAAATTATATTCTCCAAAGAGGATCTTCTCATGTTTTCCGATTTCAAAAAGTAGTTCGAACTAATGACGAATGCCTCTAAATTGGTATTAGGTGCAGTTTAGTCACAAAAAGCCAAATTATCATCAATTCATATTCAATTCATATTCAATTCATATTCAATTCATATTCAATTCATATTCAA
The DNA here is from genome assembly GCA_947310385.1 of Nephrotoma appendiculata. Lineage (NCBI taxonomy): Eukaryota > Metazoa > Arthropoda > Insecta > Diptera > Tipulidae > Nephrotoma > Nephrotoma appendiculata. The sequence continues at coordinate 60,985,142 of OX371223.1, forward strand.
TTCATATTCAATTCATATTCAATTCATATTCAATTCATATTCAATTCATATTCAATTCATATTCAATTCATATTCAATTCATATTCAATTCATATTCAATTCATATTCAATTCATATTCAATTCATATTCAATTCATATTCAATTCATATTCAATTCATATTCAATTCATATTCAATTCATATTCAATTCATATTCAATTCATATTCAATTCATATTCAATTCATATTCAATTCATATTCAATTCATATTCAATTCATATTCAATTCATATTCAATTCATATTCAATTCATATTCAATTCATATTCAATTCATATTCAATTCATATTCAATTCACATTCAATTCACATTCAATTCATATTCAATTCATATTCAATTCATATTCAATTTATATTCAATTCATATTCAATTCATATTCAATTCATATTCAATACATATTCAAATCATATTCAATTCATATTCAATTCATATTCAATTCATATTCAATTCATATTCAATTCATATTCAATTCATATTCAATTCATATTCAATTCATATTCAATTCATATTCAATTCATATTCAATTCATATTCAATTCATATTCAATTCACATTCAATTCACATTCAATTCATATTCAATTCATATTCAATTCATATTCAATTCATATTTAATTCATATTCAATTCATATTCAATTTATATTCATTTCATATTCAAATTTGTTATAGAAAGCACGGATTTTGAGGTAAGTCGAAAATTACTCAAAAGTTTGATCGATGATTACAGTGAAACTGGGCAATGTTTTAAACAAATTTTAACGCTTATACATTCAAAACTTTATAATCTTTCATAATCAATCCAGGTTTTCTACATTTGAACACCAAAATTTTTTCGCCTAGAAAAACGGCAAGGGGTTAGCCTTGCCAAATTTGATAAAAAAAACCAAACTTTTTATTCGCCTGAAATTGATTGGAATTGATCAAGATGGCCTAGAAAATCATGTTGAAAATATTATATTCAATTCATATTCAATTCAAATTCAATTCATATTCAATTCATATTCAATTCATATTCAATTGATATTCAATTGATATTCAATTCATATTCAATTCATATTCAATTCATATTCAATTCATATTCAATTCATATTCAATTCATATTCAATTCATATTCAATTCATATTCAATTCATATTCAATTCATATTCAATTCATATTCAATTCATATTCAATTTATATTCAATTCATTTTCAATTCATTTTAGAAAGATATTTTTTGTAAGTTTGAAACAATTTCTATCAACGAGCTGAGTAAGAATAATTCAATGATTTGAACTAGTGAGGCCACCAATGAGATATTATTCGAAAATTTTTCTGAACAAACGTCCTTAATGAGATATTTTGCAAACACTCAATTCAAATAAATCAGAATGTGAGGATGACGCCAAATTTTAATATAAGTTAATGCAGTATGCCAAAAATATAAATTAAACAACAGTTTACGAGAGTATTTGATCGTGTCGAAACATTCAATTAAGAAGTTATTGAAGAAACCGATGAAAACCTCTAATTACGCACTTGTATAATTTTAATAATCTTAATCCTGGTTCAAAAAACAATTCAGCCGACTTTGAAATATCAATAAGCTTCAAAGTCGAATGGAAATAGAAATTTTTAAAATATTCTTTTTATTCAATTCAAAAAATGAGTTGCAAATTCCATTTATGAAAGCGATAACTTGAATTTTGGAATGTTTGAAACCCTATATTTTCAAATTGACGAATTACAAAATGGCAATTGTTTTACCTTTCCAATTAAATTATTTCTGGATTTGGTGATTTCCTTCGAAAATGAGATAATATACGAAAAGAATATAAGCACTAAACTAACTATTAAAAAGTTCATGGTTTTGAAATTTTCGAAGTGTCTGAGCTACCTGAAAAAAAATCGGCAGATAAAAAAAGCCAACTGAACCTACCTTCAATTACTACTGATAATCAAACTTTACGTATACAATTTTATTGTTCGCTTATTGAAAAAATAGTAGGTTATAACTTTAGCCTATAAACAAACCTGTCGGCTTAGATCTGTTTAGAATTTGTAACATTTTCTTATTTGTTTAATTTTGATTTACTTTCGATATTAAGAACCTGTACGTGATGCTGTATGAAATTCTCTTATGACTACTGTGTTTTAAAATTTGGTCATGTCCATTGGTAGTGTTTGCATCTTAAACATGCTAAAATAATATAACCATTGATGTGATTTAAATTACCGAGCGCCAATCGCGACTATTTCTCCAAAACTTATTCACTTTTCACTGTCCATATAAGTTTCACTGCTATAATCACTCTCTCTGTAATATGCCAACTGTCATATACACCTTCGGAAATACATCGAGGTTATATTAATTTTTTTTCCAGCTTTAAATCCATTTTCTTGTTTTAACCACAAAAACAGCTCGATAAGTATGTAGTATTTGCGTGGTTTACTAGCGCTAAATTAAAAATTGTGTGTTAGAGTAATACAATGAGGGTTGTTTTAATGTCGGTAGACCTAATTTATAATTTAACCTATGCAAGCAATGGGCTGTTAAAAATTATTGTTTGTTCACTTTCTGTTACGTATTATCTAAGATAAAATTTAGTAATCGTGATCAATTTTGGCCTTTAGTTTTTTTCAGATTTACCGTATGCGCTATATCGCCGAAATCAAAATACGTAATTTTTAAAAAATCTCTTTTTTTGTGCAGTGCAGACACAATTTCTGTTTTCTCTCTATAGCCCAACCGGACCAATTGATTGGGGCACAACATCGTACCTAAGTTTTTTCCATAAATTAGAAGAACCTAGTGAGTTTTGGCCGAGAGTGGGTTATTGGTGTATATTTATCAATTATTTTGAAAAGTATATCATTTACAAGAAAACCGATCAGGAACTAAAAGATTATAAATTAATTTTTCAATAATATCGGCCTACATCAGTTGCCAAAATCTAAACGGAAAATACTTTTGACAAAATACTAATTTTTATCAAAAATGCGGCCCTTGTACATCGGGATAGCTTAATTGGGATGTAACTTCATACTTAAACTTTTCATAAATTTACTTTACTGGAAGTGGTAGCTTTCATCGGAACTACGAAAGCAATTAAGAAAAAACGATTCAAAACAAAACAATTTAAATTAAATTTCACACAAAATAGAATATTTGAAATAAAAGCTTTTTCATAATTTGGGAGATTCTTACGAGATTTGGTGAAAATTTGTGTACCGGAATTTTTAAGAAAGTTAGAATATTACATATTAGGTCTTTACATTTTTGCGATGATGTTGAAAAGTATAGAATTTTAAAAAAACGATAAAGAAATAAAATATTCTAAAACTTTACAAATTAAATGTTCAACAAGGCCTTGTTGACTTTCAGAAATTTATGCAGAATTAATGTTTTTTGTTAATATAAGACACCTTTTACCAAAAGTCTGGTGAGCCCTGTTTAATTTAATAGGGTGTTGGCCACAACATATCAAGCCCCCTCCTCAATTTTTTCAGCCTGCATAATTTTACTCTGCGCACTGCATTTATATTTGGGTACAAAGTAAAAAGTTGTTTAATACCTACTCTATGAACACCGAAACATTTTACTCTATGCAACCTTCTATAGGTGAATGATACACTGGATGACTTTTCTAGCTTAAGTTGCATTATAAAAAAGACCCGGTCATATTTATTTTCTTCTAGCCAACTGAAATTTACATTTGGTTGAAACTTTCATTAATTAAATTTCAATTTTTTCTTCAGTCAAACTTTCGCGATTAAAAGGATTATTAACCGATGCTCTCGTTAGATCATTTAATGATTCCATGTCTGAAACTCCGTTTTTATGTTTTAATATTTTATTTCAAGGTAATGTTGTTATTCATTGTAGTACACTAAGAGGATGATAGCTCTGTGCTTGGTTTAAAATTTTAGTGGTGCAAAGTCCTATACATTTGAAGTTCTCCGTTTTTCGATTTTTTTTCGAAATTGTCCAAAAACAGCTAAATGCTTATCAAATATGGATCAAAAATGCAGCCTCCATCTTAAAATTATTCCATTTCCTAATACATGTTTGTCTTTACTAAATAATTACTTTTATATTTAATTGCAGCTGGATTGGATCATCACTAATGGTAACCACAAGCTATCAGTCAGTTTGTTTGCATACCAATAAGATATTTCCGTTTAATCATTGAAGTAAACACTCAACTACATATTTCCGATCAACATCAATAATTTTTAATAATCTTTTGCCAATTTGCGCTAATCTAAAAATAAGTTACCATCTAGAAATAAATAAGTTAGCGAGGATTCTTTAATTTTTGTTCTTACTCACTCTTTTGTCCTTCGTATTCGCATATCCCTGATCTTTTTTCGATTTTCGCTGAGAAGGCGTTCTATTTTATTTCATGTGTGATTCTTATCCTGCAGCTGCTGGGACAGTATAAATTTACGGTTCACAAAAATGCAACATAATCATACATACATACATTTTCGATTTAAAATAAAATTTTGTACAAAATGACAATAAAGGAGTTAAAACCTGTGCCAACATATCCAACAGTTTTCTGGTACTGCCAATGATTGCTATGCTGAATTCCTTGGTAATGCTATCAATCTCATTTCCACCTTCATAATGTTCAAAATACGATATGTAAATTTGGTTTAATTGGTTGTCGAGTTGTCGTAGATCGTTTTCTAAGAAAGTCATGCTGATTGTCTGAAAACAAAAGAGAATCGTATACTATACATCCAGATAACTATTCGATATAGGACATTATATGCTTTTTAATGAATTGTTTCTGTAAAAGTGTATCTTTATATTGACAAAAATACCCCGTGCGAGATTGAGTTTTGTAACAGAGTTAAAAGTGTAAAAAATCATCTTTTAACTTGTAAAACCTCCTAACCACAGTATCATAATCAATATGAATAGAGACCAGAGACCAGGCACAATATTGTTGTTGGAATTAGCAATGATTTTGGGATCACCAGAATTGCCAAAAACGCATTTATTTCCGACTGCATATATAATACCGATGTAATCATTGTAGAGTGCATGAGACAGGTAAAGTTCGAAAATTCATTGCAAACGTTCAGATAATCTTAGTAATCAAAATCCAATCTCATCTTCAGGAATTTTTTCCAGGTTTTATTTCGATTATGCAGTTAGCGCAATTCCTTGTTGAACGGAGAGTTGAGAGTTATTTAAATCAATTAAAATCGTGGAATAAAAATTGAATGTTTACGTTTCCAGGTGGCAATTATTGGCAAAAATACTTTTAAAATCGGCGTTAGATAATTACTCGTTAAGATTCATAAAATCGGTCATACGGAAATTAAACCTAGTGAAGTTTCACAGTTAACACTGACTAGAGTTTGTACGCCGGAACACGTGATGAAAACAGGTGGATGATATAAATCAACTGTACGGAGAACCATAATTGTTCCCAGATCAATGCAATTATTTGCATCAGAAGATAACACCATGTAAAGCCGCGTAACCTACCTGTTTAGAAAATCGGAGTATATTGAGTTAGAGCACAATTAGGAGTATATTGTATTAGAACCGCAATTATTTATAAATTATGTAAGTAGTGCCGAATTTATAACCGCAGAAATCATATTAAATTGTCTCGCCAAGAGCTCAAAATCTAAAAATTGCCGTAATTATGGCTAACTAGCTGACCTGTGACTGAATAATCAGTCACGTGAATACATTTTGTTGAATTTTTGGTTAAGAAATGATTAAGAAGATTTTTTAAGATGTAAATTTGATGCAATTTTATCAAAAATAAAGTAAATTCATATACGTGGTTAATTTTTAAATCTTAAACGGCAAGCACGCGCTCAAATGTACACAGTATGACTTACGTGTCAAGTCAAATATTCATATCTCAAAAAGGAAGCGCGCGCTCGAGATCACATGATCACTTACGCACCCAAACTAAATATTAAAATCTCAAAAGGGAAAAGCACACAATTGCTGAGGCAAACTATAATCTAAATATTTCATAAGAAATGTACAAAAGGATAATAAAATAGTAGTAGAAGGTAGGTAATAAAATAGTAAAATAGATTACAATTTACATGCACAGAATCTCTTCAAAAAATACATTCTTTGTTGTGATGCGCCCATTCCGATCAGCTGATTGATCGATTGTCTCAGCGATAAACACTTTGAGTCCGTCAAATGAGCGGCATCGTGAAAAGGCCACATACATCTGATCATTCGTAAATACGGGTCCCGGCAAGTACACTCCTACCTTCTTCAAGCTTTAACCCTGACTCTTGTTGATGGTTATGGCGAACGCGAGCTGAACCGGAAATTGAAGTCGAGACATTTTAAATGAGAAGATGCCTTCCAAGGGTGAGAGCTTAATGCGTGGGATGAGAACGCGCTCGCGTTTTGAGAAGCCAGTCAGCACCTCACACTCCAGAATGTAGCGGTTTATTTTACGACGCGCATGCGAGTTTCATTGATTCAACCCTTGCTAGTGTTTAGATTCCTCATCAAACGAACGATCGCGTTTACCTTTAGTGGGTTGGCATGGCGCGGTAATCCCGACCCTTCAATTTTATTGAGAAACTCGACGGGTAGGCGGAGTTTCTCATGCATGTCGTCACTCTCAAGTTTATCAGCACTATGTTTCACTTCTTGTTCGTCGGGCAGGAGGTCAAGCACCTACTGATTGGTAAGCACGCAGTCATCCATATTGGGTGCAAGGATGGTGCGCTCCTCGATGGTTCCATCGGCTGGTGTTGTGTTGATGTCACCATACACGAAATCGATCACACTTTGAGGATGTCTGCCGAAAGTGTGATCGAGTCGGTTCGAGCATTGCCGTTTCCAACAGAAACCAAATATTGCGCAAACTCGTCCTCACCTTCATCGACGCACCTGTTCTTGGTGAGTGTAAACTTATTTACCAATTTACAAAGCGGGTTATACTTGATGGTCGATTCGCAAGTTTGTGCGCGTCCCGCCTAGGTAGTCACCACACATGAGGATGATTTTCCCAGCTAATGGAACACGCACTACCCGTCTATGATTGTGAGCTCTGCTCCTGGCATGATTAACCTTATTAATTTAAATCGCGCGTTAATCATTAAGCAACTTTGAAATTGATTCGCGCGCCGACAGTGTTGCAATTTCGAATCTGAATCGCATACCAACTGTTTTACAACTTTGAATTTGAATCGCGCGCCACTAATTTGAACAAAAATATTTGCATTTTGGTCATCCCATAAAATTTTCAAATGTTGCAAGATTTCACGCGCACAAAAACTTGGAAATTTTCTGAAACCACCTGAGGTACCCATTTCGGTTACTTTCCGGTGGAATTTTTCCGAATTTTCTAGCCCACGCACAGCGCAATATTTATGTCGACCTACCTTGAAAAAATCTAACGGATCGGATCATGTTTAGGGGTCATTTTAGGGTTGAGTATGAAAAAATTAAGAATATTAATATAATAGATAGATAGAAGATAGATAGAAGCTGACCTTCGACTGAATAATCAGTCACGTGTATATATTTTATTGAATTTTTGGTTAAGAAATAATTAAGAAGATTTTTAAAATGTAAATTTGATGCACTTTTATCAAAAATAAAGTAAATTCATATATGCGGTTAATTTTTAAATATTAAATAGATAGAGTGTCATGACAAAATTATATTTTTACTCTCACAACTATTAACACCAAAATGTATGTAAAATCATTTTATGTTCTCTGTTTTGTTTAATTGAGATTCAATTACAAATTTTCTACTCATTTTGTCATCACAGTGTGTCATCACAAAAACATCGACAATTTTAATACATTTTGTCATTGTCAGGGTGTAATGCGCATGATCATAGATTCAATATAAACATATTTTGTCATGGCATTCTGGCGTCGTGAATTTTTCCGATTTTTCTAGCAAAGGCACACCGCTATATTTATGTCGACCTACCTTGAAAAATGTAAACGGATCGGATCATGTTTAGTGGTCATTTTAGGGTTGAGTTTGAAAAAATTAAGCGTATTAATATAATAGATAGATAGATAGATAGATAGAATGGAATTGTAGATCTGTATTTGCTCGCCATGCATATATTCATATTCTATTGGTAAAACATAAGTTTTAGTGTTTCTTCATTAAAATTATACATTCTGGCAGATAATAATCTTAGAATATATAAATAAATGGAATCGATCAACTCAAAATGTCTAAAATTGTAGTAATTAAACGTTCATGTAAATAAAGCAATTAAAAACGTTGACCAGACATGACAATTTGACTCTGTATGTCACATACTTTTGAAACCAACTGAAGTTAATTTAAAAATCATTTTATTTTTTTAAATTTAACACGCTCGTAATATCGCACATCTAAATAAATGAAACTTCTGTCTGTTCATATTTAAATCAGACTTATTATATTTACATGGCACAAGTTAGAAAATTATTTTAAAATTAATTTAAACCAAACTCATTCCGTCGCACTATAGCAGTATCATCATATCTACATATATATCACAAACTACTCGAATAAATTAAATTATTATTATTTTTTATTTGTAAATTAAATTAAATCTAAATTTTTATATTTTTCACTTGATGTTTACGATAACGACGTTGAGAGCATAAAATATAAACAATGCATGTATAACTATGTAGCGAGCGTTCTACACCAAAATTATTAATATTGCATTATCATGTAGCTTTGGGATGATGAGATATGCTGTCTCTACATAGATACTCGTACATGTATTATATGGCAGTATATAGTGTTGTTATATAATAATGTGGAATGATGTTGATGATGCTGTGTATTATTGTTGTTATATCTTCTTTATGAAAATCTCATCTATTTGTCATTGCGGATTATTTGGTTAAGCTTGATAGATAAATTTTGTTAAAATCCGAAAAATGCTGTATAAATTCTAGTATTTATTTATTATTATATTGGTACAAACATGTACATGAGGTGGGTGGGAAACGGGTAAGATACATGTACGTTTTGATATTTTAATCTAAAACTATCAGACACAGTGCTACATATAAATATATTTTATGCTTTTTAATATGTACATCTATGTTGTATGTATTCAACAAGTATTAATTTACTTAAACCAGAAAGTATGAAGATGTAACATTTTTTTTAACATAAAATATTTGTGATTGATTTTGAACTAAATATTTTATATGTGTATATGTATAGAGAAATTTGATACCATAAAACATATGTATCCAACCCACATATCATAATCCTAGGCAAACCTAAGAATTATGTTATGTACATAAAGTTATGTACAGTGAATTCGAGATTGGATCAAAATCACAACAACAACAACACTAAAATTTGTATCAATTTTTGATCTACGTTTATCATAAAAATATTATGTCTGCCTCAAACAAATATTAAAATGATTTTCAGGCATCAATGCATATATTTACGTACACACACGTATATTGTAAACAACAATGAAAATATTTATTTTTCATTTTTCAGGAAAATTTCACTTCAACAAAAACTAAATCTCATCTCTCATACACACCCAAGTATGATGATGATAATAATAATCAAAAAATATTAAAATGATGATAATGCTGAAAAAACTATCTTACACTAAACCATAAGAAAAATTTATTCTACGTTATGAATAGCATGATCATGACCATAGTTTGAATTATATTTTATACGTGCAGAGTGCAGGTGAAAAATATGTATTGATGATATTGTCATCACGTACTAGGTAAATGCAGCCCTGGTTTGCGTGCTAAGATATTATTAAAACTCTCGCAGCCACATGATCAGCTTCACAAGACATGTGCGTGTAATTTTTCCATGCGACTGGTTTACAATCTTCAACATACCATTTAAAAAATCGTCAATTGCCATAGTAAGATATAAAATAGGGTTTAAACTTAAATAATTTATACTTGTACCAACAAAATTAGTAATCAAAGTTGCCTTGATTGAACCAACATCACCAATTTTATTGTTCCAAGCCAATTGTATCGCTTGATGATATTAGAAAATTTACTTCACCAGGACTAGAAACCTGTATATAATTTCACAAATTGGATTATATCAATTCAAATTGTTGGGATATTGACTTGTATGTGACTCACAATAAGTTTGTTGTTTTTTTCAGAAATAGTTGTTGTTGTCAAAATAAACATGGCCGATAAAATCAGAAAATTTACTGTACAAGGACGGAACCGGTTTATAATTTTATAAATGGGATTAAGTTATTTGAAATTGTTAGGATATTGACTTTTTTGTGAATCACAGTAAGTTTGTTGTATTTGTCAGAAATAGTTGTTGTTGTCAAAATAAACATGGCCGATAATATCAGAAAACGTACTTAACAAGGACTAAAAACATGTATATAATTTTATAAATTGGATTAACTCAATTTAAATTGTTGGGATATTTACTTGTACGTAGTTCACAGTATAAGTTGGTTGTATTTGCCAAAAATAGTTTTGTTGTCAAAATAGACATGGCCGATAATACAGATAAAGTACTTAACAAGTATAAGAAACCGGTAAATATTTTTAAAATTTGGATTAAATAAATTCAAATTGTTGGGATATTGACTTGTATGTGAAACACAGTAAGTTTATTGTATTTGTCAAAAAATGTTGTTGTTGTCAAAATAAACATGACAGATAATATAAGAAAATTTACTTTACACGAACCAGGAAACTGTTCATAATTTTATAAATTGGATTAACTCAATTCAAATTGTTGAGATATTGACTTGTATGTGAATCACAGTAAGTTTGATGTATTTGTCAGAAATAGTTGTTGTTTTCAAAATACACATGACAGATAATATCAGAAAATTTTCTTAACAAGAACCAGGAACCTGTTTATAATTTTATAAATGGTATTAAATCAAATCAAATTGTTGGTATATTGACTTGTATGTGAATCACAATAAGTTTGTAGTATTTATCAGAAATTGTTTTTGTTGTCAAAATAAACTTGACCGATAATATCAGAAAATTTACTCAACAAGGACAAGAAACATACATGTAATTTCAAAAATTTGATTAAATCAATCCAAATTGTTAGGATATTGACTTGTATGTGAATCACAGTAAGTTTGTTGTATTTGTCAGAAATAGTTGTCGTTGTCAAAATAAACATGGCCGATAATATCAGAAAATTTACTCAACAAGGACAAGGAACATATATGTAATTTCCAAATTTGGATTTAATCAATCCAAATTGTTAGGATATTGACTTGTATGTGAATCACAGTAAGTTTGTTGTATTTGTCAGAAATAGTTTTTGTTGTCAAAATAATAATGGCCGATAATATCAGAAAATTCACTTTACAAGGACCAGAAACCTGTTTATAATTTTTATAAATGGAATTAATTTAATTCAAATTGTTGGGATATTGACTTGTATGTGAATCACAGTAAGTTTATTGTATTTGTCAGAAATAGTTGTTGTTGTCAAAATACACATGGCCGATAATATCAGAAAATTCACTTAACAAGGACCAGACACAAGTTTATAATTTTATAAATGGAATTAAGTTAATTCAAACTGTTAGGATATTGACTTGTATGTGATTCACAGTAATTTTGTTGTATTTGTCAGAAAAAGTTGTTGTTGTCAAAACAAGCATGGCCTATAATATCAGAAAATTCACTTAACAAGGACTAGAAACCTATTTATAATTTTATAATTGGAATTAAGTTAAATCAAATTGTTAGGATATTGACTTGTATTTGAATCACAGTAATTTTGTTGTATTTGTCAGAAAAAGTTGTTGTTGTCAAAACAAGCATGGCCGATAATATCAGAAAATTCACTTAACAAGGACTAGAAACATGTATATAATTTTATAAATTGGATTAACTCAATTCAAATTGTTGGGATGTTTACTTGTATGTGATTCACAGTATAAGTTTGTTATATTTGCCAAAAATAGAGTTTGTTGTCAAAATAGTAATGGCCGATAATACAGAAAAAGTACTTAACAAGTATAAGAAACCGGTAAATATTTTTCAAATTTGGATTAAATAAATTCAAATTGTTGCAGGATATTGACTTGTATATGAAACACAGTAAGTTTATTGTATTTGTCAAAAAATGTTGTTGTTGTCAAAATAAACATGACAGATAATATAAGAAAATTTACTTTACACGAACCAGGAAACTGTTCATAATTTTATAAATTGGATTAACTCAATTCAAATTGTTGGTATATTGACTTGTATGTGAATCACAGTAAGTTTGTTGTATTTGTCAGAAACAGTTGTTGTTGTCAAAATACACATGGCCGATAATATCAGAAAATTTTCTTAACAAGAACCAGGAACCTGTTTATAATTTTATAAATGGTATTAAATCAAATCAAATTGTTGGGATATTGACTTGTATGTGATTCACAGTAAGTTTATTGTATTTATCAGAAATAGTTGTTGTTGTCAAAATAAACATGGCCGATAATATCAGAAAACTCACTTAACAAGGACTAGAAACCTATTTATAATTTTAGAATTGGAATTAAGTTAAATCAAATTGTTAGGATATTGACTTGAATTTGATTCACAGTAAGTTTGTTGTATTGGTCAAAAATAGTTGTTGTTGTCAAAATAAACATGGCCGATAATATCAGAAAACGTACTTAACAAGGACTAGAAACATGTATATAATTTTATAAATTGGATTAACTCAATTCAAATTGTTGGGATGTTTACTTGTATGTGGTTCACAGTATAAGTTTGTTGTATTTGTCAACAATAGTTGTTGTTGTTAAAATAGACATGGCCGATAATACAGATTAAGTACTTAACAAGTATAAGAAACCGGTAAATATTTTTCAAATTTGGATTAAATAAATTCAAATTGTTAGGATATTGACTTGTATGTGAAACACAGTAAGTTTATTGTATGTGTCAAAAATTGTTGTTGTCAAAATAAACATGACAGATAAATAAGAAAATTTACTTTACACGGACCAGGAAACTGTTCATAATTTTATAAATGGCATTAAGTTAATTCAAATTGTTGAGATATTGACTTGTATGTGAATCACAGTAAGTTTATTGTATTTGTCAGAAATAGTTGTTGTTGCCAAAATAAACATGACCGATAATATCAAAAAATTTACTCAACAAGGACCAGGAACCTGTTTATAATTTTATAAATGGTATTAAATCAAATCAAATTGTTGGGATATTGACTTGTATGTGAAACACAGTAAATTTGTTGTGTTTATCAGAAACGGTTGTTGGTGTCAAAATAATAATGGCCGATAGAATCAGAAAATTCACTTTATAAGGACAAGAAACCTGTTTATAATTTTTATAAATGGAATTAAGTTAATTCAAATTGTTGGGATATTGACTTATATGTGAATCACAGTAAGTTTGTAGTATTTGTCAGAAATAGTTGTTGTTGTCAAAATACACATGGCCGATAATATCAGAAAATTTACTCAACAAGGACAAGAAAAATATATGTAATTTCAAAAATTGGATTAAATCAATCCAAATTGTTAGGATATTGACTTGTATGTGAATCACAGTAAGTTTGTTGTATTTGTCAGAAATAGTTGTCGTTGTCAAAATAAACATGATCGATAATATCAGAAAATTCACTTTACAAGGACTAGAAACCTGTTTATAATTTTTATAAATGGAATAAATTTAATTCAAATTGTTGGGATATTGACTTGTATGTGAATCACAGTAAGTTTGTTGTATTTGTCAGAAATAGTTGTTGTTGTCAAAATACACATGGCCGATAATATCAGAAAATTTACTCAACAAGGACAAGGAACATATATGTAATTTCCAAATTTGGATTTAATCAATCCAAATTGTTAGGATATTGACTTGTATGTGAATCACAGTAAGTTTGTTGTATTTGTCAGAAATAGTTTTTGTTGTCAAAATAATAATGGCCGATAATATCAGAAAATTCACTTTACAAGGACCAGAAACCTGTTTATAATTGTTATAAATGGAATTAATTTAATTCAAATTGTTGGGATATTGACTTGTATGTGATTCACAGTAAGTTTATTGTATTTATCAGAAATAGTTGTTGTTGTCAAAATAAACATGGCCGATAATATCAGAAAATTCACTTAACAAGGACTAGAAACCTATTTATAATTTTATAATTGGAATTAAGTTAAATCAAATTGTTAGGATATTGACTTGAATTTGAATCACAGTAAGTTTGTTGTATTGGTCAAAAATATTTGTTGTTGTCAAAATAAACATGGCCGATAATATCAGAAAACGTACTTAACAAGGACTAGAAACATGTATATAATTTTATAAATTGGATTAACTCAATTCAAATTGTTGGGATGTTTACTTGTATGTGGTTCACAGTATAAGTTTGTTGTATTTGTCAACAATAGTTGTTGTTGTCAAAATAGTAATGGCCGATAATACAGATTAAGTACTTAACAAGTATAAGAAACCGGTAAATATTTTTCAAATTTGGATTAAATAAATTCAAATTGTTGGGATATTAACTTGTATGTGAAACACAGTAAGTTTATTGTATTTGTCAAAAATTGTTGTTGTTGTCAAAATAAACATGACAGATAATATAAGAAAATTTACTTTACACGAACCAGGAAACTGTTCATAATTTTATAAATTGGATTAACTCAATTCAAATTGTTGGTATATTGACTTGTATGTGAATCACAGTAAGTTTGTTGTATTTGTCAGAAATAGTTGTTGTTGTCAAAATACACATGACAGATAATATCAGAAAATTTTCTTAACAAGAACCAGGAACCTGTTTATAATTTTATAAATGGGATTAAATCAATCCAAATTGTTAGGATATTGACTTGTATGTGAATCATAGTAAGTTTATTGTATTTGTCAGAAATTGTTGTTGTTGCCAAAATAAAAATGGCCGATAATATCAGAAAATTTACTCAACAAGGACCAGGAACCTGTTTATAATTTTAGAAATGGGAGTAAATCAAACCGAGTTGTTGGTATATTAACTTGTATGTGAATCACAGCAAGTTTATTGTATTTGTCAGAAATTTTTGTTGTTGTCAAAATAAACATGACCGATAATATAAGAAAATTTACTCAACAAGGACCAGGAACCTGTTTATAATTTTATAAATGGTATTAAATCAATCCAAATTGTTGGGATATTGACTTGTATGTGAAACACAGTAAATTTGTTGTGTTTATCAGAAACGGTTGTTGTTGTCAAAATAATAATGGCCGATAGAATCAGAAAATTCACTTTATAAGGACAAGAAACCTGTTTATAATTTTTATAAATGGAATTAAGTTAATTCAAATTGTTGGGATATTGACTTATATGTGAATCACAGTAAGTTTGTAGTATTTGTCAGAAATAGTTGTTGTTGTCAAAATACACATGGCCGATAATATCAGAAAATTTACTCAACAAGGACCAGGAACCTGTTTATAATTTTATAAATGGTATTAAATCAAATCAAATTGTTGGGATATTGACTTGTATGTGCATCACAGTAAGTTTGTTGTATTTGTCAGAAAAAAATGTTGTTGCCAAAATAAACATGGCCGATAATATCAGAAAATTCACTTTACAAGGACCTTGAACCTGTTTATAATTTTATAAGTGGGATTAAGTTAAATCAAATTGTTAGAATATTGATTTGTATGTGAATCACAGTAAGTTTGTAGTATTTGTCAGAAAAAGTTGTTGTTGTCAAAACAAGCATGGCCGATAATATCAGAAAATTCACTTAACAAGGACTAGAAACCTATTTATAATTTTATAATTGGAATTAAGTTAAATCAAATTGTTAGGATATTGACTTGTATTTGAAACACAGTAAGTTTGTTGTATTTGTCAGAAATAGTTGTTGTTGTCAAAATAATAATGGCCGATAATATCAGAAAATTCACTTTACAAGGAACTTGAACCTGTTTATAATTTTATAAAAGGGATTAAGTTTATTCAAATTGTTAGGATATTGACTTGTATGTGAATCACAGTAAGTTTGTTGTATTTGTCAGAAAAAGTTGTTGTTGTCAAAACAAGCATGGCCGATAATATCAGAAAATTCGCTTAACAAGGACTAGAAACATGTATATAATTTTATAATTGGAATTAAGTTAAATCAAATTGTTAGGATATTGACTTGTATTTGAATCAAAGTAAGTTTGTTGTATTTGTCAGAAATAGTTGTTGTTGTCAAAATACACATAGCCGATAATATCTCAAAATCTACTTAACAAGTACCGGGAACTTTTTTATAATTTTATAAATTGGATTAAGTTAATTCAAATTGTTGCGATATTGACTTGTATTTGAATCACGGTAAGTTTGTTGTATTTATCAAAAATAGTTGTTGTGGTCAAAATAAACATGGCCGATAATATCAGAAAACGTACTTAACAAGGACTAAAAACATGTATATAATTTTATAAATTGGATTAACTTAATTTAAATTGTTGGGATATTTACTTGTACGTAGTTCACAGTATAAGTTGGTTGTATTTGCCAAAAATAGTTTTGTTGTCAAAATAGACATGGCCGATAATACAGATAAAGTACTTAACAAGTATAAGAAACCGGTAAATATTTTTAAAATTTGGATTAAATAAATTCAAATTGTTGGGATATTGACTTGTATGTGAAACACAGTAAGTTTATTGTATTTGTGAAAAATTGTTGTTGTTGTCAAAATAAACATGACAGATAATATAAGAAAATTTACTTTACACGAACCAGGAAACTGTTCATAATTTTATAAATTGGATTAACTCAATTCAAATTGTTGGTATATTGACTTGTATGTGAATCACAGTAAGTTTGTTGTATTTGTCAGAAATAGTTGTTGTTGTCAAAATACACATGGCCGATAATATCAGAAAATTCACTTAACAAGGACCAGACACAAGTTTATAATTTTATAAATGGTATTAAGTAAATTCAAATTGTTATGATATTGAATTGTATTTGAATCACAGTAATTTTGTTGTATTTGTCAGAAAAAGTTGTTGTTGTCAAAACAAGCATGGCCGATAATATCAGAAAATTCACTTAACAAGGACTAGAAACATATATATATAACTTTATAAATTGGATTAACTCAATTCAAATTGTTGGGATGTTTACTTGTATGAGATTCACAGTATAAGTTTGTTATATTTGCCAAAAATAGAGTTTGTTGTCAAAATAGACATGACCGATAATATAAGAAAATTTACTCAACAAGGACAAGAAACTAATATGAAATTTCAAAAATTGGATTTAATCAATCCAAATTGTTGGGATATTGACTTGTATGTGCATCACAGTAAGTTTGTTGTATTTGTCAGAAAAAAATGTTGTTGTCAAAATAAACATGGCCGATAATATCAGAAAATTCACTTAACAAGGACTAGAAACCTATTTATAATTTTATAATTGGAATTAAGTTAAATCAAATTGTTAGGATATTGACTTGTATTTGAATCACAGTAATTTTGTTGTATTTGTCAGAAAAATTTGTTGTTGTCAAAACAAGCATGGCCGATAATATCAGAAAATCTACTTAACAAGTACTGGGAACTTTTTTATAATTTTATAAATTGGATTAAGTTAATTCAAATTGTTGCGATATTGACTTGTATTTGAATCACAGTAAGTTTGTTGTATTTATCAAAAATAGTTGTTGTTGTCAAAATAAACATGGCCGATAATATCAGAAAACTTACTTAACAAGGACTAAAAACATGTATATAATTTTATAAATTGGATTAACTCAATTTAAATTGTTGGGATATTTACTTGTACGTAGTTCACAGTATAAGTTTGTTGTATTTGCCAGAAATAGTTTTGTTGTCAAAATAGACATGGCCGATAATACAGATAAAGTACTTAACAAGTATAAGAAACCGGTAAATATTTTTCAAATTTGGATTAAATAAATTCAAATTGTTGGGATATTGACTTGTATGTGAAACACAGTAAGTTTATTGTATTTGTCAAAAAATGTTGTTGTTGTCAAAATAAACATGACAGATAATATAAGAAAATTTACTTTACACGAACCAGGAAACTGTTCATAATTTTATAAATTGGATTAACTCAATTCAAATTGTTGGTATATTGACTTGTATGTGAATCACAGTAAGTTTGTTGTATTTGTCAGAAATAGTTGTTGTTGTCAAAATAATAATGGCCGATAATATCAGAAAATTCACTTAACAAGGACCAGACACAAGTTTATAATTTTATAAATGGAATTAAGTTAATTCAAACTGTTAGAATATTGACTTGTATGTGATTCACAGTAATTTTGTTGTATTTGTCAGAAAAAGTTGTTGTTGTCAAAACAAGCATGGCCGATAATATCAGAAAATTCACTTAACAAGGACCAGAAACCTATTTATAATTTTATAATTGGAATTAAGTTAAATCAAATTGTTAGGATATTGACTTGTATTTGAATCACAGTAATTTTGTTGTATTTGTCAGAAAAATTTGTTGTTGTCAAAACAAGCATGGCCGATAATATCAGAAAATTCACTTAACAAGGACTAGAAACATGTATATAACTTTATAAATTGGATTAACTCAATTCAAATTGTTGGGATGTTTACTTGTATGTGATTCACAGTATAAGTTTGTTATATTTGCCAAAAATAGAGTTTGTTGTCAAAATAGACATGGCCGATAATACAGAAAAAGTACTTAACAAGTATAAGAAACCGGTAAATATTTTTCAAATTTGGATTAAATAAATTCAAATTGTTGGGATATTGACTTGTATGTGAAACACAGTAAGTTTATTGTATTTGTCAAAAAATGTTGTTGTTGTCAAAATAAACATGACAGATAATATAAGAAAATTTACTTTACACGAACCAGGAAACTGTTCATAATTTTATAAATTGGATTAACTCAATTCAAATTGTTGGAATATTGACTTGTATGTGAATCACAGTAAGTTTGTTGTATTTGTCAGAAATAGTTGTTGTTGTCAAAATACACATGGCCGATAATATCAGAAAATTTTCTTAACAAGAACCAGGAACCTGTTTATAATTTTATAAATGGTATTAAATCAAATCAAATTGTTGGGATATTGACTTGTATGTGATTCACAGTAAGTTTATTGTATTTATCAGAAATAGTTGTTGTTGTCAAAATAAACATGGCCGATAATATCAGAAAATTCACTTAACAAGGACTAGAAACCTATTTATAATTTTATAATTGGAATTAAGTTAAATCAAATTGTTAGGATATTGACTTGTATTTGAATCACAGTAATTTTGTTGTATTTGTCAGAAAAAGTTGTTGTTGTCAAAACAAGAATGGCCTATAATATCAGAAAATTCACTTAACAAGGACTAGAAACATGTATATAATTTTATAAATTGGATTAACTCAATTCAAATTGTTGGGATGTTTACTTGTATGTGATTCACAGTATAAGTTTGTTATATTTGCCAAAAATAGTTGTTGTTGTCAAAATAGTAATGGCCGATAATACAGAAAAAGTACTTAACAAGTACAAGAAACCGGTAAATATTTTTAAAATTTGGATTAAATCAATTCAAATTGTTGGGATATTGACTTGTATGTGAAACACAGTAAGTTTATTGTATTTGTCAGAAATAGTTGTTGTTGTCAAAATAGACATGGCCGATAATACAGATAAAGTACTTAACAAGTATAAGAAACCGGTAAATATTTTTAAAATTTGGATTAAATAAATTCAAATTGTTGGGATATTGACTTGTATGTGAAACACAGTAAGTTTATTGTATGTGTCAAAAATTGTTGTTGTCAAAATAAACATGACAGATAAATAAGAAAATTTACTTTACACGGACCAGGAAACTGTTCATAATTTTATAAATGGCATTAAGTTAATTCAAATTGTTGAGATATTGACTTGTATGTGAATCACAGTAAGTTTATTGTATTTGTCAGAAATAGTTGTTGTTGCCAAAATAAACATGGCCGAGAGAACAAATATAAAAAAATTAGTGCAATTTATAAAAAACGTTTTTAAGCGTTGTTTTTAAATGTACATCCCAAAGGGTAACAAATGTCGGTTGCAAGTGTGACAAAATATATAAAAATGCGAAAACATTTGTAAAAAAGAGGATTACACATTATTAAATGAATCAAAATGTTGACGATTTACCAGATAGAGGCAAAAACCGATCCACTACAACAAAAGAGGAGAATGAGGCCATCATTCAATTTATTTGCTAAAAGTTCTTCGTTTACACTGGATGCAGCTGTGGAAAAATTGGCGAAAAAGAATATTATTATACTAAAAACAACTATACGAAATAAAATTATTTAACATGACTTCGCATATGGAAATACTTTGGTCAAACCACTGGTAACACAAAAATACATGGAATAGTGAATACTGTGGGCGAATGGACATAAAACAAAGATTGGACGAATACTGTATTTACCAAAGAATCATCGTTTTGGGGTTTTATTGTTACAAGACAGGTTTGATCAACTTAGCAAAAAAAAAGGATTGTCTGAACTAAGAAGGACCCGCCCTAGCACAATGTATGGGAATGCTTCACCAAGCAAGGTTTTGGTAAATTAATCGTTCCCACGCGGAATCTAAAAGCTCTCATGTATACAATTTATTTACGAGGTCTGTTACCATCTTACCTTAAACGGTTTGGAGTTTGAACTAAAAAATGGCATCACAACATTGGATCTGCAGTCTCAGTCACCTAACTCCAATCCAATCAAAATTTATGGGCACTTATGAAAAGTAAACTAAAAATGTACCGAATAAAAAATGTCAGCGCTCTAGCGCAACTTTTCTGGAAGATATGGAAAAATGTATCACCACAGTAAGCTGAAAAATTGCTTGATAGTATGGACAAATGGAGCTAGGCAATTATTAACAGTAATGGTGACTTCACTATGTCTTAGTTCAACGCGCCCTAGAACATACAACAAACTTTCATAATAAAACAAAAACAAAAAATCGTAGTTTTATTTTTACTTAATTTTTTGCCCGTCTTGTGGCACATACTGTATATAAAATAAATTTAATGAAAATTCTGTAAAAATTAAGTCATAGGTACATACCTAATATATCCCAAAGCAGAAAAGCATTTGTGTAGATTGAGTTTTGAGGTGCTACCTCTTTGCTCGAGTATCACCCCGAACGTCTCATAACAAAAAAAAATATTATTTTTAACATGCATGTTGTATATGAGATACTATTAGTGGACTCACGAAATACGTGTATTATATGAATTTTTGAGTTGTTTCCACTTAGTACAAATACCAACTTTAAAACTGAATAGTTTCGATTTATGAATTCGTGAAACGCATACCACCCACCCCATGTTTCAAAAACAACAATTGCATATTCTTCCAAAATAGTTAAAATTCATCAATAAATTATCTAATTTTTGATATACTAAAAGAATTTTTTTGTACTTTAGAATTGGGGATGAAATTCATGCTAAAGTAGTGATCTTAATTCAAACTACACGTTTTTCGTGAGCTCATAAATCGATGCATCTTATCCAACATTGAAATATTTAATTTTTACAATAAAAGAAAAGAAAAAAAGCTCAAAATATCTTTTAGTTCCGAACTAATTTTTTTTTCGATTGCAATTTTTTTTCTTAAAATCACCATAACAAATATTCTATCTAATCTAGAGTGTGAATTTAATTGTGACTAACATTTTAATATATTTAAGTAGTTAGAAAATGACTTTGCTGCGGTTCGCCCTAGTCGTTTCTGTGACTAACATCCTTTCCTTAATAACCTTATCTGTTAAGGATGCAGGCAGGGCCTGGGCCCGCATGATGCTGAAATATTATTCGCATTCAGATATAATTTGTTATTTGATTGTGGATATTTCAGGATTATTGGAACGTACCTAGGATCGCCGTTATGGCTGGCCTGTACGCCTCTATCATATCATATCATATCAAATCACCATAACAAATATTCTAATTTGAAACTTCGCAAAATTTAAAAAAATGGAATATTTATTTTTGCAGTGCTTTATTATGGTAATATTTCTTTATTAAAAGGAATGTAGAAATTATTTTTCTGAAAACTAAAACTATATATTTGTATTGTATACCTACCTACCAATAACCAAATATATTATTGATCTAGATAAAATTAATTTTAATGAAATATTTATTAAATTTTAATTAATAACAACATACTCCAGTATTCTCATACCATAAATTCAAAAAATGTGTATGTGTGTGTTGTAAAATAAAACTTAAGTATAAGGAAAATTATGAGGTTTTACCAAACAAATTTTATGATGTACACAAATCCATAATCATAAAGATTTTTGTTGGATTTTTTTAATTAATCAGAAATCAATTATATAGTCTCTATTTTATATGTAAATATTACATTTTATGAGAAATATCAATATTCAAATAAATTTCTATAATAAAATTAATTATGGTAAAATTAGTAAAATATTAGACAGAATATTATAATTGTACATTATCATTTTTATTATAATATAATACACTTTATAATATTGTAATTAAATATTATAAACAAAAGCCTATTGATATTTAATAGTAATTATAGTTTAGAGATAAGTATTTATTGTTATTGTGCTGTATAATAACGAGAACGTAAATCCTTTAGGGTGGAAAAATAAGGAGATACATAAAATTAAGTATTCGATTAAATTAAACTACTATTACACTACACTTTTTAGGATCGTTACGTACAGAAAGAAAATGCTAACTCTATCTGATGAGACTAAGATGTTCATGTACTAAATATAACTTTAAATAGCATAAGCAAAGAAGCATAGACACTTAATTTTCACACACAACAAATGTTTCTTGTGACGAAAGGAGCAAACGAAATGGTTGAAAGCTTCTTCGAGCACCGTCAGGATAGTCAGCATTGCGCGCTGACTCCTTGGAGCTTTGACTCTTATGAATCTAATCCATCCCAGAAAAATAAAAAATATCATCGGGTAACACTAAAACTGCAATGATATCCCAGCCCAGAATTTAATATTGGAATTTTAATTCGAACTTAAATAAACTTAATTGATTTGGCACTGTGTAGTAAATTGGGTCAACTCGTTGGTTCACGATAATTACTAAAAAATTTCTTCTGCTCTTATCGTGTTTTTCCATGTGCACTTTTATCTGCGGCTCAAGTTGCTTTAATGGTTTTAATTTTATATTGATGCTGGCTTTAAAGTATGGGAGCAGTAAGAACATGATATTGGAATGTTGTTTAGTCTAATGATGTTAAAGTGACTATGACAATGTAACTATATATATATAGGGATTTGGCCTGGTATGTTTTGCATATTAACCAGCTCAAATATGGCATATCGAGAGTACCATACTTTTGCAGGCATGGTACCGTCGAGTGTATTGGTCGGTATTAGATCTAAGTACTATCTGTGTAACCCTGTTTAGAGTATAGAACTTTCCGGTAATACTGTCTTTCATCGTGAACAACGACTACGCGTTTTAATCTTTATGTGATTGACAAATTGTACATCATATCCTAAGGGGCTAACGTACATTTGTACCTTCATACGTTTTGTATGTGAAATCACTTGTTTCGTGATTTTTTGCGTTTAAGGAATATTAGTTCGATGAAATAGCAACTTAAACATGTGCATTATGCAAAAAACAATTCGTATTAAATACAAATTATCAAACATAACGTTAATTAGAATAATAGAAATTTGTTTTTTGTATTGTTATTCTTTTTAAATTAAATGCATAAGTAAGCACTAGCGATGAAATGGATCTTGATGATAACGGCTCACAAGACGAATGGGTGCCCCCACAGTCATTCAAGTGTTCATGGTCTTTATAAATTATTGAACGTTGAAGATGCTTACAATACATCTGATATAGAAATAGAGCTACATGATGATGTTCCAGATGAATACAAGCCAAATGACACTGTAGAAGAAATTTTTGATGCACGCCTATCTGCAATTTCCGATTTTATTTCCGGAAAAACAAAATATTTCCGTCATAAACCGTGATCAATCGCTTCAACAAAATTTTTATCTGTTACAGATACGTTTAAATGTGTATTTTCGGAAATGATATTGCACATTATTGTACGTGAATCAAATAGGAAAGGTTTGAAAACACTTGAAGAATAGAATGCTAA
The DNA here is from genome assembly GCA_947310385.1 of Nephrotoma appendiculata. Lineage (NCBI taxonomy): Eukaryota > Metazoa > Arthropoda > Insecta > Diptera > Tipulidae > Nephrotoma > Nephrotoma appendiculata. The sequence goes on from OX371223.1 coordinate 61,009,284, forward strand.
TAATCCGGAAAACCTGCTAAAACCTGGAAGTGTTTATTTTTAAAGGACTCTTACGCCTATATTAGAATGCCTAATTGGTGTACATCATTCCAATTCGGAGCATCGCAGTATTTTATGGCGTGTGGATTTTTATCCAATATATTATGTCGATCGACCGATTTCGTGGTATTCTCCGGTTTATTCAGTTTGATAACGATGTCACCCGTCCTCAACGCTTGGATTCAGATAAAGCAGCTGCTATCAGTGATTTCTGGTTGCTGTTAAATGCTTTTTTGTTAACACATTAAACATTTTTGAACTGTGCGACCGTAGATAAACAACTATTTCCCTATCGGGGGTTTGGATGGTTTATACTATAATCTATATAATATATACCATCCAAACCGTCCAAATATGAATTACAAATATTTTGGGTTTGTGACTCAATGAACTCATATCCCATCACCGGGTAATTGTGCACGGAAAAAGGACCTGGTGGACCAGAAAAAGATTAAGCACAGCGAGTTTTGCGCGATTTGAGCCACCAATTTAAAGGTTCTAGCGCGTTTATTGTTATCGTGAAACTTGACAATTTGGTAAACACTCTAAAACAAAATAAAACTCGCATCCCAAAGGAATTCTAGAAATGTGCAAGTAAAGAAGAATGCTCGTCCCAGTTCCGAAAAGTAATCGCATTGTATTCGTGTTTGTCTACAATATTGCAAATATAACAAGTGGTACAAATATACAAGCACACTACAAATATAACAATTGGTTCAAAAAATAAACCAGAAATAATTTCGTACTACAATGACACCAAAGGAGGGGTCGATAACATGGATAAGATGTTGACGCATTATATAGCAAAACGCAAGACGCTCAGATGGCCGCAGGCTATGTTCTGCAATATAGTGGATGTCGCCGCTCTCGCTGCAAACAAACTCTACCGTGAAAACAATCCCAAAAGTGTCAAATCTTCACAAAGTCGATGCATCGTTCTGCAGGATCGAAGCAAATAATTGGCCATGCCGGCAATTGAGATCGTGCAAAAAATCCAAAGTTGTAGCTCATTTTTCCACTAGATCAGAAATAGAGTCTATTTTACTATCCCGTAATTCTTTTTACCTAACCATCTGTATCTGCGACTAAAACTGTAAATTTTATCGGTCAACTTCATCATTTCAACGAAAAACTCAAAAATGCTGCTCAATTTGCGAACGGCCAATTTGTAACGAACACGCATAAACAATTACAAAATGCAATCACTGACACTTTAAATTGAAATTCATAATTTTTTTGATCATAAATAGTTGTTTTATATTTTATTTCCCATTTTCTTGGCTTCGCCCAAGGGGTTTTCACAGAAAACATAGATAAGTACAAACGTACATTTGTCATCCGTTTAAGGGAAATTATTTTATTTTGCGGATTAACTAAATAATTTTGTACTACACTTTAGTTGATAATAATTAAAACCGACTTAAAAAATGTCAACAGAGGCTAAATAAAACTATCAAGCATACAGCCCCAACGCGAAAATAAAAAAAAAATTAATAGAAACGAAAACGGTACAATTGTTCCTAATCACGAACATAAAGGTTAAATGAACAGTGCGCCCACTGGGTGCTCTATTCAAATAATGTGCCCTGGGTGTTCTATTTTATATAAATTACTGAACATCAAAAATTTTGCCAATTATACAATATTGTACTCAAGATATTTTTACTCCTTTTTTTAATTACATCAAAAAATATGTTGCTTAATCTCATCGCAAATATTGGTTCAACCGATTTAAAACCGGCTATAATTTAGTGGCCAGACGACAGCTAACGTGCCATGTTCTACCGGAAGGTTCTAACAGAACAGTCAGATAATTTACACACAAAATTCAATTGAAGACAAAAATATTTTAAATATGGACTTAGAGCCACGTTATGTTGAGTGTGAACCGTCAACCATAACCATTAACCAACCATCAGTATCAACTATAACATATTTACAGGTATTAGAAATGTATGTAGTTATAAAAAAAGCGAGTAGTTAACACAAAAAATTTACAACAACGTTCACTATTTCGGCTGATAGAAAATTCCTTAAACCACATTTACTGTTTTCTAAGTTAAACAAGGTACCAAAAGTAGGTGGTAATTGTATCGTGGAAGTCAATAACACTTGAATATTGAGCACTGGTATACTGTGAAATTACATGTACAACGTCATAATGAAACGACCATACAGACCGCTTTGCTTTGGGATTCATAGTATTAGAAAAAACTAACCTATATGAGAAACATAACGTGTACCATTGCCATTGTACCATTGAAAATGATGGGTTTGTTGAAACCTTTAGAAATAGTTTGTAACAAAAGTTTTCAAGATTATTACACTGAGGCTTATACGAAGCAATCGTGTATCACATTTAGATACAAATCTTGAATCGAAACTGTTCAGGATGTAATTGCGCCTAAAAATGGTGCAATACTTGTATCGAAAGCAAATTTCGCTATAATTTACATTGCATCCTTGAAAAAGATTCAGTTTACATCGATCCTTTAACACAGAAAATAAAAATTAAACAACCATAAAAACGAAACGAAAAAAAGAAACGTTACAGAAAAAGTTTAACCCTCTCATTCTAAATAATCTGCATTTTCATATCTCTTTTACAAACCAACGTCCTTTTCCGAGTATTTTGAAATGACAGAGTTAATAGACATCATTTTTACTTGCTTCAATTTAATTTTGATTTTATTAATATACGGCGCGGGTGTGTGATTTAAAAACGAAATTAATTATAATAAAAGAATAAATAAAGAAAGTAAAAATAGTAAGTGGCAGTGTTAACTTAAACTATTAAATTTTTAAGTGAAAGGTTTAAAGTTTAACGTTATTAGAAAATGGATGTAAAAATGCAGGTTATAACCAAACATTTTTAAATTGTATTCTAAGCCTTTGCACAATTGCGATTTATTGAAATAGTGGAATAAATTATTTTGCAATAAATAAGGTGGGTAAATTTTTTACTATGTGATGCAATTATACATCGAAAGTTAAAAAAAAAAAATCTGTAAATTCTAAACAAACTGTTTAGAATTATGTTAGACAAAATAAGGTATTAAAAATCTCCGTACTATTTCGATGTGTTGTTGAAATTGACTAACAATTTATTTTTTAATTTCTAGGTTTTTATACACAAAAGAAAACCGAAATTTTGACTTACTTATAATAGAACACGATAACAAGAAACTGCAAAGAATGCAAGCGGATGTATCATTTTCACATATACGTGTTGCGCTGTCTATGCATATCAAATGATCATCCGCTCACACGCTTTACATTGTTTCCGGTTATCGTGTGAAATAAACTGTTCAAGATTGAACATACTCCCGGGCGACTATGGCAAGGTTGTACTATGCAGTAGCGGCCGTTGATTGTGGTCGAAGTGGATCTAATGGGCGCCGGCGCCGTATGTAAGCTATGATCCAGACTATTCCGACGATAAGAGCGCTCCAGAATAAAATATGAATCATGGTGTAGTGATGAACATGATGTTGATTTTGGTTGGTGAAGAACTCATTTCTCTGGATCAGGTGCTCATTTTCCCGAAGAGCTGCTATTTCATCTTCCAACTTTTTAGTGTCCAGAGTTTCAATAATTCGACCTAATTTCCAATATGTTGTCGGTAGTTGATTGTCTCGCAAGAGGACTAAGTCGTTTATCAATAAGTTGGGTTGCGGCGTTTTCCATTTGCTGCGTTGCTGTAATTGGTGTAGATATTCAACTGACCATCTCTTCCAAAAGTCTTGTATCATCCGTTGTACTAGGTGCCATCTTGTGGTCAGAGGTATGTTCTCGACCATGCCAGAAGGCTGGCTCTTGAGAGCTTCCCCGATCAAAAAATGGCCAGGAGTTAATGCCTTAAGATCGGATGGATCATTGGTTAACGGCGTCAATGGTCTCGAATTTAGGCAAGCCTCTATTTGAGCGGTGATGGTACTTAATTCTTCATAGGTAAGAGTAGTGGCACCTATGACTCGTTTTAAATGACCGTTTACGGATTTAATTCCGGCTTCCCAAATGCCTCCAAAATGAGGGGCGAATGGTGGTATGAAATGCCAAGTTGTCTCGCCTTCGGCTATTGCATTTGTTATATCGATTGGCAATGTGGTCAAGGCGACGTGAAGGTTCTTCTTCATTTCGGCATCGGCACCAACGAAGTAGGTGCCATTATCCGAATACAGATCCGTGCATAAGCCTCGTCGTGACGTGAATCGTTGGTAAGCGGCAATGAAGGCGGCCGTTGTTAAGCTACTAACTATTTCTATATGTACGGCCTTGGTCACCATGCAAACAAATAGGGCTATGTATCCCTTATATGATTTATGACCTCTGCCTTTTGTTGTTCTCAGCTGAATAGGTCCAGCATAATCGATCCCAGTTTTAGCGAATGGTCTGCCTGGCCATACTCTGGAACCTGGAAGATCACCCATAAGTTGTCTCGTGTTTTGTTGTTGGTGCCGGAAGCATGTAACACATTTATTTATCACGAGTCGTACAGCTCGCCTTCCATCCAGGATCCAATATCTATCTCTTAGGTGTGATAGCGTCAGCTGTACTCCTCCATGCAACATTAACTTGTGGGCTCTTTCGATGAGTTTCCGAGTAATTGAATTATTTTTACCCAAAATAATGGGATTTTTGGTGGCTGTTGGGATGTTCGCGTTCTGCAGTCGCCCTCGCATTCGTAATACAGCATTGTCATCTAGAAAGTGGTTCAAAGATAAAAGCTTGCTGTTATTCGGCAATCGTTGTGTGTTTCTCAGACATCTCAGCTCCTGGTAGAAGTCTTCCTCTTGACTCATGCGGAATATAATGGTTTCAGGCGCGATCGCCTTAAATGTTGGAATTTTCCATGCAGCCCGATTAATGAACGTTGCGCAGATTGCTACTACTCGTTTTAATTTGTCATAACTGGAAATCCTTTGAAACAATCCCCACCAGACGTTGGTTACATTCGTTGTTGCTATTAAAGTTATCTTCTCCTCGTATTCCTCAGGGCGATAGGCTTGTGGGTCCGTCTCACTGTTTTGCTCGATATCTTCAGGGAGTCCCCATAGAGTTGAATCATGTTGTAGAAATTCTGGTCCATGCCACCATAACTTACCTCGCTTCTCGAGGAACATCTCCTAGAGAATTATCTAGGAGATGTTCCTCGAGAAGCGAGGTCTGCGGGATTCTCGTGGGACCTTACGTGATGCCAAGTGGCTGTTGGTAGCTTTTGTTTTATGCACGAGATGCGGTTTGCAACAAATGTTTTGAAGCGCCTTGGTTCTCCCTTGATCCAACTTAGCGTGATGGACGAATCGGTCCAAGCGTGCGTTTCACACTCATTTAGCTGCATTGCAAGTTGCACATGCCTTAATAGTTTAGCTAGTAGTCTAGCTGCGTTTAACTCTAATCGAGGAACTGACAGCTTTGTTTTGATGGGAGCCACCCGTGTTTTGGCCATTACAAGATTAGTGGTTACTTGTCCTGCCTCGTTGGTAGTCCTGCAATATACTACAGCGGCGTATGCAAGTTCGGAGGCGTCAGCAAAGCCGTGTAGTTCCTTTCTGGTGCTTTTTGTTGTGTTGACCCACCTAGATATTTTTATGTTCTTCACAGCGGGCATTTCCTTCTTGTAGATCAACCATTTTTTACCTATTTCTTCTGGTAGTGGTTCGTCCCATTCGATCCCGGAGGCCCACGTACCTTGCATCAGAATCTTAGCAGCAATGGTGACGGGTGCTAACCAACCGATTGGGTCAAATAATTTTGATGAATCAGCCAAGAGTGAACGTTTGGTGGCCGTCCCCTCAGACAATTCCAAATTGTCTACGTGAAATTCAAAGGTGTCTTTCGTGGGGTTGTAATGAATCCCCAAGGTTTTGATGCAATCGCTTAATTTTAACAACACGTTACCGGTAGCTTGCAATTCTGTTGGTATTTGCGCTAATAGCTCCGGACTATTGGAAGACCACTTCCTTAGTTTTAGTCCACCTTTCTCGGAGAGCCCTATTAGTTGTTGTATCATGGCCGAGGCTTGGTCTAAGCTGTCGTTTCCTGTCAGCAAATCGTCCACATAGAAGTCAGACAATATGGTTTCGGAGGCAATAGGAAACGATCGCCGTTCGTCTTCAGCTAGTTGCCTTAAAGCACGCACAGCCAGAAAGCTGGCGGCTGTGGTGCCATATGTGACCGTTTTTAACCTGTAGATGTCTATGGGGTTTGTTGGTTCCGTCCTCCATAGAATTAGTTGATAATTTCTATCTTGCTCGTGAATCCATACCTGCCGATACATTTTTTCTATATCGGCCGTCAGCACGTACTGATGTTTACGCCAACGAAGGATTATGTCCGCCAAATCTTGCTGTAACTTTGGGCCGATCATCATTTTCTCATTAAGGGATGATCCATTTGTTGTTTTGGATGACGCATCGAACACTACACGTAATTTGGTAGTAGTGCTGTCCTGCTTCATTACACCATGGTGTGGAATGTAGTAACTATTATAGTTTGGCTGCTCTTCTAACTTGGGAACCAGCTCCATATGGCCTAAGTCTAGATATTCCTTCATGAAGTCTTGGTATAGTTGTTTAAACGGGGCGTCTTTTTTAAATCTTCTCTCTAGTTGTAATAAACGAGCGGCAGCCGTTTTCTTGGATTCTCCTAACTTTGGGGGATCCTCCTTGAACGGAATGCTCACCGAGTACCTGCCGTCACCGTTTCGTTGAACTGTTGATGAAAAGTGTTCCTCCGCTCTCTGCTCTTCTTCGGTACGGACCCTTTCGTCTGGAATATCGTCGTTTTCCACTAAGAGTTTTAGTTGATTCTCGATGGCTTTAGTGGTCACCATTGTAAGCTTTTCTCCAGAACGTTGACCCATGTTACCCATCAAAATCCAGCCCAGCTCAGTTTCTTGAGCCATCGGGTCGTTGGGACCCATCTTGATTATGTTGTTGATAGCTATGGACGCATAATAGTCGGCACCGATTATTAGGTCGATGGGTTGTGGATGATTGAACCTCGGATCGGCCAATTTTAGTCTACCCAGGTGGGTTCATTTGCTGTCGTCAACCTTGACTTGTGGTAGTTGATGATCCAGGTTATCGAACACTAGTGCCTCAATAGCTAAAGTGAAGCTCCCAGGGAAATTGGGTGATAGCGTATTGTTCACAGCATGTCTGCATACTCCTGCCGCTTGACCACCAATGCCAGAAATTTTAACATTAATTTTCTTCCTTTTGAAATTGAAACGATTTACGGCTCTGGATGATATTAACGTTGCCTGAGATCCAGGATCTATCAGGGCTCGCAGTGTTACGAGCTGACCGTTGGCGGTTGTTGAAAGGACCACGGCAGTTGGCAATAGCACTGCCGATGTTTGCTGCACCATGAATGTTTTCGGACCCTGCTCGGTTTTCGATGCAGAGTTGTTGCAATGCAAGAGGAAGTTGTGTTTACCATTGCAGACTACGCAGAATTCCATGGCGGAGCACTTGAACTTATCATGACCTTCCAAGCATCGCACACAGAATTGTAGATGGTTGACCAATTTAGCCCTCTCCAAGGTTGGCATATTCTTGAAACGTGGGCAGATCTCTAACTTGTGATTTCCGCTACAATTGGGTACCACGCAGCGTACTGAAGCTGTCGCGACATTTACACGTTTGATCGGCTGTGTGACGATTTGACGCGGTGTTGCTACATGCTTGTTTTTACCCATGGCTTCTAAAGACTGGAATCGTCGTTCTAAAAAGTCAAACAACACGTTCAAATTCGGAACTTCCTTGGGCTGTTGCAAATTTGTCTCAAACAATCCTATTGACTCTGGATCGAGCCTTCTAGTGACTAAAAATACCACAAATGCTTCGAATGTGGACTTCAGTTCGAGTTGCTGGATGTTATGCAACACTTCCTTAAGCGTGTCATGCATCGAGCGGATTGCTGGCCCTGTTGCTTGTTGTAGCGTAGACATCGACAATATTGAATTGAAGTAATTGCTGGACAACAACCTCTTGTTGTCATATCTAGCTTTTATGGCTTCCCACGCCATATCATAATTATCACCTGTTGCGGCTAGATGAGCGATGAGCTGAGCCGCTCCCTTTTGCAGCTTAGATTTTAAATAGGTCATTTTCATTGTGTTGGACAATGAATCATTGTTATGAATTATTTCAATGAACAAATCCTTGAACGAGGTCCATTTATCGTAGTCACCATAGAAGGTTGGTATTTCTACTTGAGGCAACTTGACCTTTTGTTCTACATGTGGTTTACTCGTAATACGTTCTGCCAGTTCCTGGCACTGTTGTAATCTTATTATCGTATTTTCCACTCTATTTTTGATGGTGCCATAGAAATCTTGGACGAAATAGTTTGTTGTTTTGTCCTTTTCATCCGTTTCTATCATGATGGTTGCATGCAGTTGATATATATCACGCATTTGTCTCTGCAGCTGATTTACTTTTAGATGAAGGTATTCCTTCGGACAACTTTCTTTATCCAATCTGCATTCTATTGCGTATATGTCTTGATGTAATTGACGCATATAGAAATCTTGTCGCTTGCACTCGAGGGTTAAAGATGCAGTTGTCGTCTTATGATGCTCATTACTGCTAGAGTGTGACGAGGAATCGGTTTCCTTGAAAGGCGGAGGTTTACTGGATTCTTGATTGTCCCTGCTACAAGTTGGTTCCGGCTCTTCTTGATGGCTCTCCGAATGAACGTCGTTATCGATGGAATCAGGCTGGGGAATTGTGGTCCAGCCTAATTTTTCGACCGCTATACCCGTTGGAGTGCTTGGAGGTGCTGCATTCAAGCGTTGGCGCATGTCTCCTAGAAGCCAGGTGCATTCATCCGGTGTAGTTTGTCTAGTTGAACGATATGGGTGCGAATTCTCCATTGGAGGGGATATCGCTAGAATCTTTTCATCATTGGTGATGAACTCCTGATGTGCCGCCTTCACATATGCTATTTTCTTCTCCAAATAGCTTTTTGTTTTCCGGGAGTTGCCGTCCTTTTTATAATTGGAAAGCAACTGCCTTATGTTGGTAGCAATTTCGTGTTGTGCGAGCAATATTTGTTCCATCTCGAATGGCCTGTTGTTGACTGGCTGAGTGTGATTCGAGATGTTGCCGTTTGTTGATGGTTGGCGCAAAAAACTCGTGTCAACGATTTAAGGTGAGTTAGATTTGATGGCGTGGTATTACCGGATTGCCAGTGTTGTATGCTGTAAGTAAATCTGCCTGTCCACAACATTGAGCGGGTGTGCTCAATGTTGTGGACAGGCAGATTTACTCGAAATACCAAGCTTACAATTTGTTTATAATAGACTGCGGTTCATACGGCGGTTGTCGTATATCGTTGTTGTTAAGCCAGCCTATGTGGACTATAATTGACTTCGAATCTCGTTGTGCTGAGATCCGGCTCGAAGGACCAATGTAAATTCTAAACAAACTGTTTAGAATTATGTTAGACAAAATAAGGTATTAAAAATCTCCGTACTATTTCGATGTGTTGTTGAAATTGACTAACAATTTATTTTTTAATTTCTAGGTTTTTATACACAAAAGAAAACCTAAATTATGACTAACTTATAATAGAACACGATAACAAGAAACTGCAAAGAATGCAAGCGGATGTATCATTTTCACATATACGTGTTGCGCTGTCTATGCATATCAAATGATCATCCGCTCACACGCTTTACATTGTTTCCGGTTATCGTGTGAAATAAACTGTTCAAGATTGAACAAAATCATACCATGTACCTTGCTTTGCATTTGAAAAAATTACCGTTAGATAAAAATTTGATTAACCCCATCTCTAAGGTACAAGAAATCAAGTGTCTATAAAAAAGTTTTAGTTCGCATTTTTTTTTTTCAATTTATTCCGATTACTTTAACTATTAAAAAAATGTTTAAAAATATTCATTAATGATTATATACAAATAATTGTTGTGGAAAGGTGTTCCAAGCATTAAATTCTTAATATTGATTTAAGAACCCTGTCCTCATTCGAATATATTACGATGAGGTAGCCAAAGGTAATCAAAGTTCTCGGCAGTAAAACATTGATTTATAAAATTGGAGCTACCTATTTTACAATACACAGTTAATTGTCCATTGTATTTAAAATCAAAATTGCAACATATTTTCATGGTTTCTCTGTCAATGATTTGCATGGGGATTTTAATTTAAATTCAATTCTTAAACCGATTATTGACGATATTAAACTTTTAGAAAACGATGGTGTTATTGTAGAAAATATTGGTTTAGATAACTGCATCGTAATATAATTGGCTATTTCTGTCGTATTTGCACCATGCCTCGTAGTATAACAAAAACTACAACTACCAAAGATCCGGAATTACTATGAACTTCGCAATGCTATGATATATTGGGAAACCTACAGCCGGAGAAAAAAATTAATTTGATTGAAACACAAGGAGTTAGTCGAACATCAGTTTTCAACGCTCTTTGTTTTTTTAATACTATCAAAAATGATAGCAAAGATCTGATGCCTTGAAGTTTTTATTGCACTAATTTTAAAATATTTTTTTGTTGTTCTAAAAGTGTTTTAAAAATAGTGAGAAATTAAATCAGTGTATATCATCATACAATTTCGGTTATTTAGACAGGAAATCGAAACCATCTAACATAAATTTAGATAGAAGTAATTTAGGCCAAAATGCTTCCCAAGTTCTATAAATAGCGGTACATTTCCAATGATATTTGATAGGTAATATTATTCTGACCATGATTAAAATTGGAGAAGCATAATAACAATGCTTCAAATATATTATTGTCTTTTGAAATCACAGAATGCGATAATATTAATCTGGAATGCTTCATATCCACACATTTAGGTATTATTCAAAATATTTTTAATAAAACCCTTACTCCTAAACAGCGGTTGTTAACTTACTATCCCAGAGTAATTCGACAGATTGGTCGTGTAATTTACTTAAGGACTATGCGTTACGAGGCAAAACACAGGTATTTTACTAAAAAAATGTAAATCAAAATTTTATAAACGTATGCCACACTATCGCCAAAAGACATCTGCAAAAGCTAGCAATCTGTTGGGAAAATTTTGACTCGGCACTACATTATAAAACTGGAAAGGAAACTCATGTAGTATTACCAAATATATAATACAAACATTTACTGGCTCCAGTATTTAGTCTTGCATTTGTATATAATAATTATAAAAAAAGATTTTTCATCTTCAGATTTCATTATAAAAAAGGATTTTTCATCTTCAGAAAAGTATAATAATCCGGAATTTGTCCAGTTTTACAAAATACTAGAAATTTTAGAAGACCAAACGGGACTTTTTTTTTCGTTGACGAATATTTAGGCATTTATGATGAATGTTACTGTAGTTTCATCTCGTTAAGAAAAAAGACAACCCAGTATGTGTGATATATAACAATGCCTTCTTAACTACAGGCCTTTTACTACTCTCATTTTTCGCCCATGACGTAAATTTATGTCTAAACCGAGACTGCATAATAATAATGTTAAAATATTTACTCTAACAAAACACTGGAGAAAGCAACGAAAGCGTCGACTTAGCGTGTCGTCATCATTTAGTGTAAGCGGCCTGTAGTTTAGAAGGCATTGTATATATAACAACCCAAAATATAAAAAAAGCTACGAAGACCATTTTTGTTGCAATAACAATAATTCTTAATATTCGTATATATTAAGCTATAAATATATAATATTTAAATATAAATATTAAAATATTAATAGTAAAAATTACAATAATTTATTATAGTTTTTGTTTTTGTATAAATAATAATAATAGTTTTTACTGTAGAAATTATAAATGAATTAAAAACAAACATATTTAGTTAAAGAAGCATTAATTAAAATTTTACTGGTTTTATTAATTAAAAATTCCATATTATGATCGTCTTTTGCATCCTGTAGCCCATTGCTTCAGATTCAGAATCAAAAATGTCGATACAGTTTTGCTTCGCCTCTTTAACAAAATATTTGCGATTCAACCACTGTACCATTATTTTGATTTCGCCGCTTGTTATATCAGTGTTGACGTTTGATATAGCTTTTCGATATTTTAGTGAACTGTTATCCGCTTACCACTGGTGAGGGCTATGACAATAACAGTCTGAAGTGTTGTTTTAAACTACTTAATTTTTATTAGATTCTTTTGGTTTATATACAAAATTAATACATATAATTACAACTATCAAGTTGCCGAGCTTACAATTTTACCTAAATTAAAAAATATGTGTTTATGTTATTAATTATATGGACAATACTTTTGCTGATCTTATGAATTTAATAAGTGTATGCGCGCCAGAAATAATGGAAATATAAGCCGTCAAATAATATTTAGCTTATACGGTTGATTAACCTATTCGCATACTTATTGTTGCTGATTCGACACATATATAATAAATTGTGCCATGTTCAAACCCGTGATTGAACACCGCTACTAGCTTCGAAATTTTTCTGAATCAATTTAGTTTATATAGCACATTTCAATACTAAATAAACACATTTTTATTAACCACTTGTTTTTTATTTCGCACTCGTTTTTTATTTTATTTTCTTGTTTTTTATTGTTTTTTAACGAACAAATCTATAAGATCATTGACATTTCGATAGGAATGAAATCTATCTTGGTAGATACCGATTATGTACCGATTATGATAATCAATATTATACATTGGTAAGGTGTGCTTTTTCTGGAAGACAGGACAAGGTATGACTTGTTAAAACAAATTTCGCCAAAATATCAAAACCTCCGAATAAAAGCCACCAGCAAGAGAAGTTTTTCTCACGTCTCTACATAACATTTATGAGTACCTGGGACAGACAACTTGCCACACATACTGAAAATTGAGCAGTAAGCACAATCCTTTGATTTGTGGGAACAAATCGCACTCATTACTGAGTTGTCGTAATCCAGTCTTGCATATTTAACATTTTTTCTGATCAAAAATTCGCGTAGCTGTTCTCCCTGCAAGGACCGCTTTTTATTTCCGCTGATGATAACCTGGTGAGCATATCTCTGTGTGCTACGTTTATGTTTTACAATTTGTGATCACAGAATCCGGTATTAACCGGCTTTACCAATTATGTTGTGAAATAATCCTGATATTACATCGTTTTCCTAAAACTTTTCCAGCCGATGCAATCTTACATCCTGTGTGACTCGAGTCCATATTTTGAAAATCCACATCTGAAAAATTTGACTTAAAAAGGTACCACGTGGATGTGTCCATACAATGGAGTTAACCAACCAAAGCATCGTAACGTTGCCAAAATTCGGACCCCCATAGTACTGGTGCACGCTGCTTTGCGATAATTTAGGATACTTGCAGAAACTTCATTACTGCGGTAGGAGAAAGTTCCCAGCGGGGGAAAAAAAAGACGAAGAGCGACTCGTATCGCATATACTTGAATAAAATCCAGTCGCTGCCATATTAAGTGAACAGAAAAGGAATGTGTTTGATGGGGAATGAACTGGTGACAGCAGTAAGGCTGATATGGCGGTGATTTAGTTAATCAAAATCTGTCGGATCCGTAAAGTTGCGTCGGATATGTTCCAGCAAAAGTCAAAATATTCCAGATCTTTACTTGCACTGCCCCTACGGTGTGTTCAGTTTTTAATGCGAGAAATCGTAGACCCAGAGTTAAATAAATAAAAGAAGTCAAGCCGTAGTGGACAACTTCACAGTTCTTGGATGATGTTCTGTACAAGCAAATATCAGGCTATTCTGTATGAACTTAGTAGATCATAATCTAGGAGCAATCTTCATAATGCTGAATGGAGTACACTTATGTTTGATACCACATTGAATTTTCAGGAAATTTATCATTGCAACGGAGGTACAATCAAGATAGACACAACTATAAACTTCTTCTCTATAATAAAACGGAAGGCACCTGCCGCACTGACCATTTTTGGTGTAAGACATGCTAAGGTAGAACCAACATGTCCTATTGTGATGTTTAAACTTCATTTTGGCCCCACTAACCGACGACTGTTCATTCTACTAATATCGAACAAAATAAAGTGCCACCATTCACGATACATTAACTTATATTTGTTTTTATCAAAATTTATAATATCCTACCACGAAGACTGGACTACCTATAACATCAGATTACAAGAGACATTTTATGAAGTTCTTAAGGCGTATAACTCTTGTCTTAATAATGTACATTTCAGATGGAGCCGTAAAATATCGTGAAGGCTACTCAGCGACCGACTTAAAGAAGTGGCCGCAATATTTGGAGGAATCACACATGGTCCTGCTCAACGATTGGTGATATTCAGCTAACTTTCAGACTTACTGAAAACGATATAAGACTGGCACACATCGAAAGGTGCTGGATATATAAATAACCATAGGCGAGAATGGTTAGTGCCTACAGAACTGATAAGTTCCTTGTATTGTTCATGGAGGAACACTACAAGAATTAATGGCATCAGTTAACAGCACAAGAATATATAGGGAGGATGTTCCATCCGAATGGAAACAGCGATAGAACTCATCAGAGAAGGGCGTTTGTATAAACCGCAAGAATGGAGAGGTCATTTTTATCTTTATCGCAAACTTTGTAGCATAAACAATTAATGAGGTGCGATGTTTGGAAAACCATCGTTGTGAAACTAGTTATTCCCAGCAGGTGCCTGCGAAATGTGATGATACACGTTAAAGGTGGGATTATCACAAATCACCGATACACAATTTTTCGGAAGTGATCTTTTGAAATTAGGGTTGATATAGGGATTTCATACGGGTGATTCTGGCTGATGGGGAGTAGGCACAATCATGAATCTTGGTAAGTGTGTTCAATATAAGCAGTTTAAGTGATTCATTAGTAAAAGGCGGAATTTCCAGAAATCATTCAGAAAATGTATTTCAAAAATTTATCTTGTAAGAATAGGGTAGATTAAAGGCTTCCGATTGACAAATCTTGCTGATATGGAGTATGTTACCCGTAAATCCTTGACTTATCAGGTTATATACATCTAGATTAAACAATATGAGATTAGAAAACTACATAGTGTAGATCACTATCTGTGTAGAACAGATTTTGTCGTTCTAGGACCAATTCTCAACAATGCTGCATGCAATGCCTTTGCATTTGCACGTACGTAATCGCATTAATAAATTACCCCCGTCTATTTCAATTATTATAGTTTTTAACAAACAATAAAAAATACGCTTAACAACAATAATAAGAGTAACATTAATAATAAAAATATTCAATATAAATTAATAAATTAAATTTAAATCACTACAATTAAACCAACAATATTTATTTCAATCAATGTACACAACAATCAATAAATAATTTAAAAAAAATTCTGTTTTGATTTTATTATAAATTATTTATTTTATTTATTTTTCATTATGTTTTGTGGGAAAAGTTTCTATTTTTGTTTTCCTTATTTTTTATTATTATATAATTGTTATTTTTTTGGTTTCTTTTGTTTATCTCAATTAAAATAAAATTATAATTTTTCCCAGTTTATTTTCTGTGTTTATGTGAAACTTAAGTTTTATTTCGAATTTATTTATTTTTATTTCGGCAAATTCAATAAACAATAATTAAAGTGGTTTTGATGAGTTTTTTTTGTGGTTTCGTATTTTTTTTTATGCGGAAAATTAAAATGTTTCTTAGAAACGAAAATGAATACAATGTGAAGTTTTTATTTAAAAATATTTAAATCTTTTATTTTTAAATTTAATTAATATTATTATATCATAAAATCTTGGAATTGCAGTACTACTAATTAAATAAGAAGAGAAAGAGAATTGTTAATCCAATCTGATTGGTTTCATTCTGAAAATATTATATTATCAATAATAACGTTCCAATTTGTCTTCAAAGTAAAATCTAAGTTTATGTACTAAATTTAAATTAAAATTTATTATGTTGCACCAAAAACACAAATCCTTTAAATATTTGAGTAACTAAATTAAAAAAATTTGGGGTTATTTTAGAAAATTTTCCATTTCAAAAATTTAGTTTTAAATAGAAAATTAAGTGCGGTATATTGACTTATTCGATTTACACGATTAGAGCTAGCACATATCGAATTAATCCAACTTTAGTTTATTAACGCAGTTTGCCACACACTATAACTGTCTTCGATTTTGGATGTAATTAAAAAAATGCGAATCCGTGTGTATCTATCTAAGTGTCATGATTCACGCAGTGTTGTGCGTCTACGCATAATCTGGCATTTTTGGCATGTTGGAGTCGAAAATCGCGTAGAAAATTCAGTTTGGCGTACACAATATCAAGAATTCTTAGAGTATGTAGAATATTCGTGAACAATGTAGATTCTAGATTTTATTGTTGTTTTTGTTCAAATTGCAAATTTCCAATATTGTTTAAGGTAAACCTTTTCAGTCCTGGATTAAATCGGCTAACGTGAAAATTTTTTTGTCGCTTTTTTTTGGTCACTGGGGCGTCAATTTTAGCGATTCCGCAAAAAAAATTCAAAAGCTCATTCCAATGTGCTTTTGGGAAATGCCCTATTTATAGGATAGTTAACTCAACGGATGTAAAAGTTTCAACGTGGTGTATTATTTATTTCAATAAGTTACATTGAAATTAAAAATAAAAAAAACATATGATAAAATAATATTTATCAACAATAAAAGTAAATAACAAAAAATATTAAAATTCAATTAAAAATAAATTGATTTGATCTGATAATTAAAAGGAACGTAAAATATTTATTTTCAGTCTGCTCAAATTAATTATGTAAATCGTAAAAGCAATTACGATCTCTATTTAAGGACAAGTGTGCTATTTGACAAAAAAAATGTTTTTAAATTTGCAGTTTCGTAGTTTGCAACGTGATGTTTCATTTTTCTGACCATGTGATATGAAATGATTAATTAAATCAAACTGTATTTCTTTGATAGGCCGAACTTCACACTTTAGCATTTTTGATAAAGTTGGCGATGTTAAATCGTTGTTTAATGGTCATCCCCGTTTCCGAGATGTTTGATTTTTTTCAATTAATTTGCTTGCTATGAGTTTACAAAATTTGCTCTGTATTCCAACCAGCTGGAGCAGACAGCCAAATCAAAAAAATGAAAAATAAATCTTAATGGCCATTTTTTGGACTTAAAGAAAGTGCGATACTACCTGATCAACTGATCCATTAAATCCACCCCGCCCATTCCATTATTATACAATTGAACTATTTCCGGCTGCATTTTCACCTCGATCAACAACTTCTTCACTGTAACCTCTTACTTTTTTTATTGCCTTATCATCTATTAAAGGTGGTTGGCCAAATCGATTGACTCGTACAGTCCCGATCCCGTATTTTGTTGCTTTATAATTTCAATCAATTAAAATGTTGTATAAAAGTTGCCGAAGTAAATTGTATGACCGCGGGGTTTAGTAATCCTGTGACATAACTGCATAATGACAGAAGCACCGAATCCGAATCACTTCTGATCTTTTCTGAAAGCCCTGTTATTTTTCCTTGATACATTAAAAAGTCATAAGGCAATCCACTTTTGCTGCAGAACACGCAAACTCTAATGCTCCATGGACCTTTGGTATATTGGGTAAATATATAAGGTTTGCCTTTGATATATTGATTGGCAGAGTATAGTGGCCTTTAAAAGGTATGATCCGTTCATCGATACATATATTTTCTTCAACTGGAAATTAGAAACATCTTGATCGTACGGCGTCAATTACTGGGCAAACTTTGAAAAATGTATCAGTACAATGTTTCGGTATTTCCAAATTGTTTACTGGATGTAGATGATTCAATAGCTGCGAAAATCTGGCATATGGCATAGCTTTTATGACGAGATATATCGATAGAACATTATGCCAATATATTTTTGTTCGAGGAAAGTTTAGGACACTATAATTAAATTATGTAATATAAAAAGTTTCGCGATTTATGTCGCTCTACTAGTTGTATATCTTCATCTAGATCTTGCATAAATTCAAATGATATCGTTCGGAAAGGTTTCTGGGGCCTAACTATTGAATTCGACGTTCATTTTTGAAGGCTATCGTTTTCCTATAGTAGACGAAAGAAGAAAAAAGAAAAATTCATGAAATTTTTATTATTCTTTTCTCTTTTGGTTCTGCGCTTGCTATAGGATAACGATACACAAAAAAAACGGAGTTCCCCTGACACCAAATCGGTGTCAAATAATATCCCAACGATCGGATATAAGTTTCTTTTATCCCAATGGAATTTTTATTTTGATCGTGATTTACTTTTTTCGGATGAAATTATTATTTATACTTTTTCCACGAGATAGGCGCTTGTCCTACTTTTATAATCATCAATTACTATAAACTAGTACATTTACACCAAACGGGGTAAAAAGTATATTGTTTAATGCTATCGAATGTTTCAAAAATAGTACCCTTCCTTGCGAAGTTAATTTGACGTAATTGGATAGAATGTAAAGTATTTTTTCGGATTAAATTCCATTCACACCGAGTTTTTTTTTTACTATGTAGCTGTCGAAAATGAACGTCGAATTCAATAGTTAGGCCCCTGGTTTCTTTTGTATTTGATATTGTTTTGTTCAGTATAATGAAAATTTTGTTCGAGTCTTAATATTTCGTCGATTACTTGAAATTCTACAATTTCCACAATCTGAAAATTTTGATCTGACAAAACAGTGTAATTCGAGACGTTGAAGGTTTGTTCTTCGCTTTCAATATTTAACATAGTATTAGCCGTCTCAGTTTGCTCCTCTTCCTCTTCTACCACCTTCTCGTCAAATAAAAATTTCATAGAAATAGACGAAAGAACCACTACGTCCAGATTAATATCCTCATCTTCAATAAGACTGTTTAGTGGCATGTTATTTGGTGTGCCCTCGTCGATATCGTCTTCAACCGAGATATAAAATCAAATGCCGATTCAACACTGTTTATTAAACTCTCCAATTCCAAAAACACTATCACTTATTCTGTAAACGAAGCATAATTTGAAAGCAAATAAAAATAATAGTTTTGCAAGAAAATGATTTAATTTGTTTACAGATGAGTAGAATTGTCCGAAAAATGGAACAATTTCATTTATGTCCGATATATGGGACACATCCTTTTCTCAAATTTGTCCTTCATTATGGGACATTATATTTCAGCAATTTTTTTACTTTAATCAATCGTAAAACTAACACAAACGGATCTACAAAATATTATTTGAACATTTAACTTTAGAAAAAATATATATACTTAATATTATTCAACACTTTTACACGCATGTTTATTAAATCAAAAACTGTACCTTTCCTGGCATTTGACAGCTAATCCGATCACGTTGACAAAAACTAAGCAACTAAATACAAAGTAGTGTAAAATATGCACGTGTGTAGTAAAAATGAGTGAGAGAAGTATAGAACAACACAATAACACAGCAGAAAGAGAAAAATATGAAACAACTTTAGAGCTACGTTGCATACAAAATGGTGTCCCATATGTGGGACAAATTTACTGAAATGGTTAATAATTTTTATTTTTAATTTATAAACGCAAATAAAATAATTTTGAAAAAATATTCGAACTTCGATCTTCGAACCCTCTGCATTTTCAACAATTTTGTTATTTCTCGAATCTCAATTATTTTGGTACACTATAATACATGGAGCCACTTACAGCATCCATTTACTTTCTATATCGTACATCCCAAGTACTTTTACTTCCTGCTTTTCGACCCCAGTTTTCCAGAACCCAGTCTAAACTTAATTTAGATTAAGTTACAGCCAAGTCCCTTATCATTTTAGAAATTTCTATGAAACTTGTCGCGGGGATCAGGAACCGGATTAACTCAAAATCACCGATTACTCACACAAATGCTTGTGGGGGAAACGAATGTCAAAATCTTGCGTGTGCGTGTAATAGCACATCGAAAATAAACGTAATTATTTCAAAATAAAATATTACTTTTAACAAATTTCAATTTTATTATAAATCTCAAATAAGGAAACGATAAGGAAGTATCTAAAATCAAAATTTCACATTAAAATTATCACAATAAACAATTAAAAATTAAATGTTTTCTAATTCATATTTAAAGATTGCGCAATTTTCTTTAGAAATTTTATCTTTCACAGAATAGAATTACTGGCCAAAATTACTGGCCAAAGAATAGAATAGAATATGAGTGACATCAGGAAACTTTTCAAAAGCACAATCTAAAATTAAACAGAAACATAATTAAATAAATAAATGTTTATTATATTTTTACGTTTTTATTGAATAAACGCGAGTGTTATGAAGTTGTATCTGTATACATTATTTATCGAATTAAGTAATTTATTTACCTTTTATAATTTTTATTATTAATAGTTTTTTAGAACTGAAATTTCCCTGGCGACCTCTATATGTGATCTGCTTTGCTAAGTCCGTGGTAAATATTAATTTTAATTTGTTTTTAACAAATCTGAACAAATCAACTCCAGCCTCCTTAATAAAGAGCGATTTCCGTAAAAAATATTTCGTAAGTTTAAATAAATAATCAAATTAATTTTATGATAACATTACCAATTGTTTGATGAAATCTTTATCTTCCTTTAACGATTCATCAAATTTAATAAATTCCTCCAATTCGTTAAATGGTAGGTTAAAGGAGGAATTTTCAAAATTGGAAGCATATTTTAAATTATTGTAAATTTAACATCTTCTAAATTTATTAACTCCTTCATAAGAGATGTTTGTCCGTTCTTAACTATATTTAAATTTTCCTTAATATAATTAAAAATCGGTTATTAAATTATTTATCCCATCCAATAATTGATTAAACTGCAATTGATTCATGGTGGTGGATTCTTGAGATACTACTGGCACGATCAAGTTATTATTGACAGTACATCTATCGCTACTTTATTTTTTGGTAATGTCTGAGGTTGCATTTTTGATGGTGTTACATTTATTATAGCTGGCAAAGTACTGAGATCGTTCGTATATTTGGTGGGAGTTACTGTGTAGTCGTTTTTCTGAAAATTGCGATAAAAATAGTAAGTTAAAATTAAAATAAACGTAGTTTAACTGCTTAACAAAATTAACCCTGAAGAATTCGGAGTAGCTTATAGAATCAAACTGTACTGCAAAGAAAATAAAATACATGATTTTACTAATTACATGTGTGCCATTGAATGTTGTACACTACCGCTCAAAAGTGTTTAGGCACTGTCAAGAACAGCATAAAACATATAAAAACACAGTAAAAATATGAAAATATGTTTTTTTTAGGTACATACACACATTTATTAATGACAATATACAAATAATTAATGTCAAAATTAAAATGTTCAATTTAAATTTTACTACATTTATGTGACCTCCTGTTGATTGAACAACCATAACGCACAGTCGAGGCATTTTCGCAATAAGTTTTTCCAGCGTTTCTGGCGTTATTGAGTTCCAAACTGATTGAAGTTTGTTCCACATAACAGTAGCTAATGTTGAAGCTGATTGCTGTCTTTCCGCTCCAATTCTTTCTATTGTAACTCAATAGGGTTCAAGTCAATGCTCTGGGGAGGCTATTTCATAATTCTAATTATTCCTTCATCCTCTAAATGGTGAAGATAGCCTTTATGTAATTTAAATGTATGTTTTGGATCATTATCTAGATGAAAGATAAAATTTTGACCCAAAAATCGAATTGCTGAAGGTATTGAGTGGTTCTCCAAAATTTGTCGGTATCCTTCTTTTCTTAGTATGCCGTCAATGTTGATAATATCGCCTACACTAGGACCTGCAAAATAGTCCCAAATCATCACTGAAAAGCCCCCATGCTTTACGGTAGCGACAATACACTCTTTACTGCCACGTTCACAAAAAGATCTTTTCACGAATATTAGTCTTCGGGTACCGAAAATTCAAATTTGCACTCATCCGTCCATAAAACTTTGTTGCAATCTTCTATCGTCCAATGTTGATGTTCACGCGCTCATTTAAGTCGCTTTTGATTATTTTGTTTACTAGTAATGGATTTTTAATAGCAATACGGCCATGGAGTCCGGATTCCTGTAGAGGACGATTAACCGTACAAAGACAAAATAGTTTTGGGCGACCAACATTTAATTCTGCGGTTATTTCCGGGGCTGTTTTGTGTATATTCGTCTTGCTAGTAATCACTATTCTATGATCATCGACAAATGTTGTCGCTCATGGTCTTCCACGTCGTCTTTTGTTAAAAAAACTGTCACTTTCCCGATATTTTTTAACATTACAATCGACAGTAGCGTGGCCTAATTTCATTTTTTTCGCAATCTGTCAATTACTTATGCCCGCTGTATGGTAAGTTATTATATGCGCACGTGTTTCAGTACTTGGTTCTTTTCTAGGAGGCATTTTAAATAATTGTCACTCGATATTTCGATTACGGTGTTAACAGTGTAAATATCAGTCCGCAACTGATCCTATTTGACTCGTATCACTGAAATCTTTTCAAAAAATCAATTTAAACATTATTACCTAGAATAAACCAGACTGATAAATTTTACTGGAAATTCCTACAAACTATTATTGTAATTGTACCGTAATAAACAGTTTACAACAATCCAACCAAGCGCAAGTAGAGGGTAGTAAAATTAACCCTATATCGATGGTGGTTATATAATGAAACTGCGTTTCAGATAAGTATTTCATTTTACTCAAAAGTTGTTTCGTAAACATTATACTGTATCAATAATACATGATAAAAGGGGTGCCTAAACACTTTTGAGCGGAAGTGTACATTATGTAACTTGCAGCGATTCATATTAGTTTATTAATTCCTTACTTTCAATAAAATCCTGGGAATCTACGTCAAACTCTTCAACCTGAGTGAATTTCTGGAGAGTACACAATTAAAGCAGCAGTCTCAATTTTAATAATTTCTGCGGCACCGTCCGACAGCCTGTGAGTATATGATACTGAAAAAATAATTTCGTTTATTGCACAGTAGTTATTTGGAGATTTCAGCCCTAGACGATAATTTTTATAATATCACTGTTTGAAAATTTTCGATTTTAAAATGACCTTTCAATAATGGAAAGTTGATGCTAGTAGATATTGCATCTAAGTCATATTTTTCACAAAGACGATTGTATAACTAATGCAAAGGCCGGTTTCCAAAGTTAATTTCTAATTTAATTGAAGCTAAATAATTCTCGAATTTATATGCGCTAAAATCGTCCAAATTAGCGGAGTTAATTAGTGTTTCATTTGCTAAATGCATTGAACAATGCACATTGACCATACAATATTTCCATGTTACTAGCAAATTCTTAAAAAATGTTCGTAGTAAATCACTGGTAATTTATAGTTCAAAACTATGGGCCCCGTATATAATAGAAAATGGCGAAACTCGGTCTCTTTTCATCACTGAAACTCAAAAAGGCTTCGTGGCTGTCTATTAAATTTTGCAGGCAATTTAATAAGCGACAACATATATCAGAAATATCATTAATTGCACTTTTGGATAAAGAATAAGGAAACTTTCTCTTTTTGATCCATAACGTCAATAATTGCTTAGTTACCCCAAGAAGTTTATATTTCCCAATGCAATAGAACCTTTAATTTTATGGTGATTAAAATCTTCTCTATTTTTGAGGCTGTCATCAGTTCGAAAATTTGTGTGAGCTGTTTGTGAATACGGAAACACTATATGACCAGCTTTAAATCTATCACCTTTTATTGTACATTTTGCATAAGAAAAATAGCCGGAATGCGCTTTTATCCCTAGCACTTTACATTTCGCATCAAAAGCACATACTAGAGCTCTAATATTAACTTTAATGCATTTGCCTTTATATTCAAATCATAGAGCTTCAATAATCTCCATTTTTTCGACAAAATCTTTTAAGAAATGTTCAAAGTCTATATTTTTACTCCTTCCGGGGCAAGCGGAAACTATAATACAGATATTCTGGAAACGCGACAACATTTACCAAAATTGGCCAAATTCGACTTACTGTACTTTTTGAAATGGGTAAACCATCAATTCCTTAATCAATATCGATTGTTTCTAAATGTAAACATTTAAGCTTCTTAAAAAAATTCACGAGAGCTTGTAACGAACGACCCCAGTGTGGAATCGCCCGTTAGCAGATGCCCAGGAGTCACCACCAGCAGCATTTGTCCGGCTATCGCGCAGTCTGGCGTGGGGTTGTGATGGTGTCCTTCCTGGGTCTTGTTGTTGCAACTGAGAAAAAATACTCACCTCATTTCGAACACACACACACATACTGGTCCTCCTCATCCCCCGAATTGCTTAAAATAAAACCACCATTTTCTTGTCTGTACCCATTTCTATCAATATAAATATTCTTTCATTACATTCAAATATAGAAGTTACATAAATGATTTCGTATTAACTCGAATTGTAGCCTTAATTATAAAAAAATGACCTTGAACCAACAACAATTTTTTTGTCGAGCATACGTCCTCGATGCTCGACGTATGTTTGACGCCCGAATCAATTAAAGACGGTGAGTACCTCCGAGCTCGTTGGCTTGAACCGACCTGTAAATAAAGAGTAAGCAACAAAAAAAAAAACTTGCTCCGCAAGCGACTGTATTTAAAAAAAAACTGTATTAGTTGTTATTATTATTATTTTTTTTAAGTAACACAAAAACCGAATTAATGATATGACCTTGACATAGTATATAAGAAAATCAGAACAATGAAATGGGTACTGATTAATTACAACAACAAAATCTGCCTGATCCAAAATTCCACTGCACATATGACGACTGGTACGCTCGTTTCCGGTTGCTGGTACGTTGTTGCACCGTGAAGCAGGATTGCTAGTAAGCCAGCTTCGGTCCGGTTACGGTGGGTTAGGGATTATATCCCACTTAAAATGCCGTTGTTGTACACGGCGAGTGGTGTATCTATCGGTTTCGAAAAAGTGACGGTTATCCTTCGTTAGTCCGCTCGCAATTACCGAATCCGTTGGATAGCGGTTTATGTGGGCATGCCTCACAATAAATATTTCGGCTTCGCGTCTACCCAAAAAAAAAAAAATGCGAATTTTTAAACCGATCGTATAATCAATAGTTTTGATTTTGTTTCTTTTTGGTCTACCCTTAACAATTCGCCCAATTAACGTTAATAATAACTTGGGTAGCATTTCTTACTTTAATGATCACTTTTGGGTAGTATCACTTATCACTTTTCACCACTTTTTTTCTTATTATTTTCTTTCAAATAATTTTTATTATCAAAAAAGAATGATAATGTATCTTTTATATTTTTCTTTGTCCGGTTGTTTCGGTGGTCGGTGTTCTAATCATCATTTCTTCTTTTTTCTCTCCCCCTTTTTAGCTGTCAAGAACAAAAAATCGGTAATTAAGTCTCCACGATGAATTTTACCTATTGGACGAGCATTTCTGCCATCTGTTGACGAATAGCCACTTGCAAATGTAAAGGTGGTGAATAAAAAAAAATATTATGCAGACAAACAATCGTTACAAGCTATCCTTAAACATAAATAAAAATACGAAATGGATATCCCGAGATGAGTAATATCTGCATTACGTTGTGTGTTCCTTTGAGCTCTAACCTTATTTGGCAACCAAGGAAAGTGTTCGTGTAGGGCCATTCAAATGTTTGTCATTGTGACACCACACATCGTACTATCTACTGCAATTCGCTGAAAGTCTTCCTTTAGTTTGAAAATATTATGGCTGGATGTAGATTTGCTAGAACAATCACTTAAGTTCGATATTGAACTACATATTTAGATTTGAATTCGCATTTTCAAAATTATTTGTGGGAATATGAATTCGGATTCTAGACTAAACTCGTGTTGGACATTTTGGGATATATTTACTATTGCGTCTAACGATCGAGGAGCGATCGACTGAATTGAAAGCGCCGGTCTTCTAAAATGATCTCGAAGCTTCTGCAAAACAAATAACTTTGTTTTGCGCTGTTTTGTTCGCAAGGACATATTAAATTGCTTACTGGAGACAGCTACTTCGGCTATATAATAATACTAAAAGTAAGTTTTAATAATTAAAATAAAAATAAAATAAAATTTTAACACTACACAATTTAACACTACTTAATAAACACACCATAATATATAAATTATACGACACAATTTTGTTAATTAATATAATAACACCGCACAGTATAAATTCTATAAGATTTATTAAAAATTTATTTAAATTTATAGAACACCACTCACCAAGACAATTTTTCTGCGTTTATTAAAATGGATAACAATTTTTTTTTGAATGAAAACACCTATCAACCAATAAAGTTATATGTGTAATGTATTTACATTAATTTTTCCCGACATACCAGTTTAGCGTAACTTAATAAATAATAATGATAAAAAATTTTTAAACTCGACGAATGAGTTAAGATTTGGATCTGCATCCAATAGCCTAGTTCCATTGGCGTTCGTAAACTACTTAATGGTACTTATTAGACATAAAGCAAAAGAAGTTAAAAATTTTGAATAAGAAATTGGAGCCTGCCCAACATCGTATGTCTTAGGCCATACTGTGAAAATGTGTTTTTGCTCAGTGCAAGTGCACCTGCAATAAGGTCAAATGAGCACCTTTGATATGTGGTAAAATTTTTGTTAAACTATATTAGAATACTTCTCAGGCACCAGGAACAATATCTAATGATGGTAAAAGTGGGGTGCATTGAAATGTGATCCGAACGATCACAGATGTCTTTCCACCAAGTTTCGTGGGCAAGCCAACTTGCTTAATTTTTGGTGTAGCGCTTAATTCATTTCGTAACTTGATCAATTCAGCACTAATCTTTTTTGACACTTTATTGCTCCATTCTAATTTTTTATTACCAAAGCCTTGAATTAGGATTTTAATACGTATTTTCATTGGAGGGATCAGACCCCACGGGACAAAAATCTAATTTGCATGCAACAACAGGCTTCGTTTTGTGTGGGCCATCAGGGGATTTATTTGGGTTGGGAATATTAATGCAACGGTCGAAATTTTAAAAGGTTAAATAACTTTATTGTTCCTTTATGTTCCGATATAGGCTTTACTGCATGTGAAGCTGGCCCAAAAATTAGCCCGAAAAAAATGTGTCTTTGCTTAATCGTAGTAAAACTGCATTACCTTGAATTTTTATCCAGAATTTTTTTTACATCAACACACTACAACAAGATTTGATTTTACAAGCATACAAAAAAAACCATATAAATTTAATGAATAAATTATAATATGTATATAAAAAGCAAATTTAGTTACAATTTCAAACAATTAGTCGGTATTAAAAATACGAGAATAATGATATTACGCAAGATTCTGTAAAAAAAAATACCAAAAACATTTTGCTACGAGGCAGTTTACAGAGTGAATGCCTGAGACTTCGGCTGCTGTCGAGAGTTAGTGTGGGCCATCTGTAATTCAAATAATATAGTACATTTTTTTGTTGAACATCGATACACACTGAGTCTGGCGCGAACCTTCCATCCGCCTCGTACAGTAAAAGAGCTACATTATTTGAACTCCAGATGGATTACACTAGTTTCTGATAGTAGCCGAAGTCTTAGATACTCCATGCGACAACCTTCACAGAAGAAAATTTCTTAGTAAATTTTTTGTTGCAAATCGTTACATACTGAGACTGACATCACGAACCTTCTTTCCGCCTCGTACAGTAATCTGTAACGATTCGCTTGCGGTTTGTTTTAAAATTGTTACACTGAAAAAAAACATTAAACTAATTGCCTAAAAAAATAGGCAATTCATCTAAAGTGTACCCCTGTTTTGCAGCTTCCCAATATATTTAGGTAAAATAACCAGATAGCATTAGCTACATTTATTTTATTGTATTTACTAAATTATTAGATAAATTAATTAAAATTTTATATAAAATAACTATTGAAATAATTTAGAACTCAACTAATAGTTTAGCAAATTTATACAAAACAATTTATATGTTATCATATTAAATTAAAAGAAATAGCTAAACTGATATATTTTTACAACGAGAATTGTAGATGAATTTTACAAGCAAATTAGCTGAATTTCCTACTTTGTTTAGATGATTTTAGAAAAAAAATTTTGCAGGATACCGTAATACAATTCAAACCGATAACGAAATCGGTTTCATTAGCAGTATGACTTTTCTTGTTTCTATAATAGTAAAATAAATTACAATTTATTTTTAAATTTATTTATTTTTATAATACATATAATTCATGAAAATTGCAGAACATTAAGATACTAAATTTATTTAAATGGTGATTTTACTTTAACAGCTTTGTCACCATTATGCAATTTAATGTAATTTGTTGGATAATAACTAATTTCTTCTATATAGTAAATATAAAATCGAATTCAATATTATTTGTTTCTCTTTCTCTAATAATCCAACAATTCAAATGCTTATTAAATGACTGAATTGTTAATATATCACAAATCAGTAAATACTTTTTATCATCAAAAAGTTCTAAAATTAATTTAAGTTCATAAAATAAAAATTTATTTTGCTGAATTTTTTTAATTAGAATATCACCAACTGTAAACTTTATACTATTATTTGTTATGTACTTAACAGACACTACAGATTTTGAATTTAATTTATGAAGCTGGAAATAATTGTAAACTATTTTATAATCTGAAACATTTAATGCAACTGGCTTTCCGCATCCAGATTTAATATTCTGATCATCAGAATAAGAATTAAGAAAATAAGCAAATTCGTATTGTAATTTAATCGCTGTACTGAGGCAAATATTTCTCCGTGATGTAATTACATTTGTATAATTTTTAAGTTGTTGTGTTTTCCTTCAAAACGCATCGTCCATAAATTAATTAATGGTCCCAGTCTTCTGATAATACCAGGATAGTGCAACATAAAATGAGCTTTTGGTAATAAATGTGTATTAAATAGATTAATAAATGTTAGGTGATGATCACTGATTAAGTCCTTTAATCGATTTATATCGGTTTCACTAAAATGTGGCAATAAACATTGTTCCATTACATCAATCAATAATAATAAAAATTTCCAAAGTGGATCTTCATCTGGAACAAAATCACCTATTATAAATGTAATATACGTACAGAAATCCTTCATTTGTGATGCGGTAAAATTTAATTTATTATTTTTTAAATGTTCGACTGAAATTTGATTATAAAATTTTCTGTTCTCTAATTTGCTTAAACCGAAACCACGTATTCTATTATTCAAAACTTTTAGACTAAAGTAATTATTTCTTATTAAATTGTTAATTATGAAGCAAAGTTCATAATTGCATAAACCTTCGAAGAGGTCGTGCATAATATCAACTGAAATATTTTCTATTACAGCAAATGATTTGATAGAATTGAAGATGCACTCCTCTTTAATTCCTGTTTCAGTTAAATTTTTCTCATTTAAGTCAGCCATATAATTTTGTTTATTTCTCATAATGGTCACATTTTCCTCAACTATAATGTTTTGGCAGTTGTTTTATCAGCTTTACACATTCTACAGTAATAATTTGCAGCAAATGATGTTGTAAAACCTATAGTCCTGCATTTAAGCCGAGATTATCTCCAGTTAATGCGGCCCTAACTAGGTAAACAGTTTTATTGTTATCACCTAATGCAATTTCTAGTCCAGATTCCTCTAAATATTTCAGTTCATTACATAACATTCCAAAATTTGACTTCATACCATATGACAGATGCGCAGATTTAGTTAAACAACATAAGTGAATATGGTCTAATTTAGATGATTTTCATCTAGGAAGTGTTGGAAATGAAAGATAGAACGCAGATAGTTTATGAACTCCCCTCTTGGCTCCAAGGGGATTATTAATTTCTAGATCATCTTGATATAGTAAATACGGTATGTAGATTTTGTCCTCCACTTCTGATGTCTTTTTGCGCCAACTGGTACCCTGAATAATATTTTTTATTTGATTTTCCGATTCAAACATTTTCATTTGTTGTATAATACTACCTAGCATATTAGGCAATTCCAAATATTTCTTTAAATTTTCCTTTATAGGCAGCAAGACTCCTCTGGCAGGTTGGCTATGTATGTTTTGCGCTGTTTTAGAATTATCAATAAGAAAATCATTAGGCTCATTAAACAAATTAATTTTTTTAATATAATTTTTGAATTTGTATTCGCTGTTGAAATTTTCAAAATTCTCCTTAAGTTCCTGTTCCAAGCGTACAATTGCATTTACAAAAAAATTGTCTTCTGCTAAACCCTTGACCGAATTTAATAATGCCATTATTATTTCTTCAAAATCGTTTATAATTTCATTGACAACACTTCTGTTTAGTGTAGGTTTTCCATATAGCTTTAAAAACAATGCTAAAACAATTTGATTGAGACTAGGATTAGTGGTGGTTGATTGATTAGTGATTTGATTGAAACTAGGATTAGGATCTTCGGACGAATTAGAATAATTAAGTTGTAATAAATTATTATTTGATGCAGCTGATGCTAATTTCAGCCAAATAGATACGTTGATTAAATTATTGTTAGTATTATTACAGTCCCTAGATTCTGGAAATTCTAATTCATGTTTTTTTATATGACGCTTATATGAGTAGATAGATTGTAAATGTTGAAGACAATGTGAGCATTTAAAATTCGATTCATTTTTAAGCTTGTGAACATATTTCAAATGGTTTATATAAAAATTAATATTTGTAAAATTTTCGTTACAAACAAAACAGCAATACATTATTGTTTAATTTTTCAGATCACTTAAAAGTGATATTAAGTTGTGACTTTTACGTTTTGATGTATTAATTTCATAGAAGAAAATTTCAATAAAATCCCAAAATTGAATGCATTCTTCTGGATAAGAAATATTTAAAGCGTAAAAGATATGGAAAATTGAAGATATTGCTTTTAAAATACTAGACGTTTCGTAGTAATAGCTATTTAAATATATGAAATACGTTTCGATTTCTTCAAACGATTTTCCTACTGCCAATACCAACGGTTGTAAAGTCCGGTTATTTGAAATTAATTGTTGTTTTAATTTATTTAATTCCGATTCTAGGAAATTTTTGTGCTGAAAATAAAATGAAAAAATAAAAGTGCATATTGAATTCAGTTATCCATTAACAAAATTATCGAAGTAGTTTCATACCGGTATTAAACGACAGAAAGCATTTTGTGAGTCAAGGATCGATAGTTTCCATTGTTTATGTTGTGACTTAATAGTTGCAGGCGGTAATATACCGTGAAGCATAAGACTAATTAAAACATCTCGAGAATCTAAATAAAAAATATTGTGGTTGGTGAAAAAATATTCATGTTAAGTATTGAATAATAAAAGTTATACCTTCGTTTGTGATATAATTGTATACAACGCGTATCGTATCCGTTCCAATTATCTTTAATAAATATAAAATAATAAAAATTGCGTTTACCAACCAACCGGGTCTTGCCACAAAATATTTACCTGTACAAACTATATTTTTGGAATAATCAAAATAATTCTAATTTCAGTGACGAGGTTTATAATAAACAGAAATAATAAATAATTTACCTTGGTAAGCGTTTTGTTGGAGGGAAATAAATAAATGTGTTGATCTCGGTTTGTAGATCTTGGTTCAAAATGATCTCTATCCGAACACTCACAATTACACGAGCATTACACCCTTTTCCAAATAATTTAAGTTTTATTTTTTTTTTTATTTAATAGCGCATCCCCAATAGAATTCCTTTAACTCTTTCCTTACAGAAAAGTATGAAAAAAAAACTTGAGAATTTTTTTTTTCTCAAGTTTTGTCCCTACTTATCTGTAAGGAAAAAGTTAAAGGAATTCTAGTGGGGGACGCGTTGTAACTTAACTTCTACTTTAACTAAATACAAGAGTTGGTGTAAATTTTTTCTCTTGATTTAAAATTTGGACAAATATTTATTCTTGAATGGTGGCACAATACTAATAATCAATAAATTTTATTTCCATCCAATTGACATAATTAGGGGTAATGCAAAACAATGTTAAACTTGTTTCTCCCCACTGAAAAGATTACAAATTAGCTGCGGCTCAGGTGTGTTTTGTGGCATTATGGTACAAATAATATATGTACAGTACCGGGCAAAATATAGAACAATCACAAATGATTTACCATGCGTGGGTATTAAATTTTAAAAGAATTTGTTTCCATGTAATAGGCAACTTTAACAAATGGGGCTACATCATTTGAATTCAAATTGGCCTACACTAATTCTTGATAGTAGCCGAAGTCTCAAGTAATCCCTGTGACAACCTCCACAGAAGAAAATTTCTTAGTAAATTTTCTGTTGAAAATCGTTACAAACTGAGACTGGCACGAACATTCTTTCCGCCTCGTACAGTAATGGGGCTACATAATATGAATTCCAGATGGCCCAAACTATTTTTTGACAGTAAGCGAAGTCTCAGGCATTCGCTGTGGAAACCACCTCGTATCAAAATGTTTTGGGGTTTTTTTTCAGAATATTATAATATATATATCATTATACTCGTATTAAAATTTGCTTTTCATATACATATTATATATTTA
Organism: Nephrotoma appendiculata; assembly: GCA_947310385.1. Taxonomy (NCBI): domain Eukaryota; kingdom Metazoa; phylum Arthropoda; class Insecta; order Diptera; family Tipulidae; genus Nephrotoma; species Nephrotoma appendiculata. The sequence continues at coordinate 61,041,793 of OX371223.1, forward strand.
TTCATTAAACTTGCATTTTATTATTTAGTGTTGGCTGGTAAAATCAGATATTTTTGTAGTATGTTGATGTAAAATATTTCGGAATAAGAATTAAAAGTAATGTAGTTTTTCTAAATTTTTCGGGACAACCGAGAATATTACAGATTAAGCAAAGACACAATTTTTGTCCAACCATCAATTTCTCATTCAAAGAGCAGGATGCTCTCTTCCCCTACTAAATCTAGAAGAAAATCGGCAAGAAGAAAATTTAATAAAATTATTTTCCCGGGACTTAAAAAGGCTCGGATCAGGAGTAAATAATTTTGAGATGCGTACATTATAGTAGCTATTTTCAAGCAAAATTAAGAGAAAATCGTTTAATGGTAAGTTTCCCAAAATAATCGTTGGGCTAGGAATTTCATTAATTTATTTATTTAAATTTTCGTCCTGCTCGGTAAAACATAAAATATTTCGCCAAAACTGAAAATATCTCGGATTAGGGCTACATCATTTTAAAATGTACGAGTAACAAGGTTTGAATTTAAAACTGTTACCAGTGTGTTAAATAGAATTTGATGGTTTTTTAAGCTCAATAAAATATTTATTCTGCGGTCGCAACCCGAAAATTTTTCGACAAATGAACATTTGATCGTTTACAACGCAAAATGATCATTTTTCATCAAAAATCATTTTTGACGTAAAGCTCATTTTCACCTCAACGTACAAATTATGTACAAATAATTCATCCAAAAAACAGTTACTGTTTAGTGTGAATAGTGAAACGAATCATGAAATTGGACCTTACTGTAACAATAAGTAAATTGAGTGCCGCCATATGCCATGATTGATTTTTGAGCCACAATCGGTTTAAATTCATTAAGATAATGACAGTGCCACAAATCTAACAAATCGTGAAACACTCGACTATTTGGCAACCAAGTTCAATGATCGCATAATTTCAACAAATTCTGATGTCAATTGGCCACCAATATCATGTAAATTGCTACCGTTGGGTTATTTTCTTTGGGGTTTTGTGAAAAGTAAAGTGTATTGCATGATCCACAAACATGATGAAAACAACATTCGAGCTGAAATTGAACTGCGCATTTATTGGGAGAAGTTATAAATAATTTAATACAGTTTCAACGTCATCAAGTAGATTTACAATTTATTCTTCCCTTATTTGGAATTAACGACAACCGTACAATAATGTTGATGTTATTTCATATCACGATCTTTGATTATTTTGAATTTTTATTATTCTGAATACCTCACTAATTTTATTTGAATTATTTTTGAGGAAATGTTCGAATGTACATACCTGCATATCTATGAATAAATTAATTCAAAAATAATTACTCAACTAAATGTTAAACAATTCAAAAATAGAATATTTGACATTCCAATCTCTCCCGTAATTGGCATAATTTAAAAAAAGTCACGCAAAATGTTCGATACTTTTTTAGAAAATAAAAATAAATTTTGATTTGAATTAATAGAATTCTTATCAATCAATAAATTAGCAGCAGCATAGTTTTCTGTATTTATAAATCTATTTTTAATAAAAATTTAAATAATATAATGTAAATATTAGAAGGAATTAATAATTTTTGAACTTTTCGTCTATAAAATCATGTAGGAATTCAGTATACATAACATCCTGTATTGTATAATACGATATTGATTTTTCATTCAAGATATTTTTCCTTTTTCAACAAACTGTACTTCGATACCGATATTCATCGCCTTATTGCTGTTTGTTACCCAAAAGTGAAAAAAAATTCGGAGGTACTTTCATAAAAAAAATATATTTTCTCGATAGGCGAGATGATATCTACATAAATTTACTATGTAGTCAATAGACACTTATTGCCTTAAGACAAATAACAGAAAAAAAAACAAATATAAAATAATAACATTATTAATAATAAAATGAAAATATAAATCATTTTTGGATGTTGGTATGGTATACACACACAAAAAAAGGAAATTTTGGAAATTGAAAATTTTACTATGCCAGAGATGCTAATAAGGAAATTATGTTACGCCTTTTTATGTATCAATCAAAAATAATTGTTTTGTATATTTCAAAATGTGGGTACATGTTTTCGAAAGTATACAGGCAATTGTCTAAAGCACATAGCAGCTTACCCGAGTAGTGTTGTATATAAAAATTAATTTATTAGAAACAGAAACGCATAAATTTTGTGGTATAATATATTACAAACACACGCATTCGCAAACTTATATACATTCATATACACTTTTAAATACATAGATCCTTTAATATGTTTCATACGATAAGTAATAAATTGATTCACGTACCTTAAGATTATTATTAGTGCGGTACACAATATTTTAACATGGTGAGATGAAAAATGTGTGTTCATGTTTTTGCGGTAAATATATTTATTACAAAAAATTGAAATTCTCGTTTCGAGTTATTCTCGTCGAGGGAATTAATTTTTTGAGTGGATGTGAGACACGAACATATTGAATTTTACCATAAATACTTATTAAAGCGTTTTAAGAAGAAGTTATTTATCAGGCAATGCGTGTAGTGGTATATTTAAAGTATTCAACAAATTTCGTTATCAGTTTGTATAAGGCCTCCTTATTAGAGTATTTTACAATGACTTACAACATGTTAACAAAATTCTAACATAAGCAAATTTTTATTATTTGACTTTCAAAAATTAAAAATAGCTTAGGAAATACATCGAAGTGAGGTTACTTTATACTAGAAATTTTGACACAAGATTTCATATATAGAAAACCCATGTATGCGTTAAATACAATAAAATTCGAGTTACGCAGAGGTTGACAAATTTGTATTTTGCGGGTCCCTTTGCTTATTACTCGAATTGGATTACATCAACTACCATTAATATCGATACTAAAAAAAAACGTGCAACAGGATCGCATTAACCACTTAGGATTAAATTTAAAAGAGCTAAGGAAAATTTTTATTATTATGACTTAAGCTTTCGGATCAATTCTCAAAAGCATATAGTAGGTATATAAATCAATTTAACAAAAAAATATTTTCAATACAAAATAAAATAAAATCGAAATCAAGGCTAACTTAAACGAACCTATTTTCCTGTAGATATCGTTAGCTACTAGAAAAAATATATTCTTTATTTTAGCTAAGCAACAGAAATTGATATCTACAGAAAAAACACTTTACAAAATAAAATTTGACTTTTAAAACGTAAATTGAAAATAATTGTTATCCATCTAATATTTGAAACTTGTTAAAGCAAAAAATCAAATTATAAAAATAGGTCATATGAATTGCCAATTTAAGCGAAATCGTTAACTTTGTTATAAGAATTTGTACAGGAAACCCTCCAAGAACACAATTAATTCGTTCCGTGTTCTTTGAAATCGTGCTGTTTGAAACTACAAAAAGGCAAATAAAAAAACATTACGTTTTATTTTTTGTTACGATATACAAAACACAAAATAAAAGAGAATAACGAAAATCGTGTTCTTCGAATACCGTGTTCTTGGAGGGTTACCTGTACTAGATTTTATATGTAACATTTCCAAAATAGATCTTTTTTCTGTAATTAGGTTGCTTTTCCTAAATGTCTACATCTTCCAAAATAATATTATGGGTGGCATTTCTAATGTGTTCCGAAAGTACACTAATTTGATTTGAATTTTCCGTGGCACCACGTATAAATGTTGAACGAAACGATCCCGTAAAAACTGTTTTGTTTGCCCCATATAAATTACGTTTCAATCATTACATTTAATTTGATAGACAAAATTGGATTTCTTCTTTATTGGTATCGAATCTTTTAATTTTGAAAACAGAAGATCATTTACGAGTAAACTGATGAACTCAGCATTAATTTTGAAATTATAATTTTTACATAAATGTTTTAATTTTTCGAAAAGATTTTTTATGTAAGGCAAAGATAAATAATTTGTACTTTCAATTTCAGAATTTAGTGTAAAATTTTGATAAGTTCTTTGTTTCCAAATCACTTTATTTATTAATTTTTTGGGATACTGATTATTTACCTTAGTGTTTTCCAAAAGTTTAAAGTTATTGTAATGAAATTTAGTATCGGCCAATTTTAGAATTTTTTGAGCTAAAATTTTGATTCTATTAATTTTGTAGGAAAAAGTAAGCTAAGCAATAAAATTTAGATAACGACCGGACCAGGTATTTTTATGGTACCAGTTAAGAGAAATTTTACCATTCGGTTCATGAACCTAAAAATGAAATTTTCTGGTTCATTTCTTTTTCAATAGTTAATTTTATTCTATTATCCAAAGATTTAAAAACATCTAGAAAAATTTCAATTTTTGTCTTCAGGGATTGCCGTTAGAATGTCATCTACATAACGAAAATAAAATAAACGTTGAAAATCCAAATAGTTTAATCCCATTTTTTCCAAAAATTCGATCATTAAATTTGCGATTATGGGGCTAATAGGAGAATCCATAGGAGAACCCAAAGTTTGCTTATAAATTTTATTGCCAAAAGAAAAATCAGAATTATTCAAAACTATTTGCAATGCCGAAATGAATTGAACTTCAGTCAATTTAGTTTTTGAATTTTGTGATAAATACTCTTAAGGTTATCTTTAATAATGTTGATAACACGTATATTATCAACATTAGTGAACAAAGACGTAACATCGAAAGATACTAAAAGGTAATTTTGTGGAAGCGTAACATTCTGAATTTTTTGTTTAAAATCTACACGGAAAAAAAAATATCACAGGATTTAACCAGAATTTAACCTGATGCGCATCAATTGGGATATCTTGTCAAAAACTTGTGATTTTTAAATTACAATAATTCTTGTTTTCATGAAAGTACATGATTTAAACAAGAATGAAATTTTTGTATTGAAAAAATCCTGTAAATATTAATTCACAAGAAATTCTTGCACAAATTACCAGATAAATAAGTACTTTTTTACCATATTTCGTTGTAATTTTCTTGTGATTTTCTTGTTAAATTTTAACATGATTTTTACATAAATATCTTGTGAAATAAAATGCAGGATATTCTGGTGATGTTATAAGACAAAATTGTAAAATTTTGACAATAATTTATTGTAAATTTTCACATACATAGTTATTGTTTTTAAAAACAAAAATAATCAATAGTCTTAAAATCAAAGTTTTAAACTAACAGTTCAATAAATTAAAATTGTAAAAAAGTTATACAAAAAATAATAATCATTATAAATTGACATACTACAGTTCATTGTTTCATATTTTATTGATTATGACATACTTTTATAAAATTATTCAAAACAAATTTATGCTTATCCTTTCAGAACCACAATTATTTAGTAAATTACTTACTATACTATTTTAGAAGTTAGCGTTTCAATTCACGTATAAAATTAGTTACAGCTACACATTTCCTGACATTCTGTAATTTTAATACGTGAGTTTCGAAAAAATTAAAAATTGCTATATTACAACGAGAATATTTTAAATTAAAAACATAATAAAATTTAATTAAAATATCAAATGCTCGTTTTGAATTATCAACATTAAATATGATTTTTTTGCCATCGACCAGAATCATAATTTGTTCTTCGTTCACGAAAGTCACTTGTGGATATTTCTCCTCTTTATTTTCGGTGATCAAATCGTTATCCTAAGAAAAATTTATAAACATTATAATAAATTTAAACGAATATAAATGTATAAAATCTTCCGAAAATATACCAGTGGTTCCCATTTAATGATGCTCCTCAAATAAGCCTTATGCGAATTTTCGCTTATTTCTGAAAGGGATTTTGATAATTTTTTTTTTAATATGCACAGTACACGAATGAAATCTGAAATAAATGCAAGTTTAACATACTTTGGTTAAAATTTGTAAAACGGTGCATTACGGTCTTAGTTAACTATTCAATGTTTAAATTTGTCCTAAAAATGTTCATTGCTTCGTCATTAAAACTTCACAATAAGGATAGTTGTGCTCAGTTAAATATTTTTTCTTGTTTTTAATATTTTAGTGAAAAAGAAACAGCATCATACATGATAATTTACAATATATAAAATAAAAATCAACTTCACATGATAAACGCATCCATTGTTCAGTTATAAGGATCAGCCCAACATTAGAATTTCAGAAACTAATTTAAAAATTATTTCTATTAATAAAAAAAAATTACCATCATCAACATTTTTGAAAAAATCAAATTTATTTAAAATTTGATTGAGGTCGAAAACATTCATGTCGACCGCGTTGGGTTGCAATAGTCCAAATTCAATGTCAAGCTGAAATTTTAGAGAAATATGCGTTAAAATAAAACACGAATGATATTTCCAAAACATATATAATAGACTTAAATTATTACTTGTTTATTAATAAGTGCTTACCATTAATCCACTGGCTTCAATTATCATCGGATATTTAAGCATGATATCCGATGAAGCGGCGTTTTCTTGACGAAGAAGGCACCGGTCTTGAAACGTGTTTTTGAACTTTTCAATTTTTTCGCTTTCGTCAGTCGCCGCAATTAATTCTTCAACCTGAGTAATAAATAAATACATAAAACATCATTAACACAAGTCGGTAGTAAAGTTAAATTATAAAAATTTCTTACATCTTTCTGATCTGCCGGCTTTAATTTTTTCTCATTATTTCTAGATTTATTTTTTTTCTCCTCGGGATTTAATTTACGGCGCATGTTTGCGCAATACCATTCCAATGCCCCACTAGCACGTTTTTTATCTTTCGACCCATTCGGATCAAAAAAATACGACTAAAATACAATTGTAAAGGGTGATTTTTTTGTGGTTAGGATTTTCATGCATTAGTATTTGACAGATCACGCGGGATTTCAGACAAGGTGTCAAAGAGAAAGATGCTCAGTATGCTTTGACATTTCATAATGAATAGACTTACTAACGAGCAACGCTTACAAATAATTGAATTATATTACAAAAATCAGTGTTCGGTTCGAAAAGTGTTTCGCGATTTACGTCCGATTTATGGTCTACATAATCGACCAAGTGAGCAAACAATTAATGCGATTGTGACCAAGTTTCGCACTCAGTTTACTTTATTGGACATTAAACCAACCACACGAATGCGTACAGTGCGTACAGAAGAGAATATTGCGTCTGTTTCTGAGAGTGTTGCTGAAGACCGTGAAATGTCGATTCGTCGCCGTTCGCAGCAATTGGGTTTGTGTTATTCGACGACATAGAAGATTTTACGCAAAGATCTTGGTGTAAAACCGTATAAAATACAGCTCCTGCAAGAACTGAAGCCGAACGATCTGCCACAACGTCGAATTTTCAGTGAATGGGCCCTAGAAAAGTTGGCAGAAAATCCGCTTTTTTATCGACAAATTTTGTTCAGCGATGAGGCTCATTTCTGGTTGAATGGCTACGTAAATAACCAAAATTGCCGCATTTGGAGTGAAGAGCAACCAGAAGCCGTTCAAGAACTGCCCATGCATCCCGAAAAATGCACTGTTTGGTGTGGTTTGTACGCTGGTGGAATCATTGGACCGTATTTTTTCAAAGATGCTGTTGGACGCAACGTTACGGTGAATGGCGATCGCTATCGTTCGATGCTAACAAACTTTTTGTTGCCAAAAATGGAAGAACTGAACTTAGTTGACATGTGGTTTCAACAAGATGGCGCTACATGCCACACAGCTCGCGATTCTATGGCCATTTTGAGGGAAAACTTCGGAGAACAATTCATCTCAAGAAATGGCCCGGTAAGTTGGCCACCAAGATCATGCGATTTGACGCCTTTAGACTATTTTTTGTGGGGCTACGTCAAGTCTAAAGTCTACAGAAATAAGCCAGCAACTATTCCAGTTTTGGAAGACAACATTTCCGAAGAAATTCGGGCTATTCCGGCCGAAATGCTCGAAAAAGTTGCCCAAAATTGGACTTTCCGAATGGACCACCTAAGACGCAGCCGCGGTCAACATTTAAATGAAATTATCTTCAAAAAGTAAATGTCATGGACCAATCTAACGTTTCAAATAAAGAACCGATGAGATTTTGCAAATTTTATGTGTTTTTTTTAAAAAAAAGTTCTCAAGCTCTTAAAAAATCACCCGTTATAAGATTAAATCATTAATTAATCTTAATATTCTCATTATAGAAACTTACGTATGACGGAGCACCAACATCTTCTGTTTTTAGCTGCGGATAAGCCAAAATTATCGATTGCGCTGCGTTTATTTTTTCCTTTTTTGATGGGTATCTAAGATTTAAAGATAAAAAGAGATAATCAATAAAATATTATAAACTAATTAATTTTTTACTTAAATACCTATTACAAACACCGTATAAAACATTGCCTACAGCATTTGATAAACGACGCACGTCATCGGGTGTTTCTTGTTTCTCGTCCAATCTCTTGGCTCCCTCTTGACATTTTTTCTTCATAATTTCTTTTACATCTGTATTCTAAAACAAAAAAAGGACCATATTTTGAATAATTCTTGTGTTATTTACAAGTGTGATAATAAACCATTAATTTACCTCACAATAACGAGGAATGTCTAGCTCAAAAGTAAGAAAGTCGCCAACAAAAATTTTATCAGCAGTAGATATTTCCTTCTGATGAGATGTCCCAGGTGTAAGAATTTTTATAATTTCTAAAAGTCGTTTCCTTGGGCCCAACATGATACCGAGGTCTTTAAAATCAGTTTCTTTTAATAATATTAAACTTTTTTCGTCAATTTGTTCTTCTAGTTTAAAAATAAAAATGTTTTATGTTATGCTATGTATTCTATATGGATATATTATTAATAAGTATGTTGTGTATTAGCTTCTAATTTATTTACTATATTAACTATTTTAAAAAATAAATTTAATAATATTCTCTGATTGATATGTATTGTTTAACAGATCCCGGTAGACCCCATGCTGACACTGGCCGATAATGTTGTAACTGATTTATGTTTAGAAAAAAATATTCCATCGGATTTTCTTGCACTTCAAATGAATTGAGGTAATGAACAAATTGAATAATCTCATAGTTGTAACCGTAAAAGTAAATGCAATCTCTTACTTTGACAATTTCAATTATTTTGAAATAATCAGGAAAAACGTCTGACCCATTAAGTGGGATGATATGATTTTTTAAATATATAATTCCATTTATTGTAAGTCGAAAAATTTTTATTATTTCTACATCGTCATCATTTAATATTTTTTTTATTTCACAAGAAGATTGCATATTATTCACATGAAGTATTTTATAGGACGTTATGCGAATATCTAAATTTCTCAGAACTAATTTATGTATGTTGTTCGTTTGAATTAAACACTGTTTATTTATCAAGCTTTTTGGTAAATTTTTGAAATTGTTAGTTTGCGAAACTTGTGATTTTAAACCTCGATGTTTACTCTCAAAATTTAAACAGCAGTATTGTATAAGAGGACCTTTTGATTTAATGGCAGACACGTAATGTGTCATATGATGATGTTTGTTAATACAATGCTTCTCAGGAAATAATCTTTTAAAATGTCTATGATGCATATTTATATAATAACTCAAACTGCTTAGCATATGATTAGAAATATTTCTTGAAAATGATATCTCTAAAATTTTTAATAACAATAACAATAAATCCATATATTCTTGATCTGATTTCGAAATTTTGTCGGCAATTAAAAATGGCAGAGCTCTCAATAAAAGCCAAGTTTGCACAGCTTTCTGTTTGATATAGTTAGATTTACTTGTAATTATTAAATTTGTAAAGTTTGCACTAGGCTTATTCTTTTTTTCCGGTGCTCCGTATAAAAAATTATTGATCCGGTTATTCAGAAAAAAACATGAAAAATATTTTTTTTTCTATTATAAAATGATATAAAACTAACTTTATTTCCATCGGCACTACCCCTTCTAACAAATCATGCATTATATCAAATACATGATTTTCAGCAGAATGAAAATATTTTAATTCATTTAAGGCACAATCATTTTTCAGTCCAAATGACATCATTTCTCCAGAGTTAATTTGTGTTAAATGATTAGAACGGCTTCTCTGTTCTTTCCTTAGTTGACTGTCAAAATCTTCCTGCAATTCTATTCTTTTAATTAAACAACTTCTACAAAAAGAATTTGCAGATGGCGATTGATATCCTAGGATATCATGTGCAGCCAACGTATCACCTGCAAAAGCAATAATTGTTCCTTGCAATTTAAATTCTTCACCACCTTCTAGTTTTACAACAATGCCTCGTTCCAAAGCTTTGACATCTTCAATTAGGGGTTCTAAAATTTTTGCAATCCCATATTTTTTAAGGTCTAAATAATATGAAATTGCTAACGTGTATATGTTTTCTAATTTATGGCTGTTAGGATATCCAAAATTTTCAATAGCAAAGTAAAACACGCTTAATTTGTTGAATCCTGATTTTGATCCTATCGGATTACAAACCTCAATATCATCATAATATAAAATTATTTTAATAAAACTCGGGTTTGTTTCCGCTAAATTTACAGTGGAAAAATGTTCTCCTGATGCGTATTGATCATAATCTCCATTAGCTTTAGTACCGATTTTAAAAATATTAAGCGCCTCGTCATTTTGAATAATTTTTGTCAATGTTTCAATCAGTGAAATATATTGAAAACTTTCCGGAATTTGGGTTTGCTTTTCTTCATTGCCTACTCTTCTTGATTCAGTTCGATACCCTAAAATAACTTCAGAAGATTTAAGTACTTGAATTTTATGATCCATTGCTTTATCAACTTTGTAGAGAGTGTTGATATTTTTTAGAATTCCTTCTAGACATACAATTTTATCTGCATAATGAACTGTAGCACTTGATTTATCGTTATTTGAAGTAATGTACTGAATTATATCTTTTATTACACAATTAAAGATTGTTAAGGACATTTGAAAATTTTTTTGTGTCATGTCCGTACATGCGCGCAGTAAAAATAAATTATCTTCGATCATTTTCTTTATATCAAAATTGGTGATCAAATTACAATTAGTTTCCTCTGATAATTCGTTATGTTGATTTAACTTTAAACTTTCATCTATAAATTCATGTGGCTCGGTTAAGTCATTTGATTGTTCGATAACGTCCGCAAATTGTTTTTTGTTTTCAATGCGAAAATGACAATTTATTATGTGACTGCGAAAACTTCTGTAGCGAGAAAAAATATTACCACAATTGGTTTGTAAACATATGAAATCATGAATACAGTCACCTTTGGAAAAGTGTAATTTATGATACATTGAAAAGTGGCAAATTAATTTTCCCAAATGAAAATAATCTCCACACATATAACATTTTATCTTATCCATTATAAGGATAAGAATTTTTTTATATATCTAGTTTAGATAGATTTGGGAGACTCTAAAATCAAATATAAAAATGTATAATGTATACGTTCATTTCCACTTATTAAAAGTAAAAGTTCAGTTAAAATAAAAATAAATGATTGCTTATTAATCAAATTATAAGAATACTGAAATGCAAAAATATATATAACGTGATTCTCAATAAAAGGTTCATTTTAATTGATTTCGAAAAAACGTACTAAAAAGTAACAAATCGACAAATGTTAAGCGACTTACTTAAAATTATTTCTGCCACTTCTGGGCTTATATCATTTTGTAATAAATATTGCTTTAATCCTTCGGGATCCATATTCTGCACGCTAAAAAAATAAAAATATTACAATACAATTTTATTACCGATCTTAAGTATCAATTACCCACCTTCCAATTTTAAGGCCAATTTGATCCGTTGCGTAGTTTGATCGTCTTAAATAAGTAGTTTTTGCACAGATTGCGTCTTATTGTTGAACAGCTATTTTATCAAAAAACTAAGTTTTCTATAATTAATGTGACATAAATTAGGCATTTAGCCGCAGACAAAACCGTAGTACATGATTATAACAAGCAAGAACTTAGAAATCAGCCACATACATTTTTTTATTGATATTGGAAGTGTAAAATTTCATAATTTGTATTCATTCCAGAATACTAATGCATCACATAGTACATTATCTCAAAATCGAACAGAAATACTTAAGTACCAGATAGTACACAACTATCTATTAAGAAAATTTACCGTTACAATAAAAAAAATTCTTAATTTTTAATAATACTAAAAATTTAACACACTTTATAGAAATATAATTCACATACTATTAAGAAAACATGTGTGCTTTAAATAAGCTCAATGCACATTATGTTTTTCTAAGGTACTATCACAAAATTTCAAAAACACGATATTTTTACCCGGAATGCACACAAAATAATTCCTTTTGCAATTATGTATAGTTATTGTGTTTTTTAACCAACACAATTTATTAAATCTTACACTCGTTATATTATTCTTTATATATTTATAATAAAAAAACACTACATTTAATTAATTAGTTTACAATACACGAACCTTTCGACGCACTTATTATTGAACACGAATGATCAAAAAACATAAAAAAAGTTAATGCGAACGTTTTGCATCAGTTTATGCAACGCACAAAAAATAAATGTGTTCTAGAAAAATAGTATATTTCACCGTTTAGAAATTTACCGTCGTTATGTTTTTGTACTATTCAACTATTTATGTCCTTTTTTCTGCTTACCATCACAATTGTGTGGGTAACGAAAAAGAATCATGTGGACAATTATTTTTTGTATGTATTTTGGACCAACATACACATTTGTGCAATCCTTTTACATCGTTTTGGTCCGAAAAATAACACTATAGCTATAATAATTCTAAAATAATTAATATGTTATTAAATACAAATATTTAATATTTTATATAATTTATTTGTTATGAAATCATAATATTAACTAGGATCCGATATATTCCGCAAGACATTACAACCTGTCATTTTTTACACACACATTTATTTGAGTTGGACTTAAACTAAAGCAAAATTAAAAGATTTGTTTGACAGGAAAAGGCATATATGTATAGTATATCATTTTTCCTACCAGATTTTTTTTTTTTTTTTCTTAAGTTCACCGTACACAAATGCGTATCTAAATAGTTCGTTAGTTAAATAAAAATTTTTTTTGAACAAAGCATAATAATTTGATTACATATGAATTGTATAACATTTTAATTATTTGTTTTTGATTAATTATTTTATTATTATTAGAGTTATAGTGTTATTTTTTTGGACGAAAACGATTTAAGTGGTATGCACAAATAGAGGGTGTAATTTTTTTTGGCAGATTTTGGGTCATTTGGAAGTTTTCATCCCATTGAACTGATGTCGTATGTGCCACGGTAATTGAGATATGATATTTTTAAGCTATTTTTTTACCCAAAATGTCACCTTTAAATGATCATAACTTTTTTATTTGTAGTCAAAGACACAAAATTACTTGTATTCTAATCTGCAATGTGCTTTTAATCTTAATAAATCTTTACGTAATACAATTGGTTTAAAAAATGAGTTATGGACTTCCAAATGCTAAAAAATGTGTAAAAGTATAAAACATTGTTTATACATGTTACATCCTAAATGCATTAAAAAAAAATACTAGAGGTTATTTTGTTTTAAAAACTTCTCTAGTTTTTGCTCTTTGCAACGGCATGCTACACGTCATTCGATATCATTCATTTTGTGGTCAAAACAAGAGGTTATATTTTACCGGAGTCAGGTTTAAGAATATACCTTTTAAGTTATTGCTAAATTTTTAATCCACTTCATTTATTAGGTTTTATTCAGAACGACCCTTCCACTCCGTATGCATGCAAGGCATCATTTTCTTATCTCCACGGTTGTTGTGCAAAGTTGCATTTCATTTTTGATTTTTTCAAATGCAGCGCTTATCATTTCAATTAAAATTTCCATTATGAGTATCTTTGTTGCGTACACCAATTCCTTAACACGTCCCTAGACGTAGAAATCCAAGGATGTGAGGCCTGGGGACTGTGCGGGCCAAATAATAGGACCACCTCTACCAATTTCATCAGTTTGGGAATGAATCATCCAAGTATTCTCTTACCGTTCGTTGGTTATGTGCCGAACAGGATCATCAATTGCTTGTATTATTCTTTTCTCGACTTACATGCATACGGAGTAGAGAAGGTCATTCTGAACAAAATCTAATAAATGAAGTGGATTACAAATTTATCAGTAACTTAAAAGGTATATTTTTAAACCTGACCCCGTCAAAATAGTATCTCTTATTTTGACCACAAAAAGAATGATTTCTATGACATGTAGCATACCGTTGCGATGGGCATAAACTACAGAAGTTTTTAAATGAAGTATTTTCAAAATAACCTCTAATATTTTTTTAATGCATGCGGGAAGTAGACATTTTTTTATACTTTTACACATTTTTTAGGATTTGGAAGTCAATTACTCATTTTTTTTAAACCAATTGTATTAAATAATGATTTATTTAGATTAAAACCACATTGCAGATTGCAATAAAAGTTATTTTGTGTCTTTAAAACTACAAACAAAAAAGTTATGATTATTTCAAGGTGCGATTTTGGGTAATTAAAAAAAACTTAAAAATATCATATCTCAGGTACCGTGACACATTCGACTGACATCATTTCCATGGGATGAAAGATTCCAAATGACCCACAAATCTGCCAAAAAAATTTGTCTGTCCACCTGCAAAACATTCTGTATACTTGTACTTTAATAGTATGTTTATTAACTTTAATTAGATATCGAGTATGTGTTCTCGTAAGTAAAATTTCTTTTTCGCATTATTAGCACTATGAATAATTTTCAGATATAAAGAAAAATTACTTACCAAAGTTAAAAATTAGATCAGCGAAAAATATTGGAAACAAAAATATCCTATCTGTATCAGTTTTTTCTCATAAATTAAATAATATTTTAGATAATTTCAAATATTAGTCTTAAGTTACTTACCCTATTAGTATACTAAACAATGCACTAATTTCTAGTGTCTAGTTCAAAATTACCAACAAAAAAAAACTTGAAATGAGCGCAAACTGCAAACAAGAAGCATTTTATTTATTTGATAATAAGGAGAGTACTTTTTATAATTATTATGGTTTTGCTATCTTAGTACGAAATATAATTTCAATGATATATATTTGTTACCAATCAATATTCAAATTTGTCAGTATGATTTTTTCGCCTCATCATTATTAATATGATATAATTTAAGAACAGGGTACTCAGGTATTTGGTCTGGTTAAAATTACTACAATGTTTTAGTTATAAACTTACATTATTTACTGTAGTTTAATAATATTGTAATTGTATTGTAAATTTTTGCATCAGAAAATAATCACCAAATTATCATGTTAGAATTATAGTAAAAAACGTAAAATTTACAATAATTCGGTAAGAAAAATAAATTTAACGTAAAATTTACAAGTTTATATGTTATTTTTACAAGTTTTATTGTGTTTTTAAACAATACAAGTTAATCTTGCAACTTTTTACAAGTCTTTTTTTTCCGTGTACCGAATTTAGAATATTTGAACTAGGATTACCAACACTAAATTTTAAAATATTACCCAAAAAAGACGATAAATTATATGTTGGACCATTAATTGAACTTAATTGGTCAATATGAAAACTAGGGTTGTGGATTTTTTTTAATCCATATAATTTAGGTATCACCGAATTATATTTCTTTGGTGAACATTTTCCTAATTTTTTCATCTACATTACCGGAATTTTTACTAACTTTATTAAATTTTGGCAATTCTACATGTGTTGTGTTATCGGTAAGTATAAACTTTCCAATTTTGTAACATATTCAATTCGCGATGATATGATAATTACGTTACTTTTGCTCGCACGAGTGATCACGAGTTAATAAATTTAAATTTGACCTACTCGTACAATATATTAAAAATTTATCAAAATATTTACCAAATGGTTACGAATAGTATAACAATCAAAAAATTGCACTTTCGATGTCAGAAATAATTTTGAAATACGGAACTGAATGACAAATTGAAGGTGGACAACATTTGTTTCCCAAACTTAAAATAATTTTGACATAAGTAGGAAGATCTATATTGGAGATGTTCACTAACAATTTATCGACATGGTGTTGACTTAATTTCCAGACAATTCATTTAAACTATCTACTAAAATTTTATCAAATGTGATTTTTTGCCTTACCTTGATTTGATTAAAATGGTATACGAAAAATTTATTCGCCTTTGTAAAAAACTCGTACAGAGGAAGAACATCTTCGATTTAACACTAAACCTACCATGCCGCGGTCAAATGACCGTTTTAAAAATTTCGTTTAACATTTCTCGCATACAACGTTACTTTATCATCATGTGGCTTATTATCTTTTCCTAAAATATACAAACAACCTATTTTACAATGTTTACAACTTTTTTTATTGTTTAATTTCCGAAAACAAATTATATTATATCTAGTCTACTTTACTAAAATACATGTTTTTTAAAGCGGTCATTTGACCGCTCATGGTAGGATTAGGTATACATGAAATGTCGGTAGGTTTAGTGTTAATGTTTTGTTTCCCCGATCGTTTTAATGGTTTCTTTCATTTTTTGATTCATAATACCAAAAATGAATTTATTTTGAAGACGGAGAAAACCTTCATGTTTAATATTGGACACGTTTTCTAATGTCTTATGGTATTCGAAAATACTTGTCCTTTTCGGCAATTCAGCAAAAATTGTTGTTTATTTGGCCAAATTTTTATTTTCATTTAAAAACTTTTTTAATAATTTTACGACGTTATTGCTAAGTTGCGAAATTATATTTTGAAATTATCTTTCGTTGTTTGAATGTAATGTTATTTTTATTTTGCCGTGAATTTACTTGGGCTCTCAAATTTAAGGATTTCGTTTACATTGGCAATTCATATGATCTATTTTTATAATTTTATTTTTTAGTTTTACACATTTCAAATATTAGATGGAAAGCAATTAATTTCAATTTACGTTTTTAAAGTCAAATTTTATTTTGTAAAGTGTTTTTTCTGTAGATATCAATTTCTGTTGCTTAGCTAAAATATGAAATTTTATTTATTTTTTCATCCAACCATCTCTGGCCAAATAGGCATTTGTAAAATGGTACAACATAAAACATGTAATATATAATAAATAATACACAATATAATAAAATTGAGATGTTTATAAAACAAGATGGATGGAGGTTGGAGATCTCTCAGATTTATTAATCAGTTTTGAGATCAACCGCCTTATTTAAGAAACAAAAAAAAAAGAAACAGGCAACTATTTTTCTTTTTTCGTTTTTCTTTTGTTATTAGAGTAATAGGGTACAGGAATATAAAACCAATAAAAATAAAAATTAAAATAATACTTATATAATTTAGGAGGAACTCGTGTCAATCGAAACAATGGTAGAGCAGACGTTAATTTCTTACGCTATAATAAGATTCGAAATGACGTGTTTTGCGCAACAATCAAAGATTGTATCGAGCTTAAATAAACTCCTCCCCAGACAGTTAACCCATACTGTAGCTTTGACTGAACTAAAGCATAATAAAGTTGTAATAAAACTTTTATTGGACATAAAAGTCTTAACAGATAAATTTTCTGTTACAAGCATAATAATATAATGTTGGATCACTTCAATTTGAGATTTGAAATTAAGTCTGCAGTCCAAGACTACACCCAGATATTTGAAATTGTCAACTACATCAAGAAATTTGCATTTGTCTGAACAGCTGGCGATCACTGCTATAACGTTATTAAATTCGTAATTCTAACAACTAATGGAATGATAAATAATGTCAGAATCTATAGTTATAGAACCATTAAATTTGAAGAACATTACTTTAGACTTAGTTACTCAGATTCACAAAATGAACATCCAACCACCTGCGTCAAATCAGCAAATCATAATTTATTTGATTAGCAATAACCTCATTAGTTAGGCTCGTAAAAGTAATTGCGATGTCGTCTGCAAAACCAATAACATTACCTTTCAATTTTAACTTAAAAATTGAGTTAATGTAAATAATAAATAATATGGGACCTAAGATAAACCTCTGCGGAACCCCACACCGAATGATTCCAGCACCACTATATTTGTTGCCAACTTTTACCAGCTGTGATCTATCCTTAAGATAAGATTCAAACCGTTTATAGGCGACACCTCGAATTCCTGCGCAATGAAGCTTATATAATAGTATTTTGTGGTCAATCGTTTATCAAAAGCTTTAGTCAGATCAATAAAGTTAGTCGCAACATTTTCACCTAAATCTAAGTTGCAATTTTAAGGCAATCTGAAAAAATTCCTTGTTCAAAACTGAGATTAAAGAAAGCTAATACATAAACAATGGAATGCGAAATTTGTTTTATTAAATAGTCGCTGATAATGTCACATCCAGAAGAATTTGAATTATCTAAACTATTATTGTAGATAAGAATTTCATGCGGCGTGATATCCGAAAAGAAAAGTGAATTAGATTCTATCTTGCGTCGTAACATCTCTGTGTCTCCATCCGAATCATGGCTACTGCGCAAAATGGACTGTTTCAGTAGTTGAGGTGCATTAATAAAATACGAATTAAATATTTCTGAGATACATAATGGATCCGATAAGAATTTGCCTTCTCCATCTAAAATAGACACAATATCAGAATTAGATTTTTGCTTACCAACAATTTCGTTAATAATTCGCCATTGACTTTTTGTATTTTTTTTTATTTTTTTTTTGATGTTTCAATCTATGCAATCTGTTCTGGGGCCGAAGCACTTCCCAACTCTTACGCAGTTGACTTTTACCGTCCTACTTTACGCATTTTAGATTGTTCTTAACGTTCACGAACTTGTTTTTATAATACTGTTCTTTTGTAGCCATAATTTTACTAGTAATTTTATGCTGAAGTGATTTAACTCTTTTGTATAGATTAGCATTATTCGGTTGCTTCAACAAAAGATTCAGTAATTTTGTTTAAGTTTAATTAATTACATTAAATCAATACTCATCGAGGGTTTTATTTTCCTAAAACTGGGGACGGGTTTAAATTCGAATGAAGATTGCTTTATTTTTGAAGTAAACATCGCAGTAAATTTAGTCATTAAAGTATTTGGATCAGCCTCTTGAAGTAAACTCCA
Organism: Nephrotoma appendiculata; assembly: GCA_947310385.1. Classification (NCBI taxonomy): domain Eukaryota; kingdom Metazoa; phylum Arthropoda; class Insecta; order Diptera; family Tipulidae; genus Nephrotoma; species Nephrotoma appendiculata. Next base: position 61,060,800 of record OX371223.1, read on the forward strand.
CTGATCAAGCACTTAAAGATAATATAACTTCGGAAAATCTACTTTTGTAATCGGACGTCCTGCAGCTGTCTACTTGATATATTTTAGCCTTAATTTGAAGTGACATCAATTTTGATCAGAAAGCTTATAATCAAATGATTCCCCTAGCATCTCATAATTTGAATGAGGTTTTATGCGAACAAAAATATGATCAATACATGATGAGGTAGAGGCATGACATCATTGTTAGATAATTTTTTACCTGCGGTCATTAACAGAGAATTTTAAGATGTCTCTATTGAAATCGCCAAGTATAAATACATTTTTGGTTTGAATTCCGATTAACTAGGAAGTAAATTCTTCAATAAAAGCATCAATCGAACAAAAATCAAACCGATAAACGCATATTATGCAAAACACGACACTTCGAAGACTTAGATTTAATTGCACAATATTAGCACATATAGAAGATTTCTAGTCACATTACTAAAATTGAGATCCGCTTTAACATAGCCAACTACCCCACCAGCTGAGTACTTGTTGTTACAGCCATCGATCAAAGAATATCTATTGAGTTGGTAAGAAGGCACTTCATTACTGTTTCACTTCGTTACTGTTTCTGTATGCACTAAAGTGAGGAAACAAAGAATCATTATTTTTACGTAAGCTACGCGCATTTTGATGAACAATTGAAAATTTATTATTAACATGCATAAAGGAACCTGAAGGACAAATGAATTAGAGTTGTCTAGATCTCTATAGTATTAATCATTATATCAAATCATACACGCAAAGAAAAATATTTCGCAAACCGATAAGTAAACCTAAAATTGTAAAATCAACCTATTTTGTAGTTAATTTATCGTATTCTTTATACTATAAGTTAACATATGCTTTGTTAATTTAACTAAATTGATAAAGTAAAATAATAATTTTCGTAAAATAAATTAATTTTTGAAAAATACTAATAGATTTGTAAAATTAACCGAGAGACATGCTAATTTTACTAATCTACAATGTAAAATAAATATTTTAACAAAAATTTTCTCTTGCAATGTAAAGTTTACAAATTGGTGTGTTAAATTTACATCGGCGATAGGTAACAATTATTATTGCATTTTCAATATAATTCGCTAGGTCAATTGATGTTTACTTCATTTAAATTCATGAAGTATGAACATTATTTTCGTAGTTTGATAACTACATAATCTGATGAGGATATCGAATCTTTTAATTAAAAAGATTCAAAACGTTTACCTCATCAGTTTTGAAAAGATGAGACCTCATCTCGACGTGATAACAAATATTTTATTATCATAGAATCATACAAATGACCCCATTTCACATTTCAAAATTTGTGAAATTTATTTTGAGTTACGTAGGCTTAATTTTAATAGAGGTTTTAAGTTAAATTGACTTATATTTGTTAAAGACTTTACCCTATTATATTTATAGTGTGGGTTTTATTTACTTTAAAAGGTTGTTAAACCGACAACCGTTAATCGTTCTTAATCGTTCGGTTAATTTTACCAAAATGCTATTCATATTTCACTTTTTCTTGTAGTAAAATCTACATATGTATTGGTTGAATTTACTTACACAATCGTAAACTAAAATTTGTTTTTTTTAATTATTTTACTATTTTCTATGTTAATTTTACTATTTAACATTTATAATATTTACCAATCAATAAGTAAGTTGGTTTTGTAACAATTGTTTGGTAAAGTTATCTTACTTTTTTGGTTAATATGATCAATTATTTCTCTGCGTGTAATTATGAAATAAAAAAATAAAAAAAAACTTTTCGAATTAGTTTGTTAAGATCACTCACATCATTTATCAACCACATCTTTCCACCATCAACCTTCCTCATCAAAATTTTGCCACCCTGGAACCATAAATGCTTATAATTTTTGGCAGTTTTAATGTTCTTCGCATTAAACTATAATTGTCTTACAACAAAGCTCATACTTTCATTAATAAAAATATTGCTGTTACTACTAAAGCCCCAATTCACTCCAGTGACTTTAATCCTTTTCTTGGCTTAAAGAATGGCATTTCTCACTTGCCGGCTAGAGAATTTCACTTGTATATATACTTTTTGGTTTTTTTCGGAAAACATATTCAATACAAGCTGTATTGACATCCAATTATAATGCTGTGTTGGTTATGTTCGTCACTATATAGTGCTATAAGATCTTCACTATCAGTACCTTCAACTCATACAATGTCTAAGGAATTAGAATACTGTTGCTGCTCTAAGAAGACTACATTTGTCAACGCTTTATATAGTTCCAAGCGAAAACACTTAATTTCGGATGACAGCTGATCAATTTTTTCTAACGCCTTTTCCAAAATCGTAATACGGTCATAATTTTTTTTATTATTAATCATTGGCAACTGTTGACTGTGTTTGATTTCATTAAAAAGTGTATCTAAGGTTATATTTTGATTTTCTGCATTATTGGGTTTATTAGTGTGCGCAGGAGAAAATGGACAGTTATCATTGGGCGCTTTCAGGGCACCCAACAGTTGGGAACATGTTGAGTAAAATCGCGGCCAACAAATCAAATTGGCGATGATTTTACTAATCATGATAGGGGACCTGAAAGCGCCCATTGTTAAGATTTACTTTAGATTTATATTTTTTCCAGTAGCTAGCAATTTTTACAGGAAAATAGCTACGTTATAGTTAGCCTTGATTTCGATTTTATTTTATTTTGTATGCGCAACAAAGAGATTTGCAACAAAGTAGCTGACATCTGGTGAACAAAATGTGAATCATAGTTTGCTATGAAGCAAGGGAGATTAAAACTGTCATAACAATGGATTGGACAATTCTCGTCCCCCTTGTAGACGTAGAAACCAACGCTATCTACATTCGATGAACATCGCCAGTAGAAAATATTTTTTTGTTAAATTGATTTATATATATACTAATATACTTTTGAGAATGGAACCGAAAAGGTTCCGAAAATAAAAATATAAAATTGAGTGAAATAACCGCTAAATAACTTTTATACTAACAAGCTCATTAAACAATTTAAATTTAATAAACCATGTTATTCACATTTTTATAATTACATTACTAAGTTTTACAAATCTTAGTTCAGTAACATACCGTAAGTCATATTATAATAGTTAGTATTATTCCGACAAAATTTGCGTGAGATAAGAGGAACTAAATTTTCGTGCACTCGTTTGAGTAAGTTCTAAATTTATTTCTCGCATACCTCTCAGTAAATTAGCGTACGCCTTTAGAATCAATATCTTCCGAAACTAGCATATCTCACTCGCTCTCGCAACTTTTATCCCAAGTGTTTTAATACGATCCTGTAACATTTACTGAAATGCTATTTGTATCCAAGTTATACACAGGCATCAGTATATAATCTACTTCGCGAAGAAATTAACAAAACGAAGCCAAATGATATGTAGGTATGTAAAGTTGTATCGATAATCATAATGTTAACTGTACGACATTTAATATGATATGTACATCTTCGAAACGAATACCGTATCCACCAAACAGGCAGAGAGATAAAGTGAAAACAGGTCGAGGTTGTGGTCAACCGATTTGATTTTTCCCAATGTAAAGTCAGCTTCAACTTACAACCACACGTATACTCGTACATCAATATTTATGGAATACTTGTGTGGTTTTACAAGATTAAAATATAGTATTGTGTGATAGGAACTCGTATGATATATCATGTTTATCTGGCTGTGATACTTTGTGATTTCACGTTTTATTACGTAAAGATGTTGTTTATAGTTGTTTTAGTACAATAATAGTTTGATGGATGAGTAAGTTCGGTGTCTGTTATTTTTAAATTTTTTCGAAATTGTTCCAAATCAGCTAAAGTATATAAAAAATAAAAATTTTCCAATCATTCCGTTAAGAACCCCCACCTTGTAAAAACTTATATTCTTTTATTTTTTCAAAAGCGGAGTAAAACAGAAATCGTAGAATTTTCTGATTGCTAACAGAAACAATTATAATCGAAATTTTCGACATACTCTTGTAACAAATGATATCAGTAATGCAACGTTAAGCATCGGCAGGCAATGGATTAATAAACGTACTGTATAATACATACACTTGTGTGCATAAACATCATTGTGAGATGGTACGATGCGAAGCTGGCATGGTAGGGTGTAATTTGATTGGTTGCCTATCTGTCTGTGTAATTGTATAAAAGTCTTTATAGGTATAATTACCACCACTGTTGTGCGGCAAATTGTTTTGGCAATCGTATACACACGAGGACACAGCTGACCATCATTACTTTTACATAACGATTTATATAATAATCTACCAAACTTAATGTATTGCATATACTTTATTTATACACTCGTACATGTGTACGGCCAACTGTAAAACTTGGCATTATGTTGTATGTGTGTGTAAAGCATTTACCTATAGGCAACCAAAAAAATTAAATATTTGTTTAGTGCAAAGCTTCAGTCACAAACTCGATGTGAAACGAATTTAACATACAAAATAAATAAATTTGGGGATATACTATATCCATATAAAGTGTTGCTTAGGTAACATAAGTTATTGAAAATTAAGTGACATGCGGCCTCTTTATAAGACACAAAATTAAGACCAATCTAAAATATAAACTTCTGTGTTAGATTGAGTCCATTCAGTATGTATGGCTTTGAATTCACTTAAATAAAAATTAAATAAGTTAATTCCGTACACCTACTTCTAGGTGTTTAGCAAAAAGTTAGTGTAGTGTAATGCTATTTATTTCTGTCCAAGAGCAGTTAAATTTGGAAGCATTGGGATAGTGCCTACAAAATATATAAGCATCTATTGGCATAGTGACAAATTTATCGAGTGTTTAAGGTGCAAATTTCTAGTTTATAAATAGTGTTCAATGTTAGAAAAAATTTTGGATTAATTTTTAAATATCTTTAATCTTAATAAGTCGAGTAATTTATAAAGTTTTTTTTATAATAAATTAAAGTGAATAAGCCACAGTTACAGTCATAAAATAATCAGCTAGTTGATATTTTAATAATAAGTCGATCGGTAGTGGAAATTCTGTTACGTGTTATTTTAAGCGGGTAATTTTTCAGGCACACACCAAACACAGCATTAAATCGCTTCAAAGGGAGTTTTTGGTAAGTATTTTACAAATATAACAATTTTTTATCTGATGAGTACTAACGTCAGTAGGTACAAGTTAATTTGAATTTTCGCCTATAAAATATATATTAATCCTTTGAATCCTGATTTAAAACTGGGCCAAATAGATTTTTCTTGTGACATGTTTTGGGTTGCTTGGGTACCATTTTAAGTAAAAATATAAAAAAAAAATTTAAAAATAAGTCAGGTTAGGACCTAATGTACACGCACATGTACAAAATCGAGCCAAGAGTAACTATTTTTGTATTAAGAAAAAAGGTAATAAACTTATTATTTCAAATTCAAAATGTGTATTTAAAATGCAAAAATAATTAAAAATACATACTCGTAAATTGCTTCTAGCACAAGTAACTAAAAATATAAAAAAATAATATAAATAACGTAACATCTTATAAATAAAAATTTTAATATTTTAATCTGACAGTTTTTAAAATCACGTTCATTTTTATGAAATTTTAAAAACAGGACCTCTCTTTTACTAGATGTACGTGCAAAACGCACAGCTTTGGAACTTGCAGGTAGTTGTCTCTTTATTCCCACTAAATTCAGGAAAATGATAAATAATCATACCGAATATCCGAGATTAAACGAATTTCGTTTTGAGGTCTTCTTGAATGAGATGGAAATCCGGTGTTGGTAACATACTATTGGATTAATTGATCTAAAAGATCAACTCCTCCCATACCGCTGCTATATAAATGTACGATTTCCGGTTGTGAAACGTCAACATATCGCTTTAGGAATGCGCTCCATTTTTTGTATTGTGTTTATATCACCCTTTCCCATAAAATTGGATGCTAGATAAATAAGTTTTTTGTCAAGCCATTTGACCACAATAATTTGTTCATACTTGCTGACACATTGCTCTAAATAACCGGTGTTCTTTTTTTTTAAATTGGCGGTTTTCCAAAAAATCTGGCTTGTGAAATCGGTTATTCAAGCGTTCCCAATTGCATTAATCCCCATATTTTTTTAATATTTCCAATAAATTGTAAGTTGTAAAAAAATTTTCGAAGTAAAGTTTGTTGTCTTGTACTTGAAATTTCCGTTACAGTTCATTCGTGTGATACTCATGCAATAACAGTTGCAGCCACTGTTTTCGGATCGGTGATTGCGTTTTCGTCAATTCACCAACCGCCTGTTCTACTTCAATTATTGTTGGTCGTCTTTTATTGGTACTTTTATGCAACAAAGTCCCAAGTACATGAGGAAGTATCTGACCGTTGGTTCTATTTGTACATCTACATGTACATCATGATAAATTGAGAAAACCCATATTTAAATATGACTTAAACGACAATTTATTTTTAGAATATACATTGTTGGATATTTAAATGTATTAAAAAATATTATTTAGCTTACAAGGATTTTTTTTTATTTGCACTAAAATTGGGCTAAAAAATAAAGGATTTCCACTACTAAAAAATATGGTATGGTACTTGATGTTTTATTTAACACCGATCTCATTTTTGTAGTTTGAGGAAATGAGTTGTAATAGAATGATGAAAAAAAGATGAAAAACTGAAGCAAACATGCAATAAAAGAGAAAATATGAGTTTCGTGAATACCACGTCTCTTTGAAAATTTTGTACATACTCATGTACAACAGGTCTAAAAGGGTTAAAAGAAAAGTTATTTGCTTATTCGCGTTAAGTAACTGGCTCTCGGTTAAGAACCGGTTAAGTCACAACACATTTTTTTGAACGAAAATTTGTAATCCAGTGAAATATTATGTTAAAAAAATAAAATTTGTATAATTTAAATCAACGAAATGCGATTCTTTTTTTTAGCATCGATAATAATATGTTTTAAATACACGTTCTCAGTATTTCGGTGGTGATGTTTCTCTGGAACAAACGAACCACCCAGTTTTACTGAGCCTTACCCGTATGAAACCGTGTAGGTACCTCGAAGCAACCGTAACACTACTTTACACATGTAGAATATTAATTAATTATGCAGGGTAGAAAATAAGGCACAACACTGATCTCTGCACATCAGTACAGTGATAAATATTCGTATAAGAACAAGTAAAGTCGTTCAAAAATTTATGATTAGGATAAAAATTATGTCCACTATTAAAACTAAAAGTATACTGTATTGTCACCCTGTGTTCGAATATTATGTTCGTAAATAGGGATCAACTAGCAGTACTGTATTGGAAGAAAGAAAAATCATTTAATAAAATTTAGTGTAATTAAGTTAAACATTCGTATAAGAACAGCTGACAAAAACGTGTTTTTACGCACTTAATAAATATATATTTGTTTTAAATTTTTGATATTCGATCTTTATTCAGTAAGTCAATTACGATGCTTATAAAATGGAATTTAATTTAAATTTTTATTTATTGTATATTATTACTTGGAACTCAATTGTACCGTTGAAATAACGTTTTCTGCCCCTGAAAGATTGCATCAAAAAAAGCTTATGTGAGTTGAATTCTCTTCATCTTTGGAATGAACAAGATGTAATAAGCAATATGTTCTGGCTGCACTTAAGCCTAGTAAGGTTGCCGTTCAGGTAATAAGTAGTAGAGCTGCCACTATTCTTAGCAGTGAAGCCATCATGAAATTTTTGTACAATAAACATATCAGAATTGGAAACTGAAATAAGTATAAAACTTGAGACTTTCAAAAATAGATTGTCAAGCCGCTGAAATAGATTGTCAATCAAGCCTAAATCGACTAAAATTAGACCAAGATTGAGAGACAAATCTTTAACTTCTCTGGACTATTTAAAATCATGGTTTCTAGAATAAAATCAAGATGATACTGGAAAGTCTAACAGAGCATACCCAATAGAATTCCTTATGACTTTTTTACTTACAGAAAAGTATGAAAAAACACTTGAGAATTTTTTTTTTCTCAAGTTTTTTTTTCATATACTTTTCTGTAGGTAAAAAGTCATAAGGAATTCTATTGGGTATGCTCTGTAAGTCTGAAAATTCTTATAACGTAAGTAAATTTTACCAGGTTTGCCGGTAAATACAGGAAAATTTACCGCCATTTAACGTTTACCGGTAATTGTAAAATCGCGATAAATCAGGAACCCTCGCTAAAACTGTCTTTTGTTTTTAATCAAAAACCATTACCATGCTTAAATTTCAGAAAAGCAACATGGTCAACCCTCCGACGGTGGAAAATTTAATTTTTAAATATTACTAATTTTTTTGCAAATTCTAAACATTTCAATTAAAAAATATAAAAATCATACTTGAAACTGCGACTTTCGGCACACAGTTTTCTACCAAACTTCGCAAAAATCTCAAAACTAATGATAAAAGGTTAAGTATAAAGTCTTATTTTGAATATAGTCAATCCGTTTGGAATGTAGCGAAGAAATAAATTTAGATTTTGTTAAAATTTAAAAAATAATCTTAACTAATTTTTTGAAATTTAATTTTTAATCGTTATATGATATAAAATATTTAATTTAACCCTCCCTGATGAGGGGCGAGTCCCTAATCTACATTATAAAAAAACTGTATATATCCAATAGATATATAGATGGTCGACATTCAAACTAGTTTGAATAATTTCACTAATGACAGATAACGTTTAAATGAAGAACGAAAAAGATTAAAGAATTCAACTTGATTCTCAATAGACGATTGAGTTAGTGGGCATTACATTCACTTTTTCTTCGAACTCAACACTAATGTGTTGAAAAGTGAATGCAATTTTGATTCAAACTGATACCTGAGTTACCGCAATGCAACAGCTAACGCTATTTGAGATTTTGAGCGAATTGTGGCCAAAAGCAATGAAATCAAAAATTTTTTGCCCGTTCCACCGGGAGCATGGAAGAAGCATTTTCTACCGTTTCCTTAATCAACCACCTTCATCAATGAGCCGAGCCGTACATGTTCTTTTCCAATGCATTCAAAAGCGGGACATTCGTTTGTACTATATTTGGCTAATTGAATCTCGATCGCACACTTGCTTTCTTTGCAATTCACGGCTGACATGCCCATAATTTCGACAAATAGCTGCCACACAAAATCACGCACATGTCTTCGATCATATAATCAAAGCTTCGTTGTTCACTGACATAACGGCCCATTTGGAATCTTGACACTTCGTCATTTGCATCCGGCGAACACTGCCAGGTACCTTACCGCTACCTTTGTTCACAAATTTGCAGATATATTTAATGAACTTAATGGAGTTACAGTACTCAAGATTGTAGTGTGTTGCGAATGTTTTCGATAGAAGCTTGCAAGACGGATCGAAACAGCGGTTATCGACCACGACATCTTTTCCTTTCTCCATCATCGTGACGTTCAACGACGCCGATATAATGGTTAATTGACGTTTCCACTTATTGTGTATGCCAACAAGCACGGTACGCGGATATTTTTTTGCGCATTTCCCATTGGTCATACACGGTGAATTTGGATTGGGATCTCCGCACGGACCATGAATCATGTTTGTTGCAACTACCGCGAAATACTCTGGGTCGCTCCTGGATCTGGTATTTCAGCGCTGTTCTTATTGTATATTATTATAGTGATGCCAAAGGGAAAGTTCTTAAATGAAGAAGAAAAGAATTTTTAAAGAACAAGGATTCACCATAAACGTCAATCTAATACTAAAATTGGTCGATCTATAACTGTGGTCCACGACTTCCTAAAAAAAGCTCCAGGTTGTGGTCTAATAAAGAAAACAAAAAGAAATAGTAAGTAACCCAAATTTCAAATGTACAAAATAAGATAGACAACTCGTAACAATTTACATGCCAATGAAACTAAAGCTAAAGTTGGGCTTACCTGTTACAAAACAACATATTGCTCTTAACATTCGAACACAAAAAAATATTAAATACTCGAAATTGCAAAGTAAGACTAATTTTTCCTATAAACATATTGAAACGCGGCTACTGTTGGCCAAGCGACACATGCATTGGAAAGATAAATGGCAAAAAGTGATTTTCTCGGATGAGAAAAAATTCAACCAAGATGGCCCAGGCCAGTACTCTTGCTACTGGCACGATATCCTTGTTGAAAATATATTAGAGTCTAAAAGAAATTCCGGTGGAGGTACCGTAAAGGTGTGGGGAGCTTTTCACTATGGCGGGAAGCTACACTGAGAAAAAAAAAATTTAAATTTATTAACAAACCTTTTTTTTTTTTTTTATTTTTTTTATTGTTAAATATGCGATCTGTTTTGGGGCTCAAGGCTCACCCTGCTCTTCCGCGGTTATGCTTTTTACGTCCTTACTTTACGCCTACCGGCCAACTCGAGGACGTACGGCTATAGGACCGATTTAAGACCATCTGCACATTGCAAGCTCCATACCAGCCTATACCGGCACGGAAGATGGGTCGGCCCATGGGTTTTGCACACCGACAGGGGGTCATAGATGTGTTACATTTCACCACAGATCGAAATCTGTTAATGAAATTTCACTTTGCATCCTGCCCCTATCGGGATTCGAACCCGGTACCTCCCGATCCAAACGCCAAGGCTTTAACCACTGTGCCGTTTGGTCGGTAACCATTTTATTTCAAACACTTTCAAATATGAAAATGCGCTATTAACGATTCTTATTAAATTATGTTAAAAAATAGTAATGCATTGTAAAATAAATCGTAGTTAATTCAACAATTTATGTGTTTAAATCATAAGAATTCAGCCGATGTTAATTCAACAATTTATATAGTTAAACCACAAATGAAACGTTGTTAATCTATCAGTTGGCATAGTAAATTCATCGATGTTTCGTTGTTCACTCTACAATTTGTGTAGTTAGAGTTTCATGATAAATTCATCAACAAACATGATTGAATTTTTAAATCAGAAACAATATCGAATAAAAAGTTTTCGCCTATAATTTTACTACTCAACATTTTTCTCAGTGTACCAATTTGCTTTATTACCCCCGAATGAATTCAGACATGTACAATTATTTGTTAGAAAACGATTTTATAACTTTTTTTGAAGACTACAATGACAATGATTTGATTTTTAATGAAACAATGCTTTCATCCATGCATCAAAGCAATCCATGGAGTGGTTTTGTCAAAAACAAATGAATGTTCTTGATTGGTCTGCACGTAGTCCCGGTTGTAATCGTTAAAAAATTTATGAGATACTTGCGGCGAAGGTTTAAGCGAATGGTCGGCAATTTAAAACGATCATCTACTTAAAGCAGTACATTAATGGCTGTTTTGGGCGAAATTGAGGCAAAAACTTCAAAAAACATGTCAATTTCAATGTCAGGGCGCATATTTGAAGTCATTTAACAACAAGGGCATCATACGAAATATTAGTTTAAAATTTTCTTTCTTATCGTGAAGCTTTTTTTGAAAAATTTGAAGTATTCTTATACGAATATTTAAGCAATTTGGAGTATTTTTTTAAACTGAATTAATATTAGAAGTATCTTAATATTTTGCTTTGTTGAAATACCAATTAAATTTAGCGTAATTCTTTACTGTTTACGAAATAGACAATTTTATTTAAAAAAATCATACGTATCTGTTTATTTTATTATTTAATAAAAAATTAGTGGTTGTTCTTGTACTAATATTTAACACTGTATGATTTTCTATTCGGAGTAAAGCTTAATACTAAATCTTATTTCATAAATGTGGAGATTTTGCTTTGCATGTTGCGGACATCTTGTGGATGGAAAATTATTTTTTATTGGATTTTTTAGTTGCATGTCACTTTGTATAGTAATCATGAAAAATGATTAACTCAAAATTTTTGAAAATTTACCTTTCGCTCGATAGCCAAAGTGAAAAAAAGGTTTTAAAAATCTCTGTGACTGTTTGTCTGCATATGTGCGTCTTGTCGTGCATACCTAATGTTTTTGGTTATCTTTAGCCAGCACGGATTGACTGATTGGGATGAAACTTCAAACGTAATGATTTACTATTAATTGGGATCTTCTCCAGTGATTATTGCTCGACATCGGCCCACCAAAGTGACAGCTTCCGTTGGAGCTTTCCGTTTGCTGCAAAAGTTTTAAAAAATTAATAGCATTTATGGAAAAACTATTAGAAACAAGAAAATTAGTTTATATATTTTTTTTAATTTTTTTAATTTTATCTTAAATTACTAGTTTTAATAAAAATACCTTTATTTGACCAAAATTATACATTTTAAATCCCGGTTGAAAGTTTATAGTATTTACATAAATCGACATCCATTTAGAAGATTTAAATAAAGCCAGCACTAGTCGACCTTGTCAGTATTCCGAAATTTAAGCACAAACAATATTTTTTGATTATTCCAGATAATTTTACCATAAGCTAATGCTTCAAAAAGTAAAGTGTATTCGAAGTCTATGTACAAATTCGTGATAAATGAACGTCATGTGTTGGTCACCACCTATTTACTCCATATTTCCTCCAGATCGAATCTGTCTTCAATCTGTCGAATATTTCTTCAGCTACAAATTTGAATCGAAAATTTATTAGAAAATTTTAAGAAAGCTATCAAGAGATTAGCAAAATGATCCAAAGTTTTTATGATATATTGTTATGGTTTATTTGTAATTTCAGAAACCTCAAAGGTTAATTTGGCGATAAAAGCCATCAAAACGTTGAACTAATATATTCGTTAAAGTCATACCCCTCAAAATTATTATAATTTATCAAGATGAGGGAGACCGAAACACAAGAAAAATTAACAAAAAACTTTGATATTAGCACAACTCTAAGTACATTGCGGTTTCGGCAGCAACAACCACCCACAAAAAAAAAAGAGAAAAACAATTTTTCGGAGCAATACAATATAAATTAAATAAGAAATTTTTTGAAATTCATGAGTACAGAAAAAGCAACATTACGAGCCAAGCCAGTATAGAAACAGAGCGATGAAAATGAAAAAGAAATGAAAATAAAAAAAAAATTTGCTTAAGGGGTTGAATTTTCTTTTTATGTTGTCTTGAGTAAAATGTGAATTCATTTTGCATAATATTTTAAGAATATGTGCGTATATTTATCATAATTATGTATATGTATGTATGAACATATATTATGATTTACGTATTGATTATTATTAAGTACAGTACTATGTCGGTATGTAGGAAGATTTATCAAAAAATTTGAGTTATAATGAGATATAATTTTAAAAAGAATAAGAAAAAAACTTTCCAATATTTCTTTTAATGACTTGAGGGGTTCTATATAAACATATTTGATACTGTATGTAAGAAGTAAATTTGTATTATATTGAGGGGAATAAAGTTGAAAGTATATAGCTCTCGTCTAGTTATAGACGTGCACGACGAATAAATATAGTTCCCATATTATATTTTACATTTTAATTTTCATCAGAAAATAATACGGAAAAAAAAATGTGGAAAAGCTTTTTCATGAAAATTTATTATTTTGCTTTAACAAAAAGCACAAAAAGAAAATTGTGTGTTAATTTTTCCATAAACTTCCTAATTATTTCCACCACATAAATAGATGTGGCAGTATGCGGGGCTGTAGAAGGATAAAAATATGTTAAAATTAGTTATGTAAGAATATATACACAACATATAATAAATTAACATAAGCACAACATAAATTTCAAGTGTTTTGAATTTCAAAAAAAAAATAAAAAATAAAAAGAAAACAAAGTTTCTTTATTTTCTTTTTATCAAGTGGCTGTGTATTATTTTATTAAGTGTTGATAGAAATGTGGTTCGAAAATAAAATGGGGTTGAGAAAAAAAAATAAATAAGATCTCTTAATTATGCTAATTATTCAAATGACAAATTTTAATTATGGTTTTTATTATTACAAATTTACATATTTCTCGGGAGCTTGAGTCGCGTTTTTTGTATGCGGGAAGAAGAACACTTGTTCATTTTTATTTCTTAGTATCAATAAAATTAATGAAGAATTGCGGAATACTTATAATAAATTTTCTTTTGGCTTGTGACGCACATCATTTTAATTTACCATTTTCACGGAACAATAACCTAAGATTTTGAAAATTGATTTAAAAATTCGCCCAACTCGAGCGTTTTTTCATCGTTTCGTGTTTCCATTTTAGTTTTATTTTTTTAGTTTTTTGTTATATTTCGACAAAACTGTTTTAATAAATTATGTGTAACAAAAAACTAATAATATGACTCGAACAACACAAACTCAAAATCGCCCACTTTTCTAAATGGAAGATTATTTAAAGTGAATTATTCCCTAGCTGTGCCAGAATGTTTTCTGTATTCACCTACTCATCGAATTATCTATAGCTCCCTACGAAGAGTAGAATGTCCTTGACGTCCATTTTACTGAGGAACGCCAAGTCTAATAAAATATGTCTAAATAAAAATATGTCTAATAAAATTCTTTCGATCTAATAAAATATGATTTAAGCGTCTTAATTAAAGCTAAATTGTCCATAAAGTTTAAAAGAACGCTGAAGTAGGTTGGGGCGAAAGGAGAGTTTTATATTAACTCTTCATAGAAATTCCTACCCCCAATAATGCCATCTTTGAGCTACCAGTGAAGAAATTAACACCTTCAATATTCAGAAATGCTTCTCTCAATTAGAATATCAGTCGTAAACGTATGATGAAAAAAATGTGACGGAATAGCATACTCAGTTGAACTTATGTATTTTCATGGAGATGAAGTTAAGCCGTATAGCTAAATTTGCTATTATTTGTTTACCTTGGATATCTAGGGCTATCTAGAGGCACGAAATTAAAAAGAATCTCTGGTGTTTGAAAGGATGTGTTCCTAAGAGTCCCATCAATGATTTACGATTGGCCAGAATATTTAAAGCTGGAACAATAACGACATAATGTAGTAATTGGGCCTAATAAAAGCGTTATTGTAGCTTTAAAGCGTTATTATAGCTTTCTTCACTCTTTCCAATATATTAGTTTCCTAGCTTAGTTTGGTGTCCAGAATGAGACCAAGGCACCTCGCTTTATCAGTGAAGGTATTCAATACCATTTAAGCTGCGGGAGTCGATCTGGGGAAGTTTATATTTATCCACGACTAACCCAAACCCATAACGTACGCATAAGCAACTTTGTTAAAGTCACCAAGTTCCAAAGAAAAGGTGATAACACACCATCTTGCGGTATACCTCTACATCTGTTATTAGACGTCACCATGATTTTAAGCATTTGATATGCTACTGGTGTAACGTTGTAAAAAGGCTCCTTTTGTATCCAAAAAAATTATCATAGACTATTCCTTATGCTCAAGGAATTTTTCAATAGGAGCAATAAGGTAGTGGAGAACAGTTTTCACAGATGTCCCCTTGCAATGCATGATGTTATTTCGGTAGCTTATATATAGATATAAATATAGCATTAGATATAAATATAGCATTTACTTCAGAAAATTTACTAGGAATGCGAAAAAATTTTAGGTTCTCCTTGAAAATACCTTCCAAACAGGGCAAGTCTAACTCAATCGGTTGTTGTAGATCCGCCGGTATATTCCATCAGGTCTTTTTGATTTATAACCCCTAAAACTATTTATAGCCCTACTGGATTTTTTTTTATTGATTATAATTTAGCTTCAAATATTTACAACTCTGTTTTTTCTAAGCCTTTAGGGCTCCGATTTGGACCTACCTATAAAATGATTTTCTTATAGTAGATCCATGATAACGGTCAAAGAACCAGCTGGTCATTTGAGAAAACTCGGAGGTGTGGAGTTACAAAAAAACTTTACGCCGCCTACATGTTGCCACTCCAGTCATTTGTTTTAGCATTTCTTAATTCGTATTTCTATAATTTGAGGACTACTTTGAAGCAGTCTCAGTAAAAAACAGATTTAGTGTCCTCTTTTAAAGAGCATCCTGCATTTTGGAAGGGTGTTTTGAAATCATTTTGACCACCTAGTTGGTTGAGGTTTACCAAGAAGATACTAAGAGAACATGCACTTAATATGATCTTATGTAAGGCGACGGATAGCCGGTCTACTAAGACATCAAACTCTTGTCTTAAATCTGGGGGTTATTCATGTAGCAGCAACAACACCAAACACACCTAAAACGAGCAAGACCTGAGGAATATCAGCAAATTACCCGATAGTGTCAAAGAATTACAACACTTCGATGGTAATCCCACGCAATACGTCTCCTGGGTGCACAAAGTGGAAATCATTCTCTGACTACGAGATAATGCAAGACAAGCCCATATATCGAGCTATTTTTTGCAAAGCGTGAGACAAAAAATAAAAGGCAACGTGGTTTGAGCACTTATTTCCTACAATATATTCGACAATGACTAAACGTCAATAAAAATATGAAAGCCTCTGCACTACGCAGACAAAAGTGACTTGCGGGCCCTAGAACACCAACTAGAGGGAATAATAAGACCTTCTTGAAGCCCGTATAATTCACCGATTTGGATTGTTGAAAATAAAATGGTGGCTTCACAAACGAAAAAGTATAGAATGGTAATAGATTTCAAATGGCTAAATGCAGTAGCAACATCGGATTCATATCCAATTCCTGATATAAGCGACTGTGTTCGCAAACGTCGGAGATTCAAAAATTTTTGACCATCGATCTAACTTCATGATTCTATCAAATAAAGATGAAAGAAACCGACATACCCAAAACTTCATTTGCAAAAAAGATGGGAAGTACGAGTTCTTAAGACTCCCATTCGTTTTAAAAAGCGCTCCAGCCATATTTCAGAGGATAATAGATGACGTTTTAAAAGAACTAATCGGCGAATGGAGGGTCTTTACGAAATTGGAATAGGCCAATTTACGGGTTAACCTGGATAAAACGGAGTTCTTGAAAACAAAAACGGAATATCTCAGATTCCTTATTACGACCAAAGGTATCAAGCCGGCCCCCGAAAAAATCATTGCTATTACGATCACCGGACGCCACGGATTGGGATCAGGTTGTCAAAAACCCAAATCAAATGGTCAACAATAATAATTAACAATACAAGATCAATTAAGCCTTAATGAACACTGCAGACAAAATGCTCGCAGTAAAACCAATCACTGACCATTTTAAAGACGATTCAGATGAAAAGCGGCAACAAATTTCTTTCAATCAACTCCTCATTGTTAAAGAGGAAATAAAAGAAATAGTGAGAGCAGCACAATTGTCAAAGGCAAAAATCATCAACACCTTTTTATTGGACAAAATGGAAATTAATCGTTTAATAACGGAAGTAGAGACACTTCCATATTCTATCGAAATTGAAGCGATTAAGTATTAAGAACCGATGATGATGATCAAAAATTCCAAAATTTTATACATTATAGCAATACGCAAAACAAGTGAAAAAGACTAGAATCATATCATCGTAAGAGCAACGATAGACAAAAATAAGCAAATACATCTAGAAATTAACGAAATTGTACTCAACCAGAACCAGATTTTTGGAATTGTTCAGATATGCAAACTATTCCGTGACACAATTATTTGCGACACAAAATGCTTGAAAGAGCTAAGGGAAGAACACTGCATTAACCAGCTCAAGGCTGCCGATGTTAGATGCGAATTCCAGTTCAACAAAAATCAAATGATCGAAAGGTTGGACGAAAACACGATATTTTTGAGCAACTTCAACGGACATGTTTCTTACAACAACACCAGCAAATACCTGAAAGGGCGCTTTCTAGTGCAATACAACAACGAAACAATTAAAATTAATAATTCTACATTTACCAACAAAGAAGAAAAAACGTTTCAGATTCTACCATTGGTATTACGGACAAACATTACAGAGAACGGCATCAAAATTGATTTGGGATATTTGCACAGTGTATATCATAGAAAACATTCAAAAGCTACAAGAAATATTTGATGCGGGAACGAGGAAGCAACGATAATCGATTCTGTAGCTCGATTCTGGTTTTTCCTATAGGAAAAGGAATTAGCAAAAATATTTTCATAGTATTTTTGTCAAAAATATTATTTTCTGGCCTACTGAGAAATAATGTTTGATCTAAAATTTTATAATTTAGGAAATATTTTTTCCATATCGAAATTGGATAGGAAAAATATTCCCAATTAAATTTTGTTTTTGAAAAAATGTACACTAACTTTTTACGGCTACCCGAATTAAGAAAAGTTGAATTACGAGTAAGAAAAGTGAATTAAAAAAAGTGGTATTTGTATGAAAAAATTCCAATTATTATAATTTGTATTTAAACAAATTTCCTGAATTTAAAAAAGTAATTACAACAAAAAAAAAACTCAGCTCAAAATGAATTAAAAAATGCACATCTTACTTCATTTTTACAAATATTATCTTAATTAATTTTCAAATTGATTTAAAGTACATTTATTTTATTTCATGTTTTGCCCACTTTTCTTAATTCATTTTCAAAATAAATGGAAGATTATTAGGCTAAAGTTTACTTTACGTATATAGTATATCGATAAAATCAGGTTAGGAAAATAAATTTTTAAAATTTTTAAATGCAGGATTGTTTATTAATAGTTATTAGGAGGGAAAAGCTAAATTTTTCCGAAAATTCTTTGATTTTCCGAAAAAAAAAATTTTTTTTTATTTTTTCAATATTTGTTTTTTGTTTTATTTATTTCTATAAATAATAATTGCTTCGTCAGGCTTCCTAAATTAAGAAAAACTGAATTAAGACAATTCAATTAAAAAAGTGGTATTTGTATGAACGGTTATTTTTTTCGCGGTTTGCACGTATCACAACGTAATAAAAGGTTTGGCTGTATTTTTTTTAACAGTATAAACATAAAATTTCCATTTGTTTTTAATAACAAAGAAATGCTTGCTAAATTTAATGTTTTTAAAAATGTATTGTGAGAAAGATAAAAACATGCGTTTCATAAATTTCATTTGTGTAATATTATTTGTGTATTGTTTTGAATTAAAATATGCATTTTTTAATTTATTTAGAATCCCGATTAATCGGCATCCAATTAACCGGAACACTCAGTTAATCTGAATTTAAATGTTTAGGAATTTTTTTGCTTTGTTCCCTTTCATATGCATTTATTAATTCGTTTTCAAATTAGCAACTGTTTTCTGCACATTTTGATTAATAAAACCATTAGTTGAAAATTTTGAATAGTTTTAATTTTTATGGTACAATAAAAGCCCGATTATTCGGCATCCAATTAACCGGAACATTCTGTTAAACGGATTTTTAATATTTAGGAATTTTTTTTGCAAGGAATAATTCTCTTTCACAAGGGAAACTATTTTGTTATTATGTATTCAGGAATTCACAGAAAATATACTTTACTAAAAGCTCTGTTATCCGGCATGCTCGAGGATGAGAGCATACCGGATAATTCGATGTTCATTATAACTAGATCTTTACAAGAATTTCGCTTGATTTCATTAATTTTTAGGATTCTCGTTTATTTATTTTCAAATTATGTACCAGAAAACATTTTTTATACCTGATGTATTTATTGCAAAAAATAAATACATACATATTATGTATACTCGTATGAGCGTAACGAGTACCCAAAATTTAATAATATATTCAATATTTTACTAACCTAACTATACTACAAATTTACACATTCAATTCAAATAGAATAATGCATAAAACAGAAAAAAAGTAAAGGGAAGTACTATATTTTCTTCGAATCCCCGAACAATAAAAGAAATAATTTCCCTTGTGAAAGAGAAAAAAGCAAAAAAAATCCTAAAAATTAAAATTTCGTTTAACTGAGTGTTTCGGTTAATTGGATGCCGGATAATCGTCTTTCAATGTGATATGAAAATTAAAGCCATTCAAAATTTTCAACTTATGCTTTAAATAATGAAAATGTCCCAAAAACAATTGCAAATTTGAAAATGAATTAAAAATGCATATGATGAGAAAAAGCAACAAAAAATCTTCCTTGAAATTAAAATCCAGGTTAACTGGGTGTTCCGGTTATTTGATGCCGAATAATCAGGCTTTTACTATAATATGAAAATTAAAGCAATTTAAAACTTTCAACTAATGCTTCCATTAATGAAAATGTGTAAAAAACAATTGCAAATTTCAAAATTAATTAAAAAATTAATACGAAAGAGAAAAAAGCAAAAAAATTCTTAAAAACTAAATTTCCGGTTAACTGTGTGTTCCAGTTAATTTGATGCCGGATAATCGGGATTTTACTGTAATATGGAAATTAATAAAGCCATTTAAAATTTCCAACTAATGCTTTCATTAATGAAAATGTGCCAAAAACAATTGCAAATTTCAAATTGAACTAACAAATGAATATGAAAGAGAAAAGAAACAGAAAAAAGCAAAATAATTCCTTAAAATTAAAATTCCGGTTAACTGAGTGTTCCGGTTAATTGTATGCCGAGTAATCGGGTTTTTACTGTAGTACATTTTTACGTTTTATTTCGATTTTAAATAAACATTTTATTTCATTTTCAAAATGACTTATTTATTTTAAACTAAGTAAAAAGAAAATTGAAAAAATTTCAAAGTTTTCCGGGAAAAATTTAATAACATATTTTTTGAATACTTTTCTAAAATAATTTCCTAAATATGTAATTAAAAAAAACATATTTTATTTCAGTTTTTCTACTTTTTTTAAATATTTTGAAAATGAATTAAGAAGTGCACATATTAAATGAACTTTTATTATTTCATTTCTATCAACTTTTCTTAAATCATTTTCATAATGAATTAAAAACACTTATTTAAATTCAGAAAAAACACTTTTCTTAATTCAACTTTTCTTAATTCGGGTAGCCACTTTTTACCATAGTATGCCAAAAAAAATGTTTTTTTGTCCAAAATGCTATGAAAATATTTTTCCTAATTCCTTTTCCTATAGGAAAAACCAGAATCGAGCTGCTGGTATTATTTTTGTCATTTGCAGCTTAATCCTCATGATGTTTGTCAACAAAGTAAGGGTCACACGCCGGAGACGGATGATGCAAATTCAACCAATCGAAATCCCCAACAGTGTACCAGTGATGGAATTTCAACCTGTCAGACTTAACATGTGACCCACGGGACGTGGATCTTAAAGGGGGGAGGAGTTAACATCATGTTAGTTGTAATATGAAACATATCTAACATTCTTTATATAAATTCATAGGTTATCTTAGCAACATATTAGCTTTCATGGGAAAATAATTGTTATTAAAACCATGATGAGTTTCAAGAAAATGCTCCAGTTGCTAAGTGAAAAGAAATTGTTAAGTTAGTTGTATTTTAGCCGTAGAAGAGAAAAGATTAAAATAAAATTGTTTTATTTAACTTTACTCACTTAACTGATATAAAGTTTTATTTATTGTACCTGTGTAAAAATTGAATGTCTACTGTGCTACGTTTGGCATATTGAGAAGAGGTAGTTACTTTATATAAATTCGGGATATCAAAATCGTATCAATCAGTGTGTATTGAACGTGTAACATGTGTATGCAAAAATGAGCCTCATCGCTAAAGATCATTTATATTGAGGTAAACTTCCAACTGCTCCAGAGCCCAATCAAAGAACATTCCTTTTGTCTGTAGTTCCTTCAACAGTAGGATGTTATATACGGGCTAAGTCCCAAGCCCCAAAGCAAATTAGACAAGCTTAAGTCGCAGAAATGCAGACATATGAACAACGAGAAATTGACTGCGGGTTCTACCGTACACTCTCACGCATAGAGCAAAGTGATGTTTTCAGTGGACCTTGCTTTCTGGTGAAATACGCGTGTTAGCCAACTATTTATCGAACCGGTTTATTCGAATTTGACCACGAAACGTTGAACTGTCAATTCGGCAGGACGGTTGAGGCGACGATGAAAATCGCGTTTCTCAACTCACTCATTTTCAAATTAAAACTTGATAATTTGTACAGGTTTTTCAACGCTATAACCTTCCATGGTGATTTGCCTTACATTATTGAAACATTCAGGCCTAATTTATAGATGTTGCAAAAGAACTAGATGAGGCTACCAAATATCATCATTATAAAATTATCCTGTCAACCTTTTTCCCAATATAGTATAGTTTCAATAAAGTGCGTATTGCATAGATTCTACAGTTAATTATTTTAGAATCGACGTCACAAAATCGCTTGTTTGATGCAACAAAGTTAGAATTTGTTCTACAAATAGTGCACTTTGTGAAATTACTGAAATGCATATTTTTATGTTAACAAAACAAGTATCGTGCTATCAGAAATATTGTTATATCTTCTTTCAGCATAAAAGCACAAAGGAAAATAATGCATTGGAAAATGAGCTTGTAAATCACAGAGGATGTCGATAGATTCGAATATTTGTACTGTATTTATGTAAAGTAGAAAATAATTTCCAACAAACGATCAACTTTTCCAGGAAAGTCATCATTTTTACGATTATTGTCGGCAAAGCACAATCCTCCCAAGACCTAGTATTTTATCTACATTTTATTAACATTACTATGTGTACGAGTGTTTTAGTTATTACGCTTATTATTTACAAAGAGCTTTTTCATCGCTTTATAACTGTTTATATACACACATGTATAGAAATGAGAAAGTACTTGGAATAAAACAAATTGGATCAACAAAAAATGTAAAAACCCAACCGTTTACTCGTTCCACAATCAATTACATATAAATCATTTTTGTCAAGTTGAACTTTTATCAATTATTATGTTTGAGAGATAAAAGTTTTGTAATGTACATACTATTGCATATAGACATATATAGTATATAGAACTGAACAAAGTTAAAATTTTAATTTCTACCATTTATAAATGAACGAACAAAGGAGCTCAAATTGTGACATGAAAAGCATTAAAGTTAAATTAGACGTAACTAATATTAGTTTTTAAGATCAATTAGTGCTTTTAATTGTTAAGTTGGCGCATATAAAAAAAATAATTACATTTTTTAGTATTTTATTAAAATGTTGGTGTGTAAATAAAATAAACCAAATTGTATTCTAATATGTTGAGAAAATTTTGTATATTTTAATATTTGATGAATTTTTCAAAGTATTATCGTGATATCACTAAATGAGATAAGTTCATTAAATGAAATAAATTGAGTACAGATGAATTATCTAATACGGAGCTTAATTTACAAGTATTTTATTAGTTGAAGATAACAATCCGCACTTGTCTCTGACAAAATGATAAAACCAATCTAAAAATTTAAACACAATTTTATTCGTACGAGTACACCAAGTCGAATGTAATACCTACACCCCACAATTCATTTTTGAAATGTCTTTCAGCAGCTTTTTAAAAATTACTTATATTTCCCTGGATAGATAAATTAAATTATTACAGGGAATATTTTTAAGTACAGCCTATACCATATATAATCCAACTGAAGAAAGCATTTTATTCAATATGACAATTCACCATGTGTGTTGTTATTTGATGAATTGTAATTTCATGTTCTACAGAGTTTATATTTAATGCCTGTAAACTATTTGCAATCTTAATAAGTTTATATTTGGTATTGTGAATAATTCCCGGGGCAATACACTAAGTATTTTCAGTTATGGGTATTTTCCACCTTGGCTGTATCACTTGTCTATGTCACAACTTAACAAATAGTACGCAACAATAAAATATGACGAAGATAGAATTTCAAATTCAAAATCTGTAAGCACAAAATCCCCAAAATTTCCCCAAATTTTGTAAAAGAATCTTGGATTAGATTAAAAATCGAGGCGATTTTTAATCTAACTCAAGCTTATTTAACAAAAATTGGGGACATTTTGGGAATTTGTAAGAACCTATGTATTAGCAAAATAATATTAACACTGATTTATATTTATTAAAAATTTAAAAAACTAGTTGTAATTAATATACACAAACGTTCACGATACAAAATTGCAAGAGATTTCAAATGATCCACTTTGCCCACAAACTTTTCTTAAATAGAATCTACGACGCACCAAAACTCCGGCTTATATTTTGGACCATTTTGTGGACTTCTCCCACAAATATATTTTTTTTCTTACAATCTGCAGTTAGTGATTAACTCAATATTATAAATTAAAATAAGTTCAGTAGGAAAGAAAACCAAGTTTTTAAGCATTCGGTCTTAAATGTTAAACTGTTTACAATTGCCATATTTTTGTGCCAGACCTTCCTCCTGCATACGTTTCCTGCATACGTTTTCCAGTGGCGGCACTCCATTTTTTGGGGATTATGTGATTGGAAATTTTTAATTTGGGGATTTCTTAAAACCTTGGGGATTTTTTGCTTGAGTATTTTATTAATTTATATTTTATGCCTTTCCCTATTTTTCTCTTTTTTACCAGTCAACAAAAGTAAATCATGACTAACTATTCAATTTCAATATTGCATATCACACAAATCGTAAGCGCATTTTGAATTGCGACATAAATAATTTAAAGTCAAATTATATTTAAAGTCGATTTATATTTAAAGTTTATCTTCGAATAAATTGGCTAACCGCCACTATCCTCCGCCCCCCCCCCCCCACAGTGAATCGATAGTAAACGATATTTTTCATTTAAATCGAACTGTTTATTTATAATGCGATACCAGTCCTTGATCTAGCCTGCTTATCAACGTTCGAAACAAATATAACCCGTTTGCAAGGCGCATTGTTAAAGTTTTAAGTAGGGTTCAAGACTGTTAATGGAATCTCTATGACCCCATTTGAAATTTGTACGTTTTGGTGGTTTGAGGTAGTGTTTTCCATATCGCCTGTCTGTGAAGTTTCGATGTAACATGGTTTGAGTCGATTTATAGAAATAGTTGACTCAACACCTTTAATCAATAATGTAAAATTTTCCTCATCCCGCTTTATAACTAAAGTTCCGTTTTACTAATACTGTAATACTGCAATTAAGTAAATCATTGAACACAAATATCCGTTCTTTTGAATGGCCTTTGCATGTTGTTAAAATGTTTTCGTAACAGACATATACGAATTCTGATTGATGACCATGTTGAAATCAGAAAGTAATCGTAAATTTTGTCCGCAAACCAACTCAAAGCTATGATGCGCTTGTGTTGGAATCCCAAAATTTTAGAAAAATTTATCAAAGTGCCCAGACTCCAATTAAGGTAGTCTGTCAGTTACTTTCTTTAAAGGAACATCAAGTCTACTAATCTAGTTTTTAGTTAAAGCGTTAGCAATAGTTTCAGTGCGAATATCTGCAATCGGAATTGCTTCTGTCCAGCTGGTATATCTATCGATCTTGGTCAAACGATAGACTTTATTTTTTGAATGTGGTAAATGACCAATGAGCTCGATGTGAAGTTCATCGAAACGATCCTTTCTTACCCCATATGAATCAATTCTACTTGTTACATGCGTTTGGTCACTTGACATTTCTGACACTATATGCAACTTTTTGTCCAACTACGTTGCTAACGCTTAATACTTACCTTCTTTTCTCGTTAAAGTTAATTTACACACAACCAATTATTTTAATTTATATTATACATTTAATATATTTAATGCCATAATTAATTCCTTAATGTCATAAATTCCGGTGAATCTGAAAAGAAAACATTTATTAATTGAATTGTATTCCTGTGATCAAATCGCTAACCTAATGTGAAACCACTAAATTTTATTACGTAAGTTATGTAACTTAATTCTTAACGTAAACCCAAAACTTTGTTTTCCAATTGATCTGCACGTATAGGGTTAATTTTAAGTTATCTCTTTCATATTTCTATATTTAAGTTATCTCTTTCATCTTGTCAATTGTAACTGTTAGTTGTGAAAGACCAAAAAATTATTGTCATTAAAATAATAAAACACTACATTTTGTAATCTCGAACAAAACAGTCAAACATCTGTGTCGTGTCTTTTAATTCTACGCAAAAAAATACATTTTTCGAGTCAGCGATTTGGTTGATGTTACCACTCCTGCGATAATATTTAATTTATTTTGGTACGCCGCTTCATTTTTTGGTACCGAAACCCGGGAATCAGCCTAGGATTCCATAATTCACACGTGAGTAAAAACGTAATACATAAATTCTTGAGCATTCGTCCTTTTTGTTCAACTAAAGAATTCTACCAGTGTTACGAACATTTTTTTGGAAGGTGTACAATTCGCCATTTTTTGTACATACGATATTTGTGTTCATGTGTGAAAAACATTCTAATTAAATTTCTACTGAGTTAAAAAGTTTTCTAATGAATAGCGCCGAAATATTTATAATCGCGGAGTTACATTGAGACCAAAAATTTGTGTTAATTGCTATAGTGAAAATTTGTGCGTATTGTTAAACGCACACGTAACAGTAAATAGCATCGAACTGTAGACCAATTTTTGTCGTTGAACATTAAATGGGATATGATCAGTTCGCCAATTTGATCAATCCACGAAATTTTGTATTGTATTAATTTTTAATTGCTATATTGAATCATTCCGTGAAACAAATTGTGTTAAACGTATATAACTGTGTATGTGACTTTTGCAATGATATTACAATCGATTAAAATTACTGTATAGTGTTTAACTCATACCATTTAAATAAACAGTGAACCTTATTGGTAACGAAAAGTTGATCGGTCTAGCGCTAGTATAACGGTTACTCACCACATCCAACAGCTGATCATCGGCCACGTGTTCATTTTGTAATTGGTAATTTCAATTGATCGGGAATTTGTTCTGTGATTTAAGCGCCGAAAACGGGCGTTGTACCCATTATGGCAGACATTGCGAAATTAAAGCAAACTCGTGGAACAATAAAAGCAACGTTGACAAATATTAGAAAATTCACCGATGACAGAACCAACAAACCAGCTGATAATCAGGCATTAAATAAAGAACAAATCGAAACGAGACTGGAGAAACTGGAGAGGGCTTGGAATGAGTTTCATGAACTAAATGATAAAATCGCCATATTGTCGACTGTTAGTCAACAAGTAGAGAATGATGCGTTTGAAGATTCATTTTTTGAGACACAAGCAATGCTGAAAAAATTGTTGAAGGATCGTACACCGAGCATTGTTCCAGTTTTTGAAAATAATACTACGGGGTTCGGTCATAATCGGACATTTTTTGATACTGATCGATCGGTTATTCATGGTGATATACGTTTACCACGACTCAAAATTCAATCATTTGATGGCAATTATTCGGAATGGCCATCGTTTTACGACCAATACGTAAAAACGGTACATAATAACGAATCAATGACGAATGTGAATAAATTTCACTATTTAAAGACGTTATTAGAAGGAGATGCTGCAAAATTATTACGTCATTAGCCAATGACGGATGAAAGTTACACTGAGGCATGGGTTAAATTGATGAATCGATTCGATCGGAATAAAAATATTATCAAGGATTATTTAGAGTTAATCATGAATCTGCCAAATGTACAGCAATCATGCTCATCTTTAAGAACATTATGTGATGTCAGCGATCAAACATTAAGAGGCATTCGCTCTTTAGGAAAGGAATGGGAAGGCCGTGACCCTTGGTTATTGTATATTACGATAAAAAAATTGGATCCTGAAACCCAGCAGTTATGGGGAATTCATTCGAGCGAGAAGACGAATCCGCAACTATTAATGATTTGCTTCAATTTTTGAGTCGAAGATGTGATGCTTTGGAATGTACGTCAACAAAGCAGCAACCTACAATTAAGCCTCGACAATCAAACATCAAAAGCCATGCCGCTACGAACGAGACAACTAAGTTCAACTCCTGTCCTATGTGTAATAAGAATCACTCGTTGTATATAGATGTTTTAAGTTTAAAGGTCTAAAACCTCTGGAGAAAAGCAGAAAATTTGTATTAACCAATCAACTATGTGGGAATTGCTTTCGTGTAGTTCATTTTTCAAAGAATTGGGAATCTGAACGAAAATGTTTAAGATGTGCAGAAAAACACAGTACTCTCCTTCATATTAATGATGATTCTACTACCAACCATACTATGATTTCTGCTCAATCAATTAATTCTTCTAACAGTGGAACTATTAAAAATCAACAGCCATCAATTAAAGACTCAACTCACGTTTTTGGGACAGGCGATCCAATTAAAAAAGTAAACGTCGTGTCATCAACAAAGCTACATCCGATAATGAAAGTAAAGTCTCGCGTGATACTAAAGGTAACTCCGATATTTCACAAGCAACTTGCGCAACCACATCGTATATTTGTGAAGAATTTGCAGCTCCAGCTCTATTATCAACAGTGCAAGTTAATATTATTGATGGAAGCAATACAACGCAAACAGCCAAAGCTTTATTGGATAGCGGATTCCAATTAACATTAATCACCGAGTCTTTAGCACAGCGTCTTAAAGTAAAACGTTTTCCAGCCTCTTGTGTAATAAGCGGACTATCAGCGAAACCAGCAGCCTCAGCACGAGGATGCATGAAATTGCAAATAGCGTCAATATATTCTCATGAAAATCTAATAAATGTAGAAGCGTTAATACTGCCAAAACTTACTTCACAGATTCCTGCTCGCCAAATTAATAAATCCAGATGGAATGTTATCAACAATCTTAAACTTGCCGATCCGAGTTTTGCAAGTCCAGGAGTGATTGACCTGATCCTCGGTAATGATGTGTTTTTTGATGTTTTGCTACCAGAAAAAATTGTTATTGAACCAAACATAATAGCGCAACATACATTGTTTGGATGGGTTATTGGTGGAAAACTTATTTCTTCGGATCAAACTGGAAATGTTCAGTCGTTTCACATATCAACAACGACAAATCATGATGAGTTGAAAGTGATGGAAAAATTCTGGCAGTTAGAGGAAATTGTTGTCGATAGACAAATTAAAGCGGAAGATCAACTGTGTGAAAATTACTTTAAAGCCACAACACAACGAGATGAGAGTGGTCGTTTTCTAGTTCGTCTTTCATTCAAGGAATCAACGGAGGTTTTAGGCTCATCTTATATCAATGCTGAACGAAGATTATTGGCGATGGAACGAAAATTTACTAAGCAACCACGGATCGCCGAGCAGTATCATAATTTTATGGAGGAATATATTTCTTTCGGGCATATGGAGCGTATACCAGATGATAAACTACAATTTAACAAGCCACATTTTAATTTTACCTCAGCATGCTGTATGTAAGGCTTCTAGAACCATTACGAAATTGCGGGTGGTTTTTGATGGGTCATGTAAGTCATCATCAAGTGCGTCAATTGCGCTTTCGTATTCATTCTATCGCTATATCGGCAGATATAGAGAAAATGTATCGCCAGGTGAAGGTACAAGATGCAGATTGTGACTTTCAAAGAATCTTTTGGCGTGATGATCCCAGTAAGCGATTCGAACACTACCGACTGAAAACGGTAACATACGGTATCAGCAGTGCACCGTTTTTAGCTATTCGCACCATGCTTGAGCTAGCAAACATTTATGAAGCAATATATCCCAAGGCATCCTCAATATTTCGAAGGGATTTTTATGTTGACGATATGTTAACTGGCTGTGAAGATTATGAGACAGCAACAATAATTTATCGCCAAATTTCACATTTATTAGCCGAAGGAGGTTTCAAAATTAGAAAATGGATATCTAATGATCAAAATTTATTGCAAACCATACCAGTCGTTGATCGAGGTACTGATGAGTCGTTCTCGGTCGATGATGATCCGACATACTACAAGACATTGGGATTACACTGGAATCCGTTACGAGATTGCTTCAGTTTCAAGGTTAGTTTACATGAATATATTAAATTATCTAAACAAAGTTTATTATCCGAGGCATCTAGGGTATTTGACCCGCTGGGACTGTTAGCTCCTATTACCGTCAAATTCAAGATGTTATTTCAAGAAGTGTGGAAACGTAAGATTGATTGGGATCAAGAACTTCCTTGTGATATTGCTGAACATTGGACAGAAATTAAGTCGTCATTAAAATTATTAGAAACACTACAAATTAGTCGATGTCTGAAAATATTACAGCCTGTTTCAATGGAACTGCATATATTTTGTGATGCTTCACAAAAAGCTTATGGTTCAGCTGCTTACTTAAGATCAATCAAATCAAAAATTATACAAGTATTTACAACCAGCACTTAACCTGTCCTATAATAATGTGTATGCCTGGACTGACTCGCAGATTGTTTTGGCTTGGTTGGCAGATCATCCTAGCAGATGGAAAAACTTCATTGCTAATCGTACAACTTATATCAGAAAACTATTACCAAAAGTTCATTGGAATCACATAGAATCTAAACTAAATCCTGCAGATCACACGTCACGAGGTTTGACTCCACGTCAATTATTAAGTAACACATTATGGTGGTCTGGTCTAGAATATTTGCAGTTAGAGAAATCGTCTTGGCCAATGAGTTCAAGGGATTTAGACAGTGATACTCCGGAACAACGAAAGATGAAATTAATGTCAAACCATGCATCATTAGTTTGTGCATCAAGCACTGTAAAAGCAACTTCCAATATGTGTGAGCATCTATTCAACCATTATTCATCGGTACAAAAGATTTACCGAATTATAAGTTTTGTATGCAGTTTCTATATTAACGAACTTTTATTCAGAAGAAACCATCGAAACGATCAAATCTTAAAATCTAACGCTGTTGATGTCCTTTCAATACTACCACCAAACGTGCTGGAAATTGCAATTGCTGAAAACATATGTGTTAGATGGGCGCAGTACGATGCATTCAAAGCCGAAGTCATATCATTACGAGAGAAAAATAGCGTATCCAAAGTCAGCAAACTAATTATGCTCCACTCATTCATCGACAAAAATCAAATCATGAGAGTTGGTGGAAGGTTATCAATGTCAGATTGTGAGTTTGATGCAAAACATCCAATAATTTTGCCAAATGATCACATTTATACAAAACATTTGATTAAATATTTGCATGAATCTCATTTACACGTCGGTGCCACCTCTCTAACTACAATTATTCGGCAAAAGTATTGGTATGTGGGCTGTAGAAATATGGTGCGACGTCATATATTAAGATTTGTCAAATGTTTCAAGCTTCGAAAACATCAAAACGCTCAAATAATGGGCAATTTGCCGGAATATAGGGTTACCTGTGGTAGAGTTTTCATGCACACAGGGGTGGATTATGCAGGTCCAATCTGGATTCGTGATCGTTCTGGGCGTGGACCGTTTAAACCAGTGAAAGGATATATAGCACTGTTCGTGTGTACTAGAGTCAAAGCCATTTATATTGAGGTCGTGTCAAGCCTAACCACCGAAGCATCCGTTATGGCTTTACAAAGGTTTATTGCAAGAAGAGGTAAACCAGTTGAAATTTTTATCAGACAATGGCAGCAACTTTGTAGGGGCACGGAAGGAGCTAGACAAATTATTTGATCTTTTCAAATCAGAAGAACATTTCTCGCTTGTAAGTAACTTCTAAACGCCCCTTAAGATTAATTTCAGATTTATACTAGCCAGATCACCACACTTCGGAGGTTTGTGGGAGGCGAACATCAAATCTTACAAATATCTATTGCAAAGATCAACTGGGACAGCGCTATTAACATTCGAGCAGCTATATACCGTGAGCTCCGAGATAGAAGCCATATAAAATTCGAGACCTATTTGTGGAATGTCTGAGTCGCCTGATAGCTACGATGCCTTAACGCCTGGGCATTTTTTGATCGGGTCACCACTGGTCTCATTACCAGAGCCATTTGTTGAAGGAATTAAAATAAATCGGTTATCCGTGTACCAATACATTCAACAACGAGTCGAGATATTTTGGAAGAGGTGGTCAAAGGACTTTTTGTCGTCACTTCAGCAAAGGTAAAAATGGAAAGTGCCAACCGAACCTAAAACCAAATCAAGTGGTTTTGATAAAGGAAGACAATTTACCGAAAGGAACTTGGTTAATTGGTAAAATTATCAATGTGTATCCAGGAAATGATGGGAAGGTACGGGTTGCAACCGTAAAAACCCCAAAAGGAGAAATCACTCGAAGCATTGTTAAGCTTGTGCCGCTTCCAATTGATGAACACCAAACAGCTACTTATGCGGCAACTGTTATTAACATATAATTGTTACTGTTATTTATTTTGTATTTTGTATTTTTTATTTATTTGATATGAATTAGTGCAGATTAGATTGAGTTCACTGGCATTTATGGGTTAAAAAACCATTTCTTAACGGGCGGGAGTATGCTAACGCTTAATACTTACCTTCTTTTCTCGTTAAAGTTAATTTACACAAAACCAATTATTTTAATTTATATTACACATCTAATTTATTTAATGCCATAATTAATTCATTGATGTCATAAATTCCGGTGAATCTGAAAAGAAAACATTTATTAATTGAATTGTATTCCTGTGATAAAATCGCTTACCTAATGTGAAACCACTAAATTTTATTACGTAACTTATGTAACTTAATTCTTAACGTAAAACCAAAACTTTGTTTTCCAATTGATCTGCACGTAGGGTTAATTTTAAGTTATCTCTTTCATATTTCTATATTTAAGTTATCTCTTTCATCTTGTCAATTGTAACTGTTAGTTGTGAAGTACTAAAAAATTATTGTCATTAAAATAATAAAACACTACATTTTGTAATCTCGAACAAAACAGTCAAACATCTGTGTCGTGTCTTTTAATTCATACGCAAAAAAATACATTTTGCGAGTCAGCGATTTGGTTGATGTTACCACTCCTGCGATAATATTTAATTTATTTTGGTACGCCGCTTCATACGTATTTCGCTCAACATTGAAGACCAAATGATTTTTTTAGTGATTTGTTTAACTGTTGATCGTATGCTGGCATAAGATATGTTGTGATACACACTGAAAACCTGCTTATGAAATAGCTTTGGAAGAAACGGCCGTTGATTATTTAATACTTCGGGTATAATATGTTGATCAGTTCCAAAAATTGGGATTTTTTCGATATTTAAATTTGGACTTGTTTCAGAAAGCACCATAAGTTCTGAATCATGTGTCTGCGCTTCTGCAAAGGCTACAAAGTCAATTGATGGTCCAATATCTATTTGTTGAATCGACCTCAACGTTGGAACTACCTGCAATATGTCGTTTGTCGTATGTTAATTCTGCAATAAAGTCCAAATAACGTTGTTGCCTGGGTGAAGCTTTATCTAAATTTTGGTATAATAAAAAGGTTGGAAATTTGTGATCGGTATATAAAACAAATTTTCTTCCTTCGATAAAAATTGAAGTGTAGAAGCTCTTTATCGTAATTGCTGTAGCAAGTTTCTGCAAAGTGTAGTTCTCGTGAAAAGAAAAACAAAGGCTTCTACTCTTTCTCTTTTAGTTGTTGTAAAATAGCTTCATTGACTACATCAGATGCACTCGACTAACTCAAACTTCGAATTGCTTCATCCGTCCAATTAAAACAGATTTATTTTTCTTTTTGTTCTTGTTCCCTTCCAAAAACTTGTATAGACGAGCTTGATCATTCACTGCGTCTGGTACAAAAATTCTGTAGTAGTTGAACATACACATAAATCTAAGTAATTCGTCTGCTGTCTTTCGTTGTGGATAATTTGAAATTGCTTCAACTTTTTGCGTCCCCACATACCTTAGTTTTGAGATTTGGAAGCCTAAAAAATTACCTCATCAACTGCAATTCACATTTATGTAGGTTAATCATTAAATCTGCTATGCTTAAACGTTGCAACACAATGCGTTAATGTTTCAAATGCTCTTCCAAATTTTTTGAAGCTATAAAAATATCATAAATATATGGAAAAACGAATATACCATCCTGTGCCAAGTTTGGGCGGCATTTCTCAACCGGAACCCATTTCTCGCGATAACTCGAGTAGTCCAAATTGATTGATTATAGCAGTCTTATCAATGTTCGTTGTCTAGACAGGAATCTGATGATAAGCTCTTACCAAATATGTTTTTGAATACCTTGGTACATGAGTGCAATTGATGAGGTCGATTATAAAAGGTATTGGGTAACGACCTGGCTTGGTCAATGCATTTAATGACCTATAATCACCACATAATCGCCAAGATCCATCCTTTTTTGGTGTTATATGAAGTGGACTGGGCCAGTTGTTCTTGGATGGTCTACAAATTTTCTGAGCAAGCCATATTTCGATCTCTTCTTTTATTTTGTTTGCAATATCAGCTGCGGAGATTCTCGTGTCACCGTAAACAATTCTTGTAATAGCTTTAAAATTTGAGATTAACTCGTATTTGATTTAATAGTTGTAATATACCGGAGGACTGAATTTGAATGTGAACATCTCTGGGATTTCTGTTATTTGATTATTATTACAATAAATCGCGTTCGTAGCTTATTTGAGAATGTCAATTGGGGTAAAAATCCTATTGGAGAAAATACAAAAATTTCCAATTAAGAAGAAAATTGATAATGAAGAATTTTAAATGTTGAAAAACAAGGTAAAAATCATAATTCGTGTTCCGTTTTCACAATATTGATAGATAATTTTCTGACTTATTCGAATATATGAAAGAGATCCCGTGCACATTCCTGGTATATGGGATATAACCGTAAACAAACAAATGTCTCTGCGTACAAGCTAAAAATCATCATAATTAGAACCAATTCAACACACTCATAGGATTTTGACTGATCTATCTGACCATGTAGCTGAGATCCGTGAACATCTCTAGGTTCGGTGAAATAAAATTAGAAAATTTTTTCTACTTCATGAAATTTCTAAGTATAGCGTGTATGGCACTGTAAATATTATCATAAACTGTCCATGTCCATTTCAGTGATAGAACTTTGTCTACGCTACCCTAAAATACAATTTAAAAATTGTGAACATCTGTAGGAGCAGTACTAGAAAAATTAAGAAATAGATTGAAACCAAAAACCATAGTTGGTTAAAAATAAGCTGGCCCCCACACGTGGGGTTTTGATTTACCTATTCGGTCATATAGGTGAGACTCCGTGAACATTTCTAGGGTCGAAGATATAATAGTAGGAACATTGTCTAAAATAGCCTTCTTTAGAATTAAAAAAAGTTTAGTATATCGATCTACGATTTTCTCGTGTTTATTTCAAATTGCTAGAAAATTATTAGATCTTTACAGCAACACTTTTAGGGACTTTCCTAATATAAATGTTAATGATTATCTAAAAATGGTTCAATTTCACCACAAAACAAATCCAATTGGAATATTTTTAAATTTAAAAGTGTACATTTTTGGTATTATTTTTGGTATGTATTTCATAATCATTAATTTGCGGACGTTGATATTGTGAATGGTCGTTACTACTTACTCTTGGCTTAGAAGAACTTATGAGCACGTTAAATTGCTGTTAATTCTACTAAACATGATCCCCAAGAATCACGTCGGGGTCACCAAATATGGGGGAATTGAACCGAGGCGGATTTAAATAAGTGTAAATTCCTCCTTTTATTGATTGACTAACTTTTATCCACAGTTCACTTTTACATTTCGTTATGAGTACCATTTCTATTATATTTTATATTTTGTATATTTTGTTGCCATCACTATTTAAAAATGCAATATCACATCAAATACGAAAAATAGTTTAAAATTAATTCTGAAAAGCCTATCAACAAATTTTTTCCATTTTTCTGTATAGCATGAGCACAGTACATGTAGTACTAAATATACCCTATGTAGGTATCTATATTCGTCTACAGAGAGATGGAATTAAATTGATTTTTTCTACAGACAGCTCGATTTTATTGTTGAAATCAAATTAGAAATCGTAAAATTCGTAAAAAAATGTTGTAAAACTTTTTTAATCCTGAATTTGTCAGCAACGTATAATATTGAGAGCTTTTCGAATAATTTGTGTACGGACATAATGGAAGATTTTAGATTGAATATAGACTGTCATTGTACATATCGCAATTATCTCAGTTTATGCACCACATTTCAACTATGCAAACAGTAAAAGCGCAGCTTTTCATGCAATAGCATCGAAATGGTAATTGCTGATTATTACAACAAAAAATTATTGATCTTTGTTAGTGCTATGTGCATTTTAATTTTTTTTCTACTATATCACCAGGACAAATCACATATAAATATTTCATGACATAATGAAACGTCCTGGTGTCCTAGATGAAGGAGGACCATATATTATATAGTAAGTTAAATAGTTAAATAACATATTTATGCGATTTACCTGGAATTTACACTTTGAAAATGGGCGATTAAACCGACGCGAGACAAATAATTTAAATTTATACATATTTAAAACTTATTTACAATTTCTTGCGACATGTATATAGATCTAGATTCAGTTTTTCAAGCCGAGCTCCAAAATCTGCAACTTTTTTGCAAACTTTTTCCTGTTTTAAAATTTTTCGATTTCGCGCGAACCTACGAATGGTAAAATTTTGGTTTTAAATAATTTTTTTACCGGCGTATGTTATGAGATGATTACTTAGGGGGACCTAATTTTTTCCAACAGTATTCGTAGCAATAGTGTTCGTCACTTGGACATGTAACCTACGTATATCGTTTCATGGATGTGATAAAAGATCAAACACTTGCAATAATTGAACTCACACATACAATAATTGATGTAAACAATTATCATTTGTAGCCCATCTTACCTACTACATCTATTGAGGAGAAAATATTGGATATTAGGGATTCGAAGTACAAAGAGAGGAGTTTTTCGAAACTTTGAATGGTGTATCAAACACAAATGACTCAATTCGAACGGTTTCAATCCATGATTAAGGTTAACGAACTAGAAAGTTATAATACATATTTTGTAAAATGAGGTTTTGTAAACAGAATCATCACCATTTACTGGTGGGCGATGTTTTCCGACAAGGGCTTTAGATTTCAAGAATTGTTAAGCAAGAAACAAGATGAAATTGCATCTCAGGTAGTGAGGAACCATCAAAGCAATTGGGTCTTCATTCCGATTCAGGTACCCAACTTCAGTAGCCTTTTTTGGACCGCAGTAAAGTCCATTAAATTGGTGATACAATTTTAGCAAATGATGAGCTTCACATCCTCTTGGCATATATAGAATTAATGTTGAATAATCGGCCGTTGTCGAATAATCGCATGGCATGGGTCACTGGCAAACAGTTCATAAAATGATACAAACAATACCAAAACAATGGTAACAACAATTTGTTCCCTGATTATAATAAAGGATCAAATGGAAGGATGCGAAGGAAAATCTGTAAGTGGGTCACAATGGTAAAGTTCATTTAGTAACATTGAAAACAGTATTTCGCTAACATGTAACGTTTGTAACGTCTTTGAGGCCATAATCGACCACACAAATTTTTAGCTGATTCGATCACGTAAGTGAAGATGATGTATATATCGCCGGAATCAGGTAAGATGAAATTTTTGTTTGTATGATTGTGTTTCTATCGGTTTTAGGTAATGCTAGCTAAAATTTCGGAAAAACTACCACATTTTCCGAGAAGCTTTCCCAAAAATATTTTTTTGTTTTTTCTTACAAAACGAAATACGAAAACCCCTTTAAATCTTTTATGAAACAGGTCGGTATTCTATATCCAGGAAACTGTCATGAAAATCAATTCAAATAGGGCCGATAATGATAATGAAAATGCAGATGATGATAGTATGATGCTGATGAAAATTTGTGTTTTGAATAAATATAAAGTTAATAAATTTCCTAAGTTGAATCATTTTAATTTATTGTTCGGACTACCGCCCCCAAAAAATTGGCAATTTTAGCATCTATGCATATTTAATTTGAAAGCATTTGAGTTCCAATTTTTTCGAGAGAAGCTCCCACGTTTTTATGTTGGAATATGACATACTAAACTTGGGAACTCCTCAAATTCGCTAAGCGTTCATCTCCTTCATGCAAGAATTACACCTAAGCTCCATATTTTTCGAAATTTGTTTTGTAATTCACATAATAAAATTAGAAACTCCTTAAAGCCGCTTAGTAATTATCTTCAGCAATAATGAATTACGGTAGAATACTAGGAACAAATTATAAGAGGGGAATATTTTGTAAACGGCAAAATTTATACTTATTACTATAGAAAAATAATTCACAAAATGACCACTGTAAAACAAAGACGTAGTAAAAATGTTTCAATTTTACAAGATAAAATTTTCAACATGTGTATTAAAAGAGTATAGCTATTTACATTGTTGAGCCGTCATCATTTATATATAACTTAAGTTTGTCAAGCGGAATATTTCCAGATAGTCTAAAAACTGCAGTTGTTATACCACTCTATAAAAACGGTGATCCCAATATGAAAATTAATTAACGCCCTATCGCCTTATTTTATCAGGCTTCGCAAAAAATTTTGAAAAAATTGTAAAATCAAGAGTTATGAATTTTTATGCGACACGAAATTTAGTAATTAAAGTCAGTTTGGGTATCTTATGGATGCTAATACTGAAGATGCGATTATTAAAATGCATTAGTTCTAACAAGCTTACTATAGCTTTATTCATTGATGTTATGAAAGCTTTTGATCCAGTAGAACATAACATTCTGCTTAACAAACTGTTCTATGCCGGCTTTAGAGGTATATCTTTCTTTATATTTCTTTAAATCACATTAAGAAAATCGATATCAAGTTTCAAGGGTTAGTGATATTTTCAGTAAAAAATTGGTCAGGTGTCCCACAAGGTTCACTTCTTAGGCCTATTCTATTTTTAATATAT
The DNA here is from genome assembly GCA_947310385.1 of Nephrotoma appendiculata. NCBI lineage: Eukaryota > Metazoa > Arthropoda > Insecta > Diptera > Tipulidae > Nephrotoma > Nephrotoma appendiculata. The sequence continues at coordinate 61,099,350 of OX371223.1, forward strand.
ATAAATTCGTTACTTTCGTTAAATCTTCGTGGCCGTATAACAGCTTTTGCGGATGATACTGTAATTTCATACAGCAATGTATCTTTAGATGGGTTATTTAATGATATGCAAGATGATGTAAAATATTTAAGCAATTCTGAAAAATTTTATAGTGTTGATTGTAAAAATGTTCAATGTAAAAATACGTGCGCTGATCTTAAAGGGTAGATAATTACAAGTATTTAGGATTATGGCTGGATAAATATTTAGATTTTAAAAAACATTTTGAAGAAACTCAGTATACATTTTCATTGGTTTAGAAAACTATATCTGTTTTGTAATATAGTGCCCAAACAAGTTTTAAATTGTTTGTATTTTCCTTTAATTAATTGTCATTTGGAGTACGGTATTGCAGCGTGGGATGGTCAAAATGCAAAAGTGTGTAATAAGAGTAATTCATTTTAAAAAAGAAATAATTTAGTTTCTTGTTTATTTGCGAAGCGTAATATTCTACTACTATGTAAGCTTTATGTTTTATAAAGTATTGAAAATATTTTATAAAAGATCGAGCTATTTGAAGTATATTAAGCCTAACAATTATAATACGCGTTCTTCGGAATGTTTGGTTTCTTTCACGAGTAAGAAACGTTGTAAGAAATTTTTTCATTATAAGGCACCATTTTAATTCAATAAACTGCCCTTTGTAATTAGATCAGCACCAACATATCTAAAATTTTCATATAGCCTTAGAAATTGGGTAATGGGGGTTTCTGATTATATAATTCTAATTTTCTCTGAACTCACCATAATTTCTGTATTATATGATTAGTTAAAATTAAATTTGTGCTTTTTTCTATGATTACAATTAAACTGAAAACTAGTCATATAATTTGTATAATTAATATTAATCGTATAGTATGAATCAAAATTTTTATCTAAAAACTACTTATTAGTTTCTAAAAATTCTTACTTTTATTTTATTATATATCATAGTTTTTCAAATTTTCAAAAAAATATTGTTTAAATAGCTAAATTGTACGGTTAAGAAACGATTCAAATGTATATCCCTTTAGTGATTTACTAACACAATTGTGCGGGTAGGGCAAAAGTACCATGTCAAAAATTTAGTTGTGCATGTTTTTTGAACAAACTTACACATTTGTGAATTCCTTTTTAACTTATTTTCGTCCGAAAAAAACACTATATCTAGACACACAATTGTGTTGGTTTTACTTCAAATAAAGCGAAATTTTTTATCAACGCCATTACATACTATGGTTTTTTACTCACACATTTGTGTGGATTGGACTAAAACTGAGCCAATTTTTTTGTTTTTTTGGTTGAAAAAGGGATATAAAATAAAATGAAATGATTAAATAAATAAATTTACCATAAATTCTCCATTCCAACGTCAAAATCTATTAAACAATTTGTCATTATTATATAAAAAAAAATAATAAAAAAAATTGAAAATGTTAAAATTTTGTATAAATTTTTTCCAAAATTCTTAGCTTGCACCCCCTAAAAGCCATTGCTACACAATCCTACAATAAAAAATCTTGACAAAATATTCATCACGATGTATACCCGATTTCGTGGCTATATACGTCATCTTTACTTCCAGCGAGGAATTACCACCAAATTATTTCATTGATGATAAACAGACATAGTTTGTTCTCAGAATTGGATGTTGTGCAGTTGAAAAATCATTTTTCAATGGTAAAATATGTAAGGGCTAATGAAATTCCGACATCATCGCATATTGATTAACATAACCATATTGAGAACTGGCAAATAAAAATACAAAGGTTTGAGAAAAAATCTTTATTTTAGAAAATAGTGTCCTTCAAAATCTATGCACGTTTTCCAGTGATGTTCATTAGCCTTGCCATCGAAAATTCTAAGTTCGAAATTCTAAATTCGAAAAGATAAATTAATCCGATGAGAATAAATCTAGTGAACAGAGTACATTAGGAGGCTATTTAAACTTTAACTCTTAGATTTCGGACGAAATATCACGTCGTTAATTTTATTTCCTTTTGAAGATAACATATTTATCCAATGCAGACCCCAAAAAACTCACTTTATTATTAGATGAAACTATCTACGTTTTCTATGAAGACAACTCTTAACTTACAGATAACTGATTTGAATATTATTCATAGTAATGGGCCCATGTTTCATTCATGGTTATAAATCGATGCCGCTTTATTTCTAAAAAATATTGTTGAACTTTTGATTAAATCCTGATAATGACGGGAAAGGGGTGGGGATAAGGGAGCTAAAATTATTTAAATGAATAAATGGCCAAAAAAATAATTTAATAACGATGACCATTTTATCCTTGTTTACAAATTTAATGAGCGCTTTCGCTATTAATGTCTGTGAAACGATTTCATTTTTCAGGTTGGTACTATGGATTATAGTGTTATTCTTAATTTTAATTAAACAACAACTTGGATTAATTAATTCTGTTCCATGGAAATGGATCAAATCACTGGTCAACTTAAAAAGAAATTCAAAACATTTCCTCGGGAATCAATTAACATCCATGGAACAGGTTGATAACAATTAAAAAATCGACATAATTATTCAAAGTATTGAATTTTTCAAGCTACTGGTTCGAAATATTTTGACAAACCTTACGTTTTTCATGAAATAGCAAATAGTTCTCCGCTATTTCAGTGAAATACTCAAAAAAACATTTACTAAAGAAGTTGGTATTTTATTTCATCCGGCATTTCGTAGGTAAATAAATTATCGAAAGGGTTGTCAATGAGAAAGCACAAAAATTTGTAAAATCACGGAACAATCTCAACATCTCCCCTCCTTCTTGAGAACTATTGTTCCTTCACAAGAGTTATTGGATGTGGAATGCTGTAATTGTTAAGGTAAAATGCAATAAATAAAAAAAAAATATTCACGTTTTACGGGCAGTAGGGCCATGAATGTAGGCCAGATGTCTCTTATCTTTTAAAAACATAACATATCAATTTAAAATTTACTTTACCGGGACATTTAAAAATTACTAGAAATTTATAGGTCGATGATGAGCCCTATAGTGAAACATTTTGTCTAATCTCATATTTGTTATAGAGAAAATAGTTCAGGTACTAGACGCGACACTAACAAATAACAAAAATATTTTAATAGCGTATACGTCCCAATATCTTTGCGAGGAACGACATTAGCTGACGTTTTCTCACATGATTACTGTCGTAGCTTCAAAGATGAAGGAGATGAGAGTATTTTTTTTATTTGCTTTGCAATTGTCCCCATCCAGCGGCAATCAGACAAACATTCTTAGAATATCCATTGTTATATGATCTAAAGCAGTGGTTCTTAAACTCTTTTACTCGCGGCCCATGAAATAATTCATAATTTTTTTGTGACCACCATTTTTTTAATAATAATTTATATTTGTTAAATTATCTATAATACCAGGTGTGGAAATATGAAACCTGGATTTACCAATAAATGGCGACACCTGTCAATGTACCTTTCGATAAACCACGTCATCAGTGCCAATATTTTCTTTTGACATCTGTCCACAATATCCTATTTATACCCTTACAAGTTTCAATAACGCATGTTTCTTACGTGTTACAAATGTCGAGTTGTTTGCCTACATATTACGATTTGGGGACATCATTGATTTTTTGTTATCATTTGAAGAAAATTAAAAATAGAATGCTTGTCAAAACTCACGGTGAGCATGCTCTTGAGAGAAAGGAAGAACGTGGAAGACCACCAACAAAGTTTGAAGGCATTAGGCATGAGAATGACGCTCAAACGCAAAAACAACTCGCGGATCATTTGAATGTGTCACGAGAAGCTGTCTCCAAACGTTTAAAAGCCACGTGAAAGATCCAAAAGCTGGGAAAATGGGTTCCTCATAAACTGAATGAAAGGCCAGAGGAAAATAGAAAAACCACTTGCGAAATGTTGCTCGCCAGATACAAAAGAAAGTTATTATTTAATCGAATTGTGGACTGGCGATGAAAAGTGGATCTATCTTGAGACTCCAAAGGGCAAAATGTCTTGGGTTGATCCAGGACAACCATCGACATCGACTGCAAGGTGGGATCAGAAGCATGCATTTGGTGAGATCAGAAGAGTGTGATTTATTTTGAGCTGCTAAAACCTCTCGAAACCACAAATATTTAAAGCTACCAACAAAAAATGATCAATTTAAATCGATCTTTGCGTGAAAAACGACCAGAATATGATAAAAGACAACACAAAGTGATTTTGCGTCGCATGATAATGCACAACCACACAAAGCAAAACCGATCATGGAAACGTTGGAACCTCTTAATTGTTGGAACCTCTTAACTGTTAAGAACAGTTTTTTTGCATACCATCCACGCATTGCCAGAAAAATGGGAAAAATGTGTACTTTGCAATACTTTGAATAAATACTTTGAATAAAAATACTTTAAATAAAATACTTTTAATCATCATCATCAGGAAAGTCGCAAGGTGTGGGCTGGTGATATAAAAGATGAAAATCTCTTTTTATTTTGGCAAAATTTGAAAAAAGAAATAGATTTCACAGGCGGAAACACAAGCAAAATTCAATCATTGATTGACAATGAAACAACGCTAAAGGTAAATTTATGGCCGAAAAATCAAGTATAGAATTGCATTGTGGATAATGATGGCTTGGTATGTCTTTACGAAGATCTTGATTTGAACAATGTTCCTGAATCCAAAATTACATCCAGTGCGCAGTAGTTATGAGTACTCCAATTAAAAATATTGATGATCAAAACAATAACAAACCGCAGCAACCGGGTAGCTCTTATTTGTCGTTTAAAGAGGATTTTCCCACCCCACTCAAAAAATCTTTTTATTATCCGGAGGCTCCAACTGAAATGAAGAAAATTGTAAAAAAGAACATTACTCCTGATGCAATTACATCAAATAAATATTGCGAATACTTAAAGAGAATTGAATAGAGAGGAAAAGAAAAACTGAGAGAAGCAAAAGAGAAATGAATGGATCAGTTTATAAAACGAAATTTCGAAGGAGAGTATTTCCTTGGGTCTGAAAGTAAAAGAAAATGAAACATACATTAAAACAATGCAAGTGGTCAAAACTGGAAATAACCGAGCAAGGACGACGCTATTGGTTATAAAGAGGAAGAAGTATGTAGTGTGATCAGCCTACTTTCTCTAGTAAATGCCAGAGGAATTTATGCGGTTCCTGAAATCGACGCTTTCGAAAAGAATAATTTTAACTAGTTTTAGTAAATATATCTAGTACCTGAATTATTTTTGTTATCGTGTAGTTTTATTATTTTTTGATGGAATTTCTAAAGTTAATTTCATAGCTGTGAATTAGGAGGACATAATTTGCTAACAAAACTTAACGTTTAATAAAAAATACGAAAACTTAAAGTTTGAAAATTTGAAAATTGTGTTTTTGTTATTGCAGCCTTGAATATCTTTCGCTTAAACTTTACAGTGGCGATAATACGAACAAGAGCTGCCGGAAATTAGATCAAAAAAAAAATTGCATATGACTCGCATAATAAGAACATAGATTATATGCAATGAAAATATTTAATTTTTATGATTAATATATGAAAGAAGCAGACCCGAATAAACAAGACCCGAAAAAATATCTTAACAAAGCCTCAACGAGACTCTTATACTGTCGGTAATTGGTACATTTACCTTATATATCAATTTTATTTTTTTAAAAAAGGGCCGTGGCCCCCTTGTTAAATATCACTGATCTAAAGGACTTTTGTAGGGTGGATGGTAAACTAATTTTAAACATTAAAATTTCTTGAATAGTTGGTATAAATATTAAAGGAACTATGCGGTGAGACCAGTGATCTATTGGTGTAGTGATCTATATGTTATTCCTTCAGAGTAATTGGTGGTTTTGATGACAACTATACGTTGGATTGAGTTGATGATGTGAATAGATACAACAAATTAATTTTCTACACGACAGTGCAAAACCACATGTTGCAAATTGTGGAAAACTATTTAAAACGACAGCACTGGAAGTTCTCGCCTCCAAAGGCCAAACGAGATTGTTTCAATAAGTAATTCGCCCATTTTCTAAACAAGCAAATGTGTTTTATTTTATTAAAAAAGTGCAGAATCATATACATACATCCAATCAAATCACATAAAATAATTTATTTTAGATAATGAAATGTTGCTTAAGTTAATAATAATAATAATAATAATAATAATAATAATAATAATAATAATAATAATAATAATAATAATAATAATAATAATAATAATAATAATAATAATAATAATAATAATAATAATAATAATAATAATAATAATAATAATAATAATAATAATAATAATAATAATAATAATAATAATAATAATAATAATAAAATAATAATAATAATAATTCCCAACGACCTATTACCCCTCCCAACCGCGCGCGGGGAGTCTCCATCTGTATTATTATTATTTTTTTGAGTATAATTCCAGTGATTATAAACATGGATATCGAACTGCTTAACCTGTGAAATTAAAGAAAAGTAGCAAGCGGGAAAATCTATATTAGTATTAAAATCAAATCTGATTATTAAGAGGCAAACTAGGTGAACAGCTAAGCAAAACGATACCCGTCGCGGACGGAAGGAGAACAGAGGTTGAGTCTGCTTAGTACAAGCAGATTAAAATTGAAAAATATAGCAGTCAACTGATAAAATTTCATAAAATTTGATAAATAAAACAAAATAAAATGTAACAAAACAAAATGTTATAAAAGTTATAAAATATTAAAGGCCACACCAGTCAAGTTAAATAAAAAAGTTGTTTTAAAGTGCGTTTCGTCATATTAAAATCAATGAAGTGGGAGTATTGGTTAGCCTCGTGAAGTATCCTAGATACAGGTTCATTTTTACCATAGTCAGTCCTATGATGGTCGATTCGAAACATAGGTACCGATCTCAAGGCTCGTGAATTAAAATTTAGATTGATTTTTCCTAAGAGGAAAGGAGAGTCGGTACTGCCGGTTAGCAATTGATGAATAAAAACCACGTCTGCAACAACCCTGCGCCTACGAAGTGGTTGTAAATCAATTAGCTTGAGGCGATCTAGGTATGGAGGTAGGTGAAACATGTCCACCCACGGTAGCCCGCGTAAAGCAAAGCGAAGAAATCTACGCTGAACTGCTTCAATCCTTTTTATGTGAACCACATGATAAGGCGACCACACCTGGCAAGCATACTCGAGCAGGGGACGAACGAATGTTAAATAGAGAGCCTTCGTAACATAAGGATCGTCGAATTCTTTCGACCAACGCTTAATGAAACCGAGCGCAGCGTTACCTTGATTGACAATGCGATCTACGTGATTTCTGAAGTTCAATTCGCTGTCACAAACGACCCCCAGATCACGAACAGAACTAACTCTGGTAACGGCATCATTGTTAATATAATAGTCACGAGAAATGGACTGTGCACGCTTCCGAGAGTAGGTGACCGTCTGGCATTTACCCACATTCAGCTCAAGGTTGTTCTTTACACACCATACGGAAAATGTATTGAGGTCGGATTGTAATAGGATCCTATCGGTGGTGTTTGAAATCTGTTTGTAAATCTTCATGTCATCGGCGTATATAGATATAGTTGAATTTTTAATTAAACATGCAACGTCGTTAATAGACAGAATGAAAAAAATCGGCCCCAGATGGCTGCCTTGAGGCACTCCAGATGTTGCTGAAAAATGAGCTGATACTGATGTCCTAAACAGAACTTGATAAATACGGTCTTTAAGATAAGAGCCCACCCAACGGAGAAATTGTGGGGGAAATCCAAGAGCCCTGAGCTTAAACAAAATAACTTTATGGGAAATCCTGTCAAACGCCTTGCTGAAATCGGTCAAGATAACATCGACCTCATTCCCTGCTTCAATCATATTTAATGTTTGTGAAGTGAATTCCACAAGGTTTGTGGTCGTGGAGCGAGCTTTGAGAAAACCATGCTGATTGTCGGAAAACAACGGTTTACAATAAAAGTTCAATGAATCGTATATAATACTTTCGAACAGCTTGGGAATACAAGATAACTTTGCAATCGGCCTGTAATTACAAATGTCTGATTTGGAGCCGTTCTTATGGGTCGGAATTATAAAGGAACTTTTCCAAATAGATGGGAAAATTTCAAGTGAAAGCGACTTTTGGAAAAGTGCCGTCAGCGGCTGAGCAAGAATATTACTGCAGTTTTTTAGGACGATGGATGGTAGACCGTCAGGACCAGGTGAAAAATCATCTTTAAGTTTGGAAATCTTTTGTACCACGGATTCGTAATCGATTTGAACCGAAGTTAGTGTTGTTTGAACACAGTTATTCATGTGTATGAAGTAATCTTCATCGGGTTCAAAATCACTGTTTGCAAAAGCCAGACTGAAAAAGTTAGCAAAATGATTTGTTATGATTTGAGGATCATTAGAGGAATGATCTTTATAATTCAGAGTGGAAGGGTATCCGTCGGATTTTTTTTTCAAATTAACAAACCGCCAGAAACTCCTAGGATCGGCTATAAGATTGGACTGCATGAGTCTGATGTAATTCCCGTAAAGTTCGTCAGATAAACTACTGAAATCATTATAACTAATCAAATAGTTAGAGTGATCAGAGTCCGATTTAGTTCTTAGAAATCTATGCCAAAGTTTGTTTCTACGGTTGCGTAATGCTCGTAATTCGCTATTATACCAAGGAGGTGATGGCAATACAGTTTTTTTGCGAGTATACGGAATGGATTGTTCAAAGCAATCAAAAACTACAGAATAAAAATTTACAGTTTGTGTTTCTATGTCATTATTATCATTCAAAATGGTGTCAAAGTTGATATTTGACAACAAATCATTAAGTTTCACAAAGTCGGCCATACGAAAATTAAAACATGGCGGAGTTTCAACATTAAAACTGTCTTGCTCCAGACAAAATGTAATTAAAATGGGAGGATGGTATACATCTATGGCACAAAGGATGAGATTGGTTTCCGATTCGATGCTATTGTTGGTACCAGATGAAAATACCAAATCGAGCTGTCTGTTCAAACTGTTCTTAACGTTGCTGATCTGAAATAATCCAGAGTTCAACATATTATCAGTAAATAAAGCTTCTTTGGTGGTTAGTACATTCGACGCAACATAATGACTGTTATCGTCTGAATAGTCCCATTTCAGACCGGGGAGATTAAAATCACCCACGACAAAGATGTCATCTTGAGTATCCATCAGGTCAAAGATGAAGTCAACAGCGTTAGTAAGAAGTTGATAGGTTACGACCTGGCTAAGTGGGCGAATATAGCAACATAAAATAAAAACATTACTTTTATTATTCTTTATTTTGACGCATATTAACTCGATATTAGCAGTGTTGGGAATGGTAACAATTGTACTATCAAAATTGATGTGCACTGCAATAAGAACCCCTCTGCCTGTTGAATTTGTGTCAGGACAGTAAAAACCATCTTTGTGGAAGACGTTGAAATCTGAGGAAAAAAACTCGTTACTATTGAAATCACTGTTCAAGTTAGTCTCTGTGAGTGCAAAAATATCAAATGGAAGTCTTTGAACTGCTGAAAAAACGGCGTGAGATTTGGTTCTAAGTCCCCTTACATTCTGGTAGTAGAGGGACAAGCTTTTAAGTTTTTTGGCTCTGCTATGTTATTATTATTAATTCGGAAGTCGACAAATTCTTTAAGAAAAGTTGTTTCGGGCCATGATTCAGGGGAGAGCAACGTATCAAATACAGCTTCAGGGATCATTAATTTGAACGAAGCAACTTGTCCATTGAACCGGGATATATTTTTACATTTGATTCTTTGTCCCTGGATGTTATGCCGATTCAATACAGAATTAACATGTGATATAACATCGGCGTTAGCTGTGGTGTTACACAATCTGGATACAAATATAAATTTCGGTTTAGGGACTGCTCTAAGGATACATGGCGGATTAGCAGGGTTATTGGAGAAGTGAGCGGATATAGGGGCTATTAGTGTTGGAGATGTAGAATTGTTGATTGAAGTAGTGTGAGAAACGCGAGCTGCAGATGTTGTAGGTGAAATACGGCTGTTGTTTGACTGAGAATTTGTTGATAGAAGTTCTTGTTGAAGGGAGATGGCATTTGGAGGAGCTTCTGATGCTGCAGGTCGGTTTGTTATCGCGCAGTTCATCAATTCGCTACAAATGTCCTTCGTTGTTTTAAGTTCATTCTCAAAGCAGGAGATAGATGAATGTATATGTTCGGAGATGTTGATAGTGTTTTTCTCAAAACCATCACTAAGAGCGAAACTGAAATCATCGAATTTACGAGAGAGGTCTGCTATATCCTTCGAGTGAGATAATAAGTGTTCATTAGTGAGCTGGCTGTGATTCCTAAATTCACTTGTAAGTTGATTGTTGTGTTGTTTAATTAGTGACATATTCGTATTCATGTCCGAAAAAATTAAATCAAATTTGTTGCAAAACATCTCATTCACCATAGCGTCGAAATTATCGATAAATTTTACAACTTTTACAAAGTATTTATTATGACTGAAGTTGTTAAGTGCGATCGATTTGGTGTTGCTTGCAATACTGTCATCAATGCGGTCAAGCGAACTCGACATGTCATCAACACTAGCGCACAATAAATTTAGTTTTTTTTCCATATTAAAAAGACGGTTACAGTTTGCGTCAAAGTCTAATTTACAGTCCTCCACGCGATTTGCAATTGTAGCAATGGATTCGGTTATAAACGGAATTTTGGCATACATATTGCTACCATTTTTGCATTCAATGCAGATGAAGGAAAACTTCTTTAAAAAAGCGGAATCAGCGCGCAAGTGAGGTACTCTCTCAGAGGAGTGATCAAACGCTGAGCCGCAGAAGCAGCATACAATTATAGTATTCATAATTAAAAAAGTAAAATTAAAAAATAATATGCACGCGAATACAGAACAAATTTAACCGTTAAAACATAAAAAAGATACTTAGCTGCAGTAATCGTGTTATATTTGTTGTATGATGTCCAATGCGTCTCTTCTTAATCCCGTTAATTTGATTATTTTAATGTCAGTATTGGTTGTGAATGGCCGCACAAATTGATGGAACAATATTATTTTGTGATGTCGACACTAAACGGCAGTTACGATATTCAACGTAACAACAACAACAACAACAACACACACCAACCAAAACTCGATTATTGTATATTATATTTACCAAAAACGGTACTAGTTCAAATATAAATAAGTATTCTACGCCACAAAAAATTATAGAAACACAATTCAGAAAACCGTAGTAATGCAATGTACCAAAAGTAGTGTTATGTATTATACGCACAGTTAATATATTTTACACAAATTTTAATTAAAAAAAAAAAAAAATAAATTAATAAATTATTAAGAAGGAAACGTTTTTGTTGTAATCAGAAATTTCGAAGACGTATTATATCCGGAAGATGGTTTTTTGTGAATAAATATTTTAGGTACGTATAAGATTTATGTATATAACTGGTGCTGTAAGAACAGCCATAATTATAGTTTTACTATTTACTCAACAATTCAAAAGAATAAAATAAAAGCTTTCCTGTACTTTCTCTTTGTGAATATCCTCATAAATGCTATATAAAATAATTTATATACCCCAAAAATTCTATAGAGTTACATAAAACGCTAAACAAAGTCCATAAAGTACATTTATGGATAAATACAACTAGATAGATGTACTAGAGTTATTTTTGTATCCATTTAACGTATACTACAGACAAAAAATAATGTATATCTTATTTTCTCGAAGAAAGAAAACTTTTATGGTACACAGCTACTGTATACAGAGTACTTTATATTTCTCTGCATTGAACTTTAACTTTTCGTATATTTCATATTCAAGTACACAATCTCTAATGTACAATTGAAAAATTATTATTATTACGATACATTTTTATTTGTATCTACTGTTCTATTGTTATATACTCTTGGATATAATTTTAATCTCAAATTGAAGATAAATGGAAATATAATCCAAAATTTCATATAATCATATTATTATGAAATTGAAGATGATATGGATATACGTAAGTTATATTTTAATGATGTTTTTCAATATATGTACGAAATTATGAATATTGTAATATCGATTCAACTTGTGTTCCGGTGAAAACATTTTCAAGAGTAGATTTTCTTAATATAGTCTTTGTTAAAACCATTACAAGAAAATGATGGTGCAAGCACCAAATAAATTTTCTGAAATAGATTTTTTTATAATACACAACATGTTTACAGATTAAAAAGGCTTAAATTAAAATTCATAGCGCATAATATTATAATAATTATATTCAATACTGCCAGTGACATGGCACGAAAAACATTAAAAGTAACTTAACCTATAAGACCAAACTAATGCATAACCACAATAATTTAATTTCCCGCTGAACACAATTAGTACAACCAACTCAAACCAACCATAAACCACAAGTCCGCAACAAAAAACATTCGCCATGAAGCAGAAATTTCGCACGAATTAAATTTATTTTTTTCAAACTCAACATAACACAAAAACTACTTTTTATATTAAAAAATAATACGGAAGACGTATTTTGTTGGTGTTGCAGTGTTAAACATTTAAATGTTCGAAAATATCCCGAAACAAAAATAAACACCAAAAGCGCGAAACAAAAAACTATCTTTAACTGAAAGTGTTAAAAATTTAACTTTAGAATAGTTTGAGGAAATCTCCTATGAATATTAACCATAACATTATATAAAACAGCAGAATGAAGACTAATTTGTAGTCGCTCACTAAAATGCTTTTTTCTTTATAGTCATTGAAGGCACGAACCAAATAAAAATGAAAGCCCATTGATAGCACATACAAATGGCTTAAAATAGTCATCATCGTAATTATAACACAAAAAAAGTTTTAATACTTTCTGTTTGTCGTAACGGTTATGGGAAAAATAATAAAATTACTTTAGCCTCTGTTTCATGCCAGTTCACAGCAATAACAACAACAACAACTACAGAATATAAAATCTATATATAAAGAGAGGCGCGCACGCTGATGATAATAACATTATTGACGTGTTAATTTCCAAAAACAACCATAAAAAAAGGAAAAGCACCGCGAAACAAATATAAAAATTTTACACGACCTACCTAACTGACAACGTAAACGGCATAAACATCCAAGGATTATGTAGATTGTATAACATCAGCTAAATCGAAACAGTAAAAAATGAAATCATAAATCAAAAATCATTTTATGTTTTAAGGTATGTCAAATTAGGGAAGAAATGCTTTTTATGTACAAAACTTTACCACATAAACTTTTATTAATATTAAAAGTGTAAAAATAAAAAAGTTACGTTATTACCATAACGTCTATAAGTTTTTTAACAATTTCCATAATATTTTATATATTTTTATAAGAGTGTGTAGGCAAATCGGATAGGTTCTGGATTCATAGGGCAAACATATTACTGTTAATTAATTTTAATTGACAAAAACTAAAATTAAAAATTTCATGCAATTTTAGGTCAAATATTTATAAGAAAACAATGAGCGAGGGACGAGCTGTCAGTGAATGAAAAAACGAATGAATCTTTTTGGAATGATTTTTTCTAATTGGACTGAATGTATAAAAAGTGGAATCGAATCCGCAACAGGAAGAAACTATTTAATTATACAAAATATTTTGGGAAATATTGTAAAATAATCTTAATTGCAATTCGGTGCCGTATCGATCTCGATTTTGTCGAACATCTTTGTCAATATTGTGTTATTTTAAAATACTAGAATTTATTTGTCGATAATTAATATAGAGAGAAAATAGTAGTGTAGATAATAGCAGACAGAAATAATGCAACAACATCATCGCCATTTCGACGTCAAGCTATAGTACAACTTTGAGTTTCAAACAAATTTTAAAATGGAAGGAAATATCAAAGGTTAAATTTGTCTACGAAATTCAGGGGCCCTATTCCTGAATACGATACGAAAATGAAAATACAAAATTCATATTTGAATTGAATCAGATTCGTACGATTCTTAGTTGAAATTGAATATGAATCTTGTACATTCGTTTTCGTATCGTATTCAAGAATAGGGCAGCAAGATTCATATTTAAGTTGAATTAGATTCGTACGATTCTTATTTAAAATCGAATAAGAATCTTGTATTTTCGTTTTCGTATTGTATTCAGGAATTGGGCAGCAGGATTTTCTACAAACTTTAGCAGAACCAAATCACAGCAGTTTTGGCGCTTCAAATGATCAAAAGGTTTCAGTTCTCTAGTTAATTTGATCATGTATGGGTGTAAGTTGAGGCCTTTTGAGAAATCCCCAATTCCTGTGAACAAATTTGGTTCATTTTGAACTGAAGCACTTCTTCAAGATCAGTATCTTATAGCCATATTGGATCAGTATCTTATAAATATATATATGGCTATAGCCATATTGGTAAAATAAGTTTCTAGAATACCTAAGGATGAACCTAACTTTTAAATCTCAAATTCCTTTATAAGATCATAACTACGATTCCCATAAACAGCTGATTTGCTATTTTTTAATGTTTTAAGCTTTTAATACGCTGATTACGATTGGTGATGGAAATTAACACAACCTCGACCACTTGTCGGAGTGCACAACTCATAAACCAACCCATCTCCTATGAACAGTACTATAGGGTGGCATGGAGCCATGAAATATGCAGATGGTTCTACTAAAAACGGACCTACAGCAGAACGTCCTAGATTTGATAAGCAATGTGTAAGATAGGGCTTGAAAAGCGAGCCGCGAAAGAGTTGAGAGTGCTTCGGTGGCCCCAGGACAGATTGCAAATAATGATTGTAATTAACGATATTAATTTAAAAAAATTTAATACAACAACAAAATAATTCATAATTCGTTGTGAATAATTTTTTCCGGATAGTATTAAAGTTTGCAAGGAAACACACCCAAATTAAAAATGTTTTTTTCAGGCTGGATTTTCGGGCCAGCTTCATGCACATGTGGAATCGCATGATTCCTCACAAACATCATATATATTTATCTTTAAGAATGAATCTTTTATTATTTTAAACCTTTTGAATAGTTTGCAACTTACAAATTATTAACATTTAAACATGGACAAATATACCACTGGGTTTCCACTACTCTCACTAAGCATCGCCTTTAATTTTAAAACCACATTGTACTCGTTGCAAAGAATTCTTATGACGTAAGAAATGTTTTAACCGCAATTTTCTTTATTACGGGTACAAAGCAACGGGATAAAAAAAATATAAAACCAAAAATAGGCCAAGGTGAATTCACCGGTATTTTTCGCCATTAAGATTTTCCAAGAATGTAAACTCCAAATATAGCATTTCAAACAGGGATCCTATACCATTTCTCGGTATTCGCAATCAAAACAATTTCGTAGAAAAATTATATTTTATAGCCAGCTCTTATACGTTTACTGAGCTGTAAGATTTTTTCATGAAAAACGTCACTGCGTTTTGATTGATCTACCACCGTAAATTGGTATATTATGCTTTATGTGTTCAGGTATTACGAATTTAATTGGACTAAAGTTATAACGTGAAAATAGAAATTTATTGATTTTTTATAAAATTATCTTAAAATGATATCAAAGTAACAGAAACAGTTAATACATTTCCTCGTATGTACCACACTCACAAGAACACAAAACTTCCTAGAAATTTTAGTTCATTGCAATTATTTATCACTTTAATATGTCACTGCCAAGAGTGATGGAATTTTGTGTAGAATTGACATGTCACAACATTTTGATCGTTAATTTATTGAGGTCATAACCATTTATTTAGATATAGCTAATTAGTGTTATTTAGGGTAATAATTGGGCTGTGGTATATGCGGCTGTTCCAAAGTAGTAGATGTGATAGTATTGCATTTTATGGTTTTAGTGTAATAGAGAAAATTTGGGTGGTATTGTGAAATTAATAATTTTACATATAAATTAACAGGCTTTAGACTGAGAATTGAGGTGGTTTTAATTTAGAAAATACTTGAGGAACGTCTCATCATTATTATTCCAAAAAACGAAAAAAAATTTATCACTCTGTCCATTCAGATTTTTTAAAACGTTCAGTATATACGAATACGATTCTATGAAATATGAAATAATATCATTCTGCATATTTAAATCTTAAGGAGCTCTTAAAAATTCAAATAATGACAAATTTTATTAAATAACATATCCACCTCAATATACGATACCGTAGACTACGAAACATACGCCTAATTTTAATCATAAAATAGCCATTACGGGCACAATTGTATATGTTTATCTCAGGAATTGTTAATTTAACCAATGGAAGCTATCAAGGGACGAGAACCAGAATGCCCCGAACTTCAGAAGCACAAGAGGAGGAAGAATCTGTTAATTGTGTGGAGGTTTTTCGATTGATCCAACTGACCGATGACAAGTCTTACGAGCGTATCGTTAAAACAATTGACCAATATATGAGGTGGGTCGCAACCCTAGAGAGAAAAAATACAAAAGTATAGAAAGAAAATCTGTTATTCGTTAATACATTGTCAGGATATAATTTGGCATATCCTATAGGAACAAAAGCAACAGGATATGCTTAAAGAACACCGTAAACATTTAAGAATTGAAAGAAGGGCAATGAAAAAAAATAAAGAAAAATATAAAATAAGGATTCTTAAGCCAAAACAAAATTCAAAATCTAAATTGAATTTAGTTAAAAAAATTGAAGTTCATAGAATATATTCTTCTGGACAATTTTGCACCATATAGTTCAACAGCATCTAATGATAACGTAAAAATTTCAATAAAAAAGGATTTCAATTTCCAAAACTCAAGTCAAGAAGACAAATAATGAAAACTCGAATATCTTATATATATAGGCTTATATTCGCAACTAATCTGGCTTGTAGCAGTTGACACATTTTCGGTAGTATAAGTTTTGCTCGTTTATTTTTACATTGGTGGCAATATGCTCGAGTAATCTGCTTGAACAGCGGCCGAAGCCCTGTAATATAGTATCGTTGGCGGATTTCATTCTTTAGTGTCTCATTATTCATATGCAGGTCCTTAATATGAACATTAAGCACAATTAGTATTGTAATATGGTGCCCATTCGAAAGAATCGCGTTTTTTAACATCTATCGCAACACACTCAATTTCGTCGATTCTCCCGCCGATCCTTAGCACGCCTTACAACTGATAAAGTGAGCTCTTTCGAAACACGTTTTGACCTTGTTAAATATTATTTATTTCTTTTTCGTTTACTATTTCCATGAGCTAACCGGCCCGTTAATCGGTCAATTCCCCTGAGTGCGTTGCATATGAGAGCACGTCCTAGTCTTTCCCATCGACTAAACCTATCGACATCTGGTACTGTAACGAACTTAGGAGTCTCAGTTTGATGTGTTAGTGACAAGTTCTTTTCAGATTGAAGTAAAAATTGTTGTCCAGTGAACCTTCTACCTTTTGATGTTATTGTGCTTTAAAAATTGCATTTTGTTGTTTCGTCTGCACATTCTCATTTGTTGCAACCCATCGCCACTCATCTGCTTTTGATGAATCCAGTTTCTCTGCGATACGCAGTGCAATGTAAATTTTATACTTTCAATGATCCGCTGGAACCCAACAAATAACTGTGGTTGAATCAAACCAAAGCACATCATTTGCCTATTTTGATAGTATGCTCCCCAATTATTGTGTTCTTGAATTGAGTGAATTGTGTGAATTGAGATTACTTTAAGCGAGGATATCTTTCTTTTTTCACTCACGAACAACAGCCACTTATCATATTCCTGGTCGAGAATCTCTTCATCCCATTTTATTGTTGATTGCCATTTTTCCTGCATCAGTATGTTAGCGTAAGCCAAGAGATTTGCAATTAGGCACATATAGGTACGAATATGGGCATTGCGATACGAAGTACCGAACGTTTAATGGGCTTTTCTACCGATAGTATTTCTTGACTGATTCGATGAAAATGATGAATATGATGATTCGATGTTAATTTAATAACAAAAAAAATCTTGGGTGATGGATCATATTCCTAATTTCCTAATCATATTCCCCATTTACTTTTCCTGACTCATCAACTGCTGTCAAAACCGTTGTCGATAGGGTTTGCTATCCAATTTCTGATCTCAAATCAAGCCTTTGAATGTACGTGTATAATTTCTCTCGACACTCTCGTTTCATCTTCTTCGTCGAAACTTTGGAACTAATCTTGTATTGTGCTGATGACAGCGAACAAGATGAATTAAATGTCATTACGATTTTGTAAGTAATGTTTCTGATTTCTCATCTTCATTGGAATTTCTCCAAAGGAAAAGATGTGAATCTGGATCCTGTTTCGATACAAAATTGCGAGTAGTGATAATAACTGGTCTGGACCTTTAAGCGGCATGGTATTGAATGAAACACTTTCCACCTTGGCTGCTGGATCTTGAAACAATATAAAACTTCCATCGTTTGTAGGGATTATGTTCTACGAAGATGGGCAGAAGTTCTTTCTCTTTTTTCGTCTCCTACTAGTTCGTGTGCGTACCCCTTTGCCTCATATTCCAACATTTGTTTTTTCACGTTTGGACTTATTTTCACCTCTAAACGAGTAAGGTTGGGTTACTTAGATGCTCTTCCAGTTCAGAATCTCGTATTGTAGCTACCAAATGTCGTAACGATAGCGCAAAATTTATCAGTAATGTAAATTATCTAATTTAATTATGAGCTCAGCTATTACTTGCTCTATTACTTTGATCACTACTGTTAAAATGATGTACTCTGGACGACTAAATCTCATTCGTAAGGTACATATGATATCATCCACCTCAGTTGTCATCATCAGCGTTCAATGCTTTACCTCTTAACCAGCATTGTAGTCGTATAAAATGTTCTCCATTTCCAGAAAATACACTGTTCTGTCGACATTATAAAATATTCTGCATATATTTAATGCAAGGTAAAACGACAAGGTAAATTTAACATTGCAATAGCTATTATCGGCTCTCTAGTTTAGGTTAGGTTAGGTTAGAGTGGCTGCTATCGCACACTTAGGCCAGTAGTGGCCCATTGTGATACAACAGGATCATATCTCCCCTTTACTCCCCTGTATACACCTAAATATTTATGTATGATCGTGCCGGACACGAGCATAGGAAGTGATTTAAAGTCTCTTCCTCCTCTTCGTCTAAACAACTTCTACAAAAGTCATTCGTCTGTAGACCCAGCCTTCTCGCATCTTTCACAAAAAGGCAGAGTCCTGTCAGTATCCCTACGACCAATCCTACCTCTCGTTTTCCCAGAGATACTAGTGCTTTGGAGCGCCGGAGGACCAGTTGGTTTGGCCATACCTGATTTGCTACCCTGCACATGAGGGTGTTGGTCCACCTCTCGTTTGCCAAGGCGATTGCCTTTTTACTGAGCGTCAATTTAAGTACTGTTATAGGCCTCCCCAGACCTGCCCTTTCCGGCTGATCTGGACAGTTGTACCGTACCTAGCTAGTTCGTCCGCCCTGCAGTTTCCCGTGATGTTCGAGTGACCAGGGACCCTGATTATCTGGATACTGAAATACTCGCTCATCTCATTAAGAGATGATCGGCAATCCAGCGCCACCCGTGACTTCAGACAAACCGCCTCTAGCGACCTGAATGCCGCCTGACTATCCACATAAATTGCGATATCCCTCACGGATACCACGTTATGCTTCAACCTTGTCCCGACTTCGCCTATCGCCACCACTTCAGCCTAGTACATGCTGCAGTAGTCAGGGAGACGAACGGAAATATTAATATTAAGCTTCTCAAAGAAGACTCTAGCTTCTACTTTGCCGTCTAGCTTAGAACCGCAACAACCCCTATACCATCTCCCTCTCCAGTTCCAAGAGCAATATATTCATCACAACACTCCAAAGAAAGGAGGACATTATACCTCCTTGCGGGGTTCCTTTAACCACCCGCCTTCTAATGGTGGCCTTCCCCAGTTTTGAGGTAATAATCCTGCTTACCAGCATCTGATTTGTCAACCTTTATATGGGGTAGTCTACGTTCAAACATAGCAATCCTTCCATAATCGCCTCCATTTTAACATTATTAAAGGCACCTTCAATGTTGAGAAATGCTACCATACAGAACTCTTGCGAGCAAAGTGATTTCTGAATCATTCGTACCAAATCGTGTAGAGCTGTGTCAACCGACTTCCTCTTATAGTACGCATGCTGCGACATTGCCCAACTCGTGGGCTCAATTTTTGATCAAATACCTATACCTACCAACATTTCCAAGGTTTTCAACAGAAAGGATGATAGAGTTATAGGTCTCCGAGCCTTTGGATATGTGAGCTTTTTTCCTTCATTTCAGGATAAAGACCACTCTGACCTCCGTCCATTTTCTATGAATACAGACAAGTTTCAGACATTGCATGAAGATACCTTCCAGTCAAGGGAGGATGACTGTTGAGTTCCTCTGGATCTCTGCTGGTATAATCCGATCCGGCCCACCGATTTATAAAGCTTAAACCCGTTCAGCGCCTACTGGATTTGTTCCTTAGCCACAATGCCCTCCATCTCTATTGAAAGTGTTACTCGATGAGCTCCAGGCTCAAATGGGTTAAGCTTCCCAAAAAATGGGTCTCGATGAGAAACTCCAATGATTCCGCACTGAAGCTGTCCATGGCCCGTCTGGTCTAATTAAATAACTAGTCCTGGTTGGGTTAGTAGCTAGAATTTTCTAGAAAAGGCGAGAAATCTCAGAGACCTCATGTTAGTATTTAATAAATAATCAAAAAATAACTCACCCCTCTCGTTTCCATGCGCGTTTACATGACATCCGAGTATAACACCTACCCTTCTTTGATCTGCTTTCCGGAGCAGTTCCCTCAGGTTATCCAGTCTAACCTTCTTCTCGCGAGTCATATAGACTGAAGCTAGCCATAGTTTTTCACAACCAACCTCAGCACTCACCGCTGTAACGTTTCCGCTACTAAATTGTGGAAGAAGAAAAACATTCAAATTATTTTTCGCTAAAATACACGATCTGATATTCTCAGAGTTGTTTGAGTATAGTAATTTATACCCTTTCATTCTGAGGCCACAAATCCTGTTATTGTTAATCCAAGGTTCTTGGATAGTCAGTCTAAGTCAGTCTGAGCACGAGAGCAGCCGAGGCAGCCTTCGTGTAATGTAGGTTTATTTGTACAATGCTAACCATTGTAGTCGACCTTACTTACCTCTTCCTGCACTCCCTGCATCGGGATAGTGCCATCTGTCTCGTTGTTTCTTATGCTATCTTTCTCTCGCCGAGAGCCTGACGGGATGTCCCCCTCAGGCTCCAGAGAGAGTAGGCTTCCTGCCCTAACTGTGCTCCCCAGAACCGAAGTATCCCTCCGTCATCACCGCCAGGCTGGTCTTTCGAAGTCGCGTCGGCTTCGTCCTTTTTATATATTTTAAGGGTGATCGGCCCGAACCCGAAGTTAATCACTCCCTTTCATTTTGCAAGGGAAGCTATTTAATCTTTATTGATCAGCAGGATTGCAGATCTAAAGCCTTCCTTAGCTTCCTCTCGCTATATAATCCTCCAGTTTTCCGTTGGAAGATCGGGATTGCTTGCCCGAATGATCTCGAGGATCTCTTCTGGTTTATTCGGCTCGATTGGCAGTCAAACACGTGCCCTTGGCCTGCTCAGAATTTCCTTCCTGCAAACTGCCACAAGCCTCACACCCTGCCACTCCTCGCCTACTTCGGCCACTGCCCTTTTGTAAAAGTCGACCGATCTCTGATCCGAGCACGCAGTCTCAACTTCACGCGCCCCTGATACCATCCCTCATCCCTGCAGGACTGGGGGTCCCGGATTTACTCCCAGGTTCGTCAGAAAAATGGAGTTGAGTGCATTTAACACTACTCTTCACTTCTCTGATGTGATACTCCCTTCTTCCTGACTTCTGTCAATGACGGCTAGCACCAACACGTGCTCCTTTATGATCTCACTGAAAAGCTTCAGTTTTCGATCCTTAGGAGCACCTGACGTCTTGTCTGCTTGCAGTTTGGCTCGCTTACTATCGCCCGTTTCCAGCTCTTCCTGGGACCTCTATCTTTTAGACACAAGGGCCCTTTCCGAGCTATTACAGCCGACAGTTTTTTTAGCCCATGCCACAGATCCTCGTTTTTCTACTGTAAACTGCCCCTCAAGGGCAGCCAGTTTTTCTAAAAATTTTGAACGCTGACCGTCTCTCCTTGTATTGACGTTTCGCCAGAGGGATCTCCTTCAATCCCCCCTTATTTCCTTTAAGGAACCTTAACGGTTAGAGTTACTACCTTCTTCCGGTTTTTGAAGGGTGATGGCCCCTTTAATATTGCTTTCTTTTTTTCCATGTTTCTCCCACGAGTATCGGAGAAATATAGGTCAACCTTCGCAGAGATCCGTGTACACAAGCAAGACTAAATACAACTGGAGGTCACCAATTATCCAGAGGGCTCCGTTTACGACTGGGCTTCGTTAAATGGACTCCCAGTCTAGCCAATCATCAGCACGGGTCACGTAACACCTTAATCCAGCCCATTGGCTTACCGAGCACCCCACCTTTCACACCCTCGCCCTCCTCTGACATTCACTCACTCATTCACCCATTCATATGGATATCCCAAACAAATTGAACCCACTTCATTCATGGGATTACCGTTTATAGGGTTCCCCACTCACTACCTGGAGGCCCGGGAATACAGGTAGACGTGAAGCTCAGTTCACCGTGGTTGTGGTCGATGGTTTTATGGCGCCATCAGTCCGCCTTTCCCTACTGGGTATCCTATGTGGGCACTCTGAATTTGGTGAACAGAGGTTCACCACTCCCCCATTCACTGAGACTCCCCTCCCAGCAGAACTGCGGTTAGGGACGGCTTATTAAATTCACCGTTAACCTACATATCGATAGGTCGTTCACAATCCACCACTTGTAATCCCCCCCCCCCCCTCCCGATAGCTGCAGCTCGCCACAGGTAGGCGAGGGGGGGGAGTGTAATAAATTGGTAACCAAAAAACTTTTATTTTCTTGTTTACCAAACACCACAATATTGGATCAAGGGCAAATGACCAGGCTTTATTGCTGCAATCCAATATTTTATTAGCTTGTTTACCAAAAGCATTTACTGCACCCAGCTTGCATTAAAAGTTTTGTATATAAGCTCTGCAAAATTTTAAAGTTTTTTTTTAGTCAGTTTTGGATCCTTGGAAAGTGCATCACCAGCTCATCCAACATCAAAATGAATCATTATATTTTAAATAATTTTTTTTTCATTAGTTCTAAAATTAAATTAAAGTTTGTTTTTTTATTTATTATTGTATTATTACTTTACTAAGTGGCCCCGCCTTGCATCTTCAGGCCAAAGTTCTTATTTTAGATTTGCAAGAATCATTGCTATATGGCAATATGTATCGGTTCGTTGTGGCTCGGTATAGTTTTCTCGAGCTGCGGCGATTTTACCCAATTTTCAATAGCTAGACGTTTCGAATAGGGTACAGTCGAGTCAATACTGTTCATTAAGTCACCATTTTATGTTCCATTGGAAGATGCTATTTCTTGAAGAACATTGTATGAATGCATCGACCAAGTTGAACTGCAGCGGGCTACAAATTTATTTAAGCTTTCCTCAAAATTAACAACATGTGAGTTGTCTCTAATAAATGTTGAAACTCGTTTAGTGCTTACTCAAATTTCAACAGTGAGTTTGCTACATGAATGCATGATAATTCGCCATACGTTGTTTCGATATTTCAACATAGTGACGCAAACTATATTATGAGCCAATGGCTGTAGATATTGAAAGATGCATTAAAAAACGCGATAAAATTCAACGTAATAACGAAAATCAAAAGTCCAGACAAACTAAAAGAAGACGTTTCATTTCCTTTCTGGAGTACTCACGCCTTTTTATGAAATTTGAGCCGATCTTGTAGCTTATATCTCATCAAAAGGCGTAGAAGTCCCAAAGAGGAAACAAAAATTTTTCTCATTGTGGAAAAACATGTATAATATGCAAATTACGTAAGAGGATCAATCTGTCTTTTTCAAACATTAGCTAGTGGTCATTGGGACTATGATCTGTGAGCAAATTATGCTAGCTAATTAATAGAGATTAACATGCAAAATCTATGAAGTTTTCTGACATACCACTTAAGAAAATCCGACAATTTTCACGCAAATACGTTTTGGTATAGTCGTTTTGGCTAAGTGGTAACGCAGCGCTGTCCACCACTGGGTTACAACATTCAACAAATACAGTGCTCAAAGTAGTGACGTAATTAATTGTCGTACAATACACCTACACGAATGCATATTCGTGTGCTTATATATAAAAATTTCGGTTTTGTTTTTGGTTGGTCAGTAATTTTTTTTGAATAAGACAGTTAATCTTTTAATTTTGGATCAGTCGGATCCACCTAATTAAAATTATATTATCGGGCATTATAAACTTTAAAATTTTATATTAAAATGTTATGTTGTATTTAATAAGATAAACGATTCAAATTATTTAAACTTAAAATTGATAGTTCGTACGAAACCAATAATGGTATTTAAAGTGATCAGTTTTTTTTTCTTGTGTACGGGACGAGATACCGCTAATTTCGCGAATAAATCGCGTGGTGAAAAATTATATGTCCCAGCAAAATTAAATAAATGAACTCAAATTATTTTATAATACCGTGTATAGTTAATATATTAGTTCTCCTAATATAAATGAAATTGTGGCTGTGTATAATCCCAAAACTGTGATCATATACTATTCGTAAATTGGGAAAAATCTGGTCGCAAGGACATTCTTGAAATTAAGCGACAGTTATCAGTGTGTGCCTCATATGATAAACATTGTAAATGAGGGCTAAAAGCAAAACCTAAATCATAAAATGATAAACTTTGATTAACCATTGTGCTAAATTAATGAAATTGTTGTGAGACCGAAATTAATATTAAAATATATATCAATTGCAATAATATACTGGGTGAACAGTATTTTGTGTACCGCAATACGCTCGAACGATAAACTGATGTGTGATCATAAACGTGATATAAAATATTGTGAAATCCGAGCGTTATTTCAGCGGTTCTTGAGATTAGTGTGAATCTCGTTTGATTGAAAGTAAATTAAAACTCAAACCATAATATAATATATTAGTTTCAACTTAATTACTAAATCATTACAAAACTACATAATATAAATATAAATATATATACATAAAACTATAAGGTGATAATATTCTGATTATAATAAAAATATTTTAATAAATCGAAAATCAGTAATAAAACTGACATAATAATCGTTTAGAAATAATAAAATTAATTTGAATGACGTCATTATTATCGTGCACCTTCAATTTTGCGTCGACAATACTCAAATTGAATACATCCATCTCGAGAAATCTACAATCAACATTAACAACAGCTTCATCGTGCATATGGATTATTGTCTGCGAAACCAAGTAACAAATTGGTTTTACTTTTAATAATTTTTTTTATTATTTAAATCATGAAATCATTTTCTTATATAATTTAATTTTTATTAATTTTCTTAGGCTTAGTTAATTATTAAATAGATTAGGGCTAATTTAAGTTTAGCTTAGTTTAGGTAGCGCTAGATAAGGATGTTTATTGGAATTCAATTTTGCGCCTATATATTTTCTTATGATTATTCTATTTAAGTTACTGTTAACGTTTAATTTCTTTATTGTTTTTTTTCTCTTTTTTTTACTGATTAAATAAAGTATCATTATGTGAATTTTGGGAATTGGTGAAAAAATAAAATAATTTTCTTATTATTGATAAATACTTGACATGAGATTTTAAAGCAATTATCGTGAGATCAGGTAGGTAGTGCAATGGCAGGTACATTTTTCTGCAGGTGTTCTTTCTACTATACTTACCGTAATCCACCTAGGGTTTCCTTTTTTTAAAATTTATTTCTGTTAATACAGGGTTATCCAATTCGAGGTTGATAAAGTAGAAATCTGTATACCGACGTCTGTCAAAGATAAACGTCAAGTACGCTGTCATTTATTTAGTTGACATTCTGCCATTTAAGAATATGGAGCATTTAACAATCGACCAACGCGTTAAAATTAAACGCGGAAAAACAGGCCGTCGATGCTGATTTTTCGAACAAAATTTTCTTCAGTGATGAAGCTCATTTTTCGCTTGGTGGATACGTTAATAAGCAAAACTGTAGAATTTGAGGCTCAGAAAATCCACAATTGATTGTAGAGAAGCCATTACACCCGGAAAAAGTCACTGTTTGGTGTGCATTGTGGTCTGGTGGTGTGATTGGGCCGTATTTTTTTGAGAACAACCATGGACGAACCGTTACCGTCAATTCTGAGCGCTATGGCCGCATGTTAACCGATTATTTTTTTACGAAAATCGAAGATTATGATCTTGACGATATGTGGTTCCAGCAGGATGGAGCAACCAGTCACGTAACACGAGCAAATCGAGATCTTTTGCAAGAGAAATTTCCTGGACGTTTGATTTCGCGATTGGCTGATGTCAATTGGCCTCCAAGATCCTGTGATTTAACGCCTTTGGATTTCTTTTTGTGGGGCTACGCGAAAGATCGTGTTTACGCAAACAATCCTCAAACTCTTGACGAATTGAAAACTAATATTCGTAAGGTAATGGCCGAGATACCACCCGAAATGTGCCGAAAAGTCATTGAAAATTACCTCAAAAGAATCAAGGCCTGTAAGAAGTCCCGTGGAGGACATTTGAATGATATCTTCTTTAACTAAAAATGGCAAGGATCAATCTGTAAAATGAAATAAAAATTACAATACATTCCGAATATTTTGTGTGTTTTTTTTAAGTTTACTTTATCAACCTCGAATTGGATAACCCTTTAATTACCGTTTTCTGAATTAAAATTCTGTCGTGATGATCCTTCCCACCTATCATTCCCCTTTTCGCGATACCTCACTAAATCAACCTTTTCCCTTCGGTCATAATTAAACCTTTTTCCCCAAACACTGAATTTCAATTAAATTTTCCTGTTAATTTGCATTTTGCCACTCGGGTAAAATTACAACTTCATCAAATGCCCATAATATTTCGCAATTTAATTTAATTTTTTTTATTTTATTTTTTTTATTAAATGGTTCTTTCCACCAGCGGTCTGACAAGACTGTATTCAACCCTTGCAAAGCCCACCCCTAAACTCCCGAGCACTAGCCGTGCTTCAACTGACCGCGCAAGGGCAATGAATCAGTATTCTATTTTCTGAACACGAAACGACGTTCTGAGAGATCCTTCACCGAGGATAAATCCATACGATCACACAGGTTTCGTTACAAAGTCTCAGAACATTAAATGTTAGACGCCGAGGAAGTCTACAACTGAATACCGAGAATATCTTATCCTGCTATGATGAACCAATTCCTATAAATTCTCGCAAAAAAAGAATAGATTTATTATTTCGATGAAGTTCCTTATATCCACCCAGATATAGTAGATACGATGATGCCATTTAAATAATTATGTCAAATTAAAGGAACCACAAATGATTGTGTGGAACCTCTAATGATGTAATATAATAAAATAGATAGATAGCCACAGTCATGACATTTACAAATTAATTTACATTGAAATGTTTTTATTTAATGGCATAAAAAACTTCCAATTCAACCATCTTTAATCGGTGCTCCAAGGACTCATTATAATTAGGTTTGAACTGATGAGTTTCACTTAAAGCGTATTACTTCATGTTGTTTCACTAATAAATAACTCTTCATATTATCGTGACTACACATAATAAATATATCACATGGGGACTAATCACAGTACCGTGCACCAATTTTCTATGACAATTGTAAAATAATCTTATCACACTTTGTGCATGTAGTATGTAGTCCAATTAAAGCTGTGCGGAATCCCTTTAAGGATACGTCACATTAAACTGTTATCTACTCCATGTATAAGGCATAATAAGAATATAAAAAAAAAAAATACAAAATCACTAAAAGCTCTGTACACTTTAAGCAGATTATTAAAGCTTTTCCTCGTTTCTATTCCTTTGTTGTTGTTAATAGACACACACAAATTGTTCTTTATATGTTTTACCAGCTAGTTGTTCAAAGTAGATATGCAGATATAGAAAATATCCGTATATATATAAAGTAACAGAGATGAAAGCTTTTTTCGTTTATTCTTTTTTTTTTGTATTGCTCCCGCTTTATATAATTTCTCGTGTACATGAGAATGACAACAACAAATCCGTGTACTCGTAATCCTTGAAAATTATACATCGTTCTACTTTACATCAACGCCAAAATTGTATGCTCGCATAAAATACATATCGGGGTAAGAAAAATCTGCGGAGAAGATGAATGATGATGTTATTATTTTTCCCGTTTTATTTGAAACGAAAGATTTACGGGTGGCTATGCAATGGAGAATTTTTGTAACGAAACACACTCATAGCTTTATCCAGAGTTAAAAATAAATTCAGATCAACAAGTTGTGTATTTTACAGATTTTGATAAACAACTCGTCTATCCAGAGTTATACTCGAATCGATCGATTTTAATTTTTTTCAACTATTTAATGTAACGTAAATATTTAATTTTTAAATAATTAATTCCTAAAAATTAACTTTGTTTTGTAGATATGTATGTATGTTTATTGTTAAAGGTATGTGCGGTTTAAGCTATATATTTCTGTCTGTTTATATAAAACAAAATATAATAATCTTGCTTTATCTATATAGAAAATGAAAATTTAAGTTTTCTTAGGCAACAAACTGAAAAACTATGTATAAATATAAACAAGATGAAAAATTTTTAAATTGAAACAAAATAAGTTTTGCACTAATTAACTTTTGTTTAAGTTTTAAAAGTTTTGTAAAGCTTATTCCATAGTGTGTTGTTCACAACTACTATTATATAAATGTATGAGGGAGATAAATATGAACTTCACTAAAAACCACTTTTAAATAACTTTTTGTGTTGTGCACGAGTACTTAGCTTTGTTAAACAATTTTAAACTGAAAGCTGCTGAGTGATCGATGACATTAAAAAAATGTGCAATTTATAAAAAGCTTTATATATGACCAAATGGGTTGAAAATTTTATTATTTTAAAGATTGATTGGGGATAAAAATTTAAATTACAGTACAACAATAAAATAAAATGTCCTTTTAACCCGAAGTTATATTATTTTATCAATCCTTTTTTATGTGAATCAAGGATCATACATGAACAACAAAATTGAAATATTTACTTTGCTGTACTCGAGGGTATTAAATATATTTAGATATGAATATGATATGTTATTCCCTAAATTTTGGTTTGTGGAATAACAATTTAACACCATATTACATTGCAGTTTACATTGTTGCGAAATTCGTTTGCGAATATAATATGACAAAGCATATAGTTGTCTGTGCTGTTCTCAGTATAAAATTTTTCCACTGTGTAAAAAAAAAATTGTGCTAACTCGTTAATTGTGCTAATTGTTATAGCTCCTTGGCTTTCGCATCGGATCTAGTAGATTAAGTGGTTTCATCCGACATACGATGTATCTCAGCATTTTGGTGTATAGTAATGCAATACGTCGCATGTGTTTTATGTGTAAGGTGTTAATTTAAGGTGTCTATGGAGGTGACCATTCCTTATGTACCACTGTGCATTAACTATTATTCTACGTATAGGACTTTGTTTTGGAATGAATAGATGATATTGACCATCTTTCTTTACTTAATCTTTAGTCCTTCTGTTAGCTAGGTATTCTTTTTGAGATGCTCGTTTCATCCTAGTTTCGCGTCTAGAGTCATGTCTAGATATGTTGCCGTGTTTGCATAGGGAATTGGCTGAGAGTTCAATTCTCGATGTACTTGATCCATTTTTGAATGGTTTCTCTGAAGCCAAATTGACGTGTAGGAATACGATATCTTTCTTCTTTTATAAGTCTGTGTCTGAATACTACGGTAATTATTTGGAGCAGTTTACTTAGTACTTTTCCAGGAAGAACTTTCATTATTTGTCTTCGGTTGGTACATGTGTACATTAAAGGCCCTAATGTCAAATTTCTTAAAGCGGATTTTGACCATGCATCTGTAGGTTGAAAGGATGGAAGTCGACGTTAATTTGCATCAAGCACCGTTGGATGATTTAGTTAACTTCAAATTCTCCTCTATTCTGATGGCCGCTTTAATGAAAGGTGTAACTCTTCATCCATGTTCCTGTCAAACTTATTTTGTGTGTAAAAAAAATCTCCTCGAATATAAAATATGTTGTACAGATAGATTAGATTAAAAATATGTTAAAGCTAGGTATAGCAAATTTTTGGTTTTGTTTTATAATGGATGATACTGAGATTAATTTACTTCTATCGGATAAAACACCACAAGTTGTCAATGATTTATTATATATAATCGGACCCGCTATATTCATAAGCACGAGGCATTTGCTGTTAATCCCATAACTGCCGGGAAAAGACTGTAATATATGTAAGTAATATTTAAAATGTTTATTAAGGATAACATACTAAAATATTTTTAGCTATTTGGCATCCGGGGACAGCATGATGTCGATTGGATGCGGATATCGAAACGCCGTAAGCACCGTAGCCAATATAATTGAGGAAATAACCACTGAGATTTAGAATCATTTAAAGGCGTTGATATTTCCATCACTGATCACTTTAGCATGGCAGAACATTGCTTCTGATTTTGATAACAATTGGAATTTTTTGGACGTCATTGTACAGGTAAATAATAAAAGTATATTTAAATATTTATTGTATATATATTTATGGTTAATTTTAAATTTTCCAGGCTTTTCCGAATTCCGAATAGGCTATTATGCGATGCGGATTATAAATTTATATTTGTAGATATTGGCGCATATGGTAAAAAGACATTTTTCGGAGAAGTGAGTTCGGCAAATGAATTGTAGCAAAATCGTCTACTCTACAAATACCAAATCCTACGACACTTCCAGGCAGCACAATAACTATGCCTTATTGTTTCGTTGGAGGTGAAGCTCTTCCATTATTGCCTTTATCCGGGAAGGAGATCGATAATTTGAATCGATAATTCGATCGTTTGAAGCAACACAACACACCTTCAGGATTACCTTCAAAAATTATTGGGAAATTTAATAGAAAATCTACTCGAGACTCGATCATTAAAGCCCATAAGATGAAGAAGACCCCGCAAACTGCAGATATACTCAATGGGGTTTCATCGGAGGATAGGAATTTGATGAAATATGAGAAGCGACCATTTTATGTAGGAGAACAATTAACATCGTACAATCAATATTTATTTAAGAAGGTAAGAGATCATAAACGTTTTAATAAAGTGAAATATGTCTGGGTTAAGAATGGTAATATTTTTATTAGAAAATCTGATGATTGTGCATCAGAAAGAATTATTAATTTTGACGATATAATAAAGTTCGATGTCTAATTTCAATTCAGATTATAATTTATCAATTAACTCAGATATACAAATTTATCAAGGGCCAGAGAACATAATATTAAAAAATCCAAATTCGCTTAAAATTTTGTATCTAAATTCGAGAAGCTTATCGTCTGATAAAATTGAGGATTTATATCAAGTACTTGATGTTTTAAAATTGGAAATTCCGATAATTTCAGTAACAGAAACATGGATATACGAATATATGCTTAAATCATTTTATTTTAAAAATTACAAAGCAGCATTTTCATGTAGGAAAAATAAGACAGGCGGTGGAGTAGGAATCTTGGTAAATAAGAAATATAATTTTGAAATTTTTTCTGAATTTAGTAATGATAAAATAAATTTATTGAGTATAAAAGTTGAAATAAATCAAAAACAAATTATAGTATCATCGATTTATAGAGCTCCTTATGATAATTTAGATGACATGAATTTATTTTTTGATGTTTTAGATAACCACCTTTACACTTTACAATACTACAAATCATATTTAACAGGTAACTTCAACATCAATCTTTTAGATTGTAACAATACGAGTAATAAATACTTAGACATAGTAGAGAGTAATGGTTTCTTTATATTCAATAAAATACATAGTACAAGACCTGAACATAACTCATGCATTGACCATATATATTTAAATGTTTTTAATCAAAAAGTTGATATTATGTTATTCAGCTACTCTGGGTTTGATCACAAATTTATTTTATTAGAATCTGATTTTTTTATTGAAAACAATAACTAAAAACACACAATCTGTTAGAATCATGTCTAATAAAATTAATTTCGACATGTTAAACGCAAGTTTAGTATTTAACCCAATAATTATCAATCAAAACCAGGAAATAGAAAACATGTATGAGTCTTTTTGTTCGCAACTTAATTTAAAAATTATAGATTGCTCTTATCGGAACAGAGGAAGAAAAGAGTTACACTATTTTAAAAATCCGTGGATTGATAAAGAATGTATAAATGCAATCAAAGCTAGAAATTTTTGGTATTCAAAACGCATGCAGGATCTTAATAACCATGCATTAAAATCAGAATATATATACTGGAGAAATAAAGTTACTTCTTTAAAACGATTAAAAAAAAGAAATTATTTCTCATCAAAAATTGACAAAAATTCAAAAAATCCAAAACAAATTTGGAACATTTTCAAAGAAATAATTTATAATGGCACGATGCCTTGAGATAAAATAGAACTTACTTCCGACTGTAATAATAAAAACGAAACGTTAGCAAAACTGAACAGTAGTAATAATTTTTTCGCAAATATAGGCAAACAATTAGCTTCTCAATATAATTTTACAACAAACAGTTTATCAATAACAAATTATAATGTCTTAAACAGATTTGATCAAATTACTCAAATTGATATAGAAAAGATTATTGATGGTTTAAAAAATACAAAATCAATTGGCTCTGATGGATATCAGGTCCAAGTTTTTAAGTTGAATAAAACTGCATTAGCACCGGTAATATCGCAAATTGTCAACAAATCTCTGAAAGAAGGCAACCTTCCTCAAAAGTTGAAAATATCCAAAATGATTTTAATACACAAAATGGGCTAAAAGACTGATCCAAACAATTATAGGCCAATTAATTTGCAACCAATAGTAAATAAAATACTTGAAAAAGTGGTAAATAAACAATTAAATCAATTTATCGAAACAAATAAAATATTAAGTAATAACCAATATGGATTTAGGCATAACAGCAACACCAACAGTGCACTATTTGATTTGATTTCGCAAATCCAAGGTAATTGCGATAATAAACTAACTTGCGGAGTTATCTTTCTAGATTTAACGAAAGCATTTGACACTGTTGATCGTCAAATTTTACTTAATAAATTGAATCAAATAGGTATAACAAGAATTTGCTTGAAATGGTTTACAAATTATTTTAACAATCGTCAACAGTATTTACAAATTGATGATCAAACCAGTGATTTTGAATTAGTTGAGTTTGGAGTTCCCCAAAGTAGCTCTCTGGGTCCCACTTTATTTTTATTATTTATTAATGATATTTCTAATTTACCATTGAAAGGTTCCATATTTCTTTACGCAGATGATATATCACTACTTTATAGCGCTAGTCCAGATAATACCGGCTCTATTGAACAATGGATGAATGAAGATTTAAACATGCTTTCGGAATATTTTGCGTCTAACAGGTTAACAATAAATACACTAAAATCAAAATTTATGATTATCAATTCTAAAACTAACAACAATTTTAAAGTTACTTATAATAATAATGTAATACAACGCTGTTATGATTATAAATATCTGGGTATAATATTAGATGATAATTTAGATTTTAATAAAGAAATAGTAAATTTAAAGGCAAAGTTGAAATCAATATGCTATGTTTTTAAAAAATTAGGTAATTTTATTAACCATAAATATCGTAGGACTATATATTTTTCTATGTTTCATAGCCTTATATTGCATGGGGCCAATTTCTGGAATAGTACAACAAAGTTCAATATTGATGCGTTACAAAAGTTACAAAATAAGGCTATTAAAAATTTATATAATTATAATAGATTAGAACACACAACAAAAATACATTTAGAAAATAATTTGCTACCAGTAGCTCAAATAATTGATCATAGTTTGACGGTACACATCCAATTAGTTAAGAACAAGCAAATTCATTCCAATTTAGAAATAGCAACAAACCGTATTTCTAATTATAACACACGTTATAATACAAACATATTACCGAATAGACCTAAATCTACAAAATTCGGAACAAATTCCATATTTTTTAAGGCATCAAATTTGCATAATAAAATTCCAAACAGTTATAAACTTCTGGATAAAAATAAATTCGTTCAAAATATATAATAATATATTTTTATTTATATATAATTTATAAAAGTACTCTGGCTTTTCACAAAAATTCCTCAAGATCTCTTACAAGTTAGCTTTTTTGTAATTAAAATTATTTGATTGTTAGGCTCATGTAATTGCTCTCCATTCAAAAAAAAAAATCATGTTTTGTAATATTTTTTGTTCTTTTTTTATTGTTGTAATTATTCAATTTCATATTTATATATCAATTTTTATTATATGTATCAAATGCGAGATTTATTCTCTTATGATATTTATTCAAAATAAATAAATAAATAATAATAAATAAAAATAAATTAATCATATTCGAATCAAATTCAATTTTCCTTTTTCATAACACTTAAATTTTAATTCCAGGTTTATTATCCTGAACACTTTCCTTGGTGCATTAACCAAACCGCACGACCAGGCATCCAACAAAAAATATTCTGTGATAATGAGCCCAATTTAATTGGAGCAAATAATCGTCTTCGGGAAGTATTTTCTAATATACTCAAAAACTTAAATTTTTAATCTGATTAAGCTTACAAGTATAGGTGTTATATCACGAGACACTTTAATTCACCAGGAGCACCCCATTTCAGTGGTATACATTGAAAATTTTCATCAGATTAACAAAATTCTATTTGATAGAAGTAATCGGAAAACAATTTCTAACTATCGAGTAAATGAAACTTTTCATTGTAATGAATACTTACACAATTTTTAACAAGCTCAACTGACATCGATGTTCTGACAACAATACACTTTCTAATTGGTCACGCTGCAAACAAATTTCTGAGGAAGATCTAACTAATACAAAAATATCACTTATACATGGTTGGAAGATGGTGCAACAGATATCTCAACACTTCTGCGGAGTCGATGGTATACGGAAAATATGAGTTCCTTACAAAGCGCGGAAATAGAAGAACAGAAAAAATTTGCGTCACTTCAGTTATAAAGGTCAGCCAGTGGCCACTATTGTTTGTTGATGTTGTTTGAGTACCTTTTAGTAGTAAATTTTTTGAGTACTCGTCAATCCAGCCAATTTTCAGCCAATTATTTCTATTCTTTCTACAATTTTCATCCAATATTTTCCTCATATCAGTTCTGCGAAAAACGTTGGCCAGATGTTTTGAATTATTTCTTTTCTCGGGCTTTTTGGAGCCTTCTAACTGATTTCGGTATCAGATTTTAATATTTCGGTTCTATTCCGTTATTTCCGAACTATCCGATAATTTGGTCGCAGAGAAAGGTCTTCTTCTAAAATTTTATAAATGAATGGGTACATTTGACATGAATATAAACCACCAAGCTTCATCTCGATGTATGGCTGCTTGCACAAAAACTTTGAAAACAATTCAAATTCAAATGGTTCTTCCGTTTTATACAAATAAATGTTGTATTAGATGTTGTTGCTGCATAACAAAAAACTAAAATATAAAATAGTTTCTAAAAAATAAATTTTCTTCTTTATTGTTTATCGAAATTTGAAAAGTGTCCTCCATACATAGAAAAGTCTTTCACATGACTCCTGGTTAGGAGGAAAATTTCTATTCGATATTCGTTTTTGGCTTACAACGAGCTAAATGTGTACAAAAGAAAAACCAATAAAATAAAAATTTTCAACCGTGAAATCAACTGAGTATCAAAAGCATACAAATAAACTTTTCTTTATCTCATCCCGCCCGACTAAAATATATAAAAGTTTGATGTTCTAAAAAAAGAGAACAAATGGCTTATATAAGATGTTTTTGTGGTAATTCGTTTTCTTGTAAGCTTAGTCAAGGCTCTGTTTTTAGAAATCATTTAATGATTATGCGTGCGGTTTAGAAAAATCGTATGTGTGCGTGTGTGTAGCTCGCATGTTCTGCTTCATGATAAAGTAAATTGCGTGAAAATTGATTATAAATCTGATTTGATTCCAATGTTCTAGGAATCACATGTTGTGAGTTTCTGATAAAATATACACACATTGTATTATATATAAAGATACGAGAATTTAAACAAATTAATTTAACTGAATTTTGCGGCAATTGATTTACATTGCCTTTGCCTTTGGTGATTTCTCCTTTCGTTTCTGTATAAGGTAATCACGGCATGATATTTTAAATAATTTATAAGGTTACCATCTGGCGAGGTCTTAGAGGAAACCATTTATTTTTTACGCCAACAGTCATGATGCTTTGGTATTAAATCGTAACCAGGAAGGAACAATTGTTAAGAAACTTCAGCAAAATCATTTCGGACTCGAAATTAGAACAACGTTTAAAAATTTGGAACATGAAGACAGTTCAGAAGACCGAATGAAGAACCTCCACCAACTTCTCGATCAGGCAGCGCAGTATAAGCAAAATCCATTTAAACTATTGGGTATACAAATAAGTCTCCGATAAAAACAAAAATTGGGCATTTATTGTGAAAGTACGTTAGATTATGTTTTATTCAAAGTATTGTCCATTGCTAGTCAC
This sequence comes from Nephrotoma appendiculata, assembly GCA_947310385.1. NCBI lineage: Eukaryota > Metazoa > Arthropoda > Insecta > Diptera > Tipulidae > Nephrotoma > Nephrotoma appendiculata. The sequence continues at coordinate 61,136,089 of OX371223.1, forward strand.
AAAATTTTTCAAACTTTCTGGCAGCATACGAATACTACGTCGGAAGAAAGCTTCATCTTTTGAGACTGAATTTTTGGTATCTTCATATGATGTCAAGTGCTACTCAGACAGGCCATGCGTCATCAAGTGATAATCAGATGGAGCAATGTGTGGTGAATACGGCGGGTAGGTTAAAGCTACCCAATTAATTTTTTCACGTATGGTTCATCGACGCCGCAACATATTATGGACGAGCATTACCTTAAGCAGAAGATTAATTTTTGTTGTGGCTGGAGTATAATATGTACGTTTTTCCTCCTAATCTCATCAATTTTCGGTTTCGTTCGTAGTTAGCAACTCTTAAAGCATGACTCCAAGCTGACCTCACCAAATACACAACATTCCAGTTTTTTCCCCATAATTTCTTCTATTTTGAGGTTATCCAGAGGGGATCCATTTTTTATCGTCAGTGACTGTGCAATGCAAAAGCCAGTTCGCCTATGCTTGGCAAGCCGGCTTGTCGAACCCCCAAATCTATCTTTAGAGAACATAAAAATTTAGTAGGATCAGTCAAAGAGTCAGATGAAGACCTCATTACCTTAAAAAGCGAGACTATATGCTCTTTTCGTGAAAGGTCACTTCTTTGCCGGTATAATTCCTGGTAATCTGGACGTCGGCCAATATATTAACGCGAACCATTCTTTATATAATTTAAAACCTAGAAACGCACAATTAACATCTTCAACTCTGAAACAATCCACTGGGCTCATTTTATATTCTCTACAGCATGAGACGGCAACAATCGTGTACGGCAATTCGTAACAGATTTAAGATCCATAAACAGCCGTATCTCCGGAAATGTGCACACTCCCCTACAAACTGAATGCGTGGAAGGATGAAGTAGTAGTAAAAATCGACTGCCACTTTAAGAGACAGATTTCTGTAAAAGGACCTTCCATATACGGAATTCCATTTGATTAACCCTTGGACCTGGTTGGCGGTTATGAGGCGTTTCGGTGGTTTCACTGGGACTAGAATTAACCTCGTTGTAACTCCAATACCGACAGTCCAATTACTTGTATAGAAATGTGTATTCACCGTCTTATTTACGTATTGTTTGTTAATCTCGTTTCAACTTGGGTGTATAAGCTGTACTCGGTTGATACAGGGGGTAGCGGTATGCCAAACGGTAATATTGCTACTGGTATAAATGTTCGGTTCGTAACCTCAAAATCACGGTAGGTGTGCTCGCCAAACTATTTATTCACTTTATTCACGGCTCACAGTAAAAGAAAAGCAAAATGATATTGTTCACAATTCGCGGTAACAGAAAAGCCAAGACAATCACTGCAGCACATATACTTTTCTTTATTTTAAATTATATATCACGGGTAATTATTTTTTAGGCTCCAACAATCGAGCTTGAAATATATTTTCACAATGTTCGTTTTTTCCATGACAAAACTTATTTTACTAAAAAAAAAGAATTATACAAATTTTGAATAAAGTGCCATCTCCCAAAATATATTTAAATGAATTTATAATAAGAATGAAAACAAAAAGAAAGTGCCATCTTAACATGATTAGCGCAAGTATAACAACATAGATTATCAATTTTTAGTACTTTGTCTATGTATTTTCTAATTACTCTTATTCGCACCGCACTGGATAACGATATGTCAAAACCAAAAACATAAACAAAATACTAATTGGACAGAGTTTATAATTTTTAGGTAAGTAATTATATAATACAACTTTAATATTTGTAATAATCTAAACTTTCCCTTTTATCTTACAGGTAAATTCCTTGTGTATTCTTCACATCTATGTCGTAATTAATGCGATGATTTAATTGTACACCAAGTTCACGGTTGTTTCAGATAAGTGTTTGTTGTTTACTTCTATTCGCACCCGATTCTTTGTGTTTGTTTTCTTTTATTTTCAGGAATATATTTGACAGTCTTGAACATACTCCCCGCCGTTGACGTTGGCTACGTCAACAAACAGGCAGCTTACAAAGCTTCACTATTGGACATTGTAGAGTTGAATGCGCGGTTTTCAGTGTCACAACACGAACCAAATTATCATCTCCTGGATGTACTTTCATCACCCTGCCCAATGGCCAATTACACACAGGCGTATTATCTTCCCTTATGAGTACGATGTCGTTAAGTTTGATGTCTTTCTCTGCATGTTGCCATTTTTGTCGCTGTTGTAGAGTGTTTAGATAATCTACGGAGTACCTTTTCCAAAATGTTTGTATTCTGGCTTGAATTCGCTGCCATCTCGACAAGGATGAATCTCTCTGCGTAATTTACAATTCTGGAATCGATCCCGTTGACGTCCCAATCAAAAAATGGGCTGGAGTGAGCACTTCGTAATGATCATCATTGGATGTGGTGTATAGCGGCCGTGAGTTTAATATGTTCTCAATCTGACATAATAACGTCGCTATTTTTTCGAATGTCAGATTTACATTGTTGGTTGATTTCATCAGATGTGTTTTCACGGATTTCACCGCGGATTCCCATAATCCGCCAAAATGAGGTGAAGATGGTAGGATCATGTGCCAATCTACGTTATTGCTACTTAGAAATTCTGAAATTAAACAATTATTAGAAATTTGTTGCATGAGTTGGTAAGCCTCTTTCAGAATTCTCCTTGTCCCCACCCGTTGTCTGAATATATTTTCTTTGGGACACCTCTTCTGGCTACGAAACGTTTAAGGGCCGCTAAAAATCCTTCACTTGTCAGATCACTCACAGGTTCGATATGGATCGCCTTCACGGATAAACAAACAAAGACACATAAATAACCTTTGTTTGTTGTTGAACCTCTACCCTTTTTTGATGCGAAATACAGTGGTCCCGCAAAATCGATTCCGCAGTTCGTAAATGGACGGGTTGGAGTCACTCGTTCTGCGGGTAGGTTTCACATTAGCTGTTGACTCGTTTTGTGTGCATATTTCACACAAATGATGCACTTTCTCAACATCGAACGTATTTTGTTTCGCCCGTTGATCACCCAATACTTTTGTCTGATTCAATTGTTTATTAATGTGGGCCCAGCGTGTAAATTTTTGTTGTGCACCTCCCATATCAATCTCTCTGTATATACGTGCTCTGCGGGTATGATGACTGGATGTTTGCTGTCGTAATCACAATCGGCGTTGAAAAGCCGACCACCAACTCGAAGAACACCTGCTGCATCTACAAAAGGTGCTAAAGCTTGTATTTTGGAATTAGCTTTCGTTGTCTTGTATTTTCGTAGGCTTGTGATATCTTCATTAAATTTCTCTTCTTGCACCCATCTAACACACTGCATCCTTGTTGCTTCGACCTCTTCGGAAATCAGTTCGCCCGTGGCTCTCTCTGATCGATCTTTACACTTTAGATTCGCGATGTAACGCTTCACGTAGCAGATGATTCGAAATATTTTAATCAGATTGGATTTCCTCGCGAATAAGTGGCTCAAGCAGTTATTCTCCACGGTGCTAAGTAATACATGCCTCGAATGTTTGCTTGATTCGTTTTCTACTGCGGATTCGATTAGTTTCGTGTTTAAATTAATCGAGTTTGGCCACAAAACTTCTGGTGATTTCAACCATTCCGGACCATTCCACCATTGCCTCAAGCGCGTTAACTTTAGTGGGGATACTCCTCTGGTACCGTGATCGGCGGAATTTTCTGATGATTTTACATATGACCAGTGTTGCCTAGGAAATTGCTCTAAAATTTTACTCGTCCGATTGGCGATGAAAGTTTTCCATCTGACAGGGTAAGTAGAAAGCCAAGCGAGCACGATGGTTGAATCGGTCCAAGCGTAGTATTTCACAGTCGATTTGTTGATCGCTTTGACTGCAGACATCAGTTTTGCCAGCAGGTGTGCAGCGCATAATTCCAATCTGGGCAGAGATATTTTTTTTACAGGTGTCACCTTTGTCTTGGACGTCAATAGGTTAACAATTATTACTCCCTTTTCATTTATAATTCTACTTTAAATGACCGCGCAGTAGGCCGCTTCACTGGCATCCGCAAACCCGTGTATCTGGATATTTTCGTAATGATTGCTAAAACGTGGAATTTTTATCTCTTGGAACCATTTGAATTCCTCCCTCACTCGCTTATATTCCATTACGTGGTTGTCGTGAAGTATGTCGTCCCAATCGAGTTTCAATAACCAAGTCTTTTGGAATAATATTTTTAATAAGATGATGGAGGGAGATAAGAAACCCAGCGGATCGAAGACTCTCGAAGCTTCCGACAACAGTTTCCTTTTCATAATAGGACCTTCATTCTCTGGGTTGACTTTGAACGTGAATATATCGTCAGACGGACGCCAGAGTAGCCCCAGAATGATAACAGTCGAATTATTCTCGTTATATAATTTGGCTGCATTTCCCTCACCGGGATCATCACATAGCTCCGAACAGTTTGATCTCCATTTCCTTAACGCGAACCCTCCGCTTCGTAACATCACTGTGATTTTCTTTTTGATTTCTGCCGCGCCTTTCACATTCTCGGCACCAGACAGAAAGTCGTCTACGAAGAAATCATTTGTAATGTGTCGTGCCATAACCTTGTCCCCAAAATCAAAAGCTAGTTTTTGGAGAGTACGGATTGCCAGATAGGCAGAACAGGCTAATCCGAACGTAACTCTAGTTAGCTTGAAATGTCGTATTTGTTGGCTTGGATTTTCGCGTAATAACAACCTTTGATAGTTTGTGTCTTCAGGTGACACAACCACCTGTCTATACATCTTTTCGATGTCGGCGGTTAGCGCTATACGGTTATTTCGGAATCGCATCAACGTAACCCACAGAGGTGGTTGAATACCCAAGTAGCAAAATGAAACCAAAGTTTCAGAAAAACCAAAATCGAGGTTGCATTTAAGAGTTTATGTAACTAGTATTTTTGAAACGGTTCTAACATGTCTTCAATTTCGAATAATTTAAACGTCTCTGAACGAGTTTTATGAAACCCTTTTGACACCAGCAAAAGTTTTTAAATGGTTTCCAAATATCCAAAAATTTACTGGTTATTTAAAAACCATTCGTTAACGGTTTTATTTTGGAACAATTGCAACGTATTTGAAACGGTTTAGAAAAACCCTAAATATTGATTAAAATACCTTATTATTGTTTCTAATAATTTTCTTCTATTTAGGTATTTTTGTCACTGGAATTTTTAATGGTTTACCAACTTTTAAAATAATTCGCTAAATCATTATGTATTTATTTTGTTTATAAGCACAAACAATATATTGCTTAATATGTTTAGAGTCGGACTCGGACAATACCATCTGCTGATAAACATGATGAATGACGAATCTTATAAAAGGTTTGTCAAGTCAATTGGTAAACTCACTTCGAAGTGAAAACCAAATCTGGCTAAAAAAAATTTTGTAAACTATATTATCTTCAAATGGTTTTAAGTTTTTATAAAATCAGTTGAAACTGAAATTATTTTTCAGAGATTTTCAGTTTTTTACAAACCGCTTTAAAACCGATTTTTCGGATTTTTGTTACGGTGTTTATGAAACCTAGAACCACTAGGTTTGTCACCGCTCCAAAGAAACTTAAAAGTAGTTATAATACGATTATTTGAAATAATTTAAAACCGTTTCAAAAAATCTGAGGTTTTTTTAAATCTGTTTATAAACGGTTCTTCATTAGTAAAAATAAAACGAGATGGTATCAAAAAACGCGGTCAAAAGCAGTATCTACTAAGGCTTTCTAACGTGTTGGAAGCGTATCTCAAACCATTTCAAAAACTTTTTGGTTGTAAAACCTAAGTTTCGTATTGGTTATAAAACCAACTTGAAACCAAAAATTGCTACTTGGGTAGTTGGTCCAACCATGAGTATATCATTTAATGAAACTCCTTTTGTCGTCTTGGCAGACCCATCGAATACCACTCGCATCTTTGTGGTCTCGCTCGACTCCTTTTCGACGGCATGATGAGGCAAATGAAAGGTCTCTTCTTCACATGAGTTTTGCTGATTTTGAGGAATTTCTACCATGTGTCCGGTCTCTATATATTATCTCATTTGCTCTGTGTATCTTTTCCTCCTAGGTTCGTCGTTCAATAGTTTCCGCTCTAGTGCGAGGAATCTTCTCGTTGCGCCTAACAATGAATTGCCTAGTTCAGCCGGAGACGTCCGAAAAGGAAGTTTGACGATGTATCGCCCGTATTATCGCCTTTTGACCGTTTTGTTGTAAAACGCTTCGCACTCCTGATCTTCTGGCGTAAGTTGAGATGTCTGTGGCACGTCTTCCATTTCCCAAAATTGTCGCAAGGTCTTGTCAATATCTACATCATTTTGAATGGTCGATATCATGTGCGTTGTGGAATCCGAGATACTTAGCGAGTTAGGCTGACCAGACACCACCCATCCGAATATCGTGTTTTGTAAGATTGTTGACCCTAGCTGCTTCCGTCCTTCGTTAAGAATCGCAAATAATTTGTCTGTGCCAATTAGTATGTCGATGGGCGCTGGCTGCTTGAAGTCTGGATCTGCTAACTGGATGTTCTCTGCATGTTCAATCTCTTCGATGTTAATGTGATAGTCTGGCATTCTTTGTGGAAGTTTATTCAAAATCAGAGTACTCACTTCTATGCATACTTCCGGATTATGTATCGAGCCCATCATGAATGTACTTCTCCCTCTTTCTCTGATTGCCGTTGCCGTTATGCCCTTTACATTCACGTTGGCGCTATTTCTCACCAATCGTAGTCTTTGAACGCAATATTCGGATATAAACGAAGATTGTGACCCACAATCCATTAACGCTCGACATTTTTGTGATCTTCCGTATTGATCCTTTATGATGACACTTGCAGTTGCAAAATCGCTTGCACTTGATCTGACGTTCATGATTGCGTCAATGCGTTGAAATTCTTTGACTCAGTCTCCTCTACTTTGGAATCGTTGATTTCCGTGTGTAGCGTCACATGATGTCGCCTTCGACATTTGCTGCAATTAAACCTTGATCTACACACGATGGCTTGGTGATTCGCTGATAAACAATTAAAACAAAGTTTTTAATTTGCTACTAGTGCTCTCCGTTCTGGCACTGGAAGTTCAATAAATTTTTCACATTTTCCCTGATAGTGATCGTTGGAACATAAAGGACAAGAATTTTGTATTTGTGACACTAACGCAGTAGTTTTTTTTGGATGATTGATTTTGTTCCTTTGCAATGAATTTAGGCTTTCAAGTGCGTCGCTCCTTTTGTTCAGGAATTTAAAAAACAGTTGTAGAGAAGGAAAATGTATTTCGGCGGTTTCATGAGCCCATGCTTGCTTCGACTCATTGTCCAACTTGTTCGATATATATATATATATATATATATATATATATATATATATATATATATATATATATATATATATATATATATATAAGCCACGGATCACGTGTCTCTGCCTCTGCGCCAAGTACTTTTAAACCGCGAACGACTTCATCGGATGTATCACACAGTTTGCGAAATGATTTCGAACAAGATTGCTGCAATGTTGGTTGTTCCATAAATTGTCTCAGTAGCGAGTGAACCACATGTTTCGGTTTGTCATATCGCATTTTAACTTTCTCCCAGGCTTCATCGTAATTAGCATCCGTAGTACTTAGGTGATTGATTAACGAGAATGCTTCTCCTTTAAGTAATCCTTTGAGGTACTGGAGCTTGTGTACCTTGGATATGGCACTGCGGTTGTGTATCGATGCCTCGAATAGGTCCCGAAAGGATGGAAATTCCGAATATTTTCCATCGAAATTTGGAATGTTGACATGCGGTAAATGAACCTCGCTCTCACGTTTGTTTAAATTCGCAACCTCTTGTAAAAAATTCGTTTGATTTACAACTAGCTCATCGATCGTGTTGTTGTTTGGGCTATTGTTTGTTTCTTCGTACTCCTTCTCCAATGAAAATTATTTTCGCTTTAAATCATACTGGAGGCGTTCAATTTTCTCAACTGACTCGATGTTTGCGTCGTCAAATTTTCCCTTTAGACTCCTTTCCACAGTTTGAAATTCGTTCCACTGATCCGTTAGCAACGCTCTAGTAGCTTCTTAATCATAGATAGGCGTGGTTTCACCAAACGTCGCAATTCGTGATTTAATGTCTTCCATATTTCTTAATAAACGCCTAATCGCCCTGGATTCCGCCATTTTGAATTAATCGAATCGATACTGTTATTTTTTATCGCTCGATATTATTTCACTTCACTTCAATAATTCGCCAAATATATGGTATACCGTTTACTATAGTGTTCACTCGATAATTCCGTTTTGTTTCGATAAATTTATCAACACTTCTATTCGCAATTTTCACCCGGTTTAAAATTGATAAAAGATTCTACTCACAGTTTTTGCCTATCCGGCTCGAAGGACCATGATTAACTCTTGGACCTGGTTGACGGTTATGAGGCGTTTCGGTGGTTTCACTGGGACCAGAATTAACCTCGTTGTAACTCCAATACCGACAGTCCAATTACTTGTATAGAAATGTGTATTCACCGTCTTATTCACGTATTGTTTGTTAATCTCGTTTCAACTTGGGTGTATAAGCTGTACTCGGTTGATACAGGGGGTAGCGGTATGCCAAACGGTAATATTGCTACTGGTATAAATGTTCGGTTCGTAACCTCAAAATCGCGGTAGGTGTGCTCGCCAAACTATTTATTCACTTTATTCACGGCTCACAGTAAAAGAAAAGCAAAATGATATTGTTCACAATTCGCGGTAACAGAAAAGCCAAGACAATCACTGCAGCACATATACTTTTCTTTATTTTAAATTATATATCACGGGTAATTATTTTTTAGGCTCCAACAATCGAGCTTGAAATATATTTTCACAATGTTCGTTTTTTCCATGACAAAACTTATTTTACTAAAAAAAAGAATTATACAAATTTTGAATAAAGTGCCATCTCCCAAAATATATTTAAATGAATTTATAATAAGAATCAAAACAAAAAGTAAGTGCCATCTTGACATGATTAGCGCAAGTATAACAACATCGATTATCAATTTTTAGTACTTTGTCTATGTATTTTCTAATTACTCTTATTCGCACCGCACTGGATAACGATATGTCAAAACCAAAAACATAAACAAAATACTAATTGGACAGAGTTTATAATTTTTAGGTAAGTAATTATATAATACAACTTTAATATTTGTAATAATCTAAACTTTCACTTTTATCTTACAGGTAAATTCCTTGTGTATTCTTCACATCTATGTCGTAATTAATGCGATGATTTACTTGTACACCAAGTTCACGGTTGTTTCAGATAAGTGTTTGTTGTTTACTTCTATTCGCACCCGATTCTTTGTGTTTGTTTTCTTTTATTTTCAGGAATATATTTGACAGTCTTGAACACCATTCACATAGTAACGCTATTCGCAACGAACCTGGAAAGTGCCAAATAGACTCAAACATCGAGGATTAGCTTTTGCGCGATACAGTTTTAACCAAGATAGTTGCTGGAAGTTGTTGATTACAGTAAGCGCCATTAGACGACTACACTGAGAGAAAAAATTTGTTGAATCTACAAAAAAACCGATAAATTCAACAATTTCCGGGGTTGATTTTGAGCCAACAAAAAAATTATAATATTTACTGTAATTATTGTTAAAATTAATATTTTTGTTTATTGTAATTTCAATATTTAAATTGTAATAATTGTTTATTTTACAAATAATTTATGACTTTTGTAAAATTAGCAAAGTGAACAAATAAATTGTCACATTTGCAATTTTTTTCAGTTCTTGTAAAATCAACAAGTAAATGATAGAAATCGTAACACATACCATGAAATTGTAATATTAACAAGTACTACAAGTAAATTGTCATGCTTGTAAAGTCAATAAATAAATGTTAGAAATGGTTGTATTTACAAATAATTTGTACTTTTAGTAAATTCTACAAAAAACTTGTATTCTTGTATTCTCAACAAATAAATATTACAAATGATAATATTTACAAACAAATTATAATCATAGTAATTTCTACAAGAAATTTGTCGTTTTTGTGAAATCAACAAATCACTATAAGAAATGATAATATTTAGAAACTAATTGTATTATAAGTAAATTTGCAATTATTGTTAATGTAAGATAAAGATTATTAAAAAATCTGGTATAATTACCCATTACTGTAAATGATCATTTATTTTTTGACCTAAGTTCAGAAGCAGTATAAAAGACGAGCTGTGTAAAATGAAACCTTTGATAGGAAATAAAATAAAATTATTTTTTAATATTTTTTGATTGAGCTTTATTATAGTTTTAAAGCGATTATGTTAAGAAACAGTTAATGTTAACAGTTAAACAGTTAACAGTTCATGTCAAATTGCAATTCATATAAAAGAGACTAACAAATTTATGATTTTAACATATTTTTTAACAAAGTTTTATAAACAATATTTTGTTATATTTTTATCATTTTAATATTTATAAACCATGAAGCTAGCTATAACAATAAAATTAAAGTGATAGTCTTCTATGTTATACTTTTGAATTTAAGTTCCAACTTGATAACAACTAAAGTTAAAAACTAATACGCTAAAATTTCAAAATTTGTAAATTTCAACTTTAAACATATTTTCTATCATTTACAACATTTGATAAGAACACGGAACTGCCAGACGAACTGGTTGTGTGTGGAATTGGCTAGGTTATAGAATTTATTAATTTTTATTTTTTCTACGTTATAGAATTCTTGAATTTTAATTATATATTCATTCGGTTGGTTTAATGAATATTGTGTCAGTAAGTGTCTTTTAAAAGAATTCTTAACACTTACTAAAACCACATTTATTTATAAAACGGATGTATAATGACTAATATAATTAAAGAAAATAAATTAACTAAATATTTAAATAACAATATAATTTAAAATTAACTAATTAATGCAATTAATTCTGTGGCAATTCAACATAACCACTTAATATCAGTTAAGTGATTTTGTCAAATTTTATTTCTATCTGTTCCTTTTTGCATCATTATGACCCAAGGCAACTTTAGACGATTTTGTATGATTTTTGACCATGTTGTGGCTATAAAACAAAACCACTTAACTACACTGAAATGCTATAATGTTACTTTATTATTTTGGAAAAAACACTCTGAATATTTACTGAATTTCAGTTAAGTGATTATGTTGAATTTCCACAGAATTAAATTTATACTGTTGGTTTAAAATTGTGTTTTCCAATGTTGAACAAATCAGTTATTAAACTGGCCTCTTCGGATATTGGTTTATCAAAACGCGTGTCTATCGCATAAAAATAAATTTAAATACAATACCGTACGTTATATGAATAATGTGGGTAGGCTAAATTAAAAACTTAAAACGTTTTAAAACATAAATCAATTGCTCACACGCTAAAGTGTATGTTGAATATACGTAGTTGCTATCTACTCTTGCAATAAATTTAATCGGCAATTCGTTTAACATAATAACGGTTATTATTGGTTGAAGGGTTAAATTATTCGCTATAGATGTTCTTCCCTTAAATTATTGTTGGTTGATTTCTTCTTCATCTTCCAAAATCAGAAACTTTCTTTTTATGGAATCTTGATTTTATAGCTTCCAATGTAATGTTTCCTCATCCATTTTTAAATTATGTTTAATTAACGGAGGCAACAAGTAATGTAACAATTTAAATACTTGTAAATGTTGCAATGCTGAAAGATAAAAAACAGATTTTTTTTCATTTATTTATTTTCACAGATACGTTCGGTCACAGTAACAAGTGAAATAAAACCTACCAGTATTATTAGTTTCAGCAAAAGATCTTTTTTTAATTTAATTATTCCATCAAGCTTTAATTTTTTGTTCGAATTTTCCAACCTATGGCCATCACAATCTGTGCTCTCATTCAATATATCTTTCTGCATTCTTTTAATATTGCTGATATGTACTTTCTTTGGAAAAATTAATATCGGCTTAACTTTGTTCAGTTGTAACTCTCCGTCGATCTTCAAAGGCTACCCAAATGTATATTTATAAGATATCCACAGCTTGTCATCACTGGAGGTAATAGTTTTAATAAATTTATATAAATTGTAAATTTGGTAATGGAAATGCACAAAACTAAATTTCACTTTCCGATTTTTTTTTTTGGGTTTTTTTTATCAAACGAATTTATAGTATATCAAATAAATCTTTCTTACCAAGCAATGAATTTATATTTCCAAATTCAAAAATGTTGTATCCAAAATAATTAATAAGTTTTCACTAAACAGCGTATTGATTGCTTTAAGGTTCAACTGAAACCGATCACCACGTTGTTTAAGATAAATTGGTTTATTATAATAATATTTACAAGTTAATATTAAATGATACAAATTGCTTGTAAAATTTAATATATTGTTTTAATTTTTTACAATTTAATAATAATTGCTATTATTGTTTATTTATTTGCTTTATTTACTATAAAAGAGTAAATGCAACAATTAATTGGAAGGAAGTTTAATATTTTATTTTTCATGATATGTAATACTCGTAGATTGCCATTATTGAATCAAAAATTCAAAACACATTATTCGTAATTTTATTGGCATTAATAACCTGGAACTATAATTTTATTTACAAGGCATGCCAAATAAAATTATCTACACGTTAAATATCATGCATTATTTGAATGATTACACTGACAACTTCTGGAAGAATCACTAATCGCAATCTTATACTAACAACACACGTTCGCCATTTTTGACAAAATGGATAATATTTTTAACTTCAAATTTTAAAGATAAGAAACGCACAAAACTTATTTGCACTTTATAGTAAATAAATCTTCCTTTCCAAACAATAATTTTAAATTATTTATAATAAAAACTGGTATAAAAAATTGCCAATTTTTCATTAGATAACTTATAAAAATATAAACTGTTCGTAGTTCAACTGAAACTGATGTACTGATAAAAATTTATGAACAAATTTTAGTTTAAACAAATTTCTAGTAATATGTAACAATAATTTTTTAATTTTACAATTTAACAATAATTATTACTGATTATTTGTAATAATTACAATTTAACAGTAAATATAACAATATATTTATTGTAATTACAATTTAAAAGCCAATTTAACATTTTATTTTATATAAATTTGTATCTATTGTAAAAGAGTGCCAAAACAAATAAAAACACTTTAAACTTGGCATTACTGGACTAAATATAACTGAAATTATAACCGTGTTTCCTATTTTATATCGCAACAGTTACACTTACACTTACAATTTTCCAATTCAAAATATTTAGAATAAGTAGTAAAATTCGCTACCAATTCTAGATTGATAGTTTGTTGATACTTACTCGAATAAGGGTTAATAAAATACACAAACGACTTTGATGACTGAAGACTAATATTTTGTCTGTGGTATACTTTTATAGATACGTATAAAATTGAAGTTATTTGGAGATACAAAGAATGGTTTTATAGTTAAATATAGCAAATATAGCAAAGAATTATTTTTAGAAAAACGCATTATCCCTGTTAATCGAAGATAAAGTTCCTTACCCCTATTTAAGTTCTCATGTTTGTATACTGTTCTCATGTAGAATACTGGGACGAGTAATTTTTTTCGGAAAAGTCTGTTACTGGCAAAGTCTGAAAGTTGTCTATATTACAATACGGTAAAAATTTGTGGTGAGTTTAAAACAACTACAAAAACTATTTCACATTTTCATTTCAAGATAATAAAAAAATTTTAACATGTTAAAAGCACCACGACTTGGCTTCGGATGGTAGCTTTTTTAAGGTACTCATGTAAGGACTTTCATTATTGTATATAGTTTTCATACTATGCTTTTACCAGGATCCCTGACACACTTGATTAATTTTTAAATTTTCTGTAACAAATCAATATTAAGGCAGTTAATTTTACATAGAAATTTCTTAGTAATTTATTTCTGCAGCAATTTGTATCGTCATTCCTTTCTAACTGTGCCACTTGCTAAGCCCGAGTTTGCTGTTTCTTTGATTCACAGCATTTCTACTATTTTGATGAAAACGTCATAGATCGCGGGTCTCCAGCAAAGCCGTCTAACTTCCAGTAAATGTTTGTAGATCTCTATAGAAATTCGATGTCACGATTTTGCATAGACGAGACAAATATCACTCGTATAATTTATATATGAGAGCGAAGATGTATGAATATTTACTGTGACTGCTGTGATTACTACGTTCAGCAACATTGATCGGTGATTAATTTGCATTTGGGTTAACTTTGCTTTAGGGTATTTTTCCCAATAACATCAAAATACATAGGTGTTTTAGTAAGAATTGCGAATAATTATTACAATGTGAAAGCAGTATAATAGGAAGTGAAACCCGAAAATGTTTCTATAGCAGTAATAGAAAGTATGGATTGAATTACCTTTGAGAATTTAAGGTCGACGACAGTTGCGATAGGATCCAAGTGTAATACATTTGTATCGTGACATAGAACAAATGGCTGAACATTTATAACTGATTGATTACCACACAGAGCAGGTTGCTGATATCCTAACTAAGCAAGCAATTGAGCTGAAGAAAGAACTAAATTAATGAAACTCACTATGAATGAAAAGATAAAAAATAACGACATTGTTACCCGATTGATATAAAACTAGAAATTAACAATTAATTATACATACTTCTACTTCGTGGTACTATAAAAAATCCACCAAATAAACAGTGCAGGGATAATGGGCACTAGGAGTACTTTTTGGTGGAAATGAGAAAACAATTAAACTACGGAATTAATAATTCTAAGAAATATTTTTATTTAAATATTATATTCAAAAAGTTTGTTATTTGAAATTACAAATAAAATGTAATAACATATTTTACTATATTTATTCTTTTTTACAATTATCCTAGTACATATAACTATTCTTTAGTAGGTTTTACGAAAGCCTGTGTTGAACCTACAATTTAATAGTAAAAGTAATGTTTGGTGCAATCAACAAATCCTTTTGTAGAATCTACTTATATTTTTTCTCTGAGTGTACTAGCTAGATTTTCATTTCGACAACCGATCAAACTTGTTGTATGAGGTTTGTGTTAGAAATTGATACGAATATGGCAGCCATGTAGATTCAATTCGCGGATTTTCAACAGGCGTATCAAAGCACTCTGAGAAACATAGTGTGCAGCTTGTTTTGTCACATTTGAATATTCTTTCAATATTTAAAACCATGTGCAAAGTATTAATAGATGGCTCTAAAAGATAGGTAATCGTTGAATAAACGCTTTCCGAGGCTTTCTACTTAATATCAGGAGTGCGATAAGGAGACCCAAATTTTATTTTATCTTTCGTTAAAACATGTTATTCGCAAGCTCAACATAGCTCAGCGCAGCTGTTTATATTATATAGTCTAAGCGAAATATTAGCTTGCGGGAACGACAAATACATCCCGGGTCGTAACATGGTGCCTCTCAAACAAGTTCTGCTCTCATTTGAAACAACAGGCCAACAAGGACGCAAGGTGACCCACAATACGAAAAAATGAATAAATTTATGGACCTGATATCGATGATAAACTCATTCTATACCGACTTAACATAGAGAATCGCCAAGTTACCGACCATTCTACACTTACATTAACATTTTGAAGTATATCGCCCAAAATAAAATACAAATATCTTTAAAGCACTGAATATGTATCGAATGCGTTTGAATCTCGAGATTAGAAATGATCTGCACAATTTCGATAGAATTTAAATATTCAAATCATCAAGGTTTATATGGCTCGGACATTTTCAACGTTTAATAAAACAGACCCTGGAGTCGGTATCATGAAGAAAGAACCTAATAAAGCCGGTGGATAAATTCGGTGGATAGGCGACATTTAGCAGTACCAATAAACTCTTAGTTAATGGGTCTCTGGCGCCTTCTTATTGCGGATTGAGATATCTTACATATTGTTCACATATCCATTAAGCCACAAAGAGGCCTTGACCTTAGTGGTCAAACAACAAATTAAAGAAATCAAAATAGTCAACGAAAATATCGAAAGAAAGCTAGATCAACCTTCAGCCGGGTGACAAGGTGTTCATGGACCTTGTTAAAGTTAGCCGAAAGTTGCCAGCCGAAAGATAATGCAGATAGTGTCTTGACTATTTCAACAGAAAGTTAAACTCTGTTTATACTCTCGCTCCTATTGATTTTTAAATTCCTATAAACTGAAATAATTTCTCCTTCACCCGAATGATATAAACCGATGCTAAAATCGTAAATTCTAAAGTTCATGACTGATTTTTGCTGTATTCAAGACACTATCTGCATTATCTTTCGGCTGGCAACTTTCGGCTAACTTTAATAGTATTGTTCATGGTGAATAAGGATGACGGTAATTCGGATAATTGTAGAGTGTTCAAATATTCCATTGTGTATCGTTTCCAAAATGGTTCTACTAATTTCGTAACTAAGTGCCACTTTATTAAATGGTTATCTGGTATAAGTGACCTTCGAAGTTTGTAAATTGTCATGTGAGAACCGTCTGTTAAAAAATGGTTTGGAGTTAACAGTTCTGAATCATTAGAATCATCAGACAAACATGTTAATGGTCGAAAATTAGTTATTCCCTCTATTTGAATAATAAGACTTGTAAATTCTTCTAAAGTTAATATCTTATCTTTAGTAACCCGTTTGAAATGAAATTTATATGATTTTATGGATGCTTCCCATAATCCTCCAAAATTGAGCGACCGCGGTGGGATAAAATGCCAATTTATTTGTTTGTGAAATGAATTTTTGAAATAAATCTTTTAATTCCCGATTTGCACCAACGAAAGCGCTTGCATTGTCTGACCATATATTGGCTATCACGCTACGTCGTGAGCAGTGTTGTTAAGTAGTTTTAGGAGATAAAAACTACCCCTAAAACTACGTGTAGTTAATCCATAAACTACGTAGGCGAAAATCATGAATTAACTACATATTAACTACATGCATTAACTACATGCGTTAATTACAATCGCCCTTCCTTCATTTATAGATTGTAAATTATATTATATATAATTATATAATTTATTTTTTATTTATTTTCCAAAATTTAAAATCAAAATAACCTCTTTTTTAACAACAACTTACAAAACACATTCCGTTCACAAAAAATCGAGGTTTTATGTCAAAATTTCATTTTCATTCACTCAACAAACGGCACAGAGAGTAAAAATTAAAATTTGAACCAAAATAACAGGAACTATTTATAAAATTTTCTCGATATCATAAAATTCGATCCACCGCGCAACTTGAATTATGAAATTTTATTGCTTTCGTAAAATCCGAAAATCGTAAAATCCACCCTAATATGAACCAAAACACAAAATCGAAATCTAATTTTACGAAAATCAAATGTCAAAATTCGACTGCTCTATAGGTGACGAATATCGTATTTACGAAAACAATAATCACCCAATCATGTTTTTACACGGTACATACGTTCCAATCGTGACCGTGTTAAAAAAAATCGTGCAAAAATAGACAAAGTTGTAGAAATGTATGTTGCAAGGCAATTTTTGAATAAAATTCAATTTTGGTTGAAATTGGTATTCAAAAAAAATTTATTTCAATAATCTAATTAAAAATATACATTTAACATAAATAAATATGTACAGTCAAAATTCAGCCTTTTATAAAATCCATTTTCAAAGTTTGGTTTACATATAACAAAACTAAAAAAAAATCAGTACATATGTATGTATAACAAATCAATAAATAAATAATAACTTTCATTCTATTTGGAGTCACTAGTAGATAACAAGCGAATTCTCTTGTTTTGCGCTAGTGCAATATCACTATCATCCGACGAAATTTCGACCGCCGCTTCATTACCCAAATTTTCATGCATATCTTCGGATATTGGTTGGTTGATAACAACAGTAAACTCTTTAATAGATCGCTGAGCACCAACAGTAGATAATTCTTTATACAGTTCTTTATAGCGAGCCATACAAGATTTAAGGTCGGATTGGAACTTATTGGACCGGTTAATATCGGGATCAATGCGTAGAAAATGATTTTCTAATTTATTATAAATTTGAAGGCCTTCAAAAATCGAATTTGCGTTTAAAGCTGGCAGTTCCTCTTCCTCGCTACTTATTTCAGAATCAGGTTTTTCCATCGCTATTTCCAACAAATCATCGTCGTTAAATTCTCGGTCAATTCAGCAATGTCAAAATCTTCCAAATTTTCAAACCCCTCGCCTCCAATTGATTTTCCTAAGCTGATAATTTCGGAATTTAAACCAGTTGGCGAAGAAGAATCCATTGTTGAGACACATTCCGGCCAAAGATTCTTCCAACAAGCATTTAAAGTTGACGATTGTATTTCGTTTATTGCTAGATGAACGTATTTTACACAATCCATAATTGAAAATTGTTTCCACGCATCAACAACAGATAGATTTTCTACGGTTTCTATTTTGTTCAATATAAACTGGAATGAATGTTTAATGTAGTAGCTTTTGAAAGTGGCGACTATACCTCGATCTAACGGTTGGATCAACGATGTGGTATTTGGAGGTAAAAAGACAACTTTTACATTAGGATGTTCGATGCTTGGATGGCCAGGAGCATGGTCAACTATAAGAAGAATCTTAAACGTCAGCCCTTTGTCCCGCATGTACCGTTTAGCTTCCGGAACAAAGAAATTATTAAACCAATCCGTAAAAACTGTAGACGTTACCCTTTTTTGTTCGCCATCCAATGCACTGGAAGTTTCTTCAAGTTTGCCCCTTTCATAGCCCGTGGACGAAGTGCTTTGTTAATGAGCAATGGTTTCATCATCCGGTCGCCTGACGCATTGCTACAAAGTAAGAGTGTTACCTGATCTTTTGACGCTTTAAATCCTCCGGCAGTTTTCTCTGATTTTGCAATGTATGTCCTACTTGGCATTCTTTTCCAAAATAGCCCCGTTTCGTCAGCGTTAAAAACTTGATCGGCACTGTATCTACCATCTCGTATTATTTCTGATAGAACTGCCGGATACTGTTTTGCAGCTCCCGCGTTTCCGGAAGCAATTTCCTCTTTGATTTTCACATTATGAATCGCATTTCTTACCAAAAACCTTGTAACCACCCATTACTGGTGAAAAATATTGTTTGTTTTTCTTTAGATGGTTGTGCTGATGTTGATGGTTCCATTCGTTTGATTTGCTCAAAAATACGTAACGCTTTTTGTTTGATGGTGTGGCCATCCACCGGTATCCTTTTTGGGTATTATCTTCGATAAATGCAAGTAAAGCTTTTCCTGTTTTTTGAAGTGTGTTATCTCTTGTATATGAAGTTGCTTTCGCGCTTAACTTAGAACCGCTTATTACAGATTGCCGAATAAGAAATTCATTCTTTTTAATGGTTCGAATCGTTGCTTCATTCAAGTTGAAAAAATTCCCAACTGACGTGGAACCCTCGCCTTTAGCAAGGCGATCCAATATTTTAATTTTTGTATCTAACGAAATTGACTTTCGTTGTAGTTTTTTACTTGAAAAATTATCCGCCATATTGAAAATGCATAAATCTTAAGGAATAAAACAGAAAAAATTAGTCATACAATTATTTCCGGCATACATATACTTACATTTTCAAACCAACGATTACTTACATTATTTAATATTGAATTATGTTAGTTAAATTAATAACAATCACTATTAAACTATCAAACGTATTAAACTCTAAATATATCTAACCTTACACTTCGACTAATCAAAGGAAAATGACGTACAAAATAAAAACAAAAATGTTTTTAAACAAGGACTGGGAATCCCCTGATTACATTTATATAATAATGAAGAGAAAAAAAAGAAAGATAAAATCATGTAATCGTTCATCGTGTAAAAAAAAATTATCGTGTAAATTCAAGATTCGCAATTTTTTTTTGACCGTGTTATTTCAAAATCGTGTATAAAAAGATCGTGTAAAATCAGGATTGGGTGATTATTTTTTTATTAAAACAAATTACTTTAATTACTTTTTAAAATGTAAATTACTCAAATATTTTATAAAAATTGACTAATTTAATTTATTACAATTAATTTGAAACCTTTTTATTATTTAGCTAAAACCAACACAAATTAGCATAGAATCGGCGGATCAAATTTACGATTTCGTATTTTACGAAATCGAAAAAGTTTCATAATAGCCCCTAGAAATGCGCATGCGTATAAAAACAACATTAACGTCATGAACTACATTAACTACACTTAACTACATTAACTACAAAACTACATGGCAAATGTAGTTAATGTAGTTTTTTAAAAATTACATGTAATTTAACAACCCTGGTCGTGAGATAAAACGTTTGACATGCAAAAAAACATTGCGATGTTAAGTCATTGATTATGTGTAAATATATATGGAGTTGGTTGAAAAACATACAAAGGATGCAACGAATGCTATGTTAGGTGATGACTTTCGCTGAAATTTGTTCCTTATACAAAAATTGAACACAATAATTCACTCCAGTGTTAAGAAATGGTTTGGTTTGTGTTATAATTTCTAAACTGTTTCGAAATAAAACCAAATATTTTGAAGAATTTTGTCATCCCGCAGCCTACATTTTCTTTCCATAAACGTTACTTTAGAAGCTTTGCAGTTACGATTCCAGGTACTAATAAGCCTAATGGATCAAAAAGTTTAGCAATTGCTCGTAATATGTTTCTTTCGGTTAATGTTATTTCTAGTGTTGGGTTAATAATTAAATTTAAAATAGTCTTCATTTGGTTGCCAAAATAGATCAAGTGAATTAATATATTTGTCTTTACTCAATTCGTTAATTTTAATATTTTTTTTACACCATTTGTATAAATGAAAACAACCATTTTTCGTTAATTTACAAACTTGTGATTGGAGTTAGGTAATGTGTAGTTTAGACAAATTATGCAAGCTCGAATATCTTTGGTTTTATTAAATCTTTCAATTGGAATAAAATTCAAAAATGACTGGCAACGGAAATATGGATGTGAAACACCATTGCAAATTTTACAAATGGAACACTGTGACTCATTCGTGTTTAATTTCTGAGTCACGAACGATTGCTTTGATTTGGTAAATGATGCTTTGTTGTTTTGTTCAAGGTTACCACCCAATATTGGTTTATTATTGGAATTATAATTAGAACTAGAAATTGATTCCAAGATTCGACATCTCATTTCAAGAAATTCACGAAATTAAATCCATGTAGTTTTTTCTTTAGAGGTGTTTTCCTCTTCCCAATCCTTTATGGATTCTCTATCTAATTTACGAATAACAAAACTTATCACTACAATTTCCGAACATTCATCAATTT
The DNA here is from genome assembly GCA_947310385.1 of Nephrotoma appendiculata. Lineage (NCBI taxonomy): Eukaryota > Metazoa > Arthropoda > Insecta > Diptera > Tipulidae > Nephrotoma > Nephrotoma appendiculata. The sequence goes on from OX371223.1 coordinate 61,157,356, forward strand.
CCATATCGAAAGCTTCAAGTGCTGTTATTATATTTCGAAACCGTTTAGATTATTATTAACTTGCTTTAAATCAATTTATTCATCAATTTGTTTCTCTATGATTATCGAAACGGTGTATGAGTTCTGCCCAGACTCGTTTGTAACCTGCATCAGATATTTCGATGTGACCAAAAGATTGTTTTGCTTCACCTTCTGCTGTTTTGAAGATATGTAAATTTTACAACATCGGTTAGAGTTGAATTAATATTTATTACAGCTGCCAAGATGTCTTTAAATGTTACCCACCCTAACCTTCGGTTGGTGCACGTGTTATATATACATGGTCTGTGCATAGGGTTAAAATGCTACCCCAAGTTAGTTTGATAAACAATACGAGAAACAAATTTAAAATTGTAATTGGTTAAAATATTTAAATAATAAAAGTAAACATATATCAATAAAATATATTATAATTCAGTTGAACATATTGAAAATATAGTTTAATTTACTTTCATGTGATAATAAATGTACATTATTCAAAAAAGGAACAATATTTAATCAAATACGTCTTCAAGATCTTCACAGCTGGCGATAACTTTTTCATCTTGAATTTCTATGGCACAGCAGGCATTGCAAACTATTTTATGATGGCGCTTGCATGCGGGAATATCACAGATTTGGCAGCTTATATTAGTTTTTACGTCAGCAGACCGATCACAGAAATTGTATCGACGACTATGATTTTTGGTACTAAGCGAACTACTTCGAGCAACTGGTTGTCTTAGAGTGTCGACGTCATAACCCATCAATTGCATCGCTATTTTTACGTTCTTTATCAGTGCGTTTGAGTTTGATAGCCGCTTTCGAATATACTGATTGAACAAGCTACTACTACTACTGAACAAGCTGTTTTGCCAGAATCTCCAGAAAAAGTTTATGGGTGTTGCTTTTCTTTTGTACGTAGCCATCTGGCCGAGCTAGTTTATGTATCTTAAATGCAGCAATAGCTCCCACATTAATCATGTTGAAAAATAAAACCATGGGCCATCTACGAGTGATACGTTTACATGTATACGTCTTGGCCAACTTATTCTTTGTATGTACCCCTCCTTTACTGGAATTGTAGTCCAAAATTATGTTTGGCTTGCTGCAAGCTGCATCGTTATCATCGTTATTATGAAGGGTAGATAATAACACATGTTTGTTTGGTTTTGATATGTAAATCACTAAAGTGAGATAACCGTCAAAACAAAATCGTGATGAACCAACTTCTCGATTTTTATATATATTTTTTTTGTCTGGTGCCTTATGTGCCGCCAATTCGACAGGTAAATCCGGTTTGTTACTTCGAATCGTCCCTATGATTGTTGTTTTTGACGAATCATATCTTCGGCGAGAGCACAGCTGGTAAAGAAATTATCCATAGTTGGAGTACGTCCTTTCTTGGCGTAGGGACGAGCCAGTCTGCTCACTAGATTGAATGCATAATCTTTTGCGCTCTTTTCTCCGGGTTGACAACCAATATAAATTTCTCAATTTAATGGATACGAGTTTTCCACATCGACGATCCAAAATATTTTTATTCCATACTTCCCTGGTTTGGAAGGCATATACTGGCGGAAATTACAACGCCCTCTTGTTGCCACCAGTTGTTCATCGACTGTTAGGTTTCCTGGTCTATACGCTAATTTCAGATTTTGCTGAAAAAGTTACCATATATCCCGGAAAGCCGCTAATTTATCATTTTGTAGTCGCTCGGTTCTAGTTCGATGATTATCGAAACGCATAAAGCGAAGAATTTGCTGCATTCTCTGCAACGACATGGATGCTCTGAAAAACGGTCGACTCTCTTTGTGCCATAGATCGACTAGGCGCTCGTCCCAATTCTTCCTCATTCCGGCATATAAAAGAATGTTAATGAGGGCATACAGTTTGTCTATTTCAACATTATACGAGTACCATATTCGAGGCTGTTTATGTTGACTTGGAGTTTGGTGATGATCAAAATAATTTTTTGCTTTACGGTTTGTATCTCATTCGCGATAATGCGCATCATCGCAGGTGGCAAAATACTTTTAAAACACTCTTCTGCCTTATTAATATGTATAGCAATTCCAATCAATCCCGGTGTCTCACGATCTATTTGAAATTCTGTAACTTTATGAATGCTCGGAGGATGAATGTTCCATTTTCGAGAATAATTCTTATTCTGCGAGTTATAAAACACATCGTGCTCATCAGTCTCGGCTTCATCATCATTGGATGAGCTTTCTTGATCCTCCTGAAAATCAGTATTGAATGAACATTCTTCATCCTCCTGCAAATCTTCGTTGCGCATACGGTCACGAATATGTGGAATATATTCATCAGCATCATCGATATCCGAAAAGACACCATCTAAATCATCACCATCCGCAATTTCGTTATCTTCATCCCCATAATAAACTATTAGTGAACTATCCGACGAAACTTGTAACCTCATGGTTTCATCCTGTTATGACGGTGGTCGCACACTTTGATAGCGGCATAGCTCTGTAGCCGGAAATGGGGAGGTCCGCTTTACCACCTTCACAACCGCCATGTTACAAAATTTTAACTTTAAGTGTGCTAATTAAAAAAAAATTAGACTAACCCAAAAAAAAAACGTTAAATCGACATACTAAACTACCAAATGCCAGGTAAAATCACAGTCATGCTGTAAACATTCTGGTTCACCCTCCTCCAACAAATTAAATTTCCTACTAACACATATCACCGCCGCTTGCAACCGCGCAGATAATAAAGTTAGCTAAGCCGACCATATTCACAATAAAATTTACTAAACAATGACAAAACTATTCCGTAGCAAAATCGATCTTAAAAAGATATTGGGAACACAAATCAGAATTTAGATTGTTAATTCTAGTAATTCAAATTGAATTAAAAATTACTCCTAGATTCAACAGTAAAAGGAAAATGAAAATGAACTTGACCAAAAAAAAAAAAAAATACAAAATAAAATTAGTAACATGCCATACTTTACATGAATGATTTCTTTTAATAAGGAGGCGAAGATGATGATTCCCTCTTGCGTCTCGCTGCTCCCCGTGAATTAAACCAACGGCTTGCCGATGCACACCATGGTCGATGTTTCTCTTTAGCCGCACTACGGGGTTAACGCCCACGTTGTTTTTGGTGTATAACGCCTCTTCCTTGTATCCAAATTGCGTATATTATGGATTGAAACTGGTAGTTAGTGTTACAGTTGATTACTTTCGACCTTGACACCCAGTACAACACAGTCCACGCTATATAATGATGACGTAGAACTTTTGCCCGTATTAAATCACCGTAGTTGTTATTGAGTACCGGTTGGAGTCATTCAGGTTGGAATTCGATATGAATGTACGCCACCCCACTTACTGGTACTTTGGTAACACAAAAGTAACTGTTATCCCAACACAGCTTGGATTAGTCAACCACTCGGTTTTATATAGGCTCATGCGATAATTTCCACAAATTTTAAATTGATGAACCCAAAAAAAAATCGTACGCCACCGTCAGGTTCAAAAAAATTATTTCTCGTTTTTTTCTTTTGTTACAATAACAACAAGCTATTTTATTTTTATTATCACAATTTCTTTTAACAAAATCAATACTCGATATTGTACTTATACACCACTCAGGTATCACAATTTTTTTTTTTTTGTTTTTACATACGAAATCTTTTAATCAAAACAAAATGGTCTGGTGTTTTATATTTTAATTTTTTTTTTTAAGATCGATCCGGCTTGTCTCGAACGCAAAACTTGACTCCCTCCTCATGTCATCCTCCCTTTTTTCCTCAGCTCGGTTGCAAGTTATTTTTTTATTTTTTGTTTTCTATCTATCCTCTTCTTTTTTACAATAAATATATTCAGCTGATCAATTTTGGGTATTAATTATCATATTGAATGTTAGAGAAACAAGGTGGATATATATGGACAGGTTATAACGTAGGCAAGGACAAGTTGTTCGGTATAAAATGGTATGGTGAGTAAAATTGAGTGGTAGGTATAAATTTCTTTTCTTTTTTCTATTTATTTAACGAAAGTACATACAAATAAGAAACATAACAGAGTAATCGAGTTCTGGAGCTTCGTTACAAACTGATATATCATTGAACAGATCTCGTAGTTCTTGACTGCTCTGTCGTTTAGTCATTATCTAATAAAAAAAATTTGACAAACATCTAGAACGAAAATTATTTTTATAAAATATTGTAGGATATCTATACTCGCACTAATCCAGCATCAATTTGCTTTTGCAGAAACTAAATTACAAATTAACACCTACGTAACTACGCATATACAAAATAAAACTGTTGCACGTCTTACACTCCTTGCAATTATAATATAAAAAAACGATCAATTCCTTCACAGGTCCAAACACGAAATGTGATACAGATAAACAGATACTACACAAACGCATTTGTCTATGAATTTCGTACGGTAAAGTAACGTTATAAATATAATTTCTCTCTCTCTTCAAGCGAGTATATATGTTTTGAATTCGAGTTTATGTCGATAGCTTGCGAATGAAACGCTCATTTGTTTTTGTTTTTGAACACCTGTTGCTTATCAGGTTATATGGTAAACAACATAGGCGGCAGAAGCGAAACGTGGAAACAAACAACCGTGTGGCGATTTGGTAAGTGACACTGATGTCTGTATAAACCCAAAACTATGTACTTTTGGTTGCCAACAAGAAACATAAACATGTTTTTTTTTCATTAATTCGTGTTGCCTGAATAACATTTTAACTACCGTTTTAAAATAATATTATTACGATGTTTCTTAGTCTGGGGTAACTTATTACTCCATGCACAGATCGTGGTATATTTTTTATTATTATGCCACAGTCGCTTTCAAAAGATCTGATTTTGCCATTTTTTGGTATATTGTTGTGTTAAACATGTAAGAGGGAGCATTGCTAAGAGATTTCTAATCCGTTCGTATTAATTCACTTTTTATTTAACTTTTTGTAAGCCTGGGGTAATTTTTTACACCCGTGCACCGACGGAAGGTTAAAGGGTCACGGTTAAAATGTGGATTGTTTAATTGTGGCAATTTAATAATAGGTTTAATAATTTTTAGCGTTGATAAATCTTGTGTTGAAACTGTATGACAATTATTCGATTTTATTACAGTTTCCATACAAAAGAAAATGTTGGATATTATTTTTTGATGCCTTTCAACAAATAAGTCAAAATCCATTTGATAATTTTCGATCAGTTCATCTTCAGAAATACAATCAACCATTTTGTTTGTAATCGTTTCGAATTCTGAATATGCCTTTTCGAAAAATTCTAACCTACTTTTCCACTCCCCGAAATAAAAAGTTTCGTTTTCATTTAAATAATTTTCGATAGTAGTTAATTAAACCGTATAACTGTGCCAAACCGTTTATTAAAGTGAATTTTCTCCGCCGCGATATCCATGGTGAAATAAAAATGTTAAATAGAAAATCTCAAACTACTCTATCTAATTAATATTTATGAAATTTAATGTTAAGTTAATTCCCCATGAAAGAAATTCAATGTATTGTATATGCCCAAGAAACTGTTTTGGAGATGGTGCAATAATCATTGTCTGAATATCATCAGTTTCGGCGTGCTCATTTTAAGCTACAAAACTGTCGCAATTTTTTGACAATAAAGGTTTGAACTAGAGCTGGTTTAGCGGGTCGTTAGTGTTTGACAGTTGTGATCAATTATCGATTAATATATCGAAAGCGGGTTCGCGCTTTAAATAAGCAGTCAGGACAGAACCACTACAGACCTTTAACGATCAAACATTTTTAAAGCATTAAAATATATTTTTTTTAAATACATCCGCCAAAATTTGTGTGTTTTAATTTCTAAGAATTTTATTAAAACATTTTCATTTGCTGATTATAATTTCAAATTGTACAATTTCATACGGCATTACGACATTCAAAATTATCGTTCAAATTCCAAATAATATTTTTCAAATATTCCCATGTGATTTCTGCTTTTTCAACATCATTTCATTTTACCATTTAATTTAACACAAAAAAAAATCAAAATATCTTCGAGTATAACCAGCCTATATATAATGTGTAATTGAATTACTGAAAATTTTATTTCATCGTCATAATAAAATTAAATATTGGACGTTAAAATATTTCTGATTTCTAAAAAAAAATCGTTGTGTACAGAAAAAGGAAATTTTAATTAAATTATTTTAATTGGAACGCCTGAGTGTCTACAGTAAAATTAAATTAATTTTATGTAATACAGATAATTATAAAAATAACTCGTCAATAATTCAATTAATTAGAGTATTAGATGTTTTGTGCAAAAAGATAAGATTATCTAATAATAATTTAAAAAGGAGATATAATTTTTGAGCAATCGAATTAATATCAAAATTAGCAAAATTTGATTAGTAACGCTTCGTGTTGTGTAATGAAAAACTGTTGAAACGTTATACGCAATATTTTTGTTGTAATTAGAACCAAGATAAACTTACCCCGTTTGCTGTACCAATTTGTTTGTTCAGGCATCTAAAATTTTGCGCCTAAACTAACAAAACATATACGCAAGTACCGTGTATTACAATTTTAATATGAATCACTAATGAAAAAAGTTTTTGTCAAATCGCAAACTAATTTTATTCAATAAAGAGGTATAATTTATGTTTATATCATCCCGTATACGGCCCCTAGACTCTCGCTTCAAAATCTAATAAACAACAGGCCATGAAACTTATTAAATAAATTGAAATTCAAATGAGTTTATTCGCAACATATATACAAGCACACACCGTCAACACTAATACAAACAAAAAAGGACTCTGGAACGATAATAAAAATAAAACTTTTTTAATAACAAAAAGCACAAACCTGAAAATAAAACTTTTGCCCAACTTTTCTGTTGTTGTCCTTCTGTAACAGAGACCAACCCATTCGATTAATACACATACAAAAAAAAATAATAATAATCAGGCACAAAAAATGTCCTTTTTGTTTATCTAGGTTTATATACGTTATCTTGATATATATGTAACAAAGAACTTCTAATCTTCGGTCGGCAAATATACAAAGCTCACAAAATAGGATGTACGATTTAGATATGGGGAGTTAACAGCCTGGTCGTGACATAACAGAAATTGGGCCGAATTAAATATTTAGCACATGTATCGTGTGATCACTAATTTATTGTTTTGTAATTAATTCCTTTTATTGGCAAACCGCACCCCACTCTGAAATTCTTTAGAAAGTTGCTATCCTTATATTACAGCAATAAAAAAATTTTATAAAGAAATGAATTTCATGCTTACACATTAAAGTGTAATACACAAATATTAAAAGTTCTAAAGTCAATGTTTTTCTTATGTTCAAAAATTATATTCTTGGTATTTATATTAAGAAAACGAATCTATCTCGCTAGGGTCGAAAAAAATAAAGAGCACAGGGTGGTTGGAAAAAAAAAATTTGTTTTCTACATATCGTTTTTGAAAACAATATATTTTTAATATATCAAAGTTCAACGGTACTAAAGAGCTGCTTAAGAGCCGCTAAATAAATTAAAAGTGCACAATAATATTAATATATATCTAAGCGCACAATGCGCCACGATTGTACTGTTCCAGACTCGAATGTTGCAGACATGCCAGAAGCCCAGTTTGACACTAAAAATGAAGAAAGCACGCCTGCAATGGGCAAAAATGCACAGTATTTTACGGCAAAGGTAAATGAGTATAAATTTTGTCGTTAACAAATCATTTCTACAATGTATCAATTTTTATAATAAACTAGCTGATCCGGCAAACCTCGTTCCACCCCAAATTATTTCGTTCCGAGCAAATAATTTTCTCCTCACGAAAATTCATTTTGACGAGAGAAAAAATCAAACATCTCAACTCTATTATCAATAACGTTTGAGTTGAGTATACATTCCACTAAATTTTTCATCGAATTCAACACGAATGTACGAGTATATTGAAAAGTTGGCGTCAATTTAAGTTTAAAATAATTCAATGTATTTTATTCGAGGGAAGTTAAATCTAATACAGAAGCAAATCAATACAATGTGTTGTGGTTAAAAATATTTTATGTTTTGTTCTGTGGCGCATAAATGAACAACGATGATGGTTTTCCAACTCTCGAAAAAGCAACGTACAACTCGCACTACACATTCAAGACTATTGTAAGTCGATTTATACTAGTTTTGCACTTTTATCGTGGTGTATTTGTTATTATGAACTTTATGTACTCTCCAAAAATCTTTAAATTCCGACATCTCCCTGAAAAGTTATGAACTAAAATGTAATAACGGGCGTTTCTCAATTTGAAAAATTCTCCAAACGAGAACATCGTATGTGAATCTACAATGTTTTTACTTGGAGTATAAACTAAAAATTAAAACGATATGTATTACTTACTATATTTATGCATGGAACTTGACTATTATTTTAAAATTGAATGTACTATTTACCATGTTTATACTAGTATTTTTTCAGTCTGTATATAGTTCGTAAGTAATACTTACCATAGTTTTGCCTAAATTATTTTGCATACGCCTCTGCTTAACGTACACTTATAATAAAGTTACTTGGATATTTTTAGTAACTGTAAAATGGCCAATATTTTTCTGCTATAATTTTTTCTTAATAATCATAAATGGCCAACCGGTTTAAAGCTTACTGTACTTATAATGGATATTGCTTTGAATAAGTTTGAAGAAAAATAAGCAAAACCGTCAATATAGATGTAAAAAATAAAACATAAATATAGTTGCATATTGTAAGTCGGCCTCTAAAATACTTCGTAATTGTTGTTGTATGATGAATTTTTGTTCGGAAATTAACGGTATTGTTTAGTATATTAATGAAATTCGTACTATTAGTAAGTGTCACGTTGTTCTTACTGATTATTATACAATATTTGGGTATTATTTCTTATAAATAATTTAAATGTTTAATTACTCGTAGCTAGTTAATGTTTTTATTCGCTAACAAGTAATAGAAACCATATAACATTAAGTGATTTAAGTAAAGTACTTTATTTTTAATTGAATGACACAGTTTAGTGTTGCAAAAAATTAAATAATAAAATTTAGTTTAAAGTTAACTACTAACTATTGGCAACAAGGAAATACTTTGCCGTATGATGAATCGCTCAAGAGTTATGGTGGAAATGGCATTAAATATTATTAAAGGTATAAATTAGTATAGTTTTTTGTTTTAGCATTTTACCATCGAAATTTAAAAAAAAATGTAATTTACAGTACCGCAAAAATGTTCAAAACGGTTAGATTTCCCTGGTTGTGAATTAGAATGTACTCATAACTCCTCGAATTCAATTGGCAATGATTTACAGCATGGAAGTCTAAAGAAAAATGATTCAGAATCATGCGAAAATCCGACATCGAAAATACGTATGTATAAAACAAGCTTTAACGTTAAATTTAAATGTTGATATTGGTTCATCAATTTATAGAATTACAGCCGGAAATCGTTGAAAAATCGGTCAGCGAGGAAACAGTCATATACGAATCAGACAATATTAGTTTCACCGATGTTCCTAAATCTAATTTATTCAGAAACATATCAGTATCTGATTCTGTACAATTACAGCCGGAAATTGTTCAAAATTCGATCAAAGAAGAAACAGGCGTATGCAAAATAAGTAATACCAGTTTCACCGATGCTCGGAAATTTGATTCATGCGGAAATATATCTGAATCTGAATCAATAGAATTACAGCCAAAAATCAATCAAAAATCGACCAGCGAAGAAGTAGGCGAAGGCAATTTAAAAAGTACCAGTTTTACTGATGTTCATAAATCAGATTCAATTAGAAATGTATCAGAATCTGAATCAGGTAAACAATTAATTAAGCTTACAACATTTAATTAGATATTAATGCTATATTTAATAATTCAGACCCATTTGCATATAGCAGTGAGGATTACATTCCAAACTCCGATTATTCGTCAGAAGATGACTCGACTTCTTCCTGTTACCAAAATTCAGAGGTAGATGAAGAAGTTTCGGCTCCAGCGCACAGCCCAATTACACCTACGAGAACAGTATTACTTAATCAATGTGTATCAATTGATGCAATAAACGATACTCCACTAACTCGTAAACGGAAGCGAAATCCAAATAATTGGGAAAGAAATAAATTGAAACATTTACGCAATTCTGGAAAGGCGTTTATTTCAAAAACCGGAAAAGTTAATTCTGCTAAACAGATGAGGGACGGGTGTACAAATTGTATGTTGAAATGTAGAGATACGCTTACCTTTGAAGATCGATCAAAAATATTCGAGTCTTTCTATAAGCTTGCAGATAAAACACGGCAATGGAGTTTTATTTTAGAAAACTCAAAAGAAGTCAATAAAAAACTCACAAAAGTATTGTCTGGAAATAGCCGTCGTTCATGCTCCCGACAATACTTTTTATACCGCATTATTGACTGCAAAAAAGAATCTATTAGAGTATGCTTCAAAACATTTACAGATACACTGGCCATTAACAGCCAATGGATTGAAACTGCTTATAAACGATTTAGAGCAAGTAATTTACACTTATCGCCAGACAAACGAGGTACATTTATCCGGAAAATGAATCCTGAGACTGAAGAAATAAGAACTTTGGTGCGTGATCACATTAACTCTATTCCTGCAATTGAGTCCCACTATCTTCGGCAACAAACTACAAAAAAATATATCGATGGAGATCTTTCCATAGCCAAAATGCACCGATTATATCTAGAATGGCTAAAAGATATACCTGCAACTTCTTGTGCGATTAAACACAAATCAGCCACATTACGACAATACCGTGATATTTTTAACTCGGAATTCAATATTGGATTTCACTTGCCAAAAAAAGATCAGTGTGAGGAATGCCACCAATTTAATAACTTAAGCGAATCAGAACGAGCCAGTGTACAGTTAAAACATGAAATGCATCTCCATCATAAGCAAAAGGCTAGAAATCTAAAATATTTCGAAAAGCAAAATGCCATAGAAAGCGAATCAACTATTGCTGCTTGCTTTGACTTTCAAAAAGTATTGTCTGTTCCTACGGCGGACATAAGCGTTTTTTATTATAAACGAAAGTTATCAGTGTGCAATTTTACTATTTACAATATGGCAACCAGAAAAGCTAAATGTTTCGTTTGGGATGAAACAATCGCCAAAAAAGGAGCCAATGAAGTAATAAGCTGTTTGTATCATTACATTAAATCGGAAATCACAAATAATATTTCACAGTTTAACTTTTGGTCTGACAACTGCTACGGCCAAAATAAAAACAGAATTGTCTTTGGAGGGTATGCCTGGTTATGCAAAATTCTAGATGTCAATATTTCGCACAAATTCCTCGAAAAGGGCCATACGCAAAATGAGGGCGACAATGTTCATTCCATTATCGAGCGAGAAAAGAAACGGAAAACCATTTATACTCCTGAACAGTGGTACTCACTGATTAGAAACTGTCGAACAGAAGAATCATCTCACTATGATGTCATGGAAATGACACAATCCGATTTTTTTAATTTTAGAAGTTTTTCTTCTCAGCTTAATACGGTGAAAAATACAGTAAATGAAAAAGTATGCTGGACTCAAATTCGGCAGGTGGATGTTCTAAAAGACTCTTCAAATATGCTTCAATATAAATATAGTTTTGACGAGGAACCAAAACAAATTATGTTGTATAAAAATGAAAACACCCATCCCAGAGCAAGGAAAAAATTCAAATTTCCAGATAATATTCCGATTTGCTACACTGAACAATTACCAATTTCAAAGGAAAAATTGAATGACCTGAGATTTTTACGTGATCGTAACTAAATTCCAAGGCTTTATCACACCTTCTATGATAAACTTACTTGTGATAATCATTTACCTGAGAACCAAATTGACTCAGATTAATAATTTAAAATCTGAACTTATTTCTAAAGTTAATTTTTTTTTGTTGCACCTATTATATAAGTATGTATATATAATATACTTACTAAACTAAATATTGCTGAAATAAACTGATTTGAAATAAAAAATGTTTTTTTAAATTGTTGGGTGTTGTGTTGTTTTTAACTTATTAATGAAGTATGTTTCCTTAGACATGTTAAATTATTGTTTGTATATCTACGTAACACATTACTTGAGTTTGTTCCGAACGAAACACTGATAAGTCGACATACTGTAACGAAATGTAAATGATAATTGCATGATCATCCATTGTAAAACATTGTATGTAATACATACGGGCTGGATGTACAGTATAAGCTCCAAGCTAAACTATCGTAAATATTTGAAAATTAAAAATTATCGTTAATTAACGTTATTCTGGAAAAGGTAAATGTACAATAAAACAAGGACCAACAACCTAATATTTTAGTTCAAAAATATTTTCAGAAACATTTATATTAATCTTTTTAAGGGGAATTATTGTAAGTAAAACTTCAAAATGCTCTCCTGAAAATCGACTTTTTTTACTTACAATAGTCTTGAATGGGAGCAGCGAACTGACCATGAGAAAAACAAGGAAATTCGTAATTTATTCCGCACACCCAACGATTGATCTTCGGTTTGTTAATCGTCATAGCGAACGCCAAACGAACAAGGAACTGAATCCGCTTGAAGTCCAACAGAATATCAGTTGCGGAATCAGAGGAATTCTAGGAACTAGAACATCCTCTCCTTTGACTTTGCTCTCGATGATTGTCGCTTGCATCACGTTGTTCGGATGGTTCAGATTGTGCAGCATGATTATCATAGATTGGACCTTCAGCATCAAATTATGCGGTAGCATTCCCGGCAAATCAAGCGTAGTAATTCAAAAACTCAGTCGGATAGTTGGTTGTCTTCTTTTGATTGGTCACACAGTCAACGGATTTATGACAATGCATTTTCCCAGCGATTTGGTTTTGAATCAAGTAATTCAGACAGTCTGCATCCTTGTTCTTCGCTTCTAAAATCTCTCGTTCGCTGAGCAAATCGTGATTCATATAATTTCGACGGATGTCCGGAAACACTTTCGTGATAGCTCTCCCTTCGACGTCGTAAACATTCAAAAATTCGAGGAAACCGAAATTAATCCAGTCAAAACATCAACAGGAATTTGACTATTGCCAAGCGCCAACAGTTGTTTGGAAAGTTTGGAAAAATAAGCAGTGGTCAACTGCAACTGCTTCACATAGCCCCACAAGCTCGACGATTTCAGACATGCGTTGAGTTCATCTGCAGCTGTTGATCTTGGACTGACAACTGACAAGTAGCTTTTGACGAAAGTCGCTGGCCCTCATCATCTGATTGTGCATTCTTGCAATCACGCGATTCCACATTTTCGCCAAAAATCACAACTGTGACTTCATCAATAGTGGGAGCATTGTGCTGACCTGCATGGTTTCCGAAGTTCGCTGCTCAGATGATGATTTTGTGATCATCGGAAGACATTGTCTCCAAAACAGTTTTAAACAAACGAACCAGCGCATTGTGTTCATGTAGAATACATTGAAGTTATCCGATTATCTCTCGTTTTTACGCATTGAAAAGAACAAGACGACAACTTTTTTCAAATTCGGAATTTCCAACGAAGTAAAGTTGAAAGAACTTGGGTTCCTCATACGCTGGTGTCATCAACGCTTCGCTTCGATGATAAGTTTTCAATTTACTCTATAAAATAGAGAGCAATTTTGAATATTATGAATACAATCGTTCAACATTATCAAAATGATGAACACGCGGTGACGTCATTACCTTATAGGTGGGATTGAAGACGCGTTGGGGAAGAACAACATCGGTTCCAAATAACGTCATGATAATGCATTGATTGTACTGTTTTGTGTGTGCAAGGAAATGTCTGGATAGCGTTGTACCTCCATAGAGATAAGTATGCAATGGCGAAGTCAAAAACGGAAATTTGACTTTGCCATCGGCACAGCATAGCCCTGGCATTTCTGCTTGGAACTTCAATGCTTAGAAATGTTAGCACACGTCAGACAATGCTTCACCATCAAGGCAGTGAAGATCTTTGTAGACGATTGTAGAGTCATAATTGAAAACAGCGCGATTCAAGTTAACGTTCACGTATTTTTGAACCTGAGCTGATGCTCGTGCAGCGCGAACTTGTCAGATATGATCACGTCTCTGTTCATTTAAGTTTTCGCGTTGCTCTTGCGTTTTATTCTCACGAACATCGTGTATTCTGTGTGAATTTCTTCATCCTAAGTCCGATCGTCTGATAGCCGGTATTTTAATCAAAAATCAATTCCTAAACATTACAAAGATTCAGTTGACTCATTTACTTTGAAATCAATAATCCGCAAAAATGAAATTTTAGATTTAATCAATCTCAATCCCGCAACCCAATTTGGTAATCGTACTTGTCAAGCACTAAAATATTTCTGAAAAAAACTATTGAAGTCGTAAAAGTCACACCCAATTTCATATGATTATAATAATTGCACCGTTTATTGTTGCTATGCACACAATTCAAATATCATAAAACAGTGAATTAATACTTAAATTTCCAATTTAATGGCAGCGAAAAAAAATAGCACTTTTGCACAAACGAAAATGACCATGGGCGATTTCAGGTCCCCTATCATCATCGCCAATTTTATTTGAAAATTTCATAGTCGACATCATTTTGCGATTTTCTGAATTTTCCGACTTTTCCGGTGGATTTTCCCAAAATTGTCTTTCGTAAAAACACAACAAAAAAAGATTGAGCAAAATTTCTTCAGCTGTTCTCAACTAAAAACATCATTTTTCGATTTTCCGAATTTTCACACTTTTCCAGTGGATTTTTAGATAGAGAAAATAAGTAGATTAAATAAATAGATTGGATAAAAAGCAGAATACTAATTTGCATGCACCCTTCGGTGGGTTTCGAATACTGTACCTCCTAGCCCAAGCGCCGAAGCTTTAACCACGGCACCACATGTCTCATAAAAAATGTACAAACAAAATTCATATAAAAAAAGCTTTTTTCGATTTTTCAGGTTTTCCGACTATTTCGATGGACTTTATTAAAATTTTCTTTCGGAAAAATCATCTCCTGACAACTGCGAACACATCAAAAAAGATTAAGCCACATCGGTTCAGCCATTCTAAACGCGTGCATATATTTTGACAACTCACATCCACTTTTCAACAAGTGATCTTTAGCGATGAATCCCGACTTGAAGCAATGACGGAGAATGTTAATTTCGGTAGATGAAGACCCAAGGAATGTCATAGCGATAAAGCTGTACATACAAAAATTAAACTCCCACCATCAGTCGTCAGACGTCTGTATTTTGTGGAGGGCACCTTGAACCAAGTGCAATATAAAAATGTTGTTGAGATTGTATTTTTGTCTTCCCAAAGCTTACTAAATGAAGAAGGAGGGCCATACACCTTAATGGCGGATGGAGCACCGTTTCATATAGCAAAAACTCTATTTCAAGAGCACAGCATATCACTTTTGTTATACCCTGGAAACTCACCCGATCTAAATCCGGTCCAAAATGTGTGGAGCATGTAAAAAGTTTGTGTACTCATTACCGAGTCCAACAAAAGCTGTTCTGATAGAAAATATTCACAGACATTTGCAAGAGAACGCAAAACTGCAAGAAATGGTAAAAACTTATATTTCCAGTGTTCCAGCTAAAGTTAGTGCAGTCATTAAAGCCAAAAGAGCATTAACAAAATATTGATGTAATACCTATCTACTTTACAACATAAATAAACATTTTGTATTAGTAATATGTGTCTGTTTCTATTTTGTTCCTGATTAATTTGAAAAAATAGTAAAATCTGGAGGTGGCTCTAATTTAGTTGCCATGTACTGTATATGAGACAATTAAATTTTTTTTCTGTTTTTTTTAACAAACCCATTTCATTTTCATTTGCGTCAGAATATTTGCCAATGCAGATTGGCGAAGTTGCGCGAATTACGTATTTGAGGTGACTCATGAACATCTCGCTAATAATTCTGGAATTCATCAAAATTGTTTTTCATCTGAAAAAATTATTGACCGCCACTTCTCATCCAAAAATAATTTCTTAGCAAATTTCATTCTTGCTGATTTATGGCGTGGCAGAAGTTTAGCTTTACGTATAACCGTTTATCATATTTGCGATTAACATCCTCCTTTAAAATCTGTTGTATTCTTCGTTTTGTGTCGTTCAGATGGACTCATATTTTTTCTTAACTGCAAGACGCCGTATTTCCCTTTCACTCCTTACGTCAACTATAGGCGTCGGTCCGTGCCTTTTTATTGTGCCATATGTTTGGAGATTCTTAAGAAAGTTTTAGATTGTATGTTTATTTATCCGGAAAAATCGTAGCGCCAAATTCCCAAAAGTATTCGATCCTTGCTCTTTTTTTTTGGTTGATAGTTTCGTTTCCCGCGATATTCACTGGCGGTTGTTAAAAACAATATAATGATTTTGTAATACGTTGTATGGGAAAATTTGTCAATTTCCCATACAATGTAAACTAAAATCAGCGAAATTGTTTTGAAGAAAACAGTACAGATTACTTTGTCCCTTTCTCCCCTATGGTATATTTTAAAAGTTTCATTGGTCATTTAGTAAAATGAAAATAAATTTAATTTCGCTTCATTAAAATAATTAAATCAAATTATGAAAATGATGGATATGTAAAAACAACATTGTATAGACAAAATCGCCAATCTGATCCCACTATTTAAAATTTAATGCTGAAATTTTAGTGCATTGATTCAATAGCAAACATATACTGGCAGCAACCCGAGCACGTTTAAGTTGTTCAGCCGAAAATATTGCTACCGTGAGAGAAAATGTAGCAGAGAACCTACGTTTATCGATTTCACTAAGTTCCAACGACAAAATTTGATGATATGAATGGCGCTATAAATCATACAGCTAGACGATTAATTTTGTAAATGAGTGATGTTAATTGATCGCCAAGAATGTGAGAACTAACATCATTTGATTATTTTGTGTGCTATGTAAAGATTAGGTTTTGCAATTAACCCAATATCAAACCAAAACCAAAATGGAACTCGTCATTCGTGTGATACAGCCGAAATTATGTAAAAAGGTGATCGAAGATCTCAACCGAAGGATCTACTTCCGCAAACGGACTTGCAGACATTTGTAAGATATTATTTAGTAGCCAAAATTAATAGTAAATTAATAGCATTCGACAAATTTTTATAGTAATGGATCTTTACATTTCAAATCCATGATTTCTTTATTAAAATTAAATGGTGAAAATTAAATGGTTTTGCTGGTAACATATTTGTAATATTGCCTATATGATATATGAGCATAGTAACTTTTAAATTATAGTGTCTACCTATAAGTGGATGGACTGTCTCTTTGGCACAGAAACATCCAAAAGTGAATATTTTGGGTGGAACGATTATTACGATCGAAAATTGGAGTAAGCGACAAAATTAATCAAAACTAATCTGACAATATACTAACATAATTATGTCCTTCTAACTCTTGTGTGAAGTTAGCCCCGCCTCGTTTTATTTTATATTTTATTCCAAATACATTTCATTTGAGAAGTTAGCATCGAATTTTATTATACGAAAAATAAACATATTTATTAAAATTATTTTAATTCGCAAAATACACATTTTTAAATTGGGTCAAAAATTTGTCAGATTATGATAATTGGGTAATATAGCGAAAAACCACGGGCGTGAAATTTTGAACAATTAACAAATATATCATATTGTATTAGTGTTACACTGTTAACTTAATATCTAATAAGAATTTTTAGTGTACATTTTTGAAAAATGGCATCAATTAAAACTAAAAGGATAGTTATAATATGCCATCAAGTCAATAAAATAGTTGACCTTTATTTTTACAGTTTGAATAGTTTATATTTCAAATAATACCTTAAACGTCATGAGAATTCTTCTAAGACGTCATCAGAAGGTGAAAATAGTTCTATGCACTAAGTAGTAAACTGTCTATATATCACGTCTCAGCGGTCTCTTCCATTTTTAATTTTTTATTTAATTTGTATGGCATACCGATTTCACCTATTTAAGTAGTTTATATGTCGACTAAGATGATGAATGTCACAGGGATTCTTCTAAGACGCCATCAGGAGGTTACAATAGTTTTTTATACTAGGTAATAAACTGCCTATATATCAAGTCCCAGCGGTCTCCACAATTTTCAATTTTAACCTCCTGATTACGTCTTAGGAGAATCCTTGTGATACTCATAATCTTAGTCGACATATGAACTGTTATTTTTGAAAGTGGTATAAGTCCATTTTTTCATGTATCGAGATATTTAAGGGTTTGCATTTGAATTAATTTAAAAATATTGGCAAACGTTAATCAATTCGTAATGTTTTTAACACTTTTACATTATTTTAAATTTTATTATGAAATAATAATTATTAAAAATATTTAAAAAATAAACGTGTTTTTTAGGTCGAAATGGACTTATACCACTTTCAGAAATAACATATTATAAGAAATAAAAACAAGAAGAAATTTATGTCCATATTTTTATAGACATTAGCTTCACTGAAATGAATTTTTTAATGTAAAAAATTATATTAAATAATTAAAATGAGAAGTAGTATTACGCAAATAGTAAATCAGTAATAAACGAATAGTGAGCCAATAAAAAAAATAAAAGGATTGATGATTTTTTGTTTGTGTGAGCGAACGGGATTTACTACAGAAAAACCTCGATTTAACGGACTAATTGGGGAGTCCTTAAAATACGAATGTCCGTTAAATCCGATTGTTTTTAAATTTAATCGATGATGGGATTGGGTATGTTGGATTGAAATGGAATTTTTAAACGATTTTTGGAAGAGGTTCTGGAATATGACCTCCTAGGACAGAAATCGGGCATTGTGGATGAAATGAGATTATCAAATAGTTTTTGGAAAAAGTTCTGGAATATGGTCATATGGATTATGCGCTCTTGTATTACAAGCACCTCAAAAGTGTAAATTTTCGCTTGGTTGGTTCTGAAGATTTTATGATCTTAGAAGGCAATATATTCCATGTTCCCGTGAACAGTTTTCGAGGTCGTTGTTGATAAGAATAATATAAATTTATCCGAGCCCTTTGTGTAGGGTTCATAACATGATTTTTGGGGAGCATAAGTAATTGATCTGCCGCTCATGAGTAGGTTACGTACTGGCGATAGATGTTAAAGCATCAAGCCTTACCGGAAACATGTTACCATCATTAGCCGCTTCCTTCAAGAAAAACGGCTGCTTATTATCGAGTTCCGCCCTAGTTTAAATTACCGAGTTTCATGGCGATATTCCAGAATTTCTTAAACAAATCATTTAAGAGTTCTTTTTCCATTCGACATACCCAATCCCATCATAATCGGTTAAGAATTGATCGAATTCCGTCCCAGATAGCCATATTCCAGAATTTCTTCCCAAAATCATTTAAGAATCTCATTTCCATTCAACATACCCAATCCCATCATAATCGATAACCAAAAAATGGAAAATAAAAAGATTGTCCGTTAAATCGAGGTCCGTTAAATTGAGCGTCCGTTAAATCGAAGTCCGTTAAATCGAGGGTTTACTGTACTCTTTCGCTTTAACAATCAATAAAGCGAACATTCATTGTAGTAGTGAATAGATAAAATATTTATATTATTTTCGTCATTGATCGATCGAATAGTGAATATAACTTCTTTCTACATTATTCTTCATAAGTGAATAGTAAAACAAAATATTTTTTGTTGCTTTTCATTATTCTTACTGATCAGTATTACAAATAACACTGTTCGATCACTAAAAAATGAATAATTCATTTTAACGAGCGAATTTTTGCCCATTATAATTATTAGGAGTGGACTTATTCCACTTTCAAAAAAAAAGTTTTTGCGATAACATTTTATAGCCAAAATTCGTTTGCTTACTTTATAAGAAAACCGTACTCTACTGAATGTATGATTATAAATATGGAGAGAAGGTGTCTATATCTTCCTAAAATTACCGTTAACTCAATTTTTTTGAAAAGTGGACTTATACCACTTTCAAATAAAACAGTTCATAAATTATACTTAAGTAGTTGAAATCGGTATGCCATACAAATTTTAAAAAAATTGATAATTGGGAAGATCGCAGAGACACATGGCAAATTGACAGTTTAAGACGATCGCTTTTTTCTAGTTTGTCACATCTTTGAATAATCCTTAGTAACTTTTTGTTAATGGCAAAAATTTAAATTATTTAAACTGTTGTTATCTGAAGATAATGGAAGTTACTAGTTGTTAAAAGAATACATGATGCCATTACAAGGAATTACTCATTGTAATAAATTTTACTTACGACGATTTTTTTAGTATTTTTTCAGTTTAGTTTCAATTTATTTAGTTCTATCAGAAACGGATAATTTTTAGAACGTTTAATCGATACATTTGCCAATTTGGTTACTGGCCATCGTAAATATGTCAAAAATTTCCAAGTATTTGGTGCCTTATTGGCAGCATCGAGTAAAATTTATGATTACCGAGTCGATATCGTGCACATTAAGGAAGTGATTCGAATGTTTGGTAGTTTATCGTATGAATGTTGGCGGTAAAAATACGGTGAAATAGAGGAGAATGAAGGGGGAATCGAAAAGGATGATCCAAATACTAACGGTAGTAATGATTTTCAGGATCCAAAAGCAAAGAAGTGATGTCAACAAAGTTCAATCGTTACAAAATGTAAAGCAACGATAAATCTTGAACTAGATGCGGCACATTTCTTAGATCTCGTATTTCCCGATATAAAATTCAAATTAAGCTCTATGAATAGTTCGAATCGAGCTTTTCTAAATACGCTGGAATCAAATTACTCCGGCTGGACGGCCCGTTAAAATTCGGACAATATTTAGGGAACACAATATTCGTAATAAGCCGTGCTACATGAATAAGGACGTACATATTTGGCTGGAAACATCCAAGTAAAAATCGCTCTATAACGATCTTTTTAACTGGTAGTAACATAAACTTAGATGACAGCAATAGTAATAATGGATTTATGGGTGATGATTTTCATAATTAAGCTGGTATGGATGAGCCACACGAGATTTAACTATACCGCGAATGACATTCGCATACGATGCAAATGCCGAAATTGAACTAGTGCAAGAGTTGTGAACAAGTAGCGGGTGCTAAATGCACTCAAATCGTAATTGATTTATTACAAACGTCTGATATGTCGACGAAAATTGGAATATTCGTATCGATCCCGTCTGGATCATCTTATTGGAAAATTAGACCATCGGCACCGGTTCGCACGGACGGACAACAGGTGAGGCGAACCAGTCAAGAGGTAAAAGCAAATCGGAATGCTGCAGCTGCGGAACCTGATCAAACGCTATTTAAAGTGTTTGATCCGCAGCGCAAACCGAAAAATATGAAGAATTGGGATCCGAAAAAGCTAAAACCACCCGTAAATCACATAGGCGACGATTTCTTTGATATATTATCATATGCTCAGGGAAGGAAGCTAAAACAAAACCAGTGTGGCAATAGCTAATATGATTGTTAAAGAAAAAAAACTCGATAATAGGGAGGAAATAGGTGAAAACATTCCAAACGGAGTGGAGAATAAAGATGATGTGTTCGACAGCAATACCGATTTCCAAAATGATCATCTGGGCGATGATGAAAACCCAGTTCTCAATTATAACTTGAGTAATTTAATGTCACAGCACAGTTTATGATCGCAGAAAGTATGTTTAAATTCTTCTAGCTATTCTCGTGTTTTTTATATTTATAATTTTGTTTATTTTAAGATTGAACGAATTGTCATACCGTATACTACAAAGCCAAAATCATAAATATGGAGTTAAAGCTGTCGTGTTGGAAAGTTGTAAATGTAACTATCACATCAACAATTGGTCCACAAGCTGACGGATTTCGATAAAACGTAGTCTCAAGAAAGTATCTGATCACTTAAAGAATAATAACAAGTATTCAACATTTTATACAATTAAGTATTTCTTTTCTTCTTTTTTGTAAAAGATAACGTATATTTAATTAAAATATTTAATAATAGAAAAAATCGATTTTTCGTATAATTATAAGAACATATAGTGTTATACATAGACAGAAATTAAATTTTGGCACTGAACAGGGGATGTGGCAAATCAAAAACGGTATCGCAATGAACACTTTAAGCTTACGCTTTTATCGAAGCTGCAATGTCGATGTTATCTTCCGTTATTTTATCATCATCGTTCAAGTCATGATCTTTTGTACGCATGCCACCTGCAAGCATTAGTATTGAAATCGGAAGAAAACTTTTAGCTAAATTAATTGTTTGTTGTTTTGTATATTGTCGGATCGGATTTATATCATCCAAATCATCAATATCGTCATCATCGTTACCGATATCATCGATCGAATTTAAATCATAATCGACAAGCGTATTATTCTGACTAGAATTAAAGTAGTCATCATTGTGATCGGGATTGGCATCGATATCATTCACTAAATCATCATCCAAATCGAAAAGGCAATCGGCATCCGGTGTATATTATTAGTTTGGTTAACGCCATTGCACTTATCATTGTATTCTTATTACAATCGTTAGTTACACTTATGCGTGGTTTATTATTAGGATGTGTTTCTGTTGTTGTTGTTGCATCTAGATTGTGGAAGTTTTATTAACGGTTGATGAGTTTGTTGGCGGATTAGATGATGGCCACTGAGGTTTTTGTTGTTTAATTGTGGGGCTACATTCAATCGGTGCCGAATCGAACATTATAGGTGGTGTATCTAAATGGGTTATCTTTGGAGACGACGTTAACTTATCAATATGTGTATTACCATCAGGCGCGTTACTAATTACAAGTACTATACTCTTGCTCGCCACGATATTTAAATTCATTAAAAAGCTGTGTTCCCTTTTCACGATACTCTACGAACTTCTACAGTACGCTACCATTTAATTTTTGAATAAATATAATTATTTATATAATATAATAATTATATAAGAATATAATAATTTTATAATAAAATATTTCTCACAGATGTGAAACTGTAAATTCTGTGTTTTAATATTTTGTATGCGCAGCGTAACGTGATATGTCGAAGTGGAATGCTTGTTTGAACTCGTGAGAACCATTTTCGTCTACCCAGTTAAAATACAAATACGATTATATACTATATGGCCAGCAACAGAAACGTGTACAATCGGTAAAAAATTAACTTCAAAAACGTAACAAATTAGTCATTGCAATGTCATAACTTATAGGATACTTGTTTGTAGGCAAAGGAACAAGTTTGGCCTAGCCAAAAACAACCACGTCCCAATACAAAAGCGATGGCGATTAATTTGGATAAAAATCATTTATATTTATTATTTAGCCCAAGAAAACTTTTAGTTTTCAAAAATTATAACCACAAAATAATCACAAATATAAAAATTTCTAATCTCTTCTCACAACTTAACACTATAAAAATTTGTATAAAATAAAATTAAAAAGGAGTAGGATTTTTTTTTCTTTTGGTTGCTATAAAAATACTCGAGTTGATATTTTTTATGAAAAATGCATGGCGACACAACAACAATTTTCTCAGCATGCTATAACCGGATGCGCCTTCTCTCAAATAGTCGATCTATATTTTTGTCTCGTTTTAGTTTTGCTGAGATTTTTGCTGGTAATATTTTTTTCTCGTGGAATAGTACTATTAGAGGGATATATGTAATTATGTTAGTGTTGTGTGATTCGTTTTTTTTGTGTTAATTTCGGGGATGGAATCCGGGGAAGCTATCCGCACATACGTGAGTAAGTTCTGTTAAAGTTACGACCACAGACTCAGAATAGCGGTAATAATTAATTTTTAATAATTTTGAAACGTTGCTCGTTCGTGTTCTTCACCATGATAAAAATTTTAACCTTGCCTGACGATTTGACGTTGACAGATCATGAAAACGTTTAAGGGAGTGGTCTTGTATTAAAATACAAAACTGTTATGTGCCTATTGAAAAACTTTTAATTGAAAATTTGAAAATTCTTGTAAAAGAATTTAAAGCAAAGTAAAAAGAAAGGAAATGTTGTAAGAAAATAATAATGAAAGTTTGTGTTAAGTTAGTATGGTTATTTGAAAATAATTTAAAAGTGCCAAAAGTATAAAAATCCTATCCTCACAAATAATATTCCCATGGTTGCCTCCTTCGAAAACATTTCGTTGTCACTTTTCTGCAATAATGGTAAGGTAATCATGCTTCTGTTACTTAATTACAGCGACTGACGAATTTCTGTCATATAATATCCGAAGTTCAAAATAATTTTAATTTATCTCGTACACGCTGGAGTCAGCTAGCTGTTTTTTTTCAAGCTGTGCTTGAACGTTCGTTTGAATTTTCTTTGCAAATTAAATATTTTCTTGCAGTTTGTTTATTTTTAAAAAACTAAGCTAGTGTATTATTAAAACCAACAAAAAATTAAAAATCTACCGATCTAATTCATTAGTACAGAGAGTGGTTCAATAGATGTTCAATGCTCATTGTTATTCGGAAAGCTTACTGACGACCTTAACCGCAATAAGTTATTATGCGTGACGTCACAACTATTTTATCTCCTAATGTTGAGTTCTATTCTTCATCGCCCGTCAAAACACATTTCACCCAACTTCCTTTCAAAAAACATTACGATTATTAATTTTTTTTGTATTTCTTCTGCCTGCGAGAAATATCAATTTGATCAGATGAAGTAGGTAGTAAGTTTTTTATATAACGAGTAGAACGGACAAAATGGCATAACACTTTATTTTATTTATATCTATAATATTTTTTTTTGGTGTTGTCTTATCGCTCAACAATCGTATATATCTACGTTTTTTTTTTGGTACCATCACCAATTTCAAAACATTGTACTGTGTATGGGGTACACAAAAAGAAAAGCGTGAAAATATTAAATCAAAACGAAAATAATTTTATTTATTTTTCTTGTCGTTTTAGCGAGAGGCGATGCTTTATGAATATCAATTGAATTGGAGATTTGATTTGTTTTTGTTTCTCTCACGATGAAATTTGATTTGGATTGAATTAAATTGAATTGAATAAATATTACATCTCAACAAATTGTGTATATACTCGTATCGTGCATCATTTTCGTGTTTTTATTTTATTTACGACGTGGAATATATCGATAATCACATGAAAAAAATGTGTATTGATAACATGTTTATACTGAAAATTATTTTTTAAGAACACGTGTCAGTTAAATGTCGAAATTTCCCGAACCAAATTCTATAGAATTATGTTAACTTTTAACTTTGATATTCAGTCGACATCGTAATGAAAACCAATTCATAAAATTACCTCTCTCGTTTGGGATATAAATAAAATAAAAATTAATTAAATAAATAAAAATAATTTCGCTTTTCTTTTGTTTCATTTGTATAGATAAATTCTGTTTTATGTTTGTGTACTTTAATTTAATTTTATCCAGTTTACAAAAATAAAATGTCCACTTTGTCAAAAGAGTATACATACCAGAAAAAAGCGGGAAACTAGCAAAATAAAAATAAAAACGCTACAAAAATTTTTTACAATACAAAGCTAATAGCTTAAAGCTTTAGTCTAGAAAAAGTTTTTTTTTCGCTTTGTTTCCTATATTTTAGTATTTATAAAAGCACTAAATGAGAATTTTTGTGAAATTCATGCTATTGCTGTAAAAAGTATGGGATATATTTTTTTAATCAACTTGACAGTTTTTCGCATCGTTATTTTCTTTGATTGTGAAAAATAAATGAAACATGAAAAAAGGATTTTTGTAATTCTTATTTCCTTTCCGAATGTTATTCACAAATTTACTCCCAATTCTCCTTAAATGTTTCTAGTTTAGCAAGAAAATTAATTAAATGAAATAGATTTTTATTCGTTAATCAATGCGTTGAATTTGGTTTGAGTTCAGGAACACCAATTTTTACGGACCTTATTTGTTTGTTTTAATTCACCATCGCTTCTGTTGTGTTACAATTTTTTACGGGAATAAGTAACAATAGTATTAATTGTGCAAGGTTTCCACCACTTTTCCCGCATTGAAACACTTTTACCATAATAATTTTTGCAAGTGCCTCAATGGAAATGCTTCCCACGCCTCAGAGGATCATTTACAACCTCCAAAAATTGCTAAGATAAGAAATATGTAAGTGGACAAATCAACCTCTCGTTAAACAGCTTAGCAGAAACAAATCACCTTACGCACGTAATTTAAATGACCTTGATCCGTATGTATATTCTCTAGAAAGAAATAACGAGACCTTACCATCCAAAATGAAAATTGTCATTCGTCAGCGAAAATGGCTTTGCTGTACAATACTTTTTATTTTAAATGGGCAGTGTCTGATGGAAGAGATGATTACGCGGTACATAGATTACCCTCGATCATACATTTTTTGTTTCAGGTGAAGGTGATAAATGGTTCTGGGTCTATACCACACTAAACGCCGATTTAAATTGCAAGAAAAAGGAGATTCTATAGAGATTCTCTAGTCGGTAGTTCGATGCTGAATCGGCCTCAGACTAACGAATTTTTTCAAGTAGAGCTAATCAACATATTACGAGATAATCCGAGTTCCCACTTCCATGTGCGTATACTTAAATTTTACTATGTCAGCAGAAGATTAAAAATAGGGGATTTGATACTCGATTATGGTCCAAGAGGATAACGAATTATTTCTAACAGGCAAACCGTGAGGGAGAGACAGTCGATTCGAACGCCAATAATCTGGCGCTTCAAAGGATGCAAATATCATTCGATGTCAAACTACCGTAGTGTAAAGTTATGCTAATTAATTTGCGACAAATAAAAAGTGAAATTTCTTATTATTTCCAATTTAAATAAAATTGTGTAAGTTTAAATAAATCTTATCCACATCACTACGCACTATTTGTTGTGTATAGTTTGTTTAGTTTACGATTTTGGGGTGCTAAATTAAATTAAAATTATTTTTTGGTTCCTGTAGTGTCAATCAATCCGTGATAATGCCCATTGTACCGTGTATATTGTGTAACAAACCAGTCGGTAGGGGCCAGAACGCTGGTGTTATTTGTGTTAAGTGAGATCAGGCTTATCACATTAACTGTGGCAATATATCTGATGAGCAGTACAAGAGTCTTTCCAATGGTTTTTCAACATGGCTGTGCAATAAGTGTCATTCGAGTGTGCGCAAATCAAACATTGTGTGTGATGAGGATGACATTATCTCTATTTTAAGATCTATGCAGCAGAAGCTCAATAAATTGGATGATCTGGAGAAGTCACAGTCGTTTGTTTGCACAAGCTTAGATGATTTAAACGCGACCATAAAAGATCTTACTAAGGCTAATACAGAAGCAAATGAGATGTTGATGGAGCTTGAATGCAAATATTCGCGACAAGAGGCTAAATTAAACCTGATGGAAGCTCAGTTAGACCAATATAATCAAGGGGAAATTAAAAGCAATATTGTCATTTGTGGCTTACCTATTATTCCAATTCAGAATGTTGATGCTCTTGGTCAAGAAGCCTGTAACTTAGTGCTCGAGACTCTAACCAAAGTTGACGTTAATAAAAAGTGATGATATTTTTTCAATTAAAAAAATGTTTCACAACAAAAATAGCCGATCAACTTTAAAAAACTCATTTATTGTTGTACTCAAATCGACAGATATAAAAAATCATATAATTACTAAATATAATGATAAAAAAAAAATCCACACCAAATGATGTTAACGGTTTCAACATTATCCAGCACTTCACGAAATTTCAATTACGTCTACACAAAGAAGCTAAAAAATTTTAACTACATCACAAATTCCAGTTCTTGTGGTGTAAAAATGGAAAAATGTTTCTTCGCAAGTCAAGCAGTTCGGAGGTACATCATATATATTCAATGAACGATATCATTCGCCTGCAGAATGGATTTCGTACTTCTGGGAACACATCATCTTCTATGGATTAATAGGTACTGTACGCCTATTCTTATTGTGTATCATTACCTAAAAAACTTTAAGATATTTTATTTAATTATTATATTTATTAAACTCCGAAATATTGACTATTTTTATTGTAATTCATTATAATATAGTCCTCACAATACGTAAGTGTTACGCTGTTCTTGTGTATTTTTTGATTCTCTCTCTATTTTATTTTCAACTAGCTGACCCGGCGAACTTCGTACCGCCTCAAAATCAATAAATGTTTTTTAAAGTTATTAGCTTAATAAAATTGAGTTTTTTATTAAGATTAAATAAATTAAATGAATACTCCAAATTAATTAAATTCAATGAAATTACAAAAATCAAAATGAAATATATTTTAATTACATTGAAATGAATGTAATTCACGTGGCAGCAAGGCTTTCGTTTTATTGAATTGAATAGAAATGGTTCGCGTAGCATTATTGCACTACTTTCTTTTAAACTATTTGCTGGGTGAGTTGCAATGGAGTCGAGGCCCTTCATTGTAGCACCTTGTGATATACGACATTTTTTGTTTTATTGTTAGGTGCGAGAACGAATAAAGCGGATGGTTTACCGACACGTGAACATGCTACGTACAATTGGCCGTGAGAGAAACATTCATTTTCTAAATTCAGGCCACAAATACTCAAGGATTGGCCTTGTGATTTGTTGATCGTCATGGCGAATGCAAGACGAATCGGAAATTGAATTCGTTTAAACTCGAATGGCATATTGGTTGGGATCATCGGAATTCTCGGAATGAGAACTTCCTCACCTTTGAACTTCCCTTGAAGTATCGTCGCGTGAATTACATTGCCCATGAGTTTTCTCACCACCAAACGCGTTCCGTTACATAGTTTTGGTTGATTCAGGTTTCGTAGCATGATGATTATCGAGCCAACTTTTAGTTGTAAATTGTGCGGTGGCAAGCCAGGTAGATCCAATGAGTTTAAAAATTCAGTTGGATAGTTGGTTGCTTCGTCTTCGTTTGTCACACAGTCAATAGATTTGAAGGAATGAAGTGGACCGACGGTTAGATTTTGAATTGTAAAATTTAAGTGATCCACATCTTTGTTCTTTGCCGCAAGAATTACTCGTTCACTCACCCAATTGTGATTTTTGTGGTTAGTAATGATGTTCGGGAACACTTTGTTGATGAGCTCGTCCTTCGTTGAGACAAAAATACAAAAGTTCTGAGGAAACGAAATCAATCCGTTCGATTTGTCGACCGGAACACGGCCATTACCGATAGTCAGCAATTGCTTGGAGAATTCTTCGGCAGATGGATCGTTTAACAATGCAACTCGCATGTTTGTCGTCAGCTGAAGTTTCTTCACATAACACCACAGAGTCGATGATTTGAGGCAAGCGTTTATTTCATCAGCAGCGGTCGATCTTGGAATAACTGGTATTGTTTGACGGAAATCGCCAGAAAGTAGAATCATTGCGCCTCCAAAACATCTTGAGTCATTGCGTAGATCTTTCATAGTTCTATCGAGTGCTTCCAATGCGCGTTTGTGCGCCATTGTACATTCATCCCAGATGATGATTTTACTTGCTACCAAAACTTTCGCCATTGCTGAGTGTTTTGCAATGTTGCATGTCGGGTTTTCAGCCGATTGAAGGTTTAACGGTAATTTCAACGCTGAATGAGCTGTTCGGCATCCTTCTAGCAATGTGGCCGCTATCCCAGAAGAAGCAACTGCTACAGAAATATCGGATCTCGCACGAACAGTGGCCAAAATCAATGACATGAGGAATGTCTTCCCAGTTCCACCGGGCGCATCGAGGAAAAATAATCCACCATTTCCATCATGAATTGCCTTCATTAACGTATCGTATACTCCTTTCTGTTGGAGGTTCAACAGTGGTACATTGGTTCGAACTGATTGGTTCAATGCATCTCGATCATATTCATGTTCACGTTCCAATTCTCGATTGAAAGCGTCGTTCATTCCACGACATGGCGTTGGCATTCCTAATTTGACTAACAAACTGCCGCACATGCGAAAACACATGTCTTCGATCAAAAGCAAAGCCTGGTTATGTATCTCCTCATTCACCTCGAGATCGGGATTTCCGAAACTGACACGAATTCGATGTAGAATGTCTTCTGACATGTCATTCTTGTACTTGCTCCATAGTTCACGTGGATTTGATGGGAAGCATGTCGAAATAATGATAGCAAATAATGTGCGTATCTGGTTTGGAGTTGCAGAAATAATTGATTCAGCGATTGTCATGTCCCAATGAGTATCGTTTTCAAGCAAGTTGAGCTGTTGACATGCAGCACGAAATGTTGGGCACACTACACCATTGACAGTTCAAAGTGATTCAAATGATGTCGGCCCACGAATATTCACCAGCAACAACCGCAAGTAGAAGCATTCGTCATTCTTCGGATGAACTGTGTAAATGCGACCAAGAGCATCAGTAGAACGCACATTTGGATGATCAGGAACCTCATCGCCTTGCTTCCGACGTTGAAATTTTTTTGATGAGGTGTTCCAAGTGTAATAACGTGGCATCTCAGAGTAGAGCAATGTTCGTGCAAACGGATCACTTTGACAAATTGAAAAGAAACTGGTCAATGTTGTTGCTGGAGGTGTCTCAGCACGTTGAGCAACATTCGATGAGTTGAAATAAACTCGTTGACCATTCTCCAGATGCACCGCCAAATGTACAACAGTGGGATGACGTTCATGAATAGGGAATGAGAATATACGCCAAATCGCCTCATTGCAGCTCACATATCGACCAACTTGATAATGCGTGATTTCATCGTTTGTATTGGGATTTTGAACACCAAAAACTGCCATATCGCTACCTTTCGTGACATATTTACAAATGTATTTTATGGACTTCACTGAATTGCAGTACTCCACGTTGCAATGCGCCTTGAATGTTTTGGAAAGAAATGGCGAATATGGAACAATCCAAGTGTTGTCGACCACGAACTCATTTCCTCTCACTATCGTTGTGATAGTTCTACCGTTATCATCGGCTGATCGACGCCGGTACAGTGGATAACCATCATTGCCAGTGATAGTCTCTGCGGTTAAATTTCGTGGATAACGCTTGGAACACTTGTTGTCGACCATGCACGGTGATTGGGGATTGATGGAGCCACACGGACCGTGAACCATGTTCGTAATTACAACATCATGCAGGTCTGGATCGGTTTCGGGATCAGGAATCTCGGCACATATGATGTCATCTATTTGGTCTGGTCGAATTTTTTCGGGTAACCAAATAATAATGTGAGCATGCGGCAAGCCTCGTTTCTGCCATTCAATTGAATACATCCAACATCGAGTATCCCCAAAGACGCAATGCCTAACAATGAAGTTCATCAGCGACCGGATTTTTTGTTTGAAGACACGTGCGATGATGTCGTGCCAATCACTTGTTATTTGCCCGGGTAGCAACAGTTGAACAATCTCTATCCATTTCGGATTGCAAGTAAAAGTGATGAATAAATCTGGACAACCGTAATGACGAACATATGTCATTGCATCTTGCGCATATTCATGCATATGACGCGGGCTGCCAATGTACGTCGCCGGTAGAATAGTCAATCGACCAACATTAGCTGCATCTCCTTCGGTGCTGATTGCATCGCGTAAATGGATATATTCCTCCGAACGCAGTTTAGCTTGGTTCAACCGAATGAAAATGAGGCGCTCTGTTTCGATTTTGACGTACATGTCGACGATATATTGCTGAAAAATACTTGTCAGCATTTTGACGAATCATCAAACGATATGCATAATAATTCATCGAGCTAACCTTCTTGTTAGTTTCCTCACCTGAAATGAAATCAGTAAAATTAGTGTCATAATCTAAATTATGATATCAGTACTCACCGCTCAATGGATTTATCATGTTGATATTGAAGTGATATCCATCGTCTCCTTGCCAAAACATCAGCGGGTATTGCAATGTATCGTATGAACGGTGTGTTTCATTTATTCGTTGCAGTTGTCCAGTGTCGCGACGTGTAAGCACAATATCGCGCGGTTCCACGCTTTCACCAACAATCACAATTGCGACTTCATCTATTGTTGGAGCATTAAATTGGCGTTCGTGTGTTCCAGCGGGTCGTTTATCTGCTCTGATCACGACTTTGCAGTCGTCACTTGGCATGCGATCCAACGCAGATTTAAACAATCGAACCAATGCATGATGTTCATGGAGTAGTTGCTGCAAATCTTTCAGAACTATCCTTTTCATTGCTGTATTGATCGTTTGGTGCCGATCAAGTTGATCCTCCATATTGCCCATAAAGTATATTTGGATGAATTTATGCTGTCCATCTTCAATCGGTTGCAATGACCCAATTCGGTGGTGAATTTGGCCTTGAATCTGTAAAGTCGAAGACGAAGTCAGAATTATAGATTTTTGATCACCAAAAGAAAATGAATGTTTACTCTCTCGAGCAGAAATGACCTTAAATGTTGGATTGAATCCGCGTTCTTCGATAATGTCTGCTCCAAATGAAGTCATTTGGAAACATCCGTTGTATCTTTGAGTGTTGGATAGAAAATGTCGTGATTCTGGTGTCTCGCCACGAAGCAATGAACGCAACAGTTCAGGTGGTGCAGGCAATAATGGCAATCTCACCTTGCCACTGAGACAGCACAATCCAGGCGTTTCTCCAGCGAACTTCAATGCACCGCAATGGTCGCACACAAACTCCATTGGGCCAATTCGAACGAAAGGATGCGAGTTGTAGTCAATTGTGCAATCGTATTGAAACGCTATTCGATTCAAATCAACACTTGAAGGATTTCTTCTTGCGCGTCGAAAATTATCTCGTTGTTGATCTGTGCGATAAGCTCGACGATTTCTCATTATCAACTGAGCCATTTGACGTACTGCCTCTCTTTGTGCTTGTCTTTGTGAAGCGCGAAGTCGGGCCATACTAACGCGGCGCACTTCTCGTGTGATTTCTTGTTCATCTGCAGTGGATTGATTCGCAATAGTCCGAAGTCTAATTGCATTACGGCTTCGTGGTGAAAGATTAGATCTTCTGGCTCGCGGCATTGTAAATAATACTGGAAAATTAATCACACAATCCAAAATTACATAATCAATTATCGATGTGCGCACAATCACAAATGTGATAACCTCACAAAGTGAACATCTTCGAAGGGAACTTACCGTTTAAAAATCCCGATCGAAAATAGAATTCCGCAGAATAAAAAAAAAATTAAAAAAACCAAAAAAAAAACTGGTGTCCGGTGTTGGGACACTCTGTACCACTAAAAAAATTACGTACTATTGTACGCAAAAAAGTACTGTTTTCTTATTGTTATTGGCATACACCACACAACCTCTTATTTCACTAAATTCCACCCCTTATTTTAATATTATATGCTAAACCACAAACCACTTAACTAATATGAAATAACCAAAACCAAAAATAAATTAAATTTAATATTAAAATCGCAAAGGAAAAAAACTTTTTTTGGAGCTGTCAAAATCTACTATTCGCACTGAAATCGTAACTCGGACGAAGATTTTATGAAATAAAAAAAAAATGGATAAAAAATAAAATGGTAAATGTGCATGCAGCCTCCAGTCGGATTCGTATCCAGTACCTTGCGGTCCAAGCGCCGAAGCTTTAACCACTGCACCACTCGTCACATACAAACTACACCTACAAAATTCATATAAAAAAAAAAGATTTTTTTATTAGATTTTTGGGGCTTCCCTTTTGAGTTTTTCCGACTTTTCTTTTTTCCTAAATCACCACTGTATTGAGACGAACAAAATAAAAAAAACAAAATGTACTAAATATATGAGAAAATGAATTTTCTTGATAACTTTTTTGTTGGTGAATTTTTCCAATGTTTTAATAGTTATTATGCTATTCGGAACAGAGTCAAACTCAACAAAAGAAAGATCATAAAAATCGGTCCAGCCGTTCTTCAGTTATAAATGGTGTAACTAACCCGACTTTGTTTTATATATATAGATAAGTATTTTTTTTTTTTTTTTTTTTATTTTATTTATTTGGCACTAGCTCCATTAATTAGGTGCCATTTGGCCCGATTTCCCAAAAATTACAATTTTTTTTTTTTAAGTTTACATTGTTCATGTACAATTTATTTTATTTTTCCTTTTATTCACCTTTCACACATCGATCCCCTTTCATACTTTTATCTGATTCATTCTTATAAAATCATACACATTCTTATATATGTTCATTCCCATTCGTAATAACTCAGTCATGTTCCTTGCTCTCAAGAGAACATCAAACATTTGTCTGTTCTGATTGAAAGCAGAACATTTCAGAATCAAATGTTCGATGTCCTCCACCACCAAACAACTTTCACATAATTCATTCTCAATCAAATTCCGTTTCTTCAAGCATTCTTTCCAATTACCATGATTCAATCGTACGCGCTCAATCGTTCTTATCATTCTAGTATCTCCTTTGAGGACCTTATAAAAGGGTTGGCTCAAGGGAGAACTAACCACCTCAAAGTACTTCTTGCCTTTCATCTGACACTTTTCAACAAACGCCCTCTCCCATTTTCTCCAAAGATTCACTTGAAACATGCGAAGTACATCTCTTGCATCCATGCATTCATATTCATTTACATCCTCAATCAAACAACCCAGTTTTGCAAGCATATCGGCTCTTTCATTACCTTCAATTTGTAGGTGTGATGGTATCTATTGAAGAATGACCTCACTCCCACAAGATTGAAGGTACTCATACAACATTTCCACATACACATTACCATGAGTTCCCCCACCCTTACTAATTAATTCTAACCCACTCCGGGAGTCGGATAGTAAAACTACTCTCCTCCTCCCTTGTGTCATTGCCAACTTGATCCCTTCCATAATTCCAATCAACTCTGCATTCATTATACAGATGCTGGCATTCACTCTTAGTATTTTTTCTTTCCTCGTTGAAGGAATAAAAATTCCTACACCTACTCGATCACCATTCACACTAGCATCTGTATAAACTTCCACATTTGCAACATAATTTGCTCGCATTTTTAAAAACTCACTATTAACCGATAACTCATTCATCATCGCTTTTGTTGTATCACCAAACTTCAATCGCACAATTAGATTGCTCGGAGGGACTTTCGGATTTACGGGCCGAATCTTGGAGAATACATTCATATTCTCCAAGATCACCCTTGACCTTGGTGTCCTTTGGTAATCCGTCCCTCTTTGCAAACTCTCTTTCATTTCATTCACCAATTTATTGTCCTTAGTCAACATCCGCACAGTCTCTCGCACGGTGATCCACTCCCTCTTATAATTGAGAGGTGAGTCACCCAATTCAGACCACAGAGTGTGTATTGGGGTTGAATTAATCGCCCCCAATACCACTCTGGCACAATCATTCTCCACAGTCATCAACTTTTTAAACGCGACTTTGGACCCATCACCATAAACACTCATTCCATACGCAATTTTGGATGATACTAGCGCCTTCCGCAACATATCAGTCACACTAGGTTGAGCTCCCCATTTCGGTTTGCTCGAACACAACACCAATTTTCTGTCATTCGTGAAATCATACACCCATTTGCAAATTTTCCAAGGAAACCCCAAGTCCATAAGGACCTGAAAAAGTTTTCCCGGAACCACGTAATCATATGCCCTTTCTATATCCAAAAATACCGCCACAACATACTTCTTTTCCTTTCTCACTTCCCATACAAACTTTTCTGCACATTCATTAGCTGAGTGGTTACAACGGAACCCAAAGGTTGTTTCCGGCAACAAATTACCCTCATTCACCAATTTATCCAAACGACCTTTCATCATACCATTCACTATTTTGACAAATACATTCAACATACATATTCCCCTGTAATTTGTTGCCAGATTTTGATCCCGATCTCTTTTTGGAATGGGTACCACCCTGCTTTCCTTCCATTTTTCCGGTATTTGAATACTCATCCATGCTCGATTGAGAATTCGAAGCAAAGCCACTTTGGCTTCGAATTCCAATCTCCCAATCATTTTATAGCTCACTCTGTTAGTTCCGGGGGTAGTAGATTTGGAAGTTTCTAAAACCCCACGGAACTCATCCCATTCAAACTCCTTACACATGTCATTCATAAATTCTCTTTCATTATCAGGTAACAAAACTTCATTCCTATTACTCAAATTGTTTCTAACGTCCATCATTATTTGTAAAAAGACACCTCCTTTCCCTCTGTCATCTAACACTACATTTCTGCCTTTCGATCTATAACCTCTCACTCTATTAAAATTATCCCATACATCCTTAGTTGTGGTCCTATGTGTCATTTTGGACACATAGTCCCGCCAACTTTTCCTCTTCGCTCTACGGATAGCCTTTTTCAGTCTTCCATTCATCCTTCCATAATTTATTCTACATTCATGACATATACATCTATTGAACTCTCTCAGTGCTATCCGTTTCTTTTCATACCAATACTGGATTTCATTATTCCACCAACCTTTCACCGTACATTCATTCCTTCTTACATGTATAGTGCACATTCCATTTATTCTCTCTATTTCATTCTCAAGTTGGTTAACCTCAGTTGCTTCATTCATTATGAGAATCTCATTCATACGTTCGAACCATTTCTTACCATTCATAATGACCTTACGGTCTATGTCAACATTTACACCACCTAAACACATCCTGATCAAATAATGATCGCTACCCAAATTATCATCCGTAACATTCCAAGTGACTTGGGCCGACAGCCCGCTAGACATTAACGTCAAATCTATTGCACTGGCTGTCGACCCCACAGACGGCATCCTAGTTGGCTCACCATCATTCAGGATTACGAGATCCGAATCCAGAATGAGGCGAGTCAACAAGGTACCCCAAGCATTATTTCTTTCACACCCCCATACTCTCGAATGCGCATTCATATCACCACCCAAAATTACGTCACTTTTTCCTTCCACCCAGTTAAACAAAATTTCAAAATCTCTCAGGTTTTTCTCTCTATCACTCACTGATTCAATTGGAGTTGCATATACACTCACAAATAACAAATTTCTGTCCAGATTCCGAGTTTTGGCAGCGATAACTTCGATGTGCTCGAAAGTCGGTGTGTCGCACACGACAAGGCTAATTTTGTTCTGTGCCAATATCGCTACACCACCGAAGCCATCGGCCCTCGGTCTGGACAGCAAATTATACCCACTTACACGAAACGTTCTATCCTCACGCTCCCAAGTTTCACACAAAAGCATCACATTCACATCATTTTTGGCCAGATAAGTCCGCAACATATCGCCATTGACATACATGCTGCGGATATTTATCTGACCAATTGTCATACATCCATTGGATCTTATCATTCGCTCAGCCATTCAAAAAAAGGAAGAAGGGAAAAAAATAAAAAATAAAAAATAAAACTTTAATAAGGAAAATGAAAATGCTTTTTCCCCTTCTTCCCTCAACATTCATCATCACTCATACCATCATTTTGTTGAAAAAGTCCTAACTCAGTAGGACTGAGATAGGTGTATCTCCTGGACTTCAATGCTTCAATGTTTTTTGCTGCTGTTGCTCCGATCTCGATTTTTGTTGTACTAGGTCCCGGCCCCTGTGTTGTCATTGTTGCTTTTGTTAATTCTGCTTTCGTTTTCTCGTTGTTTAAAAGTTTTGATTTGTTTTTATTGATTTCATTATTATTACTATTATTGTTGTTGTTGTTATTGTTGTTGTTATTATTGTCGCTATTATTGTTGTTATTATTGTTTATATTATTATTACTCTTGCTATTACTATTGTTATTATTATTATTATTGTTATTATTACTTTTATTCTTTTCAATATTATTATTGTTGTTTTTATTATTTTGGCTGCTGATATTATTTTTATTATTACTGTTATTATTATTGTCCTCGTTTTGAGCGTTTCCTGAATTCTGTTGTAGTACTTTACTGTATGTTTCATTTTGTTGCGTTGCCTTCGATGCTCCCGTGGTGTTTGCGTTTTCGCGATAATAAATTTCCTTTGCTCTGAAGTATGTTATCCGATCCATGGTTTTTATTTTTATAATTTGTTTCTCCATCTCGAATATAGGGCACTTTTTGTCAAAGGTAGTGTGATTGTTTCCACAATTAGCACATTTTATGGGTTCACAATTCTCATTATCGTGTCCATCCGGAATATTTTTGGCGCATTTAGGGCATGTAGTTACCCGGAAGCACTTATTTTTCGTGTGCCCGTACCGCTGGCAATTATGGCACCTCATCGGGTTTGGTAAATACAACCGTACATCTAACCGCAAGAACCCTGCTTTAATGTATTCTGGTAAATTTATGGTGTTAAAGGTCATAATATGTAAAGGAGTATCTTTAAGCTCTCCATTTATTTTCCTTTTGATCCTTTCTACTTTTGTCACTTTCTGCTCCTTTAATTCTTTCTCGATTTCTTCGGTGTCAACATTCATCCAATCAAAGCTATATATTACTCCTTTGCTACTGTTTAAAAACTTATGCTCTTCTACTTGAACGGGCATTTCCGCTAATTTTGTTGCTTTCATTAAAGCTGTGTATCCATCCTCTTTAGTAGTTAGCACAAGAAGATCTCCACTTCGTAGTCGCTGAGTCTCTTTGATGTGTTCGGTGATCATCTGTAGTCCTTTCTGAATTAGGAAAGGTGAAATTCCTCTGAAGCTGTGTTCACTATTCGTTTTTTTAATGACCAAATATCTTTGGTTTATCGTGCACTCTTCGACAAAAAGTCTCCTTTTTTTATTGTTAATTTCCCCCAATTGCAGAGGATCGCTGTATGCCCTCATATTCATGAGGGGCTTAAACCGATTTTTACTTTTAAACGACATCCTGCCCGAAGGCAGTTGCCGGACTGAGGTTAAAAAAAACTGTGTACCGGTGTTGGGACACCCTGCGATATACAAACAATATGACGTATATCTGCTCGCCAAAAACAAAAATGTTTTTATTTGTTGTTGTTGTAACACACAACAAAATCACCTTAACACTATTTATTATCTCTATAAACCACTTTTATCACTATTTTATTCTAAACCAAACACCACTTAACCGATTTAACTAACCAAAACCAAACTATATACTAAAATTAAGACTATTATCGCAAAAGAAAATATATATTTATAATCGCTGTCAAAATTGATTCGTTCACCATGAATTCGCAATTCGGACTGTATAGATAAGTAGATGAAATAAAAAAAAAATTGGATAAAAAATAAAATAGTAAATGTGCATGCAGCCTCCAGTCGGATTCGTATCCAGTACCTTGCAGTCCAAGCGCCGAAGCTTTAACCACTGCACCACTCGTCACATACAAACTACACCTACAAAATTCATATAAAAAAAAAGATTTTTTTATTAGATTTTTGGGGCTTCCCTTTTGAGTTTTTCCGACTTTTCTTTTTTCCTAAACCACCACTGTATTGAGACGAACAAAATAAAAAAAACAAAATGTACTAAATATATGAGAAAATGAATTTTCTTGATAACTTTTTTGTTGGTGAATTTTTCCAATGTTTTAATAGTTATTATGCTATTCGGAACGGAGTCAAATCCAACAAAACAAAAATCATAAAAATCGGTCCAGCCGTTCTTGAGTTATAAATGGTGTAACTAACACGACTTTGTTTTATTTATATAGATTCCTTGATTGTAATATTAAAAGTTTAAATATTTTCCATATGGCTCATATCAAGTTTATTATTTCGCATTTGTTTTCCACTTAATAATTTAAAACTGAACTATAAATTAATTAATTTATACAAAAAAAATATACAAGATATAAAAATATATTTTTGTGTAATTTTATTTAAATTAACGCACATCCTTAAATTTTTTTCAGAAAATCACTTTTATAAAATTACCAAACTCATGTCGTGAACATGTAAAATAAATACGATACGTACTACGTAGCTCTATTTTCTTTCGTTTTGTTATACTTGGGGATGATTACGGATTGAGCAAAACAACAATTGATTCCACTTTAAAAATATTAAGCATTCTGCAATATAATGTACGCGTATGAATAATATGAATACGTTTGATGATGTTATTTTATTTAGTGAAAATCTGAATGAAAACATTGATATCTTGGTACTTGATAAAACTTGAGTTCATAGTCACAACGCCATTTCATTCCAACTAAATAATTTTCGGAGTGTTTTCTCTTGTCGAGATGATCGCATAGATGGTGGTTTAGCTATATTTGTTAAAAATAATCTGAATTTTAATATTGTTATGTGCGATGATAATCAGGTTCCCTTTCATTTTATATGTATTGAGCTTACTGATTACACATCGACCAAATTATTAGCTGTTTATAGACCACCAAATTCAGATGTTAACTTATTTTGAGAATTTTTGGATGGTTTTAATATGGGAAAAACTGATACTATTATTATTGCAGACATAAATATACCTGTAAATAAAAAATCGAATTTAGTTTATGGCTATAAAAATATTCTGATGAGCTCAGGAATGATTGTTACTAACACGTTTGCTACGAGATCAATTAGTAACAATATTCTTTGTCATGTTGTATCTAGTTTTGTTAATATTGGCACAGTTCAAAATTCCACCATTTTTTCTAATATTAGTGATCATAATTTTGTCTTTACTTTTTACTTTACTTAAAACTGCAAAAAAGAGTTATTAACTTTGATAAGGTTGATTCATGTTTTGTTGATTTTCTCGAAAGCACGCATTTTGATATTAATGATCCTAATACAACTTTTAAACTGATTATTGAGAAATATAATCAGTTAGTTGATAAATTTACAGAAATTAAAAGTGTTGTTGCTAAATTGAAGAGCAACTCTTATCCCTGGATGACTTACAATTTGTAGAAACCCATTAGGAAACGCAACAGATTATTAAAGAAACCCAAATTAGACTCCAACAACATGGTAATTCGTGAACAATTGTCTAATTTAAATAAAAAGATATCATCAGAGAAATATTATGCGAAAAAACAGTTTTATGAAATTATGTTTAGTAATGTGAACCAAACACACTTATGGAAAAATATCAACCAGTTTTATTATTAAATAATTATAACTCCGATATTCAAACTATTGTCGTTAACGATGATAAATATATAGTAATATATCTGATATAGTTGATATATTTAACGATTACTTTGTACGTATAGACAATTCGCTGGGAGAAGCAATTGGAAGTGATAGAGATATTAATAAATTTAACACATTGCGTTCGAATCCTGACTCTATATTTCTATCGCCCACTACTCCTGCGGAGATTTGTAATATTATTTGTTTTCTGGATAATGGTAAAGGTATAGTGGACCAGATAATATTCGTAATCAGGTTCTGAAGCGTAATGTAGTAATAAATGTAATATCTTCTCTGAAATTATTGCGAAGTTAATAAATACAATTTTTCAAACCGGTGAATATCCTAATCGATTAAAAAATTGCCAAAGTTGTCCCAGTTTTCAAAAGTGGTGAGAAAAATCTAATTTCTAACTATAGACCTATTCGTACTCTATCTGTATTTGATAAAATTATTGAAAAAGTTATAAATTCGCGATTCAGGAGTTTCTTAAATGAATCGAACTTTTTCTACGCATATCAGTATGGGTTTAGAGAAAGTGCGGGCACTGATGTGGCTCTTGTAGAAATGACTAACTTGATTTACAATGCTTTGGATCTATTGATCACAAGCTGCTTCTCGATAAACTATATGGTTATGGATTTCGTGGTGTAGCCTATAAATTGGTTAATAGTTACTTAACTAATCGTCAGCAATATGTTATGATTAATGGAGGCAGGCAAGGCAGTGTGTTGGGACCATTACTGTTCCTGATATTTATCAATGACATCTCGAATTTGCCCTTGACTGGCAAAATTCAAATTTTTGCAGACGATACTGCAATATTTTATGAAACTAAAGTCCCTTCTACAATACAGAATAGCATGAAGCATGATATGAACATCTTACTGGAATACTTCAAATCGAATGTAATCTCATTGAATTTAAATAAAACAAAATTTATGATCTGTCATTCACCACAAAAAACTCCAATTCATTTGTCATATCTTAATATAAATAACATTGTAGTTGATAGGGCTGAATATTTCAAGTACTTAGAAGTGACTTTTGATACGCACATGTCTTGGGTTGAACACATTAAATCCGTTTGTACTAAAATGGCTCCTTTAGTAGGATTGGTAAGGAAACTCTCGTATTTTGTGCCTAGTTATGTATTGAGACTGATGTACTTTGCATTTATTCATCCCAGAATTCAATATAGAATTATGGTTTACGGAACGGCAAGTCGGAGCAGGTTAAAACTTCTTCAAATCATGCAAAACAAAAGTGTGAAAGCTTTCTTCAAGCTCCCTTTTCGAGTATCATCATTGTAGTTATATGAAATTGAATCCAAAGGAATTTTGCCGTTGGGTGCGCTGTATGATTACCAAGTTTCATTGTATATGCACAGGACATTAAATGTCTCTTCTGCCTTATCTAATTTAGAATTTAGTAATAGTTATCATAAATATGGAACCAGATTTGCTAATAACATATCATGCGGATCTATTACAAACGAATTTGGACGCAGATCAATCCGATTTTCCGGTCCCTCAATTTACAACAGATTGCCTGAGTCATTAAAAACCGTAAGGAATATTTATCAATTCAAGTAACAATTAAAGATCTACTATAGAGAATTGGTAAATAATTACATTTTGTAAATTGTATAACTTGGAAATGCTTATATTTGACACATGTATGAGAAATATGTTTATTATAATGTTAATTTCCCTTTAAAGGATAGTAAATCCATTGAAGAATTGACATTATAATTTTACTGTAATATTATTTTATTGTAAATAAAGTTAATACTTTAATAAACCAAAAAAAAAAAAAAAAAATAAGTAAATCTGATGATTTTTCAAACGTAGTCGCTTTAAGTGTAAAATCTGGCTGTCAATCTTCCAATTCCAATAATTTAATATGCTGCGGAATTGCAACGACGAGTCATCATTATCACGACCAATAATTGAAAGATTTATATTTTGTTTTGGATGTGGTAAAACAGAAGATAAGATACTGGACGTGAGTCGATTCGGCAGAAAATCAAAGTACACCTTGGAAAAAGAATATGTTCCGTACACTAACCAAGCTACCAAAACTATCTCAGCCTTAAACAAACGTTTCATTATTACCTTGTATAGTCAGACCAATAACTTAAACTTCTTGAACGAAGAAAACAATACCAAAATAAATTCGAACAATGGTACGATAGGAATCCACATAAATAAGTATAATTAAAAAACTCGTGCTTTGTGGACTTGCGTCTAATGCACCATGTTACACCACACAAATACCATGGCCGGGTTATGTTTAAATGATCTCATCATATTTCGAACTCTAGAAGAACATTTGTCGCTTCTTTAACTTGTTGCTAAATTGATAACAGACTCAGATATACCTTGCGAAGACCCGTTTCGTTATGCGACAGATAAAATTTTTGAAATATCTGTTTACCATCCTAAAAGAGACGCGCAGTTTTCTGAGTATAGCGAGTTTGTACAGAAAGTCCATCTTCAACTATGTAGAAATAACAGCCTCTAATTACCGAGTAGCCCAAATGGCGTTTTAAAATGTAAAAATCCTCATTTCGACAGCTCTATATAAGTGTTGAAAAATGCTGACTAAACAAAACAATTCTTTGTCCACTATGACGCTAATACGGTAGGAGTGGGTATTGATACAATACCTATATCAGGAAAATGATGCTGATAACGAAAAACCGATAGCTTTTTTCTCGCAGGAGTTAAATTGTACACAGCAAAGTTACAGTGTAACCGAACTGGGCAGTTTGAGAGTTCTGCTATGTACCTACGAATATCGCACATATTTGAGGAATTTATATTTACAGTGATTATGGACCACACTAGCATAAACTGTTTGATGTCTCTATAAGCTGAAATTGATTTTGTTCCAGATATATTCTCAAAAATGTACTTTGCTTAAATGTGTTTGAACAAAATTGTACACTAAACACACAATTGTACGTCAATCAAGAATTAAGCGAACTTTGATGAATCTCCACAAAACAGTCCTAACAATCATATGTAGGAAGATATACCAATAAGTAAGTTCAACGATTCATCAAATCTGTTTACATTTGTCATACTAAAAAATCTCCATCTTAAACACATATAAATAATATATATGGCGTTTTAGGCTACCCACGGTGTAAAGATGGAAGAACCATCCTTTTAATAATTCTTGATCGTATTACAAATGACTGTATCCTCAACCCGATCAACTCAACAAGGAGATAGTCAGCAGAATTACTGAGGCCCTTCAGAACGAGATTTCTTATGTCTGTGGTGTGCTCGAAGTAACCCATATAGATAATTCACTTCATTAATAAAAAAAGTTACAAAATCTATCTATCTATTTCTAATTCGGCTACCACCGCGTAGGACAACCTGATGAATATCAAGTTCTTTGCAAAATTAATTGAATTGAGCAAAATGAAATTTGCGTTTATTAAGGCTTACAACAAATATTCCTCTCATCATGACCTGCGTTCAAGGTATATCAGTTTCCAATTAGGTTAAGTTGTAATTGTTGAAGAACATCCCCAGAGTGATATGGTAATCACGAAATTGAATCAGAGGACAGAAAACTACAATGCTAAGAACATTACAACTAGCTGAGTGCTCCCCGACTCTTTTAAACTTGTCTCACTAACGTAAATTCTCAACTTTGCTCAACTATGGATAATTTCGAAGCATAACAAGGTTGTGCTGTAACTAATAAGTAAACTGATAATTTACATGAAGGAGCTTGTGCACAACTGCTGAGTGTGTCAGCTAGGGTGAGGAACGTTTTTAATATCAAATGGCGTAAACAAAAGAAATTAAAGTTAAATTTGAAATCGGTCATTTCGATCGATCTAATAGATCAAAGATGATCGTTGTATTTTAGACAAACACAATGATATTCTTTTT
The DNA here is from genome assembly GCA_947310385.1 of Nephrotoma appendiculata. NCBI lineage: Eukaryota > Metazoa > Arthropoda > Insecta > Diptera > Tipulidae > Nephrotoma > Nephrotoma appendiculata. Next base: position 61,202,242 of record OX371223.1, read on the forward strand.
TTATATCATAATATACAAGAGCAAGTTAATGTCCATTTCTAACCTAAAACCATTTTGTCATACGACACTGTATTGTAGAGGCAAGTAAAATGCCTTTTTTGAGTGTGCGGAAAAATGTCCGAACTACCAATCAATATTAACATGCGCTCGGTTGAAAATTGTGGAAGAGTAATCTCGCAAAAGCAACAGATGTTCGAGTGCAACTATTACAACAAAGGTTTTCATCCTTCTTGCAAAGGAATCTTTGGGCAATACATCGCCAGGAAAGCTGCTGAAAAGCAATGGATTTGCTCCGAAAGTTGCGAGAATTCCATGTATTGAGAAAATTCTAGCCAAGTTGAAAAAATATGCAACACATTTTTCTGAAATAAAATCGATGATTGAGAGTATCCAAGAATCCCAAGCATTTATATCCAAAGAGTTTGAAACCCTTTGCAACGATTTCGAAAATATATCTCAATCAAACATGGAACTAATGGTTAGAGTAGCAAAATCAGATGACTTACAAAGAAAGCAGACTGAAAGAGTTAATAAGTATAACTACTTGGGCTTGACGATTGATAGGAAACTTAGTTGATTTGAACACTTAGAAGAATGTTTTAATTAATAAGTAGGTAAAATAAGTAATATAATTTACCTTGTCTATTAAATAAAAAAATAAATATGTTGCTCAAAACTTGTTTTTCAACATCACATTCTCTTCCGGGTTGACCAAATCCAATCAATTTCACATGGATACAAATTTATTGTTTTTCATCAAATATAGCAAGGTAAACAACCCCTTGCAGTTTTTCCATGCGAAAAATTTAAAAAAAAATGGGATGCTCAAATGTTAAAATTTTTGATTAATTGTAAAAGGTTATAAAGTTTTGAATGAATCTGCAGATAAATTTGATTAAAGGATTGCGCAGTTTCACTGTAATCAACGTTAAAACTTTAGAGCCATTTTAAGCTTCAAATCGAAATCTGTGCTTTCTATAAAAAATTTGCTCATAATTTCTTCTTCAACATGATATTCTAAGACATGTTGATCAAATCGAAAATTGATTTCAGGCGAATAAAAAAATTTTGTTTTTCATCAAATTTAGCAAGGTAACCTCTTGCCGTTTTTCTTTGCGAAAAATGCAAAAAAAAATCATTGCTTACATGTAAAACTTTATTTTATTAATTATGAAATATTATACAGTTTTTAATGAATATTAGTTTAAATTTGATTAAAACGTTTCCAAGTTTCGCTCTAATCAACGTTCAAACTTTTGAGCTATTTTCAGCTTCAAATCGAAATCTGTGCTTTCTATGAAAAAGTTGCTCATAATTTTTTCATCAACATGACATTGAGCCATGATTATCAAATCAATTTAATTTCAGGCGAATAAAATATTTTTGTTTTTCATCAAATTTAGCAAAGTAACCCTTATCGTTTTTCCATGCGAAAAAACTCAAAAAAAAAATCGTTACTCAAATGTTAAATTTTTTGTCTAATTGTGAAAGCTTTTAAAGTTTTGAATGAATCTTAGTTTAACTTTGATTAAAATATTGCCCAGTTTTGCTGTAATCAATGTTCAAATTTGTGAGCTTCAAATCGAACTCCTGATGTCAGGCTGTCGTCATTTAGAGTCATTAAAATTACAGAATTACAACTTACTGTTCACTTTCATTGTTGTAACGTTTTTAACTCTGATTTTCTGATTTCGGAAGGCATAAAGCTACTGACAACTCACCTGATGGGACTTTGGTCCCGTTTCGTAATTGTCCCACAATCTTGGAACAGAAACACGGTAATTTTCATCTCTAAAGCTGGTTGGATTATTGTCAGGGCTATGCTGATGATCTGTTCATTGTTGTTTCAGGAAAACACAACACTACCCTATCTTATTTAATACAGTGAAAACTAAAAATTGTAGAAATGTGTTTATTAGACGAAGAAATATCGGTCAAATGTCAGGCTCTTCTTTTTTTAGAAAACCTTCAAGAGATCAGATACCGCCAAATACGAAAGTATCCTTCAAATAGTTGCTGCTGTTGTTTGCAATGTTTAGAAGAACATTTCGAAACTGTTTAATGTGACTTTAAATATCCTAGCCCAGTGTTCATTTTCGGGAACTTGCAAATGAAATGATGTTTTTTTAACAAACATACATAGCATATAATTTTTCATTTCCATATACGAGTAGTATGCATCTCAGAATCTAACTGTTTTTTGGTATCAGTTTTATTTAGATTGATTATTGTAAGAATGTAATCCAGATGCAATCCACAATGACTGCGTGAATATCATTGGTGCTTATTTCCGACAAAATTAACCTCTTAGTAAATCTTTCTTTATCCAATCTATAGGATCCCAATTTATTAGCGATTGGAATTAGCGATTGGATTTTTAAATTAACCCAGAATTTAACTTCACTGTGACTCCGAGTATGTGTGATAGGTGCTTCGGTTGATATCGAAGTATTTTCGAAATTAATATGCGATATTTTTTAGATTTTACACAAAAACTCTTTTTGGTTTGTAAGTACGCGTATTTTTTCACAAACTGATTCAATCGACGATTTCACAACAACACAATTTCACTTAAATGAAATTATTGCACGATGAAACTGAACCATCAATCATTTATTTTTGTATTAGTAATACGTATATCCTTTCAAGATAAAAATATTCGCATTGAATATCGACACAACAGACACAAAATCTGTGAAATTTAACTTTTTTGATGAATAACAGCACATACGATGTCGACATAGGATTTTGATATCAAACCGAAACTAAAAAAAGCTTTACGTTTATAAATATTTTTTCCAAAAAAGGAAAATCCTTTATCAAAACAAAAAAAAATTATTCGCGATATTTATGGCTGTGCGGGACGCAGCGACAACAAAAAAAATTAAAATCTAATATGTTTTACGAGATTGACAGCAATCAAGAATTTTAGACTTCGGTTTGCTATTTTGTGTGTCCCTATTTATATACATATGTATATTTATGGATACGTTCTGCATAAAGCCTTTTATAAATTAAGCTTATAGTATTTGTTAATCCAATATAATTTTTTTTTGGCTTATGTTTGATACATTTTTATGCTTAAATAGGATAAAAATACAATTTTTTGACTTAGAAAATGTAATCCTTTTTGTGTTGCCATTGTTGTGTTGTTATTCTTGGCGATATTTTCATCTGAATCCAATGTACATTTTAAATGTTCCTTAAATATAAAATACAGACACAAACAGTAAAATGCTGTATAGTATAGTACCATATCCAGTAGATAGAGTGTTGGTTTGGAAATTTATTCAAAGAGTAATGAATTCGAGAAAATAAAGTTTTTCCCAAAAAAAAAAGATCTATAAATATTCAATTTGAAATTGAAATTAATTTTATTTCTGTGTACTGTGTATGTATGTAAGTATGTTTTTGGAAAAATAGCAACAATAACGAAGAGAAAAAATGTTCTATCAGAATAAATTAATTTTTAATTAGAATTGGAATAAAATTGGTTTTTATCGGTTATTTTCCTTGCAAAAATTAAAATCAAAATCACAAATATTCGATAAATTCAAATGTATATGTCTATATATGTATCCGTATACCCGTATACAGTGTGTTAAACGTAATTCGGACAGTCACCTTACAAAACTCAAACGGGTAGAATTTATTTAAGTTTTGAAGTAAAAATTTGGGGGCTGGCACTGGTGGCAGATAAAAATTGCATAAACATTTTATTACATTAACTGTCCGAATGTAACTTTGATATACTGTAAAGTTATAAAGGAGGGCATTATTTTCAGATCTTTGCCAGATACAATAAAATAAAACATACAACACAATGTGTCGAATTGATAATATTTGAAATAAACCTACGTATACATTTGTTGTTACCGGTGGTTGTGGTTTTATTGATTTTTATTTTATTTAACCCATTTATTAAAGCATAAACTACTTAATATTCACGACCGTATATACTCGTTACACTAATAAAAAAAATTGATACAGGTATGCGGTGTAGTAAATGTGTGACAGGTTTTATATTTTGTATAATGTGAAGATTTATGACCAAGATTGGAATTTATACAAAAAGGATTAATTTTGTTTTGGTTGTAAAATGAGTTTATCTTTATTTTGTTGCATACCTATGCCACGACGATATGGTGGATTTTTAATGTACTTTGACAATTTTTTGGCGTCTTCCACTATTAAGAGGCGGTGCATCCAACACTAATAATAACATTGACCTTACAAAAATCAAAGAAGTCATATAAGACATAGTTAGAGAATAATGTCAGAACTATAATCTGATGCATAGCATAAATACCTAGACATAGACCTATATATCGACTCTAGGTATCTTATGAACCTTATTGATCTAAGAGTCTAAGATCATTTTCTCGCAACCGTTGCCAGCGATCAACAGGGGTAACAATATTGTTTCACCCATTCTAAACAAGTTATCCTCTATCGGTATGAGCCAGGAATCCATCTGAATGTCATGAAGTACTCGTATCGAGTTAAAGCACTCGATACATATATGTCGAAAGTCTCAAAGGTGATATGCCTCGACTTCTGAGCAAGAGAGAGGTCCGACAGATATCCCAAAAGCGTTACAGCTATATCTCAAATTAGAGAATATGTATATATTTCTTAATATAAGAAAACCACAATCCTCATTACCACTACAAATTACATCTAGAAGGTATCCAATACAACAGGGTAAGCTTTCAATCCCACCAATGTGTAAAATTATCCAAAACCGCTAAACGGGCTGCAAATACCACAAACTTTTCAGAAATCATTCTAAACCCAATATCCAAATTAACACAATTCAAATCCATCCCAGAAAATAAATTGGCACTTCAACAATAACCCCCTACTCAAACCGGTACCAATGAATTGGCAATCCATCCATTCAAAACAAGTCATGTACCAGAATAGACCACTAGGATTCCAAAATAAACCTAGCGTTTTGCCAACTTAAAAAGAATTCAACACTGTGAACCTCATGATGAGGAATTTCACTTATCATATCAGCAGGACCAAATAAATGAATATAATTCACAATATGACCACTCATTCCTGGAATACATATGGTATCCAAAAAAATCCGACCACGAACGAATAGATCGAAGAAAATAATTATGGTGAAGGATAAGTACAATGCGAACTTGTAGATGATGTTAAGTTTTTAAATTAACGAGCGAAAAGACATTTAAAAATTAATATCGAATAAAACTAATATCGAATAAATCGTGTGTCGGTACCAAAGTGCCATGGGGAGACCAACGGGATTTTACGGTCGCCCCCGAATGGGCGACACATATGCTGGACTCGCCACTCCGACCCTGGGATGCCCTATCAAGGGGATGACGGGAGTGACAAGCCTAGACTGTAAATATGGCACCGACACGGAATGAGAATTCCCCTCCCATCATACCGAGCCGTATAAAAAAGTTAGTAATTCATTTCAAAGTATGTTTTTTCTTTATTTTGAGAAAAATTAAAAATAATAATCTGGTTTTTTTAACCAGAAAAACACTAGCGGGAAACAGACCCACTCCGATGGTAAGATATAGTTAAAAAATGGTAACTTTAAATAATATAAACCAAAAATGAGAAAACAAATTTAAAAAAAAAATACCACTGAACACTTACAAAAATGCCGTGCGAGACCAATGTGCAACCGTGGTCGGCCGCACTACACCGGTGCGCGATAATAATATATGTAAAAATTGAATTAATAAAAGGAAAAATAGAATCGAATATTAAAAATTGAATTTAAAATATATAAAATTGATTAAAATTGAAAATTGAATTAAAAGAAATAAAAAGATACCTTCGTGACCTTCGGAACGGTTCCTCAAAAATCGATTGCAGCGTCTCCTCACCGTTAATCTCTAAAATTGCTAATGGCTGGTTAGCCACCTGCCATTGCGGTGCCTTTCACCGATACCAAACGTTGCCTCGATAGTCATTGTTGCACAAAAAAATTCTAGACGAATATTTCTGTTTGTTCATGCTTTCCCACCGAGTAATAATTTTATATATCAAAACGAGAAGCATACAAAAAAAAAATATTCCTCTATATTACTCGACATTTACGTGAACAGTGGATGTGAATTCAACACAAAACAAAATGTCACGGCTACTTTCCTAGAAACAAACAAATTGTAATAATAAAGCCATAGAATAGATGGTAATGCCGCCAATAAAAGCCATCATACATCCCATTACGATATGGATCTAAAATTTTAAATAATCAAAAGGAAAGGAAGTAATTGTTATGACCATGGAGTTGTAGCGGCCTGTTTCTTTAATTACAAGAAACACCACACAATATACATAATTACAAACGGACAATTCTCCGTCGACTAAATTATTTATTAACGGACAATTCTCCGTATAAATAGGCATATTCCAAAAGAATATATGGTGACCCCTGACGACGGTTTTTACCGTTCACGTAAGTTTTTAACTTTTTATATTTTTTTAGAAGTGAAAATAAAGTTGACAATTTTAAATCAAAAAGTGCATGTGCAGTGTTTTATTTTTTTAAATTTAAAATATAAACAAGACGAGTTTTATGAAATAGTGGCCAATGCCTGCACCCGTCGTAAGCGCACTATTTTCCTAAATCGTCAAAACGTTCCCTGGTCGCCTTTTAGAAATACGTGCCCATTCCGACAGTATTTCTAAAAATTCAAAAAGTATAATTTTCTCTGGTCGATCCACCCATCATAGAAATATTTTTTTTTATAAAAAGTGCAATTATATATTTTTTTATACGTGTGTGAAATCATTAAAAGCAAAGCAAAATCATTTCATTTTGCGCTTAATCCAATATGCTCAATGATGAAAATAACCGACAGCAAGAAGCAAAAGCCCAACCGGAGCCAGCAAAGTCAAAACATTTGACAAGGCTACCAGCGTTTTGGGAAACCAACCCAACGTGTTGGTTCTCAACTGCCGAAATAATGTTCGACGCGAAAAAAATCATTTGCGACAAACAAAAGTTTGCGCATACTGTGCTATCGCTCTCGGCAACACAGGCGGAGAAGATTAATTTCATTTTAGAAAATTCTCCAAGCCAAGATAGATACCAGTCAATTAAACGAGTACTAATTGATCGCAACTCCATTTCCGAGGAGCATAAATTAGAAACAATACTCGGCACAATTGACATAGGCGATCACAAACCATCGGACATGTTATTCCGAATGAAATCATTGGCCGGCAAGAATTTCACGGCCAATGTCATTATTAAACTATGGATCACGCAGCTCCTTGATTACATACAAACAGCGTTGATCCCGCAACAGGATAAACCTGAAGAGGATCTCGCTCATATTGCCAACAAATTACACGATTTGGTTGGCACACGAACTCAAAATTTCAGTTCGATAAATCGCGACACGCGAACAACTAACACAAAAATACATACGCCAATTACAAGCAACCTCGAGAATATGCTCGAACAAATTAACGATAGGTTAATTAGGCAAGAAAATATTTCACACACACACAGCGACAACCCTCGCGTTCACAATCGCCCTGGAGACGAAAATTTCCCACTTGTAAATTGTAACCTCCATCCACAAAGGGAAGTTTCATTCGAAAAACCAACCAACAAAAGCCAAGATACCAATTTCCACAAAACTGGTGTTGGTATCACGAAAAATTTGGCCACGCATCATAAAAATGCAAACAAACATTCACTTTTATTAAACCATAAAAGGGATCCGCAAATCGGTTCCCTAATCCATTAAGTCTTAAGGTCGCAGCGGCAGACCTAAGACAAGCGCAACACAGCCGCTTATTTATACGGGATTTAGAAAATAGTATCACATTTCTGATTGATACCGGCGCTGATCTCAGCGTAATCTCATATCATAAATATTATCGCTGCGGAACAAATCGCAATCCCGATTAAGTTCTGTCAGCAGCAAATGGTACCATAATAAATACTTTTGGTATACCAAATTACTTAACGTTGACATGGGCTTAAGACGTTCTTTTAAACACGCATTAATTCTTGCCAATGTCAATCGCCCCATCATCGGCGCGGATTTCCTAACGAAATTCGGTTTATTAGGTGATTTAAAAATCGCAAATTGATTGATCCATCCACTAAGCTTACTAGCAACGCTACATCAGCACTCGTTGATACGCCATCACCATTGTTCTACATAATCAACAATGGACATGGAGCATTGTTAATGAAATTTTCTTCTTTAACAGCTCCACCAAACTACAACCCTCCGGTAAGGCATAATGTAGTACACCACATTGTGACTACAGGCCATTTACTATTTGCTAGACCACGTAGACTTGATCCGATTCGGCACAAAGCAGCATTCCTAGAATTTCAGCACATGGTGGAACTAGGAATCTGCCGACCTTCTTCTTCAGCAATATTATGTCCATTACATATGGTGAAGAAGAAGGACAACGACTGGAGACTATGTGGGGACTATAGAAGGCTTAACGCTGTCATAATTCCTGACCGTTACCCTATTCCCCACATCCAAAACTTTTCCATGCAATTATATGGATGTTAAATTTTTTCAAAAATCGATCTCGTCAGAGCATATCACTTAATTCCAATTGCTCCTGACGACATACATAAAACCACAATTACCACACCATTTGGCTTATTCAAATTCACCCGAATGCCATTTGGTCTCAGAAATGCTGCACAAACATTCCAGCGTTTCATCAACGAAATCGTGAGAGATCTTGATTTCGTTTTTGTTTATATTGACGATATTCTCGTAGCATCTAGAGACGAGAAGCAACACTTACTCCATTTGGAACAACTCTTTCAAAAATTGTCAAATTATGATGTCAATATTAACACCGTAAAATGTGTGTTTGGAGCGAGCAATCTTGACTTCCTCAGTCATAAAATTACTCCTAATGGCATACTGCCGTCCAAAGGACGTATTAATGCAATTAGGGAATTCCCTGCACCACAAAACCTCAAGCAAATTTAAAAATTTGTCGGTATGGTGAACTACTACCACCGATTCATTCCGAAACTCGCTGAGATACTTGCCCCAATTCACTCACAATTGGCAACACTTTTCAAGAAACCCAAAACGCCTCAACATTTTTCTTGGCCTGCTTAGAAAATATTGCTCTTTTAGCGCACCCGCTAAAAGCAACCAAATACAGCATCACTACTGATGCTTCTAGCACAGCAATAGGCGCGGTCTTACAGCAACTAAATAAAACACTTGGGAACCTCTTGGATTTTTCCCCAAGAAATTATCAGATGCAGAAAGAAAATACTCGGCATTTGACCGCGAACTGCTTGCAATCTTCCAATCAATTAAGCACTTTCGCTATTTTGTCGAGGGTCGGGAATTCACTATTTTTACCGACCACAAACCGCTTACTAGAGCAATTACCTCTAAAGCGGAGCGAAATCCTCGGCAAGACATACAGCACATACAAGGTAAAGACAATGTGGTTGCCGACACACTTTCTCGGACTTCTAACCACGAGCTTGCCTCCGTAGCAACTCGCTACGACATTACAACAATCGCTAAAGCACAAGCTAGCGATCAAGAACTACAGGACTTACTCTCTAGTTCTACAAATCGGCGCAGTTCCAAGTGGAAATTAGATAAATTTCCATTAGCCGATTTAACAGTTTATTGTGAAATATCTACAGGCAGCAATCTCCCGTACATGCCAGAGACATTACATCGAACTATTTTCGACACTCTGCATAATATTTCTCATCCAAATGTACGAGCAACTCGTAAACTTGTCACTGCAAAATACTTTTGGCCTAGTATAAACAAAGACGTAGCCCAATGGGCGAAATCTTGTTTATCCTGCCAAAAATGTAAAGTGCAACGTCACACCAAATCACCTCACGGGAATTTCCAATTTCCACCAGGTAGATTTGAGCACATCCATATAGATATTGTTGGACCACTTCCACCATCTAATGGATTTTCATACATTTTAACTTGCGTTGATCGTTTTACGCGGTGGCCTGAAGCATAAAGGACATCTCCGCAACAACAATAGCAAAAACGCTCGTCGAAAACTATATCTCTAGATTCGGCGTTCCGGCCAACATAACGACCGACCAAGGCACACAGTTCGAATCAAAACTATTCCCTGAGCTTATGCAACTCTTAGGCTCACATCGAATACGAAGAACTGCCTATCACCCTCAAGCAAACGGTATGGTTCAGCGCTTTCACCGCCAACTTAAAACAGCTCTAAAAGCTCGTGAAAATACCGTCAACTGGAGCTCAGAAATCCCAATCAATTGCTGGGAATCCGAGCAACAGTTAAAGATGACCTAAAATGTTCACCAGCAGAACTGGTGTATGGTCAAACGATCAAATTACCTGGAGAATTCTTTGTGGAACACCCACTCACATCCCAGGCAACCACTGACACAGTGATTGATCAATTGCGCTTCACGATGAACAAACTCATCCCAATGGACACGCGCAAAACCAATCAAAGTGACATATTCGTACCAAAGTCACTGCAAACTTGTGACTACGTTTTCGTACGAATAGACAAAGTTCGCACTGGCCTTACACCACCATATGAAGGCCCATACAAAGTGATACGACGACTTCGTAAGCACTTTGTTTTACAAATCAGAGACAAGCAACAATCTGTCTCTATCGATAGACTCAAACCAGTCTATGGCATTCTGAGTTCACTCGATCAAATATCGGGAGTGAAAAAAACTTCACCCAACTCAAACAATCAACTCTTACTCAATAGATCCAACCACAATCGCTGGTGGACATCGACAATATATTTCGTATGACGATCATATATCGCAAACAATGATACATTAATTATCACCAAACAATTTGCACTGGTAAACAAATTACATCACCACTACTATTATAATGATCATATACATCATTATAATAGTACAATTTCCAAAACTCCATTCACAATCGCTGGTGGACACAAAAACTCACAAAAGGGAGGACCTTTTCACTGAGGAGGGAGTGATGTAGCGGCCTGTTTCTTCAATTACAAGAAACACCACACAATATACATAATCACAAACGGACAATTCTCCGTAGACTGAATTATTTATTAACAGACAATTCTCCGTATAAATAAGCATATTCCAAAAGAATATGCAACAACAGTCATCCCATGCAATATCGGTGCATGCAACAAAACAATTTTGTACACATTACAAAATTAACAAATTTTATTATCATACCGATTTGCATGACAATCAAGATCGTTGCCAAACATTAAAATGAACAATATTGCAATTGCATCATAGATGCCACCATCATATTTTGTGATAACCAAGGCACAGAATATTTAAATTAAACGATGGTACGGTAGTTGTTTAAATCTGATTATAGATGCCCCCTCATCACCATTAAATGATTTCGATAACCAATGACACAATCATTTAATGCATAGTTAACATGATGGCGTGGCAATTAGTACAAAGTAAATTTATCATTGCAATAATGTTCATAGGCGTACGCACGTCTATTATGCAAATAAATTGGTAACCAGCTGAAACCAGATTTGGTGGATGCAATTCAAATTTTTATTGTCTTATTTACCAAATGCAACAATACTGGATCAATCTAACTTTTATGATTCTGTTTGCAGTACAAAATTTTGTATATAAGTTATACAAAATTTTGAAGATTTTCTTATTCAGTTTTAGAGTTTTGAAGCAGCAGGAGCTGCTCAGCAACTAGCACCAGATTTATCAAAAAAAAATTTTTAAATAAAGTTTTTTATTAATTCTAAAAATTAAATTAAATTTTGTTTTTTTATTTTTTATTATTATTTATTATTAATTTACAAAGTGCTCCACCTTACATTGCTTCTTTCACTTCTGCAACATACAACATACATTCGTTATAGAGTCGTAACAAATTCCCTGATATGGATTGTACCGAAAAAAGACGTTTCGGGTAGAAAAAAAAGTACAGAATGGTTATCGATTTTCGAAAATTAAATTCGATTAACCTTCGAAGGACAATAAATCCACTGAATAAACAATACTTTCTTTTAACAAAACATGGGAATAATCTTCAAAGTTCTTGAAGAGCCAATATGAAGATACAAATTGACAAGTGCGAGTTTTTAAGGGATAAGGTAGAATTTTTAGATTTCGTCATCTCGAAAGATGGAATAAAGACAAATGTGAAGAAAAAAAATCTATTACTAACTTTTCTGTACCCAGAAATGTGAGAGAAGTCAGATCATTTCTAGACATGGCAGGGTTTTATCGCAAGTTCATTCGCGATTTCGTGAACCCAGTGACGCTTCTGACTTCGCTTTTAAGAAGGAAGATAGACACGTGCTCAAAGCCCTCTCGAAAACACAACAGGTAAAGCTCACTGAGGCTGATCTCAAACGATGAAACACTCTCGTTTCCAAACTTAAAAAAAAAATCGAACTCTATCGAAGCTTTCATCTTCCCACTTGGTGCAGTACTCTCTGAGAAAGGTCAACCATTAAATTTTCTTTCTCTAAACTTAAACAAAACTCCACGGTTAACGAGAGAGAAATGCTGGTCGCTGAAAAAGAAGCGCTTGAAAGCGATATTGGAGGAATATAATTACGAACAAAAACACAAACCGGGGAAACGAACCTCATTGCAGACACATTCTCAAAGACTCAAACTCCTTTAATTATAAATGCAATGTCAACTACACATCACAGAGAAAAAAGCTCGTCACAGGATCTGATTCTCACAATGGAGAGCCCGGTTAACTCTTTCAGAAATCAATTGCTACTAAATGTAGGAGAATAAACCTTATACCAAATAGTTAATCCTTTTCCAAATTATACTATACACATTGTCGCCCAACCACGGTTCACCAGTGAGGACATAATAAATCCCTTTAATCGATATCTCAAGCCAAATACTAATAACGGGCTAAGGACAACTGAAAAAATAAATATTAAAAAATTATTAAATAAATGGGAAAGGTTCAAGAAGTTCGTAAAAAAAAATCGAGCCAGAATTTTTTCTCGAAAAAATGTACAGATTTTAACGCTTCTATTTTGGTGAAATAACAAATTTCAAAAAAATAATTTTATTCGAATTGATTAAAATTTGGTAGTCTTTTCGATAATAGAATCCATTTTATTTTATTTTGTTTTTTATTACTGTTTTGAGTAAAATAAAAATTGTCTAAAAGAAAAACTGTAAACTAGATTGCTCAATATTTTCATTCCAAAAACAAAACTGGTCGTTTTATAGAGAATTTAGAAATTTTGAACAAGATGCTGCGGAAATTTAGTCGTGCGATGACTCGTTAGAGTCTCAAAAGCAGTAGGTATATTTTATCTTGTCAAGAATAAAAATTATTATCCGTCTATCGGCGTGGCATGCACATCAAAATGCTCTAGAGAACAGAAACCAGATCATCGAAACCCACTACTTTTCGAGAATGGATCGGAAATTAATTTAAAAGTGAAAAAAACCCAAATAAATCTATCTACTTCCTTCCCCCATTCCGAATTATCCTGATTAGAAAACGGCCAAGTGGAGAGGTTTCACTCTGGAAAAGTTTCACTCTACTCTCTTATAAATAACGAGATGCCTAAAAGTCAATGAGTATAACTACTCGGTTCATTCGACAGTGGTGGAAACCCTATAGAACACAACTTTAGCAGAGTTCCCATTGCCGATCCCTTGCATGATCGCAGCATCATCACTCAAAATTGCAACATGTTTTTCTAATGAAATCTGGTATTTGTTTAATTTGTCATCAACAAGGGCCAATGCTTTGTCTGCTGGACAACTGCCATCAATTGCTATTAATCCCAAGTTACTCGACTCGTTGGAGTTGAAATAAATATGAACATCCGTATGTCGTCTACTATTCGTATTGGTCCATTCATCGATTGATATACTAATTTTTTTCTTCTCCGAAATCTGGTAGCATTGACTTGGCTAACCAGCTCCTTTTTTCATCAAGGAACTGTACTATTAAATTCATAATATCTGTAGTATTTTTCGGAACCTCTTATATTTTAGGAGAGTGTTAGTAATAACAGCAACAATTCTGTTGACCTGATCAAGTTGTAGTCGCAACTAAGAATCTTTATTTGTTTAATAAATCCTATAGTATAAATATTGCCACGAAGGTATTTTAACAAAATCGTATCACTTGCCACCCGGATGAAAACAAACCGAATACCTCAACATATTCTAATCTCTAATCAAAATATAAAACAAAAAGAGAAAAAAACTAATCTAAATATGATCACATCGTCATTATAATTCCACCATAAAATTTGTACGTGCCAACATATTTACCTCGATTTGTAGAAGTACAAGTATTTATACCACACATACATAGGGAATAATAATCCTATTGTTTGATATACACGACGAGCGCAAAAAAAAAATTGGTTGATGAAAGCAATTACTTTCATTTAAATTCATCTATTCATCATTTCTTATCACACACACAAAAAAATCGAAAAAAATTTATCGAAAAGCGAGAGTAAAGAAAAGTGATTAAAGTTTCATTTTATTAGAATCCAATTTGAATATAAATCATTTTCATGTATACATAGAGCTTTTCTGCCTTTTTTTTGCTATAATGCTTTTCAGATGCTGGATGTAATATTCGTATACAAGAAATATAAAGCGGCAAAATCGATTGACAAAAAATATAGAAATACCCACATCAAAATCCGTTTTCAATTTTTATCACAAGCAACAAAAAAAAAAAAAAAAAAAATCCGAAAAGAAAATCAAAAGAAACAAAATACTTGTTGGAGGTGGGGAGAGCACACATCAACCAACAAGGAGAAAAAATCTTTAACCCTTGAAATGGAGGTTACAACAAGTGGAAATTGAACTTTTTACATTTTTTGCTATTTTGTATTTTATTTTTTATGAGGAAATATACTCTGGGTATTCTCCTTTCCATGTTTTGGATTCTTTTACGGTTTCTTTTGGTTTTGTTTGGCCAACGTCTTATGAAGAAATTAATTTTTATGAAAAAAAAAAATCGAATCGTTGTTGTTGTCATTAAATCAATATTGTTGTGTATGGTAAACATTGAAAAGTATTAATTTAAAAAGGGCCAGTACAACAACAAACAATAATATCTATTCGGAAAAGTTAAAAGGTTTTCAATTTTTATTTGCTGAGAAAATTGGGTTGTGGTATAATTTTAATAATATTTTTCAAAATTTTAATAATATTTTTTAAAAAATTCTGTACATTTAAATATTTTTTTAAGATTGTTAGTTAATAATTTTCGTCGTGTTTTTCTAATAAGATGCAATCTATTTATATTACAGGCTGGATCAGTTGTCGGAATCATCCACAGCTTTGTTAAAAAAAGTTTTATTGGCAATAGCCCGAAAAATTATAATTTTCAATGGTATTATTAAAAAAAATTTAATAAATAAAGCAAATTATAAATAAATTAAGTTAATTAAATAAATTAAGTTAATTAAGTAAATTACGTAAATTAATTAAATTTAGTAAATTTAGGAAATTTAGTAAATTAAGTAAAATAAGTAAATTAAATAATTAAATAAATTAACAAATTAAATAAATAAAAATATAATTAAAAAAACATTATTAAATAATAAATATTCATAATTAAAAAAATATAAATTAAATAAATTATATAAATTATATAAATTAAATAAATTAAACAAATTAAACAAATTAAACAAATTTAAAGAAATGAATTAAATAAATTAAATTAAAAAAATAAAAATTAAGTAAATTTAGTAAATTAAATAAATCTAATAGATTAAATAAATTAAACAAATAAAGTAAATTAAATATATTAAGTAAGTTTATTAAAATCTATAAATTAAGTAAATTAAAAAATTAAGTAAATTGAATAAATGAAGTAGATTAAATAAATTAAATAAATAAAAAAAATTAAATAAATTAACAAATTAAATAAATTAATCAAATTAAAATAAATTAAATAAATTAAGTAAATTATAAATAAATTAAGTTAATTAACTAAATTAACTAAATTAAGTTAATTAAGTAAATTTAGTAAATTAAGTAAAATAAGTAAATTAAATAAATTAAGTAAATTAAATAAATTAAATAAATTAAACAAATTTAAAAAATAAATTTAAATTAATTAAATAAATTAAGTGTAATTAAATAAATTAAGTAAATTAATTAAAATCTATAAGTTAAGTTAATTAAATAAATTAAATAAATGAAGTAGATTAAATAAATTAAATAAATTAAATAAATTAAATAAATTAAATAAATTAAATAAATTAAATAAATAAAATAAAATATATAAATTAAATAAATAAAATAAATTAAATAAATTAAATAAATTAAATAAATTAAATAAATTAAATAAATTAAATAAATTAAATAAATTAAATAAATTAAATAAATTAAATAAACTAAATAAATTAAATAAATAAAATTAAATAAATAAATTAAATAAATTAAATAAATTAAATAAATTAAATAAATTAAATAAACTAAATAAATTAAATAAATTAAATAAATTAAATAAATTAAATAAATTAAATAAATTAAATAAATTAAACATATTAAATAAATTAAATAAATTAAATAAATTAAATAAATTAAATCAATTAAATAAATTAAATAAATTTAGTAAATTAAGTTAATTATAAATAAATTAATTAAATTAAGCAAATTAAGTAAATCTAGTAAACTAAGTAAATTAAGATAATTAAGTGAATTAAGTATATTAAGTAAATGAAGGTGACATAGCACCTTCAAATTATCAAAAAATCGAAAATAAAAAAATTTATGATAGAATGTGTTAGGATGAACATATAAAAACATGATTTTAATGATATAAACATGAAAATCTCAAAAAAAAATTATTTTATTTATTGCGAAGCGCGCCATCAAGTGGGCGTGCAAGATTGAGAAAAAACTACTTATCCAATCGTTCTAAAATTTTAACACATTGATCTACATATATTTCAGCTCAGAATGAACTACGGAAGAAAAAATCGGCTTTCAATTTTTTGAGTTACAACTAATTGGGAGGGACAAAAAACGCTGCATTTTCGAAAAAATGCCACCATTTTTTTATTTTTTAACCAATTTGTTTTCTTTTAGTTCATTCCAAGGGCGATTTAATGCTGAACCAAATCCCGTTTTTTTAAATCAGACGTTTCTAAAAGTAGTTATGATGCACGCCGCGAATTTTCAGTGTTTTTGGAAAACATTTGTAGCAGACGACCTTGGGCTAAAAAAAATCTAAAAAAATTGTTTTTGTACTTTCAGTTAAATAAAATGTCAATGGAGAATTTCTTTAAAAGATATCTCTTTTCATTCCATTAAAAAGAAGGTGCTATGTCCCCTTAAGTAGAGTTTCAGTGGTTGACACTTAAGCCAATTTTTGGCTCATTGTGATACCACGCATTCACGCCACATCATTAACCCATTCACCTATTTACATACTCACACAACTACAGTATACCACCTGCACATTACAAGCTTAATGTCAACCTGTACATTGACATTTACGGTGGGTCGGCGCTGAATTCTGCACCCCATCAGAAGGTCTTAGCTGTATTTATTTACATCACCGATTGTTATCGATGATGAAAATCCGATTTGCATCTAGCCTCTGATGGGATTCGAACCCAGTACCTCAAGTAAATTAAGTTAATTAAATAAATTAAGTAAATTAAATAAATTCAATATATTAAATAAATTAAATAAATTAAATAAATTAAATAAATTAAATAAATTAGGTAAATAAATTAAATAAATTAAATAAATTAAATAAATTAAATAAATAAATAAATTAAACAATTTAAATAAATTAAATAAATTAAATAAATAAATAAATTAAATAAATTAAACATATTAAATAAATTAAATAAATTAAATAAATTAAATAAATTAAATAAATTAAATAAATTAAATAAATTAAATAAATTAAATAAATTATATAAATTAAATAAATTAAATAAATTTAATAAATTTAATAAATTAAATAAATTAAGTAAATTAAGTAAATTAAATAAATTAAATAAATTAAACAAATTAAATAAATTAAATAAATTAAAAAAAATATAATTAATAAAATAAATAAATTTAAAAAATATTTATTTTTTAAATTGACATTTACGGTGGGTCGGCGCTGAATTCAGCACTCCATCAGAAGGTCTTAGTTGTATTTATTTACATCACTGATTGTTATCGATGATGAAAATATACTGTTAAAGTTAGCCGAAAGTTTCCAGCCGAAAGATAATGCAGATCGTGTCTTGAATACAGCACAAATCAGTCATGAACTTAAGAATTTACGAATTTAGCATTGGGTTATATCATTCGGGTGAAGGAGAAATTATTTCTGTTTATAGGAATTTAAAAATCGATAGGAGCGAGAGTATAAAGAGAGTTTAACAAATAGTCCAGACACTATCTGCATTATCTTTCGGTTGGCAACTTTCGGCTAACTTTAACAAGGTGATGAAAATCCGATTTACATTTAGCCTCTGATGGGATTCGAACCGAGTACCTCAAGTAAATTAAGTAAATTAAATAAATTAAATAAATTAAATAAATTAAATAAATTAAATAAATTAAATATATTAAATAAATTAAAAAAATTAAATAAATTAAATGGAATTGTGAATAATATCTACTCTGCGACTTCCTTTGTACCAACCAACTTTCTGGTTATTCTCATTAATCAATGGTGCTCCTTCAGCCATTTTTTGTGAAGTCAGGGTATTATTCTTTTATTAGTACTTTATTAGTGTTGTGACTGACGTGTTTTTACTTTTATGCTTAATATCAAAAGATCAATGGAAAACCCGATTGCAAGAAATAGAAAAAAATAACTAAAAATAATTATGCCATGATTTAAAAATTATCTAGTTTGTGGAAAAGCTGGTTAATGGCGTTGAGCAATATAGATCCTGCTTAGATAAGCAATGCGACCACAGTTTTCACTTTAAAGACGGTCTACAATTCTCTTCCAACTCTTCTTGGTCCCATCTAGTAATATCCTAAACGCTTAACGAAAGGGTAGAGCCACCGAGTTAAACCAATTTTGCCGAAAATTTATCGGGATCGAGTGCCTTGCCATTTTGAACATTTATCTCGTTTCAATTTTTATTCCTTCTATGTAATTGACGTGACACGTCCAATATTTGAATTTTTCAACTCTATAGTATCTTCTGAATCTTAAATATGGACTTTCAAGAAAATGGTTTACATTTTGGAATTAGTATGGAAACGCGTTAATTTCCTCCAATTGTCGAAACATTTCGAGAGTGACATTGCAACAGAAATGGTGATCCTTATTGATTGTTTCTCATTTCTCAGTTTCCCCAGTGTATTTTGGATTATAGGAAACGTTGTTCTTAATTTTGTCTTATTTATGTTGAATGAGAACCAATATGGTTCTTGAAGTTTGAATTTTTATAGTGTTGGTTGGCTTTATCAAACAACTAGAAGAAAGAATAAGTTTTACTTTGGTTTTGGAACAATCACAATAAACCAATACAATCGAAAAACCAAAGTAAAATATAAAAATTCGTAAATACGAAAAGTTAGTTATGAGAATAGAAAATAGATGGAGAATGTGAAAGAATCGAATTTCGTACGCTACGCAGTAATTTACTAGTAGTACAACTACATGGTGGTGTTCTATATAAAGAGTAAAGGAAAAATGGTCTTTTTTGGGTGACATTTTGATCGATGACCTTTTGCCATTTTTGAGGCGAAAAATCCAGATAACTCATTTTCGCAGGCCTCTTTTGAATTTAATGTAAAACCATTAAAATGGTTCTGAATGGCTGGAACAAATGGTAGTCTAATGATTAGCATAGTATCTCTATACCGAAGTAACTCAATAAGCAGAGCCTAAAATGAGAGCTCTATTTAAATTTTAACGTTTATTGATTGAATATTCTTATGAAACATAATCCTTGATTTGGGGTTAAACAAAACGTAAACGAAAACCTAATCTTTAATTTTCGATCATCGTATTTAGAAATAAAAAGTTCATCCCATTTGATTTTTATCAAAAGTTCAAAAACAAAGCCTAACTGAAAACAACAACAACAGCACCACATACATATTTATAAACAAAAAATATTTAACATAAAAAAGGATGTGTCCGTTGACAATTTTAGTTAAGCTTTTTTGACAATCTGTTACATTTATAATTTTCCAAAACAACAACAACAAATAAACTTAAACTAAACAAACTCTGAGAATATCAACATATACGCACGTATATCGAGATAAACAGACGACAATCGGATATTAGAAATTTTATAAAATTAACATTTTACATAAGAATCGGTTGATTGTCATTTTACAAAACGACACAACCTTAAAAAAAAATACAAAAATCAACTCACAAAAAAACAATAAAAACAGCAAAATGTCGCAGCAGCAGCATAACATTAAAAGGAAAAAAAAAATCAAAATATCTTTTTTATGTTTCTAGTTGACACTTTATGATGATGAGCATGAATAAAAATGAAAACAATGTACATCACACAGACACACAAACACATACATACTTAACATATATACATATATTTAGCAGAGACGGAAAAATTGGGTGGAAAAATAAACAAGCAAACAAAAGTTAAAATTTTCATCCGGTTTTGTACAAAATCCTCGTTCCCATTATCATATGTATGTACGTATATATTGTGTTGTGTATATGTATGATTTGGTTCCATCATCATTGCCTCAGATGGTTCACAACAGCATCCAAACAATAAACTAAGAAAGAAAAGTGCGACGCGCTGAAAATAAAAAATAAAAAACCGGAGAAAAATGAAATGTTGAATTGTGTAAAAATGAAAGTCAAGTAAATTTTATTTTTATTGCCCTGTCTGTATAATGTGTGTATGCGTTGTGTGCGTTTATGTATGTCCGCATATAATAAAAAGGGATATTTTATTTTTTTTGATAGAATATTAAGATGGATAATAAGTTGTCACGTATATGAAAGTTTCTCTCTTTATAGGTCCATTGTTACATATAACTTTTGTTAGAGTGTACATTGAAATAAAGCGGATGTGATCTGATTTGTTAACGTAAGAAGCATTATGTGTAAATCAAATCGAAAGATTTGTAGCGTGCGAAATAGTAATAACTCATTGTATTTAAGACGATGTTCATTTTTAATTAAATTAACGGTTTTTTCGATTACTATTGTTAAAGCTTAGTAAATTTTAATTAAGAATTCATAAATCTTGTGAATTTTATCTTCTTATGTTATCAGTTTATAAAATCTGCACAACGCGATCCGCCTTTGTAAGGGATTTAATATCGAAGTCTTAAATCCTATAAAATATAGACTTAACCTGTTAGACCAGTGAAATTTTTTTCACAAATATGTGCGTTCACTGTATAATAACCTAATTTCCATAAAATTTAGAAATCTCAATACAAAACTGTATGGTGACGGAAAACTTCATACAATACAAACTACAATTCGCCCAAAAACCCATTACGATTCAAATGAACATTTATTATGCCTACTTTTCTTTAACATTCAAAGAAAATTTTAGAAATTGAATAATGAATTCTGTCAAACACAACATAATTCCGTTCAATACAGTATCCATTTCCGCTTAATACACTGAACTATTTTATGATTCGTCGGACCTGCAACGTTATAATTACTTTAAATATGTGAAGGAAAAGTAGACGTAGTAATTGACTAACGGTTTCCGCCAAACACAAGACGATTCCGTTATATACAGTAACCATTTCCGTTTAATACAGTTAAACATTTCATCATTAGTCAATTGACTACCAAGGTCTGCCAAACACAACAGTTTCCGTTATGCACAGCAACCGATTCCGATTAATACAGTAAAACATTTTTTTCAATCTTTGAATTTGCAACGTTTATATTACTTTTATCACAAATTGTTGTATTTTTAATTCAAATATTTAAATATAATAATATCCTTTTGCTCTTCAGGTAAATTGTTTTACTCAAATTTTTAAGTTGTGAGTGACTCCTAGCACTCTATCAAATCAGTATACGGAAAAAACCGTAAAATGAGTCATTTGTTACATGAAAGAAGTGACCTCACTGATTTTAATGCAGTTAAGTGAACACTTACGTGCTAATCAAGGCCGCAAACAATTATTTCTAATCCAAATTTTGGTCCAGAAAAAATTAGTAGTTAAAATTTTAATTCAGTACACAAATTTATATTGTTTCACGCGTTTTCCAAATGCTGAAGCAATATCTCGATTTGTTAGTTTAAGAAATAGTGCCCACAGATTAGTTAATAAAAACTTAGTCTTTGAACATATAACCCCGTTGCTTCATATTCTAGTAACGCACTATCAAGATTGATTTTATAATAACTAAACAATACAAATTTGGGGAAGTTCTTTTTGGTTTCATTCGTTCCATACTGGGTTTCTAAACTGGTAACTGTAAGATGTTTGATCTTAACATTCTACGATAAATTGTTCTCCGATAAATTGTTCTACGATAAATTGTTGTACGATAAATGATTTCCACGGTAAATTGTGTCTATGATAAATTGTTTTACGATAACTACCTAATATACTCTTCTCAGGCTGTGCATATAGTCTGTGTAACAACTGCAAGTGTTTGCTGAGACACACCGCACATGGTGGCCTCAGCTCAAATTTGTTTATTTTGTGTGAGGTCGTTGGTGCACAATCTTACTCGGTTAACAAAATCAGTTCACTGTTTTATGATAAAGTTTTATGCTATCTGTTGCTATTCAAATTTATTTTGCTTAGAACCTAGTCCAGAACGATTACATAAATTTGGACACTGCATCCCTTTTCGACACAGAACATATGAACCAACTTAATATCCTGTGCAATAAAGTGCACATATATTTTTTTATTTTATTAATTTTAATTTATGTCACTACCGTCGCTCAAATTGTGTACGACTGGGCCAAAGAACGAAAAATGTTGTGCCAACATATAATTTATAATACAATTTTGTAACATTACATAATTTAGAATAATTGGTTGGGATAATGAAACCACACAAGGATATTATTAGTATTACAATAATTTTGGTTTGGTCCGATTTTGGAGTATGGGGGTCCTTCTTATTTTTTAAGGCTCTCCGTTTATGAATTGTTATTACGATAATTTTGTGTGGTTATTGTTGTTCTGTTTTTTTTTGTGTTGGTTGTTTGGACTTTTTATATTTAAGATGAAAATTAAAAGGATTAAGATTAAAGTATATTTTTTTATTGTTTGGTTGGTTATATTGTTTTGGTAAAAAGGACGAAGCACCACAAAAAGGGCAATGATAATTAGAAAAAGATTATATGATTGTATTTTTTTTTTGTTTCGTTATAAGGACTTCCAATGTTAATCCGAAAATATCAACATTATTTTTATTCAACGAGAAAGAGCGCAAGCACAAAATCCCTTCTATAAACTTATCATAAAATAGGGTTATTACACTGCCATATAATTCGTATGACTTTTGCATAAGTTATGTACGTGTGTGGGTAAACATAAGTGGCCCTAATTTATTTTGGGTTAGCTATTTGGATAGGTTATGACGTTTAGAATTATTCTATAATATTCGTGTGTAATTATATATTCTACCGCATGATATGTGGAATTTTGTTGAGGCAAGTAATAGATAAACAAGCAACTTACATTTAAAACAAAATTAGTCTAGATATTTTTTTTTAATTTTTCAATTCTACAAATCCGAGGTTTGATAAAAAATTTTACTACTAAAATTGCTTCGGGAGTGCTTCGGCCTCAGAACAAACAGCAAAGATTAAATTATAAATGAAAAAAATAAAATTAATGTAAGTTACATTTCAAACAGAATTAGTCCAGAAATTGTTTTTAAATTTTTCAATTTTACAAGTTTCTACCAAAATTTCTTCGGGAGCTCTTCAGCCCCAAAACAAATAGCAAAGATTAAATCATGAGTGAAAAAATAATTAGTGGAAGTTAAATTTCAAACAAAATAAGTCCAGATTTTTTTTTAAATTTATCAATTTTACAAATGTAATTTCCGAGTTTTGATAAAAAATTGTAATACCAAAATTGCTTCTGGAGTGCTTCGGCACCAAAACAAATAGCTAAAATTAATCAAAAATGAAAAAAAAATAATGTAAGTTAAATTTCAAACAAAATTAGTCCAGATAATTTTTTTAAATTTTTTAATTTTACAAATGTAATTGCCGAGTGTTGTTAAAATTTTCTTCTACCAAAATTTCTTTGGGAGCGCTTCAGACCCAAAACAAATACCAAATATTAAATTATGTTTGAAAAAAATAGTGAAAGTTAAATTTTAAACCAAAATAAGTTCAGATAATTTTTTTAAATTTTCAATTTTACAAATATAATTTCCGAGTTTTGATAAAAAATGTTATTAACATAATTGCTTTTGGCCCCATAGCAAATAGCTAAAATTAAATCAAAAATGAAAAAAAAAAAAAATTGTGTGAGTGTCATTTCAAACAAAATTAGTCCAGATATTTTTTTTAAATTGTTCAATTTTACAAATGTTATTTAGGAGTTTTTGAAAAAAATTTGTTTGCCACAATTGTTTGCCAAAATTGCTTCGGCAATGCTTCGGCCCCAGAATAAATAGCATAAATTAAATTACAAAAAAAAAATAATAATAATAAAAGTAGTGTAAGTTACACTTCAAACAGAACTAGTCCAGAATTTTTTTAAAAATTTTTAATTTTTCAAATGTAATTCCCGAGTGTTGAAAAATTTGTTTCTTCCAAAATTTCTTCGGGAGTGCTTCAGCTTCGAAACAAATAGCACAGATTAAATCATGAGTGAAAAAAAACATAGTGAAAGTTACATTTCCAAAAAAAATTAGTCCAGATATTTTTTTAAATTTTCAATTTTACAAATGTAATTTCCGAGTTCTGATAAAAAATTTATTACCAAAAATTGCTTCGGGAGTGCTTGGGCCCCAGAAAAAATGGCAAGAATTAAACCAAAAATGACAAAAAATAGTGTAAGTTACGTTTTAAATAGAATTACCTAGTCCAGATTATGTTTTAAAATTTTCCAGTTTTACAAATGTAAGTTCCGAGTTTTGATAAAAAAAATTTTTTTTTACCATAATTTGGTATCTATGCAGTTCAACCGGATTAACTACACGAAATGAAACTGGCACTTATGATTTTCCGTGTACTTTTTATGTGCCGTGAGTGGTACTTCCGTAGGAGCTGTTTCATTTTTTGAATATCGTTGAACAGTTTTTTCATTTACAAAGAACTATACAGAATTAAAAATTTAAAATAAATTTTATTAATAAATTTTAAACAACGGTTGACCATTTTTGGTTTTCTGCTAGAATAATGATTTTTTACTATTCAAGAGAGCTCTTATCAAAAATTAAATTTTCGGGTTAGAAATGTGTTTAAACGGGTTTAAATTTTCGCTTTAGAAATGAACACAATGATGATGGCAATACAAAAATGATGAATTCTATAATATTGAAAGTGCGTTAAAAAAAATATGATAGAATTATGGGCCAACTTTATATAGCTCCATTTTAATACGATGAGGTAGACCAATTTGTTGTTGCTCCCGAACTTGATAAATTTTTACAAATATAAATGCAATTTATATATTCACTGTATCCAGAGATTTCCGACGGACATAATACATATGTGTAGTTAGTTTAAGACATCCTTATCAAATAAAAATTATCTCCATTTTAATACGATAAGGTACACCGATTTGTTGTTTCCCCCGAGTTTGATCAATTTTTAAAAATATAAATTGAATTTAGACATTCACTGTATCAAGGATTGGCCAGTACTAAGAGATTTCCGACGGGCTTGAACATATGTGTTGTAAGCTTAAGACAACATGAAAATTATCCCTATGATAATACGATGTATCGAGGATTGGCCAGTACCCAGAGATTTCCGATGAACATGGTACATATGTGTAGTTGGTTTAAGACATCTTTATCAAATAAAAATTATCTCAATTTTAATTCGAAGAGGTAGACCGATTTGTTGTTTCCCCCGAGTTTAATCAATTTTTACAAATATAAATGGAATGTACACATTCACTCTACCGAGGATAAGTCAGTACCCCGAGATTTCTGACGGACATGGTACATATGTGTAGTTAGCCTAATACATCCTTAACAAATAAAAACTCTTCCAATTTTAATACAATGAGGTAGACCGATTTGTTGTTGCTACCGAACTTGATCAATTTTTACAAATATAAAAGAAATTTACACATTCACTTTATCGAGGAATGGCCAGTAGCCAGAGATTTCATATGGACATGGTACATATGTGTAGTTAGTTTAAGACATCCTTAATAAATTAAAATTATTCCCATTTTAATACGATGAGGTACACCAATTTGTTGTTGCTCCCGAGTTTAATCAATTTTTACAAATATAAATGGAATTTACACATTCACTCTATCGAGGATTGGTCAGTACCCAGAGATTTCCGACGGACATGGTACATATGTGTAGTTAGCTTAAGACATCCTTAAGAAATAAAAATTATCCCCATTTTAATGCGACGAGGTAGACCGATTTGTTGTTGCTCCCGAACTTGATCAATTTTTACAAATATAAAAGAAATTTACACATTCACTTTATCGAGGAATGGCCAGTAGCCAGAGATTTCAGATGGACATGGTACATATGTGAAGTAAGTTTAAGACATCTTTAACAAACAAAAATTATTCCCATTTTAATACGATGAGGTAGACCGATTTGTTATTGACCCGAACTTGATCAATTTTTACAAATATAAATGGAATTTACACATTCACTGTATCGAGGATTAGTCAGTAGGCAGATAGTTCTGACGGACATAGCACATATGTGTTGTTAGCTTTGAACATTCTTAAGAAACTAAAATTACCCCATTTTAATACAAAGAGGTAGACCGATTTGTTGCTGCCCCCGAATTTGATCAATTTTTACAAATATAAATGGAATTTACACAATCACTGTATTGAGGATTGGCCAGTATCCAGAGGTTTCCGACAGACATAGTACATATGCGTAGTTAGCTTAAGACATCCTTAACATATAAAAATTATCCCCATTTTAATACGATGAAGTAGACAAATTTGTTGCTTTTATCGAGTATTGGCCGGTAAATGTAGTTTACACATTCATTGTATCGAGAATTGGCCAGTACCTAGAGATTTCCGACACACATGGTATATGTGTGTAGTAAGAAATCCTTAACAAATAAAATGTTTCCCATGATTTTTTCCCTTTAGAGAGAATATGCTTGATAGTATTCCAAAATTCTTAAACATTTAATTTTTATTTTTTTTTGCTTCATTTCCTTTTCATATATCAAATGCTTACTTAGAATCACTCTGATTTCTAAAATGAACGTAAATTAAAATGATTAAATGTTTAAAAAAATTGTTTTATAATCAAGGATATTCTCCCTCAAATAACTATAATCTCAGATATTTCCGAGCATGTAGCCGATAAGAATAGATTTTCATTTCTATGGGATCCATATCGGTAGAGATAAAACAATTTCGTTGTTAAAAAATTAAGTGGGTCAATAATATTCTCTCTCGAATAACGAAAATTCCGAAGACTCCTGAGCTTATAGTTTGGGTAAGATTGGTTTCCTACATCAAAAGCTTATTAAGAATCTTTTATCAATTTAGTCTGTGCGATCCGTATTGGCCGAAATAATAAAATTTAAGTGTTTAAGATTTCCAAACATGTGGCTAAGTAAGAATTTTATTTCACTCAAAACCTTCCACAAATTTTAAATTTTTTGATTTAATATTGTTGAAATATTTAACGAAAATTAAATTTTAGACAATTTCTTTTCAATTTTATGTACTTGGGATACAGTGTATATTTTTTTATTTAATCATAAACTTTAATTTTAATTATAAATACAAATGCTAAATCACAGAGGTTTGATTAGCGGACTTTTCCCATTTGTAATGAGTGATTCAATCAGCGCCGTCGCCACCAATGTAGGCGCCTGGTGCAGTTTTTAAAAATGCCACCCCCCTTCCCCCCAAAAAAAAGAACGTTCATTTGCGTAAGTAAACCGTTTCCACATCACCCAAGAGGTAGGATTTGCAATGCATGCTATCGTACTAATCCAGCGTAAGAATTGCAATAACAAAAAAATAATAAAATATTAATAAAAAGCACTAAAATTAAAGCGTGCTAATTGTAAAATATATGAAATAATTAATTAAATTTAATTTTCCGAGCTTTGAATTTTGCAAAGTCGTTTATCAAGTCACTATAATCCAAGTGGTCCAGAAATTCACTTTCTATAGATATTCTAGCTAAATCTACTAGTCTTTTTTGTCCTATTGTAGTACGTAAATATTTTTTAATAATTTTTAATTTAGAAAAGCTACGTTCCCGGAAGCTACTGTGACTGGTATTGTCAATAAAATTCTAAGAGCTACAACTAGATTTGGTAATATCGGGTCTAATTTCTTTTCAAATATAAAATCTAATGATTCTATAGGGCTTAACGTTCCTGAAACTATACTTTGGAATATTTTAATTTCGTCCGATAAACCTAATCCTACTATATCAGAATTTGAATTGAAAGTTAAAAGCTTTTGTAGGGAAAAACAACTATTTAAAAGATCAGAAGCACCTAATGAAACCACAGAACTATTATGCAAAAATTTGAAAATATTATTGTGTTCCGAAATTTGGTCAAATCTTTCGTTAACAGATTGAATTGCCCGATCAAGGATTTGAAAATAAAATTCTACTTTAAACTTTTGTTCAGGATTGGATATAATTTCATATCTACCTTGGTACGAAAAAAGTTGAGGTCTTCAACTAGGGCGTCTTGGAGCATCAGGGAAATTTGGTGGAACATCTATATTAAAGCTATTTATTTAGCTTGAATGATAAACTACTAAAATTTTTCATCATTTCTTAAGTCCGTCAAAGACTGTTTTTTGCCCTCTAAATTTAATGCCGTAGTTAAACAAATAGCAGGACTCTGCAAATATTTACTACATATGTATATTAATTTTATCTAAAATATTATACCAAATATTTAATGAACAAACGAATTCAAATTGAATAATTTTGAGAGATAAACTATTCGCTTTATTTCTAGTTATTCCGTCCTTATCCTTGTTATATCCAATTTCAACTAAAGCGTCATAAATATTACCTAAACTACACATTAAGGATTTTAAAGTTTCTATACGGCTTTCCCATCTTGTCGTACAAGGTGGCTTCAGTGTTAGTGTTTTCTCATTCTTTTTCAAAATATCCCATTTTGAAACAGAACTAGAAAAAAAAACATATAAACATTGGACAGTATCAAAAAAAATGTACAGTTTGAAGTGAACATTGAACTTAATCCAGAAGGACCAGGTTAGCTGAATGTGATGCGCATGGCACAAAAATGCTCTGGGTTCTAAATGTTTAATCCGAGCTTGCATTCCAATGTTTTTGTCCTTCATATTTGAGCCATTATCATAGCCTTGCCCGCTGCAATCACTAATTGAAAATCCTAGGGAAGTTAGTCGGTCTAAAACTAAATCTACTAATCCCTTACCCGTCGTATCTGTAGCTTTTAAAAACTCCATAAAAAGCTCCTTAATTTCATGTTTGTTGTTATTTTTATGAAGAACTCTAACAATAAGTGATGATTGTTCATTGCGGCTCTGATCTGGAGTACAACCAACAATTATCGAAAAATGTTTTGCTCCTTTTATAATATCATTGATTTTAATCTGAATTTCTTTAAAAACGATTGAAATTAGCTCATTCTGAATGCTGTTATGCAAATATTTGTTTTGCGTCTCATTATTAGTAATACGTCGTAAGTGTTCTGAAAGAACATTGTCAAATTCAGTAATGGCTTCTACTAATTTAAGAAAACTACCATTATTTTTCTCGTATAACCTGTCTGACACACCCCTGAACGCCAAAGATTGCACTGAAAGAAATTTTACAAGAATAATAAGTCGTTTCAACACATTTCTCCAAAGTTGAACTTCTTTAGATATTGTATTTTGAAGAATGCAATCAATTGTGGAATTTTGAGAAAGTCTTAATTCAAATTCCTTCAACTTTTTAAAACAGTTTACGTGAACGGCCCCCTTTTCATGTTCGTTAAGAACCTTACCTATATGTTTCCAATTGTTATATCCGATACTACTAATTAGAATTGGAGAATTTTGCATAAATAACTTACAGCAAAAACAAAAAATGGAATCATTTGAAACCGAATATACTAACCACGATCTTACAATTGTTTCGCCATTTGAAAAAACCTTGTAAAATGTTTGTTATTAAATTTCCTATACCTGACTTAACGGGATACGAAATATCTTTGTTTTGTTTGGGGTCTTTTTCTACAAGGAGGGATAAAAGTCTATCATTTAAATCTGGCCAGGCAGCCGGATCATCTAAATCTATTTCTAAACTAGTTGGAATAATTTCTGAAATTGAGACACACTAAAATATTTGTATATGTATATTTTTGGTACGCGAAATATTTTGGATTTGCCATCACTGGTATAAAGCAAAATTTCTTTATGAACAGAAAAAATATAATGTGCGTGAGTGTTTTTTTTCATATAAGAAACGGAAGGGGTGTTATCGATATTTTTCTTTTCCATACTAACTATGAACAATGTTCAAATACCGGGGAACGACAAAAAAATTTATATTTTTCCTTTTTAAAATATATTTTTACACAGTGAAAAAATATTTGTTCAAAATTTCGGTAAATAATTTTTTTGAAAAAAAAAAAATTATTTTATTTTTTAAAATTTGTTTTTATTATTGATTATATTTTAGCGCCCTTAAATTTCAGCGCCCCGTCAAGCTGTTCATACTGTTCCAAGGAAGCGCCGGCCCTGGATTCAATCAAAATCCAACAATTTTCACAAAATGATTGAGAGGAGCAATAAAATCCCAAAGATTTTTAGATCAAGTATCAATAAAAATTTTTAAGCTTATTTACAGCGGGCTTTCAATGAGAGCTGAAACGTTACGTGTGGTTGTGGTACTGGACAATAAATAAATCGTATAGTCACCTGCTTTTAATATTTGAGTGGGGACCTACTTTGCTGTGGTTTCTAACTATGTGCTGAACATAATCTTATTTTAGTTCCAAAAGTTTCCTAAGAATAGTTTTCTCAACATTAAAAATTAATAATTTCAATTTTAAACTTCATCAAATATAAACTCATCCCATTTTACGTTATGTACATTAGAGCACTGACAAAAGAAAATACACTATTATTTATTGTTCTGTACAAGAAGAACTATAATCGTTAAACTAGAGTGACACAAAATCCAACATAACCCCCCATACATTCAAAATGGACCACACAGCCGTTATTCACTATATATAATATTAAACCGACTCATAACAAAACCATAGAAAAATTCTGGGTTATCATCAATTTTATCAGCACCATAAACAACTGGCTTTGATTAGATTTTTTTTTTGGTTGTTGTTGTGCCACGTTATGTACTTTTCTTTTGTTTGCGCCGGGAGATGACAAACAACAACGAAAGAAGCGAGCACTATATACCAACAGCAACAACAACAAAACAAAAACTTAATAAAAACTATTAAATTTTCTTTTCTTAAGTTTTTCACTTAAAAACATAAAAGAACAAGAAGATGACAAAGAACACAACATCGAGGAAAATACGGTGGAAACATATTGTTGTTATTTTAATAAATTTTGTTTCATCTCTTACCCAACACGCTGTTGTATAAAGATAGATAGATACATAGAGCTACCACTGCTTCTTATCTAATAATACATAGTCTTTACAACAATCAACTGAATAAACATAACATACACTAGTAACGACGGCAACAACAAAACGGAAACATAAATTTTTCATTTTCATTTCACTTCTGCTAGAGTAAACTCGGTGTGTATCGGAGAGAGTCAGAGATAAAGTGAACAAATTTAATAAACTTATAATAATAAAATATAAAAACAATGAGACGAATGAAAATTATATATTTTTCATTTAGATTAAGAGGGCGCACGGTGAGTACAACGGGAAAAGCATAACAGAAAAGCTCAAAACTTTGCTAAAATATAAAAATTGAAACATTAAAATAAACAAACAAATGTTTAGAAATAAAATAATAATTCGATTGCCCTGTCCAATATTTTTATAGTCGGGAAAGTATTAGTATAGCGAGTAGCAGACGACAATGGTGCCTGCCAACGACTAAAATGATGATGATGATGATGATTATACGATTCATTAGAATCTTAATTTTATTTTATCTAGATACACATTTTCAATTTATGTGTGCTGCTCATCATGGCTGGTAATCAACATAAAAATTACTGCCATCTATAACTTTAATGAAATTCAATTTTCAGCATTAGAACGATATCACAGTTCTAAAAATTTAATGAAATTTGTTTTTGTAGTTTTTTCATGTCACCGGCAGCTGGATTTTAAGAAATTTAAAATTTCGCTACTCAGATTTTTGTTTTCGATATATAAAGAAGTCGTTCGAGATAAACAAACAAAAATTACATTTTTCGTAACTGACCAATTTATATTTTGACTTGCTTTGGTCTGATACTGACGCACGTTCTTAAAATTCTTCAGGCTGAATTTATATTTTGATTGATCCTTTTCCAAATCTAAAATACTTCACTCATCGTAATTATATCGTGTTTTTATAAAGTTTTATAGGCGCGTGCTGTTCGTTGGTCACAAGAACATTTTGGCGTCTATAGGTGAAAGAGAAGTAGTATATGAAGATGATTCAATAATTGACTTTTTAATAGGAGGCTACGAATGTAAATACAACATTTGTCTTCTAAGTTTGTTTATCTCAATATAAAAACTTACGGTTAATTAACCATTTTACTTGAAATGGTTTTACTGTAACTATTTTTCTCAAATTTTTCCCTGCGTTGGAATTTTTTGAGGGGTAGCAAAAACAAAAACTTTTATTTTTAGGTCGCATCGTGTGTTTGCGCAAAAATTGAAAGGTACTCACCGAAATATCAGCCATTTTCGACTTGTATTTGTTTTTTAACAATCGTTTGAGTGAGTCGATGTGAATGTTTTTTGTGAAAATGACAAAATCGAGTATCGACCTGTCATTAATTAACATTTTTTTTGTGAGAAAATACGCCTTCACAAATCAAAGACGAGTTGAACACTGTGTACACTGTATACTATTTATTATTAGGGACCCTTCATTTTCGTGTATCGTAAAATTTTGGACTGTTCAATTTTAACGTGGCTACACCATCTTGGTTTACGAAGACATTTCGGACAAATACAGTCAAAACAGCGAACTGCCAAGAGGAAACCGGCTCATAAAAGCAAATGTTGTTCTTTTATCTAGGAAAATATAGCGACTGTTTCCTGAGGCATTCATGGAGTTATCTTAATCGATTGTCTTCAAAAAGGGAGACCATTATAAGAACATACTATTTGATTACTGGAAAAACAAAAGCCGAAAATTGGAAAACTTGCCATATTTATAGAAAAACCCAAATCTGGTTCCACCGAGACAATATATATGATCGACGGAATGCTCAAAAAACACAATATTAACGTAATTTTAAGATTATGCCACTCCAGAATGAAGAATGAAGTATCGATGTGTTAAGCTGGCCCCCGTATCGTCTAGACTTAAATCCCATTGAAAATATTTGGTCTATAATGAAGCTAGAAGTAGCAAGAAAGCGCCCAGAATCGATTCAAGCTTTAAAAAGTTTGTTAATGACGATTTGGGAATCCATATCTCCTACGACTATGAAAAATTTATCAAATTCAATGACCTGGAGGTGTATCGCTATAATTAAAGCAAATGGCGGTTCACCAAAATATTAATATTAAAGAAAGAACTTCTATAAATCAATAAAAAAGAAAAACTAGGTGTTTAATTTATTCCATTACTTTAACTCCAATCAACGTATTTTGAATATTTTGGCATTTTTCGGGGTTTTTCCCCTAAATTGCATGCAATTTTTTTTCCAAAATTTACGTCATACATGTATTTAAAATGAAACAATCAACCAATTGCGTTCAAAAGTTTTATAATTTTATCAAAATAAGACTCCAATTTGCAACAAAATATGTTTGCCCAAATTTTTATCCCAGATTGTATATAGGTACCTATATGGCAAAAAGTATGAAAATATATTCAAATGAAAATGAAATTGGTATACTCGTATAACAGTTTTTTTGAAATTATGATAATAAAGAAAATTAAAAAGTAAATAGCTAATTAAAATTAAGATTAATGAAAAATATTAAAATATTAGTATAATTGAAAAGTAATGCAAAAATAATATAAAATCCTTGAATAACATTTAAGTTTAAAAACATATTTAAAACATATTATATTTTATATTACTCTTAATTTTCTGGGATAATGAAAGCTTTCCGAACTCTAA
This sequence comes from Nephrotoma appendiculata, assembly GCA_947310385.1. NCBI lineage: Eukaryota > Metazoa > Arthropoda > Insecta > Diptera > Tipulidae > Nephrotoma > Nephrotoma appendiculata. Next base: position 61,236,611 of record OX371223.1, read on the forward strand.
GTAAATCATTTTGAGACTTAGTTCTGTAAATTCTAGACCTTTCAGTTTTACGAAATAATATTACATAATCTCTTACCCATAAATATTTTAGTTTAAATTGGTTTTTAATCTAAGGGCATTTCGATACAACATCTTAAAATAAAGAAAAACGAAATTCGCTCCTGTGTTAATACTCGCCTCAGGAAGGTTTTCATTTGCATACATAGCATCGATTCACCTATGTTGAGCATATTTTATTTTTATTTGAAAGGCGCACAAAAGTTAAGTTAATCTATGTTTAAATTAGTTTAGTTAGTAATTAAGTATTAGAGATTTTATGTGGTGTGTCGGTCGCTATTTTTTTTTAATATCCGACTAATCAAACTGGTGACCGGTTCAAACCAGTCGCTCATAGATCACAAAAAACACACAGCGTCTGATGTCCAACTAAACAAACTTAAAAATAGGAAGTTAAATAGACTATAGATATTTTATCAACACACATAGCCAAAAATCACTGGGATTTAGCATTTTATCAAAAATGCTTAAGCACAAAGTTTCACAAGTTTTTTTCAAGTTTTCAGAAAATTTTTAATGATTGCTATACTTTAATGTATTACGTAAAGAAAGAACAATTTTTCTATATGCAGAACTATCTAATATTTTAAAGAGCCTAACTATTTCCATATTCCATTTCATAATTTTAGAACATAAATTTATGAATAAAAATTAAACAAATCATCTAAATTGTAATTTTATATTTTTAATAGAATATTCAAAAAACACATATTTGAAAACCAGTCATAAAGCAGTAATTATTAATTTTAAACTAAAGCGGAGCATTATTTAAGCAATTTATTAATTTTCTATAAAAATGAGCATTGCGTTTAGTTGTACAGGTTAGTAAACTCAGTTGATAAATGGTGTTGCCGCAGTTTACATTACGCAATTACTAGGGTAACCAAAAATATGCTCTTAAAAATAGGCTTTAGGGGTATATCCTCTATCCGGTCGCAAATTATTTAATTGCGAGGCCAAATATGATTACTAGATTTATGTTGCCATGCCAATTGACACATTTTTTTAAATTTAAATATGTTTTGCGATTGTAAAGTAGAAATACACGAAAAGACTGTTACACATTTTCGGCGGTCGCAGTCTTTTCATGTATTTCTACTTTACAATCGCAAAACAAATTTAAATTTAAAAAAATGTGACAATTAGCATGACAACATAAATCTAGTAATCATATTTGGCCTCGCAATTAAATAATTTGCGACCGGATAGAGGATATACCCCTAAAACCTATTTTTAAGAGCATATTTTTGGTTGCCCTAATAATTACTTACATCCAATTTAAAATTTAGTTTTATAAAAATTTAACGTCTTTAGTAAATTCTGAGAAAACTTGAGCTGAAATCAGATATTATGAATCACCATGTAGAAACAATAATTATTATTCATATAATAAAATTGTTTCCTAATTAAATATTACAACAAAAAAGTTTATTTTTATGAGACTACAAGTCGAGATTTTTGTAATTTTAACATCCGTATACAGATGTCTCTAATAAATTTACTTGAAATTACAGAAAAGAATAAATATTTATATAAACCATTATTAAGTTAAGTGCGAAATCTTTAATATAATAATTTAATATAATAATTAAAACACAAAACAATTTAATCTTTTACTTAAAATACGGTTGGCGTAAATAAAATGGCAAATCTTAAAATATTCACCATCATTATTAATCATACACCACAAGTCACAATTTTTCCAAATTTTTGTTTTTTTTTATTTCAATCTAATTCGCTCGTGTTGCGTTATTCTCAGTTCCAGGAGATCTCCATAATCTATTGAACTAGGCAGTATACATAATAAATTGTTAAATTTTCTAAATAAACATTCGGGTTTTAAAATCTTCAATTTTTTGTCGCTTTTGTTTCTAAATTTATACTTAGCGACATCTTTTGATTGGTTTAGTAGTTGCAAAAAGCTTTATAATATAAAACAAAACAATATTTTATGAAGCTCTGTTTTGTTTATGCTGCAGGATGACATAATACAGTCTGCGAATTTGTTACTATGAAAAATTAAATTTGTAACAAGTAACGACAAAAAATGTTTTTCCGATAACTCGACAAATTATGGCTCAATTTTTAAATATGCTTTTCCTGAAATTTGAACTAACCATTCAAATTGAAATATGAAAAATATTGAAATACAGTGATTGGTTTGAAAAATAACAAAAAGCTTCACCCTATGGAAAGCTTGAAATCGGTGAAAATTTCCGCATTCGGAATAATAATTTGCTTTAAAATTCTTTATTCGAATTTTTCGCCGGCTACTTTAATAATGTTTTCAAATTTGTTTGCAACTTTCCTATTATTTATTTCTCTATTAGTGAAATAATTCCGCATCGATTTACAAAGTCGTCATTTTTCCCTAAAGGCTACTATGCAGCTGAAGTGAAATTAAATTTTCGCTGGTATCCAAAATAAAACAAATAAATATTCCATGAAAAATTAGTTTGTGGAGTTTTAACGCACATAGTCCTCGTATGTCAACAGTTTTGACGCAAAAGGAAATTTAATTGAATGTGAATGAAAACAATTTATGGACAAGAGTAACGATGTTATTAGATCCTCGTCAGCGATTGGTCGTCAATCATGTGTCGGTAAACAAATGAGAAATAAATTGAAAGATTAAATAAATTCTAATATATAGGAATCGTACCTTGGTAAAATGGAGCCATTTTTGAATTAAAAATATTTTTATTTGTTGCTCGAAATTATATTAATAATTTTTATAAAAAATACCATTCAATAATAAATTTCATGCTTATTTAACATTCGTTAATCGAAGCCCGTAAATGCTCGTAAGCAAGTTTATTAATTAATCTCGTGAATCACAACTCAAGTTTTCGGTAAGTTCGACCAAAAATAAATACGTAGCATAATTTCTTAATTTGAGTATTAAATGGAAGAACCGCTTCTTGCCTCTCGTTTGGATTAACATGTCAATGCTCGACGTCAATTTATCCGGTTCCTAGTTGGAATATTTTTTGATTTGTTAATTTGTAAATAAAATTATAATAATTATGTTTAAATCACTTACTTCAATATATGTAACTACTTTGACTTACATAGGCATAATTTGACACGTCAGACATCGTTGACCAGTTCATTCGTTCCAAAATTTTCATTCGCTGTATTTTAAATAAAAACAAATACAAATAATTATCAAACTTCAAAAATTTAGCTTACTTTTATCGTACTTGCACATAGGTTAGGTTAGGTTTCAGTGGTTGACACTTACGCCATTTTTGGCCCATTGTGATACCACGCATTCACGCCACATCATTAACTCATTCACCTACTCACACTACAGTATACCACGCGCACATTGCAAGCTCCATTTCAACCTGTATATTGACATGCTGGCACTGAATTCTGCACTCCATCAGAGGGTCTTAGTTGTGTTTATTAACATCACCGATTGTAGTCGATGATGAAAATTCGATTTGCATCTAGCCTCTGATGGGATTCGAACCCAGTACCTCCCGGTCCAAGTGCCGAAGCTTTAACCACTGCACCACTTGCACATAAGAACGAAGTGAAAAATGTGTAGAGTTAAACCACAGAGTATGAAAATTTACACAGAGTAACGAAGCAGAGGAAAAAATTTCATCAAAAAATGCATGGGTTACGCAATTTAAATCGATCATACAATACACTTACGCAACATTTTTTTATTTTTTGAGTATTGAATATTGTCATACTCTTGGCTATTTATAGAAAACGACAAAAATTACTTTAAATAAAAATGCATAAATGTGTTTTTAACGCGATTAAATTGCGTAACCCATGCATTTTTTTGATGAAATTTTTTCCTCTGTTTCGTTACTCTGTGTAAATTTTCATACTCTTTGGTTAAACAGAGACATCTATATTTTAATACGAAACATACCAATTTCACTATAAAACTGCGTACTGCAAAATAAAATTTAAAGTCGGGTCGGTACGCAGCTCGAGATAAACTAAATTTTAACGCGGTCTCCAAAAAAGATACAGATAAAAAAGGATCTAAACAAAACGTGTACAGATAAATTTTGATATTTCTCCAATTTGTTATTTTTTTTATGGGGCCTAGCTTTTGAATATCAAATAATTTTTTGTAAAATCTTGGTGTTTTTTTTTTATTAATTAAAAGTTTTTTGTTATTTTTGTATTTTGTGAGAAAATTAAATGATTTTATTAAAGTGATTTTGTTGTTTATTTAAATTTCTTGAGAATATAATATAATTTTAAAAGTAATTTATGTATTTATATTTGTGTTAAAAGTACATATATATATTAAACATATATTAAGTATATATATATAAAAAAAGTGTCGATCAAAAATGGATTCCAGCGACGAACAAAATATTATATTTGGAGCCTCATCACTTGTGGTACAAATGATGGAGGAAAGCGCTGAATGTAGTAAACCTACCCGATCCAGAGTAGATTCGTTTTCACAAAGTCGAGGAAAATATGGGCGTTTTAATACTTATGTACTAAATATAATTGTAGTTACATAAAGTTAATAATATTTAGTATTTTGTTTTCGCAGTTTAGCAATATGAGAAAAAACAAAAAGGCATTTAACAAAAACTTCCACATTTTTATTTTATGAAAATTTCGCACACGTCCGCATGATGAAATCACTCCAATCGAAAAATTTGTGGTTGCGTTGGAGATAGTATGGAAGAAGTTATTGTATATTTGAATAAGATTATACAAACATATGTATTATGCCATAACATTTGTGTATTTCTTATTACAAACCAAACAAAATTCTTTTTTTCAGATATTTTGCTTCCGGGACCATTCAAATGCACATGGCTTCCATATACCTAATTAACAAACAACACGTTGGGACAATTATAGATGAAGTGTGCAATGCGAATTGTAACCTACTTAGGGATGAAATTCCTAAATTAACCAAAGAGCTTTTTATAGAAATGTCGAACGATATCAATGCCATACATGGAATTTTCCCAATTGTCTCGGAGAAATTGATGGGAAACACGTAGCATTGAAATGCCCGGTAAATTCCGGAAGCTTATTTGATAATTATAATCATTTTTTTTAGACATTTTACAGTATTGTTTTGATGGCGGTTGGTGATGCAAACTAGCGATTTATTTATTTTGATATTGGAGCACATGGAAGTGAAGGGGTCGCTGGTGTATTTGGTGCAAGCAAATTCGGTAGAGAGGTTTTAAATGATGAGCTGCAATTTCAACTATCTCTGATTCGTTTTCAAAATACTCAATATCGAAATCTTCAATCAAGTATTGAGTGTCGGTAAAATCTATTTTATAAAAAAATATAAATGATCACAGGTCTCACTAATCACTTTGAGATTGATAAATGTCAAAATTTAGCGTACATTTAATTTGCAGCTATAAATTGGGGAGACTTTATAGTGGTGACATCAATATTACAATCCGGAAGACATTATTTTAAAAGTTTTTTTCGCGTAAACTCCGTACCGGTTAGCGAAATCGTGAGTGAAATTTTTTATTTTGACTTTAGCTAGCTAAATTTTACGTCAAATTTAAATTCGAAATTTTAGCTTAGCTCGAGCTGCGTACTGACCTTTAGCAGCGAAATTTTTATTTTCGTTTTTGCTTGCCATTTTGTATAAAATATTTCATTCACGTCAGCTTCATACTATAGGCTTTAGTAAGGAAGTAAATAATAGAAAACTTGCAAACAAATGTGAAAAAATTATTAAAATAGTCGGCGAATTAAGAATTTTACAGCAAATTATATTCCGAATTCGGAAATTTCCATAAAGTATAAACCGAAGTAATGTTGGAGCGACCAAAGAATTTTGATAAATTTAAGCACAGAATATATAAGGCGAATTTGATTTGGGGTGAATTAAATGAATGCGAGCATATCACTGCATCAGTTTACTATCTATTAGACATACAATAACATAATCAGAAAGAATTTTCGACCGATATATAGAGAGAGTACTTTTCGGATCTAAACATTACTACCTGTTATATATACTAGTGCTGTGTTATTGCTATGCAGAGCTTCAAACCTGAAATATGAATTAAACATTAAAACGCTAGAATGGATTATGTCTATATATAGAGATTATATCAATTTTGTCTCGTCTGCAAGTTATATGCGTGACCTTAAAATATAAACGAGACTTAAGTTCAGAACAATAATCCAAAATGATTAATAAAAACTGTCTGAGTTTTATCCATTTAAACTTCAATAGAAAATAAATGAAAATACAGAAGCTTTGCTTATCCGGTTATTAAACTCTACGTGGCAAAGCCCGAACGAGTAAAAAAATCATTAAAACTCAATTCACATCCGTTTTCTATATAAATTGTCTTCTGTATATAGCAAATATTCGATTTAAATATGTATGTGTGGTGATAAATTGGGAAAACAAATAAAAGAAGAGCAACATTTTTCATCATTTTCCAGTTTTATTTTTTATTTGTTGTAGTTTCCTTTTTTTCATATTGTATTTAGGATTGATTGTGATGACGTGAAAATAAAGGTAAGATATAAAATGGAATTAGAAAAACATTAATCAAAGAATTTTCTTTTTTTTTTTGCTTTATTTTTTTAATATTTTTTTGATGAGTTGAATATTTGAAATAAAAAAATGTTTTAAAATAAAGTTGATGAAGGTAACTAGGTGGAAGTGGTTTGATAGGTACCGAGATTTTTTTTTCTGTGCTCATATACTTTATGATGATGATAAATTAAGATGAAATTCAAAAACGTTATAAAGGGCAAGTAAATTTACATGGTTTTTGGTTTCTTTTATATTTTATTAATAATTTTTATTTTATCGTAGATACAGGTAAGGAAAACAAAAAAAAGCGGGGGTAACAGGAAAAATGCAAAATAAATCGTTAAAAATGAACTTTGTACATAAGTGAGATTAGAGAGTAAATGAATATAAATTACTGGTATTAAAATAAGATTATATTGACTTAAGACTTTAAGCCCGAACAATGTTTTCTTTTATTTCTTTATTATGATTATGATTATAATTATTATTATTAGTACGATTCCGTGTTTTTGATATTTTTTATCATGGTGATTTTACATTGTTTTATAATCCAATTTAATTCAAGATTAATTATGAAATTTATATTTCCTGGTGGATTAGCAACGGCATTATATGTTTTGCTCGTAGGTAGATATTGAGATTGAAAAGAAGTTTTGTGTATGATTGGTGCGATACAAGATTGATATTAAGTTTCAACTTTACTCAACGACTACCCGAAGTGGCTAGACTGACTGACGCTTGCATATGCGTCGAATGTTTGTTTAATGAAGCTGCCTCTTCGTCTACCGTTGCCTTTGGTCGGAACGGTACTACACTTTTATTAACAACTCAACCTATGTAATCAATAATATTGCATGTATTTATAAAACTTTTAATTTTTTATGCTTTATGCATCAAATACGTTTTTTCGATAATTTTTTAAAATTTGATATTTAAATTTTGACATATACCTACGCCTATTCACGATGATGTTCAGGCTTCCAATCACATCTCCAAAAGCCTCTCTTATTGTTTCATCACCTTCCAGATCTCAAACAAAACAACAACAAAATTTATAGTCACTTCTCCATAGTGCGCAACCAATTTAATATTAGAAATTTGATTAATGACAGAAGACAAGACCAACGCCCAAATAATGTATACCAATTGTTACAAGATTTTGAATTGACATAAACTAAATGTTGGAGAGTAATATTTATTCGGCATGTGATTGTCAGAAGGTTATTGTCACAAAATTGTGAAGACGTAATTATACTCTATATGTAAGTGGTTTTATTAGAAAGATCTGCAATGGTTATCACCCCTGAGTTGGGAATTTTTGAAATTATTTATTGGTATGCGCATGAGTTTCGGGTACTTTAAAGAATAATCATGTTCTCCCAATTAATATAACCCTGTTCCGAAAAGTCAATAGTTCTTGTACGAAAGAGATGCAAAATTTTGGTGTAAGAATGTTTTTATTAACAAAACTAGCTGAACTACCTGGCGTTGCACAGGAGAAATTAAAATTACTTTGAATTACGGATATTTTTCAGGCAATTTCTTGACGTCACTGTTCATCAGGTACTGAATTCAGTATCGGAAGCACGACCGGAAACATTAGAAATTAAAATTTTGGAAAAACATTTTACAGATGCGGAGGTTTCCGAGTTTTTCAATTTTTCTTTTTTAAAATACCATCTGAATCGGATACATGTGAGATCCCGTACAAAACATCATTTATCGATTTTCCTAAAGTTCCGGCTTTTTCAGTAAATTTTTCCAAAATTTTCTTTCGTAAGAAGAACTTTCTGGTAATTGGGAACACATCAAAGGAGATTGAGCCAAATCTAGCCGTACTTCTCTGATGTGCTAGAAAAAAAATTCAATCTTCTTCGAATTTTCTTCTTCGAGAAGTTTCCTAGTTTTCCACTCAGATTTTGCAATTTTTCTCTTATAAAAGATGATAAAATCTGATAAAATCTGATAAAATCAATATTCAAAAAAAAATATTCAACTAGTTGAAAATGTAAAAAAAAACAACAAAAAACAACAAAAAAAATGTAATTTTCCTCGGGATTTTTCCGAAAGTTTCCTAGGTTTCCAACAAGATTTTCTCAATTTTCTCTTCCAAAAGACCATCTGGATACGTGCAAAAACTCGTACAATCATATCATTTTTCAATTTTCGGACTTTTCCGGTGGTTTTTCCCAAAATTTTCTTTATTAAAAGAAATTGGGAACACATGTGCCAGCAAAAAAATTTCAATTTTCTTTTGGTTTTTCCGAAATTTTACAACATTTCTAATATTCCATTTGTTCTCTTCTAGAAGACCATCTGAATCGGATACTTGCGTAAAAACCGTACAAAACATCATTTTTCGATTTTCCGAATTTTTCAGTGGATTTTCCCCAAAATTTTCTTTCATACAAACCTTGTCCTGATTATTTTTGAACACCTTAAACAAGAAACAGCTAAATCGGTCGAAGCGTTCTCTAGTGATGATCAGTCATACATGCGCTATATTCGTAATTTCCCGTAAAATTTTGAAAAATATAACAAATTTTTTTGGGGAAATTAATTTAAAAAATCTTTTTGTTTTTAATTGTTTTTCTTATATGATACAAGTAGGTATATTTATTTATTCATTGACATTACAATTTTGGTAAAGGAAAAGCACATATGGAAGATATAAATGAACAACAACAACCACAAAAAAATACTTCCATTAGGCATAAAATCCTCAGATTTTTTGCCAAAAAACAAATTCACTCCATGCTAGTAACCTCCGTATTGAGCTCAAGCTCATTTGTTTTAAAGTATTTGCAAAAATAGAAAGGTTTAATGGAAGCTGCCTTTTTCGTTGGATCGATTTTGGCCAAACATCACTGAGGCTCTAAAAATTATGAATTTGTATTAAGTTTGATACCGATCAGGGAGTCAATTCGCGTTCCGTGAAATAATGAATTTTTTTTTTTTTTTTTTTTTTATTTAAATAGTACAATCTTATCAAATGATAATTTATTATTAAAGAGAATAACGCACTTATTTGAAACTAATAAGTGGAGCGAGTGTGGGTTTACAGAAATCAATATTCTGCTCCCAATAATGAAAGTTTATTTATTAGATGACTAGCTCATGCGGTTTAATTCTTTTAAAGCGTCTCAGTTCTTGTGTTATGTCAAGAAGTTGTATTGCTTCACTGTCGGTATGTTGCAGTAACCTTCTTTCATGTTTGATTGCAAATTCCTGGATCACTTCATCAATCCATTTGACATTTAGGTCTTTGTGTAATTCCTCGTTGGTTACGTAGCGGTAAGCATTCGTTATTGTACGTTGAAATTTGTTTTGATAACGTTGAATAATTAAACGATTTGATTGTTTAGTACAGCCCCAGAGCTGGATACCATACGCCCAAATTGGTTTAATTATTGTTTCGTAGATCAGGCGTTTACAGTACAGGCTAAGCTTAGAATGTCTTCCAATTAGCCAGTACATCTCACGTTTTTTCATTTTCATTTGCTCTGTTTTTTGTCTAACGTGATATTTCCAGTTCAATCTTGAATCGAGATGCAATCCGAGATATTTTGCAGATTCAGCTTGGGGAATTTGTACCTCATTGTGAAATGTATGGGTGTTGCTATTTTTGTGCCGCAACGTGTATGTTACATGTACTGATTTCAGCTCGTTAAGCTTTATTTTCCAATCCCTGGTCCATTGGCTGATTTGATCTTAGTGCGTGCTGTAAGTATTCTACTGCTTGCTTCTGCAATTCGATTGATGCCAATACTGCGGTATCATCAGCAAAAGTTCCAATGAAGGTTGTTTCCGTAGTCAGTATATCAGAAGTGTAAAGTAGATATAGGAAGGGTCCTAATACGCTACCCTGGGGCACCCCTGCTATGGCTGGGTAAAAGTTGGAGTATGTTACTTCATGTGATACTCTAAATATTCGTTGTGAGAGATACGACTCGAGCAATTGGCAGTAATTTTTTGGCACTAATTTACTTATCTTGTAGATAAGACCCTCATGCCACACTCTATCAAAAGCCTGTGATACATCTAGAAATACGGCATGCCAATATTTCTTCTCTTCAAGTGCTTGTTCTATCTTTGCAGTCACTCGATGAACTTGATCAATTGTCGAATGTTTATTCCTGAATCCAAACTGGAAGTCAGGTATAATGATCATTGGTCTTAGTCGTTTCAATAACAACTTCTCAAACAATTTTGAAATAGTAGGTAACAAAGAGATCGGCCTTTATGAGCCTATTTGCTCGGCTGGTTTGTCTGGTTTTTTTATCATGATTATTTTTGCAACCTTAAAATACTCAGGCACATATGTAAGTCGAAAGCAAGCATTATATGTTATATATATGTTAACAAAGGCACTGATCTCTTTGATAACTCCTTAAACATCCTTGGTGAAATGTCATCAATTCCAGGTGACTTTTTGGGATTCAGATTCATGTCAATTTCTTGTGCAATTTCAAGTGGGGTGATACTTCTGATATTTGATGGAGATCTATAGACTAGTTTAGGATCAATCCTAGATTGTATGTCGTGTGGTTGAAATACTGATGCCAAATGTTTTGCAAATAGTTCTGCTTTTTCTTCGTTACGTCGCACCCAATCTCCATTTATGTTCCTTATACGTGGCACTTGGATTATTGGTTTTTTGAATCTTTTAGTAGCTTTCCAAAGAGAATAATTTTTGTCAGCTTCAGAACCCAGTCCTTTCAAATAATATTCAGTACAAGCTTCTTTATGTTCTTTTATTAATCGGTTAACTTTATTACTTACCCGATTAAATTCTCTTTTGTCATTAATGTTTCTGGTCCTATGCCATACGCGCCTTTTCCTACGCCTTTCTTTTATCAGTTCCCGAATCGCCAGGGGGTAGTTGATCTCTTGTACGACTTTCTCACCTAATACGGGTGTAGCCTCTGTAGCTGCATCACGCATGGAGTTAATAAAATGTTTAGTTTGTAATTCAAGTTCTTGTTTAGTTTTAAGACTAACTTTTAACTCAATTAGAGTATAGAGTTTCTCTCTAAATAATTTCCAATCAATAAATTTATTAGTAAGGTTAAGTTTGATTTTCTTATGACTAATGTACTCAGAGTCATTAAGACCGGTGTATGATCGGAAGTAAGGTCGTCAATGCCTTCAACTTCAATGTAATTTGAGGCTATTCCTTTCGAGATATATATCAATCAAATCAGGAATTTTGTTTATGTATGTAGGCCAATAGGTAGGTTTACGCGATGAGTGATATTCACATCCTGACATTTCTATTGCACTTATGAGTTCTTTTCCTTTTCCTGGTGTTATGAGTCGAGATCCCCACGCAGTATGTTTCACGTTGTAGTCACCTCCTATAATAAACCTTGGTCCAAGTTTATTAAAAATGTTGACATATTGATTTCTTACGATATTATGTCTTGGTGGGCAGTTGATCGCCCCTAAACTTAGTTCAGCACCACCATGGTTAATCGTTATTACGGTTGCTTGCATAAATGGTTCCTTAATTTCTTCTTGTTGGAAATGAAGGATATTTTGTTTGGTTAAGATTGCTATCCCCCCTCGAGCACGACCACTAGGATGCAATGTCCAATAGGCTCTATATCCTGTAACTTTGATAAAGTTTTTCTCCGTGAAGTGCGTCTCTAATATTAAAGCTACATCTACGAGTATGTTGTTGGTTCTAAGAAATACTTCTAGTTCTTGAGCTCTTGCATTAAGGCCGTTAGCATTCCAGGTAATTATACGTAGGAATGTTACAGTCATTTACTTTTTATGTTTTAGCAGTTTGTTTGGTGGTTTGGAATTATCTTCCAGTTTATCCACCCTGTTAGTAAGCTGGCTGAAGATTGTCTCATTTCTGCCTGAAATTCGGTGCGCATTTTCATTATATTACTAATGGTTTGCTCGTTGGGCACAGGCTTCTGCCTGCTTACTTGATTTGAATTGTTATTTGAGGTTTTGGTCACCTGGGCGTAGGAGACCCTCTCTCTAATTGTATCATATTGTTGGTTTGGCTTTTGCAGTAGGCGCTCTGCTACTGTAATTTTTCTCGGTAGCTGAGCATTTAGTTTTTTCTGATACACCAGGCATCCTTTATGGCTAGCCGGATGACCTTTTTCTCCGCACAGTGCACAAGTTGGTATAACATTTCGCGGCTTTTGACATTGTTTTGTTTGATGATTCTCCGCATATTTGACACATTTGGCTTGCCTATTGCAGAAGTTCTTCGTGTGTGGGGTATACCTATTACCTTTTTAGGTGGTTCAATAGACACCTTGCAATATATCAGGTTCTTAATTTCGTGTATGCCCTTATTGTTTTCCCCCTGCAACAGGTTTACATAAAACAATGGGAAGTGTCTAATAATTTTCTCATTATTAATTGTCAACTTTTTATGAACGTTAATATTGTTGGTTACTTTATGACAATGGTCCTCGATTGCCGCTTTGATCTCTTCGTGATTGGTAGATGAGAAATAATGAATATGAAAAGTTTTTTTCATTAGCAATCTAGCAGTTTGAATGATACGTGCGTAATTTTAAATTTTTACTGTGTGAAATAAAAATTTCTTATGGGGAATGCAAGCCTACTCGATTGCTAATGTAAAAAATGTTTCATTTTCATTATTTCATGGAACGCCAATTGACTCCCAGCTTAAATTTTGGAATATTAGTCTGGGGACCGATATTGTCGCATAATTAATTTAGAACCATTAATATACTTATCAAAATATTTGGAAAAACAAAATGCTCTAATAGAAGCTTCTCTTCCGGTGCACCAATGTCAGTTAAAAATCACTTTGATCTCTCAGTGTGTGGAAAAAATTTAAATATGAAGTTTCATTCTTAAGCCAAAGTTTTTTTGAAGGTCAGTTTTTTGTCAAAAATCATCATTTCCCCATTTTGGAAAACTGATCCGTGAGTAAATTAGTCATTCGTGAAGATATAAAATGGATTGTTTGTTTCATTGGAGATCTAGCTATAGATATGTACAAATAATTCAAACTACTATATTATTTTCAAACTACTATATTATGTGATACTAGAGAAATTTTAAGCGTAAGTTTTCTCATTAATTGGGAGATCTCAGTGAATTTGGCCAGAATTGGAACTAAGAAACTATAACTTAAATAAATGTTACAACAACAACATCGGTTAACATCAGTTCTCCAAAATTTAAGCGGAAATGTCTACTTTTTACAACAAACTGTTTTTCAACAAAAATTTGACCTTTCTACCAGACGGATTGATCGGGATGAAACTTTAAACTTACTTTTTTCAGGAACTGGGACTTTAGGATACATAGGAGATTTTACATTTTATGCAAATATTTTGAAAAGTTTTTCATTTACAGAAACACGACTATAAAATAAAATATTCTTAAAAAAAATAATATTTTGTCCAAAAAGCTGTAAAAATCTCAAATAAATTAATATCACGGATGATTATAAACTAACTTCTTAATTCTTAGTTAACTTTGCAACGTTACCGGTCGAGATAAGTTTTAGAAAATTTAAGCGGATTTGGCGATTTTTGATAAAAAATTATTTTTCGACAAAAATATTTTACTTGTACAGCCAAAACGGATGATGTAACTTGATGATTAAGCTTTTTCCATAAATTGGGAGATCCCACTGGTTTTTGGCTGAAACCGTTGTACTTCGATAGAAGCTTTTTCGGTTGAATAGTGCATACAAAAATGCGACCATTGTACAGCATAGACGGATTCGATTGACTAGATTGAAACTTCATATTTAAGCTTTTCTGAAATGAACTCGCTCTTTGTAAAACAACAACAAATACACGTAAAATCGAAAAATTGCAAATATCTCGAAAACGGAACGCTTGGGTATGGTACCGGCCCCCCCCCCCCGTGATATGGCTATTTTTGGAGAAGCTGGTAACAATAGCAATGACGAAATCGCCCAATATCAAATGGGGCGCTACATTAGCACTAATGAAGCTCTTTAGAGTATTTATTATTTTCCAATTCATGAGCGATGTCCTGCAGTTGTTCGTTTGGCTGTTCATCTTGAGAATGATCAGCGTGTGTATTTTACCGATGCAAATATACAGCAGAGTGCAGCACAGCCACCAGCAACAACATTAACTGTATTCTTTCAATTGTGTGAAAGCGATGAATTTGCCAGAACGTTGCTGTATTCAGATGTGACGCATTATTTAACTTGGATTGCAAATGGCAACGACGTTAACAAGAAACAACTGTTTATGGCCATCCGGGTGTTTTTTTTTGCAGATACCATGGGAAGATTATACACAGTTGATCTTAACAATGCAGAATGTTATTATTTCCGGTTGTTGTTAGTAAATGTAGTTGAACCACGTTCATTTCAACATTTGCGAAGAGTAAATGGTCATTTATGTGTGACGTATCTTGAAGCATACCAGCAATTAGGTTTACTTAAAAATGATGCGCATTGAGATTTAACGCTTCATGATGCATCGATTGCTTCTTCTCCACATCAAATACGTATGTTAAATGCCATAATCATATCAACATGTTTTCCATCAAATCCACTTGAATTGTGGAATAAATACAAAGATTTTATGGCAGAAGACTATTTGGTTGGAATGCGTCATCACACAAGAAAAGCTGATTTCATTGGAAATATATATGATGAGGCATTGATAGCGATTGAAGATATGTGCCTAACAATTGCAAATAAAGCATTATGGCAATTAGGTTTGTCACCACCCAATCGTCCAATGCATGATTTATTTGATCGAGAATTGCAACGTGAACGTGATCATATATTGTTGATCCCAATGAATTGCAAAAATTTGTGAATTTTAATGTTCCCAAATTAAATGGCCATCAAAAACATGTCTATGATACTATCATGCAAGCTGTACAAAATGAAGTCGGTGGATTATATTTTTTGGATGCACCTGGTGGTACGGGAAAAACATTTGTGATATCACTGATTTTGGCAGCCATTCGATCTCAACGAAAAATTGCATTAGCACTTGCTTCGTCACTCTATTAAATGGTGGACGAACAGCGCACTCTGCATTAAAATTGCCGTTGAATGTGCAGGTGTGCTTATATTTATTGATTGATCAGTTTTAAATCAGCAACAAGCAGCAATTATTTTTTTGGATGGATGTACAATGACGCATAAAATATCGCTGGAAGCATTACACCGTACAATGCAAGATCTACGTTAGAATCAAGAAATTTTTGTTGGTGCATTGATATTATTGTCAGGCGATTTTCGTCAAACGTGGTTCCACGATCAACACCGGCGGGTGAGATCAATGCATGCTTAAAGTCTTCTCTTCTGTAGCGACATGTGCAAAAATTGACATTGAACATAAATATGCGCGTTCAATTGCACAACGACCAATCTGCAGATCGGTTCTCGAAGCAACTGTTAGACATTGGAAATGGCAAAGTTCGAGTCAATAATACAAATGGTTTGATCACATTGCTGAACAATTTTTGTACCTTTCTCCAATCAACAGAAGAGTTGATTGAAAGTGTATTCCCAAATATTGTTAAAAATTACAGGAATCACAATTGGTTGAGAGAATGCGCAATACTGGCACCCAAAATGTACACGTCAATGCAATCAATTATCAGATTCAAGAAAAATTACCAGGTGCAGTGACATTATATAAATTTGTTGATAGCGAAATGAATGCAGATGATGAAGTGAATTTTTGAATTCATTGGAACCACCTGGTATGCCATCGCATTGTTTGAACTTAAAGGTTGGCTCATCAATTATTTTACTGCGGAATTTAAATGAACCAAAACTGTGCAATGGCACAAGATTGGCATTAAAAAATTTAATGCCGAATTTGATTGAAGCCACAATATTGACCGGAACAGCGAAAGGTAAAATTGTGCTCATACCACGTATTACACTGATTCCAACAGACATGGCCATTTGAATTTAAGCGTATATAATTCCCAGTGCGTCTATCATTTGCCATGTCCATCAATAAGACGCAAGGAGAAACGCTTCAAATATGCGGATTAAATTTGAAGAAGCCGTGTTTTTCACATGGACAGCTATACGTGATAATTTAATACAGATATATGGCCCAATAAATGTTAATGATTTTCTGCTATATTTCCTTTTAATTTGGGGGTACTTCAACTGACAAGAACTTCTGGTTGAAGAGCCATGACCTCGAAATTTGAATTGTATAGACGCAAGTGAAGATGGGATGTGCAGACACTTTAACATGTAGATCGACACATACATCTCAAAAATTGCTTTAATTGGAAGAATGCCTTAAGCAACAGTTCGATAGAGCTCTACAGTAGGAAACAGGTGAGGCAGTTTATACATTGCTTTACAACACCTATTTTGTAAAATCTGCAATTTATTCAGTTTTTCTTTAACGGCTGAGCCAAAGGTAGAAGAGGCGTATGAGAATCGAGTATGAATAAATGAGAAATAATTTTTTTTAACACATGTTCTGGAACAAAATCAGCCAGTTTTCTAATCAAGCAAATAAAAGGGCAAACTTTAATACAAATAGAATTAATATGGTCATCCCACGTCATTTGCTTGTCGAGTGTTACGCTAAGGTACTTGAATTTGTCTACTCGCTCTATGGTGCAATTTGCAACTTGAAGTGGTGGTAAATCAATGTGCCGTAGGCGTAGGGAGTGAAAAATTATATATTTCGTTTTGTTAAAATTTACTGATATTTTGTTCAGATTCAGAAAATCTAAAAGTAAAATAATATCATTTTTGTGACATTGCTACCTGATAATCCCTGGATTCATAAAAGAGGGCCGTATCGTCAGCAAACATTCTAATATCACCCGTGAGCGGTAAATTGGCTATATCATTTACGTAGATTAAGAATAGCAAAAGACCGAGGACACTCCTTTGAGGAACACCACAGTTCACACCTAAAGTGGACCTTTTTTCACCATTAAAAATCACAAACTGCTTTCGATTACTACGGTAGCTTTCTAAAAGTTTGTGTGATAGGCCACGGAAGCCATAAATTTGTAATTTCTGAAGAAGTAAACTGTGATCTATACAATCAAATACTTTTCGAAGATCAAGTAATAAGCCAGATATATAGTTTTGCCTGTCAAAATTACGAGAATAGAAAAAATTAGATTTATTTAGAAAATTGATCATCCGGTTAGCAATAATTTTTTCTAAAATTTTGTCAAACACAAACTTAAAGATTGGCATCACTTTAGCAATTTTAATACAATCGGGATAAACACCGGTTTCCAAAACTACATTAAATAGATCAGCTAGTAATTGTGAAAAAATTGGCGAATAATTCTTTAGAACCACATTACGAATGGTATCGTAGCCAATACCTTTTGTATTACTGAAAGTTGAAATTAAATTTGATATTTCGCTGCAGGACGTGGCGAAAAGAAACATGTATTAATACTAGGCTCCATTGTGTGAAATTTATTTAAATCATCTGAGTCTGGTCTAGAACTATTTGCTGGTACAGAAGAATCAACAAAGTTAACAAAACTGCGATTAAATATATTAACAATAGCAACAAGATCATGATATTCAACATCATTAGAAATAACGGAGTCAATCCTACTATTAGAGCTATTTTCCATGAAATGATTTAACTGTTTCCAGATTTCTTTTTGGCTCAAATTATTAAAAAAATGGTTAAAATAACGCTTCTTTGAAAATATTTTCCGTTTTTGATCTTCCTATTTAGCAAATTTAATTCATGTTTCAGTGCTAAATTAGTATTGTTCCTTTAAAAACGTTTCAATGTACGGTTTTATTGCTTCATATCTACAGGCTGTTGTGTGAGTGGCAGAATCTGGCATGTGTAGTGTATTATGTACCTAGTTTCTATTTGACTGGTTGTTGTGTTGTGTTGTTGTAAAAAACCAGCCAATTCTATGATCAGGGTGTACTAGGCTCCTGTTAATTATTCAAGTGCTTGGCAGAAAAAGAATTTGTGGACTAACTCCGACCCTCAGCTAGGCGCACTAATTCCCAAACAAATAATTGTTTGTGTCAAATCAGCGTTACCAATTTTTTTCAGCTTCATATTTTCGGATAACTTTAACAGTATAATGAAAACTGTAAAAGCTTGTATAGAATCTATTTTGGATCGTTGTTGAACACATCAGATTTTATTCGAAACCATAACAAACCCATAATTAGAAGGACAATTTAAAACGAATCGATAGTACTAAAATAGTAAAGTAGAACTTTATTTTGTCTCGGTAGTTTTGAATTATTGTTTTTTAATGCAAACGTTCGCTAAATCTTGAAGTGTACATAAAATATGTTATATAAATCTTAGTAAGTATATGTACTCGAATTACAAAATAGTTTTTATAGAAACTTATATAATAATATTCAAATCACGTAACTACTTTTGAGACAATAAAATTGCTTGCCTTCAATTTGCGTATAGATAAAAACTTCGGACGCCACCTAAAACACCCAAATCATTGCGATCAACGAACCGAACTATGACAACTAAGACAACGTAGCACATTTTTTTTAAACATATCACATACAAAATTATTTCCGCCCCAAAAACTACCCTAATCTATCAACATACACAAAAATAAAACTATGACACTGAAGTTTGATTACAGCGTATCTAAGCTAATTGAATAACATTGTTTGCTACAGTTTTTAATATGATCAAAAAAATAATTTCATATTTTTCTCATCAGCAGCATTACTGAAAATCATCTTTATTCTATTGTCTCAACATAATACTCGTAATATGGCATACATGGAAGAAGATGATGTAAGAATATTCAATATATACGACACAATGGGATTATTTTACATTCTTATGTCGTAAACAAACAAAAATATCAGAAAGTCAGTAGGTTCATGAGATATGTTCGTATAACCATGTTAAGCTTTAAATTTATGCGATTACATATTCGCCGAAATGTTTACACGACGTATTTCAATTTTCGAATATCATGCTATGATGCGTTTTCATGTTACTATAAAATCACCCAACGATCTTATTTGCCACTGCGACTCGTGCGGGTATTAACATTTTGTTTATGAAAGCTTCACATCTAACATTTAAAGTCAATCATTTTAAATTAAATTTTACTAAACATATTATATGTTCTTGTTGTAACGATATCCTAGAATTTTTTGGTTTGCTGTATAACAGGGATACAAACATGAGATTTAATGCGATTGATGTTTGTCGAGAGTATATATACGGAATTCCTGAAAACTTTTACCACCATTTCTGATATTAAATTTATATTCAGCTTTATATTGTTACAGAAGTCAGAACGCGTGTTATCAAAAGCTTTTAACGATTTTCTCGAGCAGACGTATAAAACGCTAAGTAAATAAAGTCTTAACAAAATTCACAAAATTTTTGATTTATTGTTCTTCGCTAAACGATATAAATAAACAAATAAAATGAAATGAAAGAATAAAGCTCAATTTATTTATATTATTATGTTGTTCTTGTACTTTGCTGTACATAATTTACTTTTACATCTTTCATTTCGTTTCAACAGCACACCAACAACAACGAGAAAATAATAATAATAATAAAGAAAAGCTTTTATTCAAATCTGGAATATTCTGGAAAAACAAAATATAATGTAAATTAAGTTTTCGTCTGAATTACATGGTACAAACTGAAAAGCTGAAATTTTGTATTCGTTGTTATTAAATTAGAGATGCAACGTCCAACTGAATATAAAAACATTTTGTATATAGTACGTAATCTTAAAGGTAATTTGATAAGAATAAAAGGGCCAAAGAAACCGTTAAGTTAGGTTGGTACGGTAACCAGCTTCTTAATTGCTTTGATGTGCATTCACCATTGCTAATAGTTTTGGTTATTTATAAATTGGCATAAAGTAGGTTCATTCCAGTAATCACATTATTTTGTAAAATTTGAGGCAAAAACAAAAAATTTTGGCGATTAGAGTAGATCTCCGTAAAATTTAGGGTAAAATACGATAGTGGTTAGATCATACTATAAATTATATAGTGGGTATATTTTAGTATTTTAGGTTATAATTTATTTATTTATTTAACACAATCATTAATTGCAATTAAGAACGAAACCGATGAATTTCTTTACTATTAAAGTTAGCCGAACGTCTTTTTTTTACTTTATTTAATTAACATTTTAACAATTAAACTATAAATACATGAATAGTGTCAGCACTTATTTGAGGCTGAATATATTACAAAACTTGGGGCGGTATCGTGAAATTCGGACGGAAAAACCGGTCGTTCATAAAATTTTACCGCTAGAAATACCGACCGGTAAAGAAACCGAATCATGAAATCCGATCGGAAAAATATTTAGCAAATGTATAAATTATAGTAATGCATTGCATTACAAGTGAAATAACTCGTGAAGGAATTCTACGTCATAATAAAAAACTAAGAATTTTTTAAATTTTAAATTGATTTTTAAATGATTTGATTTATTTCTTTTATTCGAGGAATTTTATTGAAGGATTTATATATGCAGATTCCTCATCTGGAGAAGAAGAATCATAGATAAAGGATACGCGGCTGAAGCGAAAGCATTTACGAGATATTAGTGATCCATTGCAGCTTTGTGATTTTATGTGAAGATATAAAACATAATAAATTATATGTATTTTATTTAAAAATATATTATTTTTACAAATATTTTAGATTTAAACAAAGGTTACGATTAACCAAAACTGCCTTTACATTTTTTGAGGAAAAATTAGGACTTCAGTGGGGAAAAACGTCCGCTGCAATGAATACATAATTTATAAATTGGAAAATCTAATGACCCAATAGTAATAGAACTTGTTTTATTGGTTTTTGGCTCGTTTTTATTATTAAAATAATTACATGCTAAGCTTTCGATGTCAATTCGATATCATTATCTTAGCTTTGATAATAATGTCGAATTGGCGTCGAAAGCTTAGCATGTAATTATTTTAATAATAAAAACGAGCCAAAACACAGTAAAACAAATTCTATTATAATTTTTAAATGTAAATAATATACACAGATGTAGAAAATTGGATTTAATGTTTGTTTTATTTTTATATATAGATATGTGATGAGCACATGACTATAATGGTAATAAATGCCACATACGGAGGAAGCAAACACGATTGTTTTGTATGGAATAACAGTGATGAGCGGTTGTATATGATGCAATATATTCAGACGAACCAAAATTCATGGCTACTAGGTAATTGACGGATTCGTTTTAATTAAATCAAAATATTTTTTTTAAATTTTATAGGTGATTCTGGTTATACCCTTGAACCCTGGCTGATGACCCCATACCGAAATCCAGAGAAAGGTTCATCCGAGATGAAATACAATACAATACATTGTAAATCAAGATTGATTGTAGAGAGGTGTATTGGCCTATTAAAAGTTCGGTGGTGGATTCTGCTCTCTGAAAGGCAATGTCGTTATAAGCCACAGAAGTTAGTACAAATTTGCAATGTATGTGCAGCGTTGCATAACATTTGTATTAAATTAAATATCTCGGCTCAAGATATTAATTTAACTGTCGAAGAGGAAGATATATTGTCCCCATAGTCAAAACACCTTTATCAAGCAGAAGTCGTATGCTAGCCGAACAACAAAGAAATATGATAAGAGATTCATTTGGCGAATAAATATTTGTTTTTATTTTTTTAAATATAATATATTTTCTTTTTGATTATGAAAACTTAATATTATTTTAATTCTATTCATCGATTTCCTAATAGGTATTCACAGTTAAATTCAGTTTAATTCAGCAATTCATCACATTATAACTACGTATATAATAAGGATATTTACATAATTAATTAATTATTTCTAACATAAATTTTAGGGTTCGAAACATCGTTGCTCTAAGAGCTTTTGTCTTTTTAAAATGTTATGTTCCTTTAATTCTCCTAAAATTTGCCTTTGGATTCCAATGAACAGTTTATTTTGTTCTTCAATATTTTGCAAAATTTTTCAATATTTTGAAAACTACCAATTAGTTTTTCAATAATATTGAGCGATTTTTGCAATAAGTCATATTTATTAGGTAGTTGTTTTTGGTTCTCAAAACTATTTTGTTGGGTCGAATTATCAGCAATACCTCCAACATGCACATCCTCACGGTTTTCATCTAATTCGATCAATTCTATTTCGTGTGGCGAAAGGGGTTCGCATTCGGTCGATAACCTGCTACTGTATTTTTTATTATTTAAATTTACCCCGAAATATCTCCCATTAACACCAATCACAGTTGGTTCCAACCCAGCTGCTCTAGATGTTGCATCCTCCAGCGTTGAAATGGGCTTCAAATTACAAGGACCGCCACCAGTTTTTTTGCACTCAGTTTTATTATGACATAGCTTTCGTTTTACAGCCCATTTGTGGTCTTGCCAAACCTAAAATAAATAAAAATATAACATTTAATATACCTAAACTGCATAAAATATTTAAAAAAAATTCCGAAAAATCTCCATACCTTTTTTCATTCGGTTGTAGTTTTCGTTGGAGGGCCATTAGAGTTTAATTGTTTCCTTAATTCTTCCCATAAACATTTTTTATTTGTTTCTCGCTTCTTTTGAATTTAATAATCCCCTTGCCAACTTTGAATGGGTTTCCATAAACTCAACCATCAACCGTTTCTGAATTGGGTTGATTGATTGCTTGCCTTTGCTAAAAATATTGAGATAATGAAACAATGAAAATTAAAATTTACCTTTATACTATTCAATAATAGTTAATTTTATACACGTATAATTTTATAACTTACATATTTATATTAATCCCTTCCATTTGAATAAAAAAAATAAAAAAATATTTGTAAAATAATTTTATATCTTTTAGTAGCGGGAACAAACTTAATTTCAGTTAATACTTGCTCGACAACTACATTGTTGTCGAGCAATTTTTGACGGTAAATTACCGGTTAAACGGCGTTCATGATACCGGATTGACGGTAAAATACCGATTTCCGTCAATATTTGACCGGTCACGGACTTCAGGATACAGGTCCTGATTTAATTCATATAGAATCGTATTGCAGAATTATTTTTATGATTAGGCGAAAGAACTTTTGTAAAAATAGCTTATAAACTGAATTAATAAATAAATATGCAGATCATCATAATTATTTTACTTTACATCTTTTATTTAAAATAACTATTTTGATTGGAAAAATATAATCAAAAATTTTTTATCAAACGGAACAGTTGTGCTGAATTGAAGGAAAAATAGTTTTTTTTATGTACACAATAAAATTCGCCTGTTTTGTATCACGGTTGCACTACATGGCCCGCCGCAAGACCCCTGACCAATTGTAAATTGGTATTATGTCTTAAAGTTGGTCGCAATTGGTTATTTAGTTGCAGGCAGAAGTAAACTGTAGACCCGAAAAAAAGAACTACGCCTAACATCATAATCATGAACATAACAGGTTCTAACTACTTAAAAATTATATTCGATTAGGTTGCTTATAATTTTGTATAGCTTATGGCTCTGGTAGTCGCTGTGGAAATTACCTACATACGAGTTTTTAGGCAAAACGAAGAGAATACAATTCTACGTTCTGATTCTACGTTCTGAAAAAACGTTCTTAATTTCATTGCTTTTGGCATTGAAGTTGCCTTGGCCTTGGTTTCATCTGAAATAGTAGCCACTTTTTTGGAAAGCTGCACATTCTACAGTGAAATTGGCACTGAACATGCATGCAGCTATTAATTTATTTCACTATGCTGCTACATAAAATATGCCTTGATTTTTTGCACAGGTTTTTTGTAGAACCTATTTCTAGACCCCGATTTTACAGACGCTCGATTTAACGGATCATTTTTTTACTATCCATTTTTCGGTTATCGATTAAAATGGGATTGGGTATGTTGGATGGAAATGAGACTATTAAATAATTGTTGGAAAAGTTTTGGAACCCGGCCCATTTTCAACCGGTTATGATTGGTACAGGTATGTCGAATCTTAAAAGAACACTTAAATGATTTGTTTAAGAAATTCTGGAGTATCGCCACGAAACTCGGTAATTTAAACTAGGGCGGAACTCGATAATAAGCAGGTGTTTTTCTTAAAGAGAGCGGCTCGTGATGCTAACATGTTTCTGGTAAGGCTGGATGCCTTAACATCTATCATTAGTAAGTAGCCCACTCATGTTATTAGTGCATTGATCGGCAGGTCAACTAATTACTCTCACAAAAAATCACGTTATGAACCCTTTGTTCGGATAAATTTATATTATTCATATCAACAACGACCTCCCATACTGTTCACGGTAATATGGAATATGATGTCTTCTAAGATCATGAGATTTTCAGAACCTTTAGAACCAAGCAAAAATTTACAATTTTGAAGTACTAGCAATACAATAGCGTATAATCCATATGGCAATATTCCAGAACTTTTTCCAAAAATTATTTGATAATCACATTTCATCCACAATGCCCAAATTTCTGTCCTAGGAGGTCATATTCCAGAACTTCTATCTAAAATCGTTTAAGAATCCTATTTCCATCCAACTTACCCAATTCCAACATAATCGGTTAAGAAATTAAAGAGTTCCGTCCCAGATGACCATATTCCAGAACTTCTTCCAAAAACTGTTTATGAATCTCTGTTCCATCCAACAAACAAAATCCCATCATATTCATTCAACGTACCCAATCCCAACATAATCGGCTAAGAAAGAATGAGTTCCGTCCCAGGTGACCATATTCCAGAACAAGTGTAAAATCTCAAATTCTGATTTAACGGACTCCCCAATTACTCCGTTAAATCGAGGTTTTTCTGTATTGTTAACTTTGTTTCAAGTGAACGCAAAAGTTGGTGGAGATGCAACTATGGATATTAAATAGGCCATAATGTTAGTCAACTTCTGTTTTATTGTGGAGAAATTTTGACGGGGATGAAGGGGTGTAATTTCAAAAAAAATTTCCTGAATTTAATATATTGAAAATGCATTTAAAAACCTGCCATTCCAGATAAACATGCTATTTCATTGATAACAATATAGTCATTTGATAGGCCATAATGTTGGTCAACTGAGGCGGTGGCGAAATTCTGATGGGGATTCAGAGATGTTATTTAGCAAAACCTCGCTACTTCAATATGTTTATCACATTCGCCCCACTATATGGTTATTTAATAGGCACTAATGTCAATATGTCATAATGGCCTATGTTATAATAGCCAGCTTTTTCACAATGGTCGAGAAATTCTGATGGAAATACAAAGATGTAATTTGGCAATATTTTGCGAATTCAATATATTTTAAATGCATTGAATGGTTTGTCATTACAGATTAACTTTAATTGTCATTAATGCCACTATGGTCATTTGATAATCCCTAAGATAGCCGATACATTTTGGCCAAATTCAGGAGAAATTATTTGATCGTGATGACTCTGTTCAACTTCATTTTGAGTTATTATATTACATGCCCCAAGAATTTAGTTTTGGAACATCAAACGATTAACGCTTGAATATCAATCATCAATGTAAGCAGAAGTTTATGGTAAATCATTGGTTATTTCGTCAATATGTTTTCGAAATGTTTGACCTGCGTTTCTCAGATCAAAAGTTATGCGACAATTATTGAAAATTCCAAATTGTGTTATTATTACTGCTTTAAGTTAATCCAGTTAGTAGCACTCTACAGGAATTTAATGATAAGCACGAACAAGATCAGAATGAAATCATGAATGTGAGGCAATAGATATCTGCCAGAAATAATGATGGCGTTTAACCTATAGTCGTTACCTATAGTCTCTACACGGTCTCCAATCATTTCGTTCCTTTTTAGGAAGATAAAAATTACTTACAAAAACATATATATTGTACATGTGTTGAAAAACGTATTAAGCTAATGCAAATTTTTTGGGGTCAAAGCGACGTGGTTTGCAGAACGAAAGTTGGCCTTCTGCCACAATTCTGTGTAATATGTTATGGTTCACGAATAAGTTATACCTTGGTTCACAACAGATTTCAGAAAATTCGTATAAACAATAAAAGCCTTTCACATTATTAATTCGTGGTGATGGCAAGCTAACGGAATAATCTGTAGTGGTTATGGTTTGTTAGGATCGACCAAGCGCTTATTTTTCAAATTGACGTTAATAAAATTGCACTAAAGAATCCAATGATTGGTGTGTCGAGTGAAGCTGTAATGAATGAGTGTTGAAATTTTTGGCGATGTTCCAATTTTAATGTTAGCAGTCTAGAACGTAGTAAGTTAATCGGAGAACCATTTTCAGCTGCTAGCTGAAGTTGTTGCGGTATTCGATTAAATAGATAAATGACAACGCCAGGTATGACAAAAATGTCATCGCCTGTGTCAACATGAAAAATTAAATTGATATTTTTACACAACGAATAAACGGTGAACTATGGTTACTCCAGCATCTGCCATAGCGATGGTGGAGGATACTAGTTTTTTGGGAAACACAGAAAATAGGTAAAAAAGGTAAAAACACTGAAAACTAACTGAAAATATTATATAATTGATACAAATGTTTAACATTGTAGAACGTGACGTTTATGTTTCATATTGAATTAAACGAACGCAAGCGGTTTATTTGAGAGAAAAAAATCACATCCAATTCCCGTTAATTATTATAGTACCATCGTATAGTTGAAAGGCTTATTTGATTATGGGCAACGATATGTAGCCAATTTTCGAAAGCTTCGAAATTTTTGCTCTGGCTCTGCAGGTCAACCAAAAACTAATTTTGTTATGTACTACCATATTTTTTGTTATGATTATATGCTCTAAACTTCTACTTTAGTAAAAAAAAAACCAAAACAAAATTCTACGGGATTCACGAACTACTTAAAAATCTAAAAAAACTAACATAGTCAAATAAATATTTGATTATCCATTGCTAACAAAATGTTTTAAGATTTTCCTAAGAAATTAAAATGGATATTTAATATGTTTATGTAGCTCAGTATGTACTTACATATACATATGATTTTCTAAAATGTTAAGATTAAGATTATCAATTTAGGATTTTCATAGAATAATGAACTCCTTAGGATTAAATATGTTTATCACCTAAGTTAGTACGATTTTTTGAAGGGCTCGGTTAGGACTATACCAACCTTCCAATTTATGTAAGAAGATAATTTAATTCACGTATTCAAATAAATACTTTACCAAACATTTCTATCCAGACAATTTATGGTTTTCTAAGGAAATTGAATATCTTGAGGTATAATATGTTTACCAGTGTAGGTTTAGACTAAGAACCTTTCGAACTACCTGAAAATTTAATGAGACATAGTCAAATAAATATTTTACTAACCTTTTCCATAGAATTAAAAATATTGAAGTAGTTAGATTGAGACATCAAAAGTCTAAGCCAATTAAAATTCTAATGGAACTCACATAGTCAAATAAATATTTAAATAACGTTTTGTATTCAAAGAATTTTTTTAGAAACTTGAATATATTTTGTTTGAAATTGTTCAATTCACCCGAATGCCATTTAGACAAGAAACAATATTACTCCATCTGCAACAATTTTGGAAATTAGATCAAATTGTGGCCCTTATATTATAACAGCAAAATGTGTTTTTGCGAATAGCTTTCTTTAATTTCTCAGTAAAAAACACCTAAATCCTAATAGCATTTTGCCTTCCGAAATACGAACTAATGTATTTGGAGAATTATAGTATGGTAAAGTACTAACATAGATGTATCCCAAAACTTGCACAAATTTTTTTCCCAATACATGCACATTTGGCAAACCCAAAACGCATAAAATTTTTTCTTAGCCTAAGATTGTTAAAATTCATCCCTCCAGCTCAATAAAAGCGAGATACTCTGTTAGCACATCCACTAGATGCTACAAAATATAGCATCTGTTGCATCAAACACAATAAGTTTTTCTCAAAGAAGCTATCAGATGCTGAAAAAATATTCCTAATTTGAACTGCTGGCAATTTTCCAAGCAACTAAACACTTTCGCTACTTTATCGAATGTCGGGACTTCACTATCACGCCACTTGGATTTAGTTAGTTAATTTACTACAGATATACAGCACATACAAGACAAAGACAATTTGGTCGCCAATACACATTATCGGACTTCCGATTACGAGTTTGGCTGGTTTCAACATCACAATCATTATAAAAGCGAACACATGCGAGAATAATCTCAATTAGCCAACAGGCAACAACTACCCATACATTCCAGAGATGTTACATAGAACTATCCCCGTCAATTTGCATAATGTTTCACATTCTAGTGTTCAAACTACTCGAAAACTGGCCACTTCATGATATATTTTTGGCCATGTATGAACAAAAATGTAACTAAGTGGGAGCAATCTTGTTTTCGTACCAAAAGTGCAAAGTGTAATACCACACAAAATCAACTCAAGAGAATCTAGGAATTTTACCAGAATCACTAGTCTGATTATTCAGTGGAAAAATCGGTTTAAATTATCTTTTTCTCGCACAGCGACTAAGGAAAACAGTTGGTGGTAGTTTTTTAGAAAACAAAATAAAATTTTGTTATCTATACGGAACCCTGTAGCTATACGGAAAAGTTATTCTGAATTTATAAAAATTTAAATCAACCCTTTTTCTTCAGTAGGCCAGAATAAACAGATTTATATAAAAGCTTCCTTATATTCGTTCCTCAATAAGGAAGTTGTGAATTGCCAAGACAACATTTCAAGATTTGGCCGCGGCGTATACCGGACAATATAACGACCGATCAAGACACACAATTCGAATCAAACCAATTCGCATATAGGCGCAACTCATGGGCTTACATTGAATACGGACTGTCTTTCACCTATACCAGCAAACGGTACGTTTAACTGCTCCCTCCGCTAAATATCATCAACTGGAACTCACAAAACCAAATCATCTAATTGCGAATCCGAGACATAGTCAACCAAAGTTACCATTGGCACAGTATGATAGATCTATCGTTTTAAGCGTTGGCATACATACTGACGCAATGCCGATGAAATTATTGACGATACCTCAAAAGATGATTGTCCTCGCTTTGTCGCATCATCAACCGGTAAGTATAAAAAAGGATGGAACTGACCTTCTTATTCGTTTCTTCACGCATGCAAAATGAATATGTTATTTGTATAGCAACGAAGTACAATCGACAGCTCAATAACTAATCGGTCAGCGGATTGACCATTTTTATCTGGAAGTGGTAGCCATCATCTCCATGACAAAACACCAATGAATATCACGCGATTCCACGTTTTCGCCAACAATCACAGCTGCGACTTCGTCGATAGTGGGAGCATCGAACTGACGTACATGGTCTTTTGTCTGCTATGATAATTATTTTGTGACCATCGGTAGTCATTGTCTACAAAGCAGTTTTAAAAAAACGAAACAGAGCATTCTAATCACGCAGAGGACGTGGACGTACTCCGATTATCTCTAATTTTGATGCATTGAAATTCACACTTAAAGACTTGGGTTTTTCATTCGCTGATGGCATCAGCGCTTTGACTCGATGATAAATTTGCTCTTCAATTTTTTAGTGGGCAATTTTGAATATGATGGGTACAATCGTTCTTCATTATCGAAATGATGAACATATGAGGTGACCTCATTACCTTATAGGTTTAATTGTAGCCGGGTTGACGAATAAAAACACCTGTTCCAAATGTCGTCATGTTAAAGCATGAATTGAACTGTCGAGTGTATGAGACAAAATATCTGGATAGCGCTGTTTCTCCATAGAGATTAGTACACAATGGCTCTGGTTGCGAAGTCAAAACCGGCAAATTTTACATTGTCATTGACTGGCGTTTCTGGTTGGAACTTCAATCCTTGGAAATACCAGCACACGGCAGATAATGCGCCATTATTAACGCAGCGATGATCTATGCAAGCGATTATAGAGTTATATAATTGAAAGCAGCACGATTCAAGACGATGTTCACCGCACTTTTTCGTTGATTTACGATTTGTCGAACTTGAGCTGGTGCCCGTGTTACGCAAACTTGTCCGATATGATCACAGCTGTTCATTTAATTCTCACATGGACACTGCATGCATTATAGCCGGCATTTTTATCAAAAATCATTTCCTAAAAATTACAGTGATTCATTAACGGTACGATTGTTGTAACGGTACGATTGTTGTAATCGTACCGTTCACAATTTATTACATTGAAGCAAGAAAAATAACACGTTCGCACAAACAAAAATAACAATGCGCAAAGGATACCTGTCAAATTCTACAACACCTAAGTCAACGTACAACACCACCTACTGGGTGGTGGAATTAATGATCACACCTAAGCGCCATCTCTTATTTATCTCGTTACTTTATTTTCTTATTAATTAAGTTCGAGATTTTCTGAGATTTTACAAGCTTTGCGTCGACTTTTTAAACTCTAGAGCGTCCCAACTCACCAAAACATAAAAAAAATTCAAAATTTCATAGAAAAAAAAATTCAATTTTCTTCGTGTTTTCTGGAAGTTTTCGAGTTTTCTACATAAATTTTCCAATCTTTCTCTTCCAAAAGACCATCTGGATTGGATACGCTCGAAATCCCGTACAAAAACATCATTTTTCCAATTTTTCTGGTGGTTTTTCCCAAAATTTTATTTCGTAAGAACCATCTTCTGGCAATTGCGAATACAACAAAAAAAGATTAAGAAAAATTAGTTCAGCAGTTAGATCTCAAGTATAGAATTGTCACCAAGCGAGAATTTGTTGGGCATAGTGAGAACTCTTGGGTGCCATTAATGTCCATCATAATTATCCTTGGGGCCTGGCACTTTTGGGTCTGCTATGAGTTTGATCGAGCAGGTAGACTTAGGACTTTGCCATTTTTTATGTTTGCGGCATCGGAAATATAAGTGTGACACAATGAAATCCGAACAACAAATAAAACTCACAGGATGCAACAATCGATATAAATTTAACTGTCGCCGAGGTACTACGTTATGGAATAATTGAGAAGGGATTCTAACAGAAAAAATGATGCGCAAAAATAAACAATGATAACACAAAGAAAAGGAACTCACCTGGTTAGAATGTACTCACCGTTTGTGTCCGTCACGCCAGCCGGAACCATATCAGCCGGAAACAAACAACTATGGCACAAGTAGCTCGATGCATTGTGCATCATTGAGCACTATATTCTTTTTCAGCTAGAACCTTATAACTCCAGCCGGAACCTGATAAAGCCACACAGAACCATACAACAGTCAAACTAACTATGGCACAAGTAGCACAATGCTTTTTGCATCATTGTGCACTATATAATTGTTCAGCCGGAACGTTAGAAATACAGCAATATATGATTTTTCGGTGGAACCTTTTAATTCCAGCCGGAAACGATGGTTTGGTTATATACAGTCAAACTAACTATATCACAAGTAGCACAATGAATCGTGTATCATTGTGTACTATATCTACTTTCAGCCGGAACCTTATAAATCCAGCCGTAACCTAATAAAGCCAGCCAGAACCATACTGTAGCAAAACTAACTATGGCACTAGTAGCACGATCATTGTGCACTATATAAATTTCCAGCCGGAACCTCATTAATCCTGAAATATACTGTTGGGCTATAGTTAGTTTGGCTGTAGATGGTATGGTTCTGGCAGAAATTATAAGGTTTTTTCACGACAAATCGTATATTTCAGGATTAATGAGGTTCCGGCTTGAAAATTATATAGTGCACAATGTTGCACAATGCATAGTGCTACTTGTGTCATAGTTAGTTTTGCTACAGTATGGTTCTGGCTGGCTTTATTAGGTTACGGCTGGAATTTTAAGGTTCCGTCTGAAAAAAGATATAATGCACAATGATACACCGACACGATCCATTGTGCTACTTGTGATATAGTTAGTTTGACTGTATATAAACAAACCATCGTTTCCGGCTGAAATTATAAGGTTCCACCGAAAAATCATATATTGCTGTATTTCTCACGTTCCGGCTGAACAATTATATAGTGCACAATGATGCACAAAGCATTGTGCTACTTGTGCCATAGTTAGTTTGGCTTTAGAAGATATGGTTTTGGCTGAATTTGTAAGGTTTTTTCGAAAAATCTTATAATTATGGATTTATAACGTTCCGGCTGAGAAATTATATAGTGCACAATTATGCACAATACATCGTGGTACTAGTACTATAGTTGGTTTGGCTGTTGTATGGTTCTGTGTGGCTTTATCAGGTTCCGGCTGGAATTATAAGGTTCCGATTGAAAAAGCATAGAGTGCTCAATGATGCACAATGCATCGTGCTACTTGTACCATAGTTGTTTGGTTCCGGCTGAAATGGTTCCGGCGGGCGTGACGGACACTATCGTTTCCAATTTGGTTGGCCAAACGATATACCTTCTCTAGATGTATGTGGAGATAGTCCAAATTCCATCCCCGAAAAAATGCGATGGCAACACTAATTATTGCTATCGTGACGTTTTTTTTGCTCTCAGCCCAAAAAATCACGACATTTTTACTATCAGCCCCGAAAATTTACTGTCATGACATCTAAAACTATCATGACACAAACATTTTTCTGGGGTGAGAGTAAAAAATATTGCATTTTGGTGAAGAAGGAATATGTAAAGTAATTTTTGATTTTTGCTGTCAGTATATTTAGCGTAAGAAAACAAGGTAAGGAGTATACATTTTTAAATGAAGGATTATATACTCGTACCTTAGAAGATGGAGGCTGCCACCCCCAAACTCCCGCTTTTCCACAATTTTTACAATTCTTCAAGTGTCAAACTGAAATTGAAAACATTTCAAAAACAAAAATTGAAAACTTTTCAAAAATTTCCTGAAATAATTGCCAAATTTAGATTTATTGCTATGATTAGTAATTAAATGTCGCAAAAGTGTACATAAAAATGTATATTATAACCATAAGCAACTTTTTCGATTTTCGGGGATAGAAAATTGGGCTATCTTTACAATGGTCCTCTCTGGCACAAATTGTGAAGCCGCTTGTCCCTTTTTCATCGTTTTATTTATGCTATCGACTAAATTGTTCATTTGCTCGCCTAATCTCTCACTCAATTAAATTCCAGTCAGAATGCTAGTGAAGTTTATCCAAACCAATCCAAAAAATACAACAACAAAAACTTATTGTAATAGTATTGGTGAAAGTAAACATTCAGGCGATTTTAAATTGTGTAATGTAGACGAGTTGTGATTTCTAATTAGCTTTAGGTACATTCCAAAATCATTTTAAGTATTTTCTAAGCATTTAGCAAGAACTTCAATGACATTGGTAGACTGTCTAAGCACAAACGAGTGTTCATAGTAAATTATAGGATTTTCTAATGGGTCTAACAGGGTGTCCCATGATATTAAAAATGTAATTTTTTAATAGGCCTTAAGTACAACCGAAAGTCATTTCAGGTATTTTCTAAGCATTTAGCATGAACTTCAGTGACATTGGTAGACTATCTTAGCACATGCTAAATGCTTAGAAAATACTTTAAATGACTTTGGAATGTACCTATCGGTACCTATAGCCTTATAAGGCCCATTAAAAAATTACAATATTAAATCTCATTGGACACCCTATCAGACCCATTAGAAAATCATATAATTTACTAGGGACACTCGTTTGTGCTTAGACAGTCTACCAATATCATTGAAGTTCATGTTAAATGCTTAGAAAATACTTAAAATGATTTTGGAATGTACCTAAAGCTAATTAAAAATCACATCTCGTCTACATTACACAATCTAAAATCGCCTGAATGTTTACTTTTACCAATACTATTACAATAAAATTTTGTTGTAGTATTTTTTGGATTAGTTTGGATAAACTTCAACAGCATCAGTCAGATGGTTAATTCTTAAATTCGCACACTGCCCACTTGCAACATTTTTTTGCAAAGGGTAATGCAAAAAGCTCGCAATCGGTTGCCACCAGTCACGGTACTTTCTTTCAATTCATTTGTAGTCATGTGTTTTACAAAGTTTTGTGCCATTAATTTGTAGTCACCGCGACTTAGTGGTCATCAACAATACGGGAGTCAAATCTTTCCTTGTGATCTCGTTCATCAACAAAAAACTTGATCAACCCTCAAGTTGACATATTACGCAAAATATTGCAACAGTGACGTTCAATTACAGAATTTATAGGTAAATAAAAAAAACTACAATGATTTTGAGTTTTCCATCTTGTAGGAAAATCATCTAAAC
Organism: Nephrotoma appendiculata; assembly: GCA_947310385.1. Taxonomy (NCBI): domain Eukaryota; kingdom Metazoa; phylum Arthropoda; class Insecta; order Diptera; family Tipulidae; genus Nephrotoma; species Nephrotoma appendiculata. The sequence goes on from OX371223.1 coordinate 61,271,334, forward strand.
GATGAACGAAGAAATGTTGCCATTATTTATGGCATTTCATTTTTTTATGGTGTTTCAACGCAAGGCATCCGGGACTCAGAAGGAATTTTATGGTTATATATTACACGAGCTCACGAAATCCATATTTTTGCATTGTCGCATGACTAAATATCGTCCTCTTTGCCTAGGACGTTGTGCAGTTTGATTTAGAACACATGGACTAATAGATGGGACACCCGCTCCGAAATTACTGGACCGATTATAAATAAATTTCGTGTGTGTGTTTGTTTGAGTGGGTTTCTGGATGGTTTAAATTCACAATTGGACCCGGCGGGTGGAGCTGCAATCGTATTCTAGGTTCCCCCCAAAACCCTCAAATATTTTTTAAAATGTAAAGAAAAACATCAGTTCAAGAATAATTGACTGTAAAAATCTTCTGATAGATTCATGAATAGTTGAACTTTTGTATGAATACTTTATACAATATATAGCTATGTTTGTGTACCATAGGTGGCGCTGATGTCAATTTATGTGGTATTTGACATATGCATCAACATATGCGAAAGTCACCTACGTTGTAGCTTGGCGTTGTTCTGCCAATCGTATCTATAACTGTGCCAATCATACCAATTACGCATGTCAAATGGAGGGACGGTTGAAATTGACAACCGCTGGGTGGTTTCGTATTGCTGGGCAAAATCGACAAAGCAAACATAAACATTGAGTTCTACAGTTTGGCGAAGTCTATCTATTTGGTACATATGAATACGTTCACAAAGGAAGTGATATGGCTGTATTGTCTGTTCAAAATTTAACATTGAAATATCACATAATTGAATGGCCCGACTCATTAGCAGCAACGAAGTAGTTTACCGCATTTTAAATTTTTCCATAAACGACAGAGACCTTGCTGTTGTACATTAAGCCGTGCACCTTGAAAATGGACATTGTTTTTATTTTACTGAAGAGACTGCTCTACAACAAGCATTAAATGCCTCAAAAAACACACCAAATGAGTTTTTTTTCCAATTTGCAACCGAAGTATTTTCGGTCAGCTCGCAAAGACATTAAATTTCCATTTGGAAAAAAACAATCAAAAATGTGAACCCCACTCACGATAGCAAAACGTTCAAGTCCAAGGATACAACGGCATATATTCATGGAAAAACATTTGGCCTATTATACACAGACCATCCGAATGAACGAGAATGCTTTTTTCCCGTTTGTTGTTGGTTAATGTTGCTGGACCGATTTCCTTCCAATTCTTGAAAATAGTTCATGATATTCTGTACGACACGTACCACGATGCGTGTTGCGAATTGCATTTGCTGGAAGATGACAACCTCTATGATCTCACACTTTTAAATTTCAGTACTGAGTTCCTTTTCTCATCAAATTTGCAAATTATTCGTCATTTTTTGACGAAAACTCTAAAAATATAAAGAATCAATTAAATATAATTGTATATAGTCTATCAAAAATTCGAATATCGAGAAAACGATTGCTTAGCCCGCTAGTAGCAGGCAAGACAACGTTCGGTAAGGACAACGTTCGTAGGTTCCGCTACTATCTTATAAAATATGGATTTAAAGCACAATACTACTACTTAAGAAAAGTGGTAGAAATATCTTTAAACAATTTTTGAGAATTTTCAAACCCCAGTCGCATTCAAACCGTATCAACCGTTTAATGTCTCGATACAGTCATTAAGCTACTTATAAATTACGTATATATCTCTACGTGTAAATTGACGACATTTATTTTAATCAACATTTATTTAATCCTTGTAAATCCCAACGACTTAAACTATATATAAAATATACATATAACAGAGATATCAGCTTGGTTAAATCTTTTTTATTTTTCCCTATATATATATATATATATATTCTAGCTAGTCTATTTTTCTAAACCACCTCTTATCCACATCTTTAAATCAAATTGAAGTCATTCGATTTTAAATAACATGGAATAATAAAATCGATATACTAGAGAGATAGAAATCTTTAGAATATTATATTATTGTCGTATTATATCCCCCCCACCCCATATTTGTATATAGTATTTGCGAGTGGTTATATTCGCATTCTCTAGAGCAATAGATGGTAAGATAGTAAAGAAATTAATTTATAATTTTCTTTATAAATCATCTACATCTAAAGGTCAATTAAATATTAAATATACAAAATGTAAAGTAATCGATTTCGCTTGGTGATATATCAAGAGTTTTCCACCCTCATCCATTCGATTGTTCGTCAATTCAATATATAAAAAAAAATATTTTTTATATAAAACATCATATCCAAAAAATTCGAAAACTTTATTTCAATATATTATGACAACAACAACAATATATAAGAACAAAATCAATAAATAGAACCACCCAAGGAGCACCTGAAGACATTTTTATTTTATTTCGGAGCAACAACATAAATTTTCACATGGCAAAGATAACTATCGTGTTTTGTTCCATGTTTCCGATTTTTTTTTTTTTTTTTTTTTTGGGAGGTTGTTTTATTTAGTCACTAGCCAAGTACTGTAAAAGAAAATTCAGTTTTACAACTTTTTTATAAAAAAAAAAACTTCAGACAAGGTTTTTCCCTCAATTTTTCTGTCCTCCGCTACATCTTCGCATCTAAATATACTTCATCTTCCTTCCACTGGTATCTCCGAGATACGTATTTTATTATAGTTTTTGGATTTGCTGTTGTTGTTTTTGTTATTTTTAGTTGTTGATAAATATTCGATCGAGAAAAATAATATAATTTTCATTCTCAATTTCACATTTGGAAAAATCGAATACATTAAAAATATATTCCATGGATTGAAAAAGCACAAAAAATACTATAAAGAAATGGAAAAAAGCTTTTCCAATAATAAATCTTCCCGTTTTTTCTTTTTTCGTTTTATTTAGTATTTTGTTGTGTTGTTTTCGTTTCTTGTTCGATGGACAACAATTGAATCGGATTACATGGAAATTGGAAATGAAGACGAAAATGTGATAAGTACATAAGTACATGTATATAATATAAATATACATTACAAGTGGAAATGGGTAATGGATGAAAAAAAAAATTGAACGAACCGATTCGATGGCAGTGTATTGTGTATATATTTTAAGCAGTTTAAGCTTTTTAAAGAACTTCAGTCGTATTCTCAGGTATATAATATCTGGTTATGATAGACGATACAAAATTGAATTGATAATTGAAGCGCAATATTATGGTAAAATAATGCAAATTAAGCTTATTTAATGTAGAGCCAATCAGTCAATTGCAAAAATAATCAGTATTGCTAGCTAAACTATTGAAGATATCAAAACTATTGGCAAGATGCGCACCATTGGCGCATTTTTACACAATGATTATGACCGTTAGTTTAATAGCAAATTGTCTGCCTTTTTAAAAAAGCACTAGCGGATAAAATTTATTGTCACAGATAATACAAGTTTAGTACAATTTGGCCTTATTAGATAATCTGCATCTTAGGATTTTTGCATTTAAATGGTCGGAATAGTTTGTTCAATAAGCCTCTGACTAAGCTTTGATCACAAAATTTGTTCGAATTTCAAAATACAAAAATTCCGATAACCACGCTATCCCGATGTAATTTATCGCTTATTTTTTTATCCACATGCTATTCTCAGTAACTAAAAATATTTTGAATCGAAATTTGAGCAACAAAATATTTTCAATTTTTTGGCGAAAATCGCTGATGGTTAAGCCTTAGTGTTTTTATGTTTCATTAAGTTGTTATTATCAATTTATTTATGAGTAGTTCAGCGTTTGGTTTGCTTCAATATGTTGCCTCGTTCGTCTGCAATCCAGGTTCGAAGCACAATGTAGCCGAATTTCAAAATACGAAACTTCCAACAACCACTGCTTTCCTTAAGCATCCTACCGGTAGTTTCGTGCTCAACGTGTTGTACACTGTACCTATAATCATTTTGAACCGGAATTGCAACAAAAAAAACTATTCAATTTTTCGCAAAAAACGTGATGGTTAGCCTTACTTTTTTTGAGCGGATAAAATTTATAGTCACGGATTCCGAATGTTATGATTTAGTTTTGAATATCAATGTAATTATGAGTAGTTCAGCTTTTGGTTTGCTTCAATATGTTGCCTCGTTCGTCTGCAATCCAGGTTCGAAGCACAATGTGGCCGAATTTCAAAATACGAAACTTCCAACAACCACTGCTTTCCTTAAGCATTCTACCGGTAGTTTCGTGCTCAACGTGTTGTATACTGTACCTATAATCATTTTGAACCGGAATTGCAACAAAAAAAAGTTTTCAATTTTTCGCAAAAAAACGTGATGGTTAGCCTTACTTTTTTTGAGCAGATAAAATTTATTGTCACAGATTTCGAACAACCACTGCTTTCCTTAAGCATTCTACCGGTAGTTTCGTGCTCAACGTGTTGTATACTGTACCTATAATCATTTTGAACCGGAATTGCAACAAAAAAAAGTTTTCAATTTTTCGCAAAAAAACGTGATGGTTAGCCTTACTTTTTTTGAGCGGATAAAATTTATTGTCACGGATTCCGAATGTTTCATTTAGTTTTGATTATCAATGTAATTATAAGTAGTTCAGCGTTTAGTTTGCTTCAATATGTTGCCTCGTTCGTCTGCAATCCAGGTTCGAAGCACAATGTGGCCGAATTTCAAAATACGAAACTTCCAACAACCACTGCTTTCCTTAAGCATTCTACCGGTAGTTTCGTGCTCAACATGTTGTACACTGTACCTATAATCATTTTGAACCGGAATTGCAACAAAAAAAAGTTTTCAATTTTTCGCAAAAAAACGTGATAGCCTTACTTTTTTTGAGCGGATACAATTTATAGTCACGGATTCCGAATGTTTCATTTAGTTTTGATTATCAATGTAATTATAAGTAGTTCAGCGTTTAGTTTGCTTCAATATGTTGCCTCGTTCGTCTGCAATCCAGGTTCGAAGCACAATGTGGCCGAATTTCAAAATACGAAACTTCCAACAACCACTGCTTTCCTTAAGCATTCTACCGGTAGTTTCGTGCTCAACGTGTTGTATACTGTACCTATAATCATTTTGAACCGGAATTTCAACAAAAAAAAGTTTTCAATTTTTCGCAAAAAAACGTGATAGTTAGCCTTACTTTTTTTTTAGCGGATAAAATTTATTGTCACGGATTCCGAATGTTTCATTTTGTTTTGATTATCAATGTAATTATAAGTAGTTCATCGTTTAGTTTGCTTCAATATGTTGCCTCGTTCGTCTGCAATCCAGGTTCGAAGCACAATGTGGCCGAATTTCGAAATACGAAACTTCCAACAACCACTGCTTTCCTTAAGCATTCTACCGGTAGTTTCGTGCTCAACGTGTTGTACACTGTACCTATAATCATTTTGAACCGGAATTGCAATAAAAAAAAGTTTTCAATTTTTCGCAAAAAAACGTGATGTTTGGCCTTACTTTTTTTGAGCGGATAAAATTTATAGTCACGGATTCCGAATGTTTCATTTAGTTTTGATTATCAATGTAATTATAAGTAGTTCAGCGTTTAGTTTGCTTCAATATGTTGCCTCGTTCGTCTGCAATCCAGGTTCGAAGCACAATGTGGCCGAATTTCAAAATACGAAACTTCCAACAACCACTGCTTTCCTTAAGCATTCTACTGGTAGTTTCGTGCTCAACGTGTTGTATACTGTACCTATAATCATTTTGAACCGGAATTGCAACAAAAAAAAGTTTTCAATTTTTCGCAAAAAAACGTGATGGTTAGCCTTACTTTTTTTGAGCGGATAAAATTTATTGTCACGGATTCCGAATGTTTCATTTAGTTTTGATTATCAATGTAATTATAAGTAGTTCAGCGTTTAGTTTGCTTCAATATGTTGCCTCGTTCGTCTGCAATCCAGGTTCGAAGCACAATGTGGCCGAATTTCAAAATACGAAACTTCCAACAACCACTGCTTTCCTTAAGCATTCTACCGGTAGTTTCGTGCTCAACGTGTTGTACACTGTACCTATAATCATTTTGAACCGGAATTGCAACAAAAAAAAGTTTTCAATTTTTCGCAAAAAAACGTGATAGCCTTACTTTTTTTGAGTGGATAAAATTTATAGTCACGGATTCCGAATGTTTCATTTAGTTTTGATTATCAATGTAATTATAAGTAGTTCAGCGTTTAGTTTGCTTCAATATGTTGCCTCGTTCGTCTGCAATCCTGGTTCGAAGCACAATGTGGCCGAATTTCAAAATACGAAACTTCCAACAACCACTGCTTTCCTTAAGCATTCTACCGGTAGTTTCGTGCTCAACGTGTTGTACACTGTACCTATAATCATTTTGAACCGGAATTGCAATAAAAAAAAGTTTTCAATTTTTCGCAAAAAAACGTGATGTTTGGCCTTACTTTTTTTGAGCGGATAAAATTTATAGTCACGGATTCCGAATGTTTCATTTAGTTTTGATTATCAATGTAATGATAAGTAGTTCAGCGTTTAGTTTGCTTCAATATGTTGCCTCGTTCGTCTGCAATCCAGGTTCGAAGCACAATGTGGCCGAATTTCAAAATACGAAACTTCCAACAACCACTGCTTTCCTTAAGCATTCTACCGGTAGTTTCGTGCTCAACGTGTTGTACACTGTACCTATAATCATTTTGAACCGGAATTGCAGCAAAAAAAAGTTTTCAATTTTTCGCAAAAAAACGTGATAGCCTTACTTTTTTTGAGCGGATAAAATTTATAGTCACGGATTCCGAATGTTTCATTTAGTTTTGATTATCAATGTAATTATAAGTAGTTCAGCGTTTAGTTTGCTTCAATATGTTGCCTCGTTCGTCTGCAATCCAGGTTCGAAGCACAATGTGGCCGAATTTCAAAATACGAAACTTCCAACAACCACTGATTTCCTTAAGCATTCTACCGGTAGTTTCGTGCTCAACGTGTTGTACACTGTACCTATAATCATTTTGAACCGGAATTGCAATAAAAAAAAGTTTTCAATTTTTCGCAAAAAAACGTGATAGCCTTACTTTTTTTGAGCGGATAAAATTTATAGTCACGGATTCCGAATGTTTCATTTAGTTTTGATTATCAATGTAATTATAAGTAGTTCAGCGTTTAGTTTGCTTCAATATGTTGCCTCGTTCGTCTGCAATCCAGGTTCGAAGCACAATGTGGCCGAATTTCAAAATACGAAACTTCCAACAACCACTGCTTTCCTTAAGCATTCTACCGGTAGTTTCGTGCTCAACGTGTTGTACACTGTACCTATAATCATTTTGAACCGGAATTGCAATAAAAAAAAGTTTTCAATTTTTCGCAAAAAAACGTGATGGTTGGCCTTACTTTTTTTGAGCGGATAAAATTTATAGTCACGGATTCCGAATGTTTCATTTAGTTTTGATTATCAATGTAATTATAAGTAGTTCAGCGTTTAGTTTGCTTCAATATGTTGCCTCGTTCGTCTGCAATCCAGGTTCGAAGCACAATGTGGCCGAATTTCAAAATACGAAACTTCCAACAACCACTGCTTTCCTTAAGCATTCTACCGGTAGTTTCGTGCTCAACGTGTTGTACACTGTACCTATAATCATTTTGAACCGGAATTTCAACAAAAAAAAGTTTTCAATTTTTCGCAAAAAAACGTGATAGCCTTACTTTTTTTGAGCGGATAAAATTTATAGTCACGGATTCCGAATGTTTCATTTAGTTTTGATTATCAATGTAATTATAAGTAGTTCAGCGTTTAGTTTGCTTCAATATGTTGCCTCGTTCGTCTGCAATCCAGGTTCGAAGCACAATGTGGCCGAATTTCAAAATACGAAACTTCCAACAACCACTGCTTTCCTTAAGCATTCTACCGGTAGTTTCGTGCTCAACGTGTTGTATACTGTACCTATAATCATTTTGAACCGGAATTGCAACAAAAAAAGTTTTCAATTTTTCGCAAAAAACGTGATGGCTAGCCTTACTTTTTTTGAGCGGATAAAATTTATTGTCACGGATTCCGAATGTTTCATTTAGTTTTGATTATCAATGTAATTGTAAGTAGTTCAGCGTTTAGTTTGCTTCAATATGTTGCCTCGTTCGTCTGCAATCCAGGTTCGAAGCACAATGTGGCCGAATTTCAAAATACGAAACTTCCAACAACCACTGCTTTCCTTAAGCATTCTACCGGTAGTTTCGTGCTCAACGTGTTGTATACTGTACCTATAATCATTTTGAACCGGAATTTCAACAAAAAAAAGTTTTCAATTTTTCGCAAAAAAACGTGATGTTTGGCCTTACTTTTTTTTAGCGGATAAAATTTATTGTCACGGATTCTGAATGTTTCATTTTGTTTTGATTATCAATGTAATTATAAGTAGTTCAGCGTTTAGTTTGCTTCAATATGTTGCCTCGTTCGCCTGCAATCCAGGTTCGAAGCACAATGTGGCCGAATTTCAAAATACGAAACTTCCAACAACCACTGCTTTCCTTAAGCATTCTACCGGTAGTTTCGTGCTCAACGTGTTGTATACTGTACCTATAATCATTTTGAACCGGAATTTCAACAAAAAAGAGTTTTCAATTTTTCGCAAAAAAACGTGATGGTTAGCCTTACTTTTTTTGAGCGGATAAAATTTATAGTCACGGATTCCGAATGTTTCATTTAGTTTTGATTATCAATGTAATTATAAGTAGTTCAGCGTTTAGTTTGCTTCAATATGTTGCCTCGTTCGTCTGCAATCCAGGTTCGAAGCACAATGTGGCCGAATTTCAAAATACGAAACTTCCAACAACCACTGCTTTCCTTAAGCATTCTACCGGTAGTTTCGTGCTCAACGTGTTGTACACTGTACCTATAATCATTTTGAACCGGAATTGCAACAAAAAAAAGTTTTCAATTTTTCGCAAAAAAACGTGATAGCCTTACTTTTTTTGAGCGGATAAAATTTATAGTCACGGATTCCGAATGTTTCATTTAGTTTTGATTATCAATGTAATTATAAGTAGTTCAGCGTTTAGTTTGCTTCAATATGTTGCCTCGTTCGTCTGCAATCCAGGTTCGAAGCACAATGTGGCCGAATTTCAAAATACGAAACTTCCAACAACCACTGCTTTCCTTAAGCATTCTACCGGTAGTTTCGTGCTCAACGTGTTGTACACTGTACCTATAATCATTTTGAACCGGAATTGCAATAAAAAAAAGTTTTCAATTTTTCGCAAAAAAACGTGATAGCCTTACTTTTTTTGAGCGGATAAAATTTATAGTCACGGATTCCGAATGTTTCATTTAGTTTTGATTATCAATGTAATTATAAGTAGTTCAGCGTTTAGTTTGCTTCAATATGTTGCCTCGTTCGTCTGCAATCCAGGTTCGAAGCACAATGTGGCCGAATTTCAAAATACGAAACTTCCAACAACCACTGCTTTCCTTAAGCATTCTACCGGTAGTTTCGTGCTCAACGTGTTGTACACTGTACCTATAATCATTTTGAACCGGAATTTCAACAAAAAAAAGTTTTCAATTTTTCGCAAAAAAACGTGATAGCCTTACTTTTTTTGAGCGGATAAAATTTATAGTCACGGATTCCGAATGTTTCATTTAGTTTTGATTATCAATGTAATTATAAGTAGTTCAGCGTTTAGTTTGCTTCAATATGTTGCCTCGTTCGTCTGCAATCCAGGTTCGAAGCACAATGTGGCCGAATTTCAAAATACGAAACTTCCAACAACCACTGCTTTCCTTAAGCATTCTACCGGTAGTTTCGTGCTCAACGTGTTGTATACTGTACCTATAATCATTTTGAACCGGAATTTCAACAAAAAAAAGTTTTCAATTTTTCGCAAAAAAACGTGATGTTTGGCCTTACTTTTTTTTAGCGGATAAAATTTATTGTCACGGATTCTGAATGTTTCATTTTGTTTTGATTATCAATGTAATTATAAGTAGTTCAGCGTTTAGTTTGCTTCAATATGTTGCCTCGTTCGCCTGCAATCCAGGTTCGAAGCACAATGTGGCCGAATTTCAAAATACGAAACTTCCAACAACCACTGCTTTCCTTAAGCATTCTACCGGTAGTTTCGTGCTCAACGTGTTGTATACTGTACCTATAATCATTTTGAACCGGAATTTCAACAAAAAAAAGTTTTCAATTTTTCGCAAAAAAACGTGATGTTTGGCCTTACTTTTTTTTAGCGGATAAAATTTATTGTCACGGATTCTGAATGTTTCATTTTGTTTTGATTATCAATGTAATTATAAGTAGTTCAGCGTTTAGTTTGCTTCAATATGTTGCCTCGTTCGCCTGCAATCCAGGTTCGAAGCACAATGTGGCCGAATTTCAAAATACGAAACTTCCAACAACCACTGCTTTCCTTAAGCATTCTACCGGTAGTTTCGTGCTCAACGTGTTGTATACTGTACCTATAATCATTTTGAACCGGAATTTCAACAAAAAAAAGTTTTCAATTTTTCGCAAAAAAACGTGATGTTTGGCCTTACTTTTTTTTAGCGGATAAAATTTATTGTCACGGATTCTGAATGTTTCATTTTGTTTTGATTATCAATGTAATTATAAGTAGTTCAGCGTTTAGTTTGCTTCAATATGTTGCCTCGTTCGCCTGCAATCCAGGTTCGAAGCACAATGTGGCCGAATTTCAAAATACGAAACTTCCAACAACCACTGCTTTCCTTAAGCATTCTACCGGTAGTTTCGTGCTCAACGTGTTGTATACTGTACCTATAATCATTTTGAACCGGAATTTCAACAAAAAAAAGTTTTCAATTTTTCGCAAAAAAACGTGATGTTTGGCCTTACTTTTTTTTAGCGGATAAAATTTATTGTCACGGATTCTGAATGTTTCATTTTGTTTTGATTATCAATGTAATTATAAGTAGTTCAGCGTTTAGTTTGCTTCAATATGTTGCCTCGTTCGCCTGCAATCCAGGTTCGAAGCACAATGTGGCCGAATTTCAAAATACGAAACTTCCAACAACCACTGCTTTCCTTAAGCATTCTACCGGTAGTTTCGTGCTCAACGTGTTGTATACTGTACCTATAATCATTTTGAACCGGAATTTCAACAAAAAAGAGTTTTCAATTTTTCGCAAAAAAACGTGATGGTTAGCCTTACTTTTTTTGAGCGGATAAAATTTATAGTCACGGATTCCGAATGTTTCATTTAGTTTTGATTATCAATGTAATTATAAGTAGTTCAGCGTTTAGTTTGCTTCAATATGTTGCCTCGTTCGTCTGCAATCCAGGTTCGAAGCACAATGTGGCCGAATTTCAAAATACGAAACTTCCAACAACCACTGCTTTCCTTAAGCATTCTACCGGTAGTTTCGTGCTCAACGTGTTGTACACTGTACCTATAATCATTTTGAACCGGAATTGCAATAAAAAAAAGTTTTCAATTTTTCGCAAAAAAACGTGATGGTTGGCCTTACTTTTTTTGAGCGGATAAAATTTATAGTCACGGATTCCGAATGTTTCATTTAGTTTTGATTATCAATGTAATTATAAGTAGTTCAGCGTTTAGTTTGCTTCAATATGTTGCCTCGTTCGTCTGCAATCCAGGTTCGAAGCACAATGTGGCCGAATTTCAAAATACGAAACTTCCAACAACCACTGCTTTCCTTAAGCATTCTACCGGTAGTTTCGTGCTCAACGTGTTGTATACTGTACCTATAATCATTTTGAACCGGAATTTCAACAAAAAAGAGTTTTCAATTTTTCGCAAAAAAACGTGATGGTTAGCCTTACTTTTTTTGAGCGGATAAAATTTATAGTCACGGATTCCGAATGTTTCATTTAGTTTTGATTATCAATGTAATTATAAGTAGTTCAGCGTTTAGTTTGCTTCAATATGTTGCCTCGTTCGTCTGCAATCCAGGTTCGAAGCACAATGTGGCCGAATTTCAAAATACGAAACTTCCAACAACCACTGCTTTCCTTAAGCATTCTACCGGTAGTTTCGTGCTCAACGTGTTGTACACTGTACCTATAATCATTTTGAACCGGAATTGCAACAAAAAAAAGTTTTCAATTTTTCGCAAAAAAACGTGATAGCCTTACTTTTTTTGAGCGGATAAAATTTATAGTCACGGATTCCGAATGTTTCATTTAGTTTTGATTATCAATGTAATTATAAGTAGTTCAGCGTTTAGTTTGCTTCAATATGTTGCCTCGTTCGTCTGCAATCCAGGTTCGAAGCACAATGTGGCCGAATTTCAAAATACGAAACTTCCAACAACCACTGCTTTCCTTAAGCATTCTACCGGTAGTTTCGTGCTCAACGTGTTGTACACTGTACCTATAATCATTTTGAACCGGAATTGCAATAAAAAAAAGTTTTCAATTTTTCGCAAAAAAACGTGATGGTTAGCCTTACTTTTTTTTAGCGGATAAAATTTATTGTCACGGATTCCGAATGTTTCATTTTGTTTTGATTATCAATGTAATTATAAGTAGTTCAGCGTTTAGTTTGCTTCAATATGTTGCCTCGTTCGTCTGCAATCCAGGTTCGAAGCACAATGTGGCCGAATTTCAAAATACGAAACTTCCAACAACCACTGCTTTCCTTAAGCATTCTACCGGTAGTTTCGTGCTCAACGTGTTGTATACTGTACCTATAATCATTTTGAACCGGAATTTCAACAAAAAAAAGTTTTCAATTTTTCGCAAAAAAACGTGATGGTTAGCCTTACTTTTTTTGAGCGGATAAAATTTATAGTCACGGATTCCGAATGTTTCATTTAGTTTTGATTATCAATGTAATTATAAGTAGTTCAGCGTTTAGTTTGCTTCAATATGTTGCCTCGTTCGTCTGCAATCCAGGTTCGAAGCACAATGTGGCCGAATTTCAAAATACGAAACTTCCAACAACCACTGCTTTCCTTAAGCATTCTACCGGTAGTTTCGTGCTCAACGTGTTGTACACTGTACCTATAATCATTTTGAACCGGAATTTCAACAAAAAAAAGTTTTCAATTTTTCGCAAAAAAACGTGATAGCCTTACTTTTTTTGAGCGGATAAAATTTATAGTCACGGATTCCGAATGTTTCATTTAGTTTTGATTATCAATGTAATTATAAGTAGTTCAGCGTTTAGTTTGCTTCAATATGTTGCCTCGTTCGTCTGCAATCCAGGTTCGAAGCACAATGTGGCCGAATTTCAAAATACGAAACTTCCAACAACCACTGCTTTCCTTAAGCATTCTACCGGTAGTTTCGTGCTCAACGTGTTGTACACTGTACCTATAATCATTTTGAACCGGAATTGCAATAAAAAAAAGTTTTCAATTTTTCGCAAAAAAACGTGATGGTTGGCCTTACTTTTTTTGAGCGGATAAAATTTATAGTCACGGATTCCGAATGTTTCATTTAGTTTTGATTATCAATGTAATTATAAGTAGTTCAGCGTTTAGTTTGCTTCAATATGTTGCCTCGTTCGTCTGCAATCCAGGTTCGAAGCACAATGTGGCCGAATTTCAAAATACGAAACTTCCAACAACCACTGCTTTCCTTAAGCATTCTACCGGTAGTTTCGTGCTCAACGTGTTGTATACTGTACCTATAATCATTTTGAACCGGAATTTCAACAAAAAAAAGTTTTCAATTTTTCGCAAAAAAACGTGATAGCCTTACTTTTTTTGAGCGGATAAAATTTATAGTCACGGATTCCGAATGTTTCATTTAGTTTTGATTATCAATGTAATTATAAGTAGTTCAGCGTTTAGTTTGCTTCAATATGTTGCCTCGTTCGTCTGCAATCCAGGTTCGAAGCACAATGTGGCCGAATTTCAAAATACGAAACTTCCAACAACCACTGCTTTCCTTAAGCATTCTACCGGTAGTTTCGTGCTCAACGTGTTGTATACTGTACCTATAATCATTTTGAACCGGAATTGCAACAAAAAAAAGTTTTCAATTTTTCGCAAAAAACGTGATGGCTAGGTAGCCTTACTTTTTTTGAGCGGATAAAATTTATTGTCACGGATTCCGAATGTTTCATTTAGTTTTGATTATCAATGTAATTGTAAGTAGTTCAGCGTTTAGTTTGCTTCAATATGTTGCCTCGTTCGTCTGCAATCCAGGTTCGAAGCACAATGTGGCCGAATTTCAAAATACGAAACTTCCAACAACCACTGCTTTCCTTAAGCATTCTACCGGTAGTTTCTTGCTCAACGTGTTGTATACTGTACCTATAATCATTTTGAACCGGAATTTCAACAAAAAAAAGTTTTCAATTTTTCGCAAAAAAACGTGATGGTTAGCCTTACTTTTTTTTAGCGGATAAAATTTATTGTCACGGATTCCGAATGTTTCATTTTGTTTTGATTATCAATGTAATTATAAGTAGTTCAGCGTTTAGTTTGCTTCAATATGTTGCCTCGTTCGTCTGCAATCCAGGTTCGAAGCACAATGTGGCCGAATTTCAAAATACGAAACTTCCAACAACCACTGCTTTCCTTAAGCATTCTACCGGTAGTTTCGTGCTCAACGTGTTGTATACTGTACCTATAATCATTTTGAACCGGAATTTCAACAAAAAAAAGTTTTCAATTTTTCGCAAAAAAACGTGATGGTTAGCCTTACTTTTTTTGAGCGGATAAAATTTATAGTCACGGATTCCGAATGTTTCATTTAGTTTTGATTATCAATGTAATTATAAGTAGTTCAGCGTTTAGTTTGCTTCAATATGTTGCCTCGTTCGTCTGCAATCCAGGTTCGAAGCACAATGTGGCCGAATTTCAAAATACGAAACTTCCAACAACCACTGCTTTCCTTAAGCATTCTACCGGTAGTTTCGTGCTCAACGTGTTGTATACTGTACCTATAATCATTTTGAACCGGAATTTCAACAAAAAAAAGTTTTCAATTTTTCGCAAAAAAACGTGATGGTTAGCCTTACTTTTTTTGAGCGGATAAAATTTATAGTCACGGATTCCGAATGTTTCATTTAGTTTTGATTATCAATGTAATTATAAGTAGTTCAGCGTTTAGTTTGCTTCAATATGTTACCTTGTTCGTCTGCAATCCAGGTTCGAAGCACAATGTGGCCGAATTTCAAAATACGAAACTTCCAACAACCACTGCTTTCCTTAAGCATTCTACCGGTAGTTTCGTGCTCAACGTGTTGTACACTGTACCTATAATCATTTTGAACCGGAATTTCAACAAAAAAAAGTTTTCAATTTTTCGCAAAAAAACGTGATGTTTGGCCTTACTTTTTTTTAGCGGATAAAATTTATAGTCACGGATTCTGAATGTTTCATTTTGTTTTGATTATCAATGTAATCATAAGTAGTTCAGCGTTTAGTTTGCTTCAATATGTTGCCTCGTTCGCCTGCAATCCAGGTTCGAAGCACAATGTGGCCGAATTTCAAAATACGAAACTTCCAACAACCACTGCTTTCCTTAAGCATTCTACCGGTAGTTTCGTGCTCAACGTGTTGTACACTGTACCTATAATCATTTTGAACCGGAATTGCAACAAAAAAAAGTTTTCAATTTTTCGCAAAAAAACGTGATGGTTGGCCTTACTTTTTTTGAGCGGATAAAATTTATAGTCACGGATTCCGAATGTTTCATTTAGTTTTGATTATCAATGTAATTATAAGTAGTTCAGCGTTTAGTTTGCTTCAATATGTTGCCTCGTTCGTCTGCAATCCAGGTTCGAAGCACAATGTGGCCGAATTTCAAAATACGAAACTTCCAACAACCACTGCTTTCCTTAAGCATTCTACCGGTAGTTTCGTGCTCAACGTGTTGTATACTGTACCTATAATCATTTTGAACCGGAATTTCAACAAAAAAAAGTTTTCAATTTTTCGCAAAAAAACGTGATGGTTAGCCTTACTTTTTTTTAGCGGATAAAATTTATTGTCACGGATTCCGAATGTTTCATTTTGTTTTGATTATCAATGTAATTATAAGTAGTTCAGCGTTTAGTTTGCTTCAATATGTTGCCTCGTTCGTCTGCAATCCAGGTTCGAAGCACAATGTGGCCGAATTTCAAAATACGAAACTTCCAACAACCACTGCTTTCCTTAAGCATTCTACCGGTAGTTTCGTACTCAACGTGTTGTATACTGTACCTATAATCATTTTGAACCGGAATTTCAACAAAAAAAAGTTTTCAATTTTTCGCAAAAAAACGTGATGGTTAGCCTTACTTTTTTTGAGCGGATAAAATTTATAGTCACGGATTCCGAATGTTTCATTTAGTTTTGATTATCAATGTAATTATAAGTAGTTCAGCGTTTAGTTTGCTTCAATATGTTGCCTCGTTCGTCTGCAATCCAGGTTCGAAGCACAATGTGGCCGAATTTCAAAATACGAAACTTCCAACAACCACTGCTTTCCTTAAGCATTCTACCGGTAGTTTCGTGCTCAACGTGTTGTATACTGTACCTATAATCATTTTGAACCGGAATTTCAACAAAAAAAAGTTTTCAATTTTTCGCAAAAAAACGTGATGGTTAGCCTTACTTTTTTTGAGCGGATAAAATTTATAGTCACGGATTCCGAATGTTTCATTTAGTTTTGATTATCAATGTAATTATAAGTAGTTCAGCGTTTAGTTTGCTTCAATATGTTGCCTCGTTCGTCTGCAATCCAGGTTCGAAGCTCAATGTGGCCGAATTTCAAAATACGAAACTTCCAACAACCACTGCTTTCCTTAAGCATTCTACCGGTAGTTTCGTGCTCAACGTGTTGTACACTGTACCTATAATCATTTTGAACCGGAATTGCAACAAAAAAAAGTTTTCAATTTTTCGCAAAAAAACGTGATGGTTAGCCTTACTTTTTTTGAGCGGATAAAATTTATAGTCACGGATTCCGAATGTTTCATTTAGTTTTGATTATCAATGTAATTATAAGTAGTTCAGCGTTTAGTTTGCTTCAATATGTTGCCTCGTTCGTCTGCAATCCAGGTTCGAAGCACAATGTGGCCGAATTTCAAAATACGAAACTTCCAACAACCACTGCTTTCCTTAAGCATTCTACCGGTAGTTTCGTGCTCAACGTGTTGTACACTGTACCTATAATCATTTTGAACCGGAATTGCAATAAAAAAAAGTTTTCAATTTTTCGCAAAAAAACGTGATGGTTGGCCTTACTTTTTTTGAGCGGATAAAATTTATAGTCACGGATTCCGAATGTTTCATTTAGTTTTGATTATCAATGTAATTATAAGTAGTTCAGCGTTTAGTTTGCTTCAATATGTTGCCTCGTTCGTCTGCAATCCAGGTTCGAAGCACAATGTGGCCGAATTTCAAAATACGAAACTTCCAACAACCACTGCTTTCCTTAAGCATTCTACCGGTAGTTTCGTGCTCAACGTGTTGTATACTGTACCTATAATCATTTTGAACCAGAATTTCAACAAAAAAAAGTTTTCAATTTTTCGCAAAAAAACGTGATGGTTAGCCTTACTTTTTTTGAGCGGATAAAATTTATAGTCACGGATTCCGAATGTTTCATTTAGTTTTGATTATCAATGTAATTATAAGTAGTTCAGCGTTTAGTTTGCTTCAATATGTTACCTCGTTCGTCTGCAATCCAGGTTCGAAGCACAATGTGGCCGAATTTCAAAATACGAAACTTCCAACAACCACTGCTTTCCTTAAGCATTCTACCGGTAGTTTCGTGCTCAACGTGTTGTACACTGTACCTATAATCATTTTGAACCGGAATTGCAATAAAAAAAAGTTTTCAATTTTTCGCAAAAAAACGTGATGGTTGGCCTTACTTTTTTTGAGCGGATAAAATTTATAGTCACGGATTCCGAATGTTTCATTTAGTTTTGATTATCAATGTAATTGTAAGTAGTTCAGCGTTTAGTTTGCTTCAATATGTTGCCTCGTTCGTCTGCAATCCAGGTTCGAAGCACAATGTGGCCGAATTTCAAAATACGAAACTTCCAACAACCACTGCTTTCCTTAAGCATTCTACCAGTAGTTTCGTGCTCAACGTGTTGTACACTGTACCTATAATCATTTTGAACCGGAATTGCAACAAAAAAAAGTTTTCAATTTTTCGCAAAAAAACGTGATAGCCTTACTTTTTTTGAGCGGATAAAATTTATAGTCACGGATTCCGAATGTTTCATTTAGTTTTGATTATCAATGTAATTATAAGTAGTTCAGCGTGTAGTTTGCTTCAATATGTTGCCTCGTTCGTCTGCAATCCAGGTTCGAAGCACAATGTGGCCGAATTTCAAAATACGAAACTTCCAACAACCACTGCTTTCCTTAAGCATTCTACCGGTAGTTTCGTGCTCAACGTGTTGTACACTGTACCTATAATCATTTTGAACCGGAATTGCAACAAAAAAAAGTTTTCAATTTTTCGCAAAAAACGTGATAGCCTTACTTTTTTTGAGCGGATAAAATTTATAGTCACGGATTCCGAATGTTTCATTTAGTTTTGATTATCAATGTAATTATAAGTAGTTCAGCGTTTAGTTTGCTTCAATATGTTGCCTCGTTCGTCTGCAATCCAGGTTCGAAGCACAATGTGGCCGAATTTCAAAATACGAAACTTCCAACAACCACTGCTTTCCTTAAGCATTCTACCGGTAGTTTCGTGCTCAACGTGTTGTACACTGTACCTATAATCATTTTGAACCGGAATTGCAACAAAAAAAAGTTTTCAATTTTTCGCAAAAAAACCTGATAGCCTTACTTTTATTGAGCGGATAAAATTCATAGTCACGGATTCCGAATGTTTCATTTAGTTTTGATTATCAATGTAATTATAAGTAGTTCAGCGTTTAGTTTGCTTCAATATGTTGCCTCGTTCGTCTGCAATCCAGGTTCGAAGCACAATGTGGCCGAATTTCAAAATACGAAACTTCCAACAACCACTGCTTTCCTTAAGCATTCTACCGGTAGTTTCGTGCTCAACGTGTTGTACACTGTACCTATAATCATTTTGAACCGGAATTGCAACAAAAAAAAGTTTTCAATTTTTCGCAAAAAAACGTGATGGTTAGCCTTACTTTTTTTGAGCGGATAAAATTTATTGTCACGGATTCCGAATGTTTCATTTAGTTTTGATTATCAATGTAATTGTAAGTAGTTCAGCGTTTAGTTTGCTTCAATATGTTGCCTCGTTCGTCTGCAATCCAGGTTCGAACCACAATGTGGCCGAATTTCAAAATACGAAACTTCCAACAACCACTGCTTTCCTTAAGCATTCTACCGGTAGTTTCGTGCTCAACGTGTTGTACACTGTACCTATAATCATTTTGAACCGGAATTGCAACAAAAAAAAGTTTTCAATTTTTCGCAAAAAAACGTGATAGCCTTACTTTTTTTGAGCGGATAAAATTTATAGTCACGGATTCCGAATGTTTCATTTAGTTTTGATTATCAATGTAATTATAAGTAGTTCAGCGTGTAGTTTGCTTCAATATGTTGCCTCGTTCGTCTGCAATCTAGGTTCGAAGCACAATGTGGCCGAATTTCAAAATACGAAACTTCCAACAACCACTGCTTTCCTTAAGCATTCTACCGGTAGTTTCGTGCTCAACGTGTTGTACACTGTACCTATAATCATTTTGAACCGGAATTGCAACAAAAAAAAGTTTTCAATTTTTCGCAAAAAAACGTGATAGCCTTACTTTTTTTGAGCGGATAAAATTTATAGTCACGGATTCCGAATGTTTCATTTAGTTTTGATTATCAATGTAATTATAAGTAGTTCAGCGTTTAGTTTGCTTCAATATGTTGCCTCGTTCGTCTGCAATCCAGGTTCGAAGCACAATGTGGCCGAATTTCAAAATACGAAACTTCCAACAACCACTGCTTTCCTTAAGCATTCTACCGGTAGTTTCGTGCTCAACGTGTTGTACACTGTACCTATAATCATTTTGAACCGGAATTGCAACAAAAAAAAGTTTTCAATTTTTCGCAAAAAAACGTGATAGCCTTAATTTTATTGAGCGGATAAAATTCATAGTCACGGATTCCGAATGTTTCATTTAGTTTTGATTATCAATGTAATTATAAGTAGTTCAGCGTTTAGTTTGCTTCAATATGTTGCCTCGTTCGTCTGCAATCCAGGTTCGAAGCACAATGTGGCCGAATTTCAAAATACGAAACTTCCAACAACCACTGCTTTCCTTAAGCATTCTACCGGTAGTTTCGTGCTCAACGTGTTGTATACTGTACCTATAATCATTTTGAACCGGAATTTCAACAAAAAAAAGTTTTCAATTTTTCGCAAAAAAACGTGATGGTTAGCCTTACTTTTTTTTTAGCGGATAAAATTTATTGTCACGGATTCCGAATGTTTCATTTTGTTTTGATTATCAATGTTATTATAAGTAGTTCATCGTTTAGTTTGCTTCAATATGTTGCCTCGTTCGTCTGCAATCCAGGTTCGAAGCACAATGTGGCCGAATTTCAAAATACGAAACTTCCAACAACCACTGCTTTCCTTAAGCATTCTACCGGTAGTTTCGTGCTCAACGTGTTGTACACTGTACCTATAATAATTTTGAACCGGAATTTCAACAAAAAAAAAGTTTTCAATTTTTCGCAAAAAAACGTGATAGCCTTACTTTTTTTGAGCGGATAAAATTTATAGTCACGGATTCCGAATGTTTCATTTAGTTTTGATTATCAATGTAATTATAAGTAGTTCAGCGTTTAGTTTGCTTCAATATGTTGCCTCGTTCGTCTGCAATCCAGGTTCGAAGCACAATGTGGCCGAATTTCAAAATACGAAACTTCCAACAACCACTGCTTTCCTTAAGCATTCTACCGGTAGTTTCGTGCTCAACGTGTTGTATACTGTACCTATAATCATTTTGAACCGGAATTGCAACAAAAAAAGTTTTCAATTTTTCGCAAAAAAACGTGATGGTTGGCCTTACTTTTTTTGAGCGGATAAAATTTATAGTCACGGATTCCGAATGTTTCATTTAGTTTTGATTATCAATGTAATTGTAAGTAGTTCAGCGTTTAGTTTGTTTCAATATGTTGCCTCGTTCGTCTGCAATCCAGGTTCGAAGCACAATGTGGCCGAATTTCAAAATACGAAACTTCCAACAACCACTGCTTTCCTTAAGCATTCTACCGGTAGTTTCGTGCTCAACGTGTTGTATACTGTACCTATAATCATTTTGAACCGGAATTGCAACAAAAAAAAGTTTTCAATTTTTCGCAAAAAAACGTGATGGTTGGCCTTACTTTTTTTGAGCGGATAAAATTTATAGTCACGGATTCCGAATGTTTCATTTAGTTTTGATTATCAATGTAATTATAAGTAGTTCAGCGTGTAGTTTGCTTCAATATGTTGCCTCGTTCGTCTGCAATCCAGGTTCGAAGCACAATGTGGCCGAATTTCAAAATACGAAACTTCCAACAACCACTGCTTTCCTTAAGCATTCTACCGGTAGTTTCGTGCTCAACGTGTTGTACACTGTACCTATAATCATTTTGAACCGGAATTGCAACAAAAAAAAGTTTTCAATTTTTCGCAAAAAAACGTGATAGCCTTACTTTTTTTGAGCGGATAAAATTTATAGTCACGGATTCCGAATGTTTCATTTAGTTTTGATTATCAATGTAATTATAAGTAGTTCAGCGTTTAGTTTGCTTCAATATGTTGCCTCGTTCGTCTGCAATCCAGGTTCGAAGCACAATGTGGCCGAATTTCAAAATACGAAACTTCCAACAACCACTGCTTTCCTTAAGCATTCTACCGGTAGTTTCGTGCTCAACGTGTTGTACACTGTACCTATAATCATTTTGAACCGGAATTGCAACAAAAAAAAGTTTTCAATTTTTCGCAAAAAAACGTGATGGTTAGCCTTACTTTTTTTGAGCGGATAAAATTTATTGTCACGGATTCCGAATGTTTCATTTAGTTTTGATTATCAATGTAATTGTAAGTAGTTCAGCGTTTAGTTTGCTTCAATATGTTGCCTCGTTCGTCTGCAATCCAGGTTCGAAGCACAATGTGGCCGAATTTCAAAATACGAAACTTCCAACAACCACTGCTTTCCTTAAGCATTCTACCGGTAGTTTCGTGCTCAACGTGTTGTATACTGTACCTATAATCATTTTGAACCGGAATTGCAATAAAAAAAAGTTTTCAATTTTTCGCAAAAAAACGTGATGGTTAGCCTTACTTTTTTTGAGCGGATAAAATTTATAGTCACGGATTCCGAATGTTTCATTTAGTTTTGATTATCAATGTAATTGTAAGTAGTTCAGCGTTTAGTTTGCTTCAATATGTTGCCTCGTTCGTCTGCAATCCAGGTTCGAAGCACAATGTGGCCGAATTTCAAAATACGAAACTTCCAACAACCACTGCTTTCCTTAAGCATTCTACCGGTAGTTTCGTGCTCAACGTGTTGTATACTGTACCTATAATCATTTTGAACCGGAATTGCAATAAAAAAAAGTTTTCAATTTTTCGCAAAAAAACGTGATGGTTGGCCTTACTTTTTTTGAGCGGATAAAATTTATAGTCACGGATTCCGAATGTTTCATTTAGTTTTGATTATCAATGTAATTGTAAGTAGTTCAGCGTTTAGTTTGCTTCAATATGTTGCCTCGTTCGTCTGCAATCCAGGTTCGAAGCACAATGTGGCCGAATTTCAAAATACGAAACTTCCAACAACCACTGCTTTCCTTAAGCATTCTACCGGTAGTTTCGTGCTCAACGTGTTGTACACTGTACCTATAATCATTTTGAACCGGAATTGCAACAAAAAAAAGTTTTCAATTTTTCGCAAAAAAACGTGATAGCCTTACTTTTTTTGAGCGGATAAAATTCATAGTCACGGATTCCGAATGTTTCATTTAGTTTTGATTATCAATGTAATTATAAGTAGTTCAGCGTTTAGTTTGCTTCAATATGTTGCCTCGTTCGTCTGCAATCCAGGTTCGAAGCACAATGTGGCCGAATTTCAAAATACGAAACTTCCAACAACCACTGCTTTCCTTAAGCATTCTACCGGTAGTTTCGTGCTCAACGTGTTGTACACTGTACCTATAATCATTTTGAACCGGAATTGCAACAAAAAAAAGTTTTCAATTTTTCGCAAAAAAACCTGATAGCCTTACTTTTATTGAGCGGATAAAATTCATAGTCACGGATTCCGAATGTTTCATTTAGTTTTGATTATCAATGTAATTATAAGTAGTTCAGCGTTTAGTTTGCTTCAATATGTTGCCTCGTTCGTCTGCAATCCAGGTTCGAAGCACAATGTGGCCGAATTTCAAAATACGAAACTTCCAACAACCACTGCTTTCCTTAAGCATTCTACCGGTAGTTTCGTGCTCAACGTGTTGTACACTGTACCTATAATCATTTTGAACCGGAATTGCAACAAAAAAAAGTTTTCAATTTTTCGCAAAAAAACGTGATGGTTAGCCTTACTTTTTTTGAGCGGATAAAATTTATAGTCACGGATTCCGAATGTTTCATTTAGTTTTGATTATCAATGTAATTGTAAGTAGTTCAGCGTTTAGTTTGCTTCAATATGTTGCCTCGTTCGTCTGCAATCCAGGTTCGAAGCACAATGTGGCCGAATTTCAAAATACGAAACTTCCAACAACCACTGCTTTCCTTAAGCATTCTACCGGTAGTTTCGTGCTCAACGTGTTGTACACTGTACCTATAATCATTTTGAACCGGAATTGCAACAAAAAAAAGTTTTCAATTTTTCGCAAAAAAACGTGATAGCCTTACTTTTTTTGAGCGGATAAAATTTATAGTCACGGATTCCGAATGTTTCATTTAGTTTTGATTATCAATGTAATTATAAGTAGTTCAGCGTGTAGTTTGCTTCAATATGTTGCCTCGTTCGTCTGCAATCCAGGTTCGAAGCACAATGTGGCCGAATTTCAAAATACGAAACTTCCAACAACCACTGCTTTCCTTAAGCATTCTACCGGTAGTTTCGTGCTCAACGTGTTGTACACTGTACCTATAATCATTTTGAACCGGAATTGCAACAAAAAAAAGTTTTCAATTTTTCGCAAAAAAACGTGATAGCCTTACTTTTTTTGAGCGGATAAAATTTATAGTCACGGATTCCGAATGTTTCATTTAGTTTTGATTATCAATGTAATTATAAGTAGTTCAGCGTTTAGTTTGCTTCAATATGTTGCCTCGTTCGTCTGCAATCCAGGTTCGAAGCACAATGTGGCCGAATTTCAAAATACGAAACTTCCAACAACCACTGCTTTCCTTAAGCATTCTACCGGTAGTTTCGTGCTCAACGTGTTGTACACTGTACCTATAATCATTTTGAACCGGAATTGCAACAAAAAAAAGTTTTCAATTTTTCGCAAAAAAACGTGATAGCCTTAATTTTATTGAGCGGATAAAATTCATAGTCACGGATTCCGAATGTTTCATTTAGTTTTGATTATCAATGTAATTATAAGTAGTTCAGCGTTTAGTTTGCTTCAATATGTTGCCTCGTTCGTCTGCAATCCAGGTTCGAAGCACAATGTGGCCGAATTTCAAAATACGAAACTTCCAACAACCACTGCTTTCCTTAAGCATTCTACCGGTAGTTTCGTGCTCAACGTGTTGTATACTGTACCTATAATCATTTTGAACCGGAATTTCAACAAAAAAAAGTTTTCAATTTTTCGCAAAAAAACGTGATGGTTAGCCTTACTTTTTTTTTAGCGGATAAAATTTATTGTCACGGATTCCGAATGTTTCATTTTGTTTTGATTATCAATGTAATTATAAGTAGTTCAGCGTTTAGTTTGCTTCAATATGTTGCCTCGTTCGTCTGCAATCCAGGTTCGAAGCACAATGTGGCCGAATTTCAAAATACGAAACTTCCAACAACCACTGCTTTCCTTAAGCATTCTACCGGTAGTTTCGTGCTCAACGTGTTGTACACTGTACCTATAATCATTTTGAACCGGAATTGCAACAAAAAAAAGTTTTCAATTTTTCGCAAAAAAGCCTGATAGCCTTACTTTTATTGAGCGGATAAAATTCATAGTCACGGATTCCGAATGTTTCATTTAGTTTTGATTATCAATGTAATTATAAGTAGTTCAGCGTGTAGTTTGCTTCAATATGTTGCCTCGTTCGTCTGCAATCCAGGTTCGAAGCACAATGTGGCCGAATTTCAAAATACGAAACTTCCAACAACCACTGCTTTCCTTAAGCATTCTACCGGTAGTTTCGTGCTCAACGTGTTGTACACTGTACCTATAATCATTTTGAACCGGAATTGCAACAAAAAAAAGTTTTCAATTTTTCGCAAAAAAACGTGATAGCCTTACTTTTTTTGAGCGGATAAAATTTATAGTCACGGATTCCGAATGTTTCATTTAGTTTTGATTATCAATGTAATTATAAGTAGTTCAGCGTGTAGTTTGCTTCAATATGTTGCCTCGTTCGTCTGCAATCCAGGTTCGAAGCACAATGTGGCCGAATTTCAAAATACGAAACTTCCAACAACCACTGCTTTCCTTAAGCATTCTACCGGTAGTTTCGTGCTCAACGTGTTGTACACTGTACCTATAATCATTTTGAACCGGAATTGCAACAAAAAAAAGTTTTCAATTTTTCGCAAAAAAACGTGATAGCCTTACTTTTTTTGAGCGGATAAAATTTATAGTCACGGATTCCGAATGTTTCATTTAGTTTTGATTATCAATGTAATTATAAGTAGTTCAGCGTTTAGTTTGCTTCAATATGTTGCCTCGTTCGTCTGCAATCCAGGTTCGAAGCACAATGTGGCCGAATTTCAAAATACGAAACTTCCAACAACCACTGCTTTCCTTAAGCATTCTACCGGTAGTTTCGTGCTCAACGTGTTGTACACTGTACCTATAATCATTTTGAACCGGAATTGCAACAAAAAAAAGTTTTCAATTTTTCGCAAAAAAACGTGATAGCCTTACTTTTTTTGAGCGGATAAAATTTATAGTCACGGATTCCGAATGTTTCATTTAGTTTTGATTATCAATGTAATTATAAGTAGTTCAGCGTTTAGTTTGCTTCAATATGTTGCCTCGTTCGTCTGCAATCCAGGTTCGAAGCACAATGTGGCCGAATTTCAAAATACGAAACTTCCAACAACCACTGCTTTCCTTAAGCATTCTACCGGTAGTTTCGTGCTCAACGTGTTGTACACTGTACCTATAATCATTTTGAACCGGAATTGCAACAAAAAAAAGTTTTCAATTTTTCGCAAAAAAACGTGATAGCCTTAATTTTATTGAGCGGATAAAATTCATAGTCACGGATTCCGAATGTTTCATTTAGTTTTGATTATCAATGTAATTATAAGTAGTTCAGCGTTTAGTTTGCTTCAATATGTTGCCTCGTTCGTCTGCAATCCAGGTTCGAAGCACAATGTGGCCGAATTTCAAAATACGAAACTTCCAACAACCACTGCTTTCCTTAAGCATTCTACCGGTAGTTTCGTGCTCAACGTGTTGTATACTGTACCTATAATCATTTTGAACCGGAATTGCAACAAAAAAAAGTTTTCAATTTTTCGCAAAAAAACGTGATGGTTAGCCTTACTTTTTTTGAGCGGATAAAATTTATTGTCACGGATTCCGAATGTTTCATTTAGTTTTGATTATCAATGTAATTGTAAGTAGTTCAGCGTTTAGTTTGCTTCAATATGTTGCCTCGTTCGTCTGCAATCCAGGTTCGAAGCACAATGTGGCCGAATTTCAAAATACGAAACTTCCAACAACCACTGCTTTCCTTAAGCATTCTACCGGTAGTTTCGTGCTCAACGTGTTGTACACTGTACCTATAATCATTTTGAACCGGAATTGCAACAAAAAAAAGTTTTCAATTTTTCGCAAAAAAACGTGATAGCCTTACTTTTTTTGAGCGGATAAAATTCATAGTCACGGATTCCGAATGTTTCATTTAGTTTTGATTATCAATGTAATTATAAGTAGTTCAGCGTTTAGTTTGCTTCAATATGTTGCCTCGTTCGTCTGCAATCCAGGTTCGAAGCACAATGTGGCCGAATTTCAAAATACGAAACTTCCAACAACCACTGCTTTCCTTAAGCATTCTACCGGTAGTTTCGTGCTCAACGTGTTGTACACTGTACCTATAATCATTTTGAACCGGAATTGCAACAAAAAAAAGTTTTCAATTTTTCGCAAAAAAACCTGATAGCCTTACTTTTATTGAGCGGATAAAATTCATAGTCACGGATTCCGAATGTTTCATTTAGTTTTGATTATCAATGTAATTATAAGTAGTTCAGCGTTTAGTTTGCTTCAATATGTTGCCTCGTTCGTCTGCAATCCAGGTTCGAAGCACAATGTGGCCGAATTTCAAAATACGAAACTTCCAACAACCACTGCTTTCCTTAAGCATTCTACCGGTAGTTTCGTGCTCAACGTGTTGTACACTGTACCTATAATCATTTTGAACCGGAATTGCAACAAAAAAAAGTTTTCAATTTTTCGCAAAAAAACGTGATGGTTAGCCTTACTTTTTTTGAGCGGATAAAATTTATAGTCACGGATTCCGAATGTTTCATTTAGTTTTGATTATCAATGTAATTGTAAGTAGTTCAGCGTTTAGTTTGCTTCAATATGTTGCCTCGTTCGTCTGCAATCCAGGTTCGAAGCACAATGTGGCCGAATTTCAAAATACGAAACTTCCAACAACCACTGCTTTCCTTAAGCATTCTACCGGTAGTTTCGTGCTCAACGTGTTGTACACTGTACCTATAATCATTTTGAACCGGAATTGCAACAAAAAAAAGTTTTCAATTTTTCGCAAAAAAACGTGATAGCCTTACTTTTTTTGAGCGGATAAAATTTATAGTCACGGATTCCGAATGTTTCATTTAGTTTTGATTATCAATGTAATTATAAGTAGTTCAGCGTGTAGTTTGCTTCAATATGTTGCCTCGTTCGTCTGCAATCCAGGTTCGAAGCACAATGTGGCCGAATTTCAAAATACGAAACTTCCAACAACCACTGCTTTCCTTAAGCATTCTACCGGTAGTTTCGTGCTCAACGTGTTGTACACTGTACCTATAATCATTTTGAACCGGAATTGCAACAAAAAAAAGTTTTCAATTTTTCGCAAAAAAACGTGATAGCCTTACTTTTTTTGAGCGGATAAAATTTATAGTCACGGATTCCGAATGTTTCATTTAGTTTTGATTATCAATGTAATTATAAGTAGTTCAGCGTTTAGTTTGCTTCAATATGTTGCCTCGTTCGTCTGCAATCCAGGTTCGAAGCACAATGTGGCCGAATTTCAAAATACGAAACTTCCAACAACCACTGCTTTCCTTAAGCATTCTACCGGTAGTTTCGTGCTCAACGTGTTGTACACTGTACCTATAATCATTTTGAACCGGAATTGCAACAAAAAAAAGTTTTCAATTTTTCGCAAAAAAACGTGATAGCCTTAATTTTATTGAGCGGATAAAATTCATAGTCACGGATTCCGAATGTTTCATTTAGTTTTGATTATCAATGTAATTATAAGTAGTTCAGCGTTTAGTTTGCTTCAATATGTTGCCTCGTTCGTCTGCAATCCAGGTTCGAAGCACAATGTGGCCGAATTTCAAAATACGAAACTTCCAACAACCACTGCTTTCCTTAAGCATTCTACCGGTAGTTTCGTGCTCAACGTGTTGTATACTGTACCTATAATCATTTTGAACCGGAATTTCAACAAAAAAAAGTTTTCAATTTTTCGCAAAAAAACGTGATGGTTAGCCTTACTTTTTTTTTAGCGGATAAAATTTATTGTCACGGATTCCGAATGTTTCATTTTGTTTTGATTATCAATGTAATTATAAGTAGTTCAGCGTTTAGTTTGCTTCAATATGTTGCCTCGTTCGTCTGCAATCCAGGTTCGAAGCACAATGTGGCCGAATTTCAAAATACGAAACTTCCAACAACCACTGCTTTCCTTAAGCATTCTACCGGTAGTTTCGTGCTCAACGTGTTGTACACTGTACCTATAATCATTTTGAACCGGAATTGCAACAAAAAAAAGTTTTCAATTTTTCGCAAAAAAGCCTGATAGCCTTACTTTTATTGAGCGGATAAAATTCATAGTCACGGATTCCGAATGTTTCATTTAGTTTTGATTATCAATGTAATTATAAGTAGTTCAGCGTGTAGTTTGCTTCAATATGTTGCCTCGTTCGTCTGCAATCCAGGTTCGAAGCACAATGTGGCCGAATTTCAAAATACGAAACTTCCAACAACCACTGCTTTCCTTAAGCATTCTACCGGTAGTTTCGTGCTCAACGTGTTGTACACTGTACCTATAATCATTTTGAACCGGAATTGCAACAAAAAAAAGTTTTCAATTTTTCGCAAAAAAACGTGATAGCCTTACTTTTTTTGAGCGGATAAAATTTATAGTCACGGATTCCGAATGTTTCATTTAGTTTTGATTATCAATGTAATTATAAGTAGTTCAGCGTTTAGTTTGCTTCAATATGTTGCCTCGTTCGTCTGCAATCCAGGTTCGAAGCACAATGTGGCCGAATTTCAAAATACGAAACTTCCAACAACCACTGCTTTCCTTAAGCATTCTACCGGTAGTTTCGTGCTCAACGTGTTGTACACGTTGATTACCTATAATCATTTTGAACCGGAATTGCAACAAAAAAAAGTTTTCAATTTTTCGCAAAAAAACGTGATAGCCTTAATTTTATTGAGCGGATAAAATTTATTGTCACGGATTCCGAATGTTTCATTTAGTTTTGATTATCAATGTAATTATAAGTAGTTCAGCGTTTAGTTTGCTTCAATATGTTGCCTCGTTCGTCTGCAATCCAGGTTCGAAGCACAATGTGGCCGAATTTCAAAATACGAAACTTCCAACAACCACTGCTTTCCTTAAGCATTCTACCGGTAGTTTCGTGCTCAACGTGTTGTACACTGTACCTATAATCATTTTGAACCGGAATTGCAACAAAAAAAAGTTTTCAATTTTTCGCAAAAAAACGTGATAGCCTTACTTTTTTTGAGCGGATAAAATTTATAGTCACGGATTCCGAATGTTTCATTTAGTTTTGATTATCAATGTAATTATAAGTAGTTCAGCGTTTAGTTTGCTTCAATATGTTGCCTCGTTCGTCTGCAATCCAGGTTCGAAGCACAATGTGGCCGAATTTCAAAATACGAAACTTCCAACAACCACTGCTTTCCTTAAGCATTCTACCGGTAGTTTCGTGCTCAACGTGTTGTACACTGTACCTATAATCATTTTGAACCGGAATTGCAACAAAAAAAAGTTTTCAATTTTTCGCAAAAAAACGTGATAGCCTTAATTTTATTGAGCGGATAAAATTCATAGTCACGGATTCCGAATGTTTCATTTAGTTTTGATTATCAATGTAATTATAAGTAGTTCAGCGTTTAGTTTGCTTCAATATGTTGCCTCGTTCGTCTGCAATCCAGGTTCGAAGCACAATGTGGCCGAATTTCAAAATACGAAACTTCCAACAACCACTGCTTTCCTTAAGCATTCTACCGGTAGTTTCGTGCTCAACGTGTTGTATACTGTACCTATAATCATTTTGAACCGGAATTGCAACAAAAAAAAGTTTTCAATTTTTCGCAAAAAAACGTGATGGTTAGCCTTACTTTTTTTGAGCGGATAAAATTTATTGTCACGGATTCCGAATGTTTCATTTAGTTTTGATTATCAATGTAATTGTAAGTAGTTCAGCGTTTAGTTTGCTTCAATATGTTGCCTCGTTCGTCTGCAATCCAGGTTCGAAGCACAATGTGGCCGAATTTCAAAATACGAAACTTCCAACAACCACTGCTTTCCTTAAGCATTCTACCGGTAGTTTCGTGCTCAACGTGTTGTACACTGTACCTATAATCATTTTGAACCGGAATTGCAACAAATAAAAGTTTTCAATTTTTCGCAAAAAAAACGTGATAGCCTTACTTTTTTTGAGCGGATAAAATTTATAGTCACGGATTCCGAATGTTTCATTTAGTTTTGATTATCAATGTAATTATAAGTAGTTCAGCGTTTAGTTTGCTTCAATATGTTGCCTCGTTCGTCTGCAATCCAGGTTCGAAGCACAATGTGGCCGAATTTCAAAATACGAAACTTCCAACAACCACTGCTTTCCTTAAGCATTCTACCGGTAGTTTCGTGCTCAACGTGTTGTACACTGTACCTATAATCATTTTGAACCGGAATTGCAACAAAAAAAAGTTTTCAATTTTTCGCAAAAAAACGTGATAGCCTTACTTTTTTTGAGCGGATAAAATTTATAGTCACGGATTCCGAATGTTTCATTTAGTTTTGATTATCAATGTAATTATAAGTAGTTCAGCGTGTAGTTTGCTTCAATATGTTGCCTCGTTCGTCTGCAATCCAGGTTCGAAGCACAATGTGGCCGAATTTCAAAATACGAAACTTCCAACAACCACTGCTTTCCTTAAGCATTCTACCGGTAGTTTCGTGCTCAACGTGTTGTACACTGTACCTATAATCATTTTGAACCGGAATTGCAACAAAAAAAAGTTTTCAATTTTTCGCAAAAAAACGTGATAGCCTTACTTTTTTTGAGCGGATAAAATTTATAGTCACGGATTCCAAATGTTTCATTTAGTTTTGATTATCAATGTAATTATAAGTAGTTCAGCGTTTAGTTTGCTTCAATATGTTGCCTCGTTCGTCTGCAATCCAGGTTCGAAGCACAATGTGGCCGAATTTCAAAATACGAAACTTCCAACAACCACTGCTTTCCTTAAGCATTCTACCGGTAGTTTCGTGCTCAACGTGTTGTACACTGTACCTATAATCATTTTGAACCGGAATTGCAACAAAAAAAAGTTTTCAATTTTTCGCAAAAAAACGTGATAGCCTTACTTTTTTTGAGCGGATAAAATTTATAGTCACGGATTCCGAATGTTTCATTTAGTTTTGATTATCAATGTAATTATAAGTAGTTCAGCGTGTAGTTTGCTTCAATATGTTGCCTCGTTCGTCTGCAATCCAGGTTCGAAGCACAATGTGGCCGAATTTCAAAATACGACACTTCCAACAACCACTGCTTTCCTTAAGCATTCTACCGGTAGTTTCGTGCTCAACGTGTTGTACACTGTACCTATAATCATTTTGAACCGGAATTGCAACAAAAAAAAGTTTTCAATTTTTCGCAAAAAAACGTCATAGCCTTACTTTTTTTGAGCGGATAAAATTTATAGTCACGGATTCCGAATGTTTCATTTAGTTTTGATTATCAATGTAATTATAAGTAGTTCAGCGTTTAGTTTGCTTCAATATGTTGCCTCGTTCGTCTGCAATCCAGGTTCGAAGCACAATGTGGCCGAATTTCAAAATACGAAACTTCCAACAACCACTGCTTTCCTTAAGCATTCTACCGGTAGTTTCGTGCTCAACGTGTTGTACACTGTACCTATAATCATTTTGAACCGGAATTGCAACAAAAAAAAGTTTTCAATTTTTCGCAAAAAAACGTGATAGCTTTACTTTTATTGAGCGGATAAAATTCATAGTCACGGATTCCGAATGTTTCATTTAGTTTTGATTATCAATGTAATTATAAGTAGTTCAGCGTTTAGTTTGCTTCAATATGTTGCCTCGTTCGTCTGCAATCCAGGTTCGAAGCACAATGTGGCCGAATTTCAAAATACGAAACTTCCAACAACCACTGCTTTCCTTAAGCATTCTACCGGTAGTTTCGTGCTCAACGTGTTGTACACTGTACCTATAATCATTTTGAACCGGAATTGCAACAAAAAAAAGTTTTCAATTTTTCGCAAAAAAACGTGATAGCCTTACTTTTTTTGAGCGGATAAAATTTATAGTCACGGATTCCGAATGTTTCATTTAGTTTTGATTATCAATGTAATTATAAGTAGTTCAGCGTGTAGTTTGCTTCAATATGTTGCCTCGTTCGTCTGCAATCCAGGTTCGAAGCACAATGTGGCCGAATTTCAAAATACGACACTTCCAACAACCACTGCTTTCCTTAAGCATTCTACCGGTAGTTTCGTGCTCAACGTGTTGTACACTGTACCTATAATCATTTTGAACCGGAATTGCAACAAAAAAAAGTTTTCAATTTTTCGCAAAAAAACGTCATAGCCTTACTTTTTTTGAGCGGATAAAATTTATAGTCACGGATTCCGAATGTTTCATTTAGTTTTGATTATCAATGTAATTATAAGTAGTTCAGCGTTTAGTTTGCTTCAATATGTTGCCTCGTTCGTCTGCAATCCAGGTTCGAAGCACAATGTGGCCGAATTTCAAAATACGAAACTTCCAACAACCACTGCTTTCCTTAAGCATTCTACCGGTAGTTTCGTGCTCAACGTGTTGTATACTGTACCTATAATCATTTTGAACCGGAATTTCAACAAAAAAAAGTTTTCAATTTTTCGCAAAAAAACGTGATGTTAGCCTTACTTTTTTTTTAGCGGATAAAATTTATTGTCACGGATTCCGAATGTTTCATTTTGTTTTGATTATCAATGTAATTATAAGTAGTTCATCGTTTAGTTTGCTTCAATATGTTGCCTCGTTCGTCTGCAATCCAGGTTCGAAGCACAATGTGGCCGAATTTCAAAATACGAAACTTCCAACAACCACTGCTTTCCTTAAGCATTCTACCGGTAGTTTCGTGCTCAACGTGTTGTATACTGTACCTATAATCATTTTGAACCGGAATTTCAACAAAAAAAAGTTTTCAATTTTTCGCAAAAAAACGTGATGGTTAGCCTTACTTTTTTTGAGCGGATAAAATTTATAGTCACGGATTCCGAATGTTTCATTTAGTTTTGATTATCAATGTAATTATAAGTAGTTCAGCGTTTAGTTTGCTTCAATATGTTGCCTCGTTCGTCTGCAATCCAGGTTCGAAGCACAATGTGGCCGAATTTCAAAATACGAAACTTCCAACAACCACTGCTTTCCTTAAGCATTCTACCGGTAGTTTCGTGCTCAACGTGTTGTACACTGTACCTATAATCATTTTGAACCGGAATTTCAACAAAAAAAAAGTTTTCAATTTTTCGCAAAAAAACGTGATGGTTAGCCTTACTTTTTTTGAGCGGATAAAATTTATAGTCACGGATTCCGAATGTTTCATTTAGTTTTGATTATCAATGTTATTATAAGTAGTTCAGCGTTTAGTTTGCTTCAATATGTTGCCTCGTTCGTCTGCAATCCAGGTTCGAAGCACAATGTGGCCGAATTTCAAAATACGAAACTTCCAACAACCACTGCTTTCCTTAAGCATTCTACCGGTAGTTTCGTGCTCAACGTGTTGTACACTGTACCTATAATCATTTTGAACCGGAATTGCAATAAAAAAAAGTTTTCAATTTTTCGCAAAAAAACGTGATAGCCTTACTTTTTTTGAGCGGATAAAATTTATAGTCACGGATTCCGAATGTTTCATTTAGTTTTGATTATCAATGTTATTATAAGTAGTTCAGCGTTTAGTTTGCTTCAATATGTTGCCTCGTTCGTCTGCAATCCAGGTTCGAAGCACAATGTGGCCGAATTTCAAAATACGAAACTTCCAACAACCACTGCTTTCCTTAAGCATTCTACCGGTAGTTTCGTGCTCAACGTGTTGTATACTGTACCTATAATCATTTTGAACCGGAATTGCAACAAAAAAAAGTTTTCAATTTTTCGCAAAAAAACGTGATGGTTAGCCTTACTTTTTTTGAGCGGATAAAATTTATTGTCACGGATTCCGAATGTTTCATTTAGTTTTGATTATCAATGTAATTGTAAGTAGTTCAGCGTTTAGTTTGCTTCAATATGTTGCCTCGTTCGTCTGCAATCCAGGTTCGAAGCACAATGTGGCCGAATTTCAAAATACGAAACTTCCAACAACCACTGCTTTCCTTAAGCATTCTACCGGTAGTTTCGTGCTCAACGTGTTGTACACTGTACCTATAATCATTTTGAACCGGAATTGCAACAAAAAAAGTTTTCAATTTTTCGCAAAAAAACGTAATAGCCTTACTTTTTTTGAGCGGATAAAATTTATAGTCACGGATTCCGAATGTTTCATTTAGTTTTGATTATCAATGTAATTATAAGTAGTTCAGCGTTTAGTTTGCTTCAATATGTTGCCTCGTTCGTCTGCAATCCAGGTTCGAAGCACAATGTGGCCGAATTTCAAAATACGAAACTTCCAACAACCACTGCTTTCCTTAAGCATTCTACCGGTAGTTTCGTGCTCAACGTGTTGTACACTGTACCTATAATCATTTTGAACCGGAATTGCAACAAAAAAAGTTTTCAATTTTTCGCAAAAAAACGTGATAGCCTTACTTTTTTTGAGCGGATAAAATTTATAGTCACGGATTCCGAATGTTTCATTTAGTTTTGATTATCAATGTAATTATAAGTAGTTCAGCGTGTAGTTTGCTTCAATATGTTGCCTCGTTCGTCTGCAATCCAGGTTCGAAACACAATGTGGCCGAATTTCAAAATACGAAACTTCCAACAACCACTGCTTTCCTTAAGCATTCTACCGGTAGTTTCGTGCTCAACGTGTTGTACACTGTACCTATAATCATTTTGAACCGGAATTGCAATAAAAAAAAGTTTTCAATTTTTCGCAAAAAAACGTGATAGCCATACTTTTTTTGAGCGGATAAAATTTATAGTCACGGATTCCGAATGTTTCATTTAGTTTTGATTATCAATGTAATTATAAGTAGTTCAGCGTTTAGTTTGCTTCAATATGTTGCCTCGTTCGTCTGCAATCCAGGTTCGAAGCACAATGTGGCCGAATTTCAAAATACGAAACTTCCAACAACCACTGCTTTCCTTAAGCATTTTACCGGTAGTTTCGTGCTCAACGTGTTGTACACTGTACCTATAATCATTTTGAACCGGAATTGCAACAAAAAAAAGTTTTCAATTTTTCGCAAAAAAACGTGATAGCCTTACTTTTTTTGAGCGGATAAAATTTATAGTCACGGATTCCGAATGTTTCATTTAGTTTTGATTATCAATGTAATTATAAGTAGTTCAGCGTGTAGTTTTCTTCAATATGTTGCCTCGTTCGTCTGCAATCCAGGTTCGAAGCACAATGTGGCCGAATTTCAAAATACGACACTTCCAACAACCACTGCTTTCCTTAAGCATTCTACCGGTAGTTTCGTGCTCAACGTGTTGTACACTGTACCTATAATCATTTTGAACCGGAATTGCAACAAAAAAAAGTTTTAAATTTTTCGCAAAAAAACGTCATAGCCTTACTTTTTTTGAGCGGATAAAATTTATAGTCACGGATTCCGAATGTTTCATTTAGTTTTGATTATCAATGTAATTATAAGTAGTTCAGCGTTTAGTTTGCTTCAATATGTTGCCTCGTTCGTCTGCAATCCAGGTTCGAAGCACAATGTGGCCGAATTTCAAAATACGAAACTTCCAACAACCACTGCTTTCCTTAAGCATTCTACCGGTAGTTTCGTGCTCAACGTGTTGTACACTGTACCTATAATCATTTTGAACCGGAATTGCAACAAAAAAAAGTTTTCAATTTTTCGCAAAAAAACGTGATAGCTTTACTTTTATTGAGCGGATAAAATTCATAGTCACGGATTCCGAATGTTTCATTTAGTTTTGATTATCAATGTAATTATAAGTAGTTCAGCGTTTAGTTTGCTTCAATATGTTGCCTCGTTCGTCTGCAATCCAGGTTCGAAGCACAATGTGGCCGAATTTCAAAATACGAAACTTCCAACAACCACTGCTTTCCTTAAGCATTCTACCGGTAGTTTCGTGCTCAACGTGTTGTATACTGTACCTATAATCATTTTGAACCGGAATTTCAACAAAAAAAAGTTTTCAATTTTTCGCAAAAAAACGTGATGTTAGCCTTACTTTTTTTTTAGCGGATAAAATTTATTGTCACGGATTCCGAATGTTTCATTTTGTTTTGATTATCAATGTAATTATAAGTAGTTCATCGTTTAGTTTGCTTCAATATGTTGCCTCGTTCGTCTGCAATCCAGGTTCGAAGCACAATGTGGCCGAATTTCAAAATACGAAACTTCCAACAACCACTGCTTTCCTTAAGCATTCTACCGGTAGTTTCGTGCTCAACGTGTTGTATACTGTACCTATAATCATTTTGAACCGGAATTTCAACAAAAAAAAGTTTTCAATTTTTCGCAAAAAAACGTGATGGTTAGCCTTACTTTTTTTGAGCGGATAAAATTTATAGTCACGGATTCCGAATGTTTCATTTAGTTTTGATTATCAATGTAATTATAAGTAGTTCAGCGTTTAGTTTGCTTCAATATGTTGCCTCGTTCGTCTGCAATCCAGGTTCGAAGCACAATGTGGCCGAATTTCAAAATACGAAACTTCCAACAACCACTGCTTTCCTTAAGCATTCTACCGGTAGTTTCGTGCTCAACGTGTTGTACACTGTACCTATAATCATTTTGAACCGGAATTTCAACAAAAAAAAAGTTTTCAATTTTTCGCAAAAAAACGTGATGGTTAGCCTTACTTTTTTTGAGCGGATAAAATTTATAGTCACGGATTCCGAATGTTTCATTTAGTTTTGATTATCAATGTTATTATAAGTAGTTCAGCGTTTAGTTTGCTTCAATATGTTGCCTCGTTCGTCTGCAATCCAGGTTCGAAGCACAATGTGGCCGAATTTCAAAATACGAAACTTCCAACAACCACTGCTTTCCTTAAGCATCTACCGGTAGTTTCGTGCTCAACGTGTTGTATACTGTACCTATAATCATTTTGAACCGGAATTGCAACAAAAAAAAGTTTTCAATTTTTCGCAAAAAAACGTGATGGTTAGCCTTACTTTTTTTGAGCGGATAAAATTTATTGTCACGGATTCCGAATGTTTCATTTAGTTTTGATTATCAATGTAATTGTAAGTAGTTCAGCGTTTAGTTTGCTTCAATATGTTGCCTCGTTCGTCTGCAATCCAGGTTCGAAGCACAATGTGGCCGAATTTCAAAATACGAAACTTCCAACAACCACTGCTTTCCTTAAGCATTCTACCGGTAGTTTCGTGCTCAACGTGTTGTACACTGTACCTATAATCATTTTGAACCGGAATTGCAACAAAAAAAGTTTTCAATTTTTCGCAAAAAAACGTAATAGCCTTACTTTTTTTGAGCGGATAAAATTTATAGTCACGGATTCCGAATGTTTCATTTAGTTTTGATTATCAATGTAATTATAAGTAGTTCAGCGTTTAGTTTGCTTCAATATGTTGCCTCGTTCGTCTGCAATCCAGGTTCGAAGCACAATGTGGCCGAATTTCAAAATACGAAACTTCCAACAACCACTGCTTTCCTTAAGCATTCTACCGGTAGTTTCGTGCTCAACGTGTTGTACACTGTACCTATAATCATTTTGAACCGGAATTGCAACAAAAAAAGTTTTCAATTTTTCGCAAAAAAACGTGATAGCCTTACTTTTTTTGAGCGGATAAAATTTATAGTCACGGATTCCGAATGTTTCATTTAGTTTTGATTATCAATGTAATTATAAGTAGTTCAGCGTTTAGTTTGCTTCAATATGTTGCCTCGTTCGTCTGCAATCCAGGTTCGAAACACAATGTGGCCGAATTTCAAAATACGAAACTTCCAACAACCACTGCTTTCCTTAAGCATTCTACCGGTAGTTTCGTGCTCAACGTGTTGTACACTGTACCTATAATCATTTTGAACCGGAATTGCAATAAAAAAAAGTTTTCAATTTTTCGCAAAAAAACGTGATAGCCATACTTTTTTTGAGCGGATAAAATTTATAGTCACGGATTCCGAATGTTTCATTTAGTTTTGATTATCAATGTAATTATAAGTAGTTCAGCGTTTAGTTTGCTTCAATATGTTGCCTCGTTCGTCTGCAATCCAGGTTCGAAGCACAATGTGGCCGAATTTCAAAATACGAAACTTCCAACAACCACTGCTTTCCTTAAGCATTCTACCGGTAGTTTCGTGCTCAACGTGTTGTATACTGTACCTATAATCATTTTGAACCGGAATTGCAACAAAAAAAAGTTTTCAATTTTTCGCAAAAAAACGTGATGGTTAGCCTTACTTTTTTTGAGCGGATAAAATTTATTGTCACGGATTCCGAATGTTTCATTTAGTTTTGATTATCAATGTAATTGTAAGTAGTTCAGCGTTTAGTTTGCTTCAATATGTTGCCTCGTTCGTCTGCAATCCAGGTTCGAAGCACAATGTGGCCGAATTTCAAAATACGAAACTTCCAACAACCACTGCTTTCCTTAAGCATTCTACCGGTAGTTTCGTGCTCAACGTGTTGTATACTGTACCTATAATCATTTTGAACCGGAATTGCAACAAAAAAAAGTTTTCAATTTTTCGCAAAAAAACGTGATGGTTAGCCTTACTTTTTTTGAGCGGATAAAATTTATTGTCACGGATTCCGAATGTTTCATTTAGTTTTGATTATCAATGTAATTGTAAGTAGTTCAGCGTTTAGTTTGCTTCAATATGTTGCCTCGTTCGTCTGCAATCCAGGTTCGAAGCACAATGTGGCCGAATTTCAAAATACGAAACTTCCAACAACCACTGCTTTCCTTAAGCATTCTACCGGTAGTTTCGTGCTCAACGTGTTGTATACTGTACCTATAATCATTTTGAACCGGAATTGCAACAAAAAAAAGTTTTCAATTTTTCGCAAAAAAACGTGATGGTTAGCCTTACTTTTTTTGAGCGGATAAAATTTATTGTCACGGATTCCGAATGTTTCATTTTGTTTTGATTATCAATGTAATTGTAAGTAGTTCAGCGTTTAGTTTGCTTCAATATGTTGCCTCGTTCGTCTGCAATCCAGGTTCGAAGCACAATGTGGCCGAATTTCAAAATACGAAACTTCCAACAACCA
The DNA here is from genome assembly GCA_947310385.1 of Nephrotoma appendiculata. Taxonomy (NCBI): domain Eukaryota; kingdom Metazoa; phylum Arthropoda; class Insecta; order Diptera; family Tipulidae; genus Nephrotoma; species Nephrotoma appendiculata. Next base: position 61,311,174 of record OX371223.1, read on the forward strand.
CTGCTTTCCTTAAGCATTCTACCGGTAGTTTCGTGCTCAACGTGTTGTACACTGTACCTATAATCATTTTGAACCGGAATTGCAACAAAAAAAGTTTTCAATTTTTCGCAAAAAAACGTAATAGCCTTACTTTTTTTGAGCGGATAAAATTTATAGTCACGGATTCCGAATGTTTCATTTAGTTTTGATTATCAATGTAATTATAAGTAGTTCAGCGTTTAGTTTGCTTCAATATGTTGCCTCGTTCGTCTGCAATCCAGGTTCGAAGCACAATGTGGCCGAATTTCAAAATACGAAACTTCCAACAACCACTGCTTTCCTTAAGCATTCTACCGGTAGTTTCGTGCTCAACGTGTTGTACACTGTACCTATAATCATTTTGAACCGGAATTGCAACAAAAAAAGTTTTCAATTTTTCGCAAAAAAACGTGATAGCCTTACTTTTTTTGAGCGGATAAAATTTATAGTCACGGATTCCGAATGTTTCATTTAGTTTTGATTATCAATGTAATTATAAGTAGTTCAGCGTGTAGTTTGCTTCAATATGTTGCCTCGTTCGTCTGCAATCCAGGTTCGAAACACAATGTGGCCGAATTTCAAAATACGAAACTTCCAACAACCACTGCTTTCCTTAAGCATTCTACCGGTAGTTTCGTGCTCAACGTGTTGTACACTGTACCTATAATCATTTTGAACCGGAATTGCAATAAAAAAAAGTTTTCAATTTTTCGCAAAAAAACGTGATAGCCATACTTTTTTTGAGCGGATAAAATTTATAGTCACGGATTCCGAATGTTTCATTTAGTTTTGATTATCAATGTAATTATAAGTAGTTCAGCGTTTAGTTTGCTTCAATATGTTGCCTCGTTCGTCTGCAATCCAGGTTCGAAGCACAATGTGGCCGAATTTCAAAATACGAAACTTCCAACAACCACTGCTTTCCTTAAGCATTCTACCGGTAGTTTCGTGCTCAACGTGTTGTATACTGTACCTATAATCATTTTGAACCGGAATTGCAACAAAAAAAAGTTTTCAATTTTTCGCAAAAAAACGTGATGGTTAGCCTTACTTTTTTTGAGCGGATAAAATTTATTGTCACGGATTCCGAATGTTTCATTTAGTTTTGATTATCAATGTAATTGTAAGTAGTTCAGCGTTTAGTTTGCTTCAATATGTTGCCTCGTTCGTCTGCAATCCAGGTTCGAAGCACAATGTGGCCGAATTTCAAAATACGAAACTTCCAACAACCACTGCTTTCCTTAAGCATTCTACCGGTAGTTTCGTGCTCAACGTGTTGTATACTGTACCTATAATCATTTTGAACCGGAATTGCAACAAAAAAAAGTTTTCAATTTTTCGCAAAAAAACGTGATGGTTAGCCTTACTTTTTTTGAGCGGATAAAATTTATTGTCACGGATTCCGAATGTTTCATTTAGTTTTGATTATCAATGTAATTGTAAGTAGTTCAGCGTTTAGTTTGCTTCAATATGTTGCCTCGTTCGTCTGCAATCCAGGTTCGAAGCACAATGTGGCCGAATTTCAAAATACGAAACTTCCAACAACCACTGCTTTCCTTAAGCATTCTACCGGTAGTTTCGTGCTCAACGTGTTGTACACTGTACCTATAATCATTTTGAACCGGAATTGCAACAAAAAAAAGTTTTCAATTTTTCGCAAAAAAACGTGATAGCCTTACTTTTTTTGAGCGGATAAAATTTATAGTCACGGATTCCGAATGTTTCATTTAGTTTTGATTATCAATGTAATTATAAGTAGTTCAGCGTTTAGTTTGCTTCAATATGTTGCCTCGTTCGTCTGCAATCCAGGTTCGAAGCACAATGTGGCCGAATTTCAAAATACGAAACTTCCAACAACCACTGCTTTCCTTAAGCATTCTACCGGTAGTTTCGTGCTCAACGTGTTGTATACTGTACCTATAATCATTTTGAACCGGAATTTCAACAAAAAAAAGTTTTCAATTTTTCGCAAAAAAACGTGATGGTTGTTAGCCTTACTTTTTTTGAGCGGATAAAATTTATAGTCACGGATTCCGAATGTTTCATTTAGTTTTGATTATCAATGTAATTATAAGTAGTTCAGCGTGTAGTTTGCTTCAATATGTTGCCTCGTTCGTCTGCAATCCAGGTTCGAAGCACAATGTGGCCGAATTTCAAAATACGAAACTTCCAACAACCACTGCTTTCCTTAAGCATTCTACCGGTAGTTTCGTGCTCAACGTGTTGTACACTGTACCTATAATCATTTTGAACCGGAATTGCAACAAAAAAAAGTTTTCAATTTTTCGCAAAAAAACGTGATAGCCTTACTTTTTTTGAGCGGATAAAATTTATAGTCACGGATTCCGAATGTTTCATTTAGTTTTGATTATCAATGTAATTATAAGTAGTTCAGCGTTTAGTTTGCTTCAATATGTTGCCTCGTTCGTCTGCAATCCAGGTTCGAAGCACAATGTGGCCGAATTTCAAAATACGAAACTTCCAACAACCACTGCTTTCCTTAAGCATTCTACCGGTAGTTTCGTGCTCAACGTGTTGTATACTGTACCTATAATCATTTTGAACCGGAATTTCAACAAAAAAAAGTTTTCAATTTTTCGCAAAAAAACGTGATGGTTAGCCTTACTTTTTTTGAGCGGATAAAATTTATAGTCACGGATTCCGAATGTTTCATTTAGTTTTGATTATCAATGTAATTATAAGTAGTTCAGCGTTTAGTTTGCTTCAATATGTTGCCTCGTTCGTCTGCAATCCAGGTTCGAAGCACAATGTGGCCGAATTTCAAAATACGAAACTTCCAACAACCACTGCTTTCCTTAAGCATTCTACCGGTAGTTTCGTGCTCAACGTGTTGTACACTGTACCTATAATCATTTTGAACCGGAATTGCAACAAAAAAAAGTTTTCAATTTTTCGCAAAAAAACGTGATAGCCTTACTTTTTTTGAGCGGATAAAATTTATAGTCACGGATTCCGAATGTTTCATTTAGTTTTGATTATCAATGTAATTATAAGTAGTTCAGCGTTTAGTTTGCTTCAATATGTTGCCTCGTTCGTCTGCAATCCAGGTTCGAAGCACAATGTGGCCGAATTTCAAAATACGAAACTTCCAACAACCACTGCTTTCCTTAAGCATTCTACCGGTAGTTTCGTGCTCAACGTGTTGTATACTGTACCTATAATCATTTTGAACCGGAATTTCAACAAAAAAAAGTTTTCAATTTTTCGCAAAAAAACGTGATGGTTAGCCTTACTTTTTTTGAGCGGATAAAATTTATAGTCACGGATTCCGAATGTTTCATTTAGTTTTGATTATCAATGTTATTATAAGTAGTTCAGCGTTTAGTTTGCTTCAATATGTTGCCTCGTTCGTCTGCAATCCAGGTTCGAAGCACAATGTGGCCGAATTTCAAAATACGAAACTTCCAACAACCACTGCTTTCCTTAAGCATTCTACCGGTAGTTTCGTGCTCAACGTGTTGTACACTGTACCTATAATCATTTTGAACCGGAATTGCAACAAAAAAAGTTTTCAATTTTTCGCAAAAAAACGTGATAGCCTTACTTTTTTTGAGCGGATAAAATTTATAGTCACGGATTCCGAATGTTTCATTTAGTTTTGATTATCAATGTAATTATAAGTAGTTCAGCGTGTAGTTTGCTTCAATATGTTGCCTCGTTCGTCTGCAATCCAGGTTCGAGACACAATGTGGCCGAATTTCAAAATACGAAACTTCCAACAACCACTGCTTTCCTTAAGCATTCTACCGGTAGTTTCGTGCTCAACGTGTTGTACACTGTACCTATAATCATTTTGAACCGGAATTGCAATAAAAAAAAGTTTTCAATTTTTCGCAAAAAAACGTGATAGCCATACTTTTTTTGAGCGGATAAAATTTATAGTCACGGATTCCGAATGTTTCATTTAGTTTTGATTATCAATGTAATTATAAGTAGTTCAGCGTTTAGTTTGCTTCAATATGTTGCCTCGTTCGTCTGCAATCCAGGTTCGAAGCACAATGTGGCCGAATTTCAAAATACGAAACTTCCAACAACCACTGCTTTCCTTAAGCATTTTACCGGTAGTTTCGTGCTCAACGTGTTGTACACTGTACCTATAATCATTTTGAACCGGAATTGCAACAAAAAAAAGTTTTCAATTTTTCGCAAAAAAACGTGATAGCCTTACTTTTTTTGAGCGGATAAAATTTATAGTCACGGATTCCGAATGTTTCATTTAGTTTTGATTATCAATGTAATTATAAGTAGTTCAGCGTGTAGTTTGCTTCAATATGTTGCCTCGTTCGTCTGCAATCCAGGTTCGAAGCACAATGTGGCCGAATTTCAAAATACGACACTTCCAACAACCACTGCTTTCCTTAAGCATTCTACCGGTAGTTTCGTGCTCAACGTGTTGTACACTGTACCTATAATCATTTTGAACCGGAATTGCAACAAAAAAAAGTTTTAAATTTTTCGCAAAAAAACGTCATAGCCTTACTTTTTTTGAGCGGATAAAATTTATAGTCACGGATTCCGAATGTTTCATTTAGTTTTGATTATCAATGTAATTATAAGTAGTTCAGCGTTTAGTTTGCTTCAATATGTTGCCTCGTTCGTCTGCAATCCAGGTTCGAAGCACAATGTGGCCGAATTTCAAAATACGAAACTTCCAACAACCACTGCTTTCCTTAAGCATTCTACCGGTAGTTTCGTGCTCAACGTGTTGTACACTGTACCTATAATCATTTTGAACCGGAATTGCAACAAAAAAAAGTTTTCAATTTTTCGCAAAAAAACGTGATAGCTTTACTTTTATTGAGCGGATAAAATTCATAGTCACGGATTCCGAATGTTTCATTTAGTTTTGATTATCAATGTAATTATAAGTAGTTCAGCGTTTAGTTTGCTTCAATATGTTGCCTCGTTCGTCTGCAATCCAGGTTCGAAGCACAATGTGGCCGAATTTCAAAATACGAAACTTCCAACAACCACTGCTTTCCTTAAGCATTCTACCGGTAGTTTCGTGCTCAACGTGTTGTATACTGTACCTATAATCATTTTGAACCGGAATTGCAACAAAAAAAAGTTTTCAATTTTTCGCAAAAAAACGTGATGGTTGGCCTTACTTTTTTTGAGCGGATAAAATTTATAGTCACGGATTCCGAATGTTTCATTTAGTTTTGATTATCAATGTAATTATAAGTAGTTCAGCGTGTAGTTTGCTTCAATATGTTGCCTCGTTCGTCTGCAATCCAGGTTCGAAGCACAATGTGGCCGAATTTCAAAATACGAAACTTCCAACAACCACTGCTTTCCTTAAGCATTCTACCGGTAGTTTCGTGCTCAACGTGTTGTACACTGTACCTATAATCATTTTGAACCGGAATTGCAACAAAAAAAAGTTTTCAATTTTTCGCAAAAAAACGTGATAGCCTTACTTTTTTTGAGCGGATAAAATTTATAGTCACGGATTCCGAATGTTTCATTTAGTTTTGATTATCAATGTAATTATAAGTAGTTCAGCGTTTAGTTTGCTTCAATATGTTGCCTCGTTCGTCTGCAATCCAGGTTCGAAGCACAATGTGGCCGAATTTCAAAATACGAAACTTCCAACAACCACTGCTTTCCTTAAGCATTCTACCGGTAGTTTCGTGCTCAACGTGTTGTACACTGTACCTATAATCATTTTGAACCGGAATTGCAACAAAAAAAAGTTTTCAATTTTTCGCAAAAAAACGTGATGGTTAGCCTTACTTTTTTTGAGCGGATAAAATTTATTGTCACGGATTCCGAATGTTTCATTTAGTTTTGATTATCAATGTAATTGTAAGTAGTTCAGCGTTTAGTTTGCTTCAATATGTTGCCTCGTTCGTCTGCAATCCAGGTTCGAAGCACAATGTGGCCGAATTTCAAAATACGAAACTTCCAACAACCACTGCTTTCCTTAAGCATTCTACCGGTAGTTTCGTGCTCAACGTGTTGTATACTGTACCTATAATCATTTTGAACCGGAATTGCAATAAAAAAAAGTTTTCAATTTTTCGCAAAAAAACGTGATGGTTAGCCTTACTTTTTTTGAGCGGATAAAATTTATAGTCACGGATTCCGAATGTTTCATTTAGTTTTGATTATCAATGTAATTGTAAGTAGTTCAGCGTTTAGTTTGCTTCAATATGTTGCCTCGTTCGTCTGCAATCCAGGTTCGAAGCACAATGTGGCCGAATTTCAAAATACGAAACTTCCAACAACCACTGCTTTCCTTAAGCATTCTACCGGTAGTTTCGTGCTCAACGTGTTGTATACTGTACCTATAATCATTTTGAACCGGAATTGCAATAAAAAAAAGTTTTCAATTTTTCGCAAAAAAACGTGATGGTTGGCCTTACTTTTTTTGAGCGGATAAAATTTATAGTCACGGATTCCGAATGTTTCATTTAGTTTTGATTATCAATGTAATTGTAAGTAGTTCAGCGTTTAGTTTGCTTCAATATGTTGCCTCGTTCGTCTGCAATCCAGGTTCGAAGCACAATGTGGCCGAATTTCAAAATACGAAACTTCCAACAACCACTGCTTTCCTTAAGCATTCTACCGGTAGTTTCGTGCTCAACGTGTTGTACACTGTACCTATAATCATTTTGAACCGGAATTGCAACAAAAAAAAGTTTTCAATTTTTCGCAAAAAAACGTGATAGCCTTACTTTTTTTGAGCGGATAAAATTCATAGTCACGGATTCCGAATGTTTCATTTAGTTTTGATTATCAATGTAATTATAAGTAGTTCAGCGTTTAGTTTGCTTCAATATGTTGCCTCGTTCGTCTGCAATCCAGGTTCGAAGCACAATGTGGCCGAATTTCAAAATACGAAACTTCCAACAACCACTGCTTTCCTTAAGCATTCTACCGGTAGTTTCGTGCTCAACGTGTTGTACACTGTACCTATAATCATTTTGAACCGGAATTGCAACAAAAAAAAGTTTTCAATTTTTCGCAAAAAAACCTGATAGCCTTACTTTTATTGAGCGGATAAAATTCATAGTCACGGATTCCGAATGTTTCATTTAGTTTTGATTATCAATGTAATTATAAGTAGTTCAGCGTTTAGTTTGCTTCAATATGTTGCCTCGTTCGTCTGCAATCCAGGTTCGAAGCACAATGTGGCCGAATTTCAAAATACGAAACTTCCAACAACCACTGCTTTCCTTAAGCATTCTACCGGTAGTTTCGTGCTCAACGTGTTGTACACTGTACCTATAATCATTTTGAACCGGAATTGCAACAAAAAAAAGTTTTCAATTTTTCGCAAAAAAACGTGATGGTTAGCCTTACTTTTTTTGAGCGGATAAAATTTATAGTCACGGATTCCGAATGTTTCATTTAGTTTTGATTATCAATGTAATTGTAAGTAGTTCAGCGTTTAGTTTGCTTCAATATGTTGCCTCGTTCGTCTGCAATCCAGGTTCGAAGCACAATGTGGCCGAATTTCAAAATACGAAACTTCCAACAACCACTGCTTTCCTTAAGCATTCTACCGGTAGTTTCGTGCTCAACGTGTTGTACACTGTACCTATAATCATTTTGAACCGGAATTGCAACAAAAAAAAGTTTTCAATTTTTCGCAAAAAAACGTGATAGCCTTACTTTTTTTGAGCGGATAAAATTTATAGTCACGGATTCCGAATGTTTCATTTAGTTTTGATTATCAATGTAATTATAAGTAGTTCAGCGTGTAGTTTGCTTCAATATGTTGCCTCGTTCGTCTGCAATCCAGGTTCGAAGCACAATGTGGCCGAATTTCAAAATACGAAACTTCCAACAACCACTGCTTTCCTTAAGCATTCTACCGGTAGTTTCGTGCTCAACGTGTTGTACACTGTACCTATAATCATTTTGAACCGGAATTGCAACAAAAAAAAGTTTTCAATTTTTCGCAAAAAAACGTGATAGCCTTACTTTTTTTGAGCGGATAAAATTTATAGTCACGGATTCCGAATGTTTCATTTAGTTTTGATTATCAATGTAATTATAAGTAGTTCAGCGTTTAGTTTGCTTCAATATGTTGCCTCGTTCGTCTGCAATCCAGGTTCGAAGCACAATGTGGCCGAATTTCAAAATACGAAACTTCCAACAACCACTGCTTTCCTTAAGCATTCTACCGGTAGTTTCGTGCTCAACGTGTTGTACACTGTACCTATAATCATTTTGAACCGGAATTGCAACAAAAAAAAGTTTTCAATTTTTCGCAAAAAAACGTGATAGCCTTAATTTTATTGAGCGGATAAAATTCATAGTCACGGATTCCGAATGTTTCATTTAGTTTTGATTATCAATGTAATTATAAGTAGTTCAGCGTTTAGTTTGCTTCAATATGTTGCCTCGTTCGTCTGCAATCCAGGTTCGAAGCACAATGTGGCCGAATTTCAAAATACGAAACTTCCAACAACCACTGCTTTCCTTAAGCATTCTACCGGTAGTTTCGTGCTCAACGTGTTGTATACTGTACCTATAATCATTTTGAACCGGAATTTCAACAAAAAAAAGTTTTCAATTTTTCGCAAAAAAACGTGATGGTTAGCCTTACTTTTTTTTTAGCGGATAAAATTTATTGTCACGGATTCCGAATGTTTCATTTTGTTTTGATTATCAATGTAATTATAAGTAGTTCAGCGTTTAGTTTGCTTCAATATGTTGCCTCGTTCGTCTGCAATCCAGGTTCGAAGCACAATGTGGCCGAATTTCAAAATACGAAACTTCCAACAACCACTGCTTTCCTTAAGCATTCTACCGGTAGTTTCGTGCTCAACGTGTTGTACACTGTACCTATAATCATTTTGAACCGGAATTGCAACAAAAAAAAGTTTTCAATTTTTCGCAAAAAAGCCTGATAGCCTTACTTTTATTGAGCGGATAAAATTCATAGTCACGGATTCCGAATGTTTCATTTAGTTTTGATTATCAATGTAATTATAAGTAGTTCAGCGTGTAGTTTGCTTCAATATGTTGCCTCGTTCGTCTGCAATCCAGGTTCGAAGCACAATGTGGCCGAATTTCAAAATACGAAACTTCCAACAACCACTGCTTTCCTTAAGCATTCTACCGGTAGTTTCGTGCTCAACGTGTTGTACACTGTACCTATAATCATTTTGAACCGGAATTGCAACAAAAAAAAGTTTTCAATTTTTCGCAAAAAAACGTGATAGCCTTACTTTTTTTGAGCGGATAAAATTTATAGTCACGGATTCCGAATGTTTCATTTAGTTTTGATTATCAATGTAATTATAAGTAGTTCAGCGTTTAGTTTGCTTCAATATGTTGCCTCGTTCGTCTGCAATCCAGGTTCGAAGCACAATGTGGCCGAATTTCAAAATACGAAACTTCCAACAACCACTGCTTTCCTTAAGCATTCTACCGGTAGTTTCGTGCTCAACGTGTTGTACACGTTGATTACCTATAATCATTTTGAACCGGAATTGCAACAAAAAAAAGTTTTCAATTTTTCGCAAAAAAACGTGATAGCCTTAATTTTATTGAGCGGATAAAATTTATTGTCACGGATTCCGAATGTTTCATTTAGTTTTGATTATCAATGTAATTATAAGTAGTTCAGCGTTTAGTTTGCTTCAATATGTTGCCTCGTTCGTCTGCAATCCAGGTTCGAAGCACAATGTGGCCGAATTTCAAAATACGAAACTTCCAACAACCACTGCTTTCCTTAAGCATTCTACCGGTAGTTTCGTGCTCAACGTGTTGTACACTGTACCTATAATCATTTTGAACCGGAATTGCAACAAAAAAAAGTTTTCAATTTTTCGCAAAAAAACGTGATAGCCTTACTTTTTTTGAGCGGATAAAATTTATAGTCACGGATTCCGAATGTTTCATTTAGTTTTGATTATCAATGTAATTATAAGTAGTTCAGCGTTTAGTTTGCTTCAATATGTTGCCTCGTTCGTCTGCAATCCAGGTTCGAAGCACAATGTGGCCGAATTTCAAAATACGAAACTTCCAACAACCACTGCTTTCCTTAAGCATTCTACCGGTAGTTTCGTGCTCAACGTGTTGTACACTGTACCTATAATCATTTTGAACCGGAATTGCAACAAAAAAAAGTTTTCAATTTTTCGCAAAAAAACGTGATAGCCTTAATTTTATTGAGCGGATAAAATTCATAGTCACGGATTCCGAATGTTTCATTTAGTTTTGATTATCAATGTAATTATAAGTAGTTCAGCGTTTAGTTTGCTTCAATATGTTGCCTCGTTCGTCTGCAATCCAGGTTCGAAGCACAATGTGGCCGAATTTCAAAATACGAAACTTCCAACAACCACTGCTTTCCTTAAGCATTCTACCGGTAGTTTCGTGCTCAACGTGTTGTATACTGTACCTATAATCATTTTGAACCGGAATTGCAACAAAAAAAAGTTTTCAATTTTTCGCAAAAAAACGTGATGGTTAGCCTTACTTTTTTTGAGCGGATAAAATTTATTGTCACGGATTCCGAATGTTTCATTTAGTTTTGATTATCAATGTAATTGTAAGTAGTTCAGCGTTTAGTTTGCTTCAATATGTTGCCTCGTTCGTCTGCAATCCAGGTTCGAAGCACAATGTGGCCGAATTTCAAAATACGAAACTTCCAACAACCACTGCTTTCCTTAAGCATTCTACCGGTAGTTTCGTGCTCAACGTGTTGTACACTGTACCTATAATCATTTTGAACCGGAATTGCAACAAATAAAAGTTTTCAATTTTTCGCAAAAAAAACGTGATAGCCTTACTTTTTTTGAGCGGATAAAATTTATAGTCACGGATTCCGAATGTTTCATTTAGTTTTGATTATCAATGTAATTATAAGTAGTTCAGCGTTTAGTTTGCTTCAATATGTTGCCTCGTTCGTCTGCAATCCAGGTTCGAAGCACAATGTGGCCGAATTTCAAAATACGAAACTTCCAACAACCACTGCTTTCCTTAAGCATTCTACCGGTAGTTTCGTGCTCAACGTGTTGTACACTGTACCTATAATCATTTTGAACCGGAATTGCAACAAAAAAAAGTTTTCAATTTTTCGCAAAAAAACGTGATAGCCTTACTTTTTTTGAGCGGATAAAATTTATAGTCACGGATTCCGAATGTTTCATTTAGTTTTGATTATCAATGTAATTATAAGTAGTTCAGCGTGTAGTTTGCTTCAATATGTTGCCTCGTTCGTCTGCAATCCAGGTTCGAAGCACAATGTGGCCGAATTTCAAAATACGAAACTTCCAACAACCACTGCTTTCCTTAAGCATTCTACCGGTAGTTTCGTGCTCAACGTGTTGTACACTGTACCTATAATCATTTTGAACCGGAATTGCAACAAAAAAAAGTTTTCAATTTTTCGCAAAAAAACGTGATAGCCTTACTTTTTTTGAGCGGATAAAATTTATAGTCACGGATTCCAAATGTTTCATTTAGTTTTGATTATCAATGTAATTATAAGTAGTTCAGCGTTTAGTTTGCTTCAATATGTTGCCTCGTTCGTCTGCAATCCAGGTTCGAAGCACAATGTGGCCGAATTTCAAAATACGAAACTTCCAACAACCACTGCTTTCCTTAAGCATTCTACCGGTAGTTTCGTGCTCAACGTGTTGTACACTGTACCTATAATCATTTTGAACCGGAATTGCAACAAAAAAAAGTTTTCAATTTTTCGCAAAAAAACGTGATAGCCTTACTTTTTTTGAGCGGATAAAATTTATAGTCACGGATTCCGAATGTTTCATTTAGTTTTGATTATCAATGTAATTATAAGTAGTTCAGCGTGTAGTTTGCTTCAATATGTTGCCTCGTTCGTCTGCAATCCAGGTTCGAAGCACAATGTGGCCGAATTTCAAAATACGACACTTCCAACAACCACTGCTTTCCTTAAGCATTCTACCGGTAGTTTCGTGCTCAACGTGTTGTACACTGTACCTATAATCATTTTGAACCGGAATTGCAACAAAAAAAAGTTTTCAATTTTTCGCAAAAAAACGTGATAGCCTTACTTTTTTTGAGCGGATAAAATTTATAGTCACGGATTCCGAATGTTTCATTTAGTTTTGATTATCAATGTAATTATAAGTAGTTCAGCGTGTAGTTTGCTTCAATATGTTGCCTCGTTCGTCTGCAATCCAGGTTCGAAGCACAATGTGGCCGAATTTCAAAATACGAAACTTCCAACAACCACTGCTTTCCTTAAGCATTCTACCGGTAGTTTCGTGCTCAACGTGTTGTACACTGTACCTATAATCATTTTGAACCGGAATTGCAACAAAAAAAAGTTTTCAATTTTTCGCAAAAAAACGTGATAGCCTTACTTTTTTTGAGCGGATAAAATTTATAGTCACGGATTCCGAATGTTTCATTTAGTTTTGATTATCAATGTAATTATAAGTAGTTCAGCGTTTAGTTTGCTTCAATATGTTGCCTCGTTCGTCTGCAATCCAGGTTCGAAGCACAATGTGGCCGAATTTCAAAATACGAAACTTCCAACAACCACTGCTTTCCTTAAGCATTCTACCGGTAGTTTCGTGCTCAACGTGTTGTACACTGTACCTATAATCATTTTGAACCGGAATTGCAACAAAAAAAAGTTTTCAATTTTTCGCAAAAAAACGTGATAGCCTTAATTTTATTGAGCGGATAAAATTCATAGTCACGGATTCCGAATGTTTCATTTAGTTTTGATTATCAATGTAATTATAAGTAGTTCAGCGTTTAGTTTGCTTCAATATGTTGCCTCGTTCGTCTGCAATCCAGGTTCGAAGCACAATGTGGCCGAATTTCAAAATACGAAACTTCCAACAACCACTGCTTTCCTTAAGCATTCTACCGGTAGTTTCGTGCTCAACGTGTTGTATACTGTACCTATAATCATTTTGAACCGGAATTTCAACAAAAAAAAGTTTTCAATTTTTCGCAAAAAAACGTGATGGTTAGCCTTACTTTTTTTTTAGCGGATAAAATTTATTGTCACGGATTCCGAATGTTTCATTTTGTTTTGATTATCAATGTAATTATAAGTAGTTCAGCGTTTAGTTTGCTTCAATATGTTGCCTCGTTCGTCTGCAATCCAGGTTCGAAGCACAATGTGGCCGAATTTCAAAATACGAAACTTCCAACAACCACTGCTTTCCTTAAGCATTCTACCGGTAGTTTCGTGCTCAACGTGTTGTACACTGTACCTATAATCATTTTGAACCGGAATTGCAACAAAAAAAAGTTTTCAATTTTTCGCAAAAAAGCCTGATAGCCTTACTTTTATTGAGCGGATAAAATTCATAGTCACGGATTCCGAATGTTTCATTTAGTTTTGATTATCAATGTAATTATAAGTAGTTCAGCGTGTAGTTTGCTTCAATATGTTGCCTCGTTCGTCTGCAATCCAGGTTCGAAGCACAATGTGGCCGAATTTCAAAATACGAAACTTCCAACAACCACTGCTTTCCTTAAGCATTCTACCGGTAGTTTCGTGCTCAACGTGTTGTACACTGTACCTATAATCATTTTGAACCGGAATTGCAACAAAAAAAAGTTTTCAATTTTTCGCAAAAAAACGTGATAGCCTTACTTTTTTTGAGCGGATAAAATTTATAGTCACGGATTCCGAATGTTTCATTTAGTTTTGATTATCAATGTAATTATAAGTAGTTCAGCGTTTAGTTTGCTTCAATATGTTGCCTCGTTCGTCTGCAATCCAGGTTCGAAGCACAATGTGGCCGAATTTCAAAATACGAAACTTCCAACAACCACTGCTTTCCTTAAGCATTCTACCGGTAGTTTCGTGCTCAACGTGTTGTACACGTTGATTACCTATAATCATTTTGAACCGGAATTGCAACAAAAAAAAGTTTTCAATTTTTCGCAAAAAAACGTGATAGCCTTAATTTTATTGAGCGGATAAAATTTATTGTCACGGATTCCGAATGTTTCATTTAGTTTTGATTATCAATGTAATTATAAGTAGTTCAGCGTTTAGTTTGCTTCAATATGTTGCCTCGTTCGTCTGCAATCCAGGTTCGAAGCACAATGTGGCCGAATTTCAAAATACGAAACTTCCAACAACCACTGCTTTCCTTAAGCATTCTACCGGTAGTTTCGTGCTCAACGTGTTGTACACTGTACCTATAATCATTTTGAACCGGAATTGCAACAAAAAAAAGTTTTCAATTTTTCGCAAAAAAACGTGATAGCCTTACTTTTTTTGAGCGGATAAAATTTATAGTCACGGATTCCGAATGTTTCATTTAGTTTTGATTATCAATGTAATTATAAGTAGTTCAGCGTTTAGTTTGCTTCAATATGTTGCCTCGTTCGTCTGCAATCCAGGTTCGAAGCACAATGTGGCCGAATTTCAAAATACGAAACTTCCAACAACCACTGCTTTCCTTAAGCATTCTACCGGTAGTTTCGTGCTCAACGTGTTGTACACTGTACCTATAATCATTTTGAACCGGAATTGCAACAAAAAAAAGTTTTCAATTTTTCGCAAAAAAACGTGATAGCCTTAATTTTATTGAGCGGATAAAATTCATAGTCACGGATTCCGAATGTTTCATTTAGTTTTGATTATCAATGTAATTATAAGTAGTTCAGCGTTTAGTTTGCTTCAATATGTTGCCTCGTTCGTCTGCAATCCAGGTTCGAAGCACAATGTGGCCGAATTTCAAAATACGAAACTTCCAACAACCACTGCTTTCCTTAAGCATTCTACCGGTAGTTTCGTGCTCAACGTGTTGTATACTGTACCTATAATCATTTTGAACCGGAATTGCAACAAAAAAAAGTTTTCAATTTTTCGCAAAAAAACGTGATGGTTAGCCTTACTTTTTTTGAGCGGATAAAATTTATTGTCACGGATTCCGAATGTTTCATTTAGTTTTGATTATCAATGTAATTGTAAGTAGTTCAGCGTTTAGTTTGCTTCAATATGTTGCCTCGTTCGTCTGCAATCCAGGTTCGAAGCACAATGTGGCCGAATTTCAAAATACGAAACTTCCAACAACCACTGCTTTCCTTAAGCATTCTACCGGTAGTTTCGTGCTCAACGTGTTGTACACTGTACCTATAATCATTTTGAACCGGAATTGCAACAAATAAAAGTTTTCAATTTTTCGCAAAAAAAACGTGATAGCCTTACTTTTTTTGAGCGGATAAAATTTATAGTCACGGATTCCGAATGTTTCATTTAGTTTTGATTATCAATGTAATTATAAGTAGTTCAGCGTTTAGTTTGCTTCAATATGTTGCCTCGTTCGTCTGCAATCCAGGTTCGAAGCACAATGTGGCCGAATTTCAAAATACGAAACTTCCAACAACCACTGCTTTCCTTAAGCATTCTACCGGTAGTTTCGTGCTCAACGTGTTGTACACTGTACCTATAATCATTTTGAACCGGAATTGCAACAAAAAAAAGTTTTCAATTTTTCGCAAAAAAACGTGATAGCCTTACTTTTTTTGAGCGGATAAAATTTATAGTCACGGATTCCGAATGTTTCATTTAGTTTTGATTATCAATGTAATTATAAGTAGTTCAGCGTGTAGTTTGCTTCAATATGTTGCCTCGTTCGTCTGCAATCCAGGTTCGAAGCACAATGTGGCCGAATTTCAAAATACGAAACTTCCAACAACCACTGCTTTCCTTAAGCATTCTACCGGTAGTTTCGTGCTCAACGTGTTGTACACTGTACCTATAATCATTTTGAACCGGAATTGCAACAAAAAAAAGTTTTCAATTTTTCGCAAAAAAACGTGATAGCCTTACTTTTTTTGAGCGGATAAAATTTATAGTCACGGATTCCAAATGTTTCATTTAGTTTTGATTATCAATGTAATTATAAGTAGTTCAGCGTTTAGTTTGCTTCAATATGTTGCCTCGTTCGTCTGCAATCCAGGTTCGAAGCACAATGTGGCCGAATTTCAAAATACGAAACTTCCAACAACCACTGCTTTCCTTAAGCATTCTACCGGTAGTTTCGTGCTCAACGTGTTGTACACTGTACCTATAATCATTTTGAACCGGAATTGCAACAAAAAAAAGTTTTCAATTTTTCGCAAAAAAACGTGATAGCCTTACTTTTTTTGAGCGGATAAAATTTATAGTCACGGATTCCGAATGTTTCATTTAGTTTTGATTATCAATGTAATTATAAGTAGTTCAGCGTGTAGTTTGCTTCAATATGTTGCCTCGTTCGTCTGCAATCCAGGTTCGAAGCACAATGTGGCCGAATTTCAAAATACGACACTTCCAACAACCACTGCTTTCCTTAAGCATTCTACCGGTAGTTTCGTGCTCAACGTGTTGTACACTGTACCTATAATCATTTTGAACCGGAATTGCAACAAAAAAAAGTTTTCAATTTTTCGCAAAAAAACGTCATAGCCTTACTTTTTTTGAGCGGATAAAATTTATAGTCACGGATTCCGAATGTTTCATTTAGTTTTGATTATCAATGTAATTATAAGTAGTTCAGCGTTTAGTTTGCTTCAATATGTTGCCTCGTTCGTCTGCAATCCAGGTTCGAAGCACAATGTGGCCGAATTTCAAAATACGAAACTTCCAACAACCACTGCTTTCCTTAAGCATTCTACCGGTAGTTTCGTGCTCAACGTGTTGTACACTGTACCTATAATCATTTTGAACCGGAATTGCAACAAAAAAAAGTTTTCAATTTTTCGCAAAAAAACGTGATAGCTTTACTTTTATTGAGCGGATAAAATTCATAGTCACGGATTCCGAATGTTTCATTTAGTTTTGATTATCAATGTAATTATAAGTAGTTCAGCGTTTAGTTTGCTTCAATATGTTGCCTCGTTCGTCTGCAATCCAGGTTCGAAGCACAATGTGGCCGAATTTCAAAATACGAAACTTCCAACAACCACTGCTTTCCTTAAGCATTCTACCGGTAGTTTCGTGCTCAACGTGTTGTACACTGTACCTATAATCATTTTGAACCGGAATTGCAACAAAAAAAAGTTTTCAATTTTTCGCAAAAAAACGTGATAGCCTTACTTTTTTTGAGCGGATAAAATTTATAGTCACGGATTCCGAATGTTTCATTTAGTTTTGATTATCAATGTAATTATAAGTAGTTCAGCGTGTAGTTTGCTTCAATATGTTGCCTCGTTCGTCTGCAATCCAGGTTCGAAGCACAATGTGGCCGAATTTCAAAATACGACACTTCCAACAACCACTGCTTTCCTTAAGCATTCTACCGGTAGTTTCGTGCTCAACGTGTTGTACACTGTACCTATAATCATTTTGAACCGGAATTGCAACAAAAAAAAGTTTTCAATTTTTCGCAAAAAAACGTCATAGCCTTACTTTTTTTGAGCGGATAAAATTTATAGTCACGGATTCCGAATGTTTCATTTAGTTTTGATTATCAATGTAATTATAAGTAGTTCAGCGTTTAGTTTGCTTCAATATGTTGCCTCGTTCGTCTGCAATCCAGGTTCGAAGCACAATGTGGCCGAATTTCAAAATACGAAACTTCCAACAACCACTGCTTTCCTTAAGCATTCTACCGGTAGTTTCGTGCTCAACGTGTTGTATACTGTACCTATAATCATTTTGAACCGGAATTTCAACAAAAAAAAGTTTTCAATTTTTCGCAAAAAAACGTGATGTTAGCCTTACTTTTTTTTTAGCGGATAAAATTTATTGTCACGGATTCCGAATGTTTCATTTTGTTTTGATTATCAATGTAATTATAAGTAGTTCATCGTTTAGTTTGCTTCAATATGTTGCCTCGTTCGTCTGCAATCCAGGTTCGAAGCACAATGTGGCCGAATTTCAAAATACGAAACTTCCAACAACCACTGCTTTCCTTAAGCATTCTACCGGTAGTTTCGTGCTCAACGTGTTGTATACTGTACCTATAATCATTTTGAACCGGAATTTCAACAAAAAAAAGTTTTCAATTTTTCGCAAAAAAACGTGATGGTTAGCCTTACTTTTTTTGAGCGGATAAAATTTATAGTCACGGATTCCGAATGTTTCATTTAGTTTTGATTATCAATGTAATTATAAGTAGTTCAGCGTTTAGTTTGCTTCAATATGTTGCCTCGTTCGTCTGCAATCCAGGTTCGAAGCACAATGTGGCCGAATTTCAAAATACGAAACTTCCAACAACCACTGCTTTCCTTAAGCATTCTACCGGTAGTTTCGTGCTCAACGTGTTGTACACTGTACCTATAATCATTTTGAACCGGAATTTCAACAAAAAAAAAGTTTTCAATTTTTCGCAAAAAAACGTGATGGTTAGCCTTACTTTTTTTGAGCGGATAAAATTTATAGTCACGGATTCCGAATGTTTCATTTAGTTTTGATTATCAATGTTATTATAAGTAGTTCAGCGTTTAGTTTGCTTCAATATGTTGCCTCGTTCGTCTGCAATCCAGGTTCGAAGCACAATGTGGCCGAATTTCAAAATACGAAACTTCCAACAACCACTGCTTTCCTTAAGCATTCTACCGGTAGTTTCGTGCTCAACGTGTTGTACACTGTACCTATAATCATTTTGAACCGGAATTGCAATAAAAAAAAGTTTTCAATTTTTCGCAAAAAAACGTGATAGCCTTACTTTTTTTGAGCGGATAAAATTTATAGTCACGGATTCCGAATGTTTCATTTAGTTTTGATTATCAATGTTATTATAAGTAGTTCAGCGTTTAGTTTGCTTCAATATGTTGCCTCGTTCGTCTGCAATCCAGGTTCGAAGCACAATGTGGCCGAATTTCAAAATACGAAACTTCCAACAACCACTGCTTTCCTTAAGCATTCTACCGGTAGTTTCGTGCTCAACGTGTTGTATACTGTACCTATAATCATTTTGAACCGGAATTGCAACAAAAAAAAGTTTTCAATTTTTCGCAAAAAAACGTGATGGTTAGCCTTACTTTTTTTGAGCGGATAAAATTTATTGTCACGGATTCCGAATGTTTCATTTAGTTTTGATTATCAATGTAATTATAAGTAGTTCAGCGTTTAGTTTGCTTCAATATGTTGCCTCGTTCGTCTGCAATCCAGGTTCGAAGCACAATGTGGCCGAATTTCAAAATACGAAACTTCCAACAACCACTGCTTTCCTTAAGCATTCTACCGGTAGTTTCGTGCTCAACGTGTTGTACACTGTACCTATAATCATTTTGAACCGGAATTGCAACAAAAAAAGTTTTCAATTTTTCGCAAAAAAACGTAATAGCCTTACTTTTTTTGAGCGGATAAAATTTATAGTCACGGATTCCGAATGTTTCATTTAGTTTTGATTATCAATGTAATTATAAGTAGTTCAGCGTTTAGTTTGCTTCAATATGTTGCCTCGTTCGTCTGCAATCCAGGTTCGAAGCACAATGTGGCCGAATTTCAAAATACGAAACTTCCAACAACCACTGCTTTCCTTAAGCATTCTACCGGTAGTTTCGTGCTCAACGTGTTGTACACTGTACCTATAATCATTTTGAACCGGAATTGCAACAAAAAAAGTTTTCAATTTTTCGCAAAAAAACGTAATAGCCTTACTTTTTTTGAGCGGATAAAATTTATAGTCACGGATTCCGAATGTTTCATTTAGTTTTGATTATCAATGTAATTATAAGTAGTTCAGCGTTTAGTTTGCTTCAATATGTTGCCTCGTTCGTCTGCAATCCAGGTTCGAAGCACAATGTGGCCGAATTTCAAAATACGAAACTTCCAACAACCACTGCTTTCCTTAAGCATTCTACCGGTAGTTTCGTGCTCAACGTGTTGTACACTGTACCTATAATCATTTTGAACCGGAATTGCAACAAAAAAAGTTTTCAATTTTTCGCAAAAAAACGTGATAGCCTTACTTTTTTTGAGCGGATAAAATTTATAGTCACGGATTCCGAATGTTTCATTTAGTTTTGATTATCAATGTAATTATAAGTAGTTCAGCGTGTAGTTTGCTTCAATATGTTGCCTCGTTCGTCTGCAATCCAGGTTCGAAACACAATGTGGCCGAATTTCAAAATACGAAACTTCCAACAACCACTGCTTTCCTTAAGCATTCTACCGGTAGTTTCGTGCTCAACGTGTTGTACACTGTACCTATAATCATTTTGAACCGGAATTGCAATAAAAAAAAGTTTTCAATTTTTCGCAAAAAAACGTGATAGCCATACTTTTTTTGAGCGGATAAAATTTATAGTCACGGATTCCGAATGTTTCATTTAGTTTTGATTATCAATGTAATTATAAGTAGTTCAGCGTTTAGTTTGCTTCAATATGTTGCCTCGTTCGTCTGCAATCCAGGTTCGAAGCACAATGTGGCCGAATTTCAAAATACGAAACTTCCAACAACCACTGCTTTCCTTAAGCATTTTACCGGTAGTTTCGTGCTCAACGTGTTGTACACTGTACCTATAATCATTTTGAACCGGAATTGCAACAAAAAAAAGTTTTCAATTTTTCGCAAAAAAACGTGATAGCCTTACTTTTTTTGAGCGGATAAAATTTATAGTCACGGATTCCGAATGTTTCATTTAGTTTTGATTATCAATGTAATTATAAGTAGTTCAGCGTGTAGTTTGCTTCAATATGTTGCCTCGTTCGTCTGCAATCCAGGTTCGAAGCACAATGTGGCCGAATTTCAAAATACGAAACTTCCAACAACCACTGCTTTCCTTAAGCATTCTACCGGTAGTTTCGTGCTCAACGTGTTGTACACTGTACCTATAATCATTTTGAACCGGAATTGCAACAAAAAAAAGTTTTCAATTTTTCGCAAAAAAACGTGATAGCTTTACTTTTATTGAGCGGATAAAATTCATAGTCACGGATTCCGAATGTTTCATTTAGTTTTGATTATCAATGTAATTATAAGTAGTTCAGCGTTTAGTTTGCTTCAATATGTTGCCTCGTTCGTCTGCAATCCAGGTTCGAAGCACAATGTGGCCGAATTTCAAAATACGAAACTTCCAACAACCACTGCTTTCCTTAAGCATTCTACCGGTAGTTTCGTGCTCAACGTGTTGTATACTGTACCTATAATCATTTTGAACCGGAATTTCAACAAAAAAAAGTTTTCAATTTTTCGCAAAAAAACGTGATGTTAGCCTTACTTTTTTTTTAGCGGATAAAATTTATTGTCACGGATTCCGAATGTTTCATTTTGTTTTGATTATCAATGTAATTATAAGTAGTTCATCGTTTAGTTTGCTTCAATATGTTGCCTCGTTCGTCTGCAATCCAGGTTCGAAGCACAATGTGGCCGAATTTCAAAATACGAAACTTCCAACAACCACTGCTTTCCTTAAGCATTCTACCGGTAGTTTCGTGCTCAACGTGTTGTATACTGTACCTATAATCATTTTGAACCGGAATTTCAACAAAAAAAAGTTTTCAATTTTTCGCAAAAAAACGTGATGGTTAGCCTTACTTTTTTTGAGCGGATAAAATTTATAGTCACGGATTCCGAATGTTTCATTTAGTTTTGATTATCAATGTAATTATAAGTAGTTCAGCGTTTAGTTTGCTTCAATATGTTGCCTCGTTCGTCTGCAATCCAGGTTCGAAGCACAATGTGGCCGAATTTCAAAATACGAAACTTCCAACAACCACTGCTTTCCTTAAGCATTCTACCGGTAGTTTCGTGCTCAACGTGTTGTACACTGTACCTATAATCATTTTGAACCGGAATTTCAACAAAAAAAAAGTTTTCAATTTTTCGCAAAAAAACGTGATGGTTAGCCTTACTTTTTTTGAGCGGATAAAATTTATAGTCACGGATTCCGAATGTTTCATTTAGTTTTGATTATCAATGTTATTATAAGTAGTTCAGCGTTTAGTTTGCTTCAATATGTTGCCTCGTTCGTCTGCAATCCAGGTTCGAAGCACAATGTGGCCGAATTTCAAAATACGAAACTTCCAACAACCACTGCTTTCCTTAAGCATCTACCGGTAGTTTCGTGCTCAACGTGTTGTATACTGTACCTATAATCATTTTGAACCGGAATTGCAACAAAAAAAAGTTTTCAATTTTTCGCAAAAAAACGTGATGGTTAGCCTTACTTTTTTTGAGCGGATAAAATTTATTGTCACGGATTCCGAATGTTTCATTTAGTTTTGATTATCAATGTAATTGTAAGTAGTTCAGCGTTTAGTTTGCTTCAATATGTTGCCTCGTTCGTCTGCAATCCAGGTTCGAAGCACAATGTGGCCGAATTTCAAAATACGAAACTTCCAACAACCACTGCTTTCCTTAAGCATTCTACCGGTAGTTTCGTGCTCAACGTGTTGTACACTGTACCTATAATCATTTTGAACCGGAATTGCAACAAAAAAAGTTTTCAATTTTTCGCAAAAAAACGTAATAGCCTTACTTTTTTTGAGCGGATAAAATTTATAGTCACGGATTCCGAATGTTTCATTTAGTTTTGATTATCAATGTAATTATAAGTAGTTCAGCGTTTAGTTTGCTTCAATATGTTGCCTCGTTCGTCTGCAATCCAGGTTCGAAGCACAATGTGGCCGAATTTCAAAATACGAAACTTCCAACAACCACTGCTTTCCTTAAGCATTCTACCGGTAGTTTCGTGCTCAACGTGTTGTACACTGTACCTATAATCATTTTGAACCGGAATTGCAACAAAAAAAGTTTTCAATTTTTCGCAAAAAAACGTGATAGCCTTACTTTTTTTGAGCGGATAAAATTTATAGTCACGGATTCCGAATGTTTCATTTAGTTTTGATTATCAATGTAATTATAAGTAGTTCAGCGTTTAGTTTGCTTCAATATGTTGCCTCGTTCGTCTGCAATCCAGGTTCGAAACACAATGTGGCCGAATTTCAAAATACGAAACTTCCAACAACCACTGCTTTCCTTAAGCATTCTACCGGTAGTTTCGTGCTCAACGTGTTGTACACTGTACCTATAATCATTTTGAACCGGAATTGCAATAAAAAAAAGTTTTCAATTTTTCGCAAAAAAACGTGATAGCCATTCTTTTTTTGAGCGGATAAAATTTATAGTCACGGATTCCGAATGTTTCATTTAGTTTTGATTATCAATGTAATTATAAGTAGTTCAGCGTTTAGTTTGCTTCAATATGTTGCCTCGTTCGTCTGCAATCCAGGTTCGAAGCACAATGTGGCCGAATTTCAAAATACGAAACTTCCAACAACCACTGCTTTCCTTAAGCATTCTACCGGTAGTTTCGTGCTCAACGTGTTGTATACTGTACCTATAATCATTTTGAACCGGAATTGCAACAAAAAAAAGTTTTCAATTTTTCGCAAAAAAACGTGATGGTTAGCCTTACTTTTTTTGAGCGGATAAAATTTATTGTCACGGATTCCGAATGTTTCATTTAGTTTTGATTATCAATGTAATTGTAAGTAGTTCAGCGTTTAGTTTGCTTCAATATGTTGCCTCGTTCGTCTGCAATCCAGGTTCGAAGCACAATGTGGCCGAATTTCAAAATACGAAACTTCCAACAACCACTGCTTTCCTTAAGCATTCTACCGGTAGTTTCGTGCTCAACGTGTTGTATACTGTACCTATAATCATTTTGAACCGGAATTGCAACAAAAAAAAGTTTTCAATTTTTCGCAAAAAAACGTGATGGTTAGCCTTACTTTTTTTGAGCGGATAAAATTTATTGTCACGGATTCCGAATGTTTCATTTAGTTTTGATTATCAATGTAATTGTAAGTAGTTCAGCGTTTAGTTTGCTTCAATATGTTGCCTCGTTCGTCTGCAATCCAGGTTCGAAGCACAATGTGGCCGAATTTCAAAATACGAAACTTCCAACAACCACTGCTTTCCTTAAGCATTCTACCGGTAGTTTCGTGCTCAACGTGTTGTATACTGTACCTATAATCATTTTGAACCGGAATTGCAACAAAAAAAAGTTTTCAATTTTTCGCAAAAAAACGTGATGGTTAGCCTTACTTTTTTTGAGCGGATAAAATTTATTGTCACGGATTCCGAATGTTTCATTTTGTTTTGATTATCAATGTAATTGTAAGTAGTTCAGCGTTTAGTTTGCTTCAATATGTTGCCTCGTTCGTCTGCAATCCAGGTTCGAAGCACAATGTGGCCGAATTTCAAAATACGAAACTTCCAACAACCACTGCTTTCCTTAAGCATTCTACCGGTAGTTTCGTGCTCAACGTGTTGTACACTGTACCTATAATCATTTTGAACCGGAATTGCAACAAAAAAAGTTTTCAATTTTTCGCAAAAAAACGTAATAGCCTTACTTTTTTTGAGCGGATAAAATTTATAGTCACGGATTCCGAATGTTTCATTTAGTTTTGATTATCAATGTAATTATAAGTAGTTCAGCGTTTAGTTTGCTTCAATATGTTGCCTCGTTCGTCTGCAATCCAGGTTCGAAGCACAATGTGGCCGAATTTCAAAATACGAAACTTCCAACAACCACTGCTTTCCTTAAGCATTCTACCGGTAGTTTCGTGCTCAACGTGTTGTACACTGTACCTATAATCATTTTGAACCGGAATTGCAACAAAAAAAGTTTTCAATTTTTCGCAAAAAAACGTGATAGCCTTACTTTTTTTGAGCGGATAAAATTTATAGTCACGGATTCCGAATGTTTCATTTAGTTTTGATTATCAATGTAATTATAAGTAGTTCAGCGTGTAGTTTGCTTCAATATGTTGCCTCGTTCGTCTGCAATCCAGGTTCGAAACACAATGTGGCCGAATTTCAAAATACGAAACTTCCAACAACCACTGCTTTCCTTAAGCATTCTACCGGTAGTTTCGTGCTCAACGTGTTGTACACTGTACCTATAATCATTTTGAACCGGAATTGCAATAAAAAAAAGTTTTCAATTTTTCGCAAAAAAACGTGATAGCCATACTTTTTTTGAGCGGATAAAATTTATAGTCACGGATTCCGAATGTTTCATTTAGTTTTGATTATCAATGTAATTATAAGTAGTTCAGCGTTTAGTTTGCTTCAATATGTTGCCTCGTTCGTCTGCAATCCAGGTTCGAAGCACAATGTGGCCGAATTTCAAAATACGAAACTTCCAACAACCACTGCTTTCCTTAAGCATTCTACCGGTAGTTTCGTGCTCAACGTGTTGTATACTGTACCTATAATCATTTTGAACCGGAATTGCAACAAAAAAAAGTTTTCAATTTTTCGCAAAAAAACGTGATGGTTAGCCTTACTTTTTTTGAGCGGATAAAATTTATTGTCACGGATTCCGAATGTTTCATTTAGTTTTGATTATCAATGTAATTGTAAGTAGTTCAGCGTTTAGTTTGCTTCAATATGTTGCCTCGTTCGTCTGCAATCCAGGTTTGAAGCACAATGTGGCCGAATTTCAAAATACGAAACTTCCAACAACCACTGCTTTCCTTAAGCATTCTACCGGTAGTTTCGTGCTCAACGTGTTGTATACTGTACCTATAATCATTTTGAACCGGAATTGCAACAAAAAAAAGTTTTCAATTTTTCGCAAAAAAACGTGATGGTTAGCCTTACTTTTTTTGAGCGGATAAAATTTATTGTCACGGATTCCGAATGTTTCATTTAGTTTTGATTATCAATGTAATTGTAAGTAGTTCAGCGTTTAGTTTGCTTCAATATGTTGCCTCGTTCGTCTGCAATCCAGGTTCGAAGCACAATGTGGCCGAATTTCAAAATACGAAACTTCCAACAACCACTGCTTTCCTTAAGCATTCTACCGGTAGTTTCGTGCTCAACGTGTTGTACACTGTACCTATAATCATTTTGAACCGGAATTGCAACAAAAAAAAGTTTTCAATTTTTCGCAAAAAAACGTGATGGTTAGCCTTACTTTTTTTGAGCGGATAAAATTTATTGTCACGGATTCCGAATGTTTCATTTTGTTTTGATTATCAATGTAATTGTAAGTAGTTCAGCGTTTAGTTTGCTTCAATATGTTGCCTCGTTCGTCTGCAATCCAGGTTCGAAGCACAATGTGGCCGAATTTCAAAATACGAAACTTCCAACAACCACTGCTTTCCTTAAGCATTCTACCGGTAGTTTCGTGCTCAACGTGTTGTACACTGTACCTATAATCATTTTGAACCGGAATTGCAACAAAAAAAGTTTTCAATTTTTCGCAAAAAAACGTGATAGCCTTACTTTTTTTGAGCGGATAAAATTTATAGTCACGGATTCCGAATGTTTCATTTAGTTTTGATTATCAATGTAATTATAAGTAGTTCAGCGTGTAGTTTGCTTCAATATGTTGCCTCGTTCGTCTGCAATCCAGGTTCGAAACACAATGTGGCCGAATTTCAAAATACGAAACTTCCAACAACCACTGCTTTCCTTAAGCATTCTACCGGTAGTTTCGTGCTCAACGTGTTGTACACTGTACCTATAATCATTTTGAACCGGAATTGCAATAAAAAAAAGTTTTCAATTTTTCTTTTATAAGTAGTTCAGCGTGTAGTTTGCTTCAATATGTTGCCTCGTTCGTCTGCAATCCAGGTTCGAAGCACAATGTGGCCGAATTTCAAAATACGAAACTTCCAACAACCACTGCTTTCCTTAAGCATTCTACCGGTAGTTTCGT
Organism: Nephrotoma appendiculata; assembly: GCA_947310385.1. NCBI lineage: Eukaryota > Metazoa > Arthropoda > Insecta > Diptera > Tipulidae > Nephrotoma > Nephrotoma appendiculata. The sequence goes on from OX371223.1 coordinate 61,337,754, forward strand.
GCTCAACGTGTTGTACACTGTACCTATAATCATTTTGAACCGGAATTGCAACAAAAAAAAGTTTTCAATTTTTCGCAAAAAAACGTGATAGCCTTACTTTTTTTGAGCGGATAAAATTTATAGTCACGGATTCCGAATGTTTCATTTAGTTTTGATTATCAATGTAATTATAAGTAGTTCAGCGTTTAGTTTGCTTCAATATGTTGCCTCGTTCGTCTGCAATCCAGGTTCGAAGCACAATGTGGCCGAATTTCAAAATACGAAACTTCCAACAACCACTGCTTTCCTTAAGCATTCTACCGGTAGTTTCGTGCTCAACGTGTTGTATACTGTACCTATAATCATTTTGAACCGGAATTTCAACAAAAAAAAGTTTTCAATTTTTCGCAAAAAAACGTGATGGTTGTTAGCCTTACTTTTTTTGAGCGGATAAAATTTATAGTCACGGATTCCGAATGTTTCATTTAGTTTTGATTATCAATGTAATTATAAGTAGTTCAGCGTGTAGTTTGCTTCAATATGTTGCCTCGTTCGTCTGCAATCCAGGTTCGAAGCACAATGTGGCCGAATTTCAAAATACGAAACTTCCAACAACCACTGCTTTCCTTAAGCATTCTACCGGTAGTTTCGTGCTCAACGTGTTGTACACTGTACCTATAATCATTTTGAACCGGAATTGCAACAAAAAAAAGTTTTCAATTTTTCGCAAAAAAACGTGATAGCCTTACTTTTTTTGAGCGGATAAAATTTATAGTCACGGATTCCGAATGTTTCATTTAGTTTTGATTATCAATGTAATTATAAGTAGTTCAGCGTTTAGTTTGCTTCAATATGTTGCCTCGTTCGTCTGCAATCCAGGTTCGAAGCACAATGTGGCCGAATTTCAAAATACGAAACTTCCAACAACCACTGCTTTCCTTAAGCATTCTACCGGTAGTTTCGTGCTCAACGTGTTGTATACTGTACCTATAATCATTTTGAACCGGAATTTCAACAAAAAAAAGTTTTCAATTTTTCGCAAAAAAACGTGATGGTTAGCCTTACTTTTTTTGAGCGGATAAAATTTATAGTCACGGATTCCGAATGTTTCATTTAGTTTTGATTATCAATGTAATTATAAGTAGTTCAGCGTTTAGTTTGCTTCAATATGTTGCCTCGTTCGTCTGCAATCCAGGTTCGAAGCACAATGTGGCCGAATTTCAAAATACGAAACTTCCAACAACCACTGCTTTCCTTAAGCATTCTACCGGTAGTTTCGTGCTCAACGTGTTGTACACTGTACCTATAATCATTTTGAACCGGAATTGCAACAAAAAAAAGTTTTCAATTTTTCGCAAAAAAACGTGATAGCCTTACTTTTTTTGAGCGGATAAAATTTATAGTCACGGATTCCGAATGTTTCATTTAGTTTTGATTATCAATGTAATTATAAGTAGTTCAGCGTTTAGTTTGCTTCAATATGTTGCCTCGTTCGTCTGCAATCCAGGTTCGAAGCACAATGTGGCCGAATTTCAAAATACGAAACTTCCAACAACCACTGCTTTCCTTAAGCATTCTACCGGTAGTTTCGTGCTCAACGTGTTGTATACTGTACCTATAATCATTTTGAACCGGAATTTCAACAAAAAAAAGTTTTCAATTTTTCGCAAAAAAACGTGATGGTTAGCCTTACTTTTTTTGAGCGGATAAAATTTATAGTCACGGATTCCGAATGTTTCATTTAGTTTTGATTATCAATGTTATTATAAGTAGTTCAGCGTTTAGTTTGCTTCAATATGTTGCCTCGTTCGTCTGCAATCCAGGTTCGAAGCACAATGTGGCCGAATTTCAAAATACGAAACTTCCAACAACCACTGCTTTCCTTAAGCATTCTACCGGTAGTTTCGTGCTCAACGTGTTGTATACTGTACCTATAATCATTTTGAACCGGAATTGCAACAAAAAAAAGTTTTCAATTTTTCGCAAAAAAACGTGATGGTTAGCCTTACTTTTTTTGAGCGGATAAAATTTATTGTCACGGATTCCGAATGTTTCATTTAGTTTTGATTATCAATGTAATTGTAAGTAGTTCAGCGTTTAGTTTGCTTCAATATGTTGCCTCGTTCGTCTGCAATCCAGGTTCGAAGCACAATGTGGCCGAATTTCAAAATACGAAACTTCCAACAACCACTGCTTTCCTTAAGCATTCTACCGGTAGTTTCGTGCTCAACGTGTTGTACACTGTACCTATAATCATTTTGAACCGGAATTGCAACAAAAAAAGTTTTCAATTTTTCGCAAAAAAACGTGATAGCCTTACTTTTTTTGAGCGGATAAAATTTATAGTCACGGATTCCGAATGTTTCATTTAGTTTTGATTATCAATGTAATTATAAGTAGTTCAGCGTGTAGTTTGCTTCAATATGTTGCCTCGTTCGTCTGCAATCCAGGTTCGAAACACAATGTGGCCGAATTTCAAAATACGAAACTTCCAACAACCACTGCTTTCCTTAAGCATTCTACCGGTAGTTTCGTGCTCAACGTGTTGTACACTGTACCTATAATCATTTTGAACCGGAATTGCAATAAAAAAAAGTTTTCAATTTTTCGCAAAAAAACGTGATAGCCATACTTTTTTTGAGCGGATAAAATTTATAGTCACGGATTCCGAATGTTTCATTTAGTTTTGATTATCAATGTAATTATAAGTAGTTCAGCGTTTAGTTTGCTTCAATATGTTGCCTCGTTCGTCTGCAATCCAGGTTCGAAGCACAATGTGGCCGAATTTCAAAATACGAAACTTCCAACAACCACTGCTTTCCTTAAGCATTCTACCGGTAGTTTCGTGCTCAACGTGTTGTATACTGTACCTATAATCATTTTGAACCGGAATTGCAACAAAAAAAAGTTTTCAATTTTTCGCAAAAAAACGTGATGGTTAGCCTTACTTTTTTTGAGCGGATAAAATTTATTGTCACGGATTCCGAATGTTTCATTTAGTTTTGATTATCAATGTAATTGTAAGTAGTTCAGCGTTTAGTTTGCTTCAATATGTTGCCTCGTTCGTCTGCAATCCAGGTTCGAAGCACAATGTGGCCGAATTTCAAAATACGAAACTTCCAACAACCACTGCTTTCCTTAAGCATTCTACCGGTAGTTTCGTGCTCAACGTGTTGTATACTGTACCTATAATCATTTTGAACCGGAATTGCAACAAAAAAAAGTTTTCAATTTTTCGCAAAAAAACGTGATGGTTAGCCTTACTTTTTTTGAGCGGATAAAATTTATTGTCACGGATTCCGAATGTTTCATTTAGTTTTGATTATCAATGTAATTGTAAGTAGTTCAGCGTTTAGTTTGCTTCAATATGTTGCCTCGTTCGTCTGCAATCCAGGTTCGAAGCACAATGTGGCCGAATTTCAAAATACGAAACTTCCAACAACCACTGCTTTCCTTAAGCATTCTACCGGTAGTTTCGTGCTCAACGTGTTGTACACTGTACCTATAATCATTTTGAACCGGAATTGCAACAAAAAAAGTTTTCAATTTTTCGCAAAAAAACGTGATAGCCTTACTTTTTTTGAGCGGATAAAATTTATAGTCACGGATTCCGAATGTTTCATTTAGTTTTGATTATCAATGTAATTATAAGTAGTTCAGCGTGTAGTTTGCTTCAATATGTTGCCTCGTTCGTCTGCAATCCAGGTTCGAAACACAATGTGGCCGAATTTCAAAATACGAAACTTCCAACAACCACTGCTTTCCTTAAGCATTCTACCGGTAGTTTCGTGCTCAACGTGTTGTACACTGTACCTATAATCATTTTGAACCGGAATTGCAATAAAAAAAAGTTTTCAATTTTTGGCAAAAAAACGTGATAGCCATACTTTTTTTGAGCGGATAAAATTTATAGTCACGGATTCCGAATGTTTCATTTAGTTTTGATTATCAATGTAATTATAAGTAGTTCAGCGTTTAGTTTGCTTCAATATGTTGCCTCGTTCGTCTGCAATCCAGGTTCGAAGCACAATGTGGCCGAATTTCAAAATACGAAACTTCCAACAACCACTGCTTTCCTTAAGCATTCTACCGGTAGTTTCGTGCTCAACGTGTTGTATACTGTACCTATAATCATTTTGAACCGGAATTGCAACAAAAAAAAGTTTTCAATTTTTCGCAAAAAAACGTGATGGCTAGCCTTACTTTTTTTGAGCGGATAAAATTTATTGTCACGGATTCCGAATGTTTCATTTAGTTTTGATTATCAATGTAATTGTAAGTAGTTCAGCGTTTAGTTTGCTTCAATATGTTGCCTCGTTCGTCTGCAATCCAGGTTCGAAGCACAATGTGGCCGAATTTCAAAATACGAAACTTCCAACAACCACTGCTTTCCTTAAGCATTCTACCGGTAGTTTCGTGCTCAACGTGTTGTATACTGTACCTATAATCATTTTGAACCGGAATTGCAACAAAAAAAAGTTTTCAATTTTTCGCAAAAAAACGTGATGGTTAGCCTTACTTTTTTTGAGCGGATAAAATTTATTGTCACGGATTCCGAATGTTTCATTTAGTTTTGATTATCAATGTAATTGTAAGTAGTTCAGCGTTTAGTTTGCTTCAATATGTTGCCTCGTTCGTCTGCAATCCAGGTTCGAAGCACAATGTGGCCGAATTTCAAAATACGAAACTTCCAACAACCACTGCTTTCCTTAAGCATTCTACCGGTAGTTTCGTGCTCAACGTGTTGTACACTGTACCTATAATCATTTTGAACCGGAATTGCAACAAAAAAAAGTTTTCAATTTTTCGCAAAAAAACGTGATAGCCTTACTTTTTTTGAGCGGATAAAATTTATAGTCACGGATTCCGAATGTTTCATTTAGTTTTGATTATCAATGTAATTATAAGTAGTTCAGCGTTTAGTTTGCTTCAATATGTTGCCTCGTTCGTCTGCAATCCAGGTTCGAAGCACAATGTGGCCGAATTTCAAAATACGAAACTTGCAACAACCACTGCTTTCCTTAAGCATTCTACCGGTAGTTTCGTGCTCAACGTGTTGTATACTGTACCTATAATCATTTTGAACCGGAATTTCAACAAAAAAAAGTTTTCAATTTTTCGCAAAAAAACGTGATGGTTAGCCTTACTTTTTTTGAGCGGATAAAATTTATAGTCACGGATTCCGAATGTTTCATTTAGTTTTGATTATCAATGTAATTATAAGTAGTTCAGCGTGTAGTTTGCTTCAATATGTTGCCTCGTTCGTCTGCAATCCAGGTTCGAAGCACAATGTGGCCGAATTTCAAAATACGAAACTTCCAACAACCACTGCTTTCCTTAAGCATTCTACCGGTAGTTTCGTGCTCAACGTGTTGTACACTGTACCTATAATCATTTTGAACCGGAATTGCAACAAAAAAAAGTTTTCAATTTTTCGCAAAAAAACGTGATAGCCTTACTTTTTTTGAGCGGATAAAATTTATAGTCACGGATTCCGAATGTTTCATTTAGTTTTGATTATCAATGTAATTATAAGTAGTTCAGCGTTTAGTTTGCTTCAATATGTTGCCTCGTTCGTCTGCAATCCAGGTTCGAAGCACAATGTGGCCGAATTTCAAAATACGAAACTTCCAACAACCACTGCTTTCCTTAAGCATTCTACCGGTAGTTTCGTGCTCAACGTGTTGTATACTGTACCTATAATCATTTTGAACCGGAATTTCAACAAAAAAAAGTTTTCAATTTTTCGCAAAAAAACGTGATGGTTAGCCTTACTTTTTTTGAGCGGATAAAATTTATAGTCACGGATTCCGAATGTTTCATTTAGTTTTGATTATCAATGTAATTATAAGTAGTTCAGCGTTTAGTTTGCTTCAATATGTTGCCTCGTTCGTCTGCAATCCAGGTTCGAAGCACAATGTGGCCGAATTTCAAAATACGAAACTTCCAACAACCACTGCTTTCCTTAAGCATTCTACCGGTAGTTTCGTGCTCAACGTGTTGTACACTGTACCTATAATCATTTTGAACCGGAATTGCAACAAAAAAAAGTTTTCAATTTTTCGCAAAAAAACGTGATAGCCTTACTTTTTTTGAGCGGATAAAATTTATAGTCACGGATTCCGAATGTTTCATTTAGTTTTGATTATCAATGTAATTATAAGTAGTTCAGCGTTTAGTTTGCTTCAATATGTTGCCTCGTTCGTCTGCAATCCAGGTTCGAAGCACAATGTGGCCGAATTTCAAAATACGAAACTTCCAACAACCACTGCTTTCCTTAAGCATTCTACCGGTAGTTTCGTGCTCAACGTGTTGTATACTGTACCTATAATCATTTTGAACCGGAATTTCAACAAAAAAAAGTTTTCAATTTTTCGCAAAAAAACGTGATGGTTAGCCTTACTTTTTTTGAGCGGATAAAATTTATAGTCACGGATTCCGAATGTTTCATTTAGTTTTGATTATCAATGTTATTATAAGTAGTTCAGCGTTTAGTTTGCTTCAATATGTTGCCTCGTTCGTCTGCAATCCAGGTTCGAAGCACAATGTGGCCGAATTTCAAAATACGAAACTTCCAACAACCACTGCTTTCCTTAAGCATTCTACCGGTAGTTTCGTGCTCAACGTGTTGTATACTGTACCTATAATCATTTTGAACCGGAATTGCAACAAAAAAAAGTTTTCAATTTTTCGCAAAAAAACGTGATGGTTAGCCTTACTTTTTTTGAGCGGATAAAATTTATTGTCACGGATTCCGAATGTTTCATTTAGTTTTGATTATCAATGTAATTGTAAGTAGTTCAGCGTTTAGTTTGCTTCAATATGTTGCCTCGTTCGTCTGCAATCCAGGTTCGAAGCACAATGTGGCCGAATTTCAAAATACGAAACTTCCAACAACCACTGCTTTCCTTAAGCATTCTACCGGTAGTTTCGTGCTCAACGTGTTGTACACTGTACCTATAATCATTTTGAACCGGAATTGCAACAAAAAAAGTTTTCAATTTTTCGCAAAAAAACGTGATAGCCTTACTTTTTTTGAGCGGATAAAATTTATAGTCACGGATTCCGAATGTTTCATTTAGTTTTGATTATCAATGTAATTATAAGTAGTTCAGCGTGTAGTTTGCTTCAATATGTTGCCTCGTTCGTCTGCAATCCAGGTTCGAAACACAATGTGGCCGAATTTCAAAATACGAAACTTCCAACAACCACTGCTTTCCTTAAGCATTCTACCGGTAGTTTCGTGCTCAACGTGTTGTACACTGTACCTATAATCATTTTGAACCGGAATTGCAATAAAAAAAAGTTTTCAATTTTTCGCAAAAAAACGTGATAGCCATACTTTTTTTGAGCGGATAAAATTTATAGTCACGGATTCCGAATGTTTCATTTAGTTTTGATTATCAATGTAATTATAAGTAGTTCAGCGTTTAGTTTGCTTCAATATGTTGCCTCGTTCGTCTGCAATCCAGGTTCGAAGCACAATGTGGCCGAATTTCAAAATACGAAACTTCCAACAACCACTGCTTTCCTTAAGCATTCTACCGGTAGTTTCGTGCTCAACGTGTTGTATACTGTACCTATAATCATTTTGAACCGGAATTGCAACAAAAAAAAGTTTTCAATTTTTCGCAAAAAAACGTGATGGTTAGCCTTACTTTTTTTGAGCGGATAAAATTTATTGTCACGGATTCCGAATGTTTCATTTAGTTTTGATTATCAATGTAATTGTAAGTAGTTCAGCGTTTAGTTTGCTTCAATATGTTGCCTCGTTCGTCTGCAATCCAGGTTCGAAGCACAATGTGGCCGAATTTCAAAATACGAAACTTCCAACAACCACTGCTTTCCTTAAGCATTCTACCGGTAGTTTCGTGCTCAACGTGTTGTATACTGTACCTATAATCATTTTGAACCGGAATTGCAACAAAAAAAAGTTTTCAATTTTTCGCAAAAAAACGTGATGGTTAGCCTTACTTTTTTTGAGCGGATAAAATTTATTGTCACGGATTCCGAATGTTTCATTTAGTTTTGATTATCAATGTAATTGTAAGTAGTTCAGCGTTTAGTTTGCTTCAATATGTTGCCTCGTTCGTCTGCAATCCAGGTTCGAAGCACAATGTGGCCGAATTTCAAAATACGAAACTTCCAACAACCACTGCTTTCCTTAAGCATTCTACCGGTAGTTTCGTGCTCAACGTGTTGTACACTGTACCTATAATCATTTTGAACCGGAATTGCAACAAAAAAAGTTTTCAATTTTTCGCAAAAAAACGTGATAGCCTTACTTTTTTTGAGCGGATAAAATTTATAGTCACGGATTCCGAATGTTTCATTTAGTTTTGATTATCAATGTAATTATAAGTAGTTCAGCGTGTAGTTTGCTTCAATATGTTGCCTCGTTCGTCTGCAATCCAGGTTCGAAACACAATGTGGCCGAATTTCAAAATACGAAACTTCCAACAACCACTGCTTTCCTTAAGCATTCTACCGGTAGTTTCGTGCTCAACGTGTTGTACACTGTACCTATAATCATTTTGAACCGGAATTGCAATAAAAAAAAGTTTTCAATTTTTGGCAAAAAAACGTGATAGCCATACTTTTTTTGAGCGGATAAAATTTATAGTCACGGATTCCGAATGTTTCATTTAGTTTTGATTATCAATGTAATTATAAGTAGTTCAGCGTTTAGTTTGCTTCAATATGTTGCCTCGTTCGTCTGCAATCCAGGTTCGAAGCACAATGTGGCCGAATTTCAAAATACGAAACTTCCAACAACCACTGCTTTCCTTAAGCATTCTACCGGTAGTTTCGTGCTCAACGTGTTGTATACTGTACCTATAATCATTTTGAACCGGAATTGCAACAAAAAAAAGTTTTCAATTTTTCGCAAAAAAACGTGATGGCTAGCCTTACTTTTTTTGAGCGGATAAAATTTATTGTCACGGATTCCGAATGTTTCATTTAGTTTTGATTATCAATGTAATTGTAAGTAGTTCAGCGTTTAGTTTGCTTCAATATGTTGCCTCGTTCGTCTGCAATCCAGGTTCGAAGCACAATGTGGCCGAATTTCAAAATACGAAACTTCCAACAACCACTGCTTTCCTTAAGCATTCTACCGGTAGTTTCGTGCTCAACGTGTTGTATACTGTACCTATAATCATTTTGAACCGGAATTGCAACAAAAAAAAGTTTTCAATTTTTCGCAAAAAAACGTGATGGTTAGCCTTACTTTTTTTGAGCGGATAAAATTTATTGTCACGGATTCCGAATGTTTCATTTAGTTTTGATTATCAATGTAATTGTAAGTAGTTCAGCGTTTAGTTTGCTTCAATATGTTGCCTCGTTCGTCTGCAATCCAGGTTCGAAGCACAATGTGGCCGAATTTCAAAATACGAAACTTCCAACAACCACTGCTTTCCTTAAGCATTCTACCGGTAGTTTCGTGCTCAACGTGTTGTACACTGTACCTATAATCATTTTGAACCGGAATTGCAACAAAAAAAAGTTTTCAATTTTTCGCAAAAAAACGTGATAGCCTTACTTTTTTTGAGCGGATAAAATTTATAGTCACGGATTCCGAATGTTTCATTTAGTTTTGATTATCAATGTAATTATAAGTAGTTCAGCGTTTAGTTTGCTTCAATATGTTGCCTCGTTCGTCTGCAATCCAGGTTCGAAGCACAATGTGGCCGAATTTCAAAATACGAAACTTGCAACAACCACTGCTTTCCTTAAGCATTCTACCGGTAGTTTCGTGCTCAACGTGTTGTATACTGTACCTATAATCATTTTGAACCGGAATTTCAACAAAAAAAAGTTTTCAATTTTTCGCAAAAAAACGTGATGGTTAGCCTTACTTTTTTTGAGCGGATAAAATTTATAGTCACGGATTCCGAATGTTTCATTTAGTTTTGATTATCAATGTAATTATAAGTAGTTCAGCGTGTAGTTTGCTTCAATATGTTGCCTCGTTCGTCTGCAATCCAGGTTCGAAGCACAATGTGGCCGAATTTCAAAATACGAAACTTCCAACAACCACTGCTTTCCTTAAGCATTCTACCGGTAGTTTCGTGCTCAACGTGTTGTACACTGTACCTATAATCATTTTGAACCGGAATTGCAACAAAAAAAAGTTTTCAATTTTTCGCAAAAAAACGTGATGGTTAGCCTTACTTTTTTTGAGCGGATAAAATTTATAGTCACGGATTCCGAATGTTTCATTTAGTTTTGATTATCAATGTAATTATAAGTAGTTCAGCGTTTAGTTTGCTTCAATATGTTGCCTCGTTCGTCTGCAATCCAGGTTCGAAGCACAATGTGGCCGAATTTCAAAATACGAAACTTCCAACAACCACTGCTTTCCTTAAGCATTCTACCGGTAGTTTCGTGCTCAACGTGTTGTATACTGTACCTATAATCATTTTGAACCGGAATTGCAACAAAAAAAAGTTTTCAATTTTTCGCAAAAAAACGTGATGGTTAGCCTTACTTTTTTTGAGCGGATAAAATTTATTGTCACGGATTCCGAATGTTTCATTTAGTTTTGATTATCAATGTAATTGTAAGTAGTTCAGCGTTTAGTTTGCTTCAATATGTTGCCTCGTTCGTCTGCAATCCAGGTTCGAAGCACAATGTGGCCGAATTTCAAAATACGAAACTTCCAACAACCACTGCTTTCCTTAAGCATTCTACCGGTAGTTTCGTGCTCAACGTGTTGTATACTGTACCTATAATCATTTTGAACCGGAATTGCAACAAAAAAAAGTTTTCAATTTTTCGCAAAAAAACGTGATGGTTAGCCTTACTTTTTTTGAGCGGATAAAATTTATTGTCACGGATTCCGAATGTTTCATTTAGTTTTGATTATCAATGTAATTGTAAGTAGTTCAGCGTTTAGTTTGCTTCAATATGTTGCCTCGTTCGTCTGCAATCCAGGTTCGAAGCACAATGTGGCCGAATTTCAAAATACGAAACTTCCAACAACCACTGCTTTCCTTAAGCATTCTACCGGTAGTTTCGTGCTCAACGTGTTGTACACTGTACCTATAATCATTTTGAACCGGAATTGCAACAAAAAAAAGTTTTCAATTTTTCGCAAAAAAACGTGATAGCCTTACTTTTTTTGAGCGGATAAAATTTATAGTCACGGATTCCGAATGTTTCATTTAGTTTTGATTATCAATGTAATTATAAGTAGTTCAGCGTTTAGTTTGCTTCAATATGTTGCCTCGTTCGTCTGCAATCCAGGTTCGAAGCACAATGTGGCCGAATTTCAAAATACGAAACTTCCAACAACCACTGCTTTCCTTAAGCATTCTACCGGTAGTTTCGTGCTCAACGTGTTGTACACTGTACCTATAATCATTTTGAACCGGAATTGCAACAAAAAAAAGTTTTCAATTTTTCGCAAAAAAACGTGATAGCCTTACTTTTTTTGAGCGGATAAAATTTATAGTCACGGATTCCGAATGTTTCAATTAGTTTTGATTATCAATATAATTATAAGTAGTTCAGCGTTTAGTTTGCTTCAATATGTTGCCTCGTTCGTCTGCAATCCAGGTTCGAAGCACAATGTGGCCGAATTTCAAAATACGAAACTTCCAACAACCACTGCTTTCCTTAAGCATTCTACCGGTAGTTTCGTGCTCAACGTGTTGTACACTGTACCTATAATCATTTTGAACCGGAATTTCAACAAAAAAAAAGTTTTCAATTTTTCGCAAAAAAACGTGATGGTTAGCCTTACTTTTTTTGAGCGGATAAAATTTATAGTCACGGATTCCGAATGTTTCATTTAGTTTTGATTATCAATGTAATTATAAGTAGTTCAGCGTTTAGTTTGCTTCAATATGTTGCCTCGTTCGTCTGCAATCCAGGTTCGAAGCACAATGTGGCCGAATTTCAAAATACGAAACTTCCAACAACCACTGCTTTCCTTAAGCATTCTACCGGTAGTTTCGTGCTCAACGTGTTGTACACTGTACCTATAATCATTTTGAACCGGAATTGCAACAAAAAAAAGTTTTCAATTTTTCGCAAAAAAACGTGATAGCCTTACTTTTTTTGAGCGGATAAAATTTATAGTCACGGATTCCGAATGTTTCATTTAGTTTTGATTATCAATGTAATTATAAGTAGTTCAGCGTTTAGTTTGCTTCAATATGTTGCCTCGTTCGTCTGCAATCCAGGTTCGAAGCACAATGTGGCCGAATTTCAAAATACGAAACTTCCAACAACCACTGCTTTCCTTAAGCATTCTACCGGTAGTTTCGTGCTCAACGTGTTGTACACTGTACCTATAATCATTTTGAACCGGAATTGCAACAAAAAAAAGTTTTCAATTTTTCGCAAAAAAACGTGATAGCCTTACTTTTATTGAGCGGATAAAATTCATAGTCACGGATTCCGAATGTTTCATTTAGTTTTGATTATCAATGTAATTATAAGTAGTTCAGCGTTTAGTTTGCTTCAATATGTTGCCTCGTTCGTCTGCAATCCAGGTTCGAAGCACAATGTGGCCGAATTTCAAAATACGAAACTTCCAACAACCACTGCTTTCCTTAAGCATTCTACCGGTAGTTTCGTGCTCAACGTGTTGTACACTGTACCTATAATCATTTTGAACCGGAATTGCAACAAAAAAAAGTTTTCAATTTTTCGCAAAAAAACGTGATAGCCTTACTTTTTTTGAGCGGATAAAATTTATAGTCACGGATTCCGAATGTTTCATTTAGTTTTGATTATCAATGTAATTATAAGTAGTTCAGCGTTTAGTTTGCTTCAATATGTTGCCTCGTTCGTCTGCAATCCAGGTTCGAAGCACAATGTGGCCGAATTTCAAAATACGAAACTTCCAACAACCACTGCTTTCCTTAAGCATTCTACCGGTAGTTTCGTGCTCAACGTGTTGTACACTGTACCTATAATCATTTTGAACCGGAATTGCAACAAAAAAAAGTTTTCAATTTTTCGCAAAAAAACGTGATAGCCTTACTTTTTTTGAGCGGATAAAATTTATAGTCACGGATTCCGAATGTTTCATTTAGTTTTGATTATCAATGTAATTATAAGTAGTTCAGCGTTTAGTTTGCTTCAATATGTTGCCTCGTTCGTCTGCAATCCAGGTTCGAAGCACAATGTGGCCGAATTTCAAAATACGAAACTTCCAACAACCACTGCTTTCCTTAAGCATTCTACCGGTAGTTTCGTGCTCAACGTGTTGTACACTGTACCTATAATCATTTTGAACCGGAATTGCAACAAAAAAAAGTTTTCAATTTTTCGCAAAAAAACGTGATAGCCTTACTTTTATTGAGCGGATAAAATTCATAGTCACGGATTCCGAATGTTTCATTTAGTTTTGATTATCAATGTAATTATAAGTAGTTCAGCGTTTAGTTTGCTTCAATATGTTGCCTCGTTCGTCTGCAATCCAGGTTCGAAGCACAATGTGGCCGAATTTCAAAATACGAAACTTCCAACAACCACTGCTTTCCTTAAGCATTCTACCGGTAGTTTCGTGCTCAACGTGTTGTACACTGTACCTATAATCATTTTGAACCGGAATTGCAACAAAAAAAAGTTTTCAATTTTTCGCAAAAAAACGTGATGGTTAGCCTTACTTTTTTTGAGCGGATAAAATTTATAGTCACGGATTCCGAATGTTTCATTTAGTTTTGATTATCAATGTAATTATAAGTAGTTCAGCGTTTAGTTTGCTTCAATATGTTGCCTCGTTCGTCTGCAATCCAGGTTCGAAGCACAATGTGGCCGAATTTCAAAATACGAAACTTCCAACAACCACTGCTTTCCTTAAGCATTCTACCGGTAGTTTCGTGCTCAACGTGTTGTACACTGTACCTATAATCATTTTGAACCGGAATTGCAACAAAAAAAAGTTTTCAATTTTTCGCAAAAAAACGTGATAGCCTTACTTTTTTTGAGCGGATAAAATTTATAGTCACGGATTCCGAATGTTTCATTTAGTTTTGATTATCAATGTAATTATAAGTAGTTCAGCGTTTAGTTTGCTTCAATATGTTGCCTCGTTCGTCTGCAATCCAGGTTCGAAGCACAATGTGGCCGAATTTCAAAATACGAAACTTCCAACAACCACTGCTTTCCTTAAGCATTCTACCGGTAGTTTCGTGCTCAACGTGTTGTACACTGTACCTATAATCATTTTGAACCGGAATTGCAACAAAAAAAAGTTTTCAATTTTTCGCAAAAAAACGTGATAGCCTTACTTTTATTGAGCGGATAAAATTCATAGTCACGGATTCCGAATGTTTCATTTAGTTTTGATTATCAATGTAATTATAAGTAGTTCAGCGTTTAGTTTGCTTCAATATGTTGCCTCGTTCGTCTGCAATCCAGGTTCGAAGCACAATGTGGCCGAATTTCAAAATACGAAACTTCCAACAACCACTGCTTTCCTTAAGCATTCTACCGGTAGTTTCGTGCTCAACGTGTTGTACACTGTACCTATAATCATTTTGAACCGGAATTGCAACAAAAAAAAGTTTTCAATTTTTCGCAAAAAAACGTGATAGCCTTACTTTTTTTGAGCGGATAAAATTTATAGTCACGGATTCCGAATGTTTCATTTAGTTTTGATTATCAATGTAATTATAAGTAGTTCAGCGTTTAGTTTGCTTCAATATGTTGCCTCGTTCGTCTGCAATCCAGGTTCGAAGCACAATGTGGCCGAATTTCAAAATACGAAACTTCCAACAACCACTGCTTTCCTTAAGCATTCTACCGGTAGTTTCGTGCTCAACGTGTTGTACACTGTACCTATAATCATTTTGAACCGGAATTGCAACAAAAAAAAGTTTTCAATTTTTCGCAAAAAAACGTGATAGCCTTACTTTTTTTGAGCGGATAAAATTTATAGTCACGGATTCCGAATGTTTCAATTAGTTTTGATTATCAATATAATTATAAGTAGTTCAGCGTTTAGTTTGCTTCAATATGTTGCCTCGTTCGTCTGCAATCCAGGTTCGAAGCACAATGTGGCCGAATTTCAAAATACGAAACTTCCAACAACCACTGCTTTCCTTAAGCATTCTACCGGTAGTTTCGTGCTCAACGTGTTGTACACTGTACCTATAATCATTTTGAACCGGAATTTCAACAAAAAAAAAGTTTTCAATTTTTCGCAAAAAAACGTGATGGTTAGCCTTACTTTTTTTGAGCGGATAAAATTTATAGTCACGGATTCCGAATGTTTCATTTAGTTTTGATTATCAATGTAATTATAAGTAGTTCAGCGTTTAGTTTGCTTCAATATGTTGCCTCGTTCGTCTGCAATCCAGGTTCGAAGCACAATGTGGCCGAATTTCAAAATACGAAACTTCCAACAACCACTGCTTTCCTTAAGCATTCTACCGGTAGTTTCGTGCTCAACGTGTTGTACACTGTACCTATAATCATTTTGAACCGGAATTGCAACAAAAAAAAGTTTTCAATTTTTCGCAAAAAAACGTGATAGCCTTACTTTTTTTGAGCGGATAAAATTTATAGTCACGGATTCCGAATGTTTCATTTAGTTTTGATTATCAATGTAATTATAAGTAGTTCAGCGTTTAGTTTGCTTCAATATGTTGCCTCGTTCGTCTGCAATCCAGGTTCGAAGCACAATGTGGCCGAATTTCAAAATACGAAACTTCCAACAACCACTGCTTTCCTTAAGCATTCTACCGGTAGTTTCGTGCTCAACGTGTTGTACACTGTACCTATAATCATTTTGAACCGGAATTGCAACAAAAAAAAGTTTTCAATTTTTCGCAAAAAAACGTGATAGCCTTACTTTTATTGAGCGGATAAAATTCATAGTCACGGATTCCGAATGTTTCATTTAGTTTTGATTATCAATGTAATTATAAGTAGTTCAGCGTTTAGTTTGCTTCAATATGTTGCCTCGTTCGTCTGCAATCCAGGTTCGAAGCACAATGTGGCCGAATTTCAAAATACGAAACTTCCAACAACCACTGCTTTCCTTAAGCATTCTACCGGTAGTTTCGTGCTCAACGTGTTGTACACTGTACCTATAATCATTTTGAACCGGAATTGCAACAAAAAAAAGTTTTCAATTTTTCGCAAAAAAACGTGATAGCCTTACTTTTTTTGAGCGGATAAAATTTATAGTCACGGATTCCGAATGTTTCATTTAGTTTTGATTATCAATGTAATTATAAGTAGTTCAGCGTGTAGTTTGCTTCAATATGTTGCCTCGTTCGTCTGCAATCCAGGTTCGAAGCACAATGTGGCCGAATTTCAAAATACGAAACTTCCAACAACCACTGCTTTCCTTAAGCATTCTACCGGTAGTTTCGTGCTCAACGTGTTGTACACTGTACCTATAATCATTTTGAACCGGAATTGCAACAAAAAAAAGTTTTGAATTTTTCGCAAAAAAACGTGATAGCCTTACTTTTTTTGAGCGGATAAAATTTATAGTCACGGATTCCGAATGTTTCATTTAGTTTTGATTATCAATGTAATTATAAGTAGTTCAGCGTGTAGTTTGCTTCAATATGTTGCCTCGTTCGTCTGCAATCCAGGTTCGAAGCACAATGTGGCCGAATTTCAAAATACGAAACTTCCAACAACCACTGCTTTCCTTAAGCATTCTACCGGTAGTTTCGTGCTCAACGTGTTGTACACTGTACCTATAATCATTTTGAACCGGAATTGCAACAAAAAAAAGTTTTCAATTTTTCGCAAAAAAACGTGATAGCCTTACTTTTTTTGAGCGGATAAAATTTATAGTCACGGATTCCGAATGTTTCATTTAGTTTTGATTATCAATGTAATTATAAGTAGTTCAGCGTTTAGTTTGCTTCAATATGTTGCCTCGTTCGTCTGCAATCCAGGTTCGAAGCACAATGTGGCCGAATTTCAAAATACGAAACTTCCAACAACCACTGCTTTCCTTAAGCATTCTACCGGTAGTTTCGTACTCAACGTGTTGTTCACTGTACCTATAATCATTTTGAACCGGAATTGCAACAAAAAAAAGTTTTCAATTTTTCGCAAAAAAACGTGATAGCCTTACTTTTTTTGAGCGGATAAAATTTATAGTCACGGATTCCGAATGTTTCATTTAGTTTTGATTATCAATGTAATTATAAGTAGTTCAGCGTTTAGTTTGCTTCAATATGTTGCCTCGTTCGTCTGCAATCCAGGTTCGAAGCACAATGTGGCCGAATTTCAAAATACGAAACTTCCAACAACCACTGCTTTCCTTAAGCATTCTACCGGTAGTTTCGTGCTCAACGTGTTGTACACTGTACCTATAATCATTTTGAACCGGAATTGCAACAAAAAAAGTTTTCAATTTTTCGCAAAAAAACGTGATAGCCTTACTTTTTTTGAGCGGATAAAATTTATAGTCACGGATTCCGAATGTTTCATTTAGTTTTGATTATCAATGTAATTATAAGTAGTTCAGCGTTTAGTTTGCTTCAATATGTTGCCTCGTTCGTCCGCAATCCAGGTTCGAAGCACAATGTGGCCGAATTTCAAAATACGAAACTTCCAACAACCACTGCTTTCCTTAAGCATTCTATCGGTAGTTTCGTGCTCAACGTGTTGTACACTGTACCTATAATCATTTTGAACCGGAATTGCAACAAAAAAAAGTTTTCAATTTTTCGCAAAAAAACGTGATAGCCTTACTTTTTTTGAGCGGATAAAATTTATAGTCACGGATTCCGAATGTTTCATTTAGTTTTGATTATCAATGTAATTATAAGTAGTTCAGCGTTTAGTTTGCTTCAATATGTTGCCTCGTTCGTCTGCAATCCAGGTTCGAAGCACAATGTGGCCGAATTTCAAAATACGAAACTTCCAACAACCACTGCTTTCCTTAAGCATTCTACCGGTAGTTTCGTGCTCAACGTGTTGTACACTGTACCTATAATCATTTTGAACCGGAATTGCAACAAAAAAAAGTTTTCAATTTTTCGCAAAAAAACGTGATGGTTAGCCTTACTTTTTTTGAGCGGATAAAATTTATAGTCACGGATTCCGAATGTTTCATTTAGTTTTGATTATCAATGTAATTATAAGTAGTTCAGCGTTTAGTTTGCTTCAATATGTTGCCTCGTTCGTCTGCAATCCAGGTTCGAAGCACAATGTGGCCGAATTTCAAAATACGAAACTTCCAACAACCACTGCTTTCCTTAAGCATTCTACCGGTAGTTTCGTGCTCAACGTGTTGTACACTGTACCTATAATCATTTTGAACCGGAATTGCAACAAAAAAAGTTTTCAATTTTTCGCAAAAAAACGTGCCTTACTTTTTTTTTAGCGGATAAAATTTATTGTCACGGATTCCGAATGTTTCATTTTGTTTTGATTATCAATGTAATTATAAGTAGTTCAGCGTGTAGTTTGCTTCAATATGTTGCCTCGTTCGTCTGCAATCCAGGTTCGAAGCACAATGTGGCCGAATTTCAAAATACGAAACTTCCAACAACCACTGCTTTCCTTAAGCATTCTACCGGTAGTTTCGTGCTCAACGTGTTGTACACTGTACCTATAATCATTTTGAACCGGAATTGCAACAAAAAAAAGTTTTCAATTTTTCGCAAAAAAACGTGATGGTTAGCCTTACTTTTTTTGAGCGGATAAAATTTATAGTCACGGATTCCGAATGTTTCATTTAGTTTTGATTATCAATGTAATTATAAGTAGTTCAGCGTTTAGTTTGCTTCAATATGTTGCCTCGTTCGTCTGCAATCCAGGTTCGAAGCACAATGTGGCCGAATTTCAAAATACGAAACTTCCAACAACCACTGCTTTCCTTAAGCATTCTACCGGTAGTTTCGTGCTCAACGTGTTGTACACTGTACCTATAATCATTTTGAACCGGAATTGCAACAAAAAAAGTTTTCAATTTTTCGCAAAAAAACGTGATAGCCTTACTTTTTTTGAGCGGATAAAATTTATAGTCACGGATTCCGAATGTTTCATTTAGTTTTGATTATCAATGTAATTATAAGTAGTTCAGCGTTTAGTTTGCTTCAATATGTTGCCTCGTTCGTCTGCAATCCAGGTTCGAAGCACAATGTGGCCGAATTTCAAAATACGAAACTTCCAACAACCACTGCTTTCCTTAAGCATTCTACCGGTAGTTTCGTGCTCAACGTGTTGTATACTGTACCTATAATCATTTTGAACCGGAATTTTAACAAAAAAAAGTTTTCAATTTTTCGCAAAAAAACGTGATGAGCCTTACTTTTTTTGAGCGGATAAAATTTATTGTCACGGATTCCGAATGTTTCATTTAGTTTTGATTATCAATGTAATTATAAGTAGTTCAGCGTTTAGTTTGCTTCAATATGTTGCCTCGTTCGTCTGCAATCCAGGTTCGAAGCACAATGTGGCCGAATTTCAAAATACGAAACTTCCAACAACCACTGCTTTCCTTAAGCATTCTACCGGTAGTTTCGTGCTCAACGTGTTGTACACTGTACCTATAATCATTTTGAACCGGAATTGCAACAAAAAAAAGTTTTCAATTTTTCGCAAAAAAACGTGATGGTTAGCCTTACTTTTTTTGAGCGGATAAAATTTATAGTCACGTATTCCGAATGTTTCATTTAGTTTTGATTATCAATGTTATTATAAGTAGTTCAGCGTTTAGTTTGCTTCAATATGTTGCCTCGTTCGTCTGCAATCCAGGTTCGAAGCACAATGTGGCCGAATTTCAAAATACGAAACTTCCAACAACCACTGCTTTCCTTAAGCATTCTACCGGTAGTTTCGTGCTCAACGTGTTGTACACTGTACCTATAATCATTTTGAACCGGAATTGCAACAAAAAAAAGTTTTCAATTTTTCGCAAAAAAACGTGATGGTTAGCCTTACTTTTTTGAGCGGATAAAATTTATAGTCACGGATTCCGAATGTTTCATTTAGTTTTGATTATCAATGTAATTATAAGTAGTTCAGCGTTTAGTTTGCTTCAATATGTTGCCTCGTTCGTCTGCAATCCAGGTTCGAAGCACAATGTGGCCGAATTTCAAAATACGAAACTTCCAACAACCACTGCTTTCCTTAAGCATTCTACCGGTAGTTTCGTGCTCAACGTGTTGTACACTGTACCTATAATCATTTTGAACCGGAATTGCAACAAAAAAAAGTTTTCAATTTTTCGCAAAAAAACGTGATGGTTAGCCTTACTTTTTTTGAGCGGATAAAATTTATAGTCACGGATTCCGAATGTTTCATTTAGTTTTGATTATCAATGTAATTATAAGTAGTTCAGCGTTTAGTTTGCTTCAATATGTTGCCTCGTTCGTCTGCAATCCAGGTTCGAAGCACAATGTGGCCGAATTTCAAAATACGAAACTTCCAACAACCACTGCTTTCCTTAAGCATTCTACCGGTAGTTTCGTGCTCAACGTGTTGTATACTGTACCTATAATCATTTTGAACCGGAATTTCAACAAAAAAAAGTTTTCAATTTTTCGCAAAAAAACGTGATGTTAGCCTTACTTTTTTTGAGCGGATAAAATTTATAGTCACGGATTCCGAATGTTTCATTTAGTTTTGATTATCAATGTTATGATAAGTAGTTCAGCGTTTAGTTTGCTTCAATATGTTGCCTCGTTCGTCTGCAATCCAGGTTCGAAGCACAATGTGGCCGAATTTCAAAATACGAAACTTCCAACAACCACTGCTTTCCTTAAGCATTCTACCGGTAGTTTCGTGCTCAACGTGTTGTATACTGTACCTATAATCATTTTGAACCGGAATTGCAACAAAAAAAAGTTTTCAATTTTTCGCAAAAAAACGTGATGGATAGCCTTACTTTTTTTGAGCGGATAAAATTTATAGTCCCGGATTCCGAATGTTTCATTTAGTTTTGATTATCAATGTAATTATAAGTAGTTCAGCGTTTAGTTTGCTTCAATATGTTGCCTCGTTCGTCTGCAATCCAGGTTCGAAGCACAATGTGGCCGAATTTCAAAATACGAAACTTCCAACAACCACTGCTTTCCTTAAGCATTCTACCGGTAGTTTCGTGCTCAACGTGTTGTACACTGTACCTATAATCATTTTGAACAGGAATTGCAACAAAAAAAAGTTTTCAATTTTTCGCAAAAAAACGTGATGGTTAGCCTTACTTTTTTTGAGCGGATAAAATTTATAGTCACGGATTCCGAATGTTTCATTTAGTTTTGATTATCAATGTAATTATAAGTAGTTCAGCGTTTAGTTTGCTTCAATATGTTGCCTCGTTCGTCTGCAATCCAGGTTCGAAGCACAATGTGGCCGAATTTCAAAATACGAAACTTCCAACAACCACTGCTTTCCTTAAGCATTCTACCGGTAGTTTCGTGCTCAACGTGTTGTACACTGTACCTATAATCATTTTGAACCGGAATTGCAACAAAAAAAAGTTTTCAATTTTTCGCAAAAAAACGTGATGGTTAACCTTACTTTTTTTGAGCGGATAAAATTTATAGTCACGGATTCCGAATGTTTCATTTAGTTTTGATTATCAATGTAATTATAAGTAGTTCAGCGTTTAGTTTGCTTCAATATGTTGCCTCGTTCGTCTGCAATCCAGGTTCGAAGCACAATGTGGCCGAATTTCAAAATACGAAACTTCCAACAACCACTGCTTTCCTTAAGCATTCTACCGGTAGTTTCGTGCTCAACGTGTTGTACACTGTACCTATAATCATTTTGAACCGGAATTGCAACAAAAAAAAGTTTTCAATTTTTCGCAAAAAAACGTGATAGCCTTACTTTTTTTGAGCGGATAAAATTTATAGTCCCGGATTCCGAATGTTTCATTTAGTTTTGATTATCAATGTAATTATAAGTAGTTCAGCGTTTAGTTTGCTTCAATATGTTGCCTCGTTCGTCTGCAATCCAGGTTCGAAGCACAATGTGGCCGAATTTCAAAATACGAAACTTCCAACAACCACTGCTTTCCTTAAGCATTCTACCGGTAGTTTCGTGCTCAACGTGTTGTACACTGTACCTATAATCATTTTGAACAGGAATTGCAACAAAAAAAAGTTTTCAATTTTTCGCAAAAAAACGTGATGGTTAGCCTTACTTTTTTTGAGCGGATAAAATTTATAGTCACGGATTCCGAATGTTTCATTTAGTTTTGATTATCAATGTAATTATAAGTAGTTCAGCGTTTAGTTTGCTTCAATATGTTGCCTCGTTCGTCTGCAATCCAGGTTCGAAGCACAATGTGGCCGAATTTCAAAATACGAAACTTCCAACAACCACTGCTTTCCTTAAGCATTCTACCGGTAGTTTCGTGCTCAACGTGTTGTACACTGTACCTATAATCATTTTGAACCGGAATTGCAACAAAAAAAAGTTTTCAATTTTTCGCAAAAAAACGTGATGGTTAACCTTACTTTTTTTGAGCGGATAAAATTTATAGTCACGGATTCCGAATGTTTCATTTAGTTTTGATTATCAATGTAATTATAAGTAGTTCAGCGTTTAGTTTGCTTCAATATGTTGCCTCGTTCGTCTGCAATCCAGGTTCGAAGCACAATGTGGCCGAATTTCAAAATACGAAACTTCCAACAACCACTGCTTTCCTTAAGCATTCTACCGGTAGTTTCGTGCTCAACGTGTTGTACACTGTACCTATAATCATTTTGAACCGGAATTGCAACAAAAAAAAGTTTTCAATTTTTCGCAAAAAAACGTGATGGTTAGCCTTACTTTTTTTGAGCGGATAAAATTTATAGTCACGGATTCCGAATGTTTCATTTAGTTTTGATTATCAATGTAATTATAAGTAGTTCAGCGTTTAGTTTGCTTCAATATGTTGCCTCGTTCGTCTGCAATCCAGGTTCGAAGCACAATGTGGCTGAATTTCAAAATACGAAACTTCCAACAACCACTGCTTTCCTTAAGCATTCTACCGGTAGTTTCGTGCTCAACGTGTTGTATACTGTACCTATAATCATTTTGAACCGGAATTTCAACAAAAAAAAGTTTTCAATTTTTCGCAAAAAAACGTGATGGATAGCCTTACTTTTTTTGAGCGGATAAAATTTATAGTCACGGATTCCGAATGTTTCATTTAGTTTTGATTATCAATGTAATTATAAGTAGTTCAGCGTTTAGTTTGCTTCAATATGTTGCCTCGTTCGTCTGCAATCCAGGTTCGAAGCACAATGTGGCCGAATTTCAAAATACGAAACTTCCAACAACCACTGCTTTCCTTAAGCATTCTACCGGTAGTTTCGTGCTCAACGTGTTGTACACTGTACCTATAATCATTTTGAACCGGAATTGCAACAAAAAAAAGTTTTCAATTTTTCGCAAAAAAACGTGATGGTTAACCTTACTTTTTTTGAGCGGATAAAATTTATAGTCACGGATTCCGAATGTTTCATTTAGTTTTGATTATCAATGTAATTATAAGTAGTTCAGCGTTTAGTTTGCTTCAATATGTTGCCTCGTTCGTCTGCAATCCAGGTTCGAAGCACAATGTGGCCGAATTTCAAAATACGAAACTTCCAACAACCACTGCTTTCCTTAAGCATTCTACCGGTAGTTTCGTGCTCAACGTGTTGTACACTGTACCTATAATCATTTTGAACCGGAATTGCAACAAAAAAAAGTTTTCAATTTTTCGCAAAAAAACGTGATGGTTAGCCTTACTTTTTTTGAGCGGATAAAATTTATAGTCACGGATTCCGAATGTTTCATTTAGTTTTGATTATCAATGTAATTATAAGTAGTTCAGCGTTTAGTTTGCTTCAATATGTTGCCTCGTTCGTCTGCAATCCAGGTTCGAAGCACAATGTGGCCGAATTTCAAAATACGAAACTTCCAACAACCACTGCTTTCCTTAAGCATTCTACCGGTAGTTTCGTGCTCAACGTGTTTGTACCTATAATCATTTTGAACAGGAATTGCAACAAAAAAAAGTTTTCAATTTTTCGCAAAAAAACGTGATGGTTAGCCTTACTTTTTTTGAGCGGATAAAATTTATAGTCACGGATTCCGAATGTTTCATTTAGTTTTGATTATCAATGTAATTATAAGTAGTTCAGCGTTTAGTTTGCTTCAATATGTTGCCTCGTTCGTCTGCAATCCAGGTTCGAAGCACAATGTGGCCGAATTTCAAAATACGAAACTTCCAACAACCACTGCTTTCCTTAAGCATTCTACCGGTAGTTTCGTGCTCAACGTGTTGTATACTGTACCTATAATCATTTTGAACCGGAATTTCAACAAAAAAAAGTTTTCAATTTTTCGCAAAAAAACGTGATGGTTAGCCTTACTTTTTTTGAGCGGATAAAATTTATAGTCACGGATTCCGAATGTTTCATTTAGTTTTGATTATCAATGTAATTATAAGTAGTTCAGCGTTTAGTTTGCTTCAATATGTTGCCTCGTTCGTCTGCAATCCAGGTTCGAAGCACAATGTGGCCGAATTTCAAAATACGAAACTTCCAACAACCACTGCTTTCCTTAAGCATTCTACCGGTAGTTTCGTGCTCAACGTGTTGTACACTGTACCTATAATCATTTTGAACCGGAATTGCAACAAAAAAAAGTTTTCAATTTTTCGCAAAAAAACGTGATGGTTAACCTTACTTTTTTTGAGCGGATAAAATTTATAGTCACGGATTCCGAATGTTTCATTTAGTTTTGATTATCAATGTAATTATAAGTAGTTCAGCGTTTAGTTTGCTTCAATATGTTGCCTCGTTCGTCTGCAATCCAGGTTCGAAGCACAATGTGGCCGAATTTCAAAATACGAAACTTCCAACAACCACTGCTTTCCTTAAGCATTCTACCGGTAGTTTCGTGCTCAACGTGTTGTACACTGTACCTATAATCATTTTGAACCGGAATTGCAACAAAAAAAAGTTTTCAATTTTTCGCAAAAAAACGTGATGGTTAGCCTTACTTTTTTTGTGCGGATAAAATTTATAGTCACGGATTCCGAATGTTTCATTTAGTTTTGATTATCAATGTAATTATAAGTAGTTCAGCGTTTAGTTTGCTTCAATATGTTGCCTCGTTCGTCTGCAATCCAGGTTCGAAGCACAATGTGGCCGAATTTCAAAATACGAAACTTCCAACAACCACTGCTTTCCTTAAGCATTCTACCGGTAGTTTCGTGCTCAACGTGTTGTATACTGTACCTATAATCATTTTGAACCGGAATTTCAACAAAAAAAAGTTTTCAATTTTTCGCAAAAAAACGTGATGGTTAGCCTTACTTTTTTTGAGCGGATAAAATTTATAGTCACGGATTCCGAATGTTTCATTTAGTTTTGATTATCAATGTAATTATAAGTAGTTCAGTGTTTAGTTTGCTTCAATATGTTGCCTCGTTCGTCTGCAATCCAGGTTCGAAGCACAATGTGGCCGAATTTCAAAATACGAAACTTCCAACAACCACTGCTTTCCTTAAGCATTCTACCGGTAGTTTCGTGCTCAACGTATTGTACACTGTACCTATAATAATTTTGAACCGGAATTTCAACAAAAAAAAGTTTTCAATTTTTCGCAAAAAAACGTGATGGTTAGCCTTACTTTTTTTGAGCGGATAAAATTTATAGTCACGGATTCCGAATGTTTCATTTAGTTTTGATTATCAATGTTATGATAAGTAGTTCAGCGTTTAGTTTGCTTCAATATGTTGCCTCGTTCGTCTGCAATCCAGGTTCGAAGCACAATGTGGCCGAATTTCAAAATACGAAACTTCCAACAACCACTGCTTTCCTTAAGCATTCTACCGGTAGTTTCGTGCTCAACGTGTTGTATACTGTACCTATAATCATTTTGAACCGGAATTGCAACAAAAAAAAGTTTTCAATTTTTCGCAAAAAAACGTGATGGATAGCCTTACTTTTTTTGAGCGGATAAAATTTATAGTCACGGATTCCGAATGTTTCATTTAGTTTTGATTATCAATGTAATTATAAGTAGTTCAGCGTTTAGTTTGCTTCAATATGTTGCCTCGTTCGTCTGCAATCCAGGTTCGAAGCACAATGTGGCCGAATTTCAAAATACGAAACTTCCAACAACCACTGCTTTCCTTAAGCATTCTACCGGTAGTTTCGTGCTCAACGTGTTGTATACTGTACCTATAATCATTTTGAACCGGAATTTCAACAAAAAAAAGTTTTCAATTTTTCGCAAAAAAACGTGATGGTTAGCCTTACTTTTTTTGAGCGGATAAAATTTATAGTCACGGATTCCGAATGTTTCATTTAGTTTTGATTATCAATGTAATTATAAGTAGTTCAGCGTTTAGTTTGCTTCAATATGTTGCCTCGTTCGTCTGCAATCCAGGTTCGAAGCACAATGTGGCCGAATTTCAAAATACGAAACTTCCAACAACCACTGCTTTCCTTAAGCATTCTACCGGTAGTTTCGTGCTCAACGTGTTGTACACTGTACCTATAATCATTTTGAACCGGAATTGCAACAAAAAAAGTTTTCAATTTTTCGCAAAAAAACGTGATGGTTAGCCTTACTTTTTTTGAGCGGATAAAATTTATAGTCACGGATTCCGAATGTTTCATTTAGTTTTGATTATCAATGTAATTATAAGTAGTTCAGCGTTTAGTTTGCTTCAATATGTTGCCTCGTTCGTCTGCAATCCAGGTTCGAAGCACAATGTGGCCGAATTTCAAAATACGAAACTTCCAACAACCACTGCTTTCCTTAAGCATTCTACCGGTAGTTTCGTGCTCAACGTGTTGTACACTGTACCTATAATCATTTTGAACCGGAATTGCAACAAAAAAAAGTTTTCAATTTTTCGCAAAAAAACGTGATGGTTAGCCTTACTTTTTTTGAGCGGATAAAATTTATAGTCACGGATTCCGAATGTTTCATTTAGTTTTGATTATCAATGTAATTATAAGTAGTTCAGCGTTTAGTTTGCTTCAATATGTTGCCTCGTTCGTCTGCAATCCAGGTTCGAAGCACAATGTGGCCGAATTTCAAAATACGAAACTTCCAACAACCACTGCTTTCCTTAAGCATTCTACCGGTAGTTTCGTGCTCAACGTGTTGTACACTGTACCTATAATCATTTTGAACCGGAATTGCAACAAAAAAAGTTTTCAATTTTTCGCAAAAAAACGTGATGGTTAGCCTTACTTTTTTTGAGCGGATAAAATTTATAGTCACGGATTCCGAATGTTTCATTTAGTTTTGATTATCAATGTAATTATAAGTAGTTCAGCGTTTAGTTTGCTTCAATATGTTGCCTCGTTCGTCTGCAATCCAGGTTCGAAGCACAATGTGGCCGAATTTCAAAATACGAAACTTCCAACAACCACTGCTTTCCTTAAGCATTCTACCGGTAGTTTCGTGCTCAACGTGTTGTGTACTGTACCTATAATCATTTTGAACCGGAATTGCAACAAAAAAAAGTTTTCAATTTTTCGCAAAAAAACGTGATGGATAGCCTTACTTTTTTTGAGCGGATAAAATTTATAGTCCCGGATTCCGAATGTTTCATTTAGTTTTGATTATCAATGTAATTATAAGTAGTTCAGCGTTTAGTTTGCTTCAATATGTTGCCTCGTTCGTCTGCAATCCAGGTTCGAAGCACAATGTGGCCGAATTTCAAAATACGAAACTTCCAACAACCACTGCTTTCCTTAAGCATTCTACCGGTAGTTTCGTGCTCAACGTGTTGTACACTGTACCTATAATCATTTTGAACCGGAATTGCAACAAAAAAAAGTTTTCAATTTTTCGCAAAAAAACGTGATGGTTAGCCTTACTTTTTTTGAGCGGATAAAATTTATAGTCACGGATTCCGAATGTTTCATTTAGTTTTGATTATCAATGTAATTATAAGTAGTTCAGCGTTTAGTTTGCTTCAATATGTTGCCTCGTTCGTCTGCAATCCAGGTTCGAAGCACAATGTGGCCGAATTTCAAAATACGAAACTTCCAACAACCACTGCTTTCCTTAAGCATTCTACCGGTAGTTTCGTGCTCAACGTGTTGTATACTGTACCTATAATCATTTTGAACCGGAATTGCAACAAAAAAAAGTTTTCAATTTTTCGCAAAAAAACGTGATGGATAGCCTTACTTTTTTTGAGCGGATAAAATTTATAGTCCCGGATTCCGAATGTTTCATTTAGTTTTGATTATCAATGTAATTATAAGTAGTTCAGCGTTTAGTTTGCTTCAATATGTTGCCTCGTTCGTCTGCAATCCAGGTTCGAAGCACAATGTGGCCGAATTTCAAAATACGAAACTTCCAACAACCACTGCTTTCCTTAAGCATTCTACCGGTAGTTTCGTGCTCAACGTGTTGTATACTGTACCTATAATCATTTTGAACCGGAATTGCAACAAAAAAAAGTTTTCAATTTTTCGCAAAAAAACGTGATGGATAGCCTTACTTTTTTTGAGCGGATAAAATTTATAGTCCCGGATTCCGAATGTTTCATTTAGTTTTGATTATCAATGTAATTATAAGTAGTTCAGCGTTTAGTTTGCTTCAATATGTTGCCTCGTTCGTCTGCAATCCAGGTTCGAAGCACAATGTGGCCGAATTTCAAAATACGAAACTTCCAACAACCACTGCTTTCCTTAAGCATTCTACCGGTAGTTTCGTGCTCAACGTGTTGTACACTGTACCTATAATCATTTTGAACAGGAATTGCAACAAAAAAAAGTTTTCAATTTTTCGCAAAAAAACGTGATGGTTAGCCTTACTTTTTTTGAGCGGATAAAATTTATAGTCACGGATTCCGAATGTTTCATTTAGTTTTGATTATCAATGTAATTATAAGTAGTTCAGCGTTTAGTTTGCTTCAATATGTTGCCTCGTTCGTCTGCAATCCAGGTTCGAAGCACAATGTGGCCGAATTTCAAAATACGAAACTTCCAACAACCACTGCTTTCCTTAAGCATTCTACCGGTAGTTTCGTGCTCAACGTGTTGTACACTGTACCTATAATCATTTTGAACAGGAATTGCAACAAAAAAAAGTTTTCAATTTTTCGCAAAAAAACGTGATGGATAGCCTTACTTTTTTTGAGCGGATAAAATTTATAGTCCCGGATTCCGAATGTTTCATTTAGTTTTGATTATCAATGTAATTATAAGTAGTTCAGCGTTTAGTTTGCTTCAATATGTTGCCTCGTTCGTCTGCAATCCAGGTTCGAAGCACAATGTGGCCGAATTTCAAAATACGAAACTTCCAACAACCACTGCTTTCCTTAAGCATTCTACCGGTAGTTTCGTGCTCAACGTGTTGTACACTGTACCTATAATCATTTTGAACCGGAATTGCAACAAAAAAAGTTTTCAATTTTTCGCAAAAAAACGTGATGGTTAGCCTTACTTTTTTTGAGCGGATAAAATTTATAGTCACGGATTCCGAATGTTTCATTTAGTTTTGATTATCAATGTAATTATAAGTAGTTCAGCGTTTAGTTTGCTTCAATATGTTGCCTCGTTCGTCTGCAATCCAGGTTCGAAGCACAATGTGGCCGAATTTCAAAATACGAAACTTCCAACAACCACTGCTTTCCTTAAGCATTCTACCGGTAGTTTCGTACTCAACGTGTTGTATACTGTACCTATAATCATTTTGAACCGGAATTGCAACAAAAAAAAGTTTTCAATTTTTCGCAAAAAAACGTGATGGATAGCCTTACTTTTTTTGAGCGGATAAAATTTATAGTCCCGGATTCCGAATGTTTCATTTAGTTTTGATTATCAATGTAATTATAAGTAGTTCAGCGTTTAGTTTGCTTCAATATGTTGCCTCGTTCGTCTGCAATCCAGGTTCGAAGCACAATGTGGCCGAATTTCAAAATACGAAACTTCCAACAACCACTGCTTTCCTTAAGCATTCTACCGGTAGTTTCGTGCTCAACGTGTTGTATACTGTACCTATAATCATTTTGAACCGGAATTGCAACAAAAAAAAGTTTTCAATTTTTCGCAAAAAAACGTGATGGATAGCCTTACTTTTTTTGAGCGGATAAAATTTATAGTCCCGGATTCCGAATGTTTCATTTAGTTTTGATTATCAATGTAATTATAAGTAGTTCAGCGTTTAGTTTGCTTCAATATGTTGCCTCGTTCGTCTGCAATCCAGGTTCGAAGCACAATGTGGCCGAATTTCAAAATACGAAACTTCCAACAACCACTGCTTTCCTTAAGCATTCTACCGGTAGTTTCGTGCTCAACGTGTTGTACACTGTACCTATAATCATTTTGAACAGGAATTGCAACAAAAAAAAGTTTTCAATTTTTCGCAAAAAAACGTGATGGTTAGCCTTACTTTTTTTGAGCGGATAAAATTTATAGTCACGGATTCCGAATGTTTCATTTAGTTTTGATTATCAATGTAATTATAAGTAGTTCAGCGTTTAGTTTGCTTCAATATGTTGCCTCGTTCGTCTGCAATCCAGGTTCGAAGCACAATGTGGCCGAATTTCAAAATACGAAACTTCCAACAACCACTGCTTTCCTTAAGCATTCTACCGGTAGTTTCGTGCTCAACGTGTTGTATACTGTACCTATAATCATTTTGAACCGGAATTGCAACAAAAAAAAGTTTTCAATTTTTCGCAAAAAAACGTGATGGATAGCCTTACTTTTTTTGAGCGGATAAAATTTATAGTCCCGGATTCCGAATGTTTCATTTAGTTTTGATTATCAATGTAATTATAAGTAGTTCAGCGTTTAGTTTGCTTCAATATGTTGCCTCGTTCGTCTGCAATCCAGGTTCGAAGCACAATGTGGCCGAATTTCAAAATACGAAACTTCCAACAACCACTGCTTTCCTTAAGCATTCTACCGGTAGTTTCGTGCTCAACGTGTTGTACACTGTACCTATAATCATTTTGAACAGGAATTGCAACAAAAAAAAGTTTTCAATTTTTCGCAAAAAAACGTGATGGATAGCCTTACTTTTTTTGAGCGGATAAAATTTATAGTCACGGATTCCGAATGTTTCATTTAGTTTTGATTATCAATGTAATTATAAGTAGTTCAGCGTTTAGTTTGCTTCAATATGTTGCCTCGTTCGTCTGCAATCCAGGTTCGAAGCACAATGTGGCCGAATTTCAAAATACGAAACTTCCAACAACCACTGCTTTCCTTAAGCATTCTACCGGTAGTTTCGTGCTCAACGTGTTGTACACTGTACCTATAATCATTTTGAACAGGAATTGCAACAAAAAAAAGTTTTCAATTTTTCGCAAAAAAACGTGATGGATAGCCTTACTTTTTTTGAGCGGATAAAATTTATAGTCCCGGATTCCGAATGTTTCATTTAGTTTTGATTATCAATGTAATTATAAGTAGTTCAGCGTTTAGTTTGCTTCAATATGTTGCCTCGTTCGTCTGCAATCCAGGTTCGAAGCACAATGTGGCCGAATTTCAAAATACGAAACTTCCAACAACCACTGCTTTCCTTAAGCATTCTACCGGTAGTTTCGTGCTCAACGTGTTGTACACTGTACCTATAATCATTTTGAACCGGAATTGCAACAAAAAAAGTTTTCAATTTTTCGCAAAAAAACGTGATGGTTAGCCTTACTTTTTTTGAGCGGATAAAATTTATAGTCACGGATTCCGAATGTTTCATTTAGTTTTGATTATCAATGTAATTATAAGTAGTTCAGCGTTTAGTTTGCTTCAATATGTTGCCTCGTTCGTCTGCAATCCAGGTTCGAAGCACAATGTGGCCGAATTTCAAAATACGAAACTTCCAACAACCACTGCTTTCCTTAAGCATTCTACCGGTAGTTTCGTGCTCAACGTGTTGTACACTGTACCTATAATCATTTTGAACCGGAATTGCAACAAAAAAAGTTTTCAATTTTTCGCAAAAAAACGTGATGGTTAGCCTTACTTTTTTTGAGCGGATAAAATTTATAGTCACGGATTCCGAATGTTTCATTTAGTTTTGATTATCAATGTAATTATAAGTAGTTCAGCGTTTAGTTTGCTTCAATATGTTGCCTCGTTCGTCTGCAATCCAGGTTCGAAGCACAATGTGGCCGAATTTCAAAATACGAAACTTCCAACAACCACTGCTTTCCTTAAGCATTCTACCGGTAGTTTCGTACTCAACGTGTTGTATACTGTACCTATAATCATTTTGAACCGGAATTGCAACAAAAAAAAGTTTTCAATTTTTCGCAAAAAAACGTGATGGATAGCCTTACTTTTTTTGAGCGGATAAAATTTATAGTCCCGGATTCCGAATGTTTCATTTAGTTTTGATTATCAATGTAATTATAAGTAGTTCAGCGTTTAGTTTGCTTCAATATGTTGCCTCGTTCGTCTGCAATCCAGGTTCGAAGCACAATGTGGCCGAATTTCAAAATACGAAACTTCCAACAACCACTGCTTTCCTTAAGCATTCTACCGGTAGTTTCGTGCTCAACGTGTTGTATACTGTACCTATAATCATTTTGAACCGGAATTGCAACAAAAAAAAGTTTTCAATTTTTCGCAAAAAAACGTGATGGATAGCCTTACTTTTTTTGAGCGGATAAAATTTATAGTCCCGGATTCCGAATGTTTCATTTAGTTTTGATTATCAATGTAATTATAAGTAGTTCAGCGTTTAGTTTGCTTCAATATGTTGCCTCGTTCGTCTGCAATCCAGGTTCGAAGCACAATGTGGCCGAATTTCAAAATACGAAACTTCCAACAACCACTGCTTTCCTTAAGCATTCTACCGGTAGTTTCGTGCTCAACGTGTTGTACACTGTACCTATAATCATTTTGAACAGGAATTGCAACAAAAAAAAGTTTTCAATTTTTCGCAAAAAAACGTGATGGTTAGCCTTACTTTTTTTGAGCGGATAAAATTTATAGTCACGGATTCCGAATGTTTCATTTAGTTTTGATTATCAATGTAATTATAAGTAGTTCAGCGTTTAGTTTGCTTCAATATGTTGCCTCGTTCGTCTGCAATCCAGGTTCGAAGCACAATGTGGCCGAATTTCAAAATACGAAACTTCCAACAACCACTGCTTTCCTTAAGCATTCTACCGGTAGTTTCGTGCTCAACGTGTTGTATACTGTACCTATAATCATTTTGAACCGGAATTGCAACAAAAAAAAGTTTTCAATTTTTCGCAAAAAAACGTGATGGATAGCCTTACTTTTTTTGAGCGGATAAAATTTATAGTCCCGGATTCCGAATGTTTCATTTAGTTTTGATTATCAATGTAATTATAAGTAGTTCAGCGTTTAGTTTGCTTCAATATGTTGCCTCGTTCGTCTGCAATCCAGGTTCGAAGCACAATGTGGCCGAATTTCAAAATACGAAACTTCCAACAACCACTGCTTTCCTTAAGCATTCTACCGGTAGTTTCGTGCTCAACGTGTTGTACACTGTACCTATAATCATTTTGAACAGGAATTGCAACAAAAAAAAGTTTTCAATTTTTCGCAAAAAAACGTGATGGTTAGCCTTACTTTTTTTGAGCGGATAAAATTTATAGTCACGGATTCCGAATGTTTCATTTAGTTTTGATTATCAATGTAATTATAAGTAGTTCAGCGTTTAGTTTGCTTCAATATGTTGCCTCGTTCGTCTGCAATCCAGGTTCGAAGCACAATGTGGCCGAATTTCAAAATACGAAACTTCCAACAACCACTGCTTTCCTTAAGCATTCTACCGGTAGTTTCGTGCTCAACGTGTTGTACACTGTACCTATAATCATTTTGAACAGGAATTGCAACAAAAAAAAGTTTTCAATTTTTCGCAAAAAAACGTGATGGATAGCCTTACTTTTTTTGAGCGGATAAAATTTATAGTCCCGGATTCCGAATGTTTCATTTAGTTTTGATTATCAATGTAATTATAAGTAGTTCAGCGTTTAGTTTGCTTCAATATGTTGCCTCGTTCGTCTGCAATCCAGGTTCGAAGCACAATGTGGCCGAATTTCAAAATACGAAACTTCCAACAACCACTGCTTTCCTTAAGCATTCTACCGGTAGTTTCGTGCTCAACGTGTTGTACACTGTACCTATAATCATTTTGAACCGGAATTGCAACAAAAAAAGTTTTCAATTTTTCGCAAAAAAACGTGATGGTTAGCCTTACTTTTTTTGAGCGGATAAAATTTATAGTCACGGATTCCGAATGTTTCATTTAGTTTTGATTATCAATGTAATTATAAGTAGTTCAGCGTTTAGTTTGCTTCAATATGTTGCCTCGTTCGTCTGCAATCCAGGTTCGAAGCACAATGTGGCCGAATTTCAAAATACGAAACTTCCAACAACCACTGCTTTCCTTAAGCATTCTACCGGTAGTTTCGTACTCAACGTGTTGTATACTGTACCTATAATCATTTTGAACCGGAATTGCAACAAAAAAAAGTTTTCAATTTTTCGCAAAAAAACGTGATGGATAGCCTTACTTTTTTTGAGCGGATAAAATTTATAGTCCCGGATTCCGAATGTTTCATTTAGTTTTGATTATCAATGTAATTATAAGTAGTTCAGCGTTTAGTTTGCTTCAATATGTTGCCTCGTTCGTCTGCAATCCAGGTTCGAAGCACAATGTGGCCGAATTTCAAAATACGAAACTTCCAACAACCACTGCTTTCCTTAAGCATTCTACCGGTAGTTTCGTGCTCAACGTGTTGTATACTGTACCTATAATCATTTTGAACCGGAATTTCAACAAAAAAAAGTTTTCAATTTTTCGCAAAAAAACGTGATGGTTAGCCTTACTTTTTTTGAGCGGATAAAATTTAGAGTCACGGATTCCGAATGTTTCATTTAGTTTTGATTATCAATGTAATGATAAGTAGTTCAGTGTTTAGTTTGCTTCAATATGTTGCCTCGTTCGTCTGCAATCCAGGTTCGAAGCACAATGTGGCCGAATTTCAAAATACGAAACTTCCAACAACCACTGCTTTCCTTAAGCATTCTACCGGTAGTTTCGTGCTCAACGTGTTGTATACTGTACCTATAATCATTTTGAACCGGAATTTCAACAAAAAAAAGTTTTCAATTTTTCGCAAAAAAACGTGATGGATAGCCTTACTTTTTTTGAGCGGATAAAATTTATAGTCACGGATTCCGAATGTTTCATTTAGTTTTGATTATCAATGTAATTATAAGTAGTTCAGCGTTTAGTTTGCTTCAATATGTTGCCTCGTTCGTCTGCAATCCAGGTTCGAAGCACAATGTGGCCGAATTTCAAAATACGAAACTTCCAACAACCACTGCTTTCCTTAAGCATTCTACCGGTAGTTTCGTGCTCAACGTGTTGTACACTGTACCTATAATCATTTTGAACCGGAATTGCAACAAAAAAAAGTTTTCAATTTTTCGCAAAAAAACGTGATGGTTAATCTTACTTTTTTTGAGCGGATAAAATTTATAGTCACGGATTCCGAATGTTTCATTTAGTTTTGATTATCAATGTAATTATAAGTAGTTCAGCGTTTAGTTTGCTTCAATATGTTGCCTCGTTCGTCTGCAATCCAGGTTCGAAGCACAATGTGGCCGAATTTCAAAATACGAAACTTCCAACAACCACTGCTTTCCTTAAGCATTCTACCGGTAGTTTCGTGCTCAACGTGTTGTACACTGTACCTATAATCATTTTGAACCGGAATTGCAACAAAAAAAAGTTTTCAATTTTTCGCAAAAAAACGTGATGGTTAGCCTTACTTTTTTTGAGCGGATAAAATTTATAGTCACGGATTCCGAATGTTTCATTTAGTTTTGATTATCAATGTAATTATAAGTAGTTCAGCGTTTAGTTTGCTTCAATATGTTGCCTCGTTCGTCTGCAATCCAGGTTCGAAGCACAATGTGGCCGAATTTCAAAATACGAAACTTCCAACAACCACTGCTTTCCTTAAGCATTCTACCGGTAGTTTCGTGCTCAACGTGTTGTATACTGTACCTATAATCATTTTGAACCGGAATTTCAACAAAAAAAAGTTTTCAATTTTTCGCAAAAAAACGTGATGGTTAGCCTTACTTTTTTTGAGCGGATAAAATTTATAGTCACGGATTCCGAATGTTTCATTTAGTTTTGATTATCAATGTAATGATAAGTAGTTCAGTGTTTAGTTTGCTTCAATATGTTGCCTCGTTCGTCTGCAATCCAGGTTCGAAGCACAATGTGGCCGAATTTCAAAATACGAAACTTCCAACAACCACTGCTTTCCTTAAGCATTCTACCGGTAGTTTCGTGCTCAACGTATTGTACACTGTACCTATAATCATTTTGAACCGGAATTTCAACAAAAAAAAGTTTTCAATTTTTCGCAAAAAAACGTGATGGTTAGCCTTACTTTTTTTGAGCGGATAAAATTTATAGTCACGGATTCCGAATGTTTCATTTAGTTTTGATTATCAATGTTATGATAAGTAGTTCAGCGTTTAGTTTGCTTCAATATGTTGCCTCGTTCGTCTGCAATCCAGGTTCGAAGCACAATGTGGCCGAATTTCAAAATACGAAACTTCCAACAACCACTGCTTTCCTTAAGCATTCTACCGGTAGTTTCGTGCTCAACGTGTTGTATACTGTACCTATAATCATTTTGAACCGGAATTGCAACAAAAAAAAGTTTTCAATTTTTCGCAAAAAAACGTGATGGATAGCCTTACTTTTTTTGAGCGGATAAAATTTATAGTCCCGGATTCCGAATGTTTCATTTAGTTTTGATTATCAATGTAATTATAAGTAGTTCAGCGTTTAGTTTGCTTCAATATGTTGCCTCGTTCGTCTGCAATCCAGGTTCGAAGCACAATGTGGCCGAATTTCAAAATACGAAACTTCCAACAACCACTGCTTTCCTTAAGCATTCTACCGGTAGTTTCGTGCTCAACGTGTTGTACACTGTACCTATAATCATTTTGAACAGGAATTGCAACAAAAAAAAGTTTTCAATTTTTCGCAAAAAAACGTGATGGTTAGCCTTACTTTTTTTGAGCGGATAAAATTTATAGTCACGGATTCCGAATGTTTCATTTAGTTTTGATTATCAATGTAATTATAAGTAGTTCAGCGTTTAGTTTGCTTCAATATGTTGCCTCGTTCGTCTGCAATCCAGGTTCGAAGCACAATGTGGCCGAATTTCAAAATACGAAACTTCCAACAACCACTGCTTTCCTTAAGCATTCTACCGGTAGTTTCGTGCTCAACGTGTTGTATACTGTACCTATAATCATTTTGAACCGGAATTTCAACAAAAAAAAGTTTTCAATTTTTCGCAAAAAAACGTGATGGTTAGCCTTACTTTTTTTGAGCGGATAAAATTTATAGTCACGGATTCCGAATGTTTCATTTAGTTTTGATTATCAATGTTATGATAAGTAGTTCAGCGTTTAGTTTGCTTCAATATGTTGCCTCGTTCGTCTGCAATCCAGGTTCGAAGCACAATGTGGCCGAATTTCAAAATACGAAACTTCCAACAACCACTGCTTTCCTTAAGCATTCTACCGGTAGTTTCGTGCTCAACGTGTTGTATACTGTACCTATAATCATTTTGAACCGGAATTGCAACAAAAAAAAGTTTTCAATTTTTCGCAAAAAAACGTGATGGATAGCCTTACTTTTTTTGAGCGGATAAAATTTATAGTCCCGGATTCCGAATGTTTCATTTAGTTTTGATTATCAATGTAATTATAAGTAGTTCAGCGTTTAGTTTGCTTCAATATGTTGCCTCGTTCGTCTGCAATCCAGGTTCGAAGCACAATGTGGCCGAATTTCAAAATACGAAACTTCCAACAACCACTGCTTTCCTTAAGCATTCTACCGGTAGTTTCGTGCTCAACGTGTTGTACACTGTACCTATAATCATTTTGAACAGGAATTGCAACAAAAAAAAGTTTTCAATTTTTCGCAAAAAAACGTGATGGTTAGCCTTACTTTTTTTGAGCGGATAAAATTTATAGTCACGGATTCCGAATGTTTCATTTAGTTTTGATTATCAATGTAATTATAAGTAGTTCAGCGTTTAGTTTGCTTCAATATGTTGCCTCGTTCGTCTGCAATCCAGGTTCGAAGCACAATGTGGCCGAATTTCAAAATACGAAACTTCCAACAACCACTGCTTTCCTTAAGCATTCTACCGGTAGTTTCGTGCTCAACGTGTTGTATACTGTACCTATAATCATTTTGAACCGGAATTTCAACAAAAAAAAGTTTTCAATTTTTCGCAAAAAAACGTGATGGTTAGCCTTACTTTTTTTGAGCGGATAAAATTTATAGTCACGGATTCCGAATGTTTCATTTAGTTTTGATTATCAATGTAATTATAAGTAGTTCAGCGTTTAGTTTGCTTCAATATGTTGCCTCGTTCGTCTGCAATCCAGGTTCGAAGCACAATGTGGCCGAATTTCAAAATACGAAACTTCCAACAACCACTGCTTTCCTTAAGCATTCTACCGGTAGTTTCGTGCTCAACGTGTTGTATACTGTACCTATAATCATTTTGAACCGGAATTTCAACAAAAAAAAGTTTTCAATTTTTCGCAAAAAAACGTGATAGCCTTACTTTTTTTGAGCGGATAAAATTTATAGTCACGGATTCCGAATGTTTCATTTAGTTTTGATTATCAATGTAATTATAAGTAGTTCAGCGTTTAGTTTGCTTCAATATGTTGCCTCGTTCGTCTGCAATCCAGGTTCGAAGCACAATGTGGCCGAATTTCAAAATACGAAACTTCCAACAACCACTGCTTTCCTTAAGCATTCTACCGGTAGTTTCGTGCTCAACGTGTTGTACACTGTACCTATAATCATTTTGAACCGGAATTGCAACAAAAAAAAGTTTTCAATTTTTCGCAAAAAAACGTGATGATTAACCTTACTTTTTTTGAGCGGATAAAATTTATAGTCACGGATTCCGAATGTTTCATTTAGTTTTGATTATCAATGTAATTATAAGTAGTTCAGCGTTTAGTTTGCTTCAATATGTTGCCTCGTTCGTCTGCAATCCAGGTTCGAAGCACAATGTGGCCGAATTTCAAAATACGAAACTTCCAACAACCACTGCTTTCCTTAAGCATTCTACCGGTAGTTTCGTGCTCAACGTGTTGTACACTGTACCTATAATCATTTTGAACCGGAATTGCAACAAAAAAAAGTTTTCAATTTTTCGCAAAAAAACGTGATGGTTAGCCTTACTTTTTTTGAGCGGATAAAATTTATAGTCACGGATTCCGAATGTTTCATTTAGTTTTGATTATCAATGTAATTATAAGTAGTTCAGCGTTTAGTTTGCTTCAATATGTTGCCTCGTTCGTCTGCAATCCAGGTTCGAAGCACAATGTGGCCGAATTTCAAAATACGAAACTTCCAACAACCACTGCTTTCCTTAAGCATTCTACCGGTAGTTTCGTGCTCAACGTGTTGTACACTGTACCTATAATCATTTTGAACAGGAATTGCAACAAAAAAAAGTTTTCAATTTTTCGCAAAAAAACGTGATGGTTAGCCTTACTTTTTTTGAGCGGATAAAATTTATAGTCACGGATTCCGAATGTTTCATTTAGTTTTGATTATCAATGTAATTATAAGTAGTTCAGCGTTTAGTTTGCTTCAATATGTTGCCTCGTTCGTCTGCAATCCAGGTTCGAAGCACAATGTGGCCGAATTTCAAAATACGAAACTTCCAACAACCACTGCTTTCCTTAAGCATTCTACCGGTAGTTTCGTGCTCAACGTGTTGTATACTGTACCTATAATCATTTTGAACCGGAATTTCAACAAAAAAAAGTTTTCAATTTTTCGCAAAAAAACGTGATGGTTAGCCTTACTTTTTTTGAGCGGATAAAATTTATAGTCACGGATTCCGAATGTTTCATTTAGTTTTGATTATCAATGTAATTATAAGTAGTTCAGCGTTTAGTTTGCTTCAATATGTTGCCTCGTTCGTCTGCAATCCAGGTTCGAAGCACAATGTGGCCGAATTTCAAAATACGAAACTTCCAACAACCACTGCTTTCCTTAAGCATTCTACCGGTAGTTTCGTGCTCAACGTGTTGTATACTGTACCTATAATCATTTTGAACCGGAATTTCAACAAAAAAAAGTTTTCAATTTTTCGCAAAAAAACGTGATGAGCCTTACTTTTTTTGAGCGGATAAAATTTATAGTCACGGATTCCGAATGTTTCATTTAGTTTTGATTATCAATGTAATTATAAGTAGTTCAGCGTTTAGTTTGCTTCAATATGTTGCCTCGTTCGTCTGCAATCCAGGTTCGAAGCACAATGTGGCCGAATTTCAAAATACGAAACTTCCAACAACCACTGCTTTCCTTAAGCATTCTACCGGTAGTTTCGTGCTCAACGTGTTGTACACTGTACCTATAATCATTTTGAACCGGAATTGCAACAAAAAAAAGTTTTCAATTTTTCGCAAAAAAACGTGATGGTTAACCTTACTTTTTTTGAGCGGATAAAATTTATAGTCACGGATTCCGAATGTTTCATTTAGTTTTGATTATCAATGTAATTATAAGTAGTTCAGCGTTTAGTTTGCTTCAATATGTTGCCTCGTTCGTCTGCAATCCAGGTTCGAAGCACAATGTGGCCGAATTTCAAAATACGAAACTTCCAACAACCACTGCTTTCCTTAAGCATTCTACCGGTAGTTTCGTGCTCAACGTGTTGTACACTGTACCTATAATCATTTTGAACCGGAATTGCAACAAAAAAAAGTTTTCAATTTTTCGCAAAAAAACGTGATAGTTAGCCTTACTTTTTTTGAGCGGATAAAATTTATAGTCACGGATTCCGAATGTTTCATTTAGTTTTGATTATCAATGTAATTATAAGTAGTTCAGCGTTTAGTTTGCTTCAATATGTTGCCTCGTTCGTCTGCAATCCAGGTTCGAAGCACAATGTGGCCGAATTTCAAAATACGAAACTTCCAACAACCACTGCTTTCCTTAAGCATTCTACCGGTAGTTTCGTGCTCAACGTGTTGTATACTGTACCTATAATCATTTTGAACCGGAATTTCAACAAAAAAAAGTTTTCAATTTTTCGCAAAAAAACGTGATGGTTAGCCTTACTTTTTTTGAGCGGATAAAATTTATAGTCACGGATTCCGAATGTTTCATTTAGTTTTGATTATCAATGTAATGATAAGTAGTTCAGTGTTTAGTTTGCTTCAATATGTTGCCTCGTTCGTCTGCAATCCAGGTTCGAAGCACAATGTGGCCGAATTTCAAAATACGAAACTTCCAACAACCACTGCTTTCCTTAAGCATTCTACCGGTAGTTTCGTGCTCAACGTATTTTACACTGTACCTATAATCATTTTGAACCGGAATTTCAACAAAAAAAAGTTTTCAATTTTTCGCAAAAAAACGTGATGGTTAGCCTTACTTTTTTTGAGCGGATAAAATTTATAGTCACGGATTCCGAATGTTTCATTTAGTTTTGATTATCAATGTTATGATAAGTAGTTCAGCGTTTAGTTTGCTTCAATATGTTGCCTCGTTCGTCTGCAATCCAGGTTCGAAGCACAATGTGGCCGAATTTCAAAATACGAAACTTCCAACAACCACTGCTTTCCTTAAGCATTCTACCGGTAGTTTCGTGCTCAACGTGTTGTATACTGTACCTATAATCATTTTGAACCGGAATTGCAAAAAAAAAAAGTTTTCAATTTTTCGCAAAAAAACGTGATGGATAGCCTTACTTTTTTTGAGCGGATAAAATTTATAGTCCCGGATTCCGAATGTTTCATTTAGTTTTGATTATCAATGTAATTATAAGTAGTTCAGCGTTTAGTTTGCTTCAATATGTTGCCTCGTTCGTCTGCAATCCAGGTTCGAAGCACAATGTGGCCGAATTTCAAAATACGAAACTTCCAACAACCACTGCTTTCCTTAAGCATTCTACCGGTAGTTTCGTGCTCAACGTGTTGTACACTGTACCTATAATCATTTTGAACAGGAATTGCAACAAAAAAAAGTTTTCAATTTTTCGCAAAAAAACGTGATGGTTAGCCTTACTTTTTTTGAGCGGATAAAATTTATAGTCACGGATTCCGAATGTTTCATTTAGTTTTGATTATCAATGTAATTATAAGTAGTTCAGCGTTTAGTTTGCTTCAATATGTTGCCTCGTTCGTCTGCAATCCAGGTTCGAAGCACAATGTGGCCGAATTTCAAAATACGAAACTTCCAACAACCACTGCTTTCCTTAAGCATTCTACCGGTAGTTTCGTGCTCAACGTGTTGTATACTGTACCTATAATCATTTTGAACCGGAATTTCAACAAAAAAAAGTTTTCAATTTTTCGCAAAAAAACGTGATGGTTAGCCTTACTTTTTTTGAGCGGATAAAATTTATAGTCACGGATTCCGAATGTTTCATTTAGTTTTGATTATCAATGTTATGATAAGTAGTTCAGCGTTTAGTTTGCTTCAATATGTTGCCTCGTTCGTCTGCAATCCAGGTTCGAAGCACAATGTGGCCGAATTTCAAAATACGAAACTTCCAACAACCACTGCTTTCCTTAAGCATTCTACCGGTAGTTTCGTGCTCAACGTGTTGTATACTGTACCTATAATCATTTTGAACCGGAATTGCAACAAAAAAAAGTTTTCAATTTTTCGCAAAAAAACGTGATGGATAGCCTTACTTTTTTTGAGCGGATAAAATTTATAGTCCCGGATTCCGAATGTTTCATTTAGTTTTGATTATCAATGTAATTATAAGTAGTTCAGCGTTTAGTTTGCTTCAATATGTTGCCTCGTTCGTCTGCAATCCAGGTTCGAAGCACAATGTGGCCGAATTTCAAAATACGAAACTTCCAACAACCACTGCTTTCCTTAAGCATTCTACCGGTAGTTTCGTGCTCAACGTGTTGTACACTGTACCTATAATCATTTTGAACAGGAATTGCAACAAAAAAAAGTTTTCAATTTTTCGCAAAAAAACGTGATGGTTAGCCTTACTTTTTTTGAGCGGATAAAATTTATAGTCACGGATTCCGAATGTTTCATTTAGTTTTGATTATCAATGTAATGATAAGTAGTTCAGTGTTTAGTTTGCTTCAATATGTTGCCTCGTTCGTCTGCAATCCAGGTTCGAAGCACAATGTGGCCGAATTTCAAAATACGAAACTTCCAACAACCACTGCTTTCCTTAAGCATTCTACCGGTAGTTTCGTGCTCAACGTATTTTACACTGTACCTATAATCATTTTGAACCGGAATTTCAACAAAAAAAAGTTTTCAATTTTTCGCAAAAAAACGTGATGGTTAGCCTTACTTTTTTTGAGCGGATAAAATTTATAGTCACGGATTCCGAATGTTTCATTTAGTTTTGATTATCAATGTAATTATAAGTAGTTCAGCGTTTAGTTTGCTTCAATATGTTGCCTCGTTCGTCTGCAATCCAGGTTCGAAGCACAATGTGGCCGAATTTCAAAATACGAAACTTCCAACAACCACTGCTTTCCTTAAGCATTCTACCGGTAGTTTCGTGCTCAACGTGTTGTACACTGTACCTATAATCATTTTGAACCGGAATTGCAACAAAAAAAGTTTTCAATTTTTCGCAAAAAAACGTGATAGCCTTACTTTTTTTGAGCGGATAAAATTTATAGTCACGGATTCCGAATGTTTCATTTAGTTTTGATTATCAATGTAATTATAAGTAGTTCAGCGTTTAGTTTGCTTCAATATGTTGCCTCGTTCGTCTGCAATCCAGGTTCGAAGCACAATGTGGCCGAATTTCAAAATACGAAACTTCCAACAACCACTGCTTTCCTTAAGCATTCTACCGGTAGTTTCGTGCTCAACGTGTTGTATACTGTACCTATAATCATTTTGAACCGGAATTTTAACAAAAAAAAGTTTTCAATTTTTCGCAAAAAAACGTGATGAGCCTTACTTTTTTTGAGCGGATAAAATTTATTGTCACGGATTCCGAATGTTTCATTTAGTTTTGATTATCAATGTAATTATAAGTAGTTCAGCGTTTAGTTTGCTTCAATATGTTGCCTCGTTCGTCTGCAATCCAGGTTCGAAGCACAATGTGGCCGAATTTCAAAATACGAAACTTCCAACAACCACTGCTTTCCTTAAGCATTCTACCGGTAGTTTCGTGCTCAACGTGTTGTACACTGTACCTATAATCATTTTGAACCGGAATTGCAACAAAAAAAAGTTTTCAATTTTTCGCAAAAAAACGTGATGGTTAGCCTTACTTTTTTTGAGCGGATAAAATTTATAGTCACGGATTCCGAATGTTTCATTTAGTTTTGATTATCAATGTAATTATAAGTAGTTCAGCGTTTAGTTTGCTTCAATATGTTGCCTCGTTCGTCTGCAATCCAGGTTCGAAGCACAATGTGGCCGAATTTCAAAATACGAAACTTCCAACAACCACTGCTTTCCTTAAGCATTCTACCGGTAGTTTCGTGCTCAACGTGTTGTACACTGTACCTATAATCATTTTGAACCGGAATTGCAACAAAAAAAGTTTTCAATTTTTCGCAAAAAAACGTGATGGTTAGCCTTACTTTTTTTGAGCGGATAAAATTTATAGTCACGGATTCCGAATGTTTCATTTAGTTTTGATTATCAATGTAATTATAAGTAGTTCAGCGTTTAGTTTGCTTCAATATGTTGCCTCGTTCGTCTGCAATCCAGGTTCGAAGCACAATGTGGCCGAATTTCAAAATTCGAAACTTCCAACAACCACTGTTTCGTTAAGCATTCTACCGGTAGTTTCGTGCTCAACGTGTTGTACACTGTACCTATAATCATTTTGAATCGGAATTGCAACAAAAAAAAGTTTTCAATTTTTCGCAAAAAAACGTGATGGTTAGCCTTACTTTTTTTGAGCGGATAAAATTTATAGTCACGTATTCCGAATGTTTCATTTAGTTTTGATTATCAATGTTATTATAAGTAGTTCAGCGTTTAGTTTGCTTCAATATGTTGCCTCGTTCGTCTGCAATCCAGGTTCGAAGCACAATGTGGCCGAATTTCAAAATACGAAACTTCCAACAACCACTGCTTTCCTTAAGCATTCTACCGGTAGTT
The DNA here is from genome assembly GCA_947310385.1 of Nephrotoma appendiculata. Taxonomy (NCBI): domain Eukaryota; kingdom Metazoa; phylum Arthropoda; class Insecta; order Diptera; family Tipulidae; genus Nephrotoma; species Nephrotoma appendiculata. Next base: position 61,382,751 of record OX371223.1, read on the forward strand.
TCGTGCTCAACGTGTTGTACACTGTACCTATAATCATTTTGAACAGGAATTGCAACAAAAAAAAGTTTTCAATTTTTCGCAAAAAAACGTGATGGTTAGCCTTACTTTTTTTGAGCGGATAAAATTTATTGTCACGGATTCCGAATGTTTCATTTAGTTTTGATTATCAATGTAATTATAAGTAGTTCAGCGTTTAGTTTGCTTCAATATGTTGCCTCGTTCGTCTGCAATCCAGGTTCGAAGCACAATGTGGCCGAATTTCAAAATACGAAACTTCCAACAACCACTGCTTTCCTTAAGCATTCTACCGGTAGTTTCGTGCTCAACGTGTTGTACACTGTACCTATAATCATTTTGAACCGGAATTGCAACAAAAAAAAGTTTTCAATTTTTCGCAAAAAAACGTGATGGTTAGCCTTACTTTTTTTGAGCGGATAAAATTTATAGTCACGGATTCCGAATGTTTCATTTAGTTTTGATTATCAATGTAATTATAAGTAGTTCAGCGTTTAGTTTGCTTCAATATGTTGCCTCGTTCGTCTGCAATCCAGGTTCGAAGCACAATGTGGCCGAATTTCAAAATACGAAACTTCCAACAACCACTGCTTTCCTTAAGCATTCTACCGGTAGTTTCGTGCTCAACGTGTTGTACACTGTACCTATAATCATTTTGAACCGGAATTGCAACAAAAAAAGTTTTCAATTTTTCGCAAAAAAACGTGATGGTTAGCCTTACTTTTTTTGAGCGGATAAAATTTATAGTCACGGATTCCGAATGTTTCATTTAGTTTTGATTATCAATGTAATTATAAGTAGTTCAGCGTTTAGTTTGCTTCAATATGTTGCCTCGTTCGTCTGCAATCCAGGTTCGAAGCACAATGTGGCCGAATTTCAAAATTCGAAACTTCCAACAACCACTGTTTCGTTAAGCATTCTACCGGTAGTTTCGTGCTCAACGTGTTGTACACTGTACCTATAATCATTTTGAATCGGAATTTCAACAAAAAAAAGTTTTCAATTTTTCGCAAAAAAACGTGATGGTTAGCCTTACTTTTTTTGAGCGGATACAATTTATAGTCACGGATTCCAAATGTTTCATTTAGTTTTGATTATCAATGTTATTATAAGTAGTTCAGCGTTTAGTTTGCTTCAATATGTTGCCTCGTTCGTCTGCAATCCAGGTTCGAAGCACAATGTGGCCGAATTTCAAAATACGAAACTTCCAACAACCACTGCTTTCCTTAAGCATTCTACCGGTAGTTTTGTGCTCAACGTGTTGTATACTGTACCTTAACAATCATTTTGAACCGGAATTTCAACAAAAAAAAGTTTTCAATTTTTCGCAAAAAAACGTGAGCCTTACTTTTTTTGAGCGGATAAAATTTATAGTCACGGATTCCGAATGTTTCATTTAGTTTTGATTATCAATGTAATGATAAGTAGTTCAGCGTTTAGTTTGCTTCAATATGTTGCCTCGTTCGTCTGCAATCCAGGTTAGAAGCACAATGTGGCCGAATTTCAAAATACGAAACTTCCAACAACCACTGCTTTCCTTAAGCATTCTACCGGTAGTTTCGTGCTCAACGTGTTGTATACTGTACCTTTAATCATTTTGAACCGGAATTTCAACAAAAAAAAGTTTTCAATTTTTCGCAAAAAAACGTGATGGTTAGCCTTACTTTTTTTGAGCGGATAAAATTTATAGTCACGGATTCCAAACGTTTCATTTAGTTTTGATTATCAATGTTATTATAAGTAGTTCAGCGTTTAGTTTGCTTCAATATGTTGCCTCGTTCGTCTGCAATCCAGGTTCGAAGCACAATGTGGCCGAATTTCAAAATACGAAACTTCCAACAACCACTGTTTCCTTAAGCATTCTACCGGTAGTTTCGTGCTCAACGTGTTGTATACTGTACCTATAATCATTTTGAACCGGAATTTCAACAAAAAAAAGTTTTCAATTTTTCGCAAAAAAACGTGATGGTTAGCCTTACTTTTTTTGAGCGGATAAAATTTATAGTCACGGATTCCGAATGTTTCATTTAGTTTTGATTATCAATGTAATTATAAGTAGTTCAGCGTTTAGTTTGCTTCAATATGTTGCCTCGTTCGTCTGCAATCCAGGTTCGAAGCACAATGTGGCCGAATTTCAAAATACGAAACTTCCAACAACCACTGCTTTCCTTAAGCATTCTACCGGTAGTTTCGTGCTCAACGTGTTGTACACTGTACCTATAATCATTTTGAACTGGAATTGCAACAAAAAAAAGTTTTCAATTTTTCGCAAAAAAACGTGATGGTTAGCCTTACTTTTTTTGAGCGGATAAAATTTATAGTGACGGATTCCGAATGTTACATTTAGTTTTGATTATCAATGTAATTATAAGTAGTTCAGCGTTTAGTTTGCTTCAATATGTTGCCTCGTTCGTCTGCAATCCAGGTTCGAAGCACAATGTGGCCGAATTTCAAAATACGAAACTTCCAACAACCACTGCTTTCCTTAAGCATTCTACCGGTAGTTTCGTGCTCAACGTGTTGTATACTGTACCTATAATCATTTTGAACCGGAATTTCAACAAAAAAAAGTTTTCAATTTTTCGCAAAAAAACGTGATGGTTAGCCTTACTTTTTTTGAGCGGATAAAATTTATAGTCACGGATTCCGAATGTTTCATTTAGTTTTGATTATCAATGTAATTATAAGTAGTTCAGCGTTTAGTTTGCTTCAATATGTTGCCTCGTTCGTCTGCAATCCAGGTTCGAAGCACAATGTGGCCGAATTTCAAAATACGAAACTTCCAACAACCACTGCTTTCCTTAAGCATTCTACCGGTAGTTTCGTGCTCAACGTGTTGTACACTGTACCTATAATCATTTTGAACTGGAATTGCAACAAAAAAAAGTTTTCAATTTTTCGCAAAAAAACGTGATGGTTAGCCTTACTTTTTTTGAGCGGATAAAATTTATAGTCACGGATTCCGAATGTTTCATTTAGTTTTGATTATCAATGTAATTATAAGTAGTTCAGCGTTTAGTTTGCTTCAATATGTTGCCTCGTTCGTCTGCAATCCAGGTTCGAAGCACAATGTGGCCGAATTTCAAAATACGAAACTTCCAACAACCACTGCTTTCCTTAAGCATTCTACCGGTAGTTTCGTGCTCAACGTGTTGTACACTGTACCTATAATCATTTTGAACTGGAATTGCAACAAAAAAAAGTTTTCAATTTTTCGCAAAAAAACGTGATGGTTAGCCTTACTTTTTTTGAGCGGATAAAATTTATAGTCACGGATTCCGAATGTTTCATTTAGTTTTGATTATCAATGTAATTATAAGTAGTTCAGCGTTTAGTTTGCTTCAATATGTTGCCTCGTTCGTCTGCAATCCAGGTTCGAAGCACAATGTGGCCGAATTTCAAAATACGAAACTTCCAACAACCACTGCTTTCCTTAAGCATTCTACCGGTAGTTTCGTGCTCAACGTGTTGTATACTGTACCTATAATCATTTTGAACCGGAATTTCAACAAAAAAAAGTTTTCCATTTTTCGCAAAAAAACGTGATGGTTAGCCTTACTTTTTTTGAGCGGATAAAATTTATAGTCACGGATTCCGAATGTTTCATTTAGTTTTGATTATCAATGTAATTATAAGTAGTTCAGCGTTTAGTTTGCTTCAATATGTTGCCTCGTTCGTCTGCAATCCAGGTTCGAAGCACAATGTGGCCGAATTTCAAAATACGAAACTTCCAACAACCACTGTTTCCTTAAGCATTCTACCGGTAGTTTCGTGCTCAACGTGTTGTACACTGTACCTATAATCATTTTGAACCGGAATTTCAACAAAAAAAAGTTTTCAATTTTTCGCAAAAAAACGTGATGGTTAGCCTTACTTTTTTTGAGCGGATAAAATTTATAGTCACGGATTCCGAATGTTTCATTTAATTTTGATTATCAATGTAATGATAAGTAGTTCAGCGTTTAGTTTGCTTCAATATGTTGCCTCGTTCGTCTGCAATCCAGGTTCGAAGCACAATGTGGCCGAATTTCAAAATACGAAACTTCCAACAACCACTGCTTTCCTTAAGCATTCTACCGGTAGTTTCGTGCTCAACGTGTTGTACACTGTACCTATAATCATTTTGAACTGGAATTGCAACAAAAAAAAGTTTTCAATTTTTCGCAAAAAAACGTGATGGTTAGCCTTACTTTTTTTGAGCGGATAAAATTTATAGTCACGGATTCCGAATGTTTCATTTAGTTTTGATTATCAATGTAATTATAAGTAGTTCAGCGTTAAGTTTGCTTCAATATGTTGCCTCGTTCGTCTGCAATCCAGGTTCGAAGCACAATGTGGCCGAATTTCAAAATACGAAACTTCCAACAACCACTGCTTTCCTTAAGCATTCTACCGGTAGTTTCGTGCTCAACGTGTTGTATACTGTACCTATAATCATTTTGAACCGGAATTTCAACAAAAAAAAGTTTTCCATTTTTCGCAAAAAAACGTGATGGTTAGCCTTACTTTTTTTGAGCGGATAAAATTTATAGTCACGGATTCCGAATGTTTCATTTAGTTTTGATTATCAATGTAATGATAAGTAGTTCAGCGTTTAGTTTGCTTCAATATGTTGCCTCGTTCGTCTGCAATCCAGGTTCGAAGCACAATGTGGCCGAATTTCAAAATACGAAACTTCCAACAACCACTGCTTTCCTTAAGCATTCTACCGGTAGTTTCGTGCTCAACGTGTTGTACACTGTACCTATAATCATTTTGAACTGGAATTGCAACAAAAAAAAGTTTTCAATTTTTCGCAAAAAAACGTGATGGTTAGCCTTACTTTTTTTGAGCGGATAAAATTTATAGTCACGGATTCCGAATGTTTCATTTAGTTTTGATTATCAATGTAATTATAAGTAGTTCAGCGTTAAGTTTGCTTCAATATGTTGCCTCGTTCGTCTGCAATCCAGGTTCGAAGCACAATGTGGCCGAATTTCAAAATACGAAACTTCCAACAACCACTGCTTTCCTTAAGCATTCTACCGGTAGTTTCGTGCTCAACGTGTTGTATACTGTACCTATAATCATTTTGAACCGGAATTTCAACAAAAAAAAGTTTTCAATTTTTCGCAAAAAAACGTGATGGTTAGCCTTACTTTTTTTGAGCGGATAAAATTTATAGTCACGGATTCCGAATGTTTCATTTAGTTTTGATTATCAATGTAATTATAAGTAGTTCAGCGTTAAGTTTGCTTCAATATGTTGCCTCGTTCGTCTGCAATCCAGGTTCGAAGCACAATGTGGCCGAATTTCAAAATACGAAACTTCCAACAACCACTGCTTTCCTTAAGCATTCTACCGGTAGTTTCGTGCTCAACGTGTTGTATACTGTACCTATAATCATTTTGAACCGGAATTTCAACAAAAAAAAGTTTTCCATTTTTCGCAAAAAAACGTGATGGTTAGCCTTACTTTTTTTGAGCGGATAAAATTTATAGTCACGGATTCCGAATGTTTCATTTAGTTTTGATTATCAATGTAATTATAAGTAGTTCAGCGTTTAGTTTGCTTCAATATGTTGCCTCGTTCGTCTGCAATCCAGGTTCGAAGCACAATGTGGCCGAATTTCAAAATACGAAACTTCCAACAACCACTGTTTCCTTAAGCATTCTACCGGTAGTTTCGTGCTCAACGTGTTGTACACTGTACCTATAATCATTTTGAACCGGAATTTCAACAAAAAAAAGTTTTCAATTTTTCGCAAAAAAACGTGATGGTTAGCCTTACTTTTTTTGAGCGGATAAAATTTATAGTCACGGATTCCGAATGTTTCATTTAGTTTTGATTATCAATGTAATGATAAGTAGTTCAGCGTTTAGTTTGCTTCAATATGTTGCCTCGTTCGTCTGCAATCCAGGTTCGAAGCACAATGTGGCCGAATTTCAAAATACGAAACTTCCAACAACCACTGCTTTCCTTAAGCATTCTACCGGTAGTTTTGTGCTCAACGTGTTGTATACTGTACCTTAACAATCATTTTGAACCGGAATTTCAACAAAAAAAGTTTTCAATTTTTCGCAAAAAAACGTGATGGTTAGCCTTACTTTTTTTGAGCGGATAAAATTTATAGTCACGGATTCCAAATGTTTCATTTAGTTTTGATTATCAATGTTATTATAAGTAGTTCAGCGTTTAGTTTGCTTCAATATGTTGCCTCGTTCGTCTGCAATCCAGGTTCGAAGCACAATGTGGCCGAATTTCAAAATACGAAACTTCCAACAACCACTGTTTCCTTAAGCATTCTACCGGTAGTTTCGTGCTCAACGTGTTGTACACTGTACCTATAATCATTTTGAACCGGAATTTCAACAAAAAAATGTTTTCAATTTTTCGCAAAAAAACGTGATGGCTAGCTTTACTTTTTTTGAGCGGATAAAATTTATAGTCACGGATTCCGAATGTTTCATTTAGTTTTGATTATCAATGTAATTATAAGTAGTTCAGCGTTAAGTTTGCTTCAATATGTTGCCTCGTTCGTCTGCAATCCAGGTTCGAAGCACAATGTGGCCGAATTTCAAAATACGAAACTTCCAACAACCACTGTTTCCTTAAGCATTCTACCGGTAGTTTCGTGCTCAACGTGTTGTACACTGTACCTATAATCATTTTGAACCGGAATTTCAACAAAAAAATGTTTTCAATTTTTCGCAAAAAAACGTGATGGCTAGCCTTACTTTTTTTGAGCGGATAAAATTTATAGTGACGGATTCCGAATGTTACATTTAGTTTTGATTATCAATGTAATTATAAGTAGTTCAGCGTTTAGTTTGCTTCAATATGTTGCCTCGTTCGTCTGCAATCCAGGTTCGAAGCACAATGTGGCCGAATTTCAAAATACGAAACTTCCAACAACCACTGCTTTCCTTAAGCATTCTACCGGTAGTTTCGTGCTCAACGTGTTGTATACTGTACCTATAATCATTTTGAACCGGAATTTCAACAAAAAAAAGTTTTCAATTTTTCGCAAAAAAACGTGATGGTTAGCCTTACTTTTTTTGAGCGGATAAAATTTATAGTCACGGATTCCGAATGTTTCATTTAGTTTTGATTATCAATGTAATTATAAGTAGTTCAGCGTTTAGTTTGCTTCAATATGTTGCCTCGTTCGTCTGCAATCCAGGTTCGAAGCACAATGTGGCCGAATTTCAAAATACGAAACTTCCAACAACCACTGTTTCCTTAAGCATTCTACCGGTAGTTTCGTGCTCAACGTGTTGTACACTGTACCTATAATCATTTTGAACCGGAATTTCAACAAAAAAATGTTTTCAATTTTTCGCAAAAAAACGTGATGGCTAGCCTTACTTTTTTTGAGCGGATAAAATTTATAGTGACGGATTCCGAATGTTACATTTAGTTTTGATTATCAATGTAATTATAAGTAGTTCAGCGTTTAGTTTGCTTCAATATGTTGCCTCGTTCGTCTGCAATCCAGGTTCGAAGCACAATGTGGCCGAATTTCAAAATACGAAACTTCCAACAACCACTGCTTTCCTTAAGCATTCTACCGGTAGTTTCGTGCTCAACGTGTTGTATACTGTACCTATAATCATTTTGAACCGGAATTTCAACAAAAAAAAGTTTTCAATTTTTCGCAAAAAAACGTGATGTTAGCCTTACTTTTTTTGAGCGGATAAAATTTATAGTCACGGATTCCGAATGTTTCATTAAGTTTTGATTATCAATGTAATTATAAGTAGTTCAGTGTTTAGTTTGCTTCAATATGTTGCCTCGTTCGTCTGCAATCCAGGTTCGAAGCACAATGTGGCCTAATTTCAAAATACGAAACTTCCAACAACCACTGCTTTCCTTAAGCATTCTACCGGTAGTTTTGTGCTCAACGTGTTGTATACTGTACCTAAACAATCATTTTGAACCGGAATTTCAACAAAAAAAAGTTTTCAATTTTTCGCAAAAAAACGTGATGGTTAGCCTTACTTTTTTTGAGCGGATAAAATTTATAGTCACGGATTCCAAATGTTTCATTTAGTTTTGATTATCAATGTTATTATAAGTAGTTCAGCGTTTAGTTTGCTGCAATATGTTGCCTCGTTCGTCTGCAATCCAGGTTCGAAGCACAATGTGGCCGAATTTCAAAATACGAAACTTCCAACAACCACTGCTTTCCTTAAGCATTCTACCGGTAGTTTTGTGCTCAACGTGTTGTATACTGTACCTTAACAATCATTTTGAACCGGAATTTCAACAAAAAAAAGTTTTCAATTTTTCGCAAAAAAACGTGATGGTTAGCCTTACTTTTTTTGAGCGGATAAAATTTATAGTCACGGATTCCAAATGTTTCATTTAGTTTTGATTATCAATGTTATTATAAGTAGTTCAGCGTTTAGTTTGCTTCAATATGTTGCCTCGTTCGTCTGCAATCCAGGTTCGAAGCACAATGTGGCCGAATTTCAAAATACGAAACTTCCAACAACCACTGTTTCCTTAAGCATTCTACCGGTAGTTTCGTGCTCAACGTGTTGTACACTGTACCTATAATCATTTTGAACCGGAATTTCAACAAAAAAATGTTTTAAATTTTTCGCAAAAAAACGTGATGGCTAGCCTTACTTTTTTTGAGCGGATAAAATTTATAGTCACGGATTCCGAATGTTTCATTTAGTTTTGATTATCAATGTAATTATAAGTAGTTCAGCGTTAAGTTTGCTTCAATATGTTGCCTCGTTCGTCTGCAATCCAGGTTCGAAGCACAATGTGGCCGAATTTCAAAATACGAAACTTCCAACAACCACTGCTTTCCTTAAGCATTCTACCGGTAGTTTCGTGCTCAACGTGTTGTATACTGTACCTATAATCATTTTGAACCGGAATTTCAACAAAAAAAAGTTTTCCATTTTTCGCAAAAAAACGTGATGGTTAGCCTTACTTTTTTTGAGCGGATAAAATTTATAGTCACGGATTCCGAATGTTTCATTTAGTTTTGATTATCAATGTAATTATAAGTAGTTCAGCGTTTAGTTTGCTTCAATATGTTGCCTCGTTCGTCTGCAATCCAGGTTCGAAGCACAATGTGGCCGAATTTCAAAATACGAAACTTCCAACAACCACTGTTTCCTTAAGCATTCTACCGGTAGTTTCGTGCTCAACGTGTTGTACACTGTACCTATAATCATTTTGAACCGGAATTTCAACAAAAAAAAGTTTTCAATTTTTCGCAAAAAAACGTGATGTTAGCCTTACTTTTTTTGAGCGGATAAAATTTATAGTCACGGATTCCGAATGTTTCATTAAGTTTTGATTATCAATGTAATTATAAGTAGTTCAGCGTTTAGTTTGCTTCAATATGTTGCCTCGTTCGTCTGCAATCCAGGTTCGAAGCACAATGTGGCCTAATTTCAAAATACGAAACTTCCAACAACCACTGCTTTCCTTAAGCATTCTACCGGTAGTTTTGTGCTCAACGTGTTGTATACTGTACCTAAACAATCATTTTGAACCGGAATTTCAACAAAAAAAGTTTTCAATTTTTCGCAAAAAAACGTGATGGTTAGCCTTACTTTTTTTGAGCGGATAAAATGTATAGTCACGGATTCCGAATGTTTCATTTAGTTTTGATTATCAATGTAATTATAAGTAGTTCAGCGTTTAGTTTGCTTCAATATGTTGCCTCGTTCGTCTGCAATCCAGGTTCGAAGCACAATGTGGCCGAATTTCAAAATACGAAACTTCCAACAACCACTGTTTCCTTAAGCATTCTACCGGTAGTTTCGTGCTCAACGTGTTGTACACTGTACCTATAATCATTTTGAACCGGAATTTCAACAAAAAAAAGTTTTCAATTTTTCGCAAAAAAACGTGATGTTAGCCTTACTTTTTTTGAGCGGATAAAATTTATAGTCACGGATTCCGAATGTTTCATTAAGTTTTGATTATCAATGTAATTATAAGTAGTTCAGCGTTTAGTTTGCTTCAATATGTTGCCTCGTTCGTCTGCAATCCAGGTTCGAAGCACAATGTGGCCGAATTTCAAAATACGAAACTTCCAACAACCACTGTTTCCTTAAGCATTCTACCGGTAGTTTCGTGCTCAACGTGTTGTACACTGTACCTATAATCATTTTGAACCGGAATTTCAACAAAAAAAAGTTTTCAATTTTTCGCAAAAAAACGTGATGTTAGCCTTACTTTTTTTGAGCGGATAAAATTTATAGTCACGGATTCCGAATGTTTCATTAAGTTTTGATTATCAATGTAATTATAAGTAGTTCAGCGTTTAGTTTGCTTCAATATGTTGCCTCGTTCGTCTGCAATCCAGGTTCGAAGCACAATGTGGCCGAATTTCAAAATACGAAACTTCCAACAACCACTGTTTCCTTAAGCATTCTACCGGTAGTTTCGTGCTCAACGTGTTGTACACTGTACCTATAATCATTTTGAACCGGAATTTCAACAAAAAAATGTTTTCAATTTTTCGCAAAAAAACGTGATGGCTAGCCTTACTTTTTTTGAGCGGATAAAATTTATAGTCACGGATTCCGAATGTTTCATTAAGTTTTGATTATCAATGTAATTATAAGTAGTTCAGCGTTTAGTTTGCTTCAATATGTTGCCTCGTTCGTCTGCAATCCAGGTTCGAAGCACAATGTGGCCGAATTTCAAAATACGAAACTTCCAACAACTATTGCTTTCCTTAAGCATCCTACCGGTAGTTTCGTGCTCAACGTGTTGTATACTGTACCTATAATCATTTTGAACCGGAATTTCAACAAAAAAAAGTTTTGAATTTTTCGCGAAAAAACGTGATGGTTAGCCTTACTTTTTTTGAACGGATAAAATTCATAGTCACGGATTCCGAATGTTTCATTTAGTTTTGATTATCAATGTAATTATAAGTAGTTCTAGTAGTTTTATTTTAGTTTTAGCCAATTTTGGCTAATTAGACAATTTTGACACGAAATTCATTTAATTGTTGGTAATATGTTGCTCCTTTCATCTCTTATTAAAATTAGTTCACCAAATTTAAAAATTTGGACATGTATCACTAAATTTTTACCTATCCGTTCTCTTCTAAGGACATTAATTAAAATTCACTGTTTAATATAAGGAATGGAAAATAATTATGAAATATTACCTTTACTTACCTTTTTAATTTACAATGCAAAGTGAACTTCCAATTTGTCTCAAATTTCTTAACTGCCAATAAAAAACCGCAATCGACTTTAAGTTGTTTTTTTATTAAAAATTATTAAATAATAAATTATTAATTACAATTATTTGATAATTACTTCTCTTTTATGATTTCAATTTATTATTTTTAATTTATTTTGTTTTCAAATTATTGCTCTTTCGTCGTCAAATTTGCGTAATTTTTTTTAAAAATTTTATTTATTTATAAACAAATTTAATTATTTTTTTTTTATTTACATTTTTTTTTTTGTTTTTCCAAATAAAAATAATAATTACATCGTAAAACAAAATAATAAATTTTATTTAATCGTTAAAAAATATAATATAAAAGCAATAACAAATGAAAATATTTTTTACAAAAAGAATAATAATTTAAAAAAAACGTTTAACCGCGCGCATATCATTATCGGAAAACGCGCGTGTGTGTGTATATAATAAAATATTTTCGGTATCCGGTTCGAATTAAATAAATACAAAAATAAATATTTTGCGGATACACATATTTCTCCGATAATATCGGATTATAATAATGAGTGTTTTTTTTTTTGGTTTGGTTTCAATTTATAATTTAATATTAATCGTTATTAATAAATAGTACTTTTTATACAATAATAAATTCGTTAGTATATACGACAAACTATATAAAAAATAATAATAAATTTTATGGCAAAAAACAGACAAAAAAAATTATTTTGAGTATAATGAAGAATATTTCAAAAAAAGAATTTTAATTATTAGTTCATCCCTAAGAACAAAATGTTTTTTTTTTTAATTTTACTTTAATTTAATTAAAAATTGGTTATTTTCCACCATTCACCTCTTTTAATTTACCGTTTTTATCTTTTTTAACCATTGCGTATAGGGATGCGGCTTTATAGTTGATTGGTCCATAATTTGATTTGTAATCAACATCGGCGTATTCAAAATTTTGTGGATCATCAAAATTGTCGACTCCGAATGGCTGAATTTGTAAATAAACAAAAGTAAAATATTTAATATAAATAAATTAAATAATTAAAATGTTTATATAATGAACTATTTTTTTTAATAAAAACAGAAAAAACATATTTTTTGTCGGAAATGGGAAATATAATATTTTTTATTCTGTTAATTTTGTTAATGTGGAATATAAAAAATATAAATAAATATTATTATTATTAATATTTATATGATATTAAGTTGCAATTTGTTTAAGTAGAGCAACCCCATTATGCGAAATATTTTAGTGGAATATTTGTATTTTAGTTAGATCTGGAAATATCATCGAAATTGGATGTTTAGTTTAGCTAATACAAATAATAATTTAACATGTTGAAATATTTTCTCAACAATGTACCGGGAGCCACAAATTTCCACCTAACGTATATGTTTTGATGAAAACAAGAATAAAAGTAAAAAAGGTAGAAACCTCTCGACGTAATCAGAACTTCGGTCTGGAAATTGACAACACCGAAAAATTCACTGAAAATTCGGCAATCGATCATCATCGAAATTATGAATTATTTGAATAGAAAGAAAAATTTTTCTAAGAATATAAGTATCATTGCATCAACCCAAAGTTCAAGTCACATAAATTATTGGAATACACTAGATATAAATGCTTGCAGCGCCAAAGAACTAGTTTTGAGTACTAAGCTCTCTCAACTTATTTTGTGACATTCTTCAAGACCATTATTTATTTATTCTATAATAAACGAGAAATAAGCTACCAGCGCTAAAACGGTGGATTATTGAACTACCGAAAATGTTGTCTGAACTAAGTCCTTTCAAACAATATACTGCACGAGCAAATGGGTAAATGTAAAGAAATATTTTGGTATTGGGTTATATTTTGGCAGATTTCTTATGGCCAGTAACCGACCCCAATGAGGTAGAGACCACAAAAGATGTATTATTCTTTGAACTAAGAATAAAAAAAGATTGACAAAAAAAAATCGATTTAGGTACATCAGTTTTTTTTTTAACTTATCGCCGGTTAGACATCCATTCCATCCAGATGGACGGACAAACATATTTTGTCGTTTTGGGATTAGGGCCCTTCAAAACGTTGAGAAAAGTGGTTTTGAACCAGGTATTTTTTCATAATTTTTATCAAGATTTCATAACTTGGTCTAACCTAGTTTAACAAGTAAAATCCTTCGGCGATCAACCTCACAAGAGGAAAATAAACCAATGAAAGAAGCTGTCAATCAAATAATTCAAATATGTACCAAAGATATCGTTCGTGGAAGTTACCGTGATACCCATTATTATAGACAATACATGTTTAATTAACTTACGAGAATAACAGTATATCATGGAACATTAATGGAATGAAACGAGAATCCGTGGAGAGTTTTCCTTGATGAGATGCTCTTTTACGACAAAGTCTGGTACGTAATTAAATTGGAATTTTTTGCCAATACATTTCTACCTGTAGCACGACAATTCACCAATTCATTACCAAAAAGGAATTCACTGAAAACGACAATTTACTGGAAATCAATACACAGAAATAGCAACTAGCTGAAAACGGTATTTTACCGAAAACGACAATGAACCGAAAACATAAATTTACCAAAAACGACAGTTGACCGAACACGACAATTCATCGAGGACTAAAAAAATTCTCTGCAAACGAAAATTAAGCGGAAATTTGTCAAATGTGCAGTTTCTCAGGATTTATGTTTCCTATTATATTTCATTACGTTGTTGATAAAACATTAAGGGAGACCCAAGAGTTTTAATTTCTGGAAAATTTATGTAGAAGGTCTCACGTTTTTACACAAGATCTATTTTTTCTCGTCTAAGGCTTATTTTGATTTAGATATCTAGCTAACTGTGATGGTACTAAGCCATTTCTGAAATTTTGGCTTGTAAAGTTTTTTTCGAAATTTTTGAAATAATCCCAATTGGAACGGAACGAGATCATTTTCAACTCGATCAAAATGCAATTGGTATGCAGGATAGAAATGGGATTCTAAAATCTATTTTGGAAACAGTTCTTAAATATTGTCAATTGGGACAGAACTAGGCTCCTTAACCGATCATCAAAAAATTGGGTGAGTAAGAAGAAAATAAGATTGAAAAATGTTTTTTGGGAGAAGTTTATGCCCATCTAAAACGGAACTAGGCTATTTCAATCATAAAGATATTGGATGTATACTATGGAAATTAGATTCAAACATGATTTTAAGAAAAATTTAAAAAAATGGCTAACTGAGGTGGAATACTTCCATTTATGACCGATCACTAAAAAAAATGTATGTGTATAATGGTAGCATTGTTCCATATAGTTTGTTGGTTAATTAGTCCCAAGGCAGACACATATGGCGCGGCTAATACAAAATTCATATGACTTTTAGAAAAGACCAATCTTCAAACTAAATCGATGAAAATTTTATTATTATCTATAATTTTAAAAGAAATAATAATTAAAGAGACTCTCCAACTTCGAAAACATTCGTTAAACCAGGTTTGCTAACTTTAAGCATGTCCGCACAAACACTAAACGGCAATTGTTGCAGAAAAGACTAAAATGTGCACAAAATCTTGCATACATTTTTGATCAACAGTTTAACCATAAAAAAGAGGATTTTTGCATCAGAATTTGAAAATGAATGAAACATGGATATACCACCACACATATACCACCTTAATAGCAGCAGATGAAAGGAAGCCAAAGCTAAAAAACAGGATGAGTAAGATATTTTGTTAGTCGACTATCTTGAGAAAGAAAAGATCATCAGCTATTAATGCGTTTGAGCAGTTGCGAAAAACGGCCCCAAATGCAGAATAAGTGCTCTTTCACCAAGACAATGCTCAAGTCATCTGACAAGCCGTTGCCTTCGTTGGCTAAGCAGCATGAATTAAAGTTAAAATTTCTTGAAAAATCGTGCTACTATACAAAAAAATTATCGACAAATTTGAGAAGCGTTGGAATGAGTGTTCTTTCCTTAAAGGAAACAAAACTTTATATAAAACCAAATCAATTAAAACGGCATTTTGAAAGACCAGAAAACCAAAAAACCAGCAAAAAAAACGCAACTACATGCCAAACAATCTATAATGTTAGACGTTGTGCATCAATTGCGGGGGATCTGTTAATCCCTCGGCTTTTTAAGTAGACAACAACGAAAGTTAAATCAAAGTTTGGCAGAGCTTGTTACTTTAATCTCTATAATCATCGTTTAAACCAACACATTCGCAGAATGCCGGTTTTAAAATTCATAAATTCACAGAATTAGAGGATGCATAAACAGAGTCATGTAAAAATTACGAAAAACCAATTTTAACTAAGGAGATATATGGAGTGAACCTCATGAAAAAATTTCGAGAATATATAAATTTTGACGTATATGAAGATGGCCCGAAAATCATCCATAATTTTCATATTTTCCTCTAAATTATTCACAGCTAAACCCAATAAAACGCCTCTCAACCCAAAAAAAAATAGAATTTGGACAAAAATACTTTACTTCCCAAAAAATTAAAAAATTCAAGAACAGGTACAAATAAAATTTGGTGATTTATCTTTACGGTTTTCCTAAACCACTGTTTTAAATTATAGGCAGATTGAAAAATATGTTCAAAAGTCCATATACATTTTTCTAAAACACAGAGGGCCCAAACTACATATTTACAAATACTTAAAAAAATTTAAAATTAAACCTATAAAATTGGCAATATTAATAATAATGTATTCTAAAAAAAAAATTAAAAATATATCTGTCGATCTGAATGGCCACAATATAGAAGTTACCTACACCTCGATATCACAAAAACTGCAGGATATTCCATCGAATTGTAAAAGTGGTTATTGAGAAGCTAGACTTGTGCAATTTTTTTTTAATAATAGCTGTGTTCTTGATCTGATCGGGTTCAGTTGGTCGGGTTCCTTTATTTTTATTTCATTATTTTCTCTAATTTTATTCAATAATTTTATTGGACTTTCGCCTTATGCATGTTTCAAGAAACAACTCACAGGCGCTTTAAAGATTTTCAATCAAAATTTGTGATCTCAAACAAAAATTGGATTAGGTTTTCCACATAAAATTTGCATTGATCCGGATCAATCGGTGTCATGAAACACTAACGCTTGATTCAAATTTAGAAGTTGTCTTTCTATTCATTTTAATATTACTGGGTGATAAAAAGTTTCAAATTCTAGTATTACACTATAGTATTACAACTAAATAAGTAAAATTAAATTCGCTGCGAGATACCTAAGCACTTTCACATTAATTTTTAACCGAATTAAATAAAGGTCCTCCGATCTTTTGCACTTTTTCAAACCTCTAAGGGGTACGACAATTATTATTCTTAAGATATTAAATTATTTTAATTAGTTCTATTATCAGTGGAGTAGATCATCCTGATTCTGAAGCAACTAAACACAAGTACGAATCAGGATGAGTACAACATTTTGACAAAAATGTCGAAAAGGCAGTTCGCGATAACCTTTTGAGATAATTATTTATTCTGTTCAAAAATTCGCAACCCGAAAAAATACGAAAAATACTTTTCAAAAAAATTTGATGATCATTATTCAAGTTGCAAAAATTTACAAAATTTGTTATTTATCGGGAAAATTAGATCAGTATTTAAATTTTTGCATAATACACAGTGGCACGCCTAATCTACCGATTTTCTTCAACCGAGTTACACGAAATGTTCTAATCATGAATAATTTGATCATTGAGATTTTTGCAGGTTTACCATTTGTTGCAAAGCCAAAATCAAAAGAATTGTTTTTTAAATAATGTCTGCGTGCGAAAGAGGTGCCGTGCAGACTAAAGGTACAACCCAAACGGATCGACTAATCGGGATAAAACTTCATACTTCGGCTTTTCTATTCAATTTGAAGATACCAATGGCTTTTTGCTGAAATTGGTAAACCGAAAGTAGTAACCTCCATAGGAGTTTGTTCGTTAATTGCAGATATTTTGAAAATTAGATCCTTTACGAGAAAAAGCCCTAATAGTAAAAGATTCTAAATTAAATTTGCAACAATATCCATATCATTTTCTAAAATTTAAGCGGAAATGACGTTTTTTTACATAAAAAGCTTTCGAGCAAAAATTTAGACTGATTGATTAGATTGGGATGAAATTTCTCACTAAAGCTTTTTCCATGAATTGAAAGATCCCAATGATGTTTTTTTGAAATCGGCCCACTGGAAATGATAGCTTTTATAGAAGCTTTTAAGTTTTTATGTAAATATTTTGAAAAGAATATCGTTTTATCAGAAAAACGACTATATGAATTAAAAGTTTGCTTGGTAATTTTGTAATAATATCGGTCCAGATCATTTTTTCAAAATTTAAACGGAAATGATGATTTTAGGAAAAAAAGAATGTTCAACTTAAAATCCCTGCACAGCTAGAAATTTGATTTCACAATTTAAGAGGTTCGTGTGTTGTTTGGCAAAAAAACATTTACCGGAAGTTGTAGCTTCAATAAGAGCTTTTACGTTTTGTGTAAATATTTTGGAAAGTTTATAACATTTAAGAAAAAAAAACGATTAAACCAAAATGATTGTTAATTATGTTTCAAACAAAATTTAAATATTTTCTAAATGTTTTGTTTCTTCTTTTAAAGCACAATATAGTTCTCATAGATAAAACTTAGTTAAATGAATATTTTTTTTCTTTTTAAATTCGATGTACACTATCCTTGTAATCTACAGTTTGTTTTTAAGCTAAAACGGGTAATTTATTCTGGCGATTTATAGTCTCAACCAGCAGCCGGCAAACAAGTTACTTAGCTGCAATTTTGCAGCTTCTAAAACAGAAAACTATTAACAAAATTTTCAAATGAGGTAAAAATTGGAATAAATATCATAGTGGATTCTGTTTCGCCCTACAATGGTTTTGTCTCTAAAGGTTTGAACACGATCACCATCTTAAAACAAATATTTATCTTAAAAATATGGAAAACGTGAAAAACGTCTTAATTAAATATAGAAGACCAACATTAACCCGGAGTAAATCTTATGTCACAGGCATATATTGGATATTTGTATCGCTTAATTCTGATAGTTAGTTGTAACTTTACAAGCACCATTAACAAGGGAGGGCGAATCTCTCACCAAAACCTTATTTAGTGTCTAATGAAACACAGTCTTACAACGAGAATGAAGCTTTCTTTATTTACTTAAAAGTGTAAAATTCCTGACTTGGTCACTAAACATGAATTTAGTAATTGAATAAAATTTAGTTTGAACATATGGATGAAGCTGTTTCGTGAATATATTTTTCAAAATAAAGAAAGGCTTATCTACGATAATGCGTCTTTTTGCGTATTTCGCACGAAACTCAAATGTCACCAACTTGGTTGCGAGAAAAACAGAAAGCTCAACGAAAATAATTCCATAAATAGTTTTTATCAATGTCGAAAACTCACATCTTTTAATGATAATACCTCTAGTTAAGACTGTTTCCTGACACTTACAGTATATCGATATTATCGGTAAATAAATACCAGTGAGAGAACTGCTGTGAGAAAAATTAAATTAAAGCTAACCTTTCCATTATCATTGTTACAATCCATCTAATTCTTAAATCACTTTGATCTCAGAATTAATGAAAATACTTGCGTATGAAGTTTCATACCGATCGGAGAGGTTCTCTGGGCTGTAAGGAGGATTCAGACATTTAGTCTACGCGGAACCACCCATACACTTATACACTCGGATATCTTTTTAAAACAACTTTTCTGAATTTGGGAAAATTTAAAAGACTAAAAAGTTTTTAGTCAAAAATCGTCGTTTCTGCTTAAAATTTAGGAAGCTAATCTAGACCAGATTGTTGCAAATTTAATATAAAATCTTTAGGTTTCCCTATAATTCATATAATTTTCAAAATATTTGCAAGAAAGAAAAAGTTGTTGCAGAAGACTTCCGGTGAACCTATCACAGCCAAAATCACAATCATTATTCAATTTATGGAAAAAGTTTGAGTTTGAAGTTTCATCCCGATCAATCAATTTGTATAGGCAGTAAAGATAATCACTAATCTTTTACTGAAAACAGTTTATGACCAAAATGGTCCTTTCCACTTAAAGTTTATAAAATAGATCTAAACCGGTATACATAGATGCAAAATTTACTAAGAATCTGTTTGTCCATAATCTATTTTCAAAAACGAACAACTATAAAAGCTGCACTTCCAGTTGACCGATTTCCGCCGTAATTCACTAAAATCGTCCTATTTATGAAAAAACCTTTAGGTTGTCAGTTTCATTCTGATCAATCATGCAAATCCAAAAGCTGCTACGTAAAATGTTACTTGAAGGGGAAAAACGAAAAAGCTTCAATGAAAGCTACATTTCTTGTAGACCGATCTCCGATAAAATTCCCTGGAATCATCCAATTTATGGAAATGATGACGGGATGAAGTTTCAGTCTGATGAATCATGCAAATCACAAAATGAAAAAGCTCCCACGCAAGCTTGGGTGTGAAAAAAAGATAAAAATTCTATGAAAGCTACACTTCATCTGAACCGATTTCCGCCATATTCACTAGGTTCGTCCAATTTATGGGAAAACCTCTGGTATAAAGTTTCATTCAGAATTATTATGCAAAAAACGAACTTCTATGAAAGCTACACTTTCTATTGACCGATCTCCAATAAAATTCACGGGAACCGTCCAATTTATGGAAAAACTTTTGGAATGAATTTTCTTACTGATCAATCATGCAAAAAACGAAAAAGCTCGCGCGTAAACTAACACTTGGAGGGTGGAAAAACGAAAAAGCTTCTACGATAGCTGCACTTTCTGTACACCAATTTCCGCCAAAAATCACTGGGATCGTCCAATTATTGAAAACCCTTTTGGTATGAAGTTCCATTCAGATCAATCACGTAAAAAACAAAAAAAGCTGCTATGCGAGCCGTCACTTGGGTGGAAAAACGAAATATTTCCTTTGAAAGCTGAACTTCCTGTGAACCGATTTCCACCCAAATTCACGGGGATCGTCTTATTTATGGGAAAACCTTTAGTATGAAATTTCATTCAGATTAATCCTGTAAAGATCGAAAAAGCTTCTATGAAAGCTCCACTTCCTGTTGACCGATCTCCAAAATAATTCACTAGGATTGTCCAATTAATAGGAAAACCTTTGGTATAAAGTTTCATTCAGATCAATCAAGCAAAAACAAAAAGCTTCTATGAAAGCTGCACTTCTTGTTGAATGATATCCGACAAAATTCACTGGAATCCTTCAATTTATCGAAAGGATGAATGGATGAAGTTTCATTCTGATCAATCTTGCGAATCATCAAAACGAAAAAGCTTACACGCAAGCTGTCACTTGGGTGTGGAAAAATTACAAGAATTCTATGAAAGCTGCACTTCCTGTGAACCAATTTCCACCATTCTCTGGGATCGACCAATTTATGGAAAACCTTTTGGTATGAAGTTTCATTCAGATTAGTCATGCAAAAAATGAAAAGGTTTCTATGAAACTTGCTGTTGACCGATTTCCGATAAAGTTCACTTGAATCATCCAATTTATGGAAACATCTTTGGTATGAAGTTTCATTCAGATCAATCATGCAAAGAATGAAAAAACTGCTATGTAAGGTGTCACTCGGGGGGAAAAACGAACAAGCGTCTATGAAAGCTGCACTTCCTGTTGACCGATCCCCGATAAAATTTACTGGAATAGTCCTATTTATTGAAAAACTTTTGGTATGAAGTTTCATTCTGATCAATCGTGCAAAAAACGAAAAAGCTCCTAAACAAGCTGTCACTCGGGTTTGTAAAAACGAAGAATCTCTTACGATAGCTGCACTTTCTGTACAACAATTTCCGCCAAAATTCACTGGGATCGCCCAAAAAATGGAAAATTTTTGGTATGAAGTTTCATTCAGATCAATCATGCAAAAACGAAAAGCTTTTATGTTGAAAAGCTTGTTGACTGATCTTCGATAAAATTCACTGGAATCGTTCAATTTATGGAAGGGATGAAGTTGGGATGATGGGATGAAGTTTCGTTCTGATCAATCAAGCGAATAATCAAAACGAAAAAGCTCCCACGTAAGCTGTCACTTGGGTGTGGAAAAACGAAAAAGTTCATATGATAGCTGCGCTACCTGTACACCGATTTCCGCCATCAATCATGCAAAAAACGAAAAAACTGCTACGTAAGCTGTCACTCGTGTGGAAAAACGAACAAGCGTCTATGAAAGCTGCACTTCCTGTTGACCGATTTTCACCAAAATTCACTTTTATGATCCAATGAATGAAAAAACCTTTTGTATGACGCTTCATTTATATCATTCAAACAATTTGGGTTGTATAGGTCTTAATTTTTGTTGATAACATTTTTTTGTTAAATATCTCCAAAAATTTGGAAAACTAGTCGGAACCGAAATTGCTGAAAAATTCATTTCGATTATTTTAGTTTATAATCATTTTTCTTGTTAACGCGATATTTTTTAAAATATTTGCAAAAATCGAAAGATCTTATGGAACTACCACTTCCAGTGGACCGATCTCAGCCAAAATTATTGTGATCTTCCAATTTATGAGAAAAGCTTATTTATAAAGTTTCACCACGAAGTGACAAACCGTTTTGGCCGTAGACGACAGAGCCATTTTTTTTAACTTTTTTTACTTCTGTGATAACGCGAATGGTAAATCTGCAAAAGAAAGAAAACTGTTTCTGATCAGTATTATGAAAATTTACACTTAAGTTTACATATCGTGAAGTCCTGAAAATAAGAACCGAATTGAAATTAATGCAAAGCCATTTCTGTAGACAGATGGTTTCACTATTGTATTTCTAGATAAGATTATTATTAAATGAATTTCTAAACATTTCGAAAATTTAAACTCCTATTTTTAAACCGTACAACTTATTAACTAAATTTTCACCATAATGATTTGTTTAAGAAATTAGACAAGCTATGCCGAAAAAACGCCTTGTATCCTTATTAGTTCGGAAATTTTTTAGACTCGGGTCGGGGATTAAAAAACAATCTTTACAAATTAAGTTTTGCAGATAAAAACTATAATGAACAAATCAAACGCATGTGTGTTCATCAACACTAACAATTCTAAAGTTTGGTTGTTAAAAAGGAATAGGGACGGAACAAATAATAAAGCAAATACAATGGGAGCGAAATAATATTCCACCATAAAATTTCACATAAATGGTAATGCCTGTTATGAGGATTAGTAGTCACAGATGCACAATTAAAAATTGGGTATAAATAAAATCTACATTCTGGCGCCAAAAATACAAAAATTTAACCAAAAAATAATAATTAAAATCAGCCAAATTAAAATTTAAACAATAAAAAATAGAATGTTTTACCTAAAAAAATATGTTTACATAAAATTTTTACAAATTAACACAAAAAAATATAATTATTTGTGTAAATAATTATATTAAATTGTATAATAATAACAGGGACATAAATAACGGATATATGGCGGTTTTTTTATTTTAAAATATGTAGGTATCACTTCCTTTATGACCATTCAGATCGTCGTGCTAAAAACATAGAAAAAAAATTATAACATGTAGATTTTATTTTTAATTTTTTTTTTTTAATTTTACGACAAATTTTTTTTTATTGTTAATATTTAATACACAAAACTAAATTTTATATTTTTTAATTTAAAATGTATATCTATAAAAAAGCTACTGCTAGTGCTTTATATTTATGTACGAAATAAAACAGTGCGGTAACTATAAATAACATTACATGAATACATTGTGAAAAGGATAAATCGGTTTTTAATTAAAATAAATAGCTAAATTTTTTTTTATTATTATTTTTTATTTTAAGGAGCATCACAATTTTCTTTTTTTTTCTATTTATTTTAAATTAAAGCAATAAATTTTGATTATTTGTGAAAAATATAATTTTTATTATATTGTATGTGTATCCGGGTTTGTCTTTGGTTTTATATTTACGTTCATTGTATTTTATTGTATTATCTAAATGTCGAAAAAGTGGTTTATGTCTGAGATAAATTAGATTGAAGATGTTATAAATTTTCGTTTTGTTTATTATACAAATATTTATGAATGGAGTACTCATATACCTATCCTCGTTTTCGTGGCTTGGTTTATGTATTATAGCTGCAAAGGAAATGTAATATTGTTCAGTGCAGGAAATATATTTGTAGCTAGAAGAATTATTGTGAAATTTTATTGTTTTGTGAAAACCCCAGTAAATATGCGAAGTTTTTCTGTTCCAGCAAAATGTACTTAAAGATGAATTCGCCGAAGTGAATTCGGTTACGAAATGTCGCAATATCCGTTTGGATTAAAAATTCACATTTAGTAAATAAATTCTGGGAAGAGCCGAGCGTTATTTTGTCCATTAAAAATCAATAATATGGATGACCAAAAACAAATCTAAATATTTGCGTGAAGTTTGTCCTAAACTGTCCTAAAAAAAAGAAATTACGATTTTTTATGACAAATTTCACTATACTGTCGAAATCCTAAAATCATTTAATTTTAATAAATATAATATAATAAAATCGGATAAACTGATTAAATCAAGAGAGAGAGAGAGAGAGTGAGATGCAATTTTCTGATTTTTCCTATTACATAAGTTTTAATAGAATCTCACTATGTAGGTCACTTTGCGTGTTAGTGAACAGGAGAATCCCGGAAAATTTCAGAAAATTGTACTCTCGATTTGTAGTACTCCACTGCAAATTTGGCTGTCCTAAACACCATAAACCCCCAATTTGGACAAATTAAAGGTATTTTTCTATTAGATAGAACCTAATAGCGTCTCACTTTATAGTTACTTTCGCGTGCTGGTTAACAGGGGATTCCCGGAAAAATTCAGAAAATTTACATTTTTGCTAAAAAATATTTTTATATAACTATTTATTCTAAAATTCGTTATATCGAACATTATTCAAACACATTTACACATATTTTGTTGTTGCTGCTTTTTAGGACAAATTTAGGACGAACTTCTCAAACGTATCTAAATAGATAATTTTTGATAGATTTGATTTATTTTGAAACAAAAATAAATCAAGCAGACCTCCATTTTCCCGTATAAATTTTATTTTTTTTTATTGGTAACTATGCGATCTGTTTTGGGGCTCAAGGCTGACCCTGCTCTTCCGCGGTTAGCTTTTTACGTCCTTACTTTACGCCTTCCGGCCAATTCGAGGACGTACGGCTATAGGACCGATTTAAGACCATCTGCACATTGCAAGCTCCATGCCAGCCTATACCGGCATGGAAGATGGGTCGGCCCATGGGTTTTGCACACCGACAGGGGGTCATAGATGTGTTACATTTCACCACAGATCGAAATCTGTTGATGAAATTTCACTTTGCATCCTGCCCCTATCGGGATTTGAACCCGATACCTCCCGATCCAAACGCCAAAGCTTTAACCACTGTGCCATTTGGTCGGTAATAAAAAATTTATTTTGTAATGTGTGCTTGGTTCCATAGCTGAAGCAATAATATTGAAAAATGGTTTATACTAATGATCCAGGTTATGTTAATAAAATAATTTAATTTTGCGAACGACAATACTACCACTTATGGTTTTCCCAATATTAGTTAGTCAAATGGCCAGAGGGACTATACTGACAAATATTGTAGATTATATAAAATTCCAGTAATTCGACTACTCATTGCAATGGTAATGAATAAATTTTAAAATCATCATTGATGCTGGAGAGTCAAAATTTCAAATGTGGTCGGTATTCGTTATTTATCTCGAGGGTCATTTTTAAAACATATCAAAATCTTTTTTATCTACATTATTATTAAGACCTAGGCAATTTCTTGGATGTGACTTACATTTTACAAGAATTTTTGGAACTCTGTCATCAAAATTGGTCATTCCTCGACCAACAATTATCAAATTTAGCTTGCAAAATTGGATTAGGTTACTTACTTGAATTTTGTGCGAAGTTTGGAAGGGACCGCTTAACCAGCTTAATGTTATTTGCAAAATTTCGTAAAAATTCTTTATTTTTTAATTTAATTTAATCGTTGTAACCAATTAGATAATACATAAACATGATTCTAGTGTTTTACCAGTTGGAATACCGCGTCGTATTCTACAAACAGGATTGGGTTTTTTTGAAATACTGAACAGTAGTTGTTTTGTGGGGGTTCTGATATAAATCCCATCCCAAAAATATTTCTCCATAGTAATTGGATATTGAATACTGCTTTTACATTTCATCTTCATATAATATGAGAAATATAGTAATGTCTCGATAACTAAAATCTTCATTTCAACATATGATCATATGAATTTTATTGAAATTTATTAAGGTTTGTCATTCGCCTGTTCAACTGTAATGAAGAATTTTATTATGGAATGTGTTAACCCATTATAAGCAAGAATATTGTTTTGATAGTAAATTAAATAAAAAATTATTTTTTTAGTATTGAAAGGGTTATGTTATTTCATATTAAATTGCTGTTGTTATCGTATACGATTGCATATTATATAGATAAAGATTAAAACATTGAATTTTAAAATTGAAACTGGAAACTGCGACATTGAATTTTATAATTGGTACTAGAAACTGCGAATAAGAAAGATAATACAATAGTAAACTTGATCTTGAAAAACGTAAAAAATTACATATCGTAACAACAACAACAAATTTTAAATAAAATTGTAGTTGAAATTAGAAGTGATTATTATTATTGTGTACGAATACATAATAATAAAGATTATTGAAATTGGATTTTATTTTTTACATACGTATAAAAAATGCATAAGTAAACTTGATCTTGAAAATCGTAACAATAAACACATGTATATATAACAATTAATTATTTTAGTAACTTTGGAAAACTTTTGGTTTTAAATTTCTATTTGATTTATTACTTTTAAAATTATTTCACACAAAAGTGTTCAAAAGCGGCGCGGGGTGCGACGTCCGACGTCCGACGTGCGACGTCCGACGTGCGATTTACAATATTTAATTTAGTAACTGTAACAAATATTAAATTTAAATGATAGTAAATGATTGTTGTTGTTATTGTATAGTATTCGCAAAATATATAAAGACTAATACAATTGAATACTGGTTTTGCATTTCATATTCATATAACTTGAGAAATATAGTAATGTTTCGATAACTAAAATCTTCATTTCAACATATGATCATATGAATTTTATTGAAATTTATTAAGATTTGTCATTCGTCTGTTCAACTGTAATGAAAAATGTTATTACATATATATTTGAATGATGTGTTATATGCAAGAATATTGTTCCGATAGTAAATAAAATAAAAAAAATTTTTTTTTTGATCTTCACATCGTATCACTATATTTTATTTTTAAGTAATCGCGAATAAGAAAGATAAAACTAAACTTGATCTTGAAAACGTATCGCTATATATCGTAACAACAGCAAATCTGATGGATGCAAATGAGAATTGAAAGTTATAATATAAAAAGAATATAGGTCAAATAATATTTTTTATCATATTTTTTTAATAATTGTTATTGTTATAATCGGGTTTCGAACATTTTTGTCACAATTATAAAAAATCATGTTTATTAACTTGTATGAACATTATTTCAGATATGTTTTAGTTGCAATAGTGTGGGATAAGACAATCGATTAAGTAAAAATGGAAAAAACGATGGTAAGTTATGTCGCATAACAATGCATAGAAACTAATAATCATTTTGTATTTAGGATAGCATGCATAATTGCATAGTCAACAGTAACAACGATGAAACGATAAAAAATTTTCACGAAATATTAGATCTTATATTTGGTTACGAATCACATTAGTGCATTTCACTTTTAAGTCATTATTTTATTATTATATTTTGTTATGATAACTAGCGACAAATCATTAATGAAAATTACTACTTAATTTACTAAAAACTACGTTATTTATCGCATAACAATATATCAAAAATTTAGTTTGCATGCCAATTTTAGAGTTTAATAAACTTAATTATGAAAACTCATACAAATTTTAATAAACCAATCAGGAAGTATTCTTAATAGCATATTTCATGTTTAAACTGATCACAGTATCATCAAAGATATTAAATATTCTACAACAAAATAAATGACAACGACCTGCGCAAGTACATTATCGCTATACAGTACAAAACTGATAAATAAGACATAGTGCAAAGCTGACAACTTTAACTTTATGCTAATTACACGTAACTTACAAACTTTTTGATATATTCAAAAGTTCAATGCAATAAAGTTACAGCATTTTTTTTTTACATAACCGAAATGAAATATAATATACATTTAAAATTATTTAAAAATGGGGCCTGACCACATTATAGAAGAAATTAAAGAACATTTTGATGACAGTGATAACAAAGCACAGGCTTTAATATTCAAAATTAATATATTTAAAAAAGAAAACAGCTGACAGAAATATTATTTTATTTTATTAGGCTAATGTCAATCATTCTTCAGTTAATTCGTAAATTGTGCTAAGTATTATAGTAGTATACAGCTTTACTCTAGATCAATGTCGATGTTTATAAAGTATGTTTAAAAAATTATAAAAGTAATTAAATGTTGTAAAAATTGCAATTTTTTTAAATTATAGAAATTTAATGAAAAGTGGCAAAAATGTATAAAATTTATAGTACCTTAGTTAAAACAATATAACAATATTGCTAATATAAAAAGTTGTGGAATTTATTAAAGTTATAAAATTAGTTATATATTGTTATTGTTATGAAAAGTTATAAACTTTGAACAAAAAATATGTTAAAAGTTATAATAACATTAAAAGTTATAAAAGAAATATCTTAAAAGTTATAATAAGTTAAAAAAATTATTAAAAAGTTATAAAAAATAATAATAAATTTTAAAAATTATAAAAGTTATTATAACTAACAAAAAACGTTATTAGTTTTTGTACATTGAGTTTGGATTTGTTTGTTTTTAAGTATTATATGAAACTATACTTGTTCCGACTCGGCAGATCTTTTATTCTGTTGTCCGCTATTTTAAAAGTATAATAACAAATTTAAAATTTATAAAATTTAAAACCTACCAGTTAATAACGAAAGATGAACAATAAATTTGCGTTGTTACCTGGCTATAAAAGATGGTAAGAAGAAGTTTCACATGCATAACTAGATGGTATGATAAGCTCGAACTTATATTTTATAAAATATATTTCGAGACTTATACATTTAGTATTGGGCCTGACCACATTATCGAAGCAATTGAAGAACACTTTCATGACAGCGATAACAAAGCACACGCTTTAATATTAAAAATTATTATATTTAAAAAAGAAAACTGGGCTAATGTACTACTATGTCAATCACTGTTCAGTTAATTCGTAAATTGTGCTAAGTATTATCGTAGTATACAGCTTTACTCTAGATCAATGTAACAAAAAAATGCTATCAAGTTTACGAAGTATGTTTAAAAAATAATAAAATTATAAAAGTAATTAAATGGTGTAAAAAATTGCAATTATTTTTTAAATTATACAAATTTAATGAAAAGTTGCAAAAATGTATAAAACTTATAGTACATAAGTTAAAACAGTATAACAATTATATTATAAAATATAAAGACATTTAAAGATATTAAAAGTTATAAAATTTATTAAAAGTTATAAAAATTAGTTTTTAGGGTTATGAAAAGTTGTAAACTTTGAACAAAAAATATGATGTTGAAAGTTATAAAAATACTAAAAAAGTTATAGTAAGATATAAAAATTATTAAAAAGTTATAAAAAATAATGAATCTTAAAAATTATAAAAATGTTATTTAAAGATATAATAAGTAACAAAAAACTTTATTAAGTTTATAAAGTATTTCTAAAAAATTATAAAAAGATAAAAATTGTACATTTTTTAAAAACTACGAGTCTAAAATGTATAGTACCTAAGTTAAAAAGTAAAGTTTAAGAGTTATAAAGAGTTGTAAAATTTGTATAAAAAATATGATATTATAAGTTATAATAAAATGCTATTAGAAGTTATAATAAGTAACAAAAAATTAATAAAAAGGTAACGAAACCATTATTAAATTAATAAAATATGTTAGAAAAATCAGAAAAAGAAGTAAAATGGTACAAAAATTAGAAATTTTTTAAAAACATATACAATATTTATGGAAAGTGACAATATTGAATAGTAAATTATATTAGGTAATTAAAAAAGAGTTATTAAATATAATAAAAAGTTAATACCATTGTTGTTGATAAAGATTGGTTGTTGCTATTTTTAATTGTACGATCTATGTACTTATGTAGCGAGAAAAAAGTTACAGCATTTATTTTTTTATATAACCGAGAGCTATTAATCAAATTTGATATAAATTAAAAAGTATTTAAGATTTAATTGTTTAATGCTCGTTCTAGCATAATCCCAATCCCAAAATGTGACATAGTCTTTGGTGTGTCTTTGAAACTGCATTATATATAATATAAGGGACTTAGGCTGTTTTCGAAACGAATACTTATTTGTGGAACCTAACTTATTCAAATAAGTATGCTGGCGAGGTAACTTGTTTTCTGTCTCTTTCTTGCAAGAAAATCTAATTTTATTGTCATTTTTTGTTGATATTTATATGTGAATATTTATTTTTTTTAGATTTAGGATGATATTTATAGAAAATAAATGGATCTTTGTTGACAGCAAAATATATAACATGATTAAAATAAAAATATACAGAGCCCGATTATATAATTTCGTATATAAATTATAAAAACGTTTTGTAAACAGCGAAAATGTAAACAGATGGTGCGCAGTCTCTATTATTTAAGAACGCAACTAAACCCTTTCTTGATTGCCTTAGCATCTCAAATATGTTATAAAAAATAAAAGGTGAACCAACTAAAATTCATATCAACATAAATACGATATTTAAAGAATATTTCGTTTTTATACTTCTTAATTGCTACTAAGCATTTTAGTTAGTACAAATATTATAAATATTTGTTATTTTATTAAATTGTATACGTTGAATTAATAAAAATAACAAATAAAATATTGGTTGAAGAATTTGCAATTGAAAATATTCAATGTTTTCGTGTTGCAGTCAAAATAAGTATGCAAACTCAATTCGAACGGGTTTTCTTACTTATTTAAGATAGCGGCAAATAAGTAAATAAATTTGAAATAAATATCCGTTTCGAAAAGGGTCTTATTATTTTATAGTTGTCTATAACCATAGAGTAAGTAATGTTATAAAGAGTAACGAAACAGAGGAAAAAATTTCATCAAAAATGCGTGGGTTATGAAATTTAAATGGTTTATACAATACACTTACACAATCGTGGCAGTTGTATTAAATAAATTGGAAATGTATTTCAACAAACCAATATATGTTGGGATGTGCATATTAGATCTAGTTAAAACTACATTCTATTATTTTCATTATGACTAATGGTGCCGAAGTTTGATAAAAATTTGTAATACTGAAACAGATAGTTTAGTTTACGAAGTGTTTTTTCCAGATGTATATGAACCCATCATAAAAGATTGTTATAAGTATCTCGATACAAGTGGTCTAATGAAGAATGAAAATTATGGAAAAATAATGGGTGAATTTATTGGATTAAGATCAAAAATGTATACTTTCAAAGTTGTTGACGCTAATGATACAAAAAATTAAAGGAGTAAAGAGACAAGTTGTGAAATTTAGAATAACGTTTAAAGAATTCAAAGAATGTTTAATTAATGACTCATCATAAATTCGTTCAAGAAATCAAGCAGTAAGCTCTGTTAGACAATTGAAAACCACACCTAACCCACACGATGATAAAATATATTTGATTTAAGATAGCTATGAAACACTACCTTTATAAAATAATGGAATATGATTATTGATTTCTGTGTAAATAGTTTTATATAAGAATGCTATTATAATAGCAAACAACTTTCTTACTTTTAACGGTTTCATTTTTTTAAGTTAAGTAAAGTAACAAATTAAAAACTTAAAAAATTAAAACTAAATTTAAAACTTACAAAATTAATTACAAAATGGTTAATGAAAATCAAAAAAAAAATAAATAAAAATATAAATAAAACCTTTAAAATATTTTAACATTTTTAAAATTTTTAATAATTGAAAAAATTGAAATTTAAAATTAGCAATAAAAAATGTTATGAAATGTATTAAAAGCGATCCAAATTGGCTATAAGAGCTATGAAAAGTTATAAAATTTGAATAAAAATATGATATTTAAATATTTAAAAATTGTGCATTTGAACACGCAATTACCTCGCATGTTTTAAAAAGTTTTGAAAAAGTTTTAAAAAGTTTTAGAGTTTTAAAAAAGAGTTTTAAAAAGATTTAGAATAAATTAAAAAAGTTTTAAAGGTTTAAAAAAGTTTTAAAAACTTTTCAAAAGTTTTTAAAAGTTTTAAACAGTTTTAGAGTTTTAAAAAAGAGTTTTAAAAAAGTTATAAAAAATTTAAAAAAGTTTTAAAAAGTTTTAAAGGTTTAAAAAAGTTAAACACTTTTTAAAAGTTTCAAATAGTTTTAAAAAGTTTTAGAGTTTTAAAAAAGAGTTTTAAAAGTTTTGAAAAAGTTTTAAAATTTTTTAAAAAAGTTTAAAAAAGATTAAAAAAGTTTTAAAAAGTTTCAAATGTTTAAAAAAAATTTAAAAAAGGTTTAAAAGTTTTAAAAAAGGTTTAAAAAGTTTTAAAGTTTTAAAAAGTTTTAAAGTTTTTAAATGTTTAAAAATTTATTTATTTTTATAGCTTCATAAGTAAAATTTATGTAAACGTCCATGATTTATATAGAAAATGTGGTAAAACGTACCCGCGCGTTTTCGAGTTTGATTTTTTTAGTTTGGACGAAAAATACGTAGACACAACCGGCTATGACTTAAAAAATTAATCATGTTACATATGCTAATTACCTTATTTTTAATTGCATCAAGAGAAAAAAGGACGTTAACGTTTATGACTGATAAAGAAAACGGCTATGTTTAATCGCATCATAAGAAAAATTGGCGTAATCGTCTATGATTTATATAGAAAATGCGGTGAATATCGAATCCGCGCGGAGCGCGGACTCGATATTCACTCTAAAGCGTAACCGCGCGAAGCGCGATATAAAATATCTCGAAATTTCCTGTAATTTAAAATGGTTGTAAAATTAACAAATTAAAAAATGCTATATTTACGAAATGCAGCGTTGGCTGAAAACGTACAGTTTTTTTGTTGATTTTACAGTGTTTTTTTTGTTAAAATCGCCGGATTTTTTTTTGAGTGTATCTCTATCTTTGATTTCTATATCATCCACAACATAAACCTTTTGTTTCTGGTTGTTTGCCTTTCAAAATAGAATTATTTGAAAATTTTACATAATTTGTGATGAAATTTGTGTGTAGAATACAATTTGTGATCAAATTTGTGTTTCTAATTTGTGCGTTATTAAAATAAAATGTATCGAAAAAAAAAAATTATTTGTTGTGGATGTTATGAATTATGCACAATATATTCCGCCAGTGTCGTACCGAAAACGTTTTCAGCCATGTATGTGGAAACAGACGGAAATGGCGCATTTTATTTTATTTTTTTTTTCAGTATTTTAATTAGTTATTTACACAGAAATCAATAATCATATTCCATTATTTTTAAATGTAGTGTTTCATAGCTATCTTAAATCAAATATATTTTATCATCGTGTGGGTTAGGTGTGGTTTTCAATTGTCTAACAGAGCTTACTGCTTGATTTCTTGAACGAATTTATGATGAGTCATTAATTAAACATTCTTTGAATTCTTTAAACGTTATTCTAAATTTCACAACTTGTCTCTTTACTCCTTTAATTTTTTGTATCATTAGCGTCAACAACTTTGAAAGTATACATTTTTGATCTTAATCCAATAAATTCACCCATTATTTTTCCATAATTTTCATTCTTCATTAGACCACTTGTATCGAGATACTTATAACAATCTTTTATGATGGGTTCATATACATCTGGAAAAAACACTTCGTAAACTAAACTATCTGTTTCAGTATTACAAATTTTTATCAAACTTCGGCACCATTAGTCATAATGAAAATAATAGAATGTAGTTTTAACTAGATCTAATATGCACATCCCAACATATATTGGTTTGTTGAAATACATTTCCAATTTATTTAATACAACTGCCACGATTGTGTAAGTGTATTGTATAAACCATTTAAATTTCATAACCCACGCATTTTTGATGAAATTTTTTCCTCTGTTTCGTTACTCTTTATAACATTACTTACTCTATGGTTATAGACAACTATAAAATAATAAGACCCTTTTCGAAACGGATATTTATTTCAAATTTATTTACTTATTTGCCGCTATCTTAAATAAGTAAGAAAACCCGTTCGAATTGAGTTTGCATACTTATTTTGACTGCAACACGAAAACATTGAATATTTTCAATTGCAAATTCTTCAACCAATATTTTATTTGTTATTTTTATTAATTCAACGTATACAATTTAATAAAATAACAAATATTTATAATATTTGTACTAACTAAAATGCTTAGTAGCAATTAAGAAGTATAAAAACGAAATATTCTTTAAATATCGTATTTATGTTGATATGAATTTTAGTTGGTTCACCTTTTATTTTTTATAACATATTTGAGATGCTAAGGCAATCAAGAAAGGGTTTAGTTGCGTTCTTAAATAATAGAGACTGCGCACCATCTGTTTACATTTTCGCTGTTTACAAAACGTTTTTATAATTTATATACGAAATTATATAATCGGGCTCTGTATATTTTTATTTTAATCATGTTATATATTTTGCTGTCAACAAAGATCCATTTATTTTCTATAAATATCATCCTAAATCTAAAAAAAATAAATATTCACATATAAATATCAACAAAAAATGACAATAAAATTAGATTTTCTTGCAAGAAAGAGACAGAAAACAAGTTACCTCGCCAGCATACTTATTTGAATAAGTTAGGTTCCACAAATAAGTATTCGTTTCGAAAACAGCCTAAGTCCCTTATATTATATATAATGCAGTTTCAAAGACACACCAAAGACTATGTCACATTTTGGGATTGGGATTATGCTAGAACGAGCATTAAACAATTAAATCTTAAATACTTTTTAATTTATATCAAATTTGATTAATAGCTCTCGGTTATATAAAAAAATAAATGCTGTAACTTTTTTCTCGCTACATAAGTACATAGATCGTACAATTAAAAATAGCAACAACCAATCTTTATCAACAACAATGGTATTAACTTTTTATTATATTTAATAACTCTTTTTTAATTACCTAATATAATTTACTATTCAATATTGTCACTTTCCATAAATATTGTATATGTTTTTAAAAAATTTCTAATTTTTGTACCATTTTACTTCTTTTTCTGATTTTTCTAACATATTTTATTAATTTAATAATGGTTTCGTTACCTTTTTATTAATTTTTTG
This sequence comes from Nephrotoma appendiculata, assembly GCA_947310385.1. Taxonomy (NCBI): domain Eukaryota; kingdom Metazoa; phylum Arthropoda; class Insecta; order Diptera; family Tipulidae; genus Nephrotoma; species Nephrotoma appendiculata. Next base: position 61,417,321 of record OX371223.1, read on the forward strand.
TTACTTATTATAACTTCTAATAGCATTTTATTATAACTTATAATATCATATTTTTTATACAAATTTTACAACTCTTTATAACTCTTAAACTTTACTTTTTAACTTAGGTACTATACATTTTAGACTCGTAGTTTTTAAAAAATGTACAATTTTTATCTTTTTATAATTTTTTAGAAATACTTTATAAACTTAATAAAGTTTTTTGTTACTTATTATATCTTTAAATAACATTTTTATAATTTTTAAGATTCATTATTTTTTATAACTTTTTAATAATTTTTATATCTTACTATAACTTTTTTAGTATTTTTATAACTTTCAACATCATATTTTTTGTTCAAAGTTTACAACTTTTCATAACCCTAAAAACTAATTTTTATAACTTTTAATAAATTTTATAACTTTTAATATCTTTAAATGTCTTTATATTTTATAATATAATTGTTATACTGTTTTAACTTATGTACTATAAGTTTTATACATTTTTGCAACTTTTCATTAAATTTGTATAATTTAAAAAATAATTGCAATTTTTTACACCATTTAATTACTTTTATAATTTTATTATTTTTTAAACATACTTCGTAAACTTGATAGCATTTTTTTGTTACATTGATCTAGAGTAAAGCTGTATACTACGATAATACTTAGCACAATTTACGAATTAACTGAACAGTGATTGACATAGTAGTACATTAGCCCAGTTTTCTTTTTTAAATATAATAATTTTTAATATTAAAGCGTGTGCTTTGTTATCGCTGTCATGAAAGTGTTCTTCAATTGCTTCGATAATGTGGTCAGGCCCAATACTAAATGTATAAGTCTCGAAATATATTTTATAAAATATAAGTTCGAGCTTATCATACCATCTAGTTATGCATGTGAAACTTCTTCTTACCATCTTTTATAGCCAGGTAACAACGCAAATTTATTGTTCATCTTTCGTTATTAACTGGTAGGTTTTAAATTTTATAAATTTTAAATTTGTTATTATACTTTTAAAATAGCGGACAACAGAATAAAAGATCTGCCGAGTCGGAACAAGTATAGTTTCATATAATACTTAAAAACAAACAAATCCAAACTCAATGTACAAAAACTAATAACGTTTTTTGTTAGTTATAATAACTTTTATAATTTTTAAAATTTATTATTATTTTTTATAACTTTTTAATAATTTTTTTAACTTATTATAACTTTTAAGATATTTCTTTTATAACTTTTAATGTTATTATAACTTTTAACATATTTTTTGTTCAAAGTTTATAACTTTTCATAACAATAACAATATATAACTAATTTTATAACTTTAATAAATTCCACAACTTTTTATATTAGCAATATTGTTATATTGTTTTAACTAAGGTACTATAAATTTTATACATTTTTGCCACTTTTCATTAAATTTCTATAATTTAAAAAAATTGCAATTTTTACAACATTTAATTACTTTTATAATTTTTTAAACATACTTTATAAACATCGACATTGATCTAGAGTAAAGCTGTATACTACTATAATACTTAGCACAATTTACGAATTAACTGAAGAATGATTGACATTAGCCTAATAAAATAAAATAATATTTCTGTCAGCTGTTTTCTTTTTTAAATATATTAATTTTGAATATTAAAGCCTGTGCTTTGTTATCACTGTCATCAAAATGTTCTTTAATTTCTTCTATAATGTGGTCAGGCCCCATTTTTAAATAATTTTAAATGTATATTATATTTCATTTCGGTTATGTAAAAAAAAAATGCTGTAACTTTATTGCATTGAACTTTTGAATATATCAAAAAGTTTGTAAGTTACGTGTAATTAGCATAAAGTTAAAGTTGTCAGCTTTGCACTATGTCTTATTTATCAGTTTTGTACTGTATAGCGATAATGTACTTGCGCAGGTCGTTGTCATTTATTTTGTTGTAGAATATTTAATATCTTTGATGATACTGTGATCAGTTTAAACATGAAATATGCTATTAAGAATACTTCCTGATTGGTTTATTAAAATTTGTATGAGTTTTCATAATTAAGTTTATTAAACTCTAAAATTGGCATGCAAACTAAATTTTTGATATATTGTTATGCGATAAATAACGTAGTTTTTAGTAAATTAAGTAGTAATTTTCATTAATGATTTGTCGCTAGTTATCATAACAAAATATAATAATAAAATAATGACTTAAAAGTGAAATGCACTAATGTGATTCGTAACCAAATATAAGATCTAATATTTCGTGAAAATTTTTTATCGTTTCATCGTTGTTACTGTTGACTATGCAATTATGCATGCTATCCTAAATACAAAATGATTATTAGTTTCTATGCATTGTTATGCGACATAACTTACCATCGTTTTTTCCATTTTTACTTAATCGATTGTCTTATCCCACACTATTGCAACTAAAACATATCTGAAATAATGTTCATACAAGTTAATAAACATGATTTTTTATAATTGTGACAAAAATGTTCGAAACCCGATTATAACAATAACAATTATTAAAAAAATATGATAAAAAATATTATTTGACCTATATTCTTTTTATATTATAACTTTCAATTCTCATTTGCATCCATCAGATTTGCTGTTGTTACGATATATAGCGATACGTTTTCAAGATCAAGTTTAGTTTTATCTTTCTTATTCGCGATTACTTAAAAATAAAATATAGTGATACGATGTGAAGATCAAAAAAAAAATTTTTTTTATTTTATTTACTATCGGAACAATATTCTTGCATATAACACATCATTCAAATATATATGTAATAACATTTTTCATTACAGTTGAACAGACGAATGACAAATCTTAATAAATTTCAATAAAATTCATATGATCATATGTTGAAATGAAGATTTTAGTTATCGAAACATTACTATATTTCTCAAGTTATATGAATATGAAATGCAAAACCAGTATTCAATTGTATTAGTCTTTATATATTTTGCGAATACTATACAATAACAACAACAATCATTTACTATCATTTAAATTTAATATTTGTTACAGTTACTAAATTAAATATTGTAAATCGCACGTCGGACGTCGCACGTCGGACGTCGGACGTCGCACCCCGCGCCGCTTTTGAACACTTTTGTGTGAAATAATTTTAAAAGTAATAAATCAAATAGAAATTTAAAACCAAAAGTTTTCCAAAGTTACTAAAATAATTAATTGTTATATATACATGTGTTTATTGTTACGATTTTCAAGATCAAGTTTACTTATGCATTTTTTATACGTATGTAAAAAATAAAATCCAATTTCAATAATCTTTATTATTATGTATTCGTACACAATAATAATAATCACTTCTAATTTCAACTACAATTTTATTTAAAATTTGTTGTTGTTGTTACGATATGTAATTTTTTACGTTTTTCAAGATCAAGTTTACTATTGTATTATCTTTCTTATTCGCAGTTTCTAGTACCAATTATAAAATTCAATGTCGCAGTTTCCAGTTTCAATTTTAAAATTCAATGTTTTAATCTTTATCTATATAATATGCAATCGTATACGATAACAACAGCAATTTAATATGAAATAACATAACCCTTTCAATACTAAAAAAATAATTTTTTATTTAATTTACTATCAAAACAATATTCTTGCTTATAATGGGTTAACACATTCCATAATAAAATTCTTCATTACAGTTGAACAGGCGAATGACAAACCTTAATAAATTTCAATAAAATTCATATGATCATATGTTGAAATGAAGATTTTAGTTATCGAGACATTACTATATTTCTCATATTATATGAAGATGAAAATGTAAAAGCAGTATTCAATATCCAATTACTATGGAAAAATATTTTTGGGATGGGATTTATATCAGAACCCCCACAAAACAACTACTCTGAACTCATAACTAATTATTATCAAATTTTATATTCTAACGTGGATTTGGATTCTAAAAAAAAATTTGGTCGAAATTCTAAAATTCGACAATGCTGAATAGAAGTAGGAAATGGATTTCTTTACTACACTATAGTTTAATTTGATTTGAATCGTAGGATTGGAAATCTAACCTCAATTTTATATGGAATTCTAATTTTTGGCCATTTTGAAGTGTGTTTGTATTGGTAAAAACTAAATAAAAATAACATTAAGGCGAAATAATAAAATTTTTAAATAATTTTCTAATTGAAATTATTCTTTACAAAACAAAACACTTTTCGAATTGGCGTTGTAAAATTAGATGGAGGGAAGGAAGATGGAGTCAACTGTGTAGACGCTTTCATTTGGTCTCTTAAAATAATTTTTTTTTATCTAATTTATAAGTGGTGAAAATTCCTATAAATGTTCTAAGTGCTTTTATAAGATATACATGGAATATATAATATATAAATTTGTGGATATGCTGTTCTAATAAGACTGTGCTCATGATATTTTGTTTACTTAAATGTGCTTAGTGCTATTTTTATTCGCATATTACAGTACTTTTTTTTCTTTTTTTGTTGTGATCGTTATTATGAAATTAAAGTTTATTGTGGCATAATCCAATCATCAAATACATTAAAACAATCATAGTTTTATATTTTATGTGATCTGTGCTTTCTCTTAAAACACAATCGATATATTTTAAAAACTTTAAGTGTGGTGTTTTAATTACATCATTATACGGTACAATCGATTGATTATCTACAGTTAATTTTATAATTGAACAGTTTTTCGTTTCATCTGACTTAGTGTGTGGCGTATATCATATTAAAACTCATCTGTTTGAACCATGTCACTTAATAGTAATTCCGTATCAAAAATACCAAGCTTCGCTGATGAATTTGATGGTTTTGCCGAAAATGTCAAGCAAGACTTACTTAGATGTATTGATTCACATTTGAGTGATTTCAAGAATCAAATTGAATCAATTATCACTAAAATCAATAACCAGGGTGACGAAATTGTACGTCTAAGTGAAAGGATTGATTATCTAGAGACCGAACAAAGATCCTGCGATATAGTTATTACGCAAGTTCCTGTTTTAACCAACGAAGTTGTTGCTGATGTTGTCGCTAAAATTAGTACTTCAATCAATTTCAACTGTAACGATCACAGTTTTTCTGCCTTCCGGACTAAAACTAAAATGTCATCGAGCAGTAGTGCCCCTCCGATAATAATTAAATTCGCACTAAAAGCATCGGCTATCGAATTTTTTAACCAGTATAAGGTTAAACAATCATTATCATTAAAGGATATTGGCATGAATTCATCAACTCGGATTTACATTAATCGAGGCTTAACAACAAAAACTAATTTGTTATTCGGCGAGGCCAAGAAAATCTACAAATCTGGAGGTATTTATAAAACTTTCATTAAATCAGGAGTTGTATACATTGTTAAAACTAAGACGTCAGGGCCAACTCCAGTGAGTAGTATACAATAATTGGGAACTATGGTTGACAATGAATATCACACGCACCCATCTACTCATCAATCTGCGGCTATTATTCCTGTTCCAGCTATGCCACTTGAAGGTGATGATATTGTCACAAATACTAACTTACGTGGTTACACAACCAGATCGAAAACATCATCTACTACCTCTACGTAACTACGTCGAAACATTATGCAAGTTTCATCTAACTGTGGATTAAAGAGTTATCGTAATTATCTATGTATTAATCGTGAATGAATGTTCCGTGACGTCAACCTATTTTTTTTATTTCTTTTTCATTCAATAAATCGTGACGTCGATCTCTTTTTATTTTCTATTAAATTTTTTTTTTTTTATTTTTTTTTTCATTCAGTACGGTCATTTAACATGAATTGATACTCATATTACAGGAACTTACTGGTTTAAATATTAAATATTATCATTCTATTAAAATGTTATGTTTCATTTTGGTGGCGGGAATTGGCGCATGAATTATTTTCTTAATCATGTATTTTGTACAACGTTTCAATTTATATTATTAATTTAATTGCATTTATTTGAATTAATTACATCCTTTTCTTACATTTGTTTTATGAGACTAGAATAATAATTATTGCAAATTTAATGAATATATATAGTTTTAGTAAGTTAGTTCCTAGTGTTATAGTTACCTTTGGTGTGTGCAGCGACAGGCTATTCATTGATTTTGATATTAATTTCATTTTGATTTTTATGTTTCTTATATATCTTATTTTTTCCGAAACATACTGGGATGTTACATGAATAATCTACGTGTTAATTCACATGCTTTCTCCTCAATAGTAAACAATGTGGTTCTCAAATCTTCAATTAATAGGTACAAAGGTCTGAATTTTTCTTTTCTTAACACTCATAGTATTCTTCACAAGATTGATGAAATAAGAGATTTAGTGTGCGGCGTAAAACTTGATATTCTCTGCTTTGTTGAGACATGGCTCCATGATCGAATTCCGGACGCTTCAATTTGTCTTTCTGGATATAATATATTACGATTGGACCGAAATTTGGATGCAAAAAAAACGGGAGGTGGTATTTGCGTTTTTCTGAAATCAGGCATTCGATATAAACTGGTACATGGTCATTGTGCACCTAATTTGGATGTAATGCTCATAGAACTATTATTCGGAGCAGCTAAGGTGTTGTTGGTTGTTGCATATAAACCGCCAAATAAACGTTTCCTTGAAGATTTTGGGGACTTCTTGCAAAATTATAGTGTTAACTATAATGATATTGTACTGTGCGGTGACTTCAATTGTGACCTCAAAGAAACTAAATCAACAACGAAGAAATTTAAAAGGTTGCTAACTGAATTTTCTCTCACTCCTGTGAACACCGAGCCAACATATTTCACGTCACACTCTAGTTCATTATTGGACTGTATTATTTCTAATACGGGTAAAATTGTATTTCATAACCAAATCTCGGTTGGATTTAGTGATCACGATCTTCTTTATTTTTCCTATGATATTAAACATGAGAGATCTATTCCTAAAATTTCATTTCGTGACTACAATAGCATTAGGTCATCAGATTTGCTTGATAAATGCAATAATTTAAATTGGAGCATGGTTTACAATTTTAACAACCCTGCTGATAAAGTAGAATACTTTACAGAACTAGTTGTAGACTTGTTTGAAGAATTTGTACCACTAAGGACTATATCACCCAAACCTAAACAGCCGCCTTGGTTCAATGATGAGATCAGGGATACCATAAATTTCAGGGATTTTATTTTACGTCGGTGGAAGCGTACAAGAAGAGTTGAACTGTACCAAGAATATAAAGCTGTACGAAATAGGGGTAATAATATTATAAAACGCGCAAAAGCCAAATATTTTTCATCTATATTGCACCCATCCCTACCATCAAAAGTTTTTTGGAAAAATTTAAAATCTGTTGGCCCCTTTCTATCATCCAACGAAAAACCATCACCACAATTTTCACCAAATGAATTCAATAATTATTTTTCTCTTAACAGTGCAGGTTCAGCGGGGTGACTAACTTTTGATGTATTAATGAACTCTCGTGCGATGGAAGGTAACTTTAGTTTTAAAAACATCGATATCACTGACCTTATGGATGCTTTAGATTCCGTTAAATCAAACGCTGTTGGAGTTGACGAAATACCGATTAAGTTTGTTAAACTTATTTTACCAAAGGTTGATTGCTACTTACTACATATTTTCAATAGCTTAATAACGTTTTCTATTTTTCCAGAGAGTTGGAAGCAATCAATTATTATTCCCATTCCCAAGAATAAAAATCCCAAATGCTTATCTGATTTTCGCCCTATTAGTCTGCTTCCTGCTTTGTCTAAAGTTTTTGAAAAAATACTACAGTCACAAATACTAACTTACGTTGAATCGGAAAATTTACTATCAATGTACCAGTCTGCTTACAGACGTCATTTCAGCACTAATAGTGCTTTACTACATATCAATGACGACATCCGCAGGGCCATAGATAAGGGTTATCTTTGTACGCTGGTTCTTCTTGACTTCAGTAAAGCTTTCGATAAAATTGATCACTCAATTTTGGTTAGCAAACTTCGTAACAGTTTTAAATTCTCAATGTCGGCTTGTCGTTTGGTTTTGTCATATCTATCAAATCGATCACAATTGGTTAGAACTAGTTCAGGAATCTCAAGCTCTTGTTATAATAATTGCGGTGTTCCCCAGGGGTCGGTATTAGGTCCTTTTCTATTCATGATGTCTATAAACGACCTGTTAAACAAAATGCAGTTATCACTCAATGCAAATATCACCTTTTTGTAGGCCCAACGAGAAAACAAATTCTATTGGAACTGTTAATTTCGATATTCAATTGATTTGGTCTATAGAAAATAATCTTGAACTTAATGCTGGAAAAACCAAATCTATTATTATATCTTCTACAATTCGTGATACGCACAACCTACCTAAAATCAGCATACTAGGAGAGGAGGTTGATTTCTCTGATTCTGTGAATAATTTAGGCTTAACTTTTGACAAGTGCTTATGCTGGAGTTACCACATCGAAACAGTTTGTAATCGAGTAATTTTTTTATTAAGAATGTTATGGGCTACCACGAAGTGTTTTAATACCAATCTTAGACTCTAATTGGTGAAATCTTACATCCTTCCACATTTTTTGTACGGCGATATTGTCTTCTTTGAATTAAAGAAGAAGTACTTTAATGAACTTCGATTGATATTTAATTCTTGTGTGAGATATGTATATGGGCTAAGAAAGTACGACCACATCTCGAATTTTGCTAATTCATTACTTGGTTGTTCTCTTGCTGAATTCTATGAGTTTCGAGTTTGTTTATACATTTTCAAGTTCTTAAAGTATAAACAACCCACCTATATTGTAGGGAAATTGGTTTCGTCTTCCAATCGTCGCATTCATCTTTTGACTCCGGCTATAAACAAAAGTAATCTGATGAATTCATCATTTTTTGTGAGGGGAGTTAGCATGTGGAATTCGTTAAGTAATAACGTTAAAAAATCTAAATCCCCTGCCGTGTTTCGGAAAAAATACTTTTCTTCACCTTAATAATATCAAAATTCTAATTTTTGCCAATTTCAAGTTGATGAATCGCTAAAATGTTGCTGCACACCTATAGGTTAATTCAATTAATAAACTAGAAATAAATTAAAATAAGTAGTTGCCACTAATGTAATAAGTTCATAAGAACTTCAAACATTTATATTAAATAAAATAAATAAATAAATAGTTAAAATAAATACTTTAACCACTTAAGTGATGGCTCAAAAAAATCTGACGATTTATGGACACCCTTAAGTGTGTCCATAAATTGTCAGATTGTTTTTTTAAATTTCTTTAGAAAATAATTACCAAGCAATCTGAATACAATGTTTTTTTTTCAATTTTCTTCAAGTCCCAAAACAAGCTTTGCCCGAGCAAGACTCAAATAAACAAATCAAAAAAAGGGGGGGGGGGGGGGGGGCAAATAACTCAAGTGGTTAATAATCTTTTCCATCCAAAGAATAAAGGATATTCTTAAAAAATTAAATATTTCGAGAATTAATAGGTTATCACTTAGTTCTGTATGATTTTTTGAAAGGATAAGATTAGGACTTTCAAGCTTCTAAACCATTTAAAAAGCTATAGGGTTTCACGTGGTCAAATAAATACTTTAGTAACCGGCGCTATAGTAAGAATTTAGGATTTTCTTAAGCAATTGAATGTCTCGAGAATTAATAGGCGTATCACCTAGTTCTGTGAGACCACGTGAATCCCATTAGCTTTTCAAATGGTTTAGAATTTTGAAAGTCCTAATTTTATCCTTTTAGAAAATAATACAAAACTAGGTGATAAGCCTATTAATTCTCGAAATATTCAATTTATTGGTAATAGTCTTCCGGTTTATGTACGTGATGTGTGTGGCGCTAATGAACTCCTCCTAAAATAGTTCAACATTAAAAAGTTGATTCAAATATTTAAAAAAATTCGCCTTAATGCCTTTTTTATTTTATTTTTACCAATACATTCTCGTTTTTTTATATTTTAGGATCAACTTAGTTTTAACTTCAAAAGCGTGTACAGGCGTGTGAAGATTTTGCCAAACTATTTCTAATATTGTTCTACTCTACTTAGGTTTTACTTCACACAGTTCACACGCATATAATTAATGATGTAAATATAAAATTATAATTCACATTTCATTAAAAAATAGCCGTCCGGAAAAACACCTTTTATTAAAATAATACATTTGTAATCGATAAACTATTCGTATAAAAATATAAAAAATCTTTAATCGAATTTCGAGTGAATCCGCAAGATATTGGGTATATAGTAGTATAGTATTTAGAAACAGGTGGCTTATTATTTTATTAATTTAAATCAAAAAATGTAATAATTATAAAAAAGGGGAAGAGAAATCATCTTGGTTTCATTTGGCAGGGCCGTACTTAAGAATATTTTCCGAAATTAATGTTGTTACATTCCGTACAATTCTACAAACTCTTTCAAATTTCAAATTTTTCGGTTGAGAAATGGCCAATTTTCATTCCCTATAGAGTGCTTTATAAATCTCTAGTTTCACCTTAGTTTTTAGTTCAATTTATTTCGACCAAAATCCAACATTTGTTCAGAGGTTCATGTTAGAATTCCAATTCACAGGTGCTCGATAATCGAAAATAAATTACTGCTGGAAGTTGCGATATTAAAACATTTGGTGGATTGAACAAATAAGAAAATGTTAAAATTTTTAATAGATCTAAGTCCACAGATTAACTTATCGGCCTTTAGTAAATGTATTCTATTTAATTATGTTTTAGAAGCGACCATACCAATATTTATACAAAAAGTGTATCAATTATTGTAAATTACTGGAGTTGGTGGTTTTGTATTTGCCTTTATTTCTTTTTCATGTCGCACACGACAGTTTAGTTTAGTTTGAATGTTTTTTTGAAATAATTATTTTCTTATGAAAATAATTATGAAAATTTGGATCATGTTTTTCATATAAAATATGAACTGATCCGGATCAATGACCATCAAACACGGCAAATAGCGTAGACAGTTCATTTTGGCGTAGACTATGTCGACAATTCTTCGAGTATCTAGAACATAGGTAGACAATATAGATTATTGCTTATTTGTTGTAATATCAATTGTTGCGAAAGTTATAATTTACAAAATATTAGATTTGAAATCATTCTCAGATTTTTTATTTGCATTGCCATATGCTTTTTCAATAAAATATGTCGCATGCATTACTGAAAATGGGTAACTTTTCTGTCTTACGAGAGAAATTAAATTTTTTCTACATTTCGGATGTCACCATTTGGTCATTTGTTTCCGAAAACAATTATGTTGAAAATATACTTGACCTTAATGAAACTGTTAAAATATTTATTTGGAAATTATCAAAATTTCAAGTGCAAATTAAGTAGAATGTATACTGCATCTACCTTCATTACTTAAACATAATGGACGGTGGAGTTGATTTTGTTCATTGGAGTACCGCGGTTAAATTAGTATATTTTAAAAGCTCTGTATTTAGTTAAAAAAAAATGTGTTAAAAAATTCTATATTTTAACAAAGGTTTTGACTTTCAAAGAATATTTTTAAAATTAAACAGCTAAAGTAAATGCATCAATTTTTCTTACCATTCCGTTATGTATATGTACATAAAAAAGTGTACGTTATTGCCAAATGAAAACTTAAATTTAAGTTTTTTAAATGTGAAGCAGAAATAAAGCGCCATGCAGCCAAAAATTATAATATTCACCACAAAATCATTGATTTTTGCGGATTGCTAACAGCAAAAGTAGTTTTCGACATTGTCTACATTCTTTACACTTTCGGCGGAATTTTTTTAATTGTTCACATACTTTCTCTACAAATGTAGCAGAAAATTTGGTTTTTAAGGTGGGGTGGATTTAGGTGCAACTTTAGGGATATACCTAGATGCATTTAATCCACTTTAAACAGTAATTTCAACTTCACCAATTTTTTAATCACACAACTCCCATTTTTGTTTCTTTTAAACGCAGTAAAATTTAGTTTCTTACAAATATTTTGTCTGTTTTTCACAGTCCAAACGGATTGACTAATCGGGGCCCAATTTCAAACTTAATTTTTTTCCATAAATTAAAAAGTTTCATATATTGAAAAGTATATTATTTATAAGAAAATTGACAACGGATTAAAAGGTTCTAAAATATAAATTTGCAAAAATACCAGATCCTTTATCCAAAATTTAAGCGGAAATGAAGTTTTTTGGAATAAAAAAAAATTGTTTTTAACAAAAAATTCGGTTTTGTGCAGCCAGGTCGGATTGATTGATTTAAATGAACCAGACTAGACTTAAGCTTTTTTCATAAATTGTAAGATTTCAGCAATTTGTGGCCAAAATCAGTGTACTGAAATGTAGCGGATTTTTCGTTTTCGCAACAACACCGGGCCACATCAGTTTTCCAAAATAAACGGATATGACGATTTTTGACAAAAAAGCTGGTATTCAGCAAAAAAATAGCTTCCTGAACTGCTAATACGGATTCATTGATCGGAAAAAAAATCATTCTTAGGCTTTTTCCATAAATTTGTCCACCAGAAGTGATAGCTTTCTAAAGAGCTTTTTAGTTTTTTGCAAATATTTTAAAAATTATAAAGCATTCACGAAAAAACGATTAAAATTAAGCTTATATGTCATTTTCTAACAAGGTTTATCATTTTTAAAATTTTTTCGGATCTTTCAAATTTATTACGACAGTTTTTCAACTCATCATTTCTGATATTTCAACATTTATCATCCCAGGAAAAACTATAACGACACTAAAATATCATCTCATGAAATAATTTTAGCCCAGTGCTATATCAAAAATAACTACCCGATCAGTCAGCCTCAGAAATTAAAATCAGGATTATTGGATAAATTATTTAAAAAAAATACTATAGCAGCTACATAATGTAAAAATATGTATCCTGGTATGACAATGTCCGTCTAGTATATATCACTAATATTTTGCATAAAAAAACAGATATTTAAAAATTAAACAAAATGGGGACGACTCGACATCTTGACTTCTCAATCAATTATAAAACGGAAATTTAAATTTCAAAATACATTTTTCATAAATTTTTTCTTTATTTTTGCGATGTTACAGTAAAATCTACGGCTTCAAAAAATAAACAGAAAAGTTTGGTGTTGTTCAACTGTGCAATCGCAACAAAAAACAAGAAGCTTATTGAAAATATAATTTGAAATTTTAATTTCCTTGGTAAAATTGATTGAGTAGTCAAGATTTCGGTAGCAAATTGCTTTCTTGCTTACAAATCGGGTATATCTACCCCAATAACAATTATATTTGAAATGATATAAAAATAATGCAATATTAAGTACAAATTCGTTTTCTTAAGTTGCGAGTATTGATATGTATTCATATAAAATAACACGAGATAAAATGCACCAATTTCATCACTTAGGGTTGATTTCTATGACCACGAGTGGTGCCATGGATATTTCACTCCCAAAGTTAGTATATTTTGTGATAAACTAGGATGTGCCATCCGTTCTCTATGAACCAATTTTTTTTTTCAAATAAAATGGTTGTGGGAGTATTTTTTAGATGAGGTACACCCATATGAACATAAAGGGTTGATTTTAAGAAGCTTGTGAGCGTATGAGCGGCAAATTCGAATATTTTGTGATCCGCCCTGGTTGTGCCAGTTCTTTTAAAATAAGTGCTAGGGAGGAGGGTAGTAATTTTTATGCGTATTCGAGCGATCCAATGGATTCTCGAATCCCAGAATTTAGATATTCTGAAATAAACCACGAGTCATTCGGAATTCATTTTTCATTATAAAATCTCAGCTTCCTGATACTTCCATTTGACCCGTTTTAATAACACAATTAAACCATCCATAACACCCAGTCCAATTTGTGAAATCACTCTACCCTACCTACATATAATCAATATTTTGACTTCCATAATTTTGGATTTCCGTAATTTTTATTCCTGGGTTTTTATTCCGGGATTTTGATTTCAGAGTTTATCATTTTCGGAATTTCGAATTTTTGGTTTCGAGAATTTTGATTTCTGTACTATTTTAAATTTCGGGATTTTGTATTACTTTAGAGGCACAGTTTATTTTCGCCGAAATGGGTGTACTTTCAGTTTTTCCACAGCAAATTTTTGAAAGAAAAAATGTGAAATAATTGGCACAACGTCTAATTTTCATGAACAACAGATATTGGCACATTTTAAAATTGTAATGGACACAATAACTGTTAGTAAATAGAAAATTTACTGGTATATCGATAGTACAATCTTCAGTCAGGGTACTCTTTGAGGTTTCCTGTATAATCAAACATAAAATCCTGATCAAAATTTACTTCAATCTTTGAAAAAATATGAAATTTAAATTTGAGGGTATTTTTCGCTATCTCGGTATTTTCATCAAAATGTGAGTGCCTGTGTGACTCCGTGCAGACTAAAATTATGTAGCATCTCTGCAGTCCAGACGGATTGACCTGCAGCTTCCATAGGAGCTTTATCGGTTTTGTAAATATTTTGAAAGGTATAAAATTTACAATAAAAACGATTAAGAAGTAAAGGAGTCTAAATTAATTTTGTAATATTATCAACCCAGACCAGTTTTCCATAATTTAAGCGGAACTGACGGTTTCTGACAAAAAATGGGTTTTCACCAAAAATTTGGTCCCTTGGACGGATTGATTGATCGGGATGAACTTTTATACTTAAGTTTTTACCATAAATTTGCACCAGTGCTACTTTGGCCTAAATCGATTTATCGGAATACAAAGCTTCCCCTGGAGCTTTTTCGTTTTTCTGCAAATATTTAGAAAAGCATATCGATGGTAACTATGCATTAGTGTGTATCTACAAAATTCTTCTTTTTTATATTTCATAAGTAAGTATCTACAAATTTAATTACAAGAGTTAATTTTTTCTAAATTTTTGATGATTAAAACATTTTTAAGCAATTTAATTAAATAATATGAGTTAATATATTTTTACAAAGTCATTTCAGTTTCAAATAAAACGTTTTTATCATACCTTGATAAAACACGCAAAATGTAGATACGCACTAATACATAGTTATCATCGATATAGCATTTAAGAAACATAAAATGGTTAAAATATAAATTAAATTTGAAACAAAATTGGTTCAGATTGTTTTTGCAAAATTTCGTGAAAATCTATCTACCAGAAGTGGCACCTTCAACGGGAATTTTTTCAATTTTTTTTTAACAATTCGGCATTTACAAAATACGACATAGATTTAAGGGTTGACCTGTTGCTTTCTGTCATCGTTTTATGAGGCAATTAAGCAATATTGTATGAAAACAAATTATTGGATATGAATCCTACTAAAATCCTATCGAATTAGCCAAGTTGTATATTTCAAAAATATATAGTGTTCGCAAAAATCTTTATTTAAAACGCTCTTTAATAATATAAATGAGAATTGACTACAAGATTGAAGTCAGAAAATTTAATTAAATTTGACTTGTTTAAAATAATACCATTTATATTTATAAGCAATATAGTTTTCTTGAAATAAATTTAATTTTTTTAATAACACCACAACAAAAACAAATTAAAATGCCACACATGTAACAAGCTTTACAGAGCTCTTTATCAGTTAATACACAAATACAATTTTGGAATTTTGTTTGGTATTTTGAATTCTGAATTTATAGACAAAAAAGTTATTTACATAAATAAATTTTGAAATTTTGAAATCGTATTATATACAGGTTTGCCGAAATTAATAGTTATTTTGTTAAAACACCGTAAAAATACGTTTTGCTTACTGTTTCGAATTAGAATAGGGATCTGATTGAAAATTCGTTTATTAAATTTGCTAATATCTCGATTGTGTGCGGGTGAAATAAACATTCCGGCCAAGTGTTAAACTGGGTGGATAAGGTTGATTTATTATCTGCGGGTAGATAAAAAAGTGTTGGTATGAAATTTATACTTCTATTAAAAGTGATTTATTAAATTTAAGGTTGTGATTTAATGATGAAGTAAATTGATACTGAGTTTTTCATGAGTACTGCATTAATGAAAGTGTATATCTATTTTAGCCAGTTTAAACCTAAAAGTCAGGTTCATAACAGTTGACATTTTAAGTGATTACAAATTATTTTTATGTTAAACGAAACTATAACAGAAATATAACGGTTCTCTAAATGTATGGTAAGGGTAAGCTATCTTTAGAGTTAATGAATTACTTAAAATTCAAAATTTTATTAAAATATTATTTTAATATAAAACTTTGCGCTATTTTTTTTTTGTATTAGTATGTATTGGTTAAACTTTCGTTATAATGAAATTTTAAATGTAGAACATTTGTAAATGCATATTGGATAAACAGGAGGTCAAGTTGCGTTCCGTGAAATAATGAATATGAAAAGTTTTTTAATTGGCACTCTACTAGTTTCAATTATTAGCACGTAGTTTTAAATTTTACTGCGTGAAATCAAAATTTCTTTTGGCGAATGCAAATCTACTTGATTGCTAATGAAAAAATCTTTTCGTTTTCATTATTTCAAAGAACGCGACTTGGCTCCCTACTCTCTAGTATAGTAATAAAAAAGTAAATTAATATTTTTATTTTCTATTACAGTTTTAATAACCAAGGGACGTTATTTCCGCTAAATCATCAAAAAAAAATTCTTTGTTGAAAAATTAATTTAGAAGTAGATTAGTTCTTGAATTTATATAAATGCTTTTTAAAATATTTCCAATAAACGGAAAGGCACATTCTCGAAATTCGAAGATGAAGCGTATGGCAAATCTGCAAAAAACTCAAGGTCGAAAATTTTCATGATTACTTCACATGAATTCACGACGTAAAAGACAGTAAAATTGACTTTTACAAGAAACCCCTTTAGAGTTCATTGATAGTAGTTTTAATCAGAAACATAGAGTTTACTCCAACGGTCTTATTATAACTTGTAATACTTTTAGTTAAAAATTGAGTTTTTAATCTTTTTTTTTTTTTTCAAATTGATTTTTGCAATTTTATTAATTACTTTTAACAATCCTTCACTTGGTATAAAATTTATAAGAAAATTCACGCAAATAACAAACAAAAAAACTAAATTATTCCTACTAAAAAACGTTACTAATATTTATAAAAAAAAATTATTTTATTCAAAATTAAAATTAAGTTTGGCCGTGTTTCGTTGGGCTTGGTCCTTGACATACCGTAATATTTTGCACCATTCCGTGAATTTTATGTTTGCGAACTTGATACCAAATATTATTTTTATGGCACTATTTCTATATAGTTGATTATTTTTTAAATGTTACACAAAAATGCAAACATTTAAAACTTAATTTTATGACCTATTAAAATTACCCAAAACGTATTTTTCGTGAGCACAAATATTACTGCAGCGCATAGTAGATTAAATTCTTTGTTGCGTTGGATTTTATTTGATTGAATAGTTTTAATAAGTATTAAAAGTCTTTGATGATTTGTGAACATGTTTTACGAAAATAAAATTATTATTGAGTTGCCTTTCGTGCGAGACCAACGCAGCTATCAAAAAAGTAGCAAACTAAAAATATTAAATATCATTGTGCTTAACAATTTAAATAATAAATTGGTAATTGTAAAAAAAAAATTTTAAAGCTTGATCAAGTGATCGATATAAGCTAAAAACATATACACGTTTGAACTAAAGAAAGAAGATTGTTTTTGAGGACCTATGAATGCTCAACCATATTGATTTATTAGGAAACCTCTTATATTGTGCTTTGCTGTATTTTGCATGGGATTTTACAACAAAGTTGTATGTGCTGATTAAGATTAGGTGTGTATCTCGCGATTAGATTCTCGCTTATTATATTGCATTGTAATACCGTACTTTTACATCGTTTTGCACGCAACGAAAATTGGTACCGCATATGTGCGTATAGCGATCTCAATGTCATATCAACAACCGCAAGGGCAACAACTAAGGATTTTACTTTGGTTTTTTTATCAATTGTAATGGTGTATTACTGAGTGTATTACTGAGTGTTGTGTTAACTGTGTTTCTCTTAAGTGTTGTATACAAAAAATAAGCGCTATAAGCAAAATTTTTATGAAATAAATTAATGCATGTAGAAAATTTATGAAAATTTATTAGTATTCTAGTTAATTTAAGATTTATTTAAATATAAATTCCACGTACAAGTAATATCTATTTCCAAAAGTGAGTTACAAGTCTCAACTCACATGGAATAAGGGCTTAACTCGACATAAGCGAAATATAAGATTCTAATAAAATAAAAATCCTTATTTATTATTTTTATATTTTCCTCTTTCCTCCACCTCCCTTCCTCACATTAAAATACAGAAACTACTATAGGAGCAAGAGGAAAATATAAAAATAATAAATAACGATTTTTCTTTTATTAGAAACTTTCATTTCGCTTATGTCGAGTTAAGCCCTTATTCCATGTGAGTGAAAAAAAAACTTCAGGGTAATTTTGTTTAGTGGGTTTCATTTCACCATTATAAGTCGCATGCTTATATCAACAGTGAGTACTCTTCGGCAGTCTATGTGGTGAGTTTTTTTGATCTTAACTTGTTTTTGCTTTAACTAAAAATCCGATTAAATTTTTTATATTTACTTGAAATTCAAAAAGTTCGTTTAGATAAATACTAATAATTATAAAATATAGCAGTAGTTTTGTAAATTTAACATCAAACTATGGTTTCAACTCTTTTATCATTTCTTAAATAAATAATAGTTTAAATTAAAAAAATGGAATAAATTGCGTTTCTATTGGGTAATGGTGATGTGATAAAGATTGGGTAGAGTGAGTTGCAGTATTTTTTTATATATCGTGTTTCTTTCAGTCAACACGAACATTTTTGTTGTACTCCTATAATTTATGACGACAAAGAACCCCCCACTATCTGATTGTTGGTTATCCGCTTCGAACGTGTTGGTCGTTATGCCGGGAGTCGTAACAATGTCATGCTCAATTTTGATCGGTCTTTTTGCCATAGAAGTCTACCTTCTAAGGTATTTATTTACAAGTACTACGTGTTCTAGATCTTATGAAGCTTAATCTATTTTGCTTATTTTCGCTACCAATATCAATTCGCTACCAATATCAATTCGATGGTTCATGTATATCGGTGTGTGAATTTTTCTTGTTCAGTCTCATGGCCGTTGTCTTTTTCATTTTAATTTTACAGATTTCTAGATAATTGATATCTGATAACTTCTAGATTTATTCTCTGTATGTTTTTGCAATAGCAGACATGAATCGTCTGCGTAATCTAGTTCATGTTGTCGGTTGCATTTCTTTCTCCAGTACTATTAGAAGTAGTACTTGAAGATAGCACGGATCATGGCCTGACTCCTCGCGTATTATAGTATTTGTCACCCTCCTTTCCGTTGTATTGGACTCACACCATTTATTGTTTCAAAGTTCTTTGATGATTATTTTCTTTTAAATGCCTTTTTTGAATCCGCATTCGAAGTCCTCGTAAAAGATGTACTTCCAGTTGACGTGATATGTACAGCTTTGTTCTAGCCTAAAACCAGCTTGTTTATTCCTTATGTTGGTGGTGATGTTTGCACAAAAATTATCATTGCTATGCATTATACGGTGTTGAGGAAGGATATTCACCGTCGATTTTAACATTCTCTAAGGTTGCGTTTCTTCGATATTGTTATTGTAATTCTTTTTTTCATTTGCAAAAACTAAATATGTCGATGTTTCATATAGTTCCCCGATTCATGGGCTTACAATACACGTGTAATAAAATTTCTGTTTTCCTTAGCGAGACACCAAGTACAAACAACCAACTCATCCAAAATTTCCAAAATTAGGTATATCGTTAACTATTCTTGTGTAACGATATATAACGCATTTATGATCTTACCGAAAATATTCTTTACGAACAAAAAAGTTTCTTTCAATCAAATTAATTTGTTGCAAAACTAATGTAGATCGTATTGAAAATGCTAGAACTAGCAAGAGCAATTTTATTATAATTTGTCAACATTTTTAAATTCAGTTATAATTAGTGATACTTATTCAAGTTCATAAAAGTAAATCGTCGCTTAAACAAAGTTGAAAGAAATCTTAACAAATTTGGTATATGGAACCGGAAGTCGTGTTTAAATTTTTTACTTGTTATGTTTTGAATGTGTAGTAATTGTTAAAAAAAAAAACTGTAGAACAGAAAAAAATGTTGTAGTTGTTGTTGTTAAAGTTACAGGGTGTCAAATTTTGATAAAAATGATGAACATGATGTTATATATATATGGCTATAAAGCGAAAACTATCCGATACTTATAAACCTAGGCTCATTTTAAAGATCCTGTGTGGGGTTTGCTAGTACCCCCATCAGGCGCCTCCCCGGGTGGCGGATAGGGGAACGCTTGCCAGATATGGTAGGTACCGGGGAAATTAAATACTCGGGGCGGACCAAAAACTAGCACACCAAAGCTAAGGTGGTACTACATACGCCGATGGCTGCGTGGCTAAGAGGGTGCTTAGTCGTTAGTATGTGAACTCCGAATTTGGCGTCATTCGGTTTAAACCCATAGCCTTCCTATGATAACGCAGAGCTCTGTCATAGGCGACCGTTAATTTCTCGTGCTACTCGTGGGAATAAAATAAAAATTTAAGATGAAAAATAATGATGAAAATAATAGCCTAATAATATTAGGAAACGAGACGGATGCGTCTATAGAAGCATCAAATCAACCGGGCCGCTCCATACCTTCTTCGGATGTTAGTACCATAGATTCTGGGGGGAGCCAACCCTTGGCAAATAAAGGGAACAACTTTCCTAAGAGCATGGAAATGTTGAGATCACCACCTCCACATGTAACTAGACGTACACTACAATTAGAGACAATTGTGCCAACAGCGACTGCCTCCACAGTAACTGCAAAAGACGCAGTCTCCATTGAAAAGGGAACTTTATTACAAATGCCGAGTGCATCAACAAACATTATAAACAGCGAGGATCTGTTAACCAAGTTTCAGAAAATGGAGAAACTAATCGCGCAGCTGAGTAATGAAGTTGCTGAACTGAAGAGAGAAAACTCTACACTAAAAAATAAAAACAAGGTTAAAAATAGTAAAGCTGAGGTTTCAGCACGAGCTAACAACCTGCCTGTCAACCATATTCAGCCATCAACCAGTCAACATCATTCAAATAACTCCAACTGGCTGCTGCAGCAATTTCCAGTCTCTCAACAAAATAGATTTAATGCTCTGAGTGTAGAGGATTATTTCACAGATGAGGACGAACTGGAAGCAGAAGTTTCCAGAGCTAATAACAGAAACCCTAAGAAACGTAGGCGTACAAAAACGAAAACTCCCCCAAAAAATAATACACAAAGTGTGAACAGTAACACTGAACAGAAAAACCCAAAAATACCATTGCCTCCACCCATTAATGTGAGCAATATCAATAATTTCGAACTTTTTCGACAAAATATAATAAAAAACACTAGTGAATCAACTAATTTTAAGGCGCTCTCAAATAGTGACATTAGAATTACCTTTGAAAATGAAAATGATTACAGAAATGTCAAAAAATTACTGAAATAATTAAAAAATCAATCTAGCAACCAACTAGAAAATATTCAATATCACACCTACCAGCTGAAGAGTGAAAAGGCCTATAGAGTGGTTATCAGAGGCTTACCTTCTTCTATTAGTCACGATGAAATTAAAGCAGACTTAGAAAAAATGGGACATGAAGTCGCAGGTATTACCAACATATACAAAATGGTCACAATTGATGGTGTAAAAGTCAGGAAACACTTTCCATTGTTTTACATCGACTTAAAACAAAAAGACAACAATAAAGAAGTATACAATATCAAGAAACTTGCGTACTGTATAGTTAAAATTGAGCCACCTAACAAGACAAGGGGAATTCCACAGTGTACGAATTGTCAACAACTTGGACATACCAAGAGCTTTTGCTATCGTCAAACCAAATGCGTTAAATGCGCGGAAAATCACCACACGACAACATGCAAGAAAACACCAGATATCGCGCCTTCTTGTGCTCTTTGTCAAGAACAAGGGCATACTGCAAATTATAAAGGATGCAGAGTATATCAGAATAAAATTAAAAGTCAACAGAATAATAGAACAAGCGCAGTGCAGCGATTACAAACCAAAGTTGCTAAACCACAAACAGCAATCACACCATCCACAGTTGGATTATCCTATGCGCAAATCACCAAAGAGTCTAATAACATTGAAATTATTAAAATGCTTAGCCAAATTCAACAGTCACTTGGTCATTTAGCAGAGAGGGTGGCAAAACTGGAAATCTGTATCTATCCACCAAGCGAAAAAGTCAACATACTCACAAATGATTAACTCGTTCCTGCGAATTGTAGCTTGGAACGCTAATGGGCTCAACCAACGAGCCCAAGAACTGGAAATATTTCTCCATACAAACAACATTGATATTGCGCTGATTTCAGAGACGCACTTCTCCAACAAAAGCTTTATCAGAATAAGGGGTTTTAATTCCTACTGGACAACCCATCCTAGTGAAAGAGCCAGAGGTGGTTCAGCTGTACTAATTAAAAATAATATCAAACATAATCAACAAGAGGATATTCGTGAAAACTATTTGCCAGCAACTGTTATCTCAATCCAATATAATGGCGCAGATCTGAATATTGCAGCAGCGTACTGTCCTCCACGGCATACACCAACGAAGTTACAATTTAATAACGTCTTCAATAAGCTCGGTCCAAGATTTATTATTGGTGGGGACTACAATATAAAACATACAGCTTGGGGTTCCAGGCTTATTTCTCCTGGGAAAGGAAACAACTTGTTCAATGCCATTCATGAAAACAAATGCGAATATCTGTCCCCAGGTGGGCCAACGTATTGGCCAACGGATACAGGAAAAATACCAGATCTACTGGATTTCTTCATCATAAAAGGTATTCCTCTAAGTTACACTAGAGTCGAAGGAATTAACGACCTAACATCTGACCACATTCCTGTACTGTTGTCAGTAAGCGCTATAGTAATAAAGAAACAGAAAAAGCAAAACCTTACTAATAGATTCACGGATTGGGACATCTTCAGAGAAAAATTGGAAGAGCTAGTTGAATTAAAAGTTAGCATTAAAAGCAACGAAGAATTGGAACAACAAACAAACAATTTCATTGAATACACTCGAATGGCTGCCAGATTAGCTACTCCTGAATTAAAGGACAAAGCGGAGATTGAAGTCAAATACCCGGGTGAAATCAGGGAACAAATCAAGGCAAGAAGAAGGGCGAGGAGAATATGGCATCTCACCAGAAATCCCGCTGACAAGACAACTTTTAATCGAATAAGTAACAAAGTCAATAGGCTAATCAAAAATTTCAAACAGAATTGGCTCGATAACTACTTAAGCGGGCTAGGTCCAGAAATGGATAAGGACTACTCGTTATGGAAAGCAACCAGAAGATTTAAACGACCTGTAGTTCGAGTACCACCTTTAAGGAATGCTCAAGGCAGTTGGGTTCGACAAGACAAAGAAAAAGCGGAACTCTTTGCTCAACACCTAGCAGCAGTATTCCAACCCCATGACATTCAATCCAACATTGATGTAACACCTGTTTATCAACCAAATCAGGACTTCAAGAGGGTCACGCCAATGGAAATTGCTGAAGAAATCGACAAAAATCTTAATCATAAAAAAGCACCAGGAATTGATGAAATATCACCGGGTCTATTCAAGGAACTTCCACGCAAAGCAATCTTCTTGATCACATACTTATTTAATGCCTGTATGAGATTGAAGTATGTACCCAAATGCTTCAAAATGGCCCAAATAATTATGCTAAAGAAACCAGGTAAACCAGATGAAGAAGTATCATCATACAGACCAATCTCACTGCTTCCGGCCTTATCAAAGCTGTTCGAGAAACTTCTACTAAAACGTCTAAAGCCAATGGTAAACGTTCCTGATTTTCAATTTGGATTCAGGAATAACCACTCCACAATAGATCAAGTCCATCGAATAATTGCGGTAATAGAGCAAGCGTTAGAAGAAAAGAAATATTGTCCCGCCGTATTTTTAGATGTATCCCAGGCCTTTGATAGGGTTTGGCATGAGGGATTGACATTCAAGATGAGCAAAATGCTACCACAAAACTATTGCAAGCTGCTTGAATCATACCTCTCTGATCGCCAATTCAGAGTCATTCATGAAGAAACAAGTTCCGACTTTTATCCAGCGATTGCGGGAGTTCCGCAGGGAAGTGTATTGGGTCCCCTCCTCTATCTTCTTTATACTGCGGACATACCTACGACGAATAAAACATTCATCGGCACGTTCGCTGACGACACTGTAATTATGTCAGTAGACGAATCTCAACCAAGAGCAGTGGAAAATCTTCAACGAGCAATGGACAATGTTACTAAATGGACAATCGACTGGAAAATCGCACTGAATGAGCTCAAATCAACCTATGTGACATTTACGCTTCGACATAAAAATAACACTCTTCATATATACCTCAATGGGGTGCAAGTGCCGCAGGCTGAATCGGCAAAATACCTTGGTCTGCATTTAGATTCAAGGCTCAACTGGAAACCTCACGTGAGACAAAAAGCTGAACAGATACGATTGAAACAACGTCAAATGTACTGGTTAATTGGACATCATTCCAAAATGAACCTGTATTGCAAAAGACTGGTATACCAGACTATCTTCAAACCAATATGGATGTATGGTGCGCAGCTATGGGGTTGTACACATAAATCCAATAGAGACATTATACAACGAAGCCAAAATAAATTTCTTCGAATGGTCACCAACGCCTACCGATTTGTGACTAACAAGGAAATCCACAATGATTTAGAAATACAATTGATAGACGACGTTATCCGGGAATGTGCCATAAAACATGAAAAGAGACTTCTTACCCACACCAATGTTGAGGCCGTACAACTACTGGACAGTACAAACGAAGTAAGGCGGCTCGAACGAATCAAACCACATGAGCTAACCGTATGAAAATTATAAACCAAGAGAACTGGACACTGGTCCAGCAGACCCACACAAGTTTATGCTTATCTCATAAGTACTAATGTCAACCTTACTAATGAATTAATAATGTTTAAGATTGTAGTAGCCATATCAATAAACTTGTTATAAAAAAAAAAAAAAAAAAAAAATTAAAGATAAATGAATAGGGATTCAAAAAAAATTATAAAATTGGTCCCATGTTTCAACTCTTCCTATTCAAAATAGCTGCCAAAATAGTATTTTAAAATTTTCTCAAAAACCTATATATTTTTTTTTTTTTTTTTTTAAATTTTATCTCATTTAATTCTATTAAACATACCAAAAATTGTACTTGTGTTACTTTTTGTTTTCTTGCAAAAGACGTTTGAATATGAAGATCTACCCATTTTTTGTATATACATAAAATCAAAGTCAATGTGGTATTTTTTATTTTCAACTTGGTTTACGATCAACTTGATAAAGTAACTGTTTAGAATTATTCAGTTCACAAATCGTTCATAAATTGCATCACCCTAGGTTTGATCATTTTTAACTTCCTTTCAGTGTTTTGCATCTACGCGTGTTAAGTTAGCAAAATTATTCCATTTGATTAAAATTTTTTGCGATTTTCAACGCTATCTTGTTCAAAAGATGGAACAATAGCTTCTGATTGCAAATTGTTATATTGATTGCTGTAATTATAATTAGACACGTGACGTCACGCCTCAATCTGTCATTTTATAAAACTCTTCCTCCTCCAGCGACACACGTCACAACAATCGATACTCCTTCCCCCATAAAAATGTTATATAGTTTATGGATAGCCCCTAATCCAATTAGTAGAACAATAAAATTTTGTCATGACTCATTTATTTTGTTAGGTTTAATCACCATTTTCTGTACCTGTATATAACCTTTTGGATCGAATTTTTAAAAATTTATTTGTATTCTTGAAATAATTTTTTTGAGATTCTATAGAAAGGGGAGTAGGCCTGTAAAATAACATAACCAGTGGCTTTTGTTAACATTTTTGTATAAATTAGAGTTTAAAATAATATTTCAGTTAGTTTAACTTGTGAAGTTCTATTTGAAGCATTTGCTTGTTTAAATAACAAAAAATTAATTTAAAGTAGTTCAATTAATAAGTGTAATAATGTCTGGGCTCAAAAAGTGTTGTAAGCCGTTTCCTGAGACGAAATGTTCGAAAAATTTAAGAAGCGTTTCTGATTATATTAAAAGTCATTTGCCGCGCTCGACTAAAGTAAATGAAGATTCATCGATTTGTTCAACGTGTTACCTGGTATCTTGTAAGCGTCAGAAAATTGAAAGCGAAGTGTCACCCGTTACTGATTCATCAAATTTACCTGTTACCCCGGAGACATTATCAACACGCAGTGACGAGAATACTTCGAGTAGGAGTGAAAGCGAGGAGTGCCAAATAAAAAGTGCTATCGCTCGTGAAAAACTTAATAAAATATTACCAGACATTAGCATGTCTCCTATATATCCGAGTAAGTTGGAATCCAGGCAACATCATGAGCAGCAAAATTACTAAATTTAACTACCTCACTGACGCCATCATCAACATCTTCGGTATCTGGTATCGAGCCTTTTTTGACTCACTCAGCGGAAAATCATCATAAAACACGCCTTTATGATGAATTCATGGATCAACTAAAAGCCAAATTTCAACAGTTGGAGAAAAATTGTGATAAAATACAGTTGCTGTCTACATTGCCGAAATCACTAACAATACAAGAAAACCAGGAAGAATTTAACACAACGCAGTATATGGTACGAATAGCGAAAAATATTCAAAACAAGAATGGGTCACTGAGCCTTCAAGCACCCAAAGCTGGCAAACGGATAAGTGATTACGCAGTCAATTTGATAGGATAAACATTCAATATAACAATTTGCAATCAGAAGCTATTGTTCCATCTTTTGAACAAGACAGCGTTGAAAATCGCAAAAAATTTTAATCAAATGGAATAATTTTGCTAAATAAACACGCGTAGACGCAAAACGCTGCAAGGAAGTTAAAAATGATCAAACCTAGGGTGATGCAATTTATGAACGATTTGTGAACTGAATAATTCTAAACAGTTACTTTATCAAGTTGATCGTAAAAAAAATAGAAAATAAAAAATAACACATTGACTTTGATTTTATATACAAAAAATGGGTAGATCTTCATACTCAAACGTCTTTTGCAAGAAAACAAAAAATAACACAAGTACAATTTTTTGGTATGTTCAATAGAATTAAATGAGGAAAAATTTAAAAAAAAAAAAATTAAAAAAAAATTGGTTTTTGAGAAAATTTTAAAATACTGCTTTGGCGGCCATTTTGAATAGGAAGAGTTGAAACATAGTACCAATTTTATAATTATTTTAAAATCATTATTTATTAATCTTAAAAATGAGCCTAAGTTTATAAGTGTCGGATAATTAGTTTTCGCTTTATAGCCATATATATAACATCATGTTCATCATTTTTATCAAAATTTGACATCATGTATCTTTAACAAAAACAACAACAGCAACAAAAAAAATTTCCCCAAACTTTTTTTTTTAATCAAGACTACATTGAAAATATAAAAAACATGAAATTCAAACATGACTTCCAAAAATTTGTGATATCAGGAATTTTTCGTCCGGTATAAAATTAAAATTGAATGTTGTATCAAATCATAGGCTGGAATCGACGGTACACAATTTTGAAATTATCACCAGAAATGCCAAGTCTGTATATATAAAAAACCGATTTTAAATGTCAAAAATATAAGCCAGTACGCGTGGATGATTCCAAGAGAATTTGCAGTCATTAATAAAATACATCAAAATTTGTAATGTCAATTTAGAATCCAATTGGAAAAATTGCTAAAATCTTGAAGAAGTAAATAAAATAAATTTTATTTTAAAAATCAAGGAACTTCAAAACCTCAAAATTGATTGTTACACTCATTATAGTTTATCCATTTCGATCCATAGAGAAAAAAATTATAAGCTATCGAAAAATCTAAACGAGATTCCGTGGACATCTCTGGTAATGGGAGTATACATAAAGAAACTTGTCTTATAAAGGGTGATCCAATAAGAGCTTCCGGTAGTTTTTTTTTTGAAACAAAATGCATTAAAGTCAATTTAATAATTAAAAATTGGATTTGTGACGTAAGTTTGGTTTATGACATTTAATGTTTAATAATAATTTCTTTTAAATGTTGTCCGCGACTGGCTCTTAGATGATCTTTTCTATGGAGGAATTGATTGTGGTTTATCGATATAAACAAGTGATTTCAGATACCCGATAAAAAGTAATCTAACGGCGTCAGATCATAAGATCTTGGAGGACAGATGTTCACATTTAAATTTTGTTGCAATAAATCGATGGTTTGGCCTGTTGTGTGGCACGGTGCACGATCCTGTTGAAACCACAAATCGACTTCACCAATATCTTGAATTTTTGCCAATAAAATGGCAATGCTACCTGTCCATAAACCGCACCAAACAGTGCATTTTTTCAGAATGCATTGGAACCTCTTGACTCTCTTGTGGCAGTTTATTAGCCCAAACATGACAATTTTGTTTATTGGCGTATCCATTCAGCCAAAAATGAGCTTTATCGCTGAAAATAATTTTTCGATAAAAAATCGGATCAATTTGGAGCTGTTTCAGCACCCATAAACCAAATCGGTCAACTGGCTTTAATTCTTGAACAAGCTGTATTTTGTATGCCATACAAGAGACCCAGGGCTTGAGAACGGCGGCGAATTGATCGATTGTGGTTTTCACGTACACATTCAGATACAGCAGTAATACTCAGAAAAGATAGACTTGTCGCATTCTAGTCGGTTAATGAATATCCAATAATGAAAAAGTGGTTCAAAATTTATTGATTGTTCGCGAATAGTGCGTTCAGTTGGACGATTATGAACCCCATAAAATGGTCGAATAGCACGAAAACAAATTTTCACTGAACACAGATTTTTGAAGAAAAAAAAATCCACAATTTGTAAACGTTGTTCTCGCGTACGTCTGTTCATGGTGAAATGTCAATGAATACTGAAAACAAATATCATATGAACATGACAGTTGTCACGCATGAATCCCAATAATAATCCTTATTGGAAAAAGTACCTCCTATTGGATCACTCTTTATTTCTGGAAACATAGATAGATCGTTGCATAGTATGTAAAACACATCAAAACACATAAATATTTCCGACAGTTTCTAGATTCTGTAAAAATTGTAGAACCAAGAAATTCTGCCAAATCTCATAACTTATATTAGAACTACCGGAGGTCGGATTACCTACAACATCTGTAGCTATCGAGATATCTAAACAAATCTATTAAAACGGGTTCGTCCCTTGTTTGGGAATGTCAATTTAAAATCCAATAGGTGATATTGCTAAACTCTTGGAAAAGGAAATAATAATATTTTAGTCAAAATCACAGAACTTCAAAATTCGAAAAACCATTGTTAGACTCCTTGTTTGAAAATATAATTGTAATGCCGTGGACAGCTCTAGGATCCGCGGTAAAAAAAGATTGGATGATCTATTTGAAAATGTTATTGAAACCCCGTAGACATTTCTAAAATTGGCTGCAATTTTATTTGAAGTCCGTCAAAAATGCTCAATTTCTTTAACTTCGTAAAAGATCGAATCTCAAAATATGCTTTCTTTAAATCTTAGAAACAGGTTTATGTTTTTTTGTCAAAAATGGCAGCTAGAATCTGTTGATATTTCTAGATTCGACGGCACAACATTTAGAATCGTGTCCAATTTAATATTTTTTTTTTTCGAAATAAATTTCAATTGGAGAAATATAAATTTAATGATGTAATTTTTTAATATTTTTTTTAACACAAACTTCATTATGATACAAAAGTTTCTAAAAAAAAACCCGTTCTGTGAAAAAAAAAATATTTTTTCTCCCTTTCGGAGAATGCTTTAAATAAATTGTTGGGGCATGTTGCAGAGCACAGTTAGATTTGTATTTACAAGGGTTACATTAAGCTGTTGTCAATAAACCATTATGTAACGTGCACGATATTGTTGCTTCCACGTATCACAATTTTCCGAGACAAATTTAAAATTTTTTGTATTTTTATTTTTAAATCACTTCAACCATTTAGTTTGTGTAGTGATATGTCAGGCATTATTAAATATTTGTCCAAAACTCCCACCAAAACATTAACACTAAATAAAGTGCAGATCCCAACATGAGTAGTTTGAGTATTTCCTTCTTCCAATTATTGCAATTCATTAAACTTGGTAACGCGGGCCATGAGCAAAACTTTATTTATCCACAAATTTTTAATGAATCTGGTGCTCAAATTCGGGTATGGTTCTGGAGCTACGATAGATTTAAGGCTGTGCTGCATAATCAGCTAGAAATAATTGGTTCATTAAATATTTTTTTTTGTACGGATTCAAGTTTTCGTCCGTATCCTCCTTCAATCTATGCTGTATAAGATAGCGGAATTTTGACAGCGGAAAATAAGAGATTGCGCTACTCGCCGCAAGTGGCAGCACTATCACTAAAGAGAAATAATTTTGTTATGTAATTACCAGCGGAAATTTTTCATTAATTATGTACCACTTTTTTCAATAAATAAAATATCCCAGCGGAAAAAAATATTAAAAGTGAACCTTAAAATGGCAAATTAATTGATCTCCGGAGTAAAGAAACTCGGTATATGAAATCTTGAAATTTAACAACAATCCGTCTATCCGCAATTTCTTCCAATATTAACCAATACTTTTGTTTGTTTTTCTTGTAGCTTAGGTCATACTGAGACTATATGGAAAATTTGGGGAAAATTCAGAGACCAGAATTTTCACTAGAATTTTTTGATTTTCTGCGGCCATATGTTATTTTCAGTTTTTGACCAATAACTCAAAAAACTTCCACTAGTAACCAATACTTTCGGTTGTTTTTCTAGTAGCCTAGGTCATACTGAGACTATATGGAAAATTTGGGGAAAATTCAAAGACCAGAATTTTCAATAGAATTTTTTGATTTTCTGTGGCCAAATAAGAGATTTTCAGTTTTTGACCAATATCTCAAAAAACTTCCACTAGTAACCAAGAAAATCAAAAAATTCTAGTGAAAATTCTTGTCTGTGAATTTTCCCCAAATTTTCCATATAGTCTCAGTATGACCTAGGCTACTAGAAAAACAACCGAAAGTATTGGTTACTAGTGGAAGTTTTTTGAGTTATTGGTCAAAAACTGAAAATCTCTGATTTGGCCGCAGAAAATCAAAAAATTCTAGTGAAAATTCTGGTCTCTGAATTTTCTCCAAATTTTCCATATAGTCTCAGTATGACCTAAGCTACTAGAAAAACAACCGAAAGTATTGCCTACTAGTGGAAGTTTTTGGAGTTATTGGTCAAAAACTGAAAATCTCTTATTTGGCCACAGAAAATCAAAAAATTCTAGTGAAAATTCTGGTCTTTGAATTTTCTCCAAATTTTCCATATAGTCTCAGTATGACCTAGGCTACTAGAAAAACAACCGAAAGTATTGGTTACTAGTGGAAGTTTTTTGAGTTATTGGTCAAAAACTGAAAATAACATATGGCCGCAGAAAATCAAAAAATTCTAGTGAAAATTCTGGTCTCTGAATTTTCCCCAAATTTTCCTTATAGTCTCAGTATGACCTAGGCTACTAGAAAAACAACCGAAAGTATTGGTTACTAGTGGAAGTTTTTTGAGATATTGGTCAAAAACTGAAAATAACATATGGGCGCAGAAAATCAAAAAATTCTAGTGAAAATTCTGGTCTCTGAATTTTCCCCAAATTTTCCATATAGTCTCAGTATGACCTAGGCTACTAGAAAAACAACCGAAAGTATTGGTTACTAGTGGAAGTTTTTTGAGATATTGGTCAAAAACTGAAAATAACATATGGGCGCAGAAAATCAAAAAATTCTAGTGAACATTCTGGTCTCTGAATTTTCCCCAAATTTTCCATATAGTCTCAGTATGACCTAAGCTACTAGAAAAACAACCGAAAGTATTGGTTACTAGTGGAAGTTTTTTGAGTTATTGGTCAAAAACTGAAAATAACATATGGCCGCCGAAAATCAAAAAATTCTAGTGAAAATTCTGGTCTCTGAATATGCCCCAAATTTTCCATATAGTCTCAGTATGACCTAAGCTACTAAAAAAACAACCGAAATTATTGGTTACTAGTGGAAGTTTTTTGAGATATTGGTCAAAAACTGAATATCTCTTTTTTGGCCACAGAAAATCAAAAAATTCTAGTGAAAATTCTGGTCTTTGAATTTTCTCCAAATTTTCCATATAGTCTCAGTATGACCTAGGCTACTAGAAAAACAACCGGAAGTATTGGTTACTAGTGGGCGTTTTTTGAGTTATTGGTCAAAAACTGAAAATAACATATGGGCGCAGAAAATCAAAAAATTCTAGTGAAAATTCTGGTCTCTGAATTTTCCCCAAATTTTCCATATAGTCTCAGTATGACCTAGGCTACTAGAAAAACAACCGAAAGTATTGGTTACTAGTGGAAGTTTTTTGAGGTATTGGTCAAAAACTGAAAATAACATATGGGCGCAGAAAATCAAAAAATTCTAGTGAAAATTCTGGTCTCTCAATTTTCCCCAAATTTTCCATATAGTCTCAGTATGACCTAAGCTACTAGAAAAACAACCGAAAGTATTGGTTACTAGTGGAAGTTTTTTGAGTTATTGGTCAAAAACTGAAAATAACATATGGCCGCAGAAAATCAAAATATTCTAGTGAAAATTCTAGTCTCTGAATTTTCCCCAAATTTTCCATATAGTCTCAGTATGACCTAAGCTACTAGAAAAATAACCGAAAGTATTGGTTACTAGTGGAAGTTTTTTGAGATATTGGTCAAAAACTTAAAATAACATATGGCCGCAGAAAATCAAAAAATTCTAGTGAAAATTCTGGTCTCTGAATTTTCCCCAAATTTTCCATATAGTCTCAGTATGACCTAGGCTACTAGAAAAACAACCGAAAGTATTGGTTACTAGTGGAAGTTTTTTGAGATATTGGTCAAAAACTGAAAATATCTTATTTGGCCACAGAAAATCAAAAAATTCTAGTGAAAATTCTGGTCTTTGAATTTTCCCCAAATTTTCCATATAGTCTCAGTATGACCTAGGCTACTAGAAAAACAACCGAAAGTATTGGTTACTAGTGGAAGTTTTTTGAGATATTGGTCAAAAACTGAAAATCTCTTATTTGGCCACAGAAAATCAAAAAATTCTAGTGAAAATTCTGGTCTTTGAATTTACCCCAAATTTTCCATATAGTCTCAGTATGACCTAGGCTACTTGAAAAACAACCGAAAGTATTGGTTACTAGTGGAAGTTTTTTGAGATATTGGTCAAAAACTGAAAATAACATATGGGCGCAGAAAATCAAAAAATTCTAGTGAAAATTCTGGTCTCTGAATATGCCCCAAATTTTCCATATAGTCTCAGTATGACCTAGGCTACTAGAAAAACAACCGAAAGTATTGGTTACTAGTGGAAGTTTTTTGAGATATTGGTCAAAAACTGAAAATAACATATGGGCGCAGAAAATCAAAAAATTCTAGTGAAAATTCTGGTCTCTGAATTTTCCCCAAATTTTCCATATAGTCTCAGTATGACCTAAGCTACTAGAAAAACAACCGAAAGTATTGGTTACTAATGGAAGTTTTTTGAGTTATTGGTCAAAAACTGAAAATAACATATGGCCGCAGAAAATCAAAATATTCTAGTGAAAATTCTGGTCTCCGAATTTTCCCCAAATTTTCCATATAGTCTCAGTATGACCTAAGCTACTAGAAAAACAACCGAAAGTATTGGTTACTAGTGGAAGTTTTTTGAGTTATTGGTCAAAAACTGAAAATAACATATGGCCGCAGAAAATCAAAAAATTCTAGTGAAAATTCTGGTCTCTGAATTTTCCCCAAATTTCCCATATAGTCTCAGTATGACCTAGGCTACTAGAAAAACAACCGAAAGTATTGGTTACTAGTGGAAGTTTTTTGAGATATTGGTCAAAAACTGAAAATCTCTTATTTGGCCACAGAAAATCAAAAAATTCTAGTGAAAATTCTGGTCTCTGAATTTTCCCCAAATTTTCCATATAGTCTCAGTATGACCTAGGCTACTAGAAAAACAACCGAAAGTATTGGTTACTAGTGGAAGTTTTTTGAGATATGGGTTAAAAACTGAAAATAACATATGGGCGCAGAAAATCAAAAAATTCTAGTGAAAATTCTGGTCTCTGAATTTTCCCCAAATTTTCCATATAGTCTCAGTATGATTTAAGCTACTAGAAAAATAACCGAAAGTATTGGTTATTAGTGGAAGTTTTTTGAGTTATTGGTCAAAAACTGAAAATAACATATGGCCGCAGAAAATCAAAAAATTCTAGTGTAAATTCTGGTCTCTGAATTTTCCCCAAATTTTCCATATAGTCTCAGTATGACCTAGGCTACTAGAAAAACAACCGAAAGTATTGGTTACTAGTGGAAGTTTTTTGAGATATTGGTCAAAAACTGAAAATCTCTTATTTGGCCACAGAAAATCAAAAAATTCTAGTGAAAATTCTGGTTTTTGAATTTTCCCCAAATTTTCCATATAGTCTCAGTATGACCTAGGCTACTAGAAAAACAACCGAAAGTATTGGTTACTAGTGGACGTTTTTTGAGATATTGGTCAAAAACTGAAAATAACATATGGGCGCAGAAAAACAAAAAATTCTAGTGAAAATACTGGTCTCTGAATTTTCCCCAAATTTTCCATATAGTCTCAGTATGACCTAGGCTACTAGAAAAACAACCGAAAGTATTGGTTACTAGTGGAAGTTTTTTGAGATATTGGTCAAAAACTGAAAATCTCTTATTTGGCCACAGAAAATCAAAAAATTCTAGTGAAAATTCTGGTCTTTGAATTTACCCCAAATTTTCCATATAGTCTCAGTATGACCTAGGCTACTAGAAAAACAACCGAAAGTATTGGTTACTAGTGGAAGTTTTTTGAGATATTGGTCAAAAACTGAAAATAACATATGGGCGCAGAAAATCAAAAAATTCTAGTGAAAATACTGGTCTCTGAATTTTCCCCAAATTTTCCATATAGTCTCAGTATGACCTAGGCTACTAGAAAAACAACCGAAAGTATTGGTTACTAGTGGAAGTTTTTTGAGATATTGGTCAAAAACTGAAAATCTCTTATTTGGCCACAGAAAATCAAAAAATTCTAGTGAAAATTCTGGTTTTTGAATTTTCCCCAAATTTTCCATATAGTCTCAGTATGACCTAGGCTACTAGAAAAACAACCGAAAGTATTGGTTATTAGTGGACGTTTTTTGAGATATTGGTCAAAAACTGAAAATAACATATGGGCGCAGAAAAACAAAAAATTCTAGTGAAAATACTGGTCTCTGAATTTTCCCCAAATTTTCCATATAGTCTCAGTATGACCTAGGCTACTAGAAAAACAACCGAAAGTATTGGTTACTAGTGGAAGTTTTTTGAGATATTGGTCAAAAACTGAAAATCTCTTATTTGGCCACAGAAAATCAAAAAATTCTAGTGAAAATTCTGGTCTTTGAATTTACCCCAAATTTTCCATATAGTCTCAGTATGACCTAGGCTACTAGAAAAACAACCGAAAGTATTGGTTACTAGTGGACGTTTTTTGAGATATTGGTCAAAAACTGAAAATAACATATGGGCGCAGAAAATCAAAAAATTCTAGTGAAAATACTGGTCTCTGAATTTTCCCCAAATTTTCCATATAGTCTCAGTATGACCTAGGCTACTAGAAAAACAACCGAAAGTATTGGTTACTAGTGGAAGTTTTTTGAGTTATTGGTCAAAAACTGAAAATAACATATGGGCGCAGAAAATCAAAAAATTCTAGTGAAAATTCTGGTCTCTGAATTTTCCCCAAATTTTCCATATAGTCTCAGTATGACCTAAGCTACTAGAAAAACAACCGAAAGTATTGGTTACTATTGGAAGAAATGGCGGATAGACGGATTGTTGTTATATTTCAAGATTTCATATACCGAGTTTCTTTACTTCGGAGATCAATTAATTTGCCATTTTAAGGTTCACTTTTAATATTTTTTTCCGCTGGGATATTTGATTTATTGAAAAAAGTGGTACATAATGAATGAAAAATTTCCGCTGGTAATTACATAACAAAATTATTTCTCTTTAGTGATAGTGCTGCCACTTGCGGCGAGTAGCGCAATCTCTTATTTTCCGCTGTCAAAATTCCGCTATCTTATACAGCATCTTCAATCTTAGACTTGGTTATGAGCCATTGATTTAGCAAACCTTAGCCCTTGAAGTATGTGTCACTCTACCAATGTCCATCGTCCTCTTAAAATACAAGTATAATATAATCTTAAATAAAATATTAGGGGCAAAGACCATAAATAATATGGCTGAAAATTAGAAATAAACAGGGAATGGGGAAAAATATATATGACAGTAATAAAACTTGTCAAACCTGTACGGAAAATGACCAAAGTTTTTTGTTTTGGAAAGTTTAACTAGTTGGCTAGTGCGGCTATAACACAACTTGTCAAACGTTTTACGCACACAACTGGTCGGCAAATTTTTGTTTGTTTAATTTTCATTAAGTGAACGAATTTTTACTGGATAGATAATATATACATCATTAAATTACCATGTGATTTTAAAATCGTGATCGTTTAAAAATAGAGGACGCTACTATTTGGTATTTGACGTTTCCTTCAGCGTGCAAGCAAATTTTTGGATCTGTTTAGTGACAGACACATTTTAACAAAACTGTACGAAAAGATGTTAACGTTTCGCTGGCCAATAACCAAAAAAAAACTATTTATGGCATTTTTACGTTAAGTTGTTATTGCTTCGCTGGTTCACCCATAAATTTCTTGCCTACTGAGGGAATAAGTTTAGGGAAAATATTTTCCCTACAAAAATTTTGTGGAATAAAAATTTCCCAATTAATTTTGTTTTGAATTTTTTTACACCAAACTTATTACTTCAGTAGGCCAAAAAAATACAAATTCAACAAAAATGCTATGGAAATATTTTTCCAAATTCCCTATTCCCAGGGAACGCCAGAATACGAAGGCGTCTTACTGCTGTACTAAAATTATTTAAACCATCGCTGGCTAACCAAATCCTGTCCACATATTCACCAAATGTATAACCCATTATTAAAAAATGGCACTTCAAATTTAACTAGATTTAATAAATCCGCGTTTTAAAAATCCCGGTTTTCAAAATCTTGATTTTCAAAATCCCGATTGTGTATAAAAAAACAAACCCGATTTTTAGGAAATTTCAGATTGAATTTTTAAAATTTGGCATGTGAGGAAAATGGCACTCATATGATTTTTTGACAAAATTCAGAAATGAGTGTGCGATAAAGTTGTAGAAAATGGCTGATAGGGATGGGATTTGGATGGTTAGCTCTCCAGTGTCCGTGAGACTTATCGAAGCCGTCAGCCTCTACAATTATTGCACTTCATAATGTTGCATTAACAAAATATTTTTTTTTTATTATCTTGCAACTACAATATATTGCCAGAACCAAATCTTGCAATTCAAAAACTTTATTAATTATTATGTGCAATTAGAAAACTAGAAGAAAAGAATTTTTAAACCGGTATTTTGAAAACCAGGATTTTGAAAACCGGGATTTTGAAAACCGGGATTTTGAAAACCGAGATTTTGAAAACCGGGATTTCGTAGTACACCCCATTATTAGTTTGATCTGCGATAAAATAATAAAAGATATAGGTGGGCGTATATTAAAAGTGTAATTTAAACAAAATTTAGAGATATGTTTTAAATGCTTCTCCAGAAAGTTTTGTTACAAGTTATTACATTACGATGTTGCCAGATTTACAAATATGTCTTTTATTCCTAAAAACTAAGGAGGCGATTTTTAGAATTCTTAGAATAATATAAAGAATGTAAAATTTATATTAAAATGTTAATTACCTTCATATCCACGACAAGCAATAACAAAAAACGTAAAAATCACTAAAAACTCAAAAAATTCCACTCAAAAAATTGTTAATTAGTGCGTAAATATTTTCTTAAAAAAAACTCACTCAAAATTAGAAATCAAAAAGTTGTTTTTACAAATAGAATAACATTTTGTTTTATTTTGAATTTTTTTTATTATTAAATTAAATTAATTAATTTATAGTTAGTATTTTATTTTTGTTGTTTTTATATTTTCAAGAATTTTATTTATTATAAATAAATTGAAATTTTTTATACATCTTACTAAACAAATTTGTTGTTGTTGTTAAATAATTTATTTATTTTTAATTATTTTATAACTTTTTTTTAAATATTATATAATTTTTTATAATTAATTAATAAATTCTAACAATAAAACAAATAAATTTTATGTCATATAGTTTTTTTTTGTTTTTAATTTTATATAATATTTTTTTATAAATTTTAAAATAAAAATTCCACTCATAAAATAACTAAAAATAATTAAATATATTAACACTATAATAATTATAAACATTACGATAGTAGTAAAAAAAAAATTAATTTTCGTTTAAGAGATTTTGAAAAATAAAATTAAAAATAAAATTTAATAATAATAATTAAATATTAGACACAAATTGGGTTAAATATTGACTTCATTAAATTTTAATGTTGCATATTGTGTTATAGTTCGTTTATTATTATTACTATTATTACTACCATTATTATTATTAATATTATTTGTATTACTAGAATTATTATCAGACGCGAAATTCTTTAATTTAATTTTCTCATTATTATTACTACTACCACTACTACAATTTAGAATTGAATTGCTAGACGGTCCTCCGCCGCCTCCGCCACTAGTCTCCAATGGTAAAAGATCAGCATACTGTATTTTAGTTTTAGACGGCATACTGTACACCTCCGATGCATTTACAGCACTTTTAATTGACAAAATACTTTCATCATCATTTTCACTATCGGTCAGAGAATTTGTTGAACGATGATGTTTTAGTGTAGGCACATGATCGCGTACTGGTCGTGTGCTACCGACGGTTGTTTCAATATTCGACATGTGTCGTTTTAAGCTCGTGCCACAAATCCGGGGTGGGGTATAAAATGCTATTTTATTAGCACTATTGGGGCGACTGCTTTGCGCACTCTTTTCTGGACTGCATGGCGCAGGCGTTATTGGTTTGAATGCAGACCGATCATTATTTTCAAACGGCTTAAATATTAATGGCCCGTTAGTATTTTTGTAATTTTTTTTGGATTGTTTTAGGGCTGCGACCGCCGCTAACGTTGTTTGTGATGTTTGAAAATGAAAACTATGATGTTTACGGAGCGGAAGTTTTATCGGACGATTTCGAACATGTTTTGATGCCGGTTGCGTTTGTGCTATATTCGATGATGTGGACGAAGTTGACGATGATGATGAAAGTGGTGTCTGTTGTTGCATATCGTTATGGTGGTTTGTATGATGCGATGACGATGATGATGATGAAAGTGGCGCATTGCTCATCGTATTGCTAGGGAATAGCTCTTTGGGTACTAGTATGTGCTGTTGTTGCGGCCGACGTGATTGTTGTAAAAATGGATTATTCTTTGAACGCTATAAGTAGATACATTGCAAAAAATTGATGATGTGTTACGCTAGAGCTGAAACTGTGTTTTTCATTGTATCTTGGTGTTTTAAGAGGTGCGAAATAGTTATTGTTTTTGGTGCAAAATAGGTGTGTATTCGGATGTGAACTGATATACAAAGAAATTTAGTTTTTTTTTTTCTATCAGCTAGAAATGCTACAGCAACACTTTCCTCATACTGACGTGTTTTAAAGAAACTCCAGTAACTTTAAATTAAATGAACAATCACCTGATTCAATTAAATAGACTTTACTTTCGAAAAAATTACAAAACATGTTTATCTACGTAATCAGAGATAAACATAATTAAAATTAAATAAACATAATTATTATGGAAGAAAATTACATTTGGCTTAAAAAAAAATTAAAATAACTATAGATGATTGGTTTTAAAATGATTACAGAACCAGCAAACGCATAAATCGGCCCTTGGCACACGGACCCGAATCGGAAATTAGAACTTCAGAACTCTGCTTCTATTGGACGGCTAGCACATTTTGAGAAAGAAATGAAACGTTACAAAATCGAAATGCTAAACTATAATGAAGTGATATTGAAAAGTAATGGTGAAGTAAACGAAAATGAAGGAATCTACCTGATACTCCCGTGAAGACACGAGATGACTGCTACTGCGCCACAAATCAACTATTAGAAGCAAGTAGATATCCACACAAAAATACACGCGAATATACTTGGATATAAGGCAGTTTAGCGCATGTATCATGAATCCCATTTCCATCATAATTGGTTAGGAGATTACCGAGTTCCATCTCAAGTGGCCATATTCCAGAACTTTTCCAAAAATAATTTAAAAATCCTATTTCCTCCAACATACCCAATCCCATAATATTCGGTTAAAAATTGGTAGCACTGAATTTGTTTTGTAAAAAGTTCATTTAAAATTTAAAAAGTTACGAACTTGAAATATTAAAACTTGAATTTGTTTTCAAATATTTAAATTGAAGTTACTTTGAACAAACATGACTTTGCTTTCCAAAAAGCTGAGATTGGTTTAGAAAAAATTAATAATCGAAGTATAAAATTTTGGTTGACTTGTAAAAAATTGTGAATAGACTAAAAAAATTTAATATCATTTGCAAAATTTTGATCTTGAAGTGCAAAAGGGACAAACAAATTTCTGAAAAATCAAACCAGGGGGGGCCTTTTTTCTGAAATCGATAATTTGCTACCGAAGCTGACTAAACTGCTGATGACAGAATTATTTCCTGAAAAACGAATCTGACATGGCATTCTTGTAAAAAAATTCTGTTACAAATGAATAAAAAAATCAATAGTGACAAATTGGTGAACTACGCCAATACGCCACAGAATTATTTTGGCATAACAGAAACTATATCTGTCTGCAGTTTATAATAGGTAACATATTTGTTTTTTTTCAGGTCAAGTGTCAATAATACCGGACTAAAAGACTGTCGAGTGTGTCTTTTGGTATTCATCTAAATAGTGACTTCTACAATGGTTTAAAATCATGATGGTCGCTAAAAAATTAAAAAATTTTGAACGAAAGAAATTTTGGTAAAATAGTTTGATGAAAATGCAAAGCCAATTAAATTCGAACC
This sequence comes from Nephrotoma appendiculata, assembly GCA_947310385.1. Lineage (NCBI taxonomy): Eukaryota > Metazoa > Arthropoda > Insecta > Diptera > Tipulidae > Nephrotoma > Nephrotoma appendiculata. The sequence continues at coordinate 61,458,479 of OX371223.1, forward strand.
AAAAATGCATTTGGCCACATTTTCGGATTTAGAGAAAATGACATTTCCACTGATTTGCAGGATTTATCGCAACTATATATAAACGTAATGAATTTTTACTACAACGTGTATGCAACACTAAAAAATAATTATACAAATTGAAATTTGACACATCGAAAACGAAAATAACAAATAAAAAAAAATTAAATTTCTCTGTACTCAATTCACATATTTTCTGGAAAACATTTTATAAAATCATCACAAACCTCAAAATTTAAAAATCCTCCCGCCGAACTATTTAAATTATTAATGCCACGTAATTTTCCGCCATGTTTTGTACGCCCCGGCTGATGTTGATTATTATGATTACTATTACTACTACTACTACCGCTTGCCGCACCATTATTTTTATGTTTGCCACTACTATTTAGCAAATTTGGCGGTACATTCATATAAACGGGCGTACTATGACACTTACGGCCACCCGAACCAGTGACCACCCCACCACTACCACCACCACCATTTGTTCCGCTACTACTTGAATAGTGTCCCGCCCCATTCGATAAAGTGCCACGCGGTGCTGCAATTGGTGTTGTTGTTAAACATTCGTACGAGCTATTCGATATGCCGGAATCACTACGATATATCGATGTGCGATCATTAACTGTCGCATTGTATTGTGGTGGTGTTGTTAGTGAAGCGCATGATTGTTCATGGATTTGAATTGAATCGGTTAAATTTTCATAAACCGGTTGATTTTCATTATTTGTTGCTTCACTATAAGGCATTTGATTATCATTATTACTATCACTATTACTATTATTATTTATATTATTATTGTTGTTGTTGTTGTTGTTATTAATACTATTACTATTATTACTAGATTTATTATTATGACGACGACATAATTTCTTATTTAGCCGCATCGAATAAAATTGCGGCGCTTTCTTAATTCCCAAATTTTTTAATGAGTTAAATTTTAATTTATCACAGTTATTTCCATCTAATGTTGTGGTTCCATGATGATCATCTAGTGGATGTGGTGGTACACCGCCGCCGCCGCCACCTGCCACAGATGCATGAGGTAACATCATCGTGTTATGATGGTATGGTGGCGCCGGTCCATACTGATCATAGTATTTTATATTTTTCGCTAAAAATGGATTGTTCGCATCACAACCGCCAACGACGCCACCAGCACGATGATTGGCGATTGGTGACTGTTGGTGGTGTTGAATATTTTTAACAGGACATTCGTCCATACTATAATTGATCGGGTAATTAATTAAAAAATTACTAAAATTACTATTTGATTTACTATATTGGTGTTGTTGTGTTATTTGCAATGATGAATTGTTATTATGATTCGATTGCGAATGCATTAGGGTTGAGGCGGTTGTTGGTGGTGGCTGTTGTATCGAATAAAAATTGTTTGTTAATATTTTCGAAGTGGATTTATGTTTCTTGTTCGATAAATTCGAATTTGAATTGAATTTACTTATAAAACTATTACTATTATTATTACTATTTATACAATTGCTATTATATTTATTATTACAATTATTATTAGTTGATGATAGTGATGTTTGATATGTTGATGATATATTTTTTGGACGCGGAGCAACACGAACAATATTACTATGATTAGTATTTAAATGAATTGAATTATTATTGTTATGCGAATTATGAAAATTTAACTGGAAAATCAAATAAAAGAAAAACAACAAAATCGATTAGTAAATTTTTTAATTAATTATAAAAAAATTTGTTTTATACAATTATACAAATACAAAAGAAATATCCCCATGCAATTATTTTATTTTAAATATTAATAATTGGTAGAAATAAAAAATTTAATAACAAAAGCTCGTTCATGCAATTTAACTTCATGCAATATATATAAAATGCTTATATTTGCAACTCTCGTGTGTTGTAAAATTATTAATTTTATTTTTGTGTGTTGGTTCTGTTTTTTTAATTATTTATATACAAATTATTCAATTATAAAATAATAAAATAATTAAAACCGTTTTCTCCATGATTGTTTTTTGTATTATTTTTGTTGGTGAATTTAAAATTATTTTTTTTACGTTTAAAAATCGGTTTCATTATCCAATCGATGGATACAAATTTGTTTCTGTAAAAACAAAATGAATTTTGAAACATAAAAAAATCAAATTAAAATTATTTTTGTAAATAAATTCGATTTGGTTACACATTGAAATGAAGTATACTGTTGCGGTAAATGTTTGGTTGGCAAAAAGCATTTGTTAATTAGGATTGCAAAACAAGGATTCAATGAATAAACTTATAAAAATGATTCTGTTTTACTCAAGGGGTACACAATTGGAGTACAAATTTAATTTATAAACATTTTGATCTTAAAAACTTTCAAAATAATTTTTAAAATCATATGCAAACAAAAAAATCGCATAATCAATTTAATAATCATAACAATCTTTAAAAATTGTCAATTTATTCATGATATAATTTGGAACAATCCAAGTAATCGTGTAAAAGCCAGTCGCAATAATCGTTTTATCCTTTTCTTTTCCGTTTTTTCATATTAGGTCTCACCGATGGCAGTGAAGTATGTCCCAAATAACCAAAGTAAACCTGTATTAGTATATACACTGTTAAAAAAATCTTATAAGAATTTTGTAAGTAGTTTGCAGAAGAAAATATTTCAATATATCTAAATGCCGGGTATAAAAACCGCAGTACTCTCCAAATTTCTGGTCAAACAAAAATTTGTGTAGAAAGCCAATATGTGGAAATTACACTATAAGAGGATATCCAGACAGAGAAGACAATCAAGTAAGCTAAAGGACATTTAAAAAACAGGAAATTTCTGAATTTTATTCTGGTAATTGGATTCATTTCGTTAGGTATAAGTAGTTTTAGTTTAAATATAGTCTAAAATCGTGGAGTTTGTCGGAAAATGACTATAAGGTAACACACTAAAAAGAACCTAGTTTCCAAATTTCCTTTTTAGTTTTGCTAAACTAAGTCGATTTTATTAGCCTGTTTAATTCTTGTTAAAATAAAGTCTGGTATAAATATAAAAATAAAAGCCTTTGTTGAGAAGACATTTTTAGTTGTGGAAAATGGAGACGATTTTATTGGATTGAATAAAATTTGTTTAAATAAATTCTGAATATCGCAGAATTTGTCGGTAAATTTCATTATGTCCAAACGATAGCTTCAGATTTACACAATCAAATAAATCTAGAGCTATTTCCATATCTAGGGGATACTCGTAGGTATCATTTTTCGCTTTCGCAAATCTAAACGATTTTATTGGTTTGAGCAGTTTTAATTTGGTTAAATTAATTCGTTTAATAAATCATTTAATACAGTTATTAATTTTTGAATTGTTTACTTACAATTGTTTACCACAATAGTATAAATAGAATTCTTTTTTATTTTTTGTGTCTACAAACTCGATATTCAGAATTCATCTAAATTTAAACTACTCAAACTAATAAAATCGATTAGATTTGTGAGAGCGAAAAATGACACCTAACCGCTATATATGAAAATAGCTCTGGATTTATTTGATTGTGTGAACCTGAAGCTAACATTTGGACATAGTGAAATTTTCCGATAAACTGTAGGATATTCAGAATTTATCTGAATTAAAACTACTCAAAGCTATAAAATCGATTAGATTTGAAAGAGCTTGATGGGTTTAATTATTTTTTCTCAAGTTTATTTTTCACTCTTTCTTTCATTTTTGCAAAATAAATCGAATATGAAAAAAATGTGGCGTCTATTTGCGTCTCTTTCTATTATAATATAGTTATTTCGCAAATAATTTATTTTAACAGTGTAAATACTAATACTGTTCTGCATTACAAATTTCTGATTGGATTTGTATATGTACACGGGATTTTTTTGTTGGACAAACTTCACAACCGTGTTTCCCGTTATTTTTGGCATTGTTTTGAAGAACTGAAGAAATGTACGATTCGGAGTTTCATATTGATAACTATAAATTTATACGCTGCGACTCGGATAGTCGACATACAGGAGGAGTTGCTATGTACATTCATGAAAATATAAATTTCAAAATAATTTCAAACTGTGAGAAGGATCGCACTTGGTTTTTAGCAATACAAATCATAAAAGGATATCATACGACTGGGATATTTGGAGTAGTATACAGATCATTTCAAACAACGAGAGCAGTTTTCTTAGATAAATTTGACGAATGGATGGAAAATATCATAAACCATAACAAAAATAATTTCATATTTTGTGATTTTAATATTGATGTCAAATCCAATGAATATTACAGTGTAAAATTAAATCAATTGATAAGTGATCATAGACTAATTCAGGTGGTTAAAGAATATAGTAGAGTTACAGCAACCAGTGAGAGTTTAATAGATTTAGTGATCACTTATTCAAAAAATGTGCAATGTGAAGTAGTTAAAGAGCAACAAATTAGTGACCATTGTATGTTAAGCATTAATTTAAATTGTGTGAAGATAAAAGCAACAAGAAATTGTGACCCGATAGAAATACGTTCGCGAAAAAATTATTCTCATGAATTACTTAACTATGCTTTAAATCAACAATTTTTGGGATGCCAAGATACTAACTTAAACGAAATAGACCAAGAATTAAACGCAGAAGCTGAAGATTTATTGTTAAAGTTAAAAACTTGTCTGAATGAGTTGACATGTACAAAATTGATTGTACAAGATACAAGACATGTACAAGATAAACTACGATCTTATGAAATTATGAAAATCATCATTAACTCAAATGAGAGCTGAGATAATTAAAAAAATGCCAGAAATATATATAAACAATCTTTAAGGAAGGAGCAGTACACTTTTTTCAAAAACAAATTCATAGAAAATCAAAATAATCCAAAACAACTATGGAGAATGTTAAAATCGATGTATAAAACTAAATCCACAACACAGTGGAATATTCAGTTAAATAATAAAGTAGTAACCGATAAACTAGAATTGGCCGAATCTCTTAATAATACATTTGTATCCAGTGTGATTCACATCCATAACAAAATTCCAAAAGTAAAAAATTTTAATGAATCGAATGCGAATCCCTACACAGTTCCATTCTGTTTTCAAAATATTACAAGTCAAGAGATAACTAAAATTATTAGTAGTTTGAAGTCAAACGCTGGAATTGATGGTATAAACCGTACTATCATGTTAGATGCTATGAAAAACGAAATATTCTCATCAAAATTTACGAACTTAATCAATAAAAGTTTATATGAAGCTAAAGTCCCGAGATCATGGAAAATATCAACGGTTATTCCAATTCCGAAAACTTCTAAGCCAACAACACCAGAAGAACTACGCTCAATAAATATGCTACCAACCTATGAAGCTGTGTTAGAACGAGTAGTTAAAAACTAATTAATAAACCACATTAACAACAATAATATACTAGTCGACCAACAATCTGGATTTCGCGAACACCATTCATGTGAAACTGCATTAAACTTAATGTTAGATAATTGGAAATCTGAAATAGATGACAATAAAGTAGTAGTAGCAGTGTTCCTGGATTTTAAACGAGCTTTTGAAACAATCGATAGACAAATTTTACTAAAAAAATTAAGTAAATATGGAATACAAGGCGCGGCGTTGGAATGGTTCAATAATTATCTTCAAGAAAGGCAACAATATACAAAAGTTGATAACTGTATCTCTAAGCCAATACCAAATAATCTCGGAGTACCGCAGGGATCTACTTTAGGACCATTACTTTTCATCCTGTACATCAATGATACAGTAGAAGTTATAAATAATTGTAAAGTGAATATATTTGCTGATGACACCTTCATTACGATTGCAACACCAACCCTTAGTGAAGCTGTTCAGAATATAAATGAAGATTTGGAGAACCTGAGAAAATGGCAGATGTTCCATAAGTTGGCACTTAACATCTCTAAAACAAAGTACATGGTGATGTCAATAAAAACAATACTAGAATGTAATCAAAATATATTAGTTGATACTGAAGTCATTGAACGTGTTAAACAATATAAATACATTGGTGTTATCATAGATGAAAAGTTAAATTTTAATGATCATTTGAATTATGTTGCTAAAAAATGAATAAAAAGTTAGGTTTATTTAATAGAATTAAGGATAAAATGCCACGTGAAACAAAAATTATATTTTACGAATCAATTGTTGGACCACATATTGATTATTGTTCATCAGTGTTATTCATAATGAATCAATCACAAATACATCGTCACCAAAAAATTCAGAACAGATTCATGCGAGGTATTTTAGGAGCAGATATTAGGACACATATAAGTGAAATGCTAGGATGGAAGTCTATTAACCAAAGAATACACTACAACGTTTTGAAGTTGATGTTTCGCCTTGAAAACGGAGCTCTACCAAAATACTTGGACTTAATGTTATGCTCTAATATAGACGTTCATAACTATAATACCAGAAACACACATTATCGATTACCAATGTATAGTAAATCTTTTTCGCAACGATCCTTAGGGTATAATGGAGTCAAATTATATAATTCTCTGAGCAATTTCTATACTTTGGGAGAATTACGAGAGTTACAATACAATCAGTTTTTGGGACTATTCAGTGTATTTATTAAAGATAGAATTAGTATTTAGCTAGTAATAAGTATAATAATTATGTTCTATTTAATTAATTCAAGATAATAATAAGATTAAAAAAAAAATGTCACTATTGATAAATAAATAAATAAATAAAATAAATAAAATAAATAAAATAAATAAAATAAATAAAATAAATAAAATAAATAAAATAAATAAAATAAATAAAATAAATAAAATAAATAAAATAAATAAAATAAATAAAATAAATAAAATAAATAAAATAAATAAAATAAATAAAATAAATAAAATAAATAAAATAAATAAAATAAATAAAATAAATAAAATAAATAAAATAAATAAAATAAATAAAATAAATAAAATAAATAAAATAAATAAAATAAATAAAATAAATAAAATAAATAAAATAAATAAAATAAATAAAATAAATAAAATAAATAAAATAAATAAAATAAATAAAATAAATAAAATAAATAAAATAAATAAAATAAATAAAATAAATAAAATAAATAAAATAAATAAAATAAATAAAATAAATAAAATAAATAAAATAAATAAAATAAATAAAATAAATAAAATAAATAAAATAAATAAAATAAATAAAATAAATAAAATAAATAAAATAAATAAAATAAATAAAATAAATAAAATAAATAAAATAAATAAAATAAATAAAATAAATAAAATAAATAAAATAAATAAAATAAATAAAATAAATAAAATAAATAAAATAAATAAAATAAATAAAATAAATAAAATAAATAAAATAAATAAAATAAATAAAATAAATAAAATAAATAAAATAAATAAAATAAATAAAATAAATAAAATAAATAAAATAAATAAAATAAATAAAATAAATAAAATAAATAAAATAAATAAAATAAATAAAATAAATAAAATAAATAAAATAAATAAAATAAATAAAATAAATAAAATAAATAAAATAAATAAAATAAATAAAATAAATAAAATAAATAAAATAAATAAAATAAATAAAATAAATAAAATAAATAAAATAAATAAAATAAATAAAATAAATAAAATAAATAAAATAAATAAAATAAATAAAATAAATAAAATAAATAAAATAAATAAAATAAATAAAATAAATAAAATAAATAAAATAAATAAAATAAATAAAATAAATAAAATAAATAAAATAAATAAAATAAATAAAATAAATAAAATAAATAAAATAAATAAAATAAATAAAATAAATAAAATAAATAAAATAAATAAAATAAATAAAATAAATAAAATAAATAAAATAAATAAAATAAATAAAATAAATAAAATAAATAAAATAAATAAAATAAATAAAATAAATAAAATAAATAAAATAAATAAAATAAATAAAATAAATAAAATAAATAAAATAAATAAAATAAATAAAATAAATAAAATAAATAAAATAAATAAAATAAATAAAATAAATAAAATAAATAAAATAAATAAAATAAATAAAATAAATAAAATAAATAAAATAAATAAAATAAATAAAATAAATAAAATAAATAAAATAAATAAAATAAATAAAATAAATAAAATAAATAAAATAAATAAAATAAATAAAATAAATAAAATAAATAAAATAAATAAAATAAATAAAATAAATAAAATAAATAAAATAAATAAAATAAATAAAATAAATAAAATAAATAAAATAAATAAAATAAATAAAATAAATAAAATAAATAAAATAAATAAAATAAATAAAATAAATAAAATAAATAAAATAAATAAAATAAATAAAATAAATAAAATAAATAAAATAAATAAAATAAATAAAATAAATAAAATAAATAAAATAAATAAAATAAATAAAATAAATAAAATAAATAAAATAAATAAAATAAATAAAATAAATAAAATAAATAAAATAAATAAAATAAATAAAATAAATAAAATAAATAAAATAAATAAAATAAATAAAATAAATAAAATAAATAAAATAAATAAAATAAATAAAATAAATAAAATAAATAAAATAAATAAAATAAATAAAATAAATAAAATAAATAAAATAAATAAAATAAATAAAATAAATAAAATAAATAAAATAAATAAAATAAATAAAATAAATAAAATAAATAAAATAAATAAAATAAATAAAATAAATAAAATAAATAAAATAAATAAAATAAATAAAATAAATAAAATAAATAAAATAAATAAAATAAATAAAATAAATAAAATAAATAAAATAAATAAAATAAATAAAATAAATAAAATAAATAAAATAAATAAAATAAATAAAATAAATAAAATAAATAAAATAAATAAAATAAATAAAATAAATAAAATAAATAAAATAAATAAAATAAATAAAATAAATAAAATAAATAAAATAAATAAAATAAATAAAATAAATAAAATAAATAAAATAAATAAAATAAATAAAATAAATAAAATAAATAAAATAAATAAAATAAATAAAATAAATAAAATAAATAAAATAAATAAAATAAATAAAATAAATAAAATAAATAAAATAAATAAAATAAATAAAATAAATAAAATAAATAAAATAAATAAAATAAATAAAATAAATAAAATAAATAAAATAAATAAAATAAATAAAATAAATAAAATAAATAAAATAAATAAAATAAATAAAATAAATAAAATAAATAAAATAAATAAAATAAATAAAATAAATAAAATAAATAAAATAAATAAAATAAATAAAATAAATAAAATAAATAAAATAAATAAAATAAATAAAATAAATAAAATAAATAAAATAAATAAAATAAATAAAATAAATAAAATAAATAAAATAAATAAAATAAATAAAATAAATAAAATAAATAAAAGAAATAAAATAAATAAAATAAATAAAATAAATAAAATAAATAAAATAAATAAAATAAATAAAATAAATAAAATAAATAAAATAAATAAAATAAATAAAATAAATAAAATAAATAAAATAAATAAAATAAATAAAATAAATAAAATAAATAAAATAAATAAAATAAATAAAATAAATAAAATAAATAAAATAAATAAAAGAAATAAAAGAAATAAAAGAAATAAAAGAAATAAAAGAAATAAAAGAAATAAAATAAATAAAATAAATAAAAGAAATAAAAGAAATAAAAGAAATAAAAGAAATAAAAGAAATAAAAGAAATAAAAGAAATAAAAGAAATAAAAGAAATAAAATAAATAAAATAAATAAAATAAATAAAATAAATAAAATAAATAAAATAAATAAAATAAATAAAATAAATAAAATAAATAAAATAAATAAAATAAATAAAATAAATAAAATAAATAAAATAAATAAAATAAATAAAATAAATAAAATAAATAAAATAAATAAAATAAATAAAATAAATAAAATAAATAAAATAAATAAAATAAATAAAATAAATAAAATAAATAAAATAAATAAAATAAATAAAATAAATAAAATAAATAAAATAAATAAAATAAATAAAATAAATAAAATAAATAAAATAAATAAAATAAATAAAATAAATAAAATAAATAAAATAAATAAAATAAATAAAATAAATAAAATAAATAAAATAAATAAAATAAATAAAATAAATAAAATAAATAAAATAAATAAAATAAATAAAATAAATAAAATAAATAAAATAAATAAAATAAATAAAATAAATAAAATAAATAAAATAAATAAAATAAATAAAATAAATAAAATAAATAAAATAAATAAAATAAATAAAATAAATAAAATAAATAAAATAAATAAAATAAATAAAATAAATAAAATAAATAAAATAAATAAAATAAATAAAATAAATAAAATAAATAAAATAAATAAAATAAATAAAATAAATAAAATAAATAAAATAAATAAAATAAATAAAATAAATAAAATAAATAAAATAAATAAAATAAATAAAATAAATAAAATAAATAAAATGTTTTTGTGCAAGACAAAATTGTCTACTATAAACTAGTAAGTGCGCAATGTCAATGTGGATGACGAAATTAAAGGAAAATTTTGGACGGTTCTCGAAGAAGAAGCGGGTGGTCAGTTTAAAACTATGCAAACTGCGAAAACTAGAGTTTATCGAAACTCAAATCGAGGTCGGTTTAAAAAATATTTGAAAAGCTTGAGTAATTGAATAAAACAAACAAGCTTGGATTATTTCTGCAAAAAGCAAAATAAAAAAAAATTCTTGATTATTCAAATAATAGGAAAAAAGGCAATCTATAGAAGGCCATTTAGCTTCAATTGTGACCATTTGTTCAACTTCAAGAAATACTACAGAAAAAGTACAAAATCGAGGTAAAATTATTGATGCGTACGTATTATTTTTCCCCAATTTTAAAATTAATTTGTGGATTTTACTCAGGTACAGACTTAGGCAGTAATATAAAGTGTTGGCGACTATAAATGTAGCTCAACATGAAAATAAAATTAGAAATTTAACAAACAAATGGATTAAGGATTCTTTCAGATGTAACGAATAAAAATCCAGGTATTTTGTTGAAAACGTTAAAGTGATAAAAACCGAATTCGAAATCGAATAAAGGTGGTTGAATTCTCTTTTTTTCTCTCTCTCTCTGTGGCACTATATCCTATCAAGGGATTTGGCCGCCTCAAATGAGATTTCATAATCATGATTTTCATTTCGGATAATGTATGAATAATTCATTGATCCTAAACCAGCCGTGAAATGTTTTCCTTGTCACCACCGGGAATCGAACCTGAGACCTCGGGTCGGTGGAGCAAGCATGCTGACCACTTTGCCACCGGGGTGTTTGTAATCGGTGTACAAAATTTGCATTAGTTACGTACCCCATTGGTTTTATTATTTATTTAAACCCTTTCAGAGAATTTGTCCCTAATTGTGGACGTCATCTTTTCGTTGGATTTATTAGTCAAATACACACACTCGTTTGGATTTAATAGGATGAAATTCAAATATATAAAAAAGGAAACTCCCAATTTTTTTTTTGTTGTGTACTTATTTTGAGGACAAAATCTTTCAAGGGTCGCGTCCTCATTTAGGGACATAAATATATTTATCCATGATTTAGTATAAAGTACGTCCACCTACTAGTAGCACTATTCTGATAATTCCCCGGAATAAAGAACTGGGAAAAAAATTTATATGTAATTCTTTTAAAATATTTTTTTCCGGCCTACTGAGGAGAAAAGTTTGATGTAAATAATTATAAATTGGGAAACAGTTTTTCCATATCTTAATTGGCAGGGAAAATTATTCCCAAATTAATTTTGTTTTCAGAAAATTTAACATTTGCTTTTCACCTCAGTATGCCGGAAAATTATTTGAAAAGAAATTACATTTAAATTCTTTCCTCATTTCCTTATTCCCGGGGAATTACCAGAATAGTGCCGCAGGGGTACTATTCTGGCTTTCCGTAGGAATAGGGTATTGAGAAAAATATTTTCATAGTATTTTTGTCTAGATTTTATTTTTCTGGCCTACTGAGGGAATAAGTTTGGTGTAAATATTACTGGAACAAAGTTAAATGGGAAAATATTTTCCCTATAAAAATTTTGTGGAATATAAGTTTCCTCATTCAGTTTTTAAGCATGTTTGCACTTAACTTGTTTCTTAAAAATATGTTTCCCAATTCACTATTCCCAGGAAAAACCGGAATAGTGCCAAAGGAAAATACTTGAAACGAAAATTTCAGACGAAGAATGTGATGAATGCGTGGGTCTGAACCGAACACAATTATCTATAGAAATAGACCGAAAAAAAGAGACCGAAAAAAATATTTTACAGGATGCGGAACAAAGTAAATTTAAAAAGTTCGACTGTTGTAGCTACCGGAAATGATTTGGTATCGGATTTAAACATTGAAAATATCATTTTAAATGAAGAATTGGTTAACACGTAAAAACTCGATATTCGGTGGCGTCTACGCGTTTGAAGGAGAAGCAATTTTGTTTAATATTACTGAATATCCACAAATGAAATGGTTAGAATTCACATATTTATGCGAAATCTTAAGTTAAGCAGTCTTTCTATGTATTGAGACGAATATTTTGAATTGGATGCTGTCAATAATGTAATGAGTTAAACAAATGGTTTACCATTTAAGAATTTGCTTGCATTTGGTGGAAAAAATAAATTAAAATCCTCACAACAAAAATAGATTCAAGTGAGTCCCACCGCTTAGTCCGAATCGATTCTGTTTTAAAAAGATTGTGGGAATATCCCTAATGGGACAAGCATGTGAAAAGTATGAGAATGTGAATCAGCCAGATAAAGTAGCCGAATTTAATTTTGGTATGAGTGGTGTGTACTTTTAGGATCAATTAATAGCGTATTATAGAATTTTCGTAAAAAGCAAATAATGAAAGGAAATAATGCTTGCTCACTTCGAGGACCTTTCGGTTGTCTCGTTGTGAATCTATTACAAAAATAATAATAAGCAAGTGATTCATTCAACAAAAATCAAATGGATGTCCTTTATAAATTTAGATTACATCTCGCCAAGATTTTGCTTTGCACCAATCATATTTCAAAAAAGAGAGGTCGAACGATATCTACTCAAATTGGAACGATGTCCTAAATTTTCAGCACATCAAAATACGTTAAATTTTAAATTTGCTCGCAATAGACGAGATACATTTGGTTAAGATGAACCATCTTCAACTGCATGCGAAAACGCATTAAATGCACCAAGATGCAAATTTCCAAAATTTCTTGATAAATCAAAGACTTGTTGCACAAAATTTAAAATACATTCATGCCTCAATAGTAAAAATAATTGCTTTTACTAATATCATTGGAAAGATGAATATTGTAGGTGAACGTTTTTTTATGCTTGAGACTGAATTTCCTAAATTTTTTTTAATGTTTATATTTTTGTTAGGTTTATTTTTTAAATTAATTTTTTTTTTATAATTTAATCTTTGGAATCTGTTCTCTGGCCGAAGCACTCTCACCTTGTACGTAAGGCTATAGGTCCGATTTTATCACTATCTTCGCATTGCATTTGGTCGGCCAACAAGTTTTGCATTTCGACAGAGGGTCATCCCTCTCGTGTTTCATTTTACTCCAGATCGTAATCTGTTGATGAAAATTGCCTTTTACATCCTGCCCCTATCGGGATTCGAATCCGGTACCTCCTGATCCAAATGCCAAAGGTTTAACCACTATGTCGTTTGGTCGCTAAATTTTATTTAAAGTTTATTGAATTATACATAAATAAAAAAAAAATCGATACTGAAAGCGATTTTAATATGAAACATTTACATGCTCTTCGAAGACATTTGTACTCGTTTGTGGACAAACTTTAAAGTACAATTTCTCAACGCTCGGGCTCAATATTTATATTGAATCAAATATTTTTGTAAATCTCACAAGAAATTTCATAATAAAAATCAACTAAATAAAATTCCCTGTCGCGAACTAAACGTCAAAATAATATACCCGTAAGACACATTATGTAAAGTATGTTGAGTTGTGTAAGTCGTGTTCTTGAGCTATTGGTGCATACTTGTGTTTATAATGCTCAAAATCGGGTAAGTTTTACAAAATATCAGATTTATTTTACGTAGTTGACGTTTTGGTTTATATTTGCAAAAAAATTAAGTTAAATATCGCAAAATTGTCTAAAATAAAACTTAAAGGTTGTTACGTCCTATTATTTCCAGATATTTTTTAATTGGCATGTAGCTCTTATTTAATTTAACTTATAAAAGTCTAAGTTATGTAATGCTAGAATTAGCCAGAAAACATATTGCCCAAGTTAGCAAAAGGGCAAAAAAACAAATTTCGATAGAACAAAAAATGAGTTGAACAGCGAAAATGTATTACGGATATCAAGAACATGATCGAAAACGTTGAGTACGAAATTGAAATAGAAGAAACCGTTGGCAAACAATCCCAGTTTTAGGGACAACAAAATGGGATTTGAGATAAATGTCAATTAACGTTAACACAACGTTCGGATAATATTGACGATAGCGTTATCCAGACTGATATTGATACTGGGATAGAAATTAGTAACAACCGAAAACGAAATTTCACACTATAGATCAAATTATAACAGAAGTATTTAAAAAAATCGAATGATTGGGTCGGAATATGGCATAAAACGACCAAAAAGAATGCTTGGTAAAATGTGTGTATCAAAATATTACCTTTATAGTAAAATGCGAACCTGTTTTTTTCTTACTCAACCAGAAACAGAACAACTTTTTACAGAGTTTTAGAAAATGGCTCACCTGGAACCCAAAACCACCCTACTGAAATAAAATCGGCTTCAAAGAAGAGCGTCCCCAATAATGAAGAATTTAAGTGTGAATATTAACAATATGTATCGGGTTAGTACAGAGCTTGATGTAGCATTTGGGATCGTTCAATCAATACAATTTGCAATGTCATTCGTTTGACAAAATCGGAGCATGATGCCTTCATTATGGAACTGTAAAACGAATTCCAATCTATCTTTAGTGTGCATTTAAAGGCTAAAATCTTCAAAAATTCGACATTATATCACCGATTGTATACTAAGAGTGAGCAGCAACTATCTATTGTCATGATTGGTTCATGTCCCAGCATTCGCATACGCAAGTGTGCCAACTATTCAATTGGGCTGAATTCATGTATCGAGATTTGAGACCAACGCACATTTAATCCCAATTCCAGATGAAATGTTCTGACACCTCACCGGTAGTATTTTTTTCAGAAAAATTGATTTGTCAGATGCATACCTCAAAATTGATGTTGACAACAAATCAGAGCGATCACAGCATTTCCCAGTAAATCGTAGACGTTATGCTGGCAGGCTTGATAGATTTATGGCTTATTTCGACAATATGCTGTGCACTCCAAGGACGGGCGAACTAACAAAGCGGCCCTAAAATGGCTTCTTCAACGATCGGAGGAATACGGTTTCTGCATGAAGTTAACAAAATGTGTTTTTCGCAATTAAGTCATTTATTTGGAGGTGACCTGCTACGCCACTGAAACGTCACATATCTTCAAACATTTTAGGAGCAATAAACTTCTAAGGACTGTCTGTCCAAGAAATGCAAAAGTTGTAATCTCCACTAGACCAACTCTTGACTACAATTATCAAATGAGAATGGTCACAGACGTTACGAACTCTACCAATAGCTGAGAAAAAATACGGCCAAGTGCAGAAAGAAGGTCTTTTGTGTGCACAGTCAGGAAGTTCCATTCGTACATCCACATGAGAAGATTTATACTGGTAATCGAACACAAACCTTTTCTCAGCATTTGTATTTTCGGGTCCAGAAACGGGGTACACCGCAAATTTACCTAAACTATAGGCATTAATAATAGCGACATATGATTGTGACATTTTATACATGTCAACAAATGATTTTGGAACTGTCAGTATTTTATAAGAACTCATCCCATCAACCCGAGTTGACAATGAGGGCTAAGTAATTGCCCGTCTTCACCTTGAAAAATTAATAATCGATCAGATGCCGAGTAAACCATCGAACCAACTCTTAGATTAATCGTTAATTATATGAAATTTGGCTGGCCAAACCCGAAAGCGGAAAATCCAGACGAGGACAAATTAGTGCAGTTTTACAATCGATGTGGATCACTGTCAACTGCTTCCGAATGTGTTATGTTTAATGGCAGATCGTCATTCCGCGACGATGCCGAACGCTAATATTATAGCATCTGCATAACGCACATTTGGACACTGAAGCAATGAAAATACACGCTTTAAGAACGCCAAATTGCCTATCAAGACACTTCTGCAATCGTGGCCACGTGCAGTTCGTCCTATGTTATGGCCATCAAATGTTTTCCAACGTTTATGAATGCACTTACATTACTTCAAGGACTTGCACTGAGAAGATGACCATAATCTTCTCGCATGATGAAAATCCGGAAACATTGGTCCACAAGGGTCTGGAGTAAATTCGTTAGCAAACAATTCAGATATTAACACCGCCGTGTCATCCGATGTTGAACAGCCTAAAAATAGCACTAAAATAGGTGGAGGAGGAGGAAACCAACATGAAAATTATTGCTGGAAAGTCCCAACAGAACCCGGATCGTCCAATTCGAATGTAACTCGACTTGTTGAAGCCTACTCAGAATACATTTAATAATTCACGACAACACGAAGCCCAACATCGTAGTTTATCTCCAAGCGACAATGTCTACGCAAAAGTGTGTCACCACAATGAACAATTTTTGAAAATGCGGTATCATCGAAAAATGAATCGGCTGTGTTATTTATTCAGTACGTTTTATTGATAAGAATCACACGTCACAGATTCTGCAAAGCTTATCACGATTATCACGATTATATTCTAGAAAGCTAATCACGATTATCATGCGAATAAAGGAAGGGTTTGTTGGAGAGCGAATCGTAATTTAACTTACTATATAAACGAAGTTTACCAGACAGAAAAGTAAGAGTAAACACCAACACTTTTATGATTTCCGCCTGTTAAAAATGGCAAAAATCGACCGACAATTCCAAAAATAAATGAAACCCTGAAATTCCGGAAATATTCGTCCATTAGGCTTAGTTGACATATTCAAACATAACGTTTTAACGTTATAACAGCAACAACAACAACAAATAAAATTAAAACCAAAAGCACAAAAAATTGTTACATTTTATGTCCCAGAACTAAAATCTCATATTCGCGTAAATTATAAATTTTTAATGTCATCGATAAACAAAAGCGCGACATCGGAGAGTTAAAACGCGAAAAAGCATAATACAAAAACAAAAATTCAACACAAAAATTATTTTTAAAATTAAATTAATAAATTAAAAAGTTAACAATAAGCAAAAAAAAATTATGTTTTTATTATTTATAAATAAATAAATAAAAATAACTTCAGACAAAACAGAAAAAAAAATGTATTTATGTATAATGAAAAAATGGAAAACTTTTATAAATAATAACAGCAGCGTGCAACGGGTACAGTATCAGCAAATTAAAATATTTTAGAGATAACAAATGCACACACACATTATACACAGTTATATAGTATATAGTTTTTCAGTTTTTCATATTACATATTTTGATTTATTGGGAAATTAACTATCGATGTATGGATTTTTTTTTTGTTTGCTCGTTCTTTTCATCTTGGGCAAAATAAAACAATCGCAGTAATGAAAATTCATACAAAATTCACTATGGAATAGTTCAGATACACAAAAAAAGGAAATTCACACGAGACTTCTCACTACCACCACTATATACTATATACTCGTACTATAAAAGCAACGTAAAAAAAAATTCACGATTTTCATTTGTTTAATTTTACAATTTTCCCAGTTCGTTATTTCCCCGTTATTATTGTTGCGCTGGTTTATTTATTTATATTTTCATTCCACATAATAAATTATAACATAAAGCTACGTATAAAAAAATTAATTAATTAATTTTTCTATTTATATATTTATTTATAAAAAAATGTATAAAATAATAAAACTATAAAGTTGGATTGAGCTTTTGTGAGCTTTTTATTATTATTTTATTTTTTTAAATTTAATTAATATTTTTATTAGTGTTTTTCAGATCCTTTGTATTTACTAGTAATTTTTTACCAAACTCAGCTTTTCGTGTGTAGTTTTTTGATGAATTTTTCCTTTGTTTTTTGGCGAACCGATAAATTTAATAAATATACTGTTTTAATAAATAGGAACAACGAAATATTGCATTTGGTGTTTAATAAGTTTTTTTTATTTATTATAAGTAATTTTAAAAAATTTTGAAAGCTTCAGGATAAGATATTTTTATTTTTCTACTTTTTCTTTTAAACTAAAATATTGCGTCTGTTATAAAGATGATGAGCTCAAATTTTTTTAACAATTGACTATAAAAAAATAGTGAAAATGGTTAACTGTCTAAATTGGGGCGCTTGCTTATAATATACGAAGTGGGCTCCACTCACATAGAACATGGCGTCCGAGTAGTTTCTACATGATACTGAAGTGAACTCTTTAAAATGAAGCTACACAAATTGACAATTAGCGTTACAAATTTTGTAACAGAGTAACAAAGTGTAACTATAATGTGTAAAAATGGCAAAGTGTAAATCGCAAATTTTTAAGAATTTTTAAAATAATTCTACTTTGTTAGATTTGCTTTATTAAAATTTATTATTTTTTTAAATCTTTGAAATGACACATTTAAAGAATTATGGGAAAAATTTTTGACCGTAATTACAAGAATCTCAGAGATTATACATGTCTAGATTATGCACATTACCTCTAGTAGTGGGTGAATTCAGCTGTTCAAAGTGTTTTGTTTTCCTTTATCTCCGATTTAGGAGCTATGACTTTCAGTTTTTCCAATGTTTTATCGAGTTAGCACCGTTCTATTCCAGGTCAATAGAAGTCTTCTTACTTTTCTCTTTCATTGCGGATTCCAATCCAATGACAATCTTGTTATATAATTGGTCCCGTTCCTTAGTGTGTTTAAACAGAAGCATTTCACTAGACACCTGAAGCAATTATTGACAAATACCTGGGTCGTCTAGTGATCCTCTACGTGTGTTTCCATGCTTCACATCCATACAGCAATACTGATTTCATAGAGGTACGGAACATTTGTAGCTTTCTAGTTCGTGACAGGACGGTCACATTCCAGATCTTGTTTAGCATATCAAATATATTTCTTGCTTTGTTGATGCGTTGTTTGATATCCTCTTCAGTTTTGCCTGTTTTAGTCTTTCTTTTGTTAATTTGAGACCGACTTACCGATTTCCAGTGCCAAATAAGCTAATTTCTGGGCTTTCTCATGCGTGTTTGCATGTTTATGCGTTAGTAAACATATATCATCCACGTAATCCAGACCATTGAGTTGATTTATTGGCATCTACTGAATGCCATTTGGGGATATGTTTTGTCCACGCATTACAATATCTAGAAGAATTAGAGTAGTATAGTAAAGAGAGAAAACATCCTTGTCTTACTCCCTGTGCCCCGAGAATATTTATCAATCCCCCCATGTGAGTTTCCGGTATCACTGGACATATTTTCTTAATGAGCTCAATTGTATATTTCTCTGAATAAATGCCTCTTTCGCAGAGTGCTTTCCAGATCGCAAATATACGCGATTATTTAAAGCTCACAAAGAGTAGATATAGCGGTGAGCAAAATTTGTTTGTTTGTTCAACGATAATACGAATTGAGATGATGTGGTCTGAACAGCTTCTACTAGGTCTAAAACCAGTTTGTTTTTGTTTCTGGTTGACCGTTGGTGATATCTACATAAGAATAATAATCATCGCTATAACACGTTCATTGTACTAATAAGGAGGAAGATTTCTCTCTAGTTCTTGCATGGAATTTGTAACAAGCCCTCCTTCCATTTTTGTGGAAGAATTATCAAGTATATTTTCTGTGATCATTTTTTTGCTCTTCTTTATTTTTTATTTGTTTAGTAACTTTATAGTAGGCGGCGTTGTTGAATTGACCTTCTATCCTATCACCTCTTTCTGTTCTTCTAATCCATCTAGTTTTTAGGTTTACTTTGGCATTTATTTTTGTCCGATTGAACTGGTTTTTCGTTACTTGAAAAGATGGAGGTGAATCGTTTCTTTGATGTTGTCTTTGGGTGTGTGTCAGTTGTTCTTCAATCTGTTCTCTCAATGTTAAATTTCTGCCGGTTAATCATTCGTGGGTTCAATTCACTGCTGCGGCTGCGATTTGATCTTGAATTTTGATATTACTATAGTTTGGTGGTGGTTGCTGTGTACGCGTACGTGTGCGTGCCTCCTCTCATTGCTCTATAGCTCTTTTGTAAGGAGGTCTAGATATGTTTCTTGTTAATTTAATTTTTGGTTCTTTCATCTTTCGATGTGTATAATATGTTGTGTGTGAATTTGCTCTAAAAACTTTAAAAATGAGTTTTGGGGAAAAGGAAAAATTTAACGATAGTTTCAATTCAGATAACTCTAAATTGTAGAAAGCTTTTTATAATGTATAAAAGGATACTTCAAATATCGAAAAAAGTTTAGTTCATTTTAACGGATTCGGGAATAATATAAAAACGATCCCAGAGCATATTAAATGTTAAAAATTAGGCTACACTCATAACTCTATAAACAAAAAGCTTTCAATATGTTAAACAAAATAATAATATCTTTGATTTAAATATTATCATAATGTTTATAAAAGCCTCCAGAATTTTACACAAAGCTAATTAGATCTTTGAAGAATAATTAAAATTCATAATCAAACTTAAAAAAATATAAAGCTTCATCTACACCAAAAATATGTAACTTCACATAAAACACTTCACAGATATACATCTCAATTATTTCAGGGTAACTTTTTATATTATTTAGAAAGTCCGTAGAGCTTTGTTAACAAATAAAAAAAAAAACTATACTAAAGTATAAAAAAATGTCGGAGAAACATTTGTGGAATAGTTTGAAAGCCAGATAGTGTTCATGTAAGTAATTATTAATAACGCGAAGTATACGGAAAGCTTTTAGATATTTCAATTGATTTAATGAAAGTTTTTAATTTCCACATATTTTCAATATTTATTTAGAATAAAGGGCCGAAAAGATAAGCTCTTTAAGTGTTTACACTTATCATTAAAAACATCTGAGCCCATCCTATGAGGAACTTAAAAATAAAATATCAATGATGTATTAATAAGACCTTTATTTGTAAAACACAAATTTCTAGAAGTTTACTGTATTTTAAAGTCCCGAAATTAAGTAAAGAAAGTTTAAAGGATATGGTTTTAGTTGCTAGCTCATTTTCTCATCTTTCTCAAAATTTACAGCTTAATATTAACCAACCTACGAGAAAACCATTAACACATTAACGCAGATAAATCAACTTTAAACTTTTAGAACTTCACTTTAGAATTTAGAAAAGCTCAAATTTTATTGATCCGTTTTAAGACCTCGTGTCAATTTGCAATTCGAGTTATCAATGAAATTTTAGAATAACGAGGACACTATTAAGCTTATAACAGAAACTTTTTCAGTTTAATTAATTATTACTTAACCGACCAAAGTCTAAAATTTCCAAGAAAATATTTACATATTCAGATAACAGCTTTCGAGAGAAATAAGGTTTGAGATTACTAGTTTTTTAGTGTCACTAGATTCGTGAAAATTAAAATTTATCAGAGTAATAGCTTTTTGAATTAGACATTTGTTTTGGTTTCAAAAAAAAAAAAAAAAAAAAAAAAAAAAATTAGAAACTGGATATAAAGCAAATGGGTAGAAAAATCAAGAAACAATATCACTTTTTGAGATAATTGTAGAACCTCAAAAAATTTGTTAAAACTTTCTATTGTAAAAGATGTTATCGTAAAACAAAAACAGAACAAATTTTTGAACAAAATACTACGGAAGTGGTTTTGGTGTTTAACTTACATATAGAAAGAAGCTTCCAATTACAGTGAAAAAATTATAGTGATCAGTCATTTATCACTGTTATCAGACGGCATTATCCAAACTCTTAAAATACCACTAAATTATTTGTGCTTATAACAAAATAAATACATATTGACTTAGCGAATTATTTTATAAGTTGTTAAAACAATAGATTGATAGAAACAATAATCCGGGATTTTAGTTCATATAAACCGTTTAAAATACGCTGCAATTGTTCAAAGTTAAAACCGTTTACGAATGGATGCAGAATAACCAGTCAACTTTTGGGTATTTGGAAACCATTTTAAAACTTTTAGAAGCATCAAAAAAATTTCGTTAAACTCGTTCAAAAACGTCAAAATTACTCGAAATTAAAAAACACAATGGAACCGTATCAAAAATATTATAGTTAACATCAACTATTAAATTCCTCTTCTGATTTTTCAGAAACTTTCGTTCTATTTTGCTACTTTGCTGAACACTAGGGAATATCTCTGAGATTCCAAGAACAAACCAAAGTGTGAAATCATCCAACAAGAACTTGACAAATATTTTGATTTTTATGAAATTTGACCCTTCTTGATAAATTGCATGGATCCAGCACAAATCATTTTATTGTAATGTGGTTAACTGTCCTGAACAGCGCAATTCGTTCACTATTTAGCGGCATATGTCCAAACTTGATACAATCTCTGACATACCTGGAATCGGTTAAAGTGTGGCACCAATTTTTATAAAATTTGACGAATTATAACTTTTGAGGAGCCACCCCAAATATTTTTATTTCCTTATCTGTTTCGAATACTTCAATTTGTCTACTATTAGAGAACAAATGCTCACATTTGGTAATATTTCAGCGATTCCTGCGAAATCGGCTTTAGTGTATATAGTAAACATTGTGGCGAACTGTGATTAAGTGTCGTGAAAAGCTGTTAGATGACATATGGGTATTGTTAGCATCTCCGATATTCCTGAAATCAGCCAACGTGCAGTAAATATGTTGACGAATTTTTGATTCTAAAAAATTGTACGTAGATGACATTCGGTAACACCTCTGAAATTTCTGACATTGTTCATAGTGTATGCTTATATCATTTCAAACATATATACATACACAAGAATACATTTTGGTTTTAATAAACTTAAGCTAGTAGATTAGAATTATTTTGATAATATTCAACCTCAATATCTGAATCTGATACACATTTTAACTGAACGATTTTTGACTTTTCGTTAAGTAGTTCACTTCAATCCAGAAAATACTTTGATCTATTTAGTTGAGTGATGAGTTTAAAATTGTACTCCATTTTCAGTTTACTATACGTGTACAGGAGATAATTCAGTTATAAGATCAGTTAAAAAATTTTATAGAACACCTGATCCAAAATTTGTTATAGATCATAAATTTTGATTTGAAATCTAGTTAGCGCCTTTGCGCTGCTTTATGGACCATGAACTGAACCGGAAAAACAGCTATAATTGCAACCTGTTCATATGGTGATAAAATGAAATGTGATCCGGACGCTCGATTTAGCGATTAATTATAAAACTTTGGAACGAGTGTGAATGCCCGAAAATGAGTGGATGAGACTGAAAACGAGGCACACAATTTAACAATATATTACATGATCGATTTCATCATACTTTCAATGCTTTATTAATTGTATCGAAGATGGTAATCTAGTTGAATTTGGGTTAGCGCAGTCAGTAATTAAGTAAATATTAACTGCCGCTGGTAGTTAAATACCAAAACACCAACTGCGCTAATTTGAACAGCAGCTAATGGTAATAATAATTCAACGTCCTCTACTTAAACAAGTCATGGATATTAGTTATTCCGGAATTATCAATCAGTTTGTCGAATGCGCCGCCTTATTGTTATGACCTCCATAAGAAAATCTTTTTAGATGAATTAAGTAAGCTTTTACAAAATATTAATGTCAAAAATCTACTGGTTTTAGGTGACTTATTAAATAAGTGTTCCGATAATAATAATTATTTGTTCTTGTAAGCTTTTCATGGTTTAAAATCATATTTCAGCGAGCCTACCCGTGTAACAGTTAACACAAAAACTTGCATTGACCATGTTTTTATTCGTCATCAAAAAAAAGCAAATCGCTTATTGAATGTAGAATATTAGACCATGGTATCACTGATCACTGCATGATCAATATTACTTTAACAAATAACGCTTCTACGTAAAAATCCAAAGACAAATATATTCCATTTAAAGTTCGGCCAACCTTTAATTATTCAAAACTAAGTTGTCAAATGAAATTTGAAATTTAACTTAAAAAAACATCCATCGAATATTTCAAGAGACAAATATTTCTTTACCGAGCTTGAGAAAAGTTCAGGAGACATTAGACGTGAGTGGAAAGCAGTCAACAAAATATTGAACAAACCATCCAAAACCAATACAACCACTGAACTTGATATTAATGGATGTGTAATAGATAATGTAACCGATATGGCTAATCAATTTAAGAATTATTTTGTTCATTGCGCTGTCATCTGTACCACTAGCTCACAATAAACCATGTTTGTGTGATAGTTACGACCTATTAACATCTGAGACAAATGAAACAAAAAGCTTTTATGTTGAACCTAGACAATAAAAATTGAAGTACCTCGTAGATCTCGTTACCAATGCAATACTTAAACAGAACTGTTATTTCCTAATCGATGTATTGTGTTACATATTTAATTTAAGCGTGAAAACTAGCATTTTCCCATAAGGACTAACGTCTGCAGAAGTTATTCCTTTATTTAAAAAGGGCAATCTTAAACTGATGCCTAACTAGAGACCAATAACTTTATTATCTGAATTTTTTATCATTCGGCTGATTATTTAAAACATACCTCTTGGGTATTGAAAACTATTTCATAGGTCAAAAAAAAAAATCATGAAATCATAATTAAGTCAACGTCAAAAAATAATAAAGGAAAAGTTTCATTAGTTAGCTTTTGATAGAGATTATAAACCTCGAAAAAGAACTATGTCACGTAGTAAATCACCTAAACAGTTCAAACGATAACTATGCATCTCATAGACGAAATTTGGATGCAAAAAAACGGGAGGTGGAATTTGCGTTTTCCTGAAATCAGGCATTCGATATAAACTGGTACATGGTCATTGTGCACCTAATTTGGGGGTAAGGTGTTGTTGGTTGTTGCATATAAACCGCCGAATAAACGTTTCCTTGAAGATTTTGGGACCTTCTTGCAAAATTATAGTGTTAACTATAATGATATTGTACTGTGCGGTGACTTCAATTGTGATCTCAAAGAAACTAAATCGATAACGAAAAAATTTAAAAGGTTGCTATAACTGAATTTTCTCTCACTCCAGTGAACACCGACAATACATATTTCACGTCACACTCTAGTTCATTATTGGACAGTATTATTTCTAATACGGAAAAAATTGTAATTCATAATGAAATCTCGGTTGAATTTAGTGATCACGATCTTCTTTATTTTTCCTATGACATTAAACATGAGATATCTATTCCTAAAATTTCATTTTGTGACTACAATAGCATTACGTTATCAGACTTGCTTGATAAATGTAATAATTTAAATTGGATCATGGTTTACAATTTTAATAACCTTGTTGATAAAGTAGAATACTTTAGAGAACCAGTTGTAGACTTATTTGAAGCCTTCGTGCCACTAAGGACTATATCACCCAAACCTAAACAGCCGCCTTGGTTCAATGATGAGATCAGGGACACCATAAATTTCAGGGATTGTATTTTACGTCAGTGGAAGCGTATAAGAAGAGTTGAACTGTAGCAAGAATATAAAGCTGTACGAAATAGGAGTAATAATATTATAAAACGCGCAAAGGCCAAATATTTTTCATCTATATTGCACCCATCCCATCCCTTCCTTCAAAAGATTTTTGGAAAAATTTAAAATCTGTTGGTCCCTTTCTATCATCTACACAATTTTCACCAAACGAGTTCAATAATTTTTTTTCTCTTAACAGTGGGCGTTCAGTGGGGTTACTAACTTTTGATGTATTAATGAACTCTACAAGTTCGGTGGAAGGTTACTTTAGTTTTAATAACATCGATATCACTGACCTTATGGATGCTTTAGATTCCGTTAAATCAAACGCTGTTGGAGTTGATGAAATACTAAATAAGTTTGTTAAACTTATTTTACCAAAGGTTGATTGATACTTAGAATATATTTTCAATAGCTTAATAACGTTTCCTATTTTTCCAGAGAGTTGGAAGCAATCAATAATTATTCCCATTCCCAAGAATAAAAATCCCAAATGCTTATCTGATTTTCGCTCTATTAGTCTTCTTCCTTCTTTGTCTAAAGTTTTTGAAAAAATACTACAATCACAAATATTAACTTACGTTGAATCGGAAAATTTACTATCAATGTACCAGTCTGCTTACATACGTCATTTCAACACTAACAGTGCTTTACTACATATCAATGACGACATCCGCAGGACCATAGATAAGGGTTATCTTTGTACGCTGGTTCTTCTAGACTTTAGTAAAGCTTTCGATAAAATTGATCACTCAATTTTGGTTAGCAAACTTCGTAACAGTTTTAAATTCTCAATGTCGGCTTGTCGTTTGGTTTTGTCATATCTATCAAATCGATCACAATTGGTTAGAACTAGTTCAGGAATCTCAAGCTCTTGTTATAATAATTGCGGTGTTCCCCAGGGGTCGGTATTAGGTCCTTTTCTATTCATGATGTCTATAAACGACCTGTTAAACAAAATGCAGTTATCACTCAATGCAAATATCACCTTTTTGTAGGCCCAACGAGAAAACAAATTCTATTGGAACTGTTAATTTCGATATTCAATTGATTTGGTCTATAGAAAATAATCTTGAACTTAATGCTGGAAAAACCAAATCTATTATTATATCTTCTACAATTCGTGATACGCAGAACCTACCTAAAATCAGCGTACTAGGAGAGGAGGTTGATTTATCTGATTCTGTAAATAATTTAGGCTTAACTTTTGACAAGTGCTTATGCTGGAGATACCACATCGAAACAGTTTGTAATCGAGTAATTTTTTTATTAAGAATATTATGGGCTACCTCGAAGAGTTTTAATACCAATCTTAGACTCCAATTGGTGAAATCTTACATCCTTCCACATTTTTTGTACGGAGATATTGTCTTCTTTAAAATTAAAGAAGAAGTACTTTAATGAACTTCGATTGATATTTAATTCTTGTGTGAGATACGTATACGGGTTAAGAAAGTACGACCACATCTCGAATTTTACTAATTCATTACTTGGTTGTTCTCTTGCTGAATTCTATGAGTTTCGAGTTTCTTTATACATTTTCAAGTTCTTAAAGTATAAATAACCCACCTATATTGTAGGGAAATTGGTTTTGTCTTCCAATCGTCGCATTCATCTTTTGACTCCGGCTATTGACAAATGTAATCTGATGAATTCATCGTTTTTTGTGAGTGGAATTAGCATGTGGAATTCGTTAAGTAATAACGTTAAGAAAACAAAATCCCCTTCCGTGTTTCGGAAAAAAAATTTTTTCTTAAGATTAATAATATCAAAATTCTATTTTTTGCAAATTTCAGGGTAATCTCTAAAATGTTGCTGCACACCTATAGGTTAATTCAATAAATAAATTAGAAATAAATTAAAATAAGTATAGGTATGCCATTAATGTAATAAGTTCTTAAGAACTTCAAACATTTATATTGAAATAAAATAAATAAATAAATATATAAAATAGACATAGATATCTTATATTAGCAGGATGTGCACTCCAAAAACAAGACGAGAATTACCAACTGAACTTTCTAATATAGATACCGGGGCATATATTTCAGTTGTCCCGCTCAAATTTGTTGCTAACAATAAAACAAAAAATGAATTTTATCTGGATGCTGCAAATGGATCCCATATTAAAACTTGTGTGTGCACTACAAAGGTTTTTCAACTTGATTTGGGACATCGTCCAAATTTTACAATGAAATCAGTCATCTATGATTGGTCAAGATTTATTGTCTCATTTAAAATTGCTACGACTCGTGGCTTTCTTTCTCTCTCTCTCTCTCTCTCTACGGTTACATCTAGGATGTTTTCAAATTCAGCCGAATTCTGCAGGATCATTTTCAACATTTTCCAGCGCTTATTTCACGTCCAAATTTTAATTTAGAAATAAAACATAACCTAGTTCATAACATTCACACTAAAGGACAATTTCCAATACGCTTTCGTCGGTTAAATAAAACTAAATTCGATGTAGCTATATACTTCAAACTTTTTTTAATATTTTTAATTCTGGCATATCATCATATATAGAACTGATAGCAACTGATCATATTTATAAACCGGCCATAACTAATTCATTTGGAATGTTTGAGATTCAACGCATGTCTTTTAGCCTGCAAGACTCGGCCACAAACATTTCAAAGATTTATGGACAACATTTTAAAAAGCTTACCTTTCGCATATATGCAGTGTTTGAAAATTTTAATGCATTCGCTGTTGTTTGCACTCACCAAAATGTATCTTTTGTGCGTCAGAACGTGATAATCTTGTGCATAACATATCGGCAAAAGGAATTCTGCCCAACAAAGATTGAGATACTGCTATAATTTCTTTACAAAAGTGTTTTATACCAAATCTAGCAGGTGTCTAAAAATAAATATATGGAAATATACAACCACCTTGCTAAGTCATACATTTTAAAAAGGTATGGACACCATTGGCGTTTTATTCCAAAAAATTACAGTCCGCTTTTAAACATTTTCAACATTTTGTAGAAGGACACTTCTTACTACTGCGTTGAACTCGTAAATCATAAGAAGTTCACGCGAAACACGGCATTTATAATTCATTACGAGTAACATTAGATATACATAGCATGTAAAACGCATCTTGTGGCACATTACTTTTCACGGCCTGAAACTGATGTATTAAAATTGTTTTTCAATAGAATGAGAAAATCAAACTGTTTTTTTCAGACCTTGTTTTAATTGTCAAATATCAAAGATGTATATGGGCATACTAAATTGTTTATTGGAAGATTTCAACATTCAAACCACAATTCGAAAAAAATCATCAGATCTAATAGGGCCACTCCCACCATCTCAAGAATTTCGATATTTATTGACTATTATATACGCAGAGAATAGCTCGGAAGCTTAAAGATTCATTACGGGCACGGATTAATTTGAAACATAGGTCAGCAGAAATTTCTTTCGTTTTTCTAGGTATGAGGAAAAAGAATAAATTATATTTACAGTGTAGTGCTGCGAAATAGTTTATGGTCAAACTTTAGGAATGCCAGTGAATATTTTTGTAACTATATACACCAGTTACAGCAACATCGGACACATCTGACTTCTAACTTCAATTTCTAAGAAACAATTCGACGTTTTAGACGACGTGTAGAAGCGCCGATCTTATCGATAGAGTAACACAAAAGGTTATTAGTTATTTCAATGCACTGCGGTACCTTTGTCAGAATTACAAATTGGTAATTATGAAAATATATCAAAGCAACTTTCATTTACCAAACATTTTCTCTAGAGCATTGGTATATGGCTCTATAGAAATAAAATATTCATATATTGAGATAATGCGACAGGGGAGGGGTTTTCATAAACATTTTCATATGTCATTTACAACATGAACAATACACACAATATAACATAAATCATATAGTCTAAAGTGTATTACGATAGCACAGCATAAACATACGCATATAATTAATATTACCTACCACATACCATAACATCAACCATTTTATAACAATGACAATAAAAATCGTAATTAAAAAATTATTATTTATATCTGAATTTTATCTAGATCATTGAAACGTATTCTGTACCTGTTATATAACATTTTTTACATGTTACATTTAAAAAACATAATTTTATACATAAACGCGCATAAAATTACACAGTTCGGCATGATAATTTTTGCCTATACAGTTTTCGGGATTATTGGTGATTAAAATTGTTAAAAATGGTTTGTACACCGGAACGTATAACACATCAATTGATAGACGTAAATTACACGTATATAACATATGCTGCCGCATGCATTAAAATAAACAGATAATTCGAGTTCTCGAAATAAATATGTAATGCAACCATTCATGGAATAACATAATATTACTATTGACATGATGATGATAATGATGATGATGATGATTATAATGATAAACAAACAAGTAAATATATCATATTTTGTATATATTTTGCTTATATTATAGTAATTCATCGCGCATGCAAATTTTGCAGAAAGCTTTTTCGAAAAAAAGTTGTATGGAGGAAACCAAAAATAATAAATTTAACAAACCAAAACACATAATAATCATTTCACATTAAACAAATTTTTAAATTGAAATGGTCGAAAGGATGAAAAAAGTTTTTCCATTACTCTACGTTGAACAAACATTTTAATGCAAACTTCATTCCCTTTGAACATGAAAACTTTGGTTGTGCGAATTGTTGCATTTTTTTATTTTTTTCTCGTACCGTAAATCAACGATGATGCCGCCAAATACAAATTTTTCTATTTAAATATTAAAGTTTACTGAAAAGCTTTTGGGTAATTGGGCATAAAAAAACTTCTAGCTTAAACTTAATGATATGGAAAACATATTTTTTTATCTTTTATAGAAAGAAAAAATATACTTCAAAGTAGCTTTTATAAAAAGCTTTCGAAACTTGGTTCGCGAATCTAAGCTTTTGGAATTCTAATTTAGTATCTCAGGATGACGTTATTGAATTTGTTACTTTAAACGACAAATTATAGACTATGCTTGTTCCAAAATATGACATTTGTACAACGCGTACCGATATACTCCAGAATAAGTCGATTTTAAAATAAAAAAAAGACATTAAAAGTTTATTAAGTCAAATGAGAACGTGTGATTATATTCTAAATTTCGTAAAATACTATATTTTAATTCACAAAAGCTTCCTTTTAATATCTATGCACCAACTGAGTATTGAGTCTCAGTTAGTGCATAGATCACCTTAACCACCCTAAAAATCATAATATATAGAAACACTTATCAGTAATTTTTATTCCGCGCTTTTGCGGCGCTATGCGTGTCCGAATAAATAGTTTTAATTCTATCCAAGGCACATTAATTATATCTGCTAGAAATAAATTTTGGATACAATTTTTTAAAACTAAACATATGATGATTGAATTCGTTTGGTCATCGCTAGGTCAGGATTGGTCATTTTGGCATTTGGTTACCAATAGGTCAGTTTTTATTGCGAAAAATCAAATTAAAATTATATTAATTCAATAAAATCAGGTTCGTCGCTTATTTTGGAATTTAATTTTACAAAATTTATTAAAAATCGAATTGGAATAAACCATTTAGATAAAAAATATCTTTTTTAAAAGAATTGTATCTAAAGTGGAAGACACAAGATAAAATTAATTCAATTTTTTGATTCTTCAACGATCGGAATCTGACTGTCATTGAGGAATCCTTGCGAAACGATTTATTACGAAAATCTGTTGAAACTCATCATTTCTGCACACTTCTAAGCTTTCCTATCTGGAAAAACTACCGATAATAATACTTTTTTTAATCAAATGGAATCTAATTGTTTGGTCGGTTTTCGTCTAGGATTGGTCACTATATGTTCACGTTTAGTCATCCTTATGTAATTTTTTACTGCGAAAATTGAGTTTTTACATCGTCATGCACAACTTGAAGTTTTCGAGTTTAGGTATAGAATTTTAGATACACGTAAATATCACTTCTACAGAAAATTTTACGTGGGATGTGCAATATATTCGTAAGTGGGTATTATACGTCTTTATAAAAGTGCTCTTAAAAAAATAATTAATTGATCAAAATATAAGGATAACATAATCCGAAGTGATATTAAATTTGTTTAAAATAAAATATGTTTTAATCGGTACGTATGAGCAATCGAAAATCACTGGTGACCAATCATTAAAGATACTTGACCGAACGATTCCGAACGTTGGATTTATAAAATTTTTAGTATTGGTCAAGTTTCCAGATCCGAATACCAATTATATGGAAAGATGAGTTTTTAATAAATTTTCACAATAAATCGATTCGTAGAGATGATCAATCGCAATTAACTAGTGACCGTTCCTCAATGACAGTCGATAAACCAACCAATTGAATTGATTTTATCCTATGTCGTCCACTTAGAACCAATTCTTGAAAAAATGTATATTTTTATCTAAATGGTTCAATCCAATTAGAGTTGTTATTAATTTTGTAAAATGAAATTCTCTAACAAGCGACGAACCTAATTTTACTGAATTAATACAATTTTGATTTTGTTTTTTTTTGTAATGAAAAACGTCCCATTGGTGGCCAAACGCTAAAATGTGTTAACAAATCATAACCTTACGATTACCTAGTAAACCGATTGGCAATTGCCTACAGACTTCATTTGTTTCTATCATTGTAAAGTATGACTACTTTGTCGATAAATAAAATCTGATAAGTGGGGGAAATTATTTTTTTGCAATATCGTTGACGATTGCGTTTACGACTGCTTTTGGTAACTCTTGGTCAATTATCACTGTAAGAAAATGTCAAAACAGACATCTAATATCCGAATTATGAAGTTTTGTAATCTAACTCTGACACCTTGATAAAGTAAGCCGATAGCTTCCAGCCAAAAAGAAAAATTGGTAATGAAGATAGCGTATATATCGATAAAATCAGGTAAGGAGTATACATTTTTAAAAATTTTAAATGCAGGATTGTTTATTTATAGTTATTAGGAGGGAAAAGCTGAAACGAAAAAATTTTCCGCAAATTTTTTATTTTTATTTACTTGGAAATTTAAATTAAGAAAAGTGCATTAAAATTAGTGGTATTTGTATGATCGTTGATTTTTTTACACGTTTGGCACGTATCACTGTGTAAAAAAAGGTTTGGGTGTATTTTTTTTTTACATTATAAAAATAAAATTTTCATTAATTGTTTTTAATAACAAAAAATGAATGCGAAATTTAATGCTTTTAAGAAAAATTTTTATCTAACAGTTTTTTTGTTGTATTGTGAAGAAAGGTAAAAACATGCATTTCAAAAACTTCATTTGTAAATTATTATTTGTGTATTAATTGTGAATTAAAATATGCATTTTTTATTTCATTTAGAAATTTGCGTTTATGCATATTTTATTAATGAGAGAATTAGTTAAAAATTTTGAATGGCTTTAATTTTCATATTACACTAAAGCCCAATTATACGGCAATCAATTAATCGAAACACTCTGTTAACCGGAATTTTACTTTTTAAGAATGTTTTTGTTTTTTTCTATTTCTTTTCTCTTTCATATGTATTTTTTAATTCATTTTCAAATTTCCAATTGTTTTTTGCACATTTTCATGTCTTTAATTTTCATGTTACAGTAAAAGCCCGATTATCTGGCATCCAATTAACCGGAACACTCAGTTAAGCGGAAGTTTAATTTTTATGAATTTTTTTTTGCAAGGGAGAATTCTCTTTCACATGGGAATTTTTTTTTTTTATTATTCGGGAACTCACAGAAAATATACTTTAGTAAAAGCTCTGTTATCCGAAAGGCGTGGGGATGACAGCATTTCGGATAATAGAATGTTTTATTAAAACTAGAAATTTTAAAATAATTTTGCTTGATTTCTTTTTTTTAGGATTCTCGTTTATTAACATTCAAAATATGTACCAGAAAACATTTATTATTCATCGCAGCTCATTGGATTTATTGCAAAGAATAAATACATACATATAATGTATACGAGTACAGCCATACGAGTACCCAAAATTTTATAATATACTCAATATTTCACTAACCTAACTGTAATATGACTTTACACATTTAATTCAAATGGAATAATGCATAAAACATTAAAATTTGAAAAAAGTAAAGGGAAGTATATTTTCTGTGAATCCCCGAATAATAAAATAAATATTCCCTTATGAAAGAGAAACAAACCAAAAAAAATCCTAAAATTAAAATTCCGGTTAACTGAGTGTTCCGGTTATCAGGGTAATCGGGCTTTTACTGTAATATGAGAATTAAAGCGATTCAAAATTTTCAACTAATGCTTTCGTTAATGAAAATGTGCAAAGAACAATTACAAATTTCAAAATGAATTAAAAAATAAATATGAAAGAGAAAAAAGAGAAAAAATCAAAAAGGACTCCTGAAAATTAAAATTCCGGTTAACTGAGAGTTCTGGCTAATTTAATAATCGGCCTTTTACTGTAATATGAAAATTAAAGCCATTTAAAATTTTCAACTAATGCTTTCATTAGTGAAAATGTGCAAAAAACAATTGCATATTTTAAAATGAATTAAAAAATGCATATGGAAGAGAAAAAAGCAAAAAAAAAATAAAGGGAAGTTGATTTTCTGTGAATCTCCAAATAATAAAAAATAGTTTCCCTTTTGAAAGAGAAAAAAGCAAAAAAAAATCTCCTTCAAAATTAAAATTCCGGTAAACTGGGTTTTCCGTTTATTTGGATATCGGATAATCGGGCTTATACTTGAATATGAAAATTAAAGCCATTACATTTTTTTAATTAATTTAATGAAAATGAATTGTCCATGATTAATATCTAATGATTCTAAACTGAGTGAATCGCCTGGATTTATCAGCTGAACTTCCCGAAGTGTACTTATATCAACGTGTGTAAAACATTTTCTCAAGTTCTGTCTACCGCCTCGATTGGCTATTTGATTAATCGATGCTTTCAAAATTGGTAGAACTTCGTAAGCGATTACACGACTGGTTTGACTGTAGCAACCGGTAAATCGACGTAGATCCGTACAGTTCCTTTGTAGTTTGGTGTTAAACACCAAAGAGTTTTTATTCCCCTTTTTACAATCAATTTGCTGTTCCCATGCGGTCTCCCAAATTTGTACAAACCTAATCAAAGGTTGCTTGACGTTGAAGGTGTTATTATTGTCACTTTATCTGGCTTCATGTGGCTAAGTAATATACATCTTCAAAATGAATACTGTATCCATCTTCATTCCCAAATTTTTGAAGTCCGTCTTGTGCAACACGGGCATGATACAGACATGGCGGCCACTGGTCACACTACATATGGCCTATTCTTTCGATCATTGTATGTTCAACTTCATATAAATATTGGGGTATTTGGTGTATGTTTATTATAGTGTGACAGCTCTAATTTTTAATGTGTGTAGTTTGAATTTTTTTCTTCCAAATTTAGAATTATATAAATTTGTTCGGCTTAAAGACTTAAGTTAAAATTTTTCAAGTGTGATATAAGAATGAAGTTCTCAATTTTTAAATAGTTCAATAGAAAAGAAATCATATACATTTGTTAATTGATAAAAGAAACAATTAATTTTCGACATAGGCTGCCATAACTCTATAGTAAACTGATCGAAAAATCTGTTCTGAATCCGATTTTTATTATAGTAAATGGTTTACATGACTATTGGCCCGCAGCCATAGTTGACATTCGCTACGTTTTCGACGCCATTTTTTAAATTACCTACATACATTGCCTATACTCGAGTAGAAACCATGTTAACTATATGGCACGACATTGCGGCTGATTTCGGCTAACAAAGAGTAGGCACAACTACGAAATTGTATCAGTATGTTCAATACAACCAGTTAACGAGATTTCAATAAAAATAGATGAAGAAAGAAATAACTTTTACAAAATTGTTCAAAAATGATCTTTTGATATTAGGGTTGAAAACGGGTTTTATATGTGTGATTTTGGCTGATGGGGAGTAGGCACAATTATGAAACTTTGTCAGAATGTTTATTTCGACTAGTTTAAGTGATTTTTTTTATAAAAATATGGAGTTTCAATAATCACCAATACAAAATTTTTTGGAAATGATATTTTGAAATTAGGGTAGAAATAAGGGATTTTTAAGATTAATTTTGGCAGTAATCTCGAAACTGTTTCAGTATATTCAGTAACCAGTTTAAGTAGTTTTATTAACAAGGTGAAATTTCCAGAAATCACCCATAAAATTTATCTCAAAAATTAAGCATGCAAAAATAAGGTTGAATTAAGGGTTTACTATTGCCAAATATGGCTGATATATAGAGTATGCACTGTGAATCCCAATCTTATCAGGTTAGATACTTCTAATTTAAACAATCTGACTAGAAAACTGCGACATTTTCCTACATAGTTAATCTACTTCAAGAGATTATGTTCTTTATGCTTGCAAATGGTTAGATATAGCCGTTCTAGGCCAGTTCTAAAATCTAGCAAATCGTGAGAATGAAGAATAGGAAAAAGATGATGAATTTGCAGTATAGTCAAAATGTCAAATTTCGAATATATTGGACAGCAACTTTTGAATATTTTGGACGTGTGGATAGGATTCCATCGTTCTATGAACAATTATTGAATCTTATGGAAATGCAACCGACATACTTTCAACCATTATATTGGTTAGAATAATTTAGGTAAATATATAGTATCAGTGATAGTTTAGAGAAATCTAACCGGAAAAGGTTTTTGTTTGTTCTTATTCTAGAAAGTATAAAGGCATTATGAAGTTCATTGTATAAAAAAAAGATTGACACTTAAAATTTTGCAATTCTCAATCGGGTTTGCTACGATGGTCGTCGTAAAAAGCAGCACATTCTAGATAAATTTGGGACAAAAACGACTACAACTTGAAAAAATTTAAATATTTGGAGTTAAACAAGACGGCATAACGACTGATATACTGGTTGATATAAAACCGATATGAAGTTTATACTAAATTTATCCTAAAACTACAAAAACAACAAATGTTATGAATGTATGAGTAAAAATAGAACATTTAGGCGTTTAAAATAAAAAATAATTTATTTCAAACTCAATGCAAAAATACAATTAAACAAAATTTAGTTTTATAATTAAAACTAATTAAATAGCTTTTACGCATTTATAACAAAATGTTACAAATATTTTAATCTAATGATTATTGAAAATTGAAACATTACTAATCTAATACTTGTCCCTGATCGTATATACCCCTAATTTTGTTCATTTACTCAACTTTAGCGTAATACTAAACACATTTCCAGGTGTTGACCATCGGATTCCTTGATAGCAAAATTAGGTAATGGTAAAATCTGTTTACTCGAGCCGAATCATGAAGTTCTAATAAAATCTACACCCTCAAATTTGGTCTGGATCGCATCTACCCCTAATTTTATTCATTTACTCAACTTTAGCGTAATACTAAACACATTTCCATTTGTTGACCATCGGATTCCTTGATAGCAAAATTAGGTAATGGTAATATCTGTTTACTCGAGCCGAATCATGGAGTTCTAATAAAATCTACACCCTCAAATTTGGCCTGGATCGCATCTATCCCCTAATTTTGTTCATTTACTCAACTTTAGCATAATACTAAACACATTTTCAGGTGTTGACCATCGTTTTCCTTGATAGCAAAATTAGGTAATGGTAAAATCTGTTTACTCGAGCCGAATCATGAAGTTCTAATAAAATCTACACCCTCAAATTTGGTCTGGATCGCATCTACCCTCTAATTTTGTTCAATTTACTCAACTTTAGCGTAATACTAAACACATTTCCATTTGTTGACCATCGGATTCCTTGATAGCAAAATTAGGTAATGGTAATATCTGTTTACTCGAGCCGAATCATGGAGTTCTAATAAAATCTACACCCTCAAATTTGGCCTGGATCGCATTTATCCCCTAATTTTGTTCATTTACTCAACTTTAGCATAATACTAAACACATTTTCAGGTGTTGACCATCGTTTTCCTTGATAGCAAAATTAGGTAATGGTAAAATCTGTTTACTCGAGCCGAATCATGAAGTTCTAATAAAATCTACACCCTCAAATTTGGCCTGGATCGCATCTACCCCCTAATTTTGTTCATTTACTCAACTTTAGCGTAATACTAAACACATTTCCAGGTGTTGACCATCAGTTTCCTTGATAGCAAAGTTAGGGAATGGTAATATCAGTTTACTCGAGCCGAATCATGAAGTTCTAATAAATTCTACACCCTCAAATTTGGCCTGGATCGCATCTAACCCCCAATTTTGTTTATTTACTCAAATTTGAGGGTGTAGATTTTATTAGAACTTCATGATTCGGCTCGAGTAAACAGATATTACCATTCCCTAACTTTGCTATCAAGGAAACCGGTGGTCAAAACCTGGAAATGTTTTTAGTATTACGCCAAAGTTGAGTAAATGAACAAAATTAGGGGGTAGATGCGATCCACTCGGCTTGAGTGAACAGATATTTGCTTAACTAATAGTAGTTATTGGGATATCGATTTGAAAAATATCGAACTGTCTATTGTAATTTTTTTCTTTAACTTTTAGTGAGAGAGAGGCATAACTAATCACAGTCAAATTTCAAGTAGTTGTATTTCCATTTTGATGTAGATACGTCCATCAAGTGTGCAATCTAAGAAAACGCGAGCGCGATTTTGATGTCTACATACACGTTCATATTTTCAAAACTGTTAGTTTTCGAAACGTGGTAAATATCTCATTGGAAAGATTTGAAGCTGACTCTAAAATAATAAATAAAATTTATACAAACCTGACAATTATGTCAAAACATATGACAAGTTGAAATGACGATTTTTGTTGGCACATTTCTAATATGGGAGTATAGCGCGTATTAATGACAATAAAGAATGGCAGAAGAAAATTAATTAATTAATTAAAAAACTATTGATTATAGTTAACTTAAACGTTCAAAGTTTAGTTGCTCATCACTTAGGTATTGAAACTGACGAGATATTATCAAAATCTGGTGTTC
Organism: Nephrotoma appendiculata; assembly: GCA_947310385.1. NCBI lineage: Eukaryota > Metazoa > Arthropoda > Insecta > Diptera > Tipulidae > Nephrotoma > Nephrotoma appendiculata. Next base: position 61,497,167 of record OX371223.1, read on the forward strand.
TTGGTCTAAGTGAGACCGGAGTGGAGTAGCAATTTATAGAAATATCAATAGTGTAGCAGATTGTCAGCCTATTGAGAGTGTGATATTAATGTTAGAAGATAGTTGATCGATTCAGCTGGTGATATTTGTCTAGATGTTACTTTGAACGGTTCGTCAAAATTTACACTTGGTTCCATTTACATTCATCTTCATGCTAAAGAGGTCGATTTAAATATGTTCTTCCTTGCGGCATTTTTGGAATACACAGAAAGTTCAAAATTAATTGATAAACGGTTTACAGTGGATAAAGAGGTTCCAATAATTTAATTTTAATGGGTGATTTTAATGTAGATGTTAAACGGAATGAAGGAGCGTTTGAGTTTATGAAGCATCAATTCAATCTAGATATGGTTTCGACCATATCATTAGGAAACACTTACATAGATTTGTCATTCACTAGAAAAATAACTCCAGAACTTCTTTCATTGATTTGTTACTTTTCGTATCATAGACAAATTCTTCATAAAATTGTGATGTAAAATAATAAAATGTTTCAAAAACTATCTTTTTATCGCCAAAAAAATACTTACTTTTATATGAGCAGAGTAGTTGTACGCCTAACAACCCCTGCGGCTATGTCACCGAACAGAGCCTGCCGTAATTTTTTTTAGAACAATTAAAACTGGCTATATAAACAAATCATACAAACAAATACTCGGTTGTTCGCGGATATTATTGTACATAATTTCAATTTTTTTTTTAGAGTCGCCTAAATGTTTGCAATTCACTAATACATTCTCACTTTTTATGCTATTTATTTATTTAGTATAAACTTCACATCTCTATATAAGCGTGTGAAGTTTTTCTTAAAATAGTTCTAAACGCCATTTTTTTTAATCTAGTAGAAAATTAGGATAAACTTCACATGCATGATATAAAAGCCTACCAAAAATGCACATTGGCCAGCAATGAATGAAATAAATGTCGAATTTGAGTGAGCCACGAAATTATGGTCTCTTCTCTTTGTAAACTGTGATATCAATAATAAGAAAAACATTTCATCAACGATTAGTCGGAGTACGTCGTTGTAGAAGAACTACGCTGATGCGACGATTTTTAGTTAGAATTAGAGTCTAACAATTCCATTTAAAGAATGTGAAAGCTTATATGCGATAGAAGTGAAAAACAGCGATCTGAATTGGTAATAAATTTATGGATGCTTTACTAATACAAAATGTTAAGTTATCATATCCATATTTGGTAAATAATTCCGATATCTACATCGAGATGTAGATATCGAGGTTACCAGGACGTTGGAAGTAAGGTTTCAAACTTATAAAACTTTGAACTTATTAAATTAAAAAATTCGGTCGATCGAACCACTTCTACAGTAGCTTGTAATAAAAGTGTTTATTAATAAAATTTGGGAACTTATTTTATAACTCATTTCACGGCCATCATTTTGTGGTGCGGTAATACTTTATCAGAACTACCCGCAATATATTTTTATCTGACAACTCGTAAATTTATTACGAAAATAATGTGAGCACACATAACATATTGTATATATGCGATGTACCTTAAGGTTATCATCAATAAACTAGGTCAATTAAATATTTATTTCTAAAACATAAAACATCCGGTGGCTCTCCACACCAAATAACACATTATATGTCTTTGTTTTTATGTTTCTTCGCATCATATTATTTTGTTGTTTGGTATAATTATGCTTGAAATGTCCTCACTCAATCATTTTCATGGTATATGGTTTATTTTTACCATTCACTCAACACTTCATCGCCATCAAATCATATTAATGAACCAATAAATTTTATCCTAAACTACACAAATTTGTACGTATGTTCCATATCTTATTTCTACCATGCGTTGCTATGTGTGATGTGCGTCTATTTGGTGTCTATATATACGTGATGTATAATGAAAAGCCCCCCACACCCATAAACAACCACACCAAATAAATAAAATATATAAAATAATTTGAAGAAATATAATTAAAAAAAACATATCTACATTAATTACTTATCATATATAAATGATTACGTCACTACTCGTAATCTAATTATTTTTATAGCATATAGTACATAACCCATGTTTTATGATTTTATTTATGTGATGATATTTTATATATTGATTTGAACTAATACAACAAAAAAGTGTGTGTAATAATTTAATGTAGGTAATAAAAAAAAAGAAAATTGTGATGAAAATGCCAAAAAATAAAAGAAAATCGCGTGCTTAATAAATAATTTCAGATGCTACCAAAAATAATTTAATAAGTAAATAGCAGAAATAAATGTACTGTAACCCCAAAATTATAATTCATAATTTTCAGAAAATATTAAATCGCTTACCTTATTTGGTGCACTCTGTAGTCCGTGGAATGGTAGATTTTCATACTCTCCAGGTTCCGTCAATGGATCGCCGGCCACAGAGGATTTGTCTGGGTCTGAAAATAAATTTTAAAAATTATTCATTACTAGTGTACGTACATTTTTAATAATCCTATGCCAACATATTTTATTTAAATTTTTTTTTAATGTATTTATGCTGTATATGCCATATATAATGGATGTGATAGGGTTATATAAATATAAACGTCAAAACTATATATGTTGCATAAAAATATAAAATAAAATAAATCATATAAAAATTAGAACTATATATATAAAAAAAAATATGACACACACACACACACTGAAACACACTTACTACTTTTCTTCCGTTTTCTACTATTGGTCGATGCTGTCGGCGATGTTGTTACATTATTATTGGGCGCCACCTCTCCAATCACTGGTCGTACCGCTGCCGCTGATTTTTTATATGTAACAACTGAGCATTAAGTAAAATAAAAATAAACAAACAAAAAAAAAATGTCGCAAAAAGGCGAAAACATAACATAAAATAAAAAAGGCATAAAATACATATAAAACATAAGCGTATTAAGCAAACATAAAAAAAAAATATTACCGCTGTCGGTACACTGAATCCCTTTCAGATGTTTGCCCGGTTTCTCGTGAGTAAAAAGTTCTGTGCTTGAATTTGTTGATTTGCCGCTACCAAACCAATTTCCATTCGCACGCAATTTACACTTGCCTTTACGTTGTGATTTTATTGCCGATCCATCATCATCTTCATCCATCACGTCCTCCACCCCGTCATCGAATGCCACCGGGTCATTACACTTTTGTCGTCGCCATCGCAACCGTTTCAGCAGGCGCTCAATTAAATTCGAATTCGTAAAATTTATTAATTCATCTGCCATTTGTTGCTGCCGATGCGGATCGTTTTCCGTATTTTGATTTGTTTGCACCGCAACCGTTGATTGATTTGTTGCCATTCGACTACTGTTACCCGTTTTCATGTGCACCAATACACCAGGTCGCATTGTCCATTTTGGTGGACTTTTTGGTATACTGTTTGTTGGTATCGGTACTATAATCGGGGTTTCGGTTAATCCAATGGCCGGGGACGTTGCATCCAAATGTTGTGGTTCGATAATATGTTCACTGGTTTTGTGATGTAAAGTGTACATGGATTGAATACACGCAACGCAAAAAATACAAAAAACAATTTAAAGACAAACACAATCAAAAATCAATAAAACTATTAAAAATCACAATGGACATTCAAAACAAAAATTTTTAACAAAAACAGTTACAGGTTAACACAAAAAACAAAAACAACTTAGTTTTGAAAGTGTTGGATTTAGTTGTATTTTAAAGTAGCAAAATTGTTTTTTTTAGTAGTATAGAAAGAGATATCACTCTTACCTGTGTGCTGAATTGATGATAATGTCCGTATGATCTGAGTTAGTAAATGCATAATGGATGCAGATGAAGTTTTTTTAATTGTTTTATAAAGTTTTTCAGTTTATTTTTTTTGATTGTTAAAAAGCAGTAACACAACACAACATATTGAGTATACAAAACATAGTTTAAAGAAAAAACAAAAGAAAAAATGTAAAAATGCATTAGTAAAATAATTAATCAAACAAACAATAAATAAATAAAATAGTTTTGAAATATGTGTATATAAATTGGGAGTAATTAGTTTTTATATATTATAACGAACTACGTGATGAATGACGATTGGAATGTGAAAAATACGTTTCATGCAATGAACACATAATTTTAGCGAATTATAATAAAATTAAAGTAAATACTTAAATTTTAATATTCCTTAAAAGGCGTATAAATAATTTTATGGAGATGGTTTCATTAAAGTTCTAACACGACTTGCCGTTTCGGCATAATACCCTAACGTACCTAAAATACCGTGCATTGTTCATGTTACAAGTTAAATATGTGTTGAAATGATTTAAAAGTTGTGCGTTGTAAATATGTTTTCTAAAAATAAAATTTAGCGGAGTATAATTACATATTTTTCCTGTAAGTTGGTTGTTTTAAAATTCATCAATGAGATTCACTTACGGTGGTTAAAATTTTTAAAGTATACGTAGTGACGTGGCAGTGGCAACAAATCAAAATTCATGGCAATACGAAAGGATAAAGAATCGGTCATTTTTACACACTTTATATAAAACTAATTAACTTTGCACTAAAGTAATTATTATAGTGTTGTGCTGTATTATCCACATTGCATACCTATTTAATAGGCCATTCGTATTGGTCGACAAATGCTGTGTGATTTAGGTATACACCATCAAGCATTCTCAATGCAACTCTCGAGTTCGAACCATTTTTTATTCTTAACATGCACCGATGTCTCTGGATCGAGTATTCCCTCAATACTGATAGGACTTTCGATTTGAAAATAATATTCCAAGTGGAGAATACTAAGAATAACGAGAGCGATATTGTAAACTGTGGCGATAGTAATCATAGGAAACAGCTTGTTTTAAATTGCTGAGGGGGATTATTGGAGTACCATTAATCGAATGCGATAAGTCGTTTTTTCGGAAAAATTCGTTTTGAAGGTTGGGGCCCGGCTTTTTTTGGATCTCTTGTTATTTTTTCTGCTCGCACGATTTTTATAAAAATTGATGAAAGAGGGGTTTCGAGCACCAAAAACCGATTGTAATGGGTTCTGATTTTGAGAAACTTCGTTTGGAATGTTATCCAGAGAGGGAAAAGTTCCATCATTAAATTTTTTCGGCTCGCCCGATTTTGATAAAAACCGGTGATGAGGGTTTCAAATGTCAGAGATCGGTTTGATCGATCTTAATACAAAAAGCGGTTGTAAGCGTTTTTTAATACCAGGAATGGATTGTGATTAGTCCTAATTTTTGAAAAATTGATTTAAAAGGTACATTAGTGGAGACCGTCTCCCATTCAAAACAAACTATGATATGATCCATGGGGGGGGGGGGCGATTTTGGATACCAGGATTTAATTACAAGGAGTTCAAATTCCTGGAAAATCCATTTAGGAGTCCTCCAGAATGTTTTTCATGTTCCACAATGTTAAGTGATGTTCGAACATGTTAAGTTATGTTGTGTGATGCATCATATTGCTACAAGTAAGGTAATTTTGCAACAAGCTAGGTGATTCTTATTTCAACTTGTGCTATATGTTGGCTTGTGGCCTACTTTTAACAATTTACTTAGCTTCAGGAATTTTAAGAAAATTTGACGAGACAGGGTTTTCGAATGAAACGATTACAAGGACTGTTGATTTTCGAATTAATCTGTTGGAAGTTCTACAGCTGGGTGACATGATGTAGCGTAATATTTTGTAGGATGTAGAGATGGATGTAGATCATTTTTTTCAAAATGCTGGATGTTCTCTGTAACAATACCGATTAGTAGCATTCGATATTTAATGAAAGATTTGACCGTGGTCTCTATTACACATTTTCTTCCACCACAAATAATTTTGAAGTCGTCTAGTGAGCACGAGTTTTCCTTAATTAAATTTTTTCAGCTCTCACGATTTTTATTACAAGTAAGGTAGAGGCTAGATTCCCACTATTTAATTTTTGTCTGTTTGCTCGATTTTCTCGTTTTTTATGTGAGAAGATTTTCAATTCACATGATCGATTGCGATTTGTGTTTCTGGTGCAACAAAACCGTTACGGAGTCCTACGAGAGTTTTTGAATGCTAGGAGTCAATTGTGATAGGTGCTTATTTAAAAAAAAAATGTGTTCAAAACAGGTTGGAGCAGGATAACTTACTTAATTCGGTTTTCACAATTTTTATAAAAATTTCTAAAGAAACGTGTTCGAGCATCAGAAACCGATTGAGATGGGTCCTGGTTTCGGGAAAATTTTTATAGGGAGTCATCCGCAGTGGTTGAAAACCATTGTTTATATTTTTAACACTATCATGTTGCTAACAATTTGTAAAGGGGAATTTTAAATGCCAGGAATCGATTTCAATGGGTTATGATTTCGAGAAAACTCATTTAGATGGTTCCTCGGGGGGCCGAAATGAATTGCGAAGAGTCCTAAATTCAGATAAATCAGTTAAGGAAGGTCTTCGGAAAGGTCCGGGAACATCTTTTAAATAAATTTTTGGCTCAAATCATTTTGATAAAAATTATTGAAAGGGGTTTTCGAGTGCTGGGAATTGATTCCGATAGATCCTTGTTTATTAGGAAACATGTTGCATCCATTCGTACGATGGAGCACCATTCTGCGTGGTGTAGCACAATTTTGCCGTATGTTGCACCATATTGTGAGATGTTGCACTATGTTATTGGATGCAATACTTTGCATAATATTTCGTCATGTTGTAGGATGTTGTGTCATTTTACAGTAAGTTACATCATATTCTGGGAGGTTGGTAGATGTTGCGGCATGTTGCGCCATGTGTGCCACAGTGCACCATGTTATGCAATTTTATTCCATATTGCGTCTTGTTGTTTCGCGGTGAGTCATAGAATTGGGGTTAAACCTTATTTACAAAAAGTCGTGAGAAAGGATTTTGAGTGTGAATCGATTGTGAATGTTTTTTCCAAATTCGAGAAAATTTACTTCGGACTGAACCTTCTGATAGGATTCCGGTCAGTATTTTAAAAAAAAAATCTTCTCGAACGATTTTGATGAATAATTTGAGAAAATACCAAGTGTCATGAAAATACTGCAATGAATCATGATTTGTGGAATAGAATTAAGCTATTTCTCAATCGAAAAGGATGGAACCCAGATTAATAATGAAAATGGGGAACCAATATAAATTTTGGACATGAACCCAATCTCGATGATTTATAAATACAAGTAAATTTATTGGAACGAAAACCTTTCTCAAACGAATTGTTTGGAACTCGGTAGGTGCTATAAAAATATACAATTTTATAAAACATTCTGCGGGTAGAAATTGAATAAATTTAACCAGTTGCTTAACCAAACATGTCGTAATTATTCATGAAAATGTTCAACCTCCAGATTTTTGCAGGTTTACCATTCGCTATACTGTTGAAGTCCAAAAGACTGGTTTTTTAGGGCTCTCGCTGCGTCCTCTCTACAGTCCAGACGAATTGACAGAATTGGATGAAACTTCATACTTAAACTGTTCTAACATATTGGAAGAACTCAAAATCCCAAAATATACATTAAACAATCGTTTAGATTTAATGAGGGTATATTTATTTTGTCCAGAGGGCACGATATACATTTTTTAATTGTGAACATTTTTATGTTCGCGTCGAAAGAATCCCGATGTACTATACTTGCTTCGTTAATATGAATCGAGACTTATGTCATAAACGGCAGGGAAGGAATTGATTGTTTTGTCATTCGAGAGGAGCAATTGACACTCGGGGCCGAAGGTCAAACGAGTGGTTTATAGTAAATACATGTACATATTATGTACTGTAGTGACAAGAGGTTTTAGTGTTGCCATCGAGTTTTTCTTAAAAAACGTATTTACCAATATTCGTTGGGAAGTGGAATGCATTATTGTTGTTTTTGTTTGTGACAGGCTGTACTGATGCTGCACTGATTCAATGAATTTTAGACTAAATTAATAAGTGAAGTTCATTCTAGTTTTCATTAATAAACAAGTTAAAATTATTGAAAGACAAATAGAGAATTTTTGATTTTTCTTGGTTTCAACTGTAGGATCGACATCATTCATATTTTTTTTGGTAGATATGATTGAATTAAATACCAAAAAAATAACCTAATAATATAAAAATGGCCCAACTTGGCACTGGGCTTCCTTTCTGTCGAAACAAGCGGTTAAAGAGAATTAACATGGATCGGGTTTTGCTTCCGCGAAAACTGAGTCTGACGCGTTTCAAATTTCACACACCATAGGAATAACATAAATTCATATAAGGTAGCCATTATACCATATAAAACTATCCTTAAATTGAAATTATGTAATAGACGGAAATTTTAAACGGAGTGATTTTGTAATTTGGTCTGTCAATTTTACAAAAATAAAAATGAAAGCATTAGGCAAAAAAATAAATAAGAGAAACAAAAGCTGAACAAGAAATTCGATTCAACCGGCCAGGAATTATACAAGCATGGTCCCAATTTGGAGGAGCAAGTTGGTCAGTCACCTTGGTTCTTGATTAAGGAAGTTTAACTACTGAAATAATACCGGTGTGAAGACTCAACTTGGAAGACGTTGGAATGATAATAGCGCTATTAAAGCGAACAATGAAAAGACGTAGTTTAGGGTCTCGGAGAATTGCGGCGAAACAAGAAGACTGAAAATCGAGCAAAACTCGAGGCATCTATACTTAATTCATAATCAAATAGTAAAAGCACGTGGGAAAAGAGTACACTATCAGTAAATAATGACGAGGTCAAAACCACTTTCAAAATCAAGACCAATTTAAAAACAAACCAGCAACGATAAAATGTACTCTTAAGCTGTATTAGGAGATAATTCAACATCGGGTGATTAGGAAAAACATTTCAAGTTATAGAATAAGTTATTGAAGCATAAGTCACGACTACTGGCCAACAGACTTCTCCATCAATAATATCCTAGAAAATAATATGGACTACGGCTGGAACTCGAGGAATATGTCATAAAAGTTTAGAATTCTGTCAGAAAATATGGCTTAATATATACTGAATTCAGACTGCAGCCACAGCAGAAGTAAATACGAGTAGTAAGGCTAACTCGCATCAATATTTAAATAACAAAATATATTGCTTGAAATTAGGTACTTTAACGAAATAATAATTAACTTAACCAGTGCCTTATGACACTAGCCTCGATAATTTTAATATAAATATATTACTAATTGTCAGACAAAATATAAACTGACCCCCCTCCCCGCCCCCTTCCCCCTGATAATATAAACTTGGAAAGAAGTCATACTGGTTACTAAAACCTAATTCGCGTCACCATGTAATAATATATGGAATGGTCGCGAAGAACTGAGAAATTCAATCTAAAGATATTTTCCGAGCTAATCAGCAATATGCATGACAACAGGATGACTAGCACCATGGCTCACGAGTAATTAGACGTTTACTGTTTATAATAATCATTGAGAATATGTCGCAATTTGCGAAACGAAAATTTTCCAGATGAAGCCGGTCTCACATTAATATCACAATGATAAAGAACAGCGGACGAATTAATAAATCAAGAAACCATCAAAGTTCTTGATAAGTTGGAAAATGAAGATAAATATATTACACAATGAGAAAAGGCCGTATGCCATAAACAACGAGAAATGGAAATTAGAATGGAGTTCGTTGTAGGGATGATTGGAACATGAATGATCTAAAATTAATCAGTTCAGTTACAGACGTATAAATCAGAAATAAATTAAAAAATGTATCACAATGTCTTATTTGAGTGAAACTTTAGCAAACAATTTCCTCTGAAATTTCATTTGTTTTTGTTAATCTCGAAGTCGAAATCCTTCCAAAACTCGAAACACAGTTCAAAATGTTGCACCAAATTTGTTACATAAAATTTAATTTGTTGCATTATCTTATTGGGAACGGAATTTGGAAATTAATAAAATGAGCTCGGTTTAAGACAGCACAAACTAAAATGGATTAAGTTATGAAGTGTTTGCCACTTGCCATCTGAGGTTCAGCAAGCAGGACCTTTTGAGATTGGATATTTTTAACAAACTTATCTTCATTTATATTTTGTCTTCTGCATGCTGTTATTTGAAACCCTCGTTAACATAATTTTAAATTTAAATGATAAAATGATTGACTTAAGTGTTGGTTTAAAATCAATGCCAATTTTTTCACAATGTTGAGGTGAACACATATTTATCGGCCTTTGAACTTTTTATGAGTTTTCTCAAGATATATAATCTTTCGCTCTCTTATAAGGTTTTCGACGAAATGCGAACACTAAATAAAATCTGCATTTTTGCAACCTAGTCATTTACACTTAGATGGTTCTAACTGCGTTAAAAATTTACAGTTTAAAGTTTATTACTCAGAAAGATCTTAAATTATTCATCTGCGACTTAATTGGTGAATTATACTAAGAAATATAAATCTTCTTGTATAAACCACACAAATTCTCTCAAAAGCAAAAATATAGCGGCGGGTGTTGTTTGAATGCAATTTACTCATTATAACCGAGGTTTTAATGCTTCTACCATAATTTCTTTGCGATTCGAAAGTTTGGAAGTCTTTGAAGACTATTAATTTCTTGCATATTGTATAGAAAATGATTTTGGGTTCGCGGAACAAGTTGAACACTTTATAAAGTTTAAATTCGTAAATCATTGGTGAACTGCAATCATTTATTTATTTTACCTAATTTAAATTCTTTGTTTCTAAAATAGATAATTAACATGGAATCTTCTTTCTGTAAGCTTTATTGCTGAAATAAAAATCATGATTTAAAATAAGGTACTCATACCTGTTACAAATAGTGGTTTTGGCCATTATGAATTTTTAATACGTATGGAGGTCGATTATAGTTCCTTGGAAAAATCAAATGATTAAAATATTTTTATTTCCATTCCAATAGATCTTTTTAGTTTTTTCACTTCACAGAACGAAATTATGTAATTCTTGTTAAACATTCCTTCTTGCTGAAAAACAATTTAGTTTCTTTTACATAGTAACTCTGTGTGCGTGCAGAATAAATGTATGTGACCTCTCTAGGGCCTGAGTGGCTTATCTGATAGGGATGAAACTTCATATATAAGCTCTTTTCATAAATTTACAGTTTCCAATAATTTTGTACCGAAATCGGTCCATCGGAAGTGTCAGGTTCCATATGAACTTTTTTGTTTTTTCCAAATACATTGAAAAGATTATCAGTAACAAGTAAAATGAATCTTACTACACAATTCTAAATTAAGTTTGCAACACTACCGGTCTAGATCGATTTTCCAAAATTAGAGTGGAATCGTCGAATTTTTGACAAACGACCATTATTGGACAAAAAGTATGCCCTGTACAGATGGACGGACTGACTAAATGGGATGAAATTTTATACCTAAGATTTTTCTACAATTTGTGAGATACCAACGAATTTTTACCGGAGTATGTCCAGCGGAAGTAGCAGCTTTAATATGAGATTCTTGGTTTTGAAAAATATACAGCATTTACGAATAAACGATTAACAATGAAAAGCTTGTAAAATCAATTTAAAAAAATTATAGATCAGATCATAATTTAAATTTTACTGGAAATGACGAAATTTTATAAAAAAATATAATTCCACCAAAGATCGAAATCACTATTCATTATTGACCAGCTGGATTCACTATTCGAAAAACACCGGCTTGTTTCATAAATTGGAAGATTCATGCGAAGTGTGGTGTACATCTGGAGCAGAAGTTATCACCAGAAGTTATCAAAAACCCTGTAGGTTCAATTTTTCGCTTTAAAAATTAAGTTTGATTTAATCGAAATCTGCACTATGTAACGATCATACACACTGATTTATGAAAAAGAATATAAGAACTATAGAATTTATTTTGCAGTTTTTATTAGAATTAAATATTTTACAAATTAACAAATCCAAAAATACAAAATTAAAATTCATTCACCGTTTATAATAAAAAAATGAAAGATTTTTGCAACGGAAATGATCGTACACTAAAACAAAACACAACACAATGATTTGTTTATTTCCTTTGTCCTTAAAAAAAAAAAATACGTGTCTCTCATGTGCAGAGAGAAGTATCTCTCTACACATTAGTTTCGGTGGTTTTACATTATAAAACTACCAGAGAAGAACGCCAAACAATAATTAGTTGGTCATGATATAGTGGCCCAAATAATATCCAGATTCAACGTCACACAATCGGTTGAAATCGGAAAGCGAACAGGGCGTAAACATCATTTTCCAATCCGGACTCCAAAAGAGATTGGTGGAAACCTGGATATCATGGCCGTATGATATGCAAGAGGTCGTTTATTTTGAATGTCAATCCCAAACAAAAAATTGATTTTGAAGAAAAATTAAAAACAAAAGACTTCAGCTTCTGGAAGCCGGTTGTTTTTACGGATGAAATGAAATTCAACATTTGCGGAGCCCACCATGGGAGAGGTAAAATTTTGAGAAAACCTACTAAAGCGCTGCAGCCAAAATACATCGGCCCAAATATTCAGTTGTGGTTCAATTATGGTATGAGGTTCAATGTCGGATAAAAATAAAGTGTTCCACCAACAACCAGCCGGAGTACGTCGTAGAGGAAGACCCCAACTACGCTGGCGCGACGACATCGAACAAGATCTTCGAACATTAGGATGTCGAAACTGGAGGACGAGAGCGGTGGTTCGAGATGGATGGAGGGCCTTAGTGCAGGCGGCGAAATCCCTTCATGGGATGTGAAAGCCAGAGAGAGAGAGAGAGTTCAATGTCGGTGAGTGGAGTAGGTTAACTTGTTTTTATAAATGGAAATATGGATCACTGGAATAATATCTGGATATTCTAAAGAACAATTTGTAACCATCAGTGGAACAATTAGGGTTCGGGCCATCATATATCTCCTAGCAGGACAACGATCCTAGGCACATGGCACACATTGTGAGAGAAGGGATTTTGTATAACGTCCCAAACCATATTAGCCGACAAAACTACCTGACGTGAACCCCATTAAACATTTATTGGATCACCTGGAATGCCAACTTAGAAAATACAGGAATACCCGCAAAAAATCGTTTGCAAGACACATTAATGAAAGAATACGGGTGTGAAGTATGTATTACACAGTTTCGATAGATGTTAAGTATGTATAAGTATCACACTGTTAATTTAAATTCAAATAGGAAAACATTAATCGTATTGGAAATTTTAGTACAATCTTATAAGTATGAGTTTTTTTTTTTAGAAAAACCTCAATTAAAATAAAAAATATATAATATTTTCTAAAACTAAAATTTATAAACAAACTGAAAATTTATAAACAAACACACTGTGTTGTGTAGGAATTATCGAGATTTTTATTAAAACAGTTTAGGACTTTAAAATGTCTAGAATAAATATTTAATAAAACAAAAAAAATTCAAACTTGAGTTAAAATGACATAATGTTCTTACTAGAAAATAAATATTTATATCAAAAAAGACGAAAGCAAGCATTGTGAGTACCAAATGGTGTAATTAGGTGACTCAGTGACCAACTGCATGTACTAACCGGCCTGATTAACCAATAATAACCTTCCAAATTTGAGTGAAAATGACATAGCTATGTGCACCGAGAATATCAAAATTCGTAATAATAAATCGGAAATCGACCATTATTAGCACTAGATGGTTTTGATTAGGTGACCCAATGATCAACTTCGTGTTCTGAATCACAATATCTATGTAACACGAATAAACCCGAAGTTGTGCATTATTAGCACTACGTGGTCTTGGTTAGATAAAACAATAGCCAACTTCAAATACTAGCCAGACCTGAATTACGATCTTTAGGAATGACCGCCAAGCGTGAGTAAAAATTTTGATATTCTCGGTGTACTTATTTCATTTTTACTCAAATTTAGATGGCCAATATTAGCAAATTCCGACGTTTGTGATTAGGCTAGAGTCACTTATCAGTAGTAAGGATTTTTTTTCGTTTTTGATTCTAAATTTTGAAGGTCACTGACGACCATATCTGGAGATTGTGATTCAATTCACGCTAATTCTAGGTTAAGCACAATCCTAAACCCATCTAGTTTTAATATTAACTCACTGCTTCAGGTGTATTGCTACAAATTTTTATTAAGTTTTACTGTTGTAAAACGACATTCTTATTTACTTCTAAAAGTAAACAGTTTTTAAATTGAGTCGGTATATATTTTTAATCTCGGGTAAAATCTCTGGATTTTTTTATTAATTCATATGTAAACTCAAAAAATTCTCATTAGAAAATAATGGGAAATATTCATAGATGGATTGAGTTCATTATATTTGGTTTGCACCCCGACTGTTTTAGTACAAAAATTTGGGTAAACATTTTTTTTCTTCGTAATTTATCAATTAAAATTTTAATTTTCATTTTATTTATAATATAAAATATTTTTCTGCCATTTTAATTAAGACAATTTGATATACGTCTTATAAACTAATAAAATTTGTTCGGTTTCAATCTAATGGATAAATAACTATCTCTTGTTTCTATCTCATTTTTATTTTATTTCAATATTTTGAATTAAAATTATGTACAAATTTTGTAATTTATTTAAAAATGTGCTCTATGCTTTCTAAACTAATTAAAATCATTAAAATCACACATAATATTTTACCTTTCATTGAGAATTTCCCAAATTAAAAATCATATCAGTGTCCTCCACACAACTACATAGAAAAGCTTTAAAATTTCAAAGGGAATTAGAAGAACTCCAAATAAGATTGGTATTCGTATATGATTTTAATCTATGGAAAAATCTATAGAATATTTCACAGGCCCTGAAAATATGGGATACAATTTCACCGGAAGTAACCAAGCAGTTAATAGAATCAATGGCTACAAGACTGAAAGAGGTTAAAAAAAATTAAAGAGGGCCAACTCGATATTAAAATAATTATGAAACATAATTTAAATGATGGCGTAATCGATCATACTTATAGTATAAAACTATAGTATAGTATTGAATTAGTTGTAGTTAACTAATTAGGTGTAGATTCCGAGCCACCCCCTACATTCTATATTTGAAAAACTGCAGTTTAATCAAATTAAAAAAATTCATTTCACTTAAATCGGGTGACTCTAAGGCAGAAAAGTCAACCCGTATAAACAAAAGTAAATCAATATGTATGGGTAATTAGAAAATCCCTAAATACAATATCTATTTATTTGTTTATTCCGTCATAGGGAAACACACCGAAATAATCCCGTTTATGTGTCCCACAATATAACAGAAAAAAAGATAACAAGTTTTAACATATTTTTTGAAACAAGTTTTAACACTTTTTTTTGAGATCCCTCCATCAAAACGACGGTACAGAGAAAGACGGTCGGCATTTAGAGTTCTGGAGAAACTGGCTGCGACCCCTGAGGGGCAGCTTACAGTTGCGCAGAAGGAATCTGTAGCATGGGCTAAGAAAACTGTCAGCTGCGATAGCTCGGAGAGGATCCTTGTGTCTAAAAGACAGCGGTCCCAGGATGAGCTTGAAGCAGAAGGCAGTAAGCGGGCCAAAGTGCAAGCAGACATGACGTCGGGTGCTCCTAAGGAGCAGAAACTGAAATTATTCAGTGAAATCCTGAAGGAGCACGTGCTGGTGCTAGCCGTCATTGACAAAGGTCAGGAAGATGGGAGCATCACGTCGGAAAAGTGGAGGGTAGTGTATAATGCACTAAACTCCATTTTCTTGAGGATCCTTAGAGAAAATCCGGGATCCCCTCCGTCCTGCAGAGATGCGGGATGGCACCAAGGGCGCGTTAAGCTAACTGCGTGCTCAGACCAGAGATCGGTCGATCTCTATAAAAGAGCAGTGACCGAGGTAGGCGAGGTGTGGCCGGGCGCGAGGCTGGAAGCAGTCAGCAGAGGGGAAATCCCGAGCAGGCCGCGAGCACGCGTCTGTTACCAACCGAGCCGGATAAGCCAGAGGAGGTCATTGAGATTATACGGGCCAGTAATCCCGATCTTCCAACGGAAGGATGGAAGATTGTGAAGCAGAAGGAGGCTAAGGTGGGCTTTAGATTGGCAATCATGCTGATCAATAAGGAATCCTTGGTTTCCCTTGCTAGATCTAAGGGAGTAATCAACTTCGGTTTCGGGTCGATCACTCTTAAAGTTTATAGGAAAAACGAGGTCGATAAGGGCGCGGAAGACCAGCCTGGGGGCGACGTAAAACGGACCCGGCAGGAAACGGTCAAGCGGGCTGAGGCCGACCAGAATAGCCGTTCCGATATTTCGGACGAAGTGAAGTTGGTGATGGGAGGCAGCCTCCTCTCTCTGAAGTCCGATGTGGGCAACCCGTCGAACACACGACGAGAGGGGGTTTGCGACCAAACCAACGAGCCAAATGACACTATCCTGATGCAGGAAGTGCAGGAAGTGGTGAGTAAGGTAGATTACAATGGTTAGCATTGTACAAATAAACCTGCACCACACGAAGGCTGCCTCGGCAGCCCTCGTGCTCAGACTGACTAAGTCAGATGAGGACTTGGTGTTAATCCAAGAACCTTGGATTAATAATAACATGATCTGTGGCCTCGGAATGAAAGGGTATAAATTATTATACTCAAGCAACTCTGAAAAGATCAGATCGTGTATCTTAGCGAAAAATAATTTGAATATTTTTCTTCTTCCACAATTTAGTAGCGGGGACGTTACGGCGGTGAGCGCTGAGGTTGGCTGTGAAAAACTATGGCTAGCCTCAGCCTACATGGATCGCGAGAAGGAGGTTCCACCGGACAACCTGGGGGAACTGATCCGGAAGCAGGTCAGAAAAAGGTAGGTGTGATACTTGGATGTGATGCAAACGCGCATCACACAATCTGGGGAAGCACAGACATTAATGAAAGGGGTGAGTTATTTTTTGATTACTTATTAAATACTAACCTTGTAGTTTGCAATATTGGGTGTGAACCAACATTCATTGTTAGAAATCGACAGGAGGTTCTAGATGTAACCTGTGCGTCAGAAACAATTTTTAATATGATCAGTGAGTGGAGAGTGGCGAAAGAGCACTCATTCTCTGATCACCGATATATTACATATAACCTCAACATCAAACCTGTTGCCCGGAAAGCCTTCAGGAATCCCAGAAGGACAAACTGGAACAAATATGGGGAGGTGTTGAAGGAACTATTGCCGCTGGAGGTTCCTGGACTTCCGGCGACAGTAGAGGAATTAGATGGCATGGTTGATATTGTCACAAAGGCATGCAATCTTTCATTTAATGCTGCGTGCCCCCTAATAAAGGCTAGGGGCAGGCAGAAACCGATATGGTGGACCACGGGGTTGGGAACCTATCGGAGAGCGTGTAGGACAGCCTTTAATAAGGCTAAGAACACCAGGGAAAATCGAGATTGGGATTCCTATAAGGAAGACCTGAGAAAATACAAAAAAGAGTTGAGGAGGGCACAAAGGGGGTCTTGGAGACTCTTCTGTTGTAGAATGGAGGAGGTCTCCGAGACTTCTCGCCTAAGGAAAATTCTATCTACTAACCCAACCAGTCCTAGTTACTTAATTAGGCCGGACGGGTTATGGACAGCTTCAAGTGCGGAATCATTGGAGCTTCTCATTGAGACCCATTTTCCGGGAAGCATTGATGACTCGATGGAGCCTGGAGCTCATCGAGGAACACCTTTAACGAATGTGAATGGCATCGTGGACAGGAAACGAATCCTGTGGGCACTGAACGGTTTTAAGCCTTATAAATCGGCGGGCCCGGATCGGATTATACCAGCAGAGATCCAAAGGAACTCTGCGGTCATCCTCCCCTGGCTGGAGGTTATCTTCAGGGGATGTCTGCAATTGGTCTATATTCCCAGGAAATGGACGGAGGTCAGAGTGGTTTTTATCCCGAAATCGGGAAAAAGCTCACAGGCTTATCCAAAGGACCTGAGGCCTATAACTCTATCATCCTTTCTGTTGAAAACCTTGGAAAGATTGATAGACGTACTTATTCGAACAAAAGTTGATCCGAGGAATTGGGCAATGTCTCAGCATGCGTACTTTAAGGGAAAGTCGGTGGACACAGCTCTGCACGATCTAGTACGCATGATTGAGAAGACAATTTACTCGCAAGAGTTCTGTATGGTAGCATTTCGCGACATTGAAGGTGCCTTTAATAATGTAAAAACGGAGGCGATCATGGAAGGATTGTCATTTTTGAAGGTGGATTATCCTATAAGTAGGTTGATAAATCAGATGCTGGTAAGCAGGATTATTATCTCGGAACTAGGAGAGTCCACCATTAGAAGGCGGGTGGTTAGAGGAACTCCGCAGGGAGGAGTGATGTCCCCCTTTCTTTGGAGTGCAGTGGTGAATGGATTGCTGTTGGAACTGGAGAAAGAGGGGATGGGGGTTGTAGCGTATGCAGATGATGTAGCGATAGCTGTCTCAGGCAAATATCTGGATACGATTAGGGATGTTATGCAGAATGCACTCCTGATCGTTACGAAATGGGCCGGCAAATGCGGATTAGGGATCAACCCGTCCAAGACAGAGCTGGTACTATTTACTAAGAAATATAAAATTCCGGTAGTTAGCCCACCTACTGTGAACGGCATTAGACTGGCTTTTGCTGACAGAGCGAGATTTTTGGGCATAATCTTGGACAGTAAGCTCAGCTGGAAGCCTAACATTGTAGAAAGGGTGAATAAGGCTAATGTAGCCATTTACTCGTGTAGAAACGCAATAGGGAAGAAATGGGGTTTGAAACCAGAGCTGGTACACTGGCTCTATACCGCAGTGGTAAGGCCTGTGCTGATGTACGGGGTCGGCGTGTGGTGGCCAGCTCTGGAAAAGGTAACCTACATAAGGATGTTGGAGAAGGTGCAAAGAACGGCCTGTATGCTTATAAGCGGGGCGCTTAGGACAACACCTACACGCGCTTTAGAGGTTATGTTCCACCTTATTCCAATCGAATTTTTTGGTAAGCAGATGGCAGCCAATGTGGCTACAAGGCTCTCGGCTGTCTCTCAGTGGAAGTCTCTTCAGGTGGGACACTCGACGATAGTTAGATCACTAAGGGAAGAACTGGTGAATCTAGATTATATTAAACCAACGCTGTGCTTTGATATAGGTTTCCGGATCATCTGTCCTTCTAGGGAATCCTGGAGGAATGGATCAATACGGGAAAACGAGGCACTGACATTTTTCACGGACGGCTCTAAGCTAGACGGCAAAGTAGGAGCTGGAGTCTTCTGTGAGAAGCTCAATGTTAATATTTCTGTTCGTCTCCCTGACTACTGCAGCGTGTACCAGGCTGAAGTGGTGGCGATAGGGGAAGTCGTGACATGGTTGAAGCATAACGTGGTATCTGTTAGGGATATCGCGATTTATGTGGACAGTCAAGCGGCACTCAGGTCACTAGAGGCGGTTTCTCTGAAGTCACGGGTGGCGCTGGATTGCCGATCATCTCTTAATGAGATGAGCGAGTATTTCAGTATCCAGATGATCTGGGTCCCTGGTCACTCGGACGTCACGGGAAACTGCAGGGCAGACGAACTAGCTAGGTACGGTACGACTCTCCAGATGCAACCGGAAAGGGCATGTCTGGGCAGGCCTATAGGAGCGCTCAAATTGACGCTCAGTAAAAAGGCAATCGCCTTAACAGATGAGAGGTGGACCAACACTCTCACGTGCAGGGTAGCAAAACAGGTTTGGCCAAAACTGGACCTGCGGCGCTCCAAGGCACTTGTATCCCTGGGAAAACGAGATTTAGGACTGGTTGTAGGGATACTGACAGGACACTGCCTTTTTGGGGAACATGCGAGAAGGCTGGGTCTAGAGACGAATGACTTTTGTAGAAGTTGTATGGACGAAGAGGAGGAAGAGACGCTAGTTCACTTCCTATGCTCATGTCCGGCACTATCATACAAAAGACGTAAGTACTTGGGTGTGTACAACATGGACAGCCTTTCTGAACTCGCGGACTGTATGGTGCGAGATATTTTACGCTACATCAGTAGCTCTGGTTGGTTTCAGCGGGAGTAAGGGGAGATTGGATCCTGTGGTATCACAATGGGCCATTATTGGCCTAAGTGTGCGATAGCAGCCACTCTAACCTAACCTAACCTTAACATATTTTTTTACTTAACAGAAATATTCAAAAATATAAAAATAAAAATATTTTCTAGCAAAATACAATAACAAAAAAACACAGACCGAAATATCTACTTAGGAAACAAAAACTGAACTAGCGGAAACTGTTAAGGTACCCAGCAATGAAACATAGAGTTAAGTAAACTAACTGTAAAATAAGGCACTAACTCAAGTCGACATGCCACGGAGATGTAATCTGTATTGACGAAGTGACAGCAAGACCAAATCCATAGAACTAAAGATTTCATTGTGAAATAGCTGAAATCTGGTTATAGGATTAGCTAGACATAAATAAGTTCTAGATCTTCTAGGCAAGAAAAATTGATTACTACGAATATTATAGGCAGGGATATAGAACATAATCTCAGATAAAACAGTTGTTTCAATTTTAAAATTAACGATTTTGTATAGTAACATTTCATCTAGAATTAATCTTCTATTATCCAAGGTTAACAAATTGAAAATCTTCAATTGTATACCATAGGAATTGTGCCCAACGTGCGGCATAGACTTATAAACTATAGGTAAATTTTCTTTGTGTGAGCTCAATTTGGTCTGAGTGTTTGTCATAGAAAGGATTCCAGATTTACGCATCGTATTCAAGTAAGCTTCTTACCAAACAATTAACAAGACTTACAAGTAGATTAAGGTCACGAAATTCCTTTCCTCTACGAAAAATAAAACCAAGCATTTTATTTGCTTTGCAGCATAACTTGTCTATATGCGTATCGAAAGATAATTTAGAATCAAAGATAACACCTATATCGTTAATCAGATTTACCCTTCATAATATTGCGTCAGATATATCATAAGAATACTGCAAAGGAGACATTTTTTTCGTAAAGGAAATAACATTGCATTTCTTTATGTTTAAATTAAGATCATTTACTATACACCATGAGTGCAATTTATAAACATCAGATTGCAATAATAGGGCATCGGAAAGTCTAGTATTAGTTTATAAATTTTTAAATCATCAGCATAAAATAGGTGAGGGCACTGTAACAAATCAGAAATATCATTAATGAAAATGATAAACAGCTGTGGTCCTAAAGTTAATCCTTATGGAACGCAAGAAGTAAGTGGAAATGGCACAGAAAAGGAACCATTAAATTTAACACTCAAAATTGTATTGCGTAGATAAGATAACCACTTACATATTTGTGACGACAATCCAACTTTATAACATTTATCAACTAAAATTTCATGCGACACAGAATCAAAAGATTTCTCAAAATCAGTATAAATACAATCAACTTGAAGACCCATGTCAACTTTGCTGAAAATGTAATTTGAAAATTCTAACAAGCTAGTTAGTACCGATTGATTTGTAAAAAATCCGTGTTGTACATTTGTTATCCTGTTACTAACTATTTATATTGAAAATAATTGTATGGACTAACTTTTCAAATATTTTGCCAAACGCATTTAGAATTGATATCGGCCTATAATTTACCATGTCACTTTTGTTACCCTTTTTGAATACGGGAATGAAAAATGCCGATTTCCATGTGATCGGAAAAACTCCAGAATTTAACGATAAGTTGAAAATTATTGACAATGGTAACGCTAATTGCTCCTTCAAGTGAAAAATAAAATAATTTGGAGTTTGATCTGGGCCAGGGCCTTTACAAGTGTGTCAAGGGAATTAAGAACAGAATTAACTTCATCATATGTAAAGTATGCCACCTTACTATAATAATCTTGATTTGTATTTAACCCTGATGAAATACTACTTGAAATACTAGTAGGCGTATATAAAGAATCAAAATAGTTAACGAAGAGGTTACAAATAATATCGTTAATATGGGAAACTATGGTACCATATTTCATAGTGGCAGGGCGATCCGTTCTGGAGGTTAGAAAATGACAAAAGCTCCAAAGTAATTTAGGATGAGGGGTTATGCAGCTCTAAACACACAGCAAATATTTTGATGGGACCGTATTTTTTCATCATCTACATACTTTGTCATCAACCACCATAGCGACAAGTTGTCAGTAAATTATAAATAAAAAATTAAAACGAGAGCTTAAGTGTGGTTTTACTTAACAGCCAAACATCGCACTATTATAATTTTATTGTGACCGATTGTGAACTGGATGTTTTTTTGCTCGTGTTACCGCGTCTAGTTCACAACATTTGTAAAACCATACATAACCCGCCATTTGTCGCACCTTCATTTTCGAGCCAAGTTTTGCTGGATATTCATCCGGAACCTTACCCCTTGGTACGAAACATTGGTAGTACACAAATATCCTGAATCTAACTAGTTCATAAACATGCCGCCAATAGTGCCGTGATCATTATGATATAAAATATACCACATTTTAGTACTATACAAATATTTTTTAAATTTTAAACAAATTAGGTCTAAAATAAATTTTGACACTTAAATTGTACAATTTAATATTTAAAATTAAGAGCAAAGATTATGTCATCATTTTTTTCATTCTCATCAAACACGAATGAGAATAGTTAACTTCTCATTGAAAATACTTATCAATGTACTTTTCACAGAACCTAAATCGACCACTCCAGTCCAGCATTCTTCTTAAATTAAGTAAACTTAAGAGATTTAGAGATCATTATTTATGTAAAAGTGACACGAAGGTTTTTTGATATACAACACATTAATTGTAATGTATTGTGGTACCGCAATATCCAATCATCATTCACCATTGTAAAATTGATTTCATAAAATATGTATTCTTGTGTAACATAGAAATTAACAAACACAAAACATCAATAAACAATAGAGTCACATTGATGTTAAAAGCAAATAAACTCTAGCAAATACAATTTTTAATAATCAAAAAAATTGGAAAAAATAATAACAATAGTTCGATGTACGAGTATACAAATAAAAAGTCAAGTTTTACCCTCCAGTATACGAAATCTGTGCACAAAAACAATTTTTAATTGTGTAAATATGTATTCAACGTTCTCTGAATTATTTACTACCAAAATATAGTATGCTTTATGCACACAATACGTTTTTTGGTAGTAGTATACCATTTAAATATAGTTTTTAACTAAATTTGTGAGCGTTTTGAATTTTTTTTATGAATGACATTTAATAATCAGAAAAAAAAATTAAAAAACGTACAAATTGAAACAAATTGCATGCAATTTGAAATAAAAATTGAATTTAAGTTTTTTTTTTTTATTTCTCGTTTAGATTCTACCATGCTTCAATGGTATTCTGCTGTGTATATCAAATTGTGTATAGGGTTTATGCTCGTCTCGTATATTATAAATATTTGCTCTTGGAAAATTGAAAAGTGTATAAAAATTCAAATTTTTGTCCATTCAAATTTCGCAGTACAACGTTATTTTTTGTTGTACATTTTTTTTTTGTTTAAATGAAAACGGAAAAATTGAAAATGAATATACAGAACATGGTAATGAATAAAAAAAATCTGGAGAGAAATCTGTTGAATATTATGTATACGTAGGTATATACATACTCGTATATATGTAATAACATTGAAATAATTATGTTTTAATAACTGAATCATGTAAATATTATGTTGAATACGATCTAGGAGTATATTATATGGTGTTGTAATAAAAAGGATACCACATTTCCAGGCGGTAATGAATTTACATAAAATATGTGTGGTTTATTTGGGTATGGGATACAGTAGGAAATTTAATTTTAATATGCTGGTTTTTTTTTAAATAATTTTATTTATAGCAATACTCAGGAACTTGAGTTTAGTGCGGTGAGAATCTGTACATACAAATATTATTATACAGGTTACTTTTAAAAGGGGTTGGGTAGAATTTACCTTCTCGAAAAAGCATGAAAAGCTCCTTATTTGCAACATTCGATGGATGTAACCCGCCTAAAACGATATTGGTATAGAGAAATTAAATTCGTTTCGACTATTTTACAGCTGGTGTATGTGTGTGTGTGTGTAGTTTTGGTTTTATTAACCAAGTAATTGGTCGAACTTACAGTAGTTATTTAGAATCTCTTTAATGTGCGTTTCTCAAATACAAATTTATTTTAACTTTTTGTGGTTTTTAAAAATAAATCATTTACAGTAAAATACCATCGAGTACAAGGTTAGTAGCTCAAGATTGTACGAGCAATTTTTTCACTTAATGCTCTTGTTTCAATTTAATACATGAAATTAAATAAATTGGTTGAAAATGCTACTTACAATTTTGAAACAAAATACTGCTGACAAAGCTTCACAAATTCTTATATGCAAGAGGTCGTCAAGATATCAACCACCTCTGACTTGCTATTAAAATAATTATCTTACTACATCAAGGCAACGTGATACAGCTGATTTCTACTTTCACGTCAAAATAATTATTTATGTATCTATGGCTTAAAATATCTGATTTTAACACGATATTGAAAGTTTACTAAACGAGGTCAGCTTTTTTTTACTACCTCGTAAACTTGAACCATAGTGCGTAAAACACTTTTACTTAGGCAGCAAAGCGATTTTTTGAAAGTAGTACAGATGCATAATTTATTTGAGTAAGTAACTCCAATGCTTTGTTTTATATTTTTGTTTAAGGTGTAATATTTAATTTTTACTTATAACAATATTTTTAAGTTTCACTATTTTTAAAATATGTCTTCAAGATTTCTAGTTTCCTTCGTTTTCCAAATTTTATATAATTGTTTTTAATTGCGATCCCGTAATCGTTTTGTCACAATATTGAAAAAATATGTAACCTCAACGCAGCAGCTGAGGATAAACAGAAGTTTCATGAGTGTATCACAGCGTAAATGAACAAAAATAAGTAAATTAAAAACTTAGAAGGTTAAATTTTATAAAAATAATGAAATTTAATCATTGTGTTCCTACAGAAATTTTTGTACAGCAATAAATCGGTCAGTGCATATATGAAGTATGAACCAGAATGTATTTTTTCTTTATTTTAAGAAGTACCAAAAATATAAAGTTCTAGAAACGATAAGACGTTCAGCAGATAGTATATGCAAAGGAATATCTTGTTACGGCTTCATGAAGCAAAATATAAAAATTAAATTGGGATTTCACGCTCACTAAAATATTTTGACAGTTAATTTTATAAGGTGTGAAAGTAGTAATTTGCTTTTCTTGTCAGATTAAAATTTATTGAAAATGTAATTATTACAAAGATTAATTATCGAAATGTATAAATATTGGATATTGCTATCTGTGGTCTTTTGCCGTGAGTAGAATTTCGTGAACTGCTGGTCTTTCAAATATGATGACATCGATCTGAATAAGTGATAATGAAAGGGAACCAAGTCAGAAAAATACGCCGCATACTGTAAAGCCTTCCAGCCTAAGGGGAAGGTGAGTTTCTGGTTGGATTTTGTTGTATAAGGACAAGCGTTGTCGGTAGCAATATCACCTTTCGCCTTCCTTGGCCCGTAAATGGTCTTTTTTGCTTCATAGCATCATTTAATTTTATCAATTGGGCCTGATGGCATTCAGTTGTAACAGTTTGACCAGGTTCTACAATCTCTTATAAATAAATCCTTACCAATCCCACCAGACACACACTTAGTTGCATGAATATTCATTTTTCTAACTAATGTTGATGGGTGGCCTCGATCAACCGATGGTTTTCTGCGTTTTCATTACCTTCCTTGTATTGAATTTTTGAAAAAAAAAACATCTTTCTTTTGTACTAAGAAAGCAAATCATACAGATGTCAACTCTTCAAACCATTTTCCTTCCTTCTGTGTTTTTCCCATTGCATGCAATCCAAATGATTTTGATAACTCCTAACTGTTCTAACAAGCTCTTTTTGAAATTGACACGGATTTTCATCTAGTAAAACTTTATGTTCTTCATCTTCAAAATGTTTTACTGTCCCTGGACGTGGATCATTCTAAAGACTAAAATTGCCGTGCCACAGTCAGCTGATCGAAATGAAGTATTTCTCCATAAATTGTAGGATTTTAGTGATTTTTGGTCGAAATCGGTTCACCGAAAGTAGCAGTTTCAACAATGACATCAAATCAAAAACGTCAATGAACTAAAAAATACTAAATTAAATTTTCAACAACATCGGTCCACGTCATTTTTCCATAATTTAAACGGAATTGATGTTTTTTTCGACTAATAGCTGTACAGGGAATAGGAATGGAGGTGAATTGATTGATTGAGATGAATCTTCATACTTAAGCTTTTTTCATAAATTTCAAAAAATTTCAGTGATGTTTGGCCAAAATTGGGACACCGAAAGTTGAAGATTCCATAGGAGCTTTTTCGGAATGGATAAATATTTATTTTGAAAACTATATCATTTCAATGGTCAACCGCACAGATGTTGTAAGCACAAAATTTGGTAAAACGGAGTTAAGTAGGTACAAATTTTGTACTTAACTTCGTTTTACCAAATTGTGTACTTAAAACATTTGTGCGGTTGACCATCGATTTAAGAAAAAAATTACTTTGACCTAACCGATCCTAAATTAAATTTGTAGCAATATCCGTCTATAGATCAGTTTTCCAAAATCTCAGCGAAAATTACGATTTTTGGCAAAAAATTTAACGCAGAAATTGAACTCCGTACAGTCCAGACGGATAGCAGTGAACATTAATATTTCATGTTTTTCGATAAATTGAGAGATACTAGTGATGTTGTATCAAAAGTTGTCTCTACCAGTTTAATTGCAAACTTTATTTAGAATTTTTTTATTCTTAATATACTTTTTCGCAGATGCTATACACCAAAACATTGCTTAACGACCCCAATTAACGCAGATTCGCTTAGCGCTTCATATTTCAAGAATGAATCTCGAGAGTTACGCAGGGTTTTGCTGTACTTGTAAAAATATTTGCAAATAACATTAAAAATAAAAGAAAATCTCCGAAACCTACCACTTTCGGTTGACCGATTTCCACCAAATTTGACTGGGACCTTCCAATTTATGGAAAGAGGATTAAATGTCATATTTGTGTTGGAAAGTTAAGCTAATGCATGGTGTGTTTTGAAACAAAGTAGCCAACCTATACGAAGGTATAGTTCACCAAAGAATATTAATGAGCGCACAAATGACGATTCTCGTTTATATAACTATGGAACAGTCCCAAACGAAGTGGTTACTGTTTTAGCTGGAGTCATTCCAATCAATTTAATGTTAGTGATGCTAGTTATGGAAACGTTAATACTCTGGCCAATCAAATAAGGCCGAAAATTTAAAGAAAGCTCAAAAGGGATATTCGGAAAGCGTCGATAGCATCTTGAAGATAAATTGAAACAATCGAGTAACGACAGATCTAGTTATAGTTACATGAGACTTGCCAATAAAGAGTCCTTAAATAACAGGTTTACTCAAGTATTAGTAGGGTATGGAAAATACTCAGTTAACATCCAGAGATGTGGTTTTTCTCATAAAAGCAGTTGCTAATGTGGTAAGTCAGAAACTTCTTGTCAAAAAAGAAAATGTAAGATACATTTTGTGATTTTTTCAAAAGTTTTAATAAAGAAGAGTTTAAATTTGGCTCTCATAGAATATAGATATAACTCGGCTTAAAACCATAGACTAATTTTTAAAAATTCACAAATAGTTCATAAATTTGTCCAACATTCAAGATGTTAGCCGATGTTCAGTGAACTATAGGTTCCTATATGTTCGATAGGCTTCTGAGATGAAGCCTGTCCTGAAATAATGAAATAGAGAAGTTCTTACTGTATTACAGGCGCTTTGACTTAAATTATAGGCGCTTTGACTCAAATGAAGAGCATACGTTTTCACATACTATAACTCAGTTAGTAAATTATTGAATTCAAGAAAACATTCGGATGCTACTATTTACTTCTAAAAAATTAACAAAAACAATCTTTTGATCTTAATGAAAACAAGTGACACGAGCAAACTAACTCGAAATTTAGTTGATCAATTTTCAGGTGAATGTGTGGAGTGGCATATCGAACGGTCCTTCAACTCAGTACTTCAACAATAGCTTCTATTGCATATCATTCATTTCAAAAGATCACACCTTATAACTATCCATAATTAGGGTTACCATGCGTATTCGTATTTCGTCGAGGTCAAAATGTGGTTTTTAAAAGGATTTCTGGTGTGGTTTAGTGCAGACATAATAGCTGTATTAGTTTTATAGCTTATAAACGGGGTTTCCGCTCGGAATGAAACTTCATAATTAACCATTGTGTAAATATTTTTAAAAGTAAGCATATACGAAAAAGATGATATTATACTAAAAGATTCTAAATTAAATTTGATAAAATATCTGTCCAAATTATTTTTCAAGAAAAATTTGGCCTTGTACAGAAAACGCGGATTGATTGATTGAAAAGAAATTGTATGCTCAAGCTTTTCCTAAAATTGGGAAATGATAGCATCCACAAGAGCTTTTCCGTTTTTTGCAAAAAAATTTTAAAAGTTAGGACAAAAAAATTCGGTCCCTATACATCCCAGACGGATTGATTGAACGGAACGAAACTACATTGTTTCTCATAACATTGGAAGTCCCAGTGATATTTGACCAAAAGCGGTTCACTTGAAGCTGCAACTTTCATTGAAGCTTTTTGGTTTTTTGAAAATATTTAAAAAGTTACTCAATTATGAAAAAATCGACTGTGCACTAAATGAATCTTAATTAAATTTGGAACAATATCAGTTCAGATCAATTTTCCAAAATATAAGCGGAAAGGTCGATTTTTGACTCTTTTTTCTTAGAGATCATGAAAATGTTTGACCTTGAAATACTAAATGTCTGTGTCCTATTTCTCGACGGACACATTGGAAAGAAACTTGATACTTAAATTTATTTCATGACTTTTTTTATGATTTTTGAATAAAATTGGTCTACCGGAAGTGGCTGGTCTCACAGGAGCGTTTTCATTTTGCACAAGTATTTTGAAAAGTGTATATCATTTTCGAAAAAAACCAGTTTCAAAATTTAAGTGGAAAGGGAGATTTCCGACAAAAACTGTTTTCATTTTTTTTTACTCTATCTATGCAGATTAAATGACTGTGACTGTGTCTTCGTTGTGAGCCTACGATCAGAGACTGTTTTTGTGATCGAGAAAAAACTTTGTACTTAATTTTTATTTTTAATTCGGTGAACCCAGTGATTTTTTGGCGAGATGGATTTACTGAATGTGACTGGTTACAAAAGAGCTTGCTTAATTTTTGAAAATATTTTGAAAAGTATAGTATTTACGAGAATAGCACATTTTTCCAAAATTTAAACGGAAATGACGTTTTTCCAAACAACTCTTATTTTTCAACAAAATTGCGGCCCCGTACAGCCCAGATTAAATGTATTATTGGGATGAAACTTTATTTTTAAGCTTTTTCTACAAATTGGAAGATACCAGTGAATTTTGATCGAAAGCTTCCAAAGGTGCTTTTTTAACTATTGTAAAATATTTTGAAAGGAACGTACAAACTTAATACTTAAACTTATTTCATAAATCAAAAGATTTTGGCGAGTTTTGGACAAAATTAGTCCAATGGAAGCAGCAGCTTTAATAAGAGCTTTTAGTTCGATGTAAACATTTTTGTAAAATTTTAATTGTTTTCGAAAAAATGATTAAAAATGAAAAGATTGTAAACTATAATTTCAAACAAAATTAGTACAGATCATATTTTAAATTTTACTGGATATTACGAATTTTGATAGAAAAACTTTATATAACAAAAAAATTCTGGAAACGAGGCGGATTGACTTATTCGGAATTAAAATTCATAGTAAAGGTGTTACCATAAATCTGTAGATTTATGCAAAATGTGGTGGTTCTCTGTGTACCGGAAGTGGCAGCTTCCATTGGAAGTGTTGGCCTTTTTGACTTGAAAAATACCTAAACTGCTTTAAATCTTCATTAAATTAACTATTTTGTTATAAAAATTTCCAAAATCAATTTTTCAGAATGACTTGTGCAAGTGTTCAAAAATGAAAAATCGTTTAAAGGTTAAAATATAAATTTCAAACATTTTGTCTCACTAATTATTTTGTAAAATCAATTTACAAATTCGAAGAGAAAATGTTGGCTGCAGAAACAACACTTGCTTTTAACACCGTAAACATCATCCGAGCTACAAATGCTACAAATGCACATCGAAACTATACATATATAGAAAATTATTTAGTGATTTAGAAAACGCTTTTATAATTTTAAGTGCGCGAACGAAATTAACTGAAGTTTCATGATCGTCTTGACTCCTCAAACTATCCAAAAAAATTTAAAAGTAATCAATTTATATAATGTTAAAAGTATAAGCGTGTTTACAGACGGTTTCTAATCACCCAGCAATAAAAAGTTAATTGATAAAAATCAAATTAATTGATGTCAGATCTGTTAAAAACGAAAACTCGAATACAATCACCTAAATATTACTACCTGCGTTGAACAAATTAAATACAATTCAAAAATTTGTTGTATTTATTGGTGGCATTTGTAAAACAAACTATGGTAGTGTCGTTACAAGAAGAGAGAATAATGTATTTCAGAGATTACAATTTAACTTAAAAATTCAATAACTTGAATCGGATTCCCACCATATATTCAAAACAAAATTCATAAAGGGGCTTTTGTAGGACTTTAAAAATTTTAATTTTCACTCCAAAACAATGTGGCTATCACTATGTATTTACTTCCTTGCATACATCGATTGCTATAGTAATATATCCAGCGCTTCAGTCATACTTTCTATCGCAATTCCAAGTACCAGTTATTTTGAAAATGTGGAAAATACTGGAAAACGAAATCAACTACTCTCATCTAGAAGTTATTTAATTTTTGGATTCATAATAACTACTCTATAAATCAAAAAGAAAAGTCAAGTATTTACCATTCAAGGTAAAGTTGATTTTGAAAAAAAAAATCGAGTGTCCCAAAAAATCCGAAAAGAGGTAATTGCTTGAAGTTTATAAAAACTGCGAGGAATATTTGACTAAATGGATGCAAAATTTCGAAAAGAACAAAATATTTATTTACGTAAAATATGTTCTAATCTGTCCTAAAATACAACAACAAATATTTAGGACAATTTAAGGAAAAACTTCACATCTCTATATAGCAATATGAAGTTTTTCCTAAATCCTAAACATGTTTGAAAGTATTAGCATAGAAAAATAAGTTTACCATAGATTTCTCATTTGTATAAACGAGAGATAAAAAGAAATTCCAATGTCATGATTGTATTTGTGATTTTACATTGCGCGCAATGGAAAGTCACAAATAGAATCAAGACATTGGAATTTAATTCATTTCATACAAATGAGAAATCCATGTTAAACTTATTTTTCTATAGTATTAGTGAACATAATTGATAAAATAACATTTAAATTCAATTTGCCGGAATGTTGGCCATTTTAAAATAAATTTATACTGCGATGCAAATTGATAAGAATACACAGTGTATAAAAACTGATCAGAATTAAAGTTACATATATTCAAAAACTAAGTAGCTATGTCAATATTTTCATGTTTGTGCTGGGATGTTCTTACATCATCCTTTATCTCATCCCTATCTCCATCATTTAGTTAATCGAAGTGTATGTCTTGTTTCTGTATCTACATTGTCTCTGTTTCAAATATTATATCATTTACCAGCCTGAGATTGAAACATGAGGATGTTAAAATCAATTATTTTTGATACTAGAACGAAATTGGTGAAATAGGTATTGTTCAAATGTTTTCTAGTAGGTTGTGATAACAATAGAGAAGAAATAATTGATAAACGAAAAAGAATTCAAATTATTTCTACCAGAAAGGCAAATTGAAAAATTTTCCAAACAATAAGTTAAAGGAACGTACAGTATTGTTAAAAAATTTTGAAAGTGGTATTCGATAATTCTAAGGTTAAAGCTTAATAATTTAAAAAACCAGGAATTTTCTTCGAATAAACGCTGCGAACTACCACAACTAGAATGGCTATTTTTTAAAACGCGAAAAGTATTAATAAACCAAAACGTAACGGTTCTTTGAAAATCTAGACAAGAAGGGGGTTAATATTCATTGTTTTTTATTGACAAATTGACTACGTTTAAAACAGGAACCATTCATGGATTTTCTTTGAATAAACGCAGACGGCTACCACACATAGAACTTTAACTTTCTTAAAGTAGAAGGCCTCAATTATTCGGAAAATAACGGTTCTTTGAAAAATCTAGAGAAAAAGAGATTATGACTTTTTAAAGAACCGTCATTTTTTGAGCAATTGAGGCCCTCAACTCTAAGAAAATTATAGTTCTAAGTAAATTTGCAGTATTGCTTTGATTTTTACTTTTTTATTTTATGTATACGATTTTTTTGTATATACTTAATTACTAAAATTTAATTATATAAAGTATTTATAACACAATAGAAATCTCATATAAGTAAATTTTGTTCGTAACATTTTAATGCATTTTTTCCATATTGGTCGAATGTTATCCCATTTCCAATGACGCCTAAATATATTGTTTTTTATTTTATTACGTTATTCTACATTCTCACTATAAATGTTTTTGTTGTTGGTTTTGGAAAGTTAGGACAAACTTTCATTCCATAAATATTTTCGTGGACGAATTTAAATGCAATACCGGATTGGAGTTAGATTGTTGGTTTGTAAATTTATTTAATTAAATTTATTTTTTCTCTAATTATTAGTAACGCGCCGTGAAAATTTGTAATTAATTTCCAATTGCAAATAATATAAATAAAAAGTATTTGTTTGTAGAGTGGTTTAAAGGAGTGAGACCTCATATATGTGTTACGGTTTGGAAAAAAATGTTTCTAATTTTTCATTTTCATTTGTAACGACAAGTAAATCTAATTTTTTAAATTGCTTACTCCTGGAGCCATTTTCTATTAAAGAATTTATCTGACTCAACAATATTTCTCGAAACAGGTTCGCAATTGCATGGGAACGTCAGACACGAATATCGATTTATTTGAGGTTTAAATCCTATTACGACTTGCTCGTGCACCAATGACGTAAGAAGCCTTTCGCGTGGTTCTATCTTCCGTGCCATCTTCCCATCAACCATTGATCTGTTTTTCATTGATTGAGATGTGCGGAATTATCTCAGTAACCTGTTTCTATAGACAGTGTACTGCAAAAGCTGCATAAAACAATTTTTGGGTACGAATTGGGCTGGAGGATTTATATTGGGACGGCCGAATCAGAACTTCTCTAAAATTCCTTTTAAAATCAGCACCCAGTTTGAATATTTATTTTGTATTTATCTGCATTTCGAATTGATTGAGAGTTATTACTATTTTAATGAATTTAATTCAAACCAAAAGGAATTATTGTTTTTTTTTATTTTATATTTAAATAGTTTTTTGTGTAGGTATAAGGTACATACCCAATTAACATTTTGCGATAACTCGAGAAAAACAAAGACTCTATAGAGTATACAGCGTCGATTATCCTGAAAACGATCTCCTTTGTATACACTGTTGATATCCCTTATTCTTATTCAATATATCAACTTGTTGTGTACATCCCACAAATAGAGCAATAGAATCATCGCTAATCAATCAATATCCAAACAAAAATCGCAAAGAATGCCTAATAAATAAAATTCAGTATATTGTGTTAAAAAATATTCGCCACAAAATAGCAAATCTGTCTAAAGTAAAACCCAATATAATGATTCGCGACAAAGATTGCGAATAAATGTAGGATCAAAACTAACAATATTCCTTTTCATGTAATATCCAGCAGTACCAACAGGATTGTCGATAAAGTATATCCGTAAGTAGTTCTTAGATAGGATAATTATGGGAATGTTTTAATTTCCCTAGTCTGTTTGTTTATCGAAGCAGGAATATTTTGGTAAAGTTAGTCATTTTTCATATATTTGGTTATCGCTAAAATGTCGCTTTCATTTGTTATTTGGGAATCTGAGAAAATAAATTATTGTTTTTTGTAAGATAATCAGTTATTATTTTCTAAAGTGAAACATTGAAAAACGCATTGCGTTTTATAATTTTGTTGCTATAAGTTTAAAGTAAATAAAATTCTAGGTACGTATAAGGAAACTCGTACTTTTTGCATGTAAAATTGTAACAACGAATTAATTCTCAATTTTTTTTTTTTTTTTTTTCAGTGAGTTGTCGCAAATGGCGGGGGGGGGGGGAGGAGCGGTGTCTTTAATGGAATAATAAAATATAAAAATAAATACAAATTTACGGCCACATGTTCCACATATTAAATACGTTTCTAGTGGCAATTAAAACAAGGCCAGAATCAACTTGTAAATGGGGCTCTACCGATCAATTCGAAATTATGATACGCAATATAGGTATATGTATTACAAAAAATGGTAATTATGGTTTTATGTATATAGGCAATTTAACAAATTATCATTTTATTATAGCAAGGTACTCCGAAGGGGTGCAAAATGCATGACGATACGCTCCTTCCTCAGAAAATTAAAAATGATGTGCCTTCTAATGAGGAGTTTTTTGAAACAGCCAATCAAAAATCTGAAAGTAAATATGTATTTATGAACGTTGCACACGTTTAATTTGTATCGCCTAGCAATTGTTGAGGGTTAACGTCAATTTTGCGCAGTATACGAATTTTTTTAAAGATTTATTTAGGTAAAAGATATCGAGGGCAATGCTTATGTTATGGATAAAATGTATTGGCAGAAATATTTTGAGCCGAGATACAAAATGTTTCTCGACACAATTTTTGACAGGTGGAGCTTATCATAGTCCGCGATGAATTTATTTACAAAGAATCACGCATCCTATAGACTGCAGTGTTTTTAATTAGTCGGCTATAATCTAGTTTAAAATTTTCAAATCTAATAACAGCTGTGAATATTCATAGGTCATTATAATTCACACAACCGGTCTATTTAGAGAATGCATTCGAAATTGGTAAGCAATATAAGCTGATTCCATAAAAGTTATAAATAAATTTCACAGTGACTCTCACTAACTGAGCTCACTAACTGATGCCTATTACACATTTAGGTTACAAACCGGTGGTTAGATGAGATGAACAACTAACTAAACTTTTTTATACTTTGTTTATATTTTCCATATCAAAAATTATTTACTATAGTTATATTTTCAAAAAAAAACAAAATTGGTCATTTAAAGATTTATACTCGGAGCTGGGATGTTGTACCATCACTATTTTCGAATTTTGGCTTAGTTTCTCTCAATTTTTATGATTAAAATAATTTTTTCGAGATATGTTTATCGAAATGTAGAAAAGAGAGAAATGGTCACAATTATAGCAAGAGGTTGAAATCGCGAAATGCAACACGTAATTGCTTACGCGAAATAGAATGTTAATTGATTCCTGAAAATTGAGGGATTGACCATCCCAGCCCAGGTTAATAATCTTCCATGTAAAAGTATAGGTTAAATCATGAGTGCACTGGGTTTTCTCTATACAGGAAGTAAATTATCATATATGTATAAACTTTAGTAAGCACAAGACTAATCAGCTGTTAGTAACTTTTATGTGCAACCTGGCATTAGTATGTTTAAACTACAGAGATAGAGTGCAAACAATGCCCACACAAACTTAGTTTACATTTCTCTTGAGACCTCATACAAAAGAAATGGCAACACCAAAATAACATGGTACTGTTAGCATCTGAGAATAATGAGCATGATTATAAACATAGTAATAGCCTGTACAGATGAGGATTAGTTAAACTGGACTGAGGATTGCAAGATTAAATCAAGTATCCTATGAAAAAACTAAAAGTTGCTAGTAGATTTTTTAGTTTTTTGTAGTATGTCGAACTGAATTGAATTTTATTTCTTAGAACACTAGACAAAATTTTGCTAAACTAGTTTACCTAATCCTCAGTCTGTGCAGGTGCAGGCTCTAAGTTCTTGAAAGTAATCATGAAATTTGTGTTTGCAGGACAAAGTAATCGTTTTAGAAAACTTATCAGTCGAAATAAAAGACAAATATAGTTTCTCCAGGCTAACGTCATAAGCCAAAACACGCAAAGCCATGTTAAATTGTACTGGTTTAAAATAAGCCTTAGCCAGATAGGCCGTGAAGCCATCGCTGGCAACATCGCTCCAAACCAAGATATAATTGAAAATTGTTGTCCAACACTGTAGATGGAAATATCTAGGCTATCAAAGGATACAAAAAAACAATTGGTAAGTTTTAAAACCAAATTAATTTTCAAAGCTTATTTGCATTTAGATATTTCAGACTCAGCGCAGATTAATGATCACGGTTTTAATGATAAAAGCAAGGCCCACTCTGCTATTTAAATGGTTATTGCCTGTGACGAATGCTTCGCTGATTTTAAATGGACCGGAACTAGTATAGTGTTACAGTATAGAGAGTTGAAAAATTTACAAAATTTAATGTTTGCTATCACTAAAAAAAGGCTCGCAGATTGCACTATTATAGTGCTTGAAAAAAGCAAAACAGAATAACTTTTGTCAAGAAACCGATCTCGTAAAAAAAATTAATTCATACGTTAAGCTTTTTAAAATTAAGTATATTTGAAATAAACACAATTCATTAAAATAATTTGATGGGCATGTAAACATTCAAATAGGAACTATTCTTAAAATTGCCTCTAATTCTAGCTCTACTCCTTAAAAAAGATCAATGCCACTATGGAATTAACCAAAACCCAATTATAAGTTAACTTAACTCCATGCCGACTCATGGAAACATGTTATAAGTTGGCGAATTATTCCAGCAATTTTGAACAGAAAAAATGTGCGTAGCACATCGCAACAAACTGGCGAACATCCCAAATATGAAATGTGTATAAGTTATTTTAGTAAAAAATTCGTGGAATGTTATTTATAGGAATAGCAGAAGTGCAACATGTGTATGTGGCAGCTCAGTAGGTACTCAGTATTCACGACCATTTAAAAATGAATTATTATAAGAGCAAATAAAAACATGAAAAATTATGCTTTCTTGTATTTTTCAATCCAAACATTTTTCTCATTAAAATGCAAAAAATAAAAAATATTATATTTATCATAAAATTAAGTGAATATTAAATAATATAAAATGTTAGCCTTGCAACGGTTTTTTGGTTTGGCTGTTTGCTCGTCCAGCTATATATAGCTCATACTCGCACAAAACGAATTGTTAAACATATAAAAATTGTTAAATAAAACATAAAAAAAACGTTACAATAATAATATTTTATAATAATGTGTGTGTGGAAAATGTATTCATGGAAATTTCCATAGTGACTTTGTGTTTTTTATACGTATATATAATGAGCGAGTATTTAAAATGATCAAACTTACATTTTTCTTGTCGTCTACGTTTTCTGCATATACAAATTATTATAATGCAAATAATAATAACCGCAAGTAACAATAATGGTACACCAATTACTAGTATCCAAAATGTTATTCCCTCCCATCGATGATACCAAGGCAAGTGACCTGGAAAAATACACATGAAAACGGTAAATAATATAAATAATGATACTGACTGCAAATATGATAAAAAAAAAAGAAAATTTCCAATATTGAAATTTTCATTTTTAAGTGCATTCTATGGAAATATAATGATACACATACACACACATACGGACAACATACAGCATCAGAAGCTGCTTTACAAAATTGCTCTTAATTGATTTGCTTTTAGTACTACTTTCAATGGATTTTAATTAACGATATAAAACAAAAAACCGATTTATTCATAAAGCGCTTAGATACATTATAAAAATCCATATATTATACCTATACAAAGTGTACCTGATGTTTTACGGTAAATTAGCAATTTTTATATATGAACAAAAGTTGTTCGTTTGTCTAAACAATGTGGAGCATAACTACACGAGTATGTTTCATGTATCGTCGCACACCTTACTCGTATATCTACACAACATTCACATTACATTGTATATCGATTTTCTATAATTCTATTTTCGAATAAATTCTCGTAACAAACTTATTGAAATGGTAAATCCATCTTCAAGTTGCTTACATAAATCTTTCACAACGATATGATACACAGCAACAAAAACATTGTAGTCGTCTCAAATACTAAGTAGAAACTTTTTGTTTAAAAAAAAAGAAAAAGGATTTCTTATTATTGGATTACACAAAGATATTCAATGAATATTGAACGTAATAATAAGATTTCAGTCATACAAGACTTTTTAGAACATTATCCTGATTCTGTATTATACGCGTGCCTGTACATACGTAATTATAGCATTGTGTGCGAATTTCTACACGAATTACACACTTTTATTCATCGATTAGATTAAAATTCAAGAAAAAAATATGGCAAAACCGGGATCATAATCAAGCCTATTAAAGTTAGCCAATTCCAGCCGAACAAGTTTCTATAATGCACATCGAAACTAATAAAATGAAAATAACCGCCGATTTGTGTCGGTAACATGTCCATTGAAAATCCCAGCCGAAAAATGTAGATAGACAGTTTATGTCGGCGCGTAATTATTTATATTAAACATTTTTATTTTGCTCTTCCTAAAAACAATTTAAAAAATGTAAAATAGAAATTAAGTGTATTAGATGTTTGGGGAGGTAAATCGCGAAATGCATCTTTAGTGACATATTTGGAAAATAATTTAAATAAAGGGTATTTTAACGATTATCATTTAAAAAAAGTCAGGTCAATTTTCATGTGGATAGTCCGGGAAAACTCAATTTGCAATTTCGGAGTCAAAATTTGAAAATTTTTCTAAAAATTTACCTTTCAAAGTGCCATTTCTGAAAATAAGTAATAAAAGGTCTTAATGATGCCACAACTGGAAAATTTTCAGGTCAATTTGCATGTGGGAGGTTCGGGAAAAATTGATTGAACGTATCACACGTATCACACGAAAGGTCGCAATGATGTTCACACCTGAAAAAATTTCAAGTTAATCTTTATGTGGAGAAGTCGAGAAAACTCATGGCTGGAAAAGGATTCCAATAAAGCGCCTCCAAATTTCAGGTGTATTTTCATTTGGGGAATTCGGGAAAAATCGATTGAAATGTAAATGTTAAATAGTATCAATATAGGATACTGCCTCATAAAATCGTGTTCCAATTTTTTTTTCTATAGGACAAGAACAAAGTTCTTTGTTCTAGTAAAAGTTCGAAAAAAATTCGAAAATCCACATAGCTAGTGAATAGTTAAACTAAATTTAACTGTGTAGCTTAGTTGTCAAAATAAAAAAATTAATAAATATGTCTAGCCATAAACAATTTTACCATAAAAAATAAATTTAATATAAACGGCGAGTTGAACACAACCGTTTCGTACTAAAAAGCGGGGTACTGTATGATGAGATTTTGTGATATTAAGGAACAGCACTCGACAGCACGAACATGTGACCTATTCTTATGTAAAATTATGTCATTCTTCTGATATTAAAAATTTAACGTATGCTGGTCTGCAGAAAATAATGTTGAGAAACCACTGACGTATTTCCTAATTTTTATATTGACTGAACAATTTCAGATGGAATTTTTATCTCACAAGATGATCCAAATTATTTCATACAATGCTAACCAATTTCGTAAAACAAAATTTGGTTGCGGCGCAACACCAAAATGAGGTAAACGTGATTTTAAAATCGCAATCGCCTATGATGATTCGAAATCGCTGCATCACAACCAGTCCAAATACTTCACAATAGAATCAATATCGTTGGAGTCGTGTAATTTCGTTTCGTGAGAAACCGCAAATTATTCTTGACTATCATGAATAATTTAATGGTTTGTAATTAGTGAATATGTTGAATTTTGCGCAGAATCAGAGTTAGATAGCGGGATTATTAAATTTTGTACGTGTATCGAATTTGGACGACGACGGTTCATCTGGAAACAGATTATTCTAGAATCTGTTGCTTGTCATAAGTGATGGTCGACATATATTTAGGAGGGCGAGGAAAAAGTCAAAAACGCTGCTAAATAAGCGCGGCTTCAGTATAATTTTATTGTTTACGGTATTATCGACAATCCAGAGAATAAACACTTGATACTTGATATTCGAGTACCCAAATTTGGTACGGATAAGAAAACAATAACGATGAGTTCGTATTTGGATTCATTTCCATTCCCTTACTATGTTATTGTAAGGGATTGGAATCAACTTTCTATGGATTAACAGTGAACAGTAAGATCATTTTGTATTAAAGTTAAATAAAGATATTTTTGATAATTTTATTTCATTTTTATTCGGTTTTTAATGCAAAATAAAAACGAACGGTGTTCATGCTCCACCTGAACCGCAAATGTTTGGTAAAACATAATGTCAAAAATAAAAAATCACGTATATGTCATCGCTAATTACAAGAAGTCGATGGTTATCCAAACATTGCACTTTCTTGCGAAGTTCGAGCATTTTGGGAGTGTGATTTTGGGGGCAATGGAAAAATTGGAAATTGTTTTTTGTGATATACAGTAAACCCTCGATTTAACGGATCCTCGATTCAACGGACAATTTTTTATTTTACATATTTCGGTCACAGATTTTTTTGGGTGGAATCGGGGATTCTTAATGGTTTTTGGAAGAAACTCTGGAATATGGCCACTCAAGCAATTTTTAACCGATTATGTTGGATGGAAATGGGATTTTTAAATGATTTTTGGAAGAAATTCTAAAATATTATCGCCTGGGACGGAACCAATTATGATGGGATTGGATATGCTGGATGACAGCTTCAAGAAAGACGCCTACTTATTATCGAGTTCCATCTTAGTTTAAATTGCTGAGTTCTGTCCAAGGTGGTCATATTCCAGAACTTCTTCCAAAAATCAGTGAAGAAGTCCATTTCGATCCAACATATCCAATCCCAACATAATCGGTTAAGAATTGCTCGAGTTCCGTCCCAGTTAGCAATATTCCAGATTTTCTTCCAAAAATCATTTAAGAATCTCATTTTCATCCCCCATACTTAATCCCAACATAATCGGCTGAGAAACGCTTAAGTTTCGTCTCAGATTAAATTCAATCAAATAGATTAAATTTAAAAACACTCGGATTTAACGGACAATGGAATTTAACAGAATCCCCAATTAGTTCGTTAAATTGTAGTTTTTCTGTATAACATTTTATATTTACAAGTCACGTAATCCATGCAACAATTTAACGCAACATAACAATATTTAACGCAACGTGTAAAATGAACCCAAAACTAGTCCGTTAAATATTTTACCAAACTTAAACAAAAAAAAAAAAATCACTTCCAGAATTTTCGAAATTTTTTGTTTTTGAGAGAAGACTGTTTATTGCCTGAAATAATAAAGGTATATTTTATCCCTAAATACCTGCGATCACAATTGTGTACGTAAAAATCGTGTACGAATGAGAATCATAAAAAAAACCAAAATCGCCTTTACAAACTATGTTGATATACATACACATCGGATGTATGGTGGACGTAAATTGAAGCAAAAAAATGTTTTTCTAGCCGGAAAAGGGATATAACAGAGCTAACTTGAGTTTTCTGGTCAAGTTTTAAATACAGTATTAGGATTGCCTCAGAGGAGAATATCGAAAGATCTGCTTTTACAGTAGAAAATTAATTCCAGCCTGGGGTGGTTGTGGTTACTGCTGCGGCGGTTGTTGAGATGCAACCACCTTTTGCGTCATTTGTTGAACTTGAGGGGTTGCTACAATTTATTGCAAGTGTGCTTTAGGAGTTGGGA
Source organism: Nephrotoma appendiculata (assembly GCA_947310385.1). Lineage (NCBI taxonomy): Eukaryota > Metazoa > Arthropoda > Insecta > Diptera > Tipulidae > Nephrotoma > Nephrotoma appendiculata. Next base: position 61,538,805 of record OX371223.1, read on the forward strand.
CATTTGCTATGAACGATGTTGTAATGCGTAATAAATCTGAACCATCTCTATAATGCCGGTCTTAGCCACCAAATCAATCTTTTCCAATCCGGTTTCATGCTATCCTCGACGCACAGGTATTTGATATGATAAACCAGATCACATATTTGATCCAAGTACAACCATTGGGATGCTACCAGATTTTTATTCACCACTCCAATTAATTAGTGGCACAAATAAATCAATTGGTATTCGGTGTGTATTATTGGTTTGGTTTGTCAATTGTTCTGCGCCAAGGTGGTGCAGTATCGAATAGGTCATGGCCAATCACATAACATCGCCTCAGTAACCAATTTAAAATTAAACAATCTACTGGGGAATAGGTCCATTTCAACATTTGAGTTGATGATACTGATTCTTGGAGACGATCATATTAGAAGATTCGAGCAAAGCAGCCATAATCAAATCTATCGCATTAATCCAGCTATATGTACCTGGTGCATTGATATTATTGTGTAACCCTTAAACATAACGTCTAGAATACTGTTTGCAACCACTTGCGGGCCAACCGGAAGACCTAACAATTCGGCACGTTATATCTTTATATGTACTGGAGGATTTGGAAATTCATTGAAACGTTAATTAGTTGATGGGAATATATTTTTCCCCCTGGGATAGTAAGTCAATTCGGGAATCCATTCAACAGATTCTGCATCTTTTTCTGTATATAAATGATATATGATCCGAATAAAACCCAATTTGGTTCGTTTATTCACACTTTGACAACCAAACCAAAAATCGTGACTTTTAACAGTATTTCATCTTCTTGGAATGTTTTCGAACATCAAGAAAATCGACTAAAGTGACACCGTAGCAAAAAATCTAATAACGGAAAATGCGATAGGATAAGAGAAAAAAGAACACGTTCGTCCCTTACGAGTATAAGCTATATGGCCTCACTAAGAATAAATTCAAATGAAGGGTTTAGTGATGCTTATCTGGAAAAAATGTGATTCTCATTCCTGGAAACCCGCAAGAGTTTAGTGTGCTTATGTCCCATAATATATTGCAAAGTTAATAAACAAAGTAAACGTTAATTTATTGATAATTTTTAAGAAAGTTGTTATGTTAAGTGGCACCGTTAAGGATAAGACACGCCAAGCAGCAGCAGCGAGCTGCAAATATAAATATTAGCCTATTCTCTTAAGTAATAATACAAAATTACAGTTTGAGTATAGGATAGGTATTTCAAATAAAATGAATCAAATATTTGGTAATTTTAATATAAAGATTTAAATTTAAAGGATTAATATTAAATGAATCGCATTTGCCGATGCATTAGGTTCCACAACCAGCTGCATAAATTTTAAGAAACTGTCAATTAGTAGAAGATTTCATATATTTTGCGTGTGCGATATATATTTAACCGAGTTATTAAATTAGTGTTTTACACCACAAATATTTATCTGCTTTATCGATATATTTCAGCTAGCTATTTTTACCAATCAGCCTTACCGGCTTTTACAGGCGAAAAACCTATGTAGTTTTTGAATCAAACATTTGTTGTTACGACCGAATCTGCATTATCGATATTTTTCGGCCCGAGCAAGTCGGCTAACTTTAACAGAACGTCAAATTTTCTAATAAAACGGTTAAATAGCCTAAATGCACTTCGATGAAATGGGTTTTTTATTTTCGTTCCGATGATTAAACACTCAATTTAAATGTATAAAATTTTTATTTGAATCAATCGTTGGCCACGGCTAAGGTAATTAAGTGGTCGCGAGATGTCCAATTTTTCACCATTTTTCGAGGATTTCGACTGGTATCTCTTGCTAATGTCGCACGTTTAATGTTGTCTTTCAATTGCGCAATTATGTTATTGGTTTATGGGCATTTACGAAAAACTTCACGTAGCCCCATAAAAAATAGTCAAGAGGCGTCAAATTGTACGATTTAGACGGCTAATTCACCGGACCGAAACGTGTATGGTCATTACGGTCGGAACGGTCGTTATTGACCAGATTCAGTTTAAGGATTTTGGGCAAAAAAAATACGAATCATCGAACGATTGCAAACGGTAACGTTGGGGCTAGCATCATCTTTCAATAAATACGGACCGATGATTCAACCGGCCAAAAAACCAAACCAAACAATGGTTTGGCTGAGTGGGCTCATCACACCAAATGCAATTTTGTTTATTAACGTACTCATTCAACCTTGAATGAGCTTTGAACAGCTTTGTACAGATTTTTTCGGTAAAAAACTCGGATTTTGATAATAAAATTCCATAATTTGTAAACGTTGTTCGGGTGTTAGTCTTTGAATGATGAAATGTCAATGCTAACTGAGACTGCACTAGACTGAAACTTTGTTTAATTCAATCACAATTTTATCGTAGTTAAAAATTTGGTTTAATTAATTATTATTACTTGTAATTATAAAATAAATGTTGCTTGCACAAACAATATTAATCAAATCAGTAAAATTTGGCAAGATATATTCACAGCAAAGCATAAGAACCCCAAATTGGCATCAGATCCGTTATAGAAGTTATTCTTAAGGTACGGGTGTGATGGAAATTTATATTTGTTAGTAGTTGTGACGATTAATATTTCAAAAACTTATTATAAAACAATGTCTTCACACTGACCGTCGTAATTTTTTTTGTCATTTTTAATGGTAACCTCCCCATAAGCTACAAAAATCAGGAGATCTTGAAGGTTATCCGTTCTATGTTATGAAAGGAGCAATATTTAATGAATTCGCTTTGGCACGACAGTAGTTGTTTTGTGGGGGTTCTGGAACAAATCCCATCCCAAAAATTTTTTTCATAGTAATTGAATACTGAATACTGGTTTTTCAATTAATCTTCATGTAACTTGAGAAATATAGTAATGTCTCGATAACTAAAATCTTCATTTCTACATATGATCATATGAATTTTATTGAAATTTATTAAGGTTTTTCATTCGCCTGTTCAACTGTAATGAAGAATTTTATTATATTTGAAATGGAATGTGTTAACCCTTTATATGCAAGAATATTGTTTCGATAGTAAATTAAATAAAAAATATTTTTTTAGTATTGAAAGGGTTAAGTTATTTCATATTAAATTGTTGTTTTTATGGTATACGGTTGCATATCATATAGATAAAGATTAAAACATTGAATTTTAAAATTGGTACTAGAAACCGCGAATAAGAAAGATAATAGTAAACTTGATCTTGAAAAACGTAAAAAATTACATATCGTAACAACAACAACAAAAAATTTTAAATAAAATTGTAGTTGAAATTAGAAGTGATTATTATTATTGTGTACGAATACATAATAATAAAGATTATTGAAATTGGATTTTATTTTTTACATACGTATAAGAAATGCATAAGTAAACTTGATCTTGAAAATCGTAACAATAAACACATGTATATATAACTAAATTATTATATCATTTAAATTATATTGTTGCGCGAGATCTTTCGCTTGAAAATACAGGTTATTCTATAAATATCTAGACCAAGAATATTGTTTCGATAGTAAATTAAATAAAAATTAATTATTTTAGTAACTTTGGAAAACTTTTGGTTTTAAATTTCTATTTGATTTATTACTTTTAAAATTATTTCACACAAAAGTGTTCAAAAGCGGCGCGGGGTGCGACGTCCGACGTCCGACGTGCGACGTCCGACGTGCGATTTACAATATTTAATTTAGTAACTGTAACAAATATTCAATTTAAATGATAGTAAATGATTGTTGTTATTGTATTCGCCAAATATATAAAGACTAATACAATTGAATATTGAATACTGGTTTTGCATTTCATATTCATATAACTTGAGAAATATAGTAATGTTTCGATAACTAAAATCTTCATTTCAACATATGATCATATGAATTTTATTGAAATTTATTAAGATTTGTCATTCGTCTGTTCAACTGTAATGAAAAATGTTATTACATATATATTTGAATGATGTGTTATAGCAAGAATATTGTTCCGATAGTAAATTAAATAAAAAAAATTTTTTTTTTGATCTTCACATTCTATCACTATATTTTATTTTTAAGTAATCGCGAATAAGAAAGATAAAACTAAACTTGATCTTGAAAACGTATCGCTATATATATCGTAACAACAGCAAATCTGATGGATGCAAATGAGAATTGAAAGTTATAATATAATAAGAATATAGGTCAAATAATATTTTTTATCATATTTTTTTAATAATTGTTATTGTTATAATCGGGTTTCGAACATTTTTGTCACAATTATAAAAAATCATGTTTATTAACTTGTATGAACATTATTTCAGTTATGTTTTCGTTGCAATAGTGTGGGATAAGACAATCGATTTAGTAAAAATGGAAAAAACGATGGTAAGTTATGTCGCATAACAATGCATAGAAACTAATAATCATTTTGTATTTAGGGTAGCATGCATAATTGCATAGTCAACAGTAACAACGATGAAACGATAAAAAATTTTCGCGTAAAATTAGATCTTATATTTGGTTACGAATCACATTAGTGCATTTCACTTTTAAGTCATTATTTTATTATTATATTTTGTTATGATAACTAGCGACAAATCATTAATGAAAATTAGTACTTAATTTACTAAAAATTACGTTATTTATCGCATAACAATATATCAAAAATTTAGTTTGCATGCCAATTTTAGAGTTTAATAAACTTAATTATGAAAACTCATATAAATTTTAATAAACCAATCAGGAAGTATTCTTAATAGCATATTTCATGTTTAAACTGATCACAGTATCATCAAAGATATAGCATTTTTTTTTTACATAACCGAAATGAAATTTAATATACATTTAAAATTATTTAAAAATGTGACGTAGTCAGTATTGGGCCTGACCACATTATAGAAGAAATTAAAGAACACTTTGATGACAGCGATAACAAAGCACAGGCTTTAATATTCAAAATTAATATATTTAAAAAAGAAAACAGCTGACAGAAATATTATTTTATTTTATTAGGCTAATGTCAATCATTCTTCAGTTAATTCGTAAATTGTGCTAAGTATTATAGTAGTATACAGCTTTACTCTAGATCAATGTCGATGTTTATAAAGTATGTTTAAAAAATTATAAAAGTAATTAAATGTTGTAAAAATTGCAATTTTTTTAAATTATGGAAATTTAATGAAAAGTGCCAAAAATGTATAAAATTTATAGTACCTTAGTTAAAACAATATAACATTATTGTTAATATAAAAAGTTGTGGAATTTATTAAAGTTATAAAATTAGTTATATATTGTTATTGTTATGAAAAAATATAAACTTTGAACAAAAAATATGTTAAAAGTTATAATAACATTAAAAGTTATAAAAGAAATATCTTAAAAGTTAAAATAAGTTAAAAAAATTATTAAAAAGTTATAAAAATAATAATAAATTTTAAAAATTATAAAAAATCTTATAAAAGTTATTATAACTAACAAAAAACGTTATTAGTTTTTGTACATTGAGTTTGGATTTGTTTGTTTTTAAGTATTATATGAAACTATACTTGTTCCGACTCGGCAGATCTTTTATTCTGTTGTCCGCTATTTTAAAAGTAAAATAACAAATTTAAAATTTATAAAATTTAAAAACCTACCTGTTAATAACGAAAGATGAACAATAAATTTGCGTTGTTACCTGGCTATAAAAGATGGTAAGAAGAAGTTTCACATGCATAACTAGATGGTATGATGAGCTCGAACTTATATTTTATAAAATATATTTCGAGACTTATACATTTAGTATTGGGCCTGACCACATTATCGAAGCAATTGAAGAACACTTTCATGACAGCAATAACAAAGCACACGCTTTAATATTAAAAATTATTATATTTAAAAAAGAAAACTGGGCTAATGTACTACTATGTCAATCATTGTTCAGTTAATTCGTAAATTGTGCTAAGTATTATAGTAGTATACAGCTTTACTCTAGATCAATGTAACAAAAAAATGCTATCAAGTTTACGAAGTATGTTTAAAAAATAATAAAATTATAAAAGTAATTAAATGGTGTAAAAATTGCAATTATTTTTTAAATTATACAAATTTAATGAAAAGTTTCAAAAATGTATAAAACTTATAGTACATAAGTTAAAACAGTATAACAATTATATTATAAAATATAAAGACATTTAAAGATATAAAAAGTTATAAAATTTATTAAAAGTTATAAAAATTAGTTTTTAGGGTTATGAAAAGTTGTTAACTTTGAACAAAAAATATGTTGTTGAAAGTTATAAAAAATAATAAATCTTAAAAATTATAAAAATGTTATTTAAAGATATAATAAGTAACAAAAAACTTTATTAAGTTTATAAAGTATTTCTAAAAAATTATAAAAAGATAAAAATTGTACATTTTTTAAAAACTACGAGTCTAAAATGTATAGTACCTAAGTTAAAAAGTAAAGTTTAAGAGTTATAAAGAGTTGTAAAATTTGTATAAAAAATATGATATTATAAGTTATAATAAAATGCTATTAGAAGTTATAATAAGTAACAAAAAATTAATAAAAAGGTAACAAAACCGTTATATAATTAATAAAATATGTTTAAAAAATCTACTTTTTCTGATTTTTTCTGTAAAATGGTACAAAAATTATAAATTTTTTAAAAACATATACAATATTTATGGAAAGTGACAATATTGAATAGTAAATTATATTAGGTAATTAAAAAAGAGTTATTAAATATAATAAAAAGTTAATACCATTGTTGTTGATAAAGATTGGTTGTTGCTATTTTTAATTGTACGATCTATGTACTTATGTAGCGAGAAACAAGTTACAGCATTTATTTTTTTATATAACCGAGAGCTATTAATCAAATTTGATATAAATTAAAAAGTATTTAAGATTTAATTGTTTAATGCTCGTTGTAGCATAATCCCAATCCCAAAATGTGACATAGTCTTTGGTGTGTCTTTGAAACTGCATGATATATAATATAAGGGACTTAGGCTGTTTTCGAAACGAATACTTATTTGTGGAACCTAACTTATTCAAATAAGTATGCTGGCGAGGTAACTTATTTTCTGTCTCTTTCTTGCAAGAAAATCTAATTTGGTTGTCATTTTTTGTTGATATTTACATGTGAATATTTATTGTTTTTAGATTTAGGATGATATTTATAGAAAATAAATGGATCTTTGTTGACAGCAAAATATATAACATGATTAAAATAAAAATGTACAGAGCCCGATTATATAATTTCGTATATAAATTATAAAAACGTTTTGTAAACAGCGAAAATGTAAACAGATGGTGCGCAGTTTTTGTATCTATGTTTGGCGACAATAATCACCGATAACACGTAAAATAATTATGTCTCTATTAATTAAGAACGCAACTAAACCCTTTCTTGATTGCCTTAGCATCTCAAATATGTTATAAAAAATAAAAGGTGAACCAACTAAAATTCATATCAACATAAATACGATATTTAAAGAATATTTCGTTTTTATACTTCTTAATTGCTACTAAGCATTTTAGTTAGTACAAATATTATGAATATTTGTTATTTTATTAAATTGTATACGTTGAATTAATAAAAATAACAAATAAAATATTGGTTGAAGAATTTGCAATTGAAAATATTCAATGTTTTCGTGTTGCAGTCAAAATAAGTATGCAAACTCAATTCGAACGGGTTTTCTTACTTATTTAAGATGGCAGCAAATAAGTAAATAAATTTGAAATAAATATCCGTTTCGAAAATGGCTTTATTATTTTATAGTTGACTATAACCATAGAGTAAGTAATGTTATAAAAAGTAACGAAACAGAGGAAAAAATTTCATCAAAAATGCGTGGGTTATGAAATTTAAATGGATTATACAATACACTTACACAATCGTGGTGGTTGTATTAAATAAATTGGAAATGTATTTCAACAAACCAATATATGTTGGGATGTGCATATTAGATCTAGTTAAAACTACATTATATTATTTTCATTATGACTAATGGTGCCGAAGTTTGATAAAAATTTGTAATACTGAAACAGATAGTTTAGTTTACGAAGTGTTTTTTCCAGATGTATATGAACCCATCATAAAAGATTGTTATAAGTATCTCGATACAAGTGGTCTAATGAAGAATGAAAATTATGGAAAAATAATGGGTGAATTTATTGGATTAAGATCAAAAATGTATACTTTCAAAGTTGTTGACGCTAATGATACAAAAAATTAAAGGAGTAAAGAGACAAGTTGTGAAATTTAGAATAACGTTTAAAGAATTCAAAGAATGTTTAATTAATGACTCATCATAAATTCGTTCAAGAAATCAAGCAGTAAGCTCTGTTAGACAATTGAAAACAGCACTTAATCCACACGATGATAAAATATATTTGATTTAAGATAGCTATGAAACACTACCTTTATAAAATAATGGAATATGATTATTGATTTCTGTGCGAATAGTTTTATATAAGAATGCTTTATAATAGCAAACAACTTTCTTACTTTTAACGGTTTCATTTTTAAGTTAAGTAAAGTAGCAAATTAAAAACTTAAAAAATTAAAACTAAATTTAAAACTTAAAAAATTAATTACAAAATGGTTAATGAAAATCAAAAAAATTGAATATAAATATAAATAAAAACTTTAAAATATTTTAACATTTTTAAAATTTTTAATAATTGAAAAAATTGAAATTTAAAATTAGCAATAAAAAATGTTATGAAATGTATTAAAAGCGATCCAAATTGGCTATAAGAGCTATGAAAAGTTATAAAATTTGAATAAAAATATGGTATTTAAATATTTAAAAATTGCGCATTAACGAACACGCAATTACCTCGCATGTTTTAAAAAGTTTTAAAAAGTTTTAGAGTTTTAAAAAGTTTAAAAAGTTTTAGTTTTAAAAAAGAGTTTTAAAAAGTTTAAAAAGTTTTAAAAAGATTTAGAATAAATTAAAAAAGTTTTGAAGGTTTAAAAAAGTTTTAAAAACTTTACAAAAGTTTTTAAAAGTTTTAAATAGTTTTAGAGTTTTAAAAATTTTAAAAAAGTTATAAAAAATTTAAAAAAGTTTTAAAATGTTTTAAAGGTTTAAAAAATTTTAAAAACTTTTTAAAAGTTTTAAAAAGTTTTAGAAGTTTTAAAAAAGTTTTAAAAAAATTTAAAAAAGTTTTAAAAAGTTTTAGAAGTTTTAAAAAAGTTTTATAAAAATTTAAAAAGTTTTAAAAAGTTTTAAAGGTTTAAAAAAGTTTCAAAAACTTTTTGAAAGTTTCAAATAGTTTTAAAAAGTTTTAGAGTTTTAAAAAAGAGTTTTAAAAGTTTTAAAAAAGTTTTAAAAAAATTTAAAAAAGTTTTAAAAAATTTTAAAAAAATTTAAAAAAGTTTTAAAAAGTGTTAAAAAAGTTTAAAAAAGTTTAAAAAAGATTAAAAAAGTTTTAAAAAGTTTTAAATGTTTAAAAAAGTTTTTAAAACTTTTTAAAAGTTTTAAAAAGGTTTAAAAAGTTTTAAAGTTTTATAGTTTTAAAAAGTTTTAAAGTTTTTAAATGTTTAAAAATTTATTTATTTTTATAGCTTCATAAGTAAAATTTATGTAAACGTCCATGATTTATATAGAAAATGCGGTAAAACGTACCCGCGCGTTTTCGAGTTTGATTTTTTTAGTTTGGGCGAAAAATACATAGACACTACCGTCTATGACTTAAAAAATTAATCATGTTACATATGCTAATTACCTTATTTTTAATTGCATCATGAGAAATAATGACGTAAACGTTTATGACTGATAAGGAAAACGGCTATGTTTAATCGCATCATAAGAAAAATTGACGTAATCGTCTATGATTTATATAGAAAATGCGGTGAATATCGAATCCGCGCGGAGCGCGGATTCGATATTCACTCTAAAGCGTAACCGCGCGAAGCGCGGTTACGCTTTAGCGCATTTTCTATATAAATCATAGACGATTACGTCAATTTTTCTTATGATGCGATTAAACATAGCCGTTTTCCTTATCAGTCATAAACGTTTACGTCATTATTTCTCATGATGCAATTAAAAATAAGGTAATTAGCATATGTAACATGATTAATTTTTTAAGTCATAGACGGTAGTGTCTATGTATTTTTCGCCCAAACTAAAAAAATCAAACTCGAAAACGCGCGGGTACGTTTTACCGCATTTTCTATATAAATCATGGACGTTTACATAAATTTTACTTATGAAGCTATAAAAATAAATAAATTTTTAAACATTTAAAAACTTTAAAACTTTTTAAAACTATAAAACTTTAAAACTTTTTAAACCTTTTTAAAACTTTTAAAAAGTTTTAAAAACTTTTTTAAACATTTAAAACTTTTTAAAACTTTTTTAATCTTTTTTAAACTTTTTTAAACTTTTTTAACACTTTTTAAAACTTTTTTAAATTTTTTTAAAATTTTTTAAAACTTTTTTAAATTTTTTTAAAACTTTTTTAAAACTTTTAAAACTCTTTTTTAAAACTCTAAAACTTTTTAAAACTATTTGAAACTTTCAAAAAGTTTTTGAAACTTTTTTAAACCTTTAAAACTTTTTAAAACTTTTTAAATTTTTATAAAACTTTTTTAAAACTTCTAAAACTTTTTAAAACTTTTTTAAATTTTTTTAAAACTTTTTTAAAACTTCTAAAACTTTTTAAAACTTTTAAAAAGTTTTTAAAATTTTTTAAACCTTTAAAACATTTTAAAACTTTTTTAAATTTTTTATAACTTTTTTAAAATTTTTAAAACTCTAAAACTATTTAAAACTTTTAAAAACTTTTGTAAAGTTTTTAAAACTTTTTTAAACCTTCAAAACTTTTTTAATTTATTCTAAATCTTTTTAAAACTTTTTAAACTTTTTAAAACTCTTTTTTAAAACTAAAACTTTTTAAACTTTTTAAAACTCTAAAACTTTTTAAAACTTTTTAAAACATGCGAGGTAATTGCGTGTTCGTTAATGCGCAATTTTTAAATATTTAAATACCATATTTTTATTCAAATTTTATAACTTTTCATAGCTCTTATAGCCAATTTGGATCGCTTTTAATACATTTCATAACATTTTTTATTGCTAATTTTAAATTTCAATTTTTTCAATTATTAAAAATTTTAAAAATGTTAAAATATTTTAAAGTTTTTATTTATATTTATATTCAATTTTTTTGATTTTCATTAACCATTTTGTAATTAATTTTTTAAGTTTTAAATTTAGTTTTAATTTTTTAAGTTTTTAATTTGCTACTTTACTTAACTTAAAAATGAAACCGTTAAAAGTAAGAAAGTTGTTTGCTATTATAAAGCATTCTTATATAAAACTATTCGCACAGAAATCAATAATCATATTCCATTATTTTATAAAGGTAGTGTTTCATAGCTATCTTAAATCAAATATATTTTATCATCGTGTGGATTAAGTGCTGTTTTCAATTGTCTAACAGAGCTTACTGCTTGATTTCTTGAACGAATTTATGATGAGTCATTAATTAAACATTCTTTGAATTCTTTAAACGTTATTCTAAATTTCACAACTTGTCTCTTTACTCCTTTAATTTTTTGTATCATTAGCGTCAACAACTTTGAAAGTATACATTTTTGATCTTAATCCAATAAATTCACCCATTATTTTTCCATAATTTTCATTCTTCATTAGACCACTTGTATCGAGATACTTATAACAATCTTTTATGATGGGTTCATATACATCTGGAAAAAACACTTCGTAAACTAAACTATCTGTTTCAGTATTACAAATTTTTATCAAACTTCGGCACCATTAGTCATAATGAAAATAATAGAATGTAGTTTTAACTAGATCTAATATGCACATCCCAACATATATTGGTTTGTTGAAATACATTTCCAATTTATTTAATACAACTGCCACGATTGTGTAAGTGTATTGTATAAACCATTTAAATTTCATAACCCACGCATTTTTGATGAAATTTTTTCCTCTGTTTCGTTACTCTTTATAACATTACTTACTCTATGGTTATAGACAACTATAAAATAATAAGACCCTTTTCGAAACGGATATTTATTTCAAATTTATTTACTTATTTGCCGCTATCTTAAATAAGTAAGAAAACCCGTTCGAATTGAGTTTGCATACTTATTTTGACTGCAACACGAAAACATTGAATATTTTCAATTGCAAATTCTTCAACCAATATTTTATTTGTTATTTTTATTAATTCAACGTATACAATTTAATAAAATAACAAATATTTATAATATTTGTACTAACTAAAATGCTTAGTAGCAATTAAGAAGTATAAAAACGAAATATTCTTTAAATATCGTATTTATGTTGATATGAATTTTAGTTGGTTCACCTTTTATTTTTTATAACATATTTGAGATGCTAAGGCAATCAAGAAAGGGTTTAGTTGCGTTCTTAATTAATAGAGACATAATTATTTTACGTGTTATCGGTGATTATTGTCGCCAAACATAGATACAAAAACTGCGCACCATCTGTTTACATTTTCGCTGTTTACAAAACGTTTTTATAATTTATATACGAAATTATATAATCGGGCTCTGTACATTTTTATTTTAATCATGTTATATATTTTGCTGTCAACAAAGATCCATTTATTTTCTATAAATATCATCCTAAATCTAAAAACAATAAATATTCACATGTAAATATCAACAAAAAATGACAACCAAATTAGATTTTCTTGCAAGAAAGAGACAGAAAATAAGTTACCTCGCCAGCATACTTATTTGAATAAGTTAGGTTCCACAAATAAGTATTCGTTTCGAAAACAGCCTAAGTCCCTTATATTATATATCATGCAGTTTCAAAGACACACCAAAGACTATGTCACATTTTGGGATTGGGATTATGCTACAACGAGCATTAAACAATTAAATCTTAAATACTTTTTAATTTATATCAAATTTGATTAATAGCTCTCGGTTATATAAAAAAATAAATGCTGTAACTTGTTTCTCGCTACATAAGTACATAGATCGTACAATTAAAAATAGCAACAACCAATCTTTATCAACAACAATGGTATTAACTTTTTATTATATTTAATAACTCTTTTTTAATTACCTAATATAATTTACTATTCAATATTGTCACTTTCCATAAATATTGTATATGTTTTTAAAAAATTTATAATTTTTGTACCATTTTACAGAAAAAATCAGAAAAAGTAGATTTTTTAAACATATTTTATTAATTATATAACGGTTTTGTTACCTTTTTATTAATTTTTTGTTACTTATTATAACTTCTAATAGCATTTTATTATAACTTATAATATCATATTTTTTATACAAATTTTACAACTCTTTATAACTCTTAAACTTTACTTTTTAACTTAGGTACTATACATTTTAGACTCGTAGTTTTTAAAAAATGTACAATTTTTATCTTTTTATAATTTTTTAGAAATACTTTATAAACTTAATAAAGTTTTTTGTTACTTATTATATCTTTAAATAACATTTTTATAATTTTTAAGATTTATTATTTTTTATAACTTTCAACAACATATTTTTTGTTCAAAGTTAACAACTTTTCATAACCCTAAAAACTAATTTTTATAACTTTTAATAAATTTTATAACTTTTTATATCTTTAAATGTCTTTATATTTTATAATATAATTGTTATACTGTTTTAACTTATGTACTATAAGTTTTATACATTTTTGAAACTTTTCATTAAATTTGTATAATTTAAAAAATAATTGCAATTTTTACACCATTTAATTACTTTTATAATTTTATTATTTTTTAAACATACTTCGTAAACTTGATAGCATTTTTTTGTTACATTGATCTAGAGTAAAGCTGTATACTACTATAATACTTAGCACAATTTACGAATTAACTGAACAATGATTGACATAGTAGTACATTAGCCCAGTTTTCTTTTTTAAATATAATAATTTTTAATATTAAAGCGTGTGCTTTGTTATTGCTGTCATGAAAGTGTTCTTCAATTGCTTCGATAATGTGGTCAGGCCCAATACTAAATGTATAAGTCTCGAAATATATTTTATAAAATATAAGTTCGAGCTCATCATACCATCTAGTTATGCATGTGAAACTTCTTCTTACCATCTTTTATAGCCAGGTAACAACGCAAATTTATTGTTCATCTTTCGTTATTAACAGGTAGGTTTTTAAATTTTATAAATTTTAAATTTGTTATTTTACTTTTAAAATAGCGGACAACAGAATAAAAGATCTGCCGAGTCGGAACAAGTATAGTTTCATATAATACTTAAAAACAAACAAATCCAAACTCAATGTACAAAAACTAATAACGTTTTTTGTTAGTTATAATAACTTTTATAAGATTTTTTATAATTTTTAAAATTTATTATTATTTTTATAACTTTTTAATAATTTTTTTAACTTATTTTAACTTTTAAGATATTTCTTTTATAACTTTTAATGTTATTATAACTTTTAACATATTTTTTGTTCAAAGTTTATATTTTTTCATAACAATAACAATATATAACTAATTTTATAACTTTAATAAATTCCACAACTTTTTATATTAACAATAATGTTATATTGTTTTAACTAAGGTACTATAAATTTTATACATTTTTGGCACTTTTCATTAAATTTCCATAATTTAAAAAAATTGCAATTTTTACAACATTTAATTACTTTTATAATTTTTTAAACATACTTTATAAACATCGACATTGATCTAGAGTAAAGCTGTATACTACTATAATACTTAGCACAATTTACGAATTAACTGAAGAATGATTGACATTAGCCTAATAAAATAAAATAATATTTCTGTCAGCTGTTTTCTTTTTTAAATATATTAATTTTGAATATTAAAGCCTGTGCTTTGTTATCGCTGTCATCAAAGTGTTCTTTAATTTCTTCTATAATGTGGTCAGGCCCAATACTGACTACGTCACATTTTTAAATAATTTTAAATGTATATTAAATTTCATTTCGGTTATGTAAAAAAAAAATGCTATATCTTTGATGATACTGTGATCAGTTTAAACATGAAATATGCTATTAAGAATACTTCCTGATTGGTTTATTAAAATTTATATGAGTTTTCATAATTAAGTTTATTAAACTCTAAAATTGGCATGCAAACTAAATTTTTGATATATTGTTATGCGATAAATAACGTAATTTTTAGTAAATTAAGTACTAATTTTCATTAATGATTTGTCGCTAGTTATCATAACAAAATATAATAATAAAATAATGACTTAAAAGTGAAATGCACTAATGTGATTCGTAACCAAATATAAGATCTAATTTTACGCGAAAATTTTTTATCGTTTCATCGTTGTTACTGTTGACTATGCAATTATGCATGCTACCCTAAATACAAAATGATTATTAGTTTCTATGCATTGTTATGCGACATAACTTACCATCGTTTTTTCCATTTTTACTAAATCGATTGTCTTATCCCACACTATTGCAACGAAAACATAACTGAAATAATGTTCATACAAGTTAATAAACATGATTTTTTATAATTGTGACAAAAATGTTCGAAACCCGATTATAACAATAACAATTATTAAAAAAATATGATAAAAAATATTATTTGACCTATATTCTTATTATATTATAACTTTCAATTCTCATTTGCATCCATCAGATTTGCTGTTGTTACGATATATATAGCGATACGTTTTCAAGATCAAGTTTAGTTTTATCTTTCTTATTCGCGATTACTTAAAAATAAAATATAGTGATAGAATGTGAAGATCAAAAAAAAAATTTTTTTTATTTAATTTACTATCGGAACAATATTCTTGCTATAACACATCATTCAAATATATATGTAATAACATTTTTCATTACAGTTGAACAGACGAATGACAAATCTTAATAAATTTCAATAAAATTCATATGATCATATGTTGAAATGAAGATTTTAGTTATCGAAACATTACTATATTTCTCAAGTTATATGAATATGAAATGCAAAACCAGTATTCAATATTCAATTGTATTAGTCTTTATATATTTGGCGAATACAATAACAACAATCATTTACTATCATTTAAATTGAATATTTGTTACAGTTACTAAATTAAATATTGTAAATCGCACGTCGGACGTCGCACGTCGGACGTCGGACGTCGCACCCCGCGCCGCTTTTGAACACTTTTGTGTGAAATAATTTTAAAAGTAATAAATCAAATAGAAATTTAAAACCAAAAGTTTTCCAAAGTTACTAAAATAATTAATTTTTATTTAATTTACTATCGAAACAATATTCTTGGTCTAGATATTTATAGAATAACCTGTATTTTCAAGCGAAAGATCTCGCGCAACAATATAATTTAAATGATATAATAATTTAGTTATATATACATGTGTTTATTGTTACGATTTTCAAGATCAAGTTTACTTATGCATTTCTTATACGTATGTAAAAAATAAAATCCAATTTCAATAATCTTTATTATTATGTATTCGTACACAATAATAATAATCACTTCTAATTTCAACTACAATTTTATTTAAAATTTTTTGTTGTTGTTGTTACGATATGTAATTTTTTACGTTTTTCAAGATCAAGTTTACTATTATCTTTCTTATTCGCGGTTTCTAGTACCAATTTTAAAATTCAATGTTTTAATCTTTATCTATATGATATGCAACCGTATACCATAAAAACAACAATTTAATATGAAATAACTTAACCCTTTCAATACTAAAAAAATATTTTTTATTTAATTTACTATCGAAACAATATTCTTGCATATAAAGGGTTAACACATTCCATTTCAAATATAATAAAATTCTTCATTACAGTTGAACAGGCGAATGAAAAACCTTAATAAATTTCAATAAAATTCATATGATCATATGTAGAAATGAAGATTTTAGTTATCGAGACATTACTATATTTCTCAAGTTACATGAAGATTAATTGAAAAACCAGTATTCAGTATTCAATTACTATGAAAAAAATTTTTGGGATGGGATTTGTTCCAGAACCCCCACAAAACAACTACTCACGACTCTGACAATAAAAGATCGCTTAGTTCGTTCATCTCTGATTCTGTCCAATACGGTTTCTGCCATTTATAGAACACATTTTTGTATAGATATCGCGACGTGACACAAACCGACGCAAAAAAGCTAAGAACTGCTTGAGTCGAACACTGACGCGAGGAAGACAATTATGACTGGTTTTCCTGAGGCCTAACTATTGAATTCGATGTTCACTTTCGAACGCTATCGTTTTCCTATAGCAAAGAAAAAAGAAAAATTTATGAAATTTTTACTATTCTTTTGTCTTTTGTTTCTACGCTTGCTATAGCAAGGAAACGATAGCCTTCATAAATAAACGTCGAAAATTCAATAGTTAGGGCCCTGTATAAGTTTCTACCAGAACTGATCATGTAACTCAATCTTAAATTTATAACAGCGCCTGTGTGTATTACGTACAAATAAGACAGTCCAATATTGTTTTGAAAGAAGTATAGAATAATTTTGATCTATGATAACATCTGCATTTTCAAGCGGACACAAATAGGTCCATTAGAATCAATGATGATATTTTCCAGAAGCTTTTACTGCTTACATAATTTTTCGTTTGACGTACCACAATGTCCTCAGACTGAACCTAACTTAAAGGACGCTGAGAGCAAGTGACAGTTCAAATTCCCTTGTTCCCACATTATTAAAAAATCGGAATACGAGTAAATGAGCAGCTTCATTAATAGCTGCATTTCATGACACCACCATGATCCAGATCATGACATCATTTACATGTGAAACAACAACAACACGTGACCGTGTTGTTGTTGTTTCACATGTAAATGATGTCATGATCTGGATCATGGTGGTGTCATGAAATGCAGCTAATATATTTTCAAGCTGAAGCATATTTTTCATTGTAAATCATCATTAAATTTAATGATGACCCTAATGCTGCACTTGTAGCACATTACAATGAAAATGGGAATTTTGATTTGCTATAATTAATAACAATTTTTTTACACAGTTAGAAAATATTTTACAGGTTCTAAAATAATAATAATATATTGACATACAATATTTTAACTCAAAAAAATTACCCCCTAATTTAAAACTAAATTTTTCATTGGACAACGTTTTAAGAATTTACACTAATACAACTAAGTACAACTGCATGGTATTATTCTATATACATAGACAGTATTCCAATGGTAGAAATACAACATCAGTCGTCGCGACTACACGGTAAACATAAAATCTGGTAAATGACCACTAGATTGTCTGGTATTACTATTTCCAGTTAAAATCCAGTCAAATTCTAGTAAATAAAAAAGGAAATTTTATTTTCTAGTTAAATTTTAAAGTGAATATACTAGTTTTTCAGTCAAAATAAAATTAAAACCAGAATTTTAATAAGTTCTAGTTAATTTCTAGTTCTTGTGTTTATTATAATTCTATTTCTTGTGGTTTATTTCTATTTCTTGTGGTTATCTAGTAAAACAAAAATCTAGAAAATTACCAGATCATATCTGTTTGATTCTATAATGGAGTGTCTAGTTAATTTCACCAGAAATCAAGTTAATTTTGTTACTAGAATTACATTAAAAGTTTAATTTACATGAATTCTTGCAAAATTCTAGCAAAATCCAATTCCGCCATATTATTTTGGAATTAAATATGATTCTATTAAATTTTACGGGAGTTCTATTAAATTTATCCCAATAAAAAATTAACAAATAGCGATAACATTTAACATTACCAGAATTCCAGTAAAAATCTAGTAAAATTCGAATATTTTTTTATTTATATGCTCTGCAGTAAAGTTTATAACTCAAAATGTTCTCACTTTATAACTATGCATCTCATACTACCTCTCTAACAAGAATAATATTTACCTGAATTCTAGTACTATTCCAGTAAAATTTAATCGTTTGCTAGAATTCTAGTAAATATAAACGGTTTTTATCTTTTTTCTTTATATCGTTATTGTTAATTTTACCTGAAATCCAGTTAATTCTAGTAAAGTTACTAAAACATTGCTTGAATCTAGTAAAATTAACAGTTATTCGAGTTTTTTCTGTTTTTTTTTTTTGTATATATTTTCAAATTATCGTAGGAACTCTTCAGTATTAAGCAACATTTCAATAAGTGACATCAAAATAAAAAAGTGATTATTATTTGATTTATTAAGAAAAGTTATTTGTTGTTCGTATTAACATTAAAATGAATATAACAGAATTAAGCAATTTTCTAAAAGAAAATGAAATTCCAGAAGATGTGATTTCTATTTTATCAGGTAAGCCTTTAGAATTTATATTAGTTTAGTGATTATTTTCCCGATCTCACCAAAATACTCATGGAGGCTCGCAAACTTCTTTGAATTTAATTATGGTATAATGGTACGTTTATTTTAATGATTACTCGGATACGTATTCCTACCGGAATATTTTTTTAAATAATGTTTAGGTGTTATTGTATGTTTTGTATTGTAAGGAATTGTAATACAATTTTTGTAAATGCTGAGTGTATACAATTTCCGATTAAGTTTTAACATCGCTTTTAATAATAATTCAATAAAATTTTAACGTTACTTTAAACATGTCAATTAAATAAATTAAAAAATATTAAGCAAATACTATAATACAAAATTGAATACATCGAGTTGGTTACCAATGCCACTATTCAGGCTTTTCCTGGGAATATGAAATTGGGAATAATATGTTCATATCATTTTTGTCTAAATTATGTTTTTCTGGTCTACTGTTGGAATTAGTTGAGTGCAAATATTTCCGAAATAAAGTTTATTGGGAATTTTTGTTTCAAAAAATTTGTATTGGGAAAATAATTTCCAATTTATCTTTGTTTCAAAAATATTTACACCCAATTAAATCCAGCAGTAGGCTAGAAAAATATCATTTAGCCAAAAATTCTATTCAAATATTTTTCCCAATTCCCTGTTTCCAGAGAAAGCCAGAATAGTGCCAGAGATGCCCTAAACATGAGAATCCTACCAGTGGCACTATTCTGGTTTTCCCTGGGAATAGCGAATTGGGAAAAATATTTTCATAGCATTTTTGTCTAAATTATATTTTTCTGGCCCACTGTTGGAATTAGTTGGGTGTAAATGTTTTTGAAATAAAGATATATTGGGAATTATTTTTCCCTATAAAAATTTTGTGGAACAAAAGTTTCCAGAAAAATATAATTTAGACAAAACTGCTATGAAAATATTTTTCCCAATTCCCTATTCCCAGGGAAAACCAGAATATCGCCACAGGGACTTAGAATTAAAATGATTTTTTTATTCTAATACTGTTCTAATATTATGCAAATGATTTGTGTTTCTATAGTTGATTTGAACGACTCTGAAGGATAAAACTTAGCTTTCCTTTTTTAAACTTGTTCAAACCAAATAGCATAATGAAAGAAATAAAATGCTGTTTATGTTCCCACTTAATTCCATTTGCAAATTTGCAACCACATTTTTTATTTGACCATAAACTTAAATTCAAACGATCTAATTGTATTTTTAATTTCATTTGTCATGAAAAAAACTGTAATTCCACGTTTTCTTCTTTCCGAATTTATCGAAGGCATTAATTGAGAAAACATTTTGAAAATGAAACGGTTGATGATTTAGTTGGACCAACTACTGATGTTGAAATGCCACAAATCGAAAAAATAAATTCCACAGAGTTTGAATCGTTAAACGATTTTGTACACTGTACTTCAGATGACCCCAACCATAACAATCAATCACTCCAAAAGAATATAAACTGTCGGATAAGACAAATTAAGTGTTATTCCAATATTACCAATTAGTTTTTTAATTTTTTGCTTAAAAGTTTTGACGAAATTAACGTAGAAATAAGTCTATATCTCCATCATATAGTAAAATCCGCAGATATTCCAGACAAAGACAATTTTTTTATCAAAACCGAAATTGATAACATCCAAAGTATTTTCAAAAATTTAGATTCATTATAGAAACAATATAAAATAATGGACCAAGAAATAGAAATAATAAAAGGCCACGAATATTGTTTAGGGTCCAGAATTGAGATAAGGTCAGCAAATGGAATAGATATTAAAAAAGAGGTTAAAGAAACATTTCAATATATTTCATTGGTAAAAACATTAAAATTAGTTGTCAAAAATCCCAATTTAAAAAACTTAATTGATTCTGAACGAATCAGTCACACTAAATTACATTTTCGTCGTTTACCAGTACACAAACTTTTAACCGGCATAAACTTTTTAGCGTATATCCTAATTCTATCAGAATTATCTTATATTACGATGATATAGAAGTAGTAAACCCTATTGGTTCTAAAACTGGTACTCATAAACTAGGAATGTTTTACTTTACCATACAAAGTTTTCCATTATTTATGAACTCCTCATTAAAAAATATTTATTTACTGGCTGTAGCATACTCTATAGATATAAAAAAATACGGATTTGCACCTATTTTAAAGCCATTTATTGAAGAACTTAATTTATTAGAAAGTTCTAATGGAATCAAAGTGAACATTTCTGAACGCGATACGTACACATTAAGGGGTCGTTGGTAAGCTTTTCTGGTGATCTCATGAAATACTTGGTTTTCTTGAGCCCCTCTTGTACGCATTTTTGCAGATCATGCATGATTCCCAAATCTGAACGTAAAAGTGCTTTTATGAATACATTCCCATTTAGAACTCTTTCTTTAAATAATATGCAACTAGAAAATATAACTAAAAAAAATAATATACCTAAAGAATACGGACTAAAAGAAAACTCGTGTTTGATCAGTTCAAAATTTTTTCATTTTGCCGAAAATATGGTGTTTGATATTATGCATGACTTATTAGAAGGAATAGTTCCCATGGAAATCAAACTGATACTTCATTATTTTGTTATAGAAAAAGGGCATTTTACAATTAAAGATTTAAATGAAAGAATAAATTTATTTAAGTATGGACCAACAGAGTCAAAATATAAACCTAGTCCAAATTTTACAAGGGCTATTATTTTATCCTCTAGCAACACCATTAAACAAAAGGCTTTACAAACGTGGGTTCTCCTCAGGGCTCTACCATTTATAATATTACCTTCAATAGTTAGAACAGAAAAAGAGCATATGGTGCTTATTAAACTTATGCTTAAGATTTTAGAGATTTGCTTCGCTCCAGTAATAAATACTCATATGATAGCGGAGTTGGATTATTACATTAAACAACAAAGCACCATCACATTATGCATTATCCCGATAGTATGTTAAAAAAGGGCCCTCATCTAGATTATTCTTGTTTACGATTTGAAGCAAAACATTTCGCAATTAAGAAACAGATTGCGTTAAGCCAAAATTTCATTAATGTTCCTAAAAGTATCTGTAATCGACAGGCTATTTTTCAAAGTAACAATATTTCAAATCGATTTTATTTGGATTTTGATGTTGAAATTATATCTTTTAAAATCATGACACTAGAAAAATTTTTGTCCAAAGATAAACTGTTATATTTGTGTCCAAAAATTGAAGATCCTACTAAAATATTTTACCTAAACATCAATGGAATTTATTATAAAAATAATTACGTTGTACAGTTAACGGATGAAATCAGTTGTTTCCCAAGTTTTTTTCAAATTAAAGAAATAGTTCAATTAAAAACAGAAATTATTTTTTATGGTACTTTTTTTAAAAATAATAAGATTTTCTGAAGAATTAAATGCATATCAAGTAGATGATAGTAACCAATTTTCAATCATAAACACGAGTACGTTGAAAATTTTTAAAACATTATCAATTTGGTTCACGTTGCAAAATAATTCTGACAAACATATTTGTGTTAAACAGTATCATTAAATAAATAGCCCAATCCTAAATACATATCCTCCCAGTATCCCTATCCTAAATATAATTTATACTAAAATGAAAGCTAAGTTTCAATATCAAGGCATCAATTCCTGTATTACGAAGAACCTTTGAGGCAAGTAATTACCTTACCTTTCAATAAATTGAATAGTGCAATAAAGTCTTATGATGCTTTTATTAATAATTATCGTTACTATTGATAATCACAATAAATTTCTATTTTATAATTCAAATTTAGATCAACTCATTGATGAGCATTCTTCTTAAATAATGTTGATTTTGCTGAAATGCAAATAAAAATCGGGCCTCGTAAAAAATTGGAAACGTTAAAATATATGCTGATGCCACAACCGTCAACCAATAAAAGCGTATTGGAATTTGAGTCAACACAAACCGGATCATCAATACCTTCCATTGAATTTATCGACTTTCTAAGTTCACCCACTACAGGAACTTACAGCTCGGTAAAATATATTTTGTACACGGTAACAAATATTATTACTAACAACTGAAACAATTTTTTTTTCCCAGGAAAAAAATATGAAAAACCTTGTTTTGGTAAAAAATGAACAATTGTACAAAAAATTGGAAGCAAAACTAGAACTAACCCACACTGAAATATTAGAGCTAATACGCCTTATTGCGGATGACTTAATTTTTTCATGCGGCTAGTAAGCAAGAATAGACATTCTTGTACTTTTAGAAGAAAAAAACAATCACGAACTAGATAGCTTTTTTCAAAATTACCCAATTTAAAATTAATATCTAATTTTTTCTGAATCAAAATACTCTTCAGATAGTCCTCTAAGTATATAAAGAAAAATTTATTATAAGAGTTCTATTGTTTCCTTGTAATATTGTTGTTCTCAACAGTTCTGCTATGACGAACTCGTCTCGATTGTCTTTTTTTATAGAAAAACGCAGCTTTAATAATCTTCATAATATTTTGTTTCATAATAGCTATCCTACAACAGCTGATAAGATTAATTGTGCGAAGGCTGTAGTTAGCTGCTACCCACAGTTAAAATGCATTCCAATGGAGGGATTGCCCGATTATGTAAGTTAAAAAATTAGCATTTTATTATTGCTGTATTTCAATTAACATGTTTGTTGTTTAGAGTTTATGGTTCAACCCAAAAGGGTCAATTTGTCAAAAGAAAGCAAATGGAAGGATTGAATTTCGTGATTCGTCTTAGCAATGTAAGAAAAAATTTAACAATTGATAAGAAAAAGAATATTATGTCGAAGGTCAAATCTAACTTCAATTTGGTCGATGAGCAGAACCTGGTAAACATTAAAAACATTATACATTTTGATAAATTATTATAATGCCTTTTTTCTTAAAACCAAACCCAGGTTAGCACGGATGACCTTAATAAAATAGCGGCGACTGAAGAAAACAAGGAAATTATTTTTAATTTGTTCAAAACATCTTTTGGCCAGCGCCAAATCTTGCGAGGCAAATCGGCATCTGCAACTGAGCTTCTTGAGAATTATCCTAAATTGAAGGAATTTAACAAATAGTGAAAATATTTTTGTAATGCTCTAAATTATTTTATTACGATTTCAGATTAATCTTGAATTTGGATTATTGGGGAAAAATGAGAATAACATTCAAAATAATTCTCTTGGATACATCTTAAATGCTAGAAATTTCTGTTCTATAGAAGATGGCAAATCAATTGTATTTTAGGTTTGAGTCTGTGTATTTTGGTACGATTATCTATATTCTTCATTTTTTATTTTAAAACTGACAATTAACTATATTTTAAAATCAAAATCTATTTTATGCTCATTGTCGATTTAGTAACTTCAACTTCAAAATTTGAGCCAGCTTTTTAACATAAATCATCGACTTTTTTAAAATATTGACTTTGATTATTCCTAAACATTTATATTACTAGCAAAATGAGGATCAAAATTTTAAATACTATCAAGCAGAATCAACATCTAAAAATATACTCGTACAGTGCGCCTCTTTAGTATGCAAAGTGATTAAATTAATATTAGTAGAAGCATTCTTAGCAAATAGTTATAAAGATTGTCAATAGGCCAATGATGTCATATGAAAACAAATAGAAATCCACATCTCTTACCCAACAGCTCCCAAATTTATTTTTTTCCAGAATTAGTCATAAAATTATATGGATTTGTATCGAATAATTGAACGGAACAATTTATTTTTTTTCATCAATCTCTATAGATTATTTGAGGGCTTTTATTACAATAAAATAAATATAAAACATCAGTCGGTGCCAGCTCCAAATTAATTCTTGAAGACGCGGAGTCTCAAGAACTTATTTTAAATTGCATGTCGAGCATATGCATTTGGGCTAAGGTAATAATAATTGTTATTATTTTAGTAATAATATCGGGTTTAAAGACTTTTATGTAAAGAACATTTTTAGGTCTATTTGTACCGGATATGTATTAGGTCAATTATTTTAACATTTTATTTGTAATTTTGACATAATAATTTTATTTATTCTTCTATTTTTACTTATGATACAGTTTGAAGAAAGCACCTCCGAAATAATAAAAAAACACACGACAATCGCAGCCATATCTAATATGTTTCGCCGATGAAGGATTACTGCACCAGGGAATATTTTGGATTATAATCGACGGACTATTAATATTGGGCACCTTCTTTATTAATGCAATGGACTTACTGTTCAAGATTTTTTATGTATTCGGATTGAAATATCCGAAAAATGCTACATATTTATTTTTACAAGTTCATCGAGGTGTATTTTTATAAAATAAAAGGAGCAACACCAACACTAAGAGTATCAAAATTGTATACTCAATTGTATAACAAAAGCATAGTTTAATAACTAGTATATAGTTAGTATATTATATATCGTTTAAGTATAAGATATTTGTTATTTCTGGATACATTTTTTTAATATAATGAATTTTAATAAATATAATTTATTGTTCTTAAAATTACAATGTTTAAACCAAATTTTAGTTTTTCATTTTAATTTTCCATATGTTTAGAATTGTTTTCGATTTGTTCTTATTGGTATAGGGTTTTGCTTGGAACAAGCATGGCATACCTCTTAGTGTTTTATAGTAATGATATAGCTTATCGGTAAACATTAATTTCCACCACTTTGATTTACTCGAATATTTTTCCAACTTTACTTCACGTCAATATAAATGAATGCTGAATGGAAAATTTATCGTTGAATGTACCACATACTCTCGATTTTCCAGTAATAAAACAAATAGGTTCCAATTAAAATTTGTAGGCAGAACTAGTTTTAAAATTGGTATTGTCTAGCAATATTAATAGAACAACAATTAGAAACATAAGAGAAATAATGTGATTTTATTAGAAAATTGGTAAAATTCTTGAAATTTTACAAGACAATCAACATCACACAACATCACACATCGGATTAAAAAATTGTTTTCTCTATTAATTTTAATAGAATTTTTGTTGGAAAAATATAGATTTAACTAGAATATAAAAAAAAATTTGTTACTTTTACTGGAATATCAATAAGAATGACAACCCTTACTTACCAGAAATCAGCTAAAAAATCGGGAAGTACAGTAATATTACTAAAATTTCTGTTAAAAAAATAACTGAAAATTTAGTGATTTTACTAGAAAAACAGGCAGTTTCATGATTATAAAAGAATTCCGGTTGAGAAATGCAACAACATATTATACTAGAATTCCGGTTTTACTACATTATTATACTAGTAAAATTTACTTGAATAGTGAACTACCAGAAATCTAGTGATATACATTTTACTTGATTCAACTAGATCATCTAGTTTGCTCACATCTAGTGAATTTTTAATTACCGTGTAGATACCTATCAAATATATGAAGTTTCAGGTTATAAAAAGTAAACTTTATGGAAAACGACAGCGAAGATGAAATTGATCGGAGAAGCACCAGAGCCACTGCGTCTCCTTTTACTCTTCCAGAAACCAGTATAATAATTACTGGTATTTTACATTTTATTACTCAACATTTATTAAAATAGTTTTAGACAATTATTTCGACTATCGAAAGAAGTTTTCGTATATGTATTGGTGGGGGGTAGGAGCAGGATGTAGCGCAAGAATACAATATTTGGTTGGCACAACAATCTATAAGTAATTTTTTCGGGGAAATGATCAAAATAATAGAAAAGACATTATGTCCTAAATGGACATCACTGGACATAACTGAGCACGAAGAATAAGAAACTAAGAAATAATTTTATGAAAAAACTGGGTACTTCGGTATAATCGGGTGCATTGATGGAAGTCGTATCTTGAAACCAACCATATCAGAAATTCAGAACATATTTATTTTAATCGGAAATGATATCACAGCTTAAATATTATGTTGGTAAGATTTAATACTTCAATTTTTATTGAATACATATTTGCTTTGTTTTTGTACCAATATGTTTACTTAATTTTCAGATTTGTGACCATAGACTGCGGATCAAAGCAATAAATGCCCGTTATGGTGGGCCCTGCCATGACTCAAAAACTTGGAGCCTTAGCAGCTTCCGAGAATATTTACAGCGTCAGTGGCGAGCTAGCGATACAAATTCTTGGCTGATAGGTAAAAAATTACTGCAACAAATTTATTGTTATAGCGGACTCTGGCTATCCATTAGAGCCCTGGATTATAACTCCGTGTAGAGCAGCTGCTGATGGTTTACCTGAAGCGAAGTTCAATACCTTGCATTCAAGAGCGCGTAATCCACTTGAAAGATGCATCGGACTGTTGAAAAATAGATTTAGAGCCCTACTCTCTGCAAGGCCTAGACCTTATACTCCGGAAAAAGCTTGCCAAATCGTAAATGTTTGTTGTGTTGTGAATAATATATGCATACAGTATGATGTTGATTGAAACGATGATATACCACTGGATAATGGCGCAGCTAGCCTTATGATAGAACATACATCCGATGATAGCACAGCAGCAAATGCACCTAAAAAGTTCGAGAAGTAATTAAAAATGCCATTTTATAATAATATTTTATATCTTTATTTTGTCAAATAAAAACAAATTCTTTTTATAAAAATTCTTTATAAAAATTACATAATTCATTGCGTTAATTCATAAAGTTCATACTTCAAATCGAATGTAATCTCATTGAATTTAAATAAAACAAAATTTATGATCTTTCATTCACCACAAAAAACTCCAATTGATTTGCCATATCTTAATATAAATAACGTTGTAGTTGATAGAGTTGAATATTTCAAGTACTTAGGAGTGACTTTTGATACGCACATGTCTTGGGTTGAACACATTAAATCCGTTTGTACTAAAATGGCTCCTTTAGTAGGAGTGGTAAGGAAACTCTCGTATTTTGTGCCTAGTTATGTATTGAGACTGATGTACTTTGCATTTATTCATCCCAGAATTCTTTATGGAATTATTGTTTACGGAACATCAAGTCGGAGCAGGTTAAAACCTCTTCAAATCATGCAAAACAAAAAAGTGAAAGTTTTCTTGAAGCTCCCTTTTCGAGTATCATCGTTGTATTTATATGAAATTGAATCCAAAGGAATTTTGCCGTTGGGTGCGCTGTATATGATTACCATGTTTCATTGTATATGTACAGGACATTAAATGTCTCTTCTGCCTTATCTAATTTAGAATTTAGTAATAGTTATCATAAATATGGAACCAGATTTGCTAATAACATATCATGCGGATCTATTACAAACGAATTTGGACGCAGATCAATCCGATTTTCCGGTCCCCCAATTTACAACAGATTGCCTGAGTCATTAAAAACCGTAAGGAATATTCATCAATTCAAGTAACAATTAAAGATCTACTATAGAGAATTGATAAATAATTACATTTTGTAAATTGTATAACTTGGAAATGCTTATATCTGACACATGTATGAGAAATATGTTTATTATAATGTTAATTTCCCTTTAAAGGACAGTAAATCCATTGAGGAATTGACATTATAATTTTATTGTAATATTATTTTATTGTTAAATTGTAAAAAGTAAAAAAAAAAAAAAAAAAAAAAAAAAGTTCAAACGGCATAAAGCAAAGTAATAAAAAAAATGTATATCTTATAAACACTAAAATTGTAATTTTTCGAATCTAAGTCATACAAAGACTTTCTCAGCTGTAAATTAATTTTACTTTTTTATGTTTTAATTTGGATTTTCTCCACTTAAGTTTTTCTAGCCGATATTGCTTTTTATTTTGTAAGGCTTCGTGTTTCAATTTTAGCCTTTCCTCACCCTGGTAAAAGCGTTTTCATTGAGACCTTGAAATTTCTTTTAACTCCGTGACTACAATTTTAAAATTATGAAGACAAAACTCATCATAAAAACTTTGTGGTGTGGCAACTTCAGTTTCTAGAAGACTTTTTGTTTTAACAGCTTTGGCTCGTGGTTTTTTTTGGTGAACGTCGCTCTGTAGTGTCTGATAAAGACATATCTACATCAATGCAAGTCGCTTCGGCTAGTTGATACTCTTCAATTTGCACTTCACTTGTATCTGTTTGCACATAATTCAGAGACTTTAGTGCTCCATACTCTTGGCCCGACCCACCTATACATTTATTTAAATCTAGCAACTCAATAATTCATTCCTCTAATTCGATGAAATAATTTAACTTGCAGGGACCACCACCGGCTCCAGTTCGTTCAGTCCTATTTTTGGTGAGATTTTGACCTTATTTTATATACTTCCAGTCTTTCCAAACTTAAAAATTTAAATATTATACTTCGTATTTAAATAAATTAAAACTATATGGTTCTTACACGTTTCCAACCCAACACATCATATACACTGAAAAAAATTATTGGTAAACATCCCGATGTTTAACATATTTTTTAACCATAGATATAGGCTGTTTTGGGACAACAATAAAATATTGCTAAATATTCCATAATTTTGCAAACAATCAAACAGGCAATATTTTCTTTTTTATGGGAGAGTAAGCTATATTAACCAACGCATTAAATCTCATTGTATGGTGTTATGCTTTAAATATGGGCAATCTAGCAATAACTATTAATATTATCTTCTGAAAATATAGGTAAAATTCTAATATTTAAGGCATAGTTTCAAATTATTCATTAGAGTTTTACAAGAATTATGGGTTTAACTCCTATTAACGTTATAGCATGCTTATACGATATGGAATTTGATACACATTTTACTACGAGAAATTTGCCATAAAAGTTGGTAATACTAATTTTTTTTCCAGCAAAATTCCTATAATTTTTGGGCAATTTCCTTTCTATTTTTGATGGATACCAGTTTTCATATAGGATGGATTCAATGGATATTTTCTTCCATTTTTTTGGAGTTTTACCTATATATTAGAAGATACATACTTACTCATCGGCGTACATATACTTGTGCATTATTCTCAGTTTCGCTAACAAAAAAAAAACATAAAATTAACATATTCAGCATTGTTTATTAAAATGTATAAAATTTTTCACAGATTAATTTGTACATATGGAACAATTTTATAATCAATTTTGCACTAAGATTTATCTACACAATTTTTTAATAATTTTCTCTTCGTATAAAATAAAACATTTATTGAAAATTTAGATAATTAGTGTGCACGCCATGATGTTATAGCATAATGGTCTTGAAGTTTTTGGTTAGTAAAGCATATTGCCTTAATTTATCGAAATATCTATAGACATTTATAACTTTGAATTAATGCACACTTTTATAAATCCAAAATCGCTATTTGGTAATCCCCGTTTCCATTAGCCACCGCCATTGCTGGATTAACCTTAGGAAATATTAACAAACAAAAATCTATTATTATGAATATATATGTATTAACTGTTTCAATTTACATGAATTTACATTTTGTGTTATATCCCAAATTTCAAAGTAAATTTTTTGCTGAGCGTCGACTATGATACTTATTAGTTTTAACATTTTAAATAGTATGTATATCATAATAAAATTATTTTGTTTTACACGAATTCACTTTTTATATAATTCACAAGTATTTGAATTCCACTTTAATTCCACTTCCAATATTAAAATTATATCAATATTTTTCAATATCACTCAAAAAAATTAACTAAGAATTTTGAAGACTAACTAACCTCGATCACCTCTGATATATAAAGTAAAACAAAGCGCCAAACTCGATGATGAAAAATAATTGATTGTTTGAATATGAGTAGAATATATAATATATCGAAGTGACACCAAAAAATATAGGTATGTTCCCCCCAACAATTGCTGAGACTTTTAAGTATACCGAGCCGACAATATAATTCGCTTGAAAACCAATATTTTATAGGGGCTGAAACTAACACATTTACTTCCTATCCAAAATAATTTTTTTACCGAGTAATCCAATATAAGAAGGAATCTTACCTATAAACTATAAACATATCTCCAAAATCATTATTTTCAATGGCGAAAATAACTAAAAATATTGTATGATCTACAATATCTTATTTATCTATAATTTATAGGCGTACGGCCAATTTACTTTTTTCTCAGTGTATTAGTGGCCTACATAAATTGAATCTTTTGATGGCGTCAGTCCATAGAACATCGGCTTGATTTTGCATCGGGTGCATTTTGAAGTCCTTTAGCCAAATCTTTATTTTCTCCTCTCAACGAGTCTCTCAACCAGTTCTCGATATTGCGCCTGTTTTGTGTTTGAGTTTTTTTATGATATAAAACATAAAAAATAATGATATTTTTAAGAATTATATTAAATAATTTGTGTTGAACCGCAAATTTCATTAACAAATTAATAACATAACTTATAAATGATACTTTTACTATTTTAAAATGGTGTTTGGTATATTATTAATAAAAATGCACGTTACTTTATAGCAAAAATTAAATATTCTTTCTTAAATAACTAAACAAATTAATTAATGTTTATTACAATTGTGTACTTACATTTTAACACTACAACTTAAGGCGAACAACAACTCCATAAAATACCAAGCGTTTATAAAATCGCTTGTCATCGAAAATGAACGCGTTCGTTTTTTATGGTACCACTACCAAATTATTTTACATTTACGCCTAAAAGCGTTCTTTTTTACGATTATCGCTTTTTATAGGAAAATTACAAAAGCGAAGTAGCAACGAACGCCAGCGGAGTCTGTGATAAGGCCCCTGATTGTTGTGATTCTTATACATTTGCCATCTTTAAGTTAAAATTTTTTTTATTCTGCTCTTTCTAGAAAAAGCATTAGGCTTTATCAATTCAAAGCTAGCAGAACCTAAATCAAAAATGGGGCCAAATTCCTTGATTAGGCTTATTATGGCCTATTCAAATGCTCAATTAAAAAATTTTGGACTCCACTCGTTCTTGACCGAACTTAAGGAATATTAATATAAAGCTAGCAGAACCCAAATCAATAATCAAACCAAAAACCGAAATTAGAACGAAAAACTTGATCTATAGACAAACAAATGATTTAAGTCTCATTATGGACTAATCAAATGCTCCTTTAAAAAAAATTGAGATCCACTCGTTTTTGACCAAACTTCAGCAGAACCCAAATCGTAAATCGAACCAAAACCGAAATTATACAATGAAAAACTTGATCTATTGGCAAACAAATAAATTAAAAGCTTATTATAGCCTGATCAATCGCCCAATTAAAAATGTTAGGCTTCCCTCGTTGTTCGCCAAACGTCAGTTTGTTTAATCTAATGGTAGCAGAACCCTAATCGCAAATCGGACCAACAACGAAATTAGTACGCAAAACAAGATCTATTGACAATCAAATAAGTTTAGGCTCATAATGGGCTATTTAAATCACCCACTAAAAATGTTGGGCTTCACCCGTTTTTGACTAAACTTCAGGTCAATTAATCTAAAGCTAGCAGAGCCCTAATCGAAAATCGGACCAAACCGGAATTAGAACTAAAAACTTGATCTATTGATAAACAAATAATGTTAGGCTTATTGTGGCCTAATCAAGCAGCCTAAAGACGGTAACTTTTGGTTATTACCTTAAGATTAAATGACCTGAAGTTTGGTCAAGAACAAGTGTTGTAAAAATTGTTATAAGGGGCATTTGATTAGGCCATAAAAAGAGCCTAAAATTATTTTTATGTCAATTGGTTTTGTTTTACGTTGTTGGTCCGATTTCTGGTTTGGGTTCTGATAGCTTTGAAGTGATAAAGCCTTATGCTTTTTTAGAATGAGCAGAATATAAAAATTTAAATAGAGTATGTAATTAGCAGCCGCCCCGGTGACAAAGTGGTTAGCATGCTTGCTCCAGCGACCGGAGGTCCCGGGATCGATTCCCGGTGGTGACAAGGAAAACATTTCACGGCTGGTTTAGGATCAATGAGTTTATCACTCATTATCGAAAATGAAAATATGATTATTAAACCGCATGTGAGGCGGCCAAATCCCTTGATGGGATATAGTGCCAGAGAGAGGGAATTTAGTTAGCCTAAAATTTAAACTTTAATTTTCCAATTGTTTTTAAATCATATTTTGTATGGATTCTGCTAATTTTTCTAAAACTAGCAGAACCCATCATTTTAGTTGGAAAGGATGGAACCTAAAATTTTTAATAGAGTATTTAATTAGCCTATAATCATATCCATACTACCTCGTAATGTTCTACTATATGGGTTCTGCTAGCTTACGGGACGTCGTTTATGGTGTAATTAATTTGTAATCATGTTCTGTACCACGATCCAGGACGATACAAGAAATATTAACAAAAATACATAAAGTGTAGTTTAGCTTTGTTTAATGCCAGCTCACGCACGAATTGCATCTTAACGGGACCTTTAAAGAACCTTGTAACAAAATAAATTTTTTGAAATATTCTAATAGCATTTTTAGTGGATTATTGTACACGTGTTGGCGCAGCATTATAGGGTCAACATTTAATGGGTATCGTTACAACAAAGGAGCAAAAATATGCTGTATAAGATAGCGGAAATTTGTCAGCGGAAAATAAGATATTACGCTACTTGCCGCTAGTGGCAGCACTATTACTGAAGAGAATTTATTTTGTTATATGATTACCAGCGGAATTTTTTATTCATTATGTATCACTTTTGTCACTAAATTAAACATCTCAGCGGAATAAAGTATTAAAAGTGATCCTTAAAATGGCAAATTTATTATCTCCGTAGTAAATAAAGATAGTAGTATTGATAAGGGATTTTAAAGTAAGTTTTGGAATAAATTCTAGGATTTGTTCGCCTGGACTAAACTGGCCATTTCATAACCAGCTCTCATGAAAAATGATATTTCTACATTTTGGGGGGAACTCGGTGACTGATTCTTCGCGGCCATATAAGTTATTTTCAGTTTTGGGCCAATATCTCAAAAACTTCCACTTGTAACCAATAAACCAGTATGACCTATTATAAAAGCAATCAAAAACCTTTTGATTGCTTTTATAATAGGTCATACTGAGAATACATGGAAAATTTCGCGAACATTTATGGACTAGAATTTTTCGATTTTCTACGGCCAAATAAGTTATTTTAAGTAATTCTGATCCATAAGTTTTTTTAAAATGCTGAATATATAGCCATATATAAGCCAGGTGCAGGTTATGGCCAGGAAAATTGTAGCAAAATAATTAGTTCCTCTTTCAATGAAATTGTTTTCTCTATGGTATTCGCGCCAACTGATACATGATTCGTTAAAAACAAGGATGTCTCCCGAAACGAAGTTACACCTGAAACTGATTGAGTTAATGTCCTGTCCTGGTGGCTTTCATATTTTGTTTGCAAAATTTTACTGAGTTATTTGGGCGGTCACTTAAAGCTAATGATTCGCTTGCAGGTTCGTTTAAGTATAATATTTTTAGTGTAGTTTTAAGTTCTAAATATTTTCATTTATGGAAACTGATATCAACATTATACGTGTAAATTTTTTATATTGGGTCTTGCCACACGAGTATTGAACCACGAGACATTATGTTATCGAAAAATGTGCATTGTTCGCTCGTTTTGTCCCCACATATTTTATATAATATTATGGTACATTAAATTTTCCCAATAAACGGCCCGAAAATTAAGGCCACTCGTTTAAACTCGCCTTTTTGTTGGCACGTCAAGATGTGTTGTGCTGAATACTCGTGAGGGAAGGCATGTCAATATGAAAAGTCATAGAGTTGTTGTTTTTATTAAATTGTAGCTCTATCTTGTAAATAGTAAATCGGTACATTTTTACAAAGACTATATTTTTAAGATATTTTTTCGATTTCAAATTTTAAATTAATATACATAAATTTTACGTGCAGACATTTCTCAAATCAGAAAAATTATATTTTTTAACCCCAAATTTATTCCACTCTGATAATTTTTTCATACACAAATTATATTCATCGTGCATCATTCTTCATAAACACACAACGCGAAACAGTACAGCACTCCAAATAAATCACGCACCCATTTACCATATACAGATCCCGAAATAATAATAAAATTAAATTAAAAACACTAATCCGGTTATTCATAAAAAAATGTATCCGGATCCCAATCCTTATCCCCAAAAAACACCAGCAGCAGTGAATTTTTAAATTTATATAAACAAAATCGGCTTAAATGAAGTGAAGACGAGATGATATACCCGGCATCGTCGAAATATATCCATTTGATAACAGGCATGATACATTACAACACTCACACCCGTCGAAAATACTTTATCGTGTATAATAAATGCAATTGACACAAAATTTGATATCACAAAAAAAAATATGTTTTTTTTAAAGTTTTAGTTTCAACTCACGTTTTGGTCTTACTATTTCATCCCATTTTGTTACGTTAGTTTATTGTTAGCAGCGTAGTTAGAATGAGGATAAAGTTTAAAAAAACACAAATTTATACCAATATATATATACCCTTGTTAGTAATGTAATGTAATATAGATAGAGCACATGACTTACCGGCCACATCGATTTCACATATTGAACCCATACCAACTGAATTATTAGCAACACAGCGATACGTTTTCATTTCTTCGGTGTCATCGTCCAAAATTAGATAGCTTCGGTCACCATCCTTGCGCATATTCTCTTTCTCGTTCAATTTAATATCGGACGTGTCATTTTCACTTTTTATCGACCATGTAAAATCAAAAACCGGTGGATTCCCCGTTGCCGTACATATTAGGGTGTCCGCGCCTTCGATTTCTTTGCGTACAATTGAACAGTCTGGTTTATCTGAATGTTTAAAAAAATGTTAATCATCAAATGTTATTTACTAAACTAGAACTTCGAGTATTATCTTACATGTAACATTCATAAAAACGTTGGCCGTAATGTTACCGTGCCGATTTGATGCGATACACACGTATATTCCAGCATCTTTCCTTTGCATTGCCTTGTTTATGATGAGTGCATTCCCAGTTACTAAAATTTCTTCATTACGAACCCAATTAAAAGATGGTTCGGGGAATCCTTTAGCCGAACATAGCACTGTCGATGGCATTGCTCCTTCTTGCACCACAACCGAGTCCGTCACAGTGATATTTTCTGGTTGGTCTAAAAATATAAATATTTTTTAAGCGATCTGCTTAATAAAAAGTACCGTTTTCTACTTACATTCAACTGCAAAAAATACGGTACTCCTAACTCCAGGACCGACATCGTTTCGGGTCGAGACGCACGAATAATTCGCATCATCACGGAATATATCTAATTGTTGGCCTGGCCAGGCCGACATATTAAAATGTAATATAGAAAGGACACTTTCAAAATCGCCAGTTGCTGGATCGGCTGGCAAATAATCTGATTTTATGAAATAGTGATCATCGCTCTCATCATTAATACCCACACCTTCTTTGAACCAATGTATTTGACATTCAGGGTAGCATTCAACGCGGCACGTTAATGAAATGCCAGGCGTAGAAAATAAGGAGCCAGTGTATGGTGGAAGTTTTTGTATGAAGAATGGTGGTGCATGAATAGTAAGTTCTTCTGAGGCAGCAATACCATTACCACCCTCATTATACGCATAACACGAAAAATTTGTGCGTGAATCGAGTCCAACCGAATCGACAATCCACATTGGTGTTACAACATCCATAACAGCTTTTCCGTTACGAAGCCATCGATATCGTGTCGCATTGGGATTACCACCATCATCGACGGAACACATAAACGTGACCGATTTTCGTTTAATCGGTACCGGTGGAAAATGAACAAGCGACGCATTCCCTGGCTCATAATACACGACTAGTTCTGTTTCATTGCTGCGTTCACCCCATCCGGCCGCATTTAATCCCTCACACGAATAATTGCCCCAAAAGTCACGCGTCACACTTTGCAATAACAATTTATTACTTTCAACATCGCATTCCACACGATCCGAAATTGTACTATTTTCTTTACTATCGTCGGTGTCACCACATTCGGGTAACTCTTTTAACAGCGTTCCATCGAGAAACCATCGAACCTTTATTAAATCGGTTGGATTACCCTCGACTACGTTACAATACAGCGTTACATTAGATAAGTCATTTTCTATCACAGGAAATTCAGGCGACATTGTTAAATTTACAATGGGTATATATTGAATGTCAATTATAACGGCATTATCCGATTCTAATTTACCGTAGTGATTTGCTAACTCACAGGTATAATTACCGGTGTCGAGCCGTGTAACATTTCTCATTTGGAGCGCAATCGATTCGGGTGTACCACCTTCGTAGCGCTTCGATGAATTTAAATCAAGGTATTCACCATTTCGTAACCATCGGACGGATGTGAGTGTGGCCGGATTTGCTAAATATTCACAGAGTAGCAAAATACCGTCACCCTCGTTATAGGATTTGTTATCTGATAAAACCCAAACCACAGGGGGATCTATATAAATTAAAACAAAAAAATTTTATGAATCAATTTTGATCACGACAACAAAATTATCGATGAAATACTTACACATAACTTGTAACGTAAGAATATCATTAATCGGCTTATCCATATCATCACGCATCACAATATTATCAGCCTCGCACATAAAATCCACTTCGTTCTCAAAACGGGACGCAGTAAATATTAATTTACTAATTGTGACGAATGTACTATCGGGCAGCGTTTCAAATTCGGTCGATATGGTGTACGGTATTTTGTGCTCTGGATCTAATGCCTGCGTTTTATTGTACCATGTAATATTGGCAGCGGGTCGACCACCCGACACCTCACACCGTAACAATACATTGGTACCTTGTATCGCGTAACCTTCAACGCCGTCCAATTTAATGGAGGTGGGACGAACTTGTAAATCCAGCTGAATTTGATTGCTTACGGCTGCTTTAAGTGTTGGCGATTCAACGCGACATTCAATGAATGAACCCAACTCTTGCCGTGATAATTGTAATTTTAATTCGTGCTTCACATCGAATAAACCATCCTTTTCGTTTATTTGGACCGTATCTGAAAAGAGTAAATGAAAAATGCGATTTTTTTTAAATTAAAAATATTGACTTAGTAACAAGTTTTTCTGTGTGTGTGTGTGTTTCCTAACTATTGCATCAACAAAACTATTAAAGAATTTAAAATTGGATAAATCTGTTGGATTTTCCAAGTTTTGGGAAAATTTATTATCGTTTTGCTTTTTGTATATAACTTTATACAAGAAGAAAAATTTATTTTAGTTATTTGTAGATTATGGATATATTTATCTAAGTGCAAGGACATGCAACTGGTTGGTTTTTGTTAAATACTGTTTTATATCCTGGTATATTACGAAAACATGACCTCATCATATCTATTTGATAAACTCAATAAAGTTGATATCCTTTATGAAGCAAACTTTAAAATTTCTTGATTTAAACTTTAATATTTCTTGATTTAAACAATATATACTACTTTTGGGAATATTTTTTTTAAAACGAGAAATTTTTCCTGAACCCAATGTTAGGTGATGTGACATAACAAATTGGTCGGCAAAGCTTTTTATGTTTACAATTTATATGCTGTCACTGCCATACTGATAAAATTAATAAATTTGTAGCTAAAAATGGGGGGAAATATTAGGCTATAAAATGATTGAAAAATGTCAGTAAAGCAGATCCAATTAAAGATTTACTGTCAGTTTATCGTGAACAATTTATCGTGAGCAATTTATCGTTGAACAATTTATCGTAGAACAATTTATCGTGGAAACAATTTATCGTGGAATCAATTTATCGTGGAACAATTTATCGTAGAACAATTTATCGTGGACAATTTATCGTAGAACAGTTTATCGTGGACAATTTATCGTAGAACAGTTTATCGTGGACAATTTATCGTGGACAATTTATCGTAAAACACCCAATATGCAATGCCGACGGAATTCCATTTACATTCGCGTTCTAAAACCACACTGCTTCTATGGAAAGAACCATGTGTATCACGCGGAAATTCGTACTCCCCGCCAAAGAAACGTGTCACAAAAATTCCGGTGTCGGTGTGAATCCCAACTAAAAAGAGAAAAAAAACCACAGAAACAAAAAGCACGTGTTTGTATATATTTTCCAATTAGAATAAATATTAATTCTTATTTGAAATAAAACAAAATTTTCCATTTATAATAAAATAAATATTAATTTTTTATTAGCACAAAAATACACAATTAAATTTTATAACACAAATTTTATAAATTAAATTTTAAGCACGTTCACCACGTTCACCATACGTCTTGTTTGTTCACCATACGCGCATCCAATAGAACATCCCAACAAGCACAACGGATCTTGAAAAGAAAAAATGCATTGAAAATTTACTACGTAAATGTATTTCGCGACGACGCCATTATGAGACAGATTTCTATTACCTTTTTAGTCCAAATTTGTACTTCGCGATCACTAAATAACTTAATAATTATTATTTTATACTTAAATTTAAAACTATTTACTTTAACAAATAGAAAACATTATAATGAAACACAACACTTTAAAGAAAAAAATCTAATTATGTAGTGCAACCGTGCACGTCGACTTGTCAGAAGAAACTGAAAATAAAAGATACAATCGAAACTTACAAAACGAAAATAATATTACCGCGAAATAGAAAGAGAAAAACAATTATTTTTCTCCAAAATCAATATTTTTGTGTATTTGATATTTTGTAGTACGGAATTTTGTACGACATTTGAGCAGTTTTTTCCACACAGTGGAATAATTGCATACTGGGCAGTTTATCGTGGGACAATTTATCGTAGAACAGATTATCGTGGATAATTTATCGTAGAACAGTTTTATGCGTGGTCCCAGTATGCAATTATTCCACTGTGTGGAAAAAACTGCTCATATGTCGTACAAAGTTCCGTACTACAAAATATCAAATACACAAAAATATTGATTTTGGAGAAAAATAATTGTTTTTCTCTTTCTATATCGCGGTAATATTATTTTCGTTTTGTATCTTTTATTTTCAGTTTCTTCTGACAAGTCGACGTGCACGGTTAAATTTTTTTTTGTTTAAAGTGTTGTGTTTCATTTTAATGTTTTCTATTTGTTAAAGTAAATAGTTTTAAATTTAAGTATAAAATAATAATTATTAAGTAATTTAGTGATCGCGATGTACAAATTTGGACTAAAAAGGTAATAGAAATCTGTCTCACAATGGCGTCGTCGCGAAATACTTTTACGTTGTAAATTTTCAATGCATTTTTTTCTTTTCAAGATCGGTTGTGCTTGTTGGGATGTTCAATTGGATGCGCGTATGGTGAACAAACAAGACGTATGGTGAACGAGGTGAACGTGCTTAAAATTTAATTTATAAAATTTGTGTTATAAAATTTAATTGTGTATTTTTGTGCTAATAAAAAATTAATATTTATTTTATTATAAATGGAAAATTTTGTTTTATTTCAAATAGGATTTATTATTTATTCTAATTGGAAAATATATACAAACACGTGCTTTTTGTTTCTGTGGTTTTTTTCTCTTTTTAGTTGGGATTCACACCGACACCGGAATTTTTGTGACACTTTTCTTTGGCGGGGAGTACGAATTTCCGCGTGATACACATGGTTCTTTCCATAGAAGCAGTGTGGTTTTAGAACGCGAATGTAAATGGAATTCCGTCGGCATTGCATATTGGGGTATATCAAAATTAGTGGGATTCTTTAATGGTTGTTGGAAGAAGTTCTGGAATATGGCCATGTGGGACGGAACTCGGTAGTTTCTTAACCGATTATGATGGGATTGGGTATGTTGGATGGAAATGGGATTATTGAATGATTTTTGGAAGAAGTTCTGGAATATGGCCATGTGGGACGGAACTCGGTAGTTTCTTAACCGATTATGATGGGATTGGGTATGTTGGATGGAAATGGGATTATTGAATGATTTTTGGAAGAAGTTCTGGAATATGGCCATGTGGGACGGAACTCGGTAGTTTCTTAACCGATTATGATGGGATTGGGTATGTTGGATGGAAATGGGATTATTGAATGATTTTTGGAAGAAGTTCTGGAATATGGCCATGTGGGACGGCACTCGGTAGTTTCTTAACCGATTATGATGGGATTGGGTATGTTGGATGGAAATGGGATTATTGAATGGTTTTTGGAAGAAGTTCTGGAATATGGCCATGTGGGACGGAACTCGGTAGTTTCTTAACCGATTATGATGGGATTGAGTATGTTGGATGGAAATGGGACTATTGAATGATTTTTGGAAGAAGTTCTGGAATATGGCCATGTGGGACGGCACTCGGTAGTTTCTTAACCGATTATGATGGGATTAGGTATGTTGGATGGAAATGGGATTATTGAATGGTTTTTGGAAGAAGTTCTGGAATATGGCCATGTGGGACGGAACTCGGTAGTTTCTTAACCGATTATGATGGGATTGGGTATTTTGGATGGAAATGGGATTATTGAATGATTTTTGGAAGAAGTTCTGGAATATGGCCATGTGGGACGGAACTCGGTAGTTTCTTAACCGATTATGATGGGATTGGATATGTTGGATGGAAATGGGATTATTGAATGATTTTTGGAAGAAGTTCTGGAATATGGCCATGTGGGACGGCACTCGGTAGTTTCTTAACCGATTATGATGGGATTGGGTATGTTGGATGGAAATGGGATTATTGAATGGTTTTTGGAAGAAGTTCTGGAATATGGCCATGTGGGACGGAACTCGGTAGTTTCTTAACCGATTATGATGGGATTGAGTATGTCGGATGGAAATGGGACTATTGAATGATTTTTGGAAGAAGTTCTGGAATATGGCCATGTGGGACGGCACTCGGTAGTTTCTTAACCGATTATGATGGGATTGGGTATGTTGGATGGAAATGGGATTATTGAATGGTTTTTGGAAGAAGTTCTGGAATATGGCCATGTGGGACGGAACTCGGTAGTTTCTTAACCGATTATGATGGGATTGAGTATGTCGGATGTAAATGGGATTATTGAATGATTTTTGGAAGAATTTCTGGAATATGGCCATGTGGTACGGAACTCGGTAGTTTCTTAACCGATTATGATGGGATTGGGTATGTCGGATGAAAATGGGATTATTGAATGATTTTTG